>JAYKQN010000006.1:12330000-14730000 GCA_036785175.1 Eupleurogrammus muticus
TATGTTTTTAATTTGGAGCCAGGGGGTATACACTATTTTGTTTGTGGGATTTTTTTTCCCTGCCCATTTTGATCAGAGCAATTTAAATATGTCAGTCTATGACGTATTTTGACAGACCTTGTCAGAGAACCGTATAAAATAATCATTCATTACTCATGGTAAAAGTTTGAAAGGATCATGACATTGATGTGAAGTCATGTGGCCCCGCCCTAATGCAGACAATGGATTGGCAGTGGAGGTCTAAACCTGCTTTATTTCTATAACTGCCGTGCAACTGGAATACAGCGCCTGTGCCTGGTGTCAACTGCTTCGCGCCAATGACACCGCACGTCCTTGCTCCCGTTAGTATTACGAGATCATTTATGCTGAGACATTTTTACAACTTGCTGTGAGTAGAAGAGCACAAATCTAAAAGCTGACATGACCATCATCATGACAGGGGAACATAGAGGACGCTGATCCTAACAGATGCGGGTTTGAATCCATAAATCTGAGCATAAGGTAATGTGTGTTTGTGTGTGTGTGTGTGTGTGTGTGTGTGTGTGTGGAAACATGTTGCTCTTCAGCCTACACCACAACCCTTTTTGCTCCTGTTGCATCTTAACATTAAACAAAATCACCTTTCGTCAAGGTCTTAATCCTGGGGGATGTTTTCTTGACCCTACAAACACCCGTTGCACGACTGCCCAATGACCATTGACTTGAAGTTTAGCACCGGCCTGTCACGCCGTCGCCTGTGTGTACTTTTTAGTTGGCTCTTTGTGATTGAGAGGCTGTAAAAAAGCAATCTTCTCTACCTCCAGCTCATCAACATGCACGGGTACACACACTTACAACCACAGTTTCTCACATGCCTCCCTCCAAGAGAGACCTTTAAAACGTGGCATAGCATTTCATTTTAGCTGCCGCACTTTCTGTCTGACTGAAAACAGCTTATAGCGGGTTTCTTTGTCTGCGAGTGATGAAAAAGGTTGAAAATGGACGACACTGGTGCATCGGCTGCTGCGCTACACCACGGACAAGCACAATGAGGAGATAAGGAAAGGGGAAGTAACAGGATGATGTCTCAGAGTCACAGAATGAACAATAGCTCGAGCCGTCTAATGGTTCCGGAGAATAGCACTGTGGCCATTTCTATAAGGGAATGCATCATCGCTCAAAGACACTGAGAGGGGGGAGAAAAAGAAAGACAGAGACAAAAAACATGTCAAATATCTATTGAATGCATGATGGAATTAATGCGTGGAGTAACCTTTGGAACATCACATGTAACAAAAAGTGATAGTTTTTCCTCAGTTGACTGATTACAGTCTGATAAGCATGGAAAACACCACACCCATTATCGATTGGCAGCAAAACAGATCAATAGAGCACCACCAGCACCACCAGCACATATGCCAGATAGACTAACACAGATCTAAATATTACAGCACAAAGCATACTTTAAAGTATGTATGAAGGAAAATCTGAGATTTCTTTTCAAACAAAAAATACATGTTAGAAACACATTAGAAAATGTTTGCCTGTCTATTTAACCCTGAAGCTACCATTCAATGGATGCTTCAGCCGGGTTTGTTATCACCCCTCATACCATTGACCAAAAATGGCTCCATTCATTAGTAACAGAGGATTATAGTGAACCCCAGTGAAAGTTCTTAAAACTACCTGGTAAAGAAGTATAGGAAATCCCAACTTTTGAGTAATATTATTGCAAAACTACACATTTAATCACAGGTAAAAGAATGAAAAAAAAAATCACTGGATGTTGCACACATAAATCTCTTTCTGAGGATTATGAAACTAGGGAAGCAAACAAAGTTAATTGAACTCAACATATATTTATAAACATGACATAGTAAGAATGATGATACTATGAGCTAAAAACGATTTCACAGAGCTTTTAACACATGATTTAGTAGGCATTGGCTCTTATTTGAAATTGGCATGAACAAATATTCATTTCTTTATTCACAAATGAGTTATTAGACAAACAATTCCAGCGTCAGGGATGTAAAATCATGCATATATTCTGCAGAACAAATGTGTTGTTATTAAAGTTTACATCACTGAATAAATAATTTATGTTAAATATAAAAAAATATATATACTCCCATTAATATATATCTATATACCCCACTATGTATTTCTAATGCAGGAAAAGGGAGCATCATCTTTTATTTTTACTCCAAACATTGAAAAACCTTGAAACTCCTTAAAGTGTGAATATCACCCTCCAAACTATGTTTCCAGTTTGATGTAAAGTTTGTAAGTTCTATCTTGTTCGACATATGACATTGTGAGTATGAAATCTGACCAGCCTAAAATATTCAGATAAATATTTTGTACAGACATAATTAAGCTGTGGCCAATACCCTCCAGACAGTGATGGAGGTCATACACATATACACACACACGCACACACACACATGCACGTTATGTGGATGCACATTCATACACACACACAAAGCCCTACTTTTTTCTCATATACTGAAATGTAAACCCAATTTTGTAATGATATAATGGTAAAAATGGCCTTAAGGTTTCAGGCAAAATAAATCATTTGAAAATGAATATGTAGAGTGTATTAAGGTTTCGTGGCTTGAAATAAATGTAGGTTTAGAACATATACGTACATATGATAATGGGGGTTTTGCTGGGAAGAGCTTCATGAACCAGCTCAACCAAGGTTGCACATTTTGGTTCACAATTAGCAGGATTAACCAGGTCTGAAGTGTAATGAATTATAATGGTCTGATAATATTGAAATTTAAACCAAAACAAGAAATCACTGCGAAATCCTTCACTGATACACTGACTGAAACCTTTCCTCATTGGGAGCTGTTCTGAAAATGTCATATTTATTGTACATTATCCATCAAAACTGGGTTCTTAATTATCTAAGACAAGGAAAAGAATATTCAATCAAAGATCAGGACTGTCAATGTTATAATCTAGATCTTTACCTTCATCTGCCGCTCTGAATAAAGAAACAACAGTGCACATCTTGGATAAATCTGTTTCTGCCAGTTTCTGGACAATATGTTCATGAACAACTCAAGGCATCTCAACAATCTGAAAGGGACCACAGAGAAGTGAAATTTGAATGAACTGGTGATGGTAAATAAGGGCAGCAGTCCACTGAATGGCCCTGAGATATCAATATTTTGTATATCAAGCAATATAAATCCTAGGTATTACTGTAAAGTCAAACAGAACAGTAGGTGTAGGACTATATCTTCTAGGGTCAGGGGCAAGCAGAAGTATTTCAGGTGAGGCTAAGGGGCTATACGGGACACTCAGTCAAGCTCTAAATCCCCAGGAATTGGTGTAAGTCATCCAGTCCAACTCTAAAGCTTTGGCAGGAATGGGATCCAGAGGGCCGAGGTCACGGGCTTCACCCCTGAGCCCCGGGAAGAAAAGGTGGTCTGAAAAGGACGGTGGCGAAATGGACCTCGGCTTGATTAAATGGTCACTGAGTCGGAAAGCAGCATTGATGTGATCTGTGACCTCATGCTGCCCTGGAAAAAAAAACTTTTTTTTTTTTAAAGAAATGATGAAATGAAAGCACCTTCAAAAGGAGCCTGAAGGGACTGCAGTGAAGCGAATGGACTAGTAGGAGGTGCAAGGTCCCCACTTAGCACAAATACTGAGGGAGGGGGGAAATAGGTTTAAGAGAGGAGAGTGTGTGGGCTTGGACCTAATAACCACCTGCTCTGAACTAAGCGAATAAGAGAGAATGCATGGGAGAGACCAGTGCCAGGAAGGGCAGTGAGGATGTGTCCCAGGGCAGGACGGCAACAAGGAAACAGACCCCAGCATGTGGCAGACACCCTTTCTCTTTGCCTCCCCTTAAAAACAGTCTAAGGGGAGGTCCTGGGGGCTTCTCAAGAGAAGGAACATATCTGAAATTGAATTAAAGAGAATGGACCCTTGAGAGCCACTGGAAAAACCCCTCAGAGACAAACAGGGAGGTCTTCAGTCAGCTTCTGCTGTGCCAGATTGGAAAAGCTGTGGTGAGTGAGAGTGAGAAAAAAGGATATTTAGAGTGTGAAGAAAACGAAATAATGACAGTTTTGTCTTGCGGAAGAGTGTGCACAGCCTGCTCGACGTGAGGTTATTCTCAAATAAATACATGACTTATTGATTTCCAGGTGACAGCCATAAGGTTTGGTTTTTACACACAGGGATCTTTTCCAAAATGCGCTTTGCGCTTCCAGAGAACATCCACGCAAATTATGACTCACATCGATAAAATGCTCTATTTTTGTATACATTTTTAAAGCTTACAGTGCAATAGTAGGCTGTGAATAGCGATTAACTCAGCCGTGCTTGACATAATACAACGCAGCAGCAGCAGCTTTCACTTGTTGTACAAGACTCATAGCAACACACAGTTTTAGTACAAATACACCTGACACCTTCAACCACTGATTATTTAACATTCAGTGAGTGGACCAGTCAACAAGAGATCACTTAAGACAAATTTCTCTTTGGTTATCGGCATCTTGTTTTTTGGAACCAGAAATATTTCTCCCTGGCTTATACAGGGATGAGTGTGTGTTAATTATGCATATCTTTAAGTCTTAATAATTTAGTTATGTCATAAATAGTGAGATTATCTATAGAGATCAGGCTGCATGAGGCTGATTTCTGTTGAATGAGCCTCTGGGGGCTTGCCCTGATATTTGTCTGCTTCCGGTGGAGCCAACGGATATACAGTCCAAGACACAGTGATAATTAAAAGCTACACATGTAAACTCTGTTTAGATCTGTGATAAGATTTTGCCAATGGTTCCACCTCTGACTTGTCGCGTGCAACTTTAGCAAACACAGCCTGCACATACATGACTGGCCAATACTACATAGACTCCAAACGGGTCTGAAACCTACAAATTCTTCATATTCACATGCAGATCTGAAATTATCAGCAAGTGGTTATGGGTCTGTTCTACACAATTTACAGCCGAGCGCTTAACGACACTCAGCGTGCTGCAGGATTTATGGACTGTATGTACTGCCACAAAGGCAATTTAGGTAATATTTTGTCGAGGTTAAAAAAAAATGCTTTTTGCATCTGTGAATAGAAAATCTCTGGAAGAGAAAACACTGTTTACAATGGCAACATTCCTCACATTTAGCATAAGTTATATACAACAACCACATATGATATAGACATTTAATTGTATTATCATTTTTTTTTGCTGCGCTATCCGAGCAACTACAATCTGGCCCTTACCTTCGTTTATCACCAACACAGAGACGTGGAGGGGAGGTTTTCTCATTACCACAGTAGCATTCATTCTCTAATCTCGCAGCAGCAACAATCTCATTCCACAAATGTTGTTATGGAGCTTAACACAGTTCATATTTAAATTTCTGTAGAAAGAAGAATGCAGACGCAGACCATAAAAATACAATTACACAACACTACAGTACTGTATTTGCCGTTCACATGCACTACACAAACGTGCTTTGTTTTTCTGCTCAGACAAGGCCTTAAAGCCCACTGCAGCAGTGACCATGTCACAAGCTGTCTCTCAGTTCAATATAATACTATTATTAAAGATGCAGCTCGGACTGATCTGTTTTGGCAGTTGATATACAGAAGAATTTAAAATATTCATCAGTTATTTTACTGATTCCAAAAATATTCAAGGATTAGGAGTACAATAAATGTCTTTCCATGAATTTAATAGAAACTGCAGTTTATTTTCTTGTCTTATTATTCATTCACAATTTGCATTATTCGTTGACAATGGAAGTCGGTATATTCCCGGATGTTGAAAAAGTCATCTCTAAAATGATGTAGAACTGTAACCTACCAGCTGTTACCACAGTTATTGGATATTCAAATATCTAGAGCAAATCGTCTTTATCCAGAAGACTCTGGTTTTGAGATGAGTCATTCAAATGAAAAAGCATCTTGTCAATGTTTAAAAAAAAAAAAAATTGATTTCAGTGAGAAATGATGTCCGGTCATCAGTACCATCAATCCTCCTGTCCAGACTAAGCAGCTTGTGTACTGTACTCTGGTTTGAGTAGGGCAAAAAAAAGAGTCCTATAGCCTTTATTTTCCATAATGTATTGGTTTTATTCTCATTTGAAGATGTGTCTTAAGTGATGACGCACTTATCTCAGGTTGAAAATCATGCCGCTCAATTGCCACTGAAATATGACGTTGGATCGCCCTTGAATGTTGACCCCATGAACATCGCCGCTTGGAGGAAGGGCGGGCACACCCAACACCAGAGATGATCCATCTACGGTGTGACTCAGCTCAACTCAGCGTGTTAAGACTGAAAACATAAATCAGCGTGGCACGGTTTGGCTCGGCGCAGCCCAGAATGTCGACGGCCTACAGAGTTACTTCCATTTCACCTGAGGAGGATCGTTTTTTTTCTTCTCAAGACTCTGGTCTGGTTGTTCACACATGTTTTTTTTTAATTGATTCCTGACAAGAATTTTTGATTGCCACTGTGCATGCTAAAAATCCAGTTAGAATTAGTGTGTAGTATCAAATTGGGACACAACATCATGTTGTTTTCTTTCTCACACTTGTACATCAACTTGACTGTGACTGTTTCCTAGTGGGAAAGAGCACAAGTAACAGGACCAGTCAGCGAGAACACTTATTTAAAGCCAAGTGAATTGTCCAGCTGCATTGTTCTGCAGAGTCCGACACTTTCCCACAGCGTCCCAATTTGAGCCCTGTGTAATCACACAGACAATTTACAGCCATCCCACAGTGCAGAGGCGAGGGCCTCTCTATAAAGCCTTGATTTAAAATAAAAAGTCAGAAAGTCAAGCAGCCATGCACCAACAAACCATAGCCCTCTGAGTGCAGCAAAAGCAAAAGAAAAAAACAAAAAAAAGCCAATATGTCAGTGTTTTGTCTGTGAAGGATTATCCTGAGGAATGTCGGGCTCTCACGATAATCCATCCTTATCGCATGTCACGTTCAGAGAGGTAGAAATTGGAATGGACCCCGGCGTGGAGTTGGGTAAACGGAGAGCTTCATGACCAAGGAGAAGCGTGCAGGAGACAAAGTGAAACAAAGTGAGTTTCAAGTGTCTCTCGCCGGCTGAGTGAGCTCCCTTCACAGAGCCCGAGCCTCTGAGGATATTTGTGCTGCTTTGTTGCAAATTAGGCTTCTTCCTTTGAGCTCTTATTCACAGAGAAATATCAAAGTGATCACAAGAGAAATAGTGATTATTCCATGTTAGAAAATATTAGACGAATAACAACACTTTGTTTGCAGTTTATACTATTTGTGTATCTGAGGCCTGGTACACACCAGAGAATGGAGCACCTGTGTTTCCAGAGGAGCTTTCAAGATCACCTC
Organism: Eupleurogrammus muticus; assembly: GCA_036785175.1. Lineage (NCBI taxonomy): Eukaryota > Metazoa > Chordata > Actinopteri > Scombriformes > Trichiuridae > Eupleurogrammus > Eupleurogrammus muticus. The sequence goes on from JAYKQN010000006.1 coordinate 12,337,343, forward strand.
CAGCAAGGTTATTAAAGAACCACCCCCTCCCCTGCAGAGGATTGGGACATCCACAATTCCTCATGGTCCTGAACTCCTGACCTCATCTAGGACATATCCACCATTTTCAATTATGTTTTGTGGCATGAATCACCAAACAAACCAAACTGCCATTCTGGACAATGTCAAGGTTGAAATTATGGTTTGGTAATCTGTGATGTCTTCAGGCTACACGTCTTTATAGATCGGGCTGTCTGTTTAAGGTCTGTAGATGTGTATCTCCTATAAACCATTATCAAGCATTAAAGTCAAATTTTAACATTTGGGGAAACTCGCTTTCTACCAAGACCTGAGACAAAAAGATGGATACCACTCTGTGTCTATGTGTCAGTCTAAGTACAGAGCCAGAGCCAGGGGCTGATTAACTTAGTTTAGCAAAAAAATATATGTTTGGTGTTTTATTTTTTTAAATCAGTACAGAAACAGATATGAAGAATGACAATCTGTGGGTTTACAGGGAGTTATGCGCTTTTCATCTTCATGGCTTTAGCTTCAAGCTTAGCAAACGTTAATGAAAGTTGTATAAATCTTCTCATCTAACTTTTGGCAAGAGCGCAAATGTTTACCAAAATTATTGAACTATTCATTCAAGAACTATCACACCAACAACATGGTAATTAGACAAAGTATGCTACTGCTCCCACAAAAAAACATCCAATCTCGATCCTCGTGGAGGGGCTAGAGAGTTTGGAATAGCAGAAGGGGAATGTGAGGTTCCCGTGGAGAAGAGAAGGGAATGAAAGCAGGGGAGGAAGAGCGGGTGCAAGAAAAAAAGGAGAGAAGGTGACTTTCATGGAACAGCAGAGGGCTGACACAAGCAGTCCTAGGCTTAGAAAGGCCAGAGAAGTCTCATGCTAACAGCATCCACATACAACTCCTTTAGCAGCACTTTCTGTGTGTCTCTGTGCCTGTTGGTCTGTCTGGAGTCTGTTCTGGGCCAGCTAGCAGCCAGATATCATTATCTCCTTGACTCAGGGCAGAGTAATCTGGCTGCCTGCTCCTGCTTTATTGAGTTGGATAAATATAATATGTGACTCAGAGCCATTATCTACTACAGAACAGCCCTATTTATCCAGCAGACAGAGGCCTTGGCGCATTCGAACTGGCCTCTCTCTCTTTGATGGAACTACACTCAAGTGATGGAAGCCTTTGAAACAGCCATTCATGGGATTCTAACCAGTGGAGAAATTAACGGGGTGAATTACATATTTTATGCAGACAAATTGTGAAACCTAAATATTGAAAAGGAATTGATGGCATAGTTTTGACGGGAAACGACAGTGTAGGTTTTATTGGACAAATACGTAGTAATAAGCAGTAGGAAGGAGCTTTAAATGCACACTGGAGAAGAAGAAAACGTCAGCATCTATCATTCCAGCAAATGCCTAATAATGACATATGTTTACGCTCAAGTGACGAAGCCCTCTGGCGGTTGTATGAATTACGATCAACAAAAGGATGAACTTTAACACAGGAGATTGCTATTTATTTCCTATTCCCTACAGTCGAAGCTTGTGTCTCCCTGTGTTTAAAGTTAGATGTTTTTTGCAAGCATTTCTTTGCCTCCTGTAATAACAACAAACGCTGCCGAGGTGGCTGCAGATGCAACAAAAAGACAGAGACAGACAAGGAGGGGAGAGGGAGAGGTGAGGGAACCGCTATCCTCTCTTGTCTCAGTCCCTCCGAGGGGTTGACAGGTAGAGAAATCGATCATTGGTCCATGACAGCTCGGTATGACCCCACGCTATCATGCAGCATGCTAGAATGAGCTCCCATGATGCACTTCAGAGCCGGCCCATTCACGGACCAGCTACCCAACTGTAAATCCTCCGTTCTCTCCTGATAGATTCACATACGTCCCACCACCGATGTCTATGTGCCGTCCTTGACTGCCGTTAATGCTAATAAGAGGATATTGCATGAGGAGTTATTTCAGCAGCTTACTCACAGGAGGAGAGCGGCATCTGCACAAAATATGTTAGTTGGCCTGGTGAAGGACCGGTCTCCCTTCTGCCCAATTTATGTTGGGATAGACTCCAGTCCGGCAAACTGTGTCCCTGAACTGGGATAAGCAGGTCAAGACAACGGATGAATGGAATAAATAATTGTTTTAAATGAAGATTGAGGGTATGGGGAGGAGATTGGACTCCCGAGCCAGGCAGCGTGCTGGTCTCAGCTGCCATGGAACTGCCAGATCAGTAAAACAGGCATTAACCACAAGCCACAAACTCTCTTTTCCTTCTCCTCTGGTGTCTTCATCGTCCTTTATTCTCCTCTATTCTCATCTCATATAATCTCCCCCCATTTCATGTCATTGTCTTTCTTCGTCTCTCCTCTGGTGTCTCCTCTCGTCTTTTCTCCTCTGTGATGCTCTTCAGTCTGTCCTCTACCGTTCCCGTCTCCTCATATCTCGCCTGTCCTCTCACAAAGTGACCTGGACCTGTACCTGAGACAGGCTTCTATATGTTCTGCTGAAGGTAATGCTATAGAGTTTTATTTAAAATGGAAAAAAAGAGGTGACAGTGAGTTTTACATTCCAAGGAATGCATCTCTGTACAAATATAGTCGGCTCAGCATACTAATACTAATTCAAGATGAGTCTTATAGCGTCTTTCACCCATAAAATAACATCTCCCTGAAGACTACAGCTAATTGACTAGCATCATTATCCTTAATTTACAATTCTTAACTTTCACCTAGCCAGAGGTAGAAGTCAAATGAAAGAGAGAAAGAGGAGGAGAATGTGGGGAAAAAAGACAGTGTCTCCTTTTTTAAGTGTCCCTGCTGTCAATGCAATGCATTACTGGGATACAAAGCAAGCCATTACTGCTTAGCATTTGTTGAATCTTCCAGTGGCCAAATAGTGACAGGTCTATTTCTCTGCCGTTAGTGACAGAGGCAGGCAGAGCAAAGGACACCTAATTACCCGGTATTGTGAGACACAATAAAACTCATGATAAGCCTGGCGACAGAAAGAGCTGTGTGTGTTGCGTGTGTGTTGTGTGTGTGTGCATGTGCGTGTGTGTGTGTGTCCACGCATTCATATGCACTTTGTGTGGTTGCATGCATATCCATGTCTGCATGTGATGGATGTTGTTTTAGTGTGTGTGCGGGTGTGTTTTTGTACATTTCTACTGTGTTTGCTGCGGTACCTATGTCTCCACCTGTCCAGTGATAGACAGGCTTGTCTTTGGGTCTCAGAACCTGAATCTACACAGTTGCAGTGCCAACAGACAGCAGCAAGAGTGGACTCAATGACTAATGTGTTCCCTGAAGATAAATTAATGATTTTTTTTTCCTAGGCCGGGGTTAATGGACATGTTAACACACAGATATTATTTGTTTAAGAGGAAATGACCGCAATCTATATTCGGTCATCTCTGTCATACCGTCACAGAATTCAATACCAAAATGAAAAGAACACACTCGCGCACACGAACATAACTCCTCTACACACACTCTTATTTTGTGTTACCTCCCGTCCACAGAAGATGTGTTGCTGAAATTTTGTGTTTTCATTGCCAGTCATTTTATTCATTTATGCATTTAATTTCACCTAATCCATAGATAACATGTTTTGGGCTCAAACAAGTACCATAAATACACCACATCATGTGAGTGTATATCTACACAGACGTGTGTCAAATAAAAGGGCTTAGTAGTAATCAGAGTGGCAGTGATGGGGGTGATGAGGGAAAGAATATGGGAGGACACAAGAATGAAGCGGACCAATAAATTCTGTCTCTAGCGAAGTTTGCAATAAAACACATAGTGGTTTTATCCATTTGATGGAATAGCTGTCTTGTCTGAAAATAATGCGGAATTAATTAGTGTAGCGCTGGGAAAAGAACATGACGACAGTCGGCTAACCGGCCTCATAAATCAAACGGTCTGAGGAAAAACAGAGAGCTAATGTCAGTATGGTTATAGCATATTCCCCAAGAAGGGCCCAATCAATGTAGTGTAATTTGTAATTTATGTGGAGCAGAGACGGGGAGCGGTTAGTTAGAAATAAGGTAAAGATCGACACTGTTTCTAAAGATCTGTTGGTTAAGACTATGTCATTCCATCAGATAAGAGATGAGTACTCTGCAGCATACCATCACTCCAAGTATGGGAAATAGATTTAAAGTGCAGCAGCTTCCCAAGTTGCCACAGGGGGAGCTATTTGCCTTTCAGTACCTCTGTAATGTTGTATAAATAAGTGAGTGTGTGTGTGCAGTTATGTTAGTGTAAGCAATCATTTGACAAAGTCAATATTACACACTTTGGTTTCTACTGTTCACCAAGCATGGCACTCCAGTCTAGCCATATCAAATACATTATTGTTGTACACATTCACACAATATGAATGTACTATTATTCATGAATATTATGTGGACTGAAATCAACATGGCCTTTCCAATGTGGACGCTTTTATAATTGGGTTAAACCAGTAGCTTGTAAACTAGATTTGGGGAATTAATGTACACAACACTGGGAAAGGCATCAATAAGCATACCGTTAAAGAGATACAGATGAAATTATATTATTTAATGAAATAGCAGCGTTGCGGTCACCTGACAGCTACAGATCAAATGGTGCCTGGCTTCACCGTGAGCCAGACAGACAACCCAAACACGCTCCTAACCTTATGTTTGTTTGTGAATCCTGGTATCTGCCCGGCGTGTCACGGGTGAGAATAGATGGAGACTAACTCCGATTGAGCGGGACCGCCCTCCCGGTAGAGCGTCGCGGCCTGTTGCTGACCCGGTCACTGAGAGCGGCTCCTGGCCTCGACCCACATCACTCAAGCTCTGACAGAGTCTCATTTGTTTTTTTTTGTGACTCCCCGCTGGGAACAAACCTTTCATCTGCTGGATAGGCCCACCCCCAACGAATCTAAGCCAAAAAAGAAAAGAAAAAAACATACATGCTTCCACTGGATATGACCATAGCAGTAGAAATAACAAGAATCCTGATTCAATGTTAAACAGCTGAGGGCGCTAACTACTTTTGATTTTGCTTGTTCAGCATCTTACCATCATTTCCTATGTAAGGTACATCATCCTTCCCCCCTCCCCCTACAACTGACCTTTTTACAAAGGCCACCAGTGAGGTATTGGATACACAAATCCTGTATGTATGGATTTGTATGTATGCTCAATCCTCCAAATGGATCCTTACCCAGACTATATGCAACAGACACATAGTAGCTCTGTTTATGTTTGTGTTGATGGCAGGAGTTAAGAAACCAGGATAACAGAGGTTAATCGGCTGACTCACCTGGTGTAAGCATAAAGGGTAGATCCTGGCTATTGAGGAAATATAATGGGATGTGCATAACTGTAGCCCTGGAGACTGCTAAACAAAGGCTCCTGCTGCTGGCAACCAGACTAATGAGACACACTAGACACGCAGAAGCCAAATGGATAAGTGCCCTGTTCATCGAAAAACCATCCAAGGTGTACTTCCAGCTGCAGTGAAGTTACACACCAGGAGCGGAACAGCCAAAACCCCAAAAAATGAACCTTACTGTCACATAACACCAAATGCTCATTGGTTAACAGGACAGAGGGGCTAACTCGCTAACATGGTGAATGGGCAGCAGCGTTTTTAGTGTCAGGGCGATACTTATCACAGATACAACTTATCATCCAATTATGTTACAAAATCATGTAGACAATATTTCTATGATCTTTAATGTGGTTTGTATGTTTATATGGGGGCCTTTGACAATTGTGTGCAACTCATGACAATTATCATACCTCAAACCATTCACCTTTAATCTCCAGACAGAGCTAGCCCAGGTTTATAAATATAAAGCTATTTCTATGTTGTATAAGAGTGGTCAGGAAGTATATAAGACCACCCAACAGTGGACCAGTTGAAGAAAGTTCATGATTGACCTCTGCTTCCCAAAGAGGAAAACATCAAGTAAGTCGTAGGAATGGTTGTATGTAAGGAGGATTCACATTGTCAATCACCCAGTACATCAACAACAGTACATGAACAGCAGATCTCTGCACGTTTGTTTCCTTGTGACAGTTGTCTTGTCTTTGACTCCATCAAAACTTTCTTTCTTTCACACCCCAACACTGACTTATTGCCTGTTGTAATAAAGGTTGCTAGTTACTGATGTTGACTGACAGATGGCCAACACAACCACCTCTGTGAATCTGTGTGTATGTGTGTGTGTGTGCATGCGTGCATGTGTGTATGCTTACATGAGATGCCTAAGGGCACAAACAACATCCTAAGGTGCAGGTTGTGCTAGCCAGACATCTGTTGTTAGCGGTGAAAGGTAAGTGAGTTTGACAGAGCTGAGATTGAACAGGAGGCACTCTGCCGGCTAAGTGAAGACAGAAGCTTCACCCCTACCAACAAACACACAAACAAACACACAAATATGTATACACACACACACACATGTGTGCATACACTCTGCATACACTCAAACAGTAGTGAGTAGCCAGGTCCCAGGTTCTCAGGACTGACAGCTGTCCATTCTCAGCGTGACCTGGATGCTTTAACTTCCTACATCACACTTGTGTCAGAATAATGAGCCACGATTGACTTCCAAACTGTTTTTGACACATCCAACTCATCAACCCACCTCCTAAAATTGGATTGTCAATGAGCTCAGAGAAACTTTCCATTTTTAGCGGATGAATGTGAAAGCAACTATTCAGTGAACGGTGAAAGTGAAGCTGGTATTATATGGCATATTTTTGAGTTGGAGGGTGATATTCAGCTAAAAAATGTGTCTCTAAAGGAATTAGACAATTAAAAAAGCAGAACAAATCTTATAAAAGTATCATCATTTCAATCACCTAATTTAGTTTCATAGCAGCATGCCTGGACATCATTCAACGGTCACATTATTACTAACGTGAAATAAATCCACACCTACACTTAAGAATTATGTTTAATATTTAAACCAAGCCCTAATTTCTGCTTCAATGTTTCTGGGACATCTGAAACACAAAAACTCAATACAGTCAAGGACTCTTCCTCCACTACTGTAAAAGCTACATTGATGGATTCAAGGTTTTCCAGGGTCTATAGGATGTGTGGAATGTCTTGTTGTGTGTGTGTGTGTGTGTGTGTGTGTGTGTGTGTGTGTGTGTGTGTGTGTGTGTGCGTGTGTGCATGTAACTATGCCTTCTAGCCTGTGCTTCAGGCAGGTCCACTGAGACCTCCCTCCACAACTCACCGGCCTTAACATCAGTCACAGCAATAAACACCACAAATCGGCCTCTCATACACACAGCAGCAGCCGGAGGGAGGCTTACATATGCAAAGTAATTCACCCCGTACTGTACCTGCTCTGTTTTAAAGATAAGATACACATAGAAAATCTGCGACAAATGCTTTTCTCGCTTTCCAAGAACAACAGTTCTCCCACCGATGCCGTAGTCTCTACTATCCAGATTATTATTCGTTACTGTGGTATAAACCGCATGTTCTGCTGCTGCTGGGGGAGCTTGTGGAGCTGGATGGAAAATATCACACGCCAAAATCTACAGCTTATCAGCTCAAACGGCAAACAATCTGATAGCAAATTCATTTTACCTTCCATTTGATACAGTGGGGAACGATGATAGAAGGGGGGCTGCTGGTAGAAGGCAGCGTATTGTGTGGAGCGGCGAGTGATGTGCTCCCTGCGTGGCGGCCACTGCTGCTATCTGCTGCGTGCCCGCAGCTACAGTGTGTTCCCGGTTTTATCACTCTCATCTAAATGAACCACACTCACAGCTGGAGAAAGGTGACCCGACTGCTAATCAACCACCGGATGTGTGCGTGTGTGTGTGTGTGTGTACTGCGGTTATCCAGTTATCCACTCTGGCAGATGCTTGTCTGTTCTGCTGTATGCGGGTCCTCACAATCTGTCTCTGAACTGATCTCAAAGATCCACTCTAAAAAGGAGGGAAAATTCCACAGCTCACTTTTCTGCCAGTCCTCTACTGCTTTTTTTTTCTTCCCCCTGCCTCTCTCCAGCTGAGTATTAAATTCAGCAACTGAGAAGGTGACCTGCGTGCTCTGCCATAAAGAGCAGGGGAGCGGAGGAGAGGGAGGGAAGGGGGGGGCAGGCGGAGGCTGCTGGATCAGCAGAATCGGAGCGTTTAGAGACACACAGATGTGTATGTGTGCGCGCCCGTTTTCTCGGTTTCTCTTACTCACACACACACACCGACACATGAGCGCCGCAGCCTCCTCCTCCTCCTCCTCAGCGGTGAGGCGTCTGGGGAGCCCAAGGGCGAGCGCTCGGCTGTCACCCCCCACACACACACACATCCTCCCCCTCCTCCTCTCCTCTCCTCTCCCCATCCCTCCATCCACCCCTTGTGTGAGCCACACCCCAGAGCCACCACACAGCAAGACACAGACCCGCTGCCAACTATCACACTACGACACACACATACACATGTACGGTACGCACAGCCACAACAACACACACTCTCTGACACACACACACACACACCAACTCCATTTCACACAAAGCACTTTGATTCTAACACATAAATGTGCAAAAGCCCTCAGTCTCTCTCTCTCTCTCTCTCTCTCTCTCTCTGCCTCCACTCTGTCAAATCTCTGCCTTCACACTAAACAGCTCCGTGGGGACTGGCAGGCAGGCAGGCAGAAAGGAAATAAATATGTTTCCTGATGACAGCACGGATTTTCTGACAGTACTCTGGCACTGGGCTGGGCTGCTGCGCTGTAAGTGGATGTTTGTTCAAACAATCTTCTGCTCAGGTTGCTCGCCGACTATCCAGGCCGGGGCTTTAATGTCTGTGCATCTATAAGGCCTCTTTTAACTCCAGTGAAGAGTCTTCTGGCTATGGGAGCACAGCTGATGAGCGGATTCATTACCATTATAAACATCTCCAGGCAGTACAGAGAATTATGGTACCAATGCATACATTAAGATGCAGATCTTTAAAACGCTGCAGAGCTTACAGATAATGAATTATACTACGAAATCGGGTGGCTTCTGTAATATTTCTGTAAGTCAGTGTCATGAATGCTTTGGAAATTAATCGTAGGTTAACTCTAGAACGACTAAATATGACACGCTGTCTTTGAAATCAACCAAATACCATTTAACAGGAAACAGAGTTGAATTTTCATAAATATAAACTAAAAAAGTTTACCTTAGTCTGATCTGGCAAAAATGATTCTGGCCTGATATCTGCCTGGGATAAACAGCTACAATAAAGTGGTGATTGCTCTAAGACTAAAAGGCAAACTCAGCTTCCCCTCAAATGTCAGTGAGTTATTTTCTACACCCGCTTATTTCTTAATAGGGTTGCAGGGGTCTGCTGGAGCCAGCAGCGCATTACAGGCGAGAGACAGGGATACACCCCAGACTGGCCACCAGCATATCACGGGTTACAAACACCTTCCATTCACACACTAACAACTACGGACAATTTCAGAGTCAGAGTCCCTAATCAGACTAAGAGTGTTTTTGAACTGTGGGAGGAAGCCAGAAAACTCACAGAAACACACAGAAAGACCCCAGCCCAAGGTTTTGAACCTGTGGCCTTCTTGCTGCGCTACACACTGCTCCCCCGCTACAATAAATGTTTATATCCAATCCTATGCCCAAGATTTTAAATATCTTTGATTGGTTTCAATTCTGCACAACATTTAATATCTGTGTGTGTGAGGGTGTACAGTATGTGTGGACTTCAGCAGATGATGAAAGCAACGTCATGTGGACCATTATGTTTATATCCCCCAGAAAGGAACATACATGGCCTATATCTATCATGATTAGGAAGCTAAGCTAAACCAACAAATAGCGATTTAAGACATCGAAGGGCTATTTTCATGGGAACATCTTTTCCAACTACTACTCTGACTTAATTTTCTGATTGAAATCTGCATGCAGTTCACACAAGGCAAAGTTCATCTATATAAAGCAGTACAAAGTGGAGGAAACGATAGACATTATGGTAAAAATCACTGTTTCTGAATCAGCACTGCCTCCCCTGCATGTCAAAGTAAATGGTAGAAATATTGAAATAATTCTTGAAATGTAAATACACTCTCCATTAAGTAGATTCACTTAAATTGGCGCGATAAATTAAACTTAATTACAGCAAGAATATAGTAAAATCGGTCATGCACCTTCTACACATCAGACCGGCCAGTTACAAAAGTGGCGTCTCATGTTTTATTTTTGAAATGCATCAGGGTGGAACCACTGCTGTCACATCAAATACACCATGATGGTAAATGGACTGCGTTTACTTTCCAGTTCTAGTTTTCTCCTTCTCCAAAGTGCTTTACAGTGCACGCCAACATTCACCCGGCCGCACACGTTCACATTCCTGCACCAATGGCACACGTCTTCAGTGTATGTGCTTCAGCGTCTTAAACCAAGGACACAGCGACATGTGGACTAAAGCAATCATGAATCTAACCGGTGATATTTCAATTAGTTGACGACCTGTTCTACCTTTAAGTCACAGTTGTAAATGATATGATCATTTACAACAGGAAACAGTGGAAATAAAACTGAAATAGGATTAAATTATGGAAACTGTATGTTCACCTTCACTCACCTTCAAGTCAATGATTTATTTGTAAAACAGCATGTCTGTGTGCCCAAGAGAATCTGCCTCAGATATAACTGTTTTAACTAGCCAGGAGGCATTAGCCTATACCTGACCATGCAAAGAGAAAACAATGAATAAACCTCAGCCGTACTGAGGAAGCACGCCCAAAAAAAGGAAGAAAAAATCCAAATCAATCTCCTCGTCTATCTCTATCAGCTCAGCATCAGTTCTTTAATGTTTACTTTGTCTTGGCAGTGTGTTCCTGATGATGCAGGATAATGGAAATGAGCAGTTCCACTGAGTTTGCTTTTTTTCCCCACAACCCGAATGACTCAGTCAGGCTGAGAATGGCTGAAAGACGGAGAGACACGAAGATGGAAAGAGGGGCGGGGATGGCAGATGGGTCACGGAACATTCGGGACAAGGTGGCTGTATCAAGGTTGGTGTGTGTGTGTGTGTGTGTGTGTGTGTGTGTGTGTGTGTGGGTGTCGTACAGGAAGGAAGCCCAAACAACCGGTGCAGTTTGCCCATCTAATCAGATCACTGGGAGCGAGAGAGCGGGAGACAGAGAGAGAGAGAGAGAGTAAAAGAGACAAAGAGAGACAGAGCCCTCTGAGGAACAGATGTAATTTCAGAGCACCAAAAAAAAAACAGCTTAAAATGCTCCTGATCACATTAGCTGGCCATCACAAAATAGGATTTCTGCACTGCCACAGTGAATGCCCATTACAAATTACTTAGGCACTGCAGACCCGTAACTCAATAGGCAGGGAAGGGCGAGGGGGGGCGAGGAGGGCTGGGAGGGCAAACAGAGGGGCAGAGATGGGGGATCGATACTTATCAGTAATAATTATATCCTTCCTCCCACTTCTCCGTCCCTCCCTCCACTCCTCACCCTCCACCCTTGGTAAGGCACATATCTAACATTAATCATAGGGAGATTTCTCTGCTCGATAAGATAATTAACATTATGTGTGGTGTAGGAAGTCCTGATGATGTGAGGCAGTGGTCCAGCACCGAGGCTGCCAGGAACGTCCCAGGTTAATGCCGCTGCTGTGAAAGTGCTGAAAGCAGCACAAGCAGGTACAAAGTAGCCCTCGTGACTCGGAGTTACAGTAGCAGCCTATTGGATTAAAAAAGCCACAGACTAGAATAAAAAAGGGTTAAAAAAAAAAAAACTAAATGTTTCTTTCTCGGTTGTATGCTATCTATCAAAAAAGCAAACAAAAACCCTGAGAAATTCATCATAGCAGTCTATTTGGACCGTAGAAATCAACATTATGTAAAGTGGCTGGAAGCACAGCGGGTAGACGGATGGACTGGAAAACAAATAAATCAACAGGAAGGGAAAAAAAAGCATTGTTTGTCCTTCATCCTTGTACCCTCTACCTTGTTCTCGGTATTTTCATGGTAACCGTAGCTGTTTGTGACTGGCTTCAGGTTGTGAGTTCACTCAATCAACCCAATGTGCTCGGGTGCATGGGTTTGCACAAATAATTTGATTTTGGGATATTAAAAGGATATTGTGAGCCAAGCTGAAAGAAAAGGCTGCTGCAGGACTGAGGTACTAGTGGACCACAGGGGGTACTGAAAGACTACTGATGGAAAACTGGAGTCTATACAAAAGGTAGTGTTCAGTCATTTCTGTCCTGCTCTAAACATGATGTCAGGAGCCAGTTTATGGAGATATTTTGGGAAATAGTGATATCACTTAGTGAGAATAATATAAAAAGGCATGTAGAGTAGTTTTCCATTGTGTGAATGCTACAAAAACTGTAGTGATTTGTGGTATTATAGATAGTATAAATAAGGGTAACTGTTTGGGGGTTTTAACTGTTTTAAAATGACCTGATGTCCCTGTTTGTTCTGACAAATCCAAGCAGGAGTTACTGTGTTACAGGAAATGGCTATAAACAGGTCCTCTTGTGATGAGATCAGCTCAGAATATGCTTCCAGTAATACAAGGGGATTAAATGCAAATGAGATGCTGAGTCTAACAAAGTAATGCAAAAAAAAAAGTTCAAACAATAAATGCTACAAATGAGTATTTGCACTGCAAATTATATTGTATAATGAGATTTCACCTGTATTTGTACATTTCATTAGTGTTTTGTTTATTTCATTTTCTCCCTTCTTATGAAAGGGAAAAAAAGGCCTTTAGGCTTTAAATTACCAACTTCTCACATTTTTAATAGATTTTTTTCCAATTCATTAAAAAATCCCTCCAGAACTTTAAAACTATACTCTACTTTAAGTAATTTAAAGTAAAAAGAAAAGAGATCTAACTACTCCTTATCTATTTACATCAAAACATACCTCTATGAGTTAGAAAGAGAAACCCTGGAACAAGAAATTTGATTATCATTTAAGTTTAAAGCCAAAAATTCAATCTGACCTTTTAGGCCTGCCCTATATAAAAAGTGTCATAAGATAACTTTTTATGATTCGGTGCCAATATATTGTAAATAAAATCACTAGTACTATATTACCTATAAGGGAAAGTAAGCTATAGTAAATTCCTACATTACATTATGGAAGAATACAGGTATAAAAGCTGGAATACTACATATACTATGTGTGTGTGCGTTTGTGTTTTTCTTTCATAAGCTGAGACGACCTCAAGAGGCAGCCAGAGCCTCAGAGTTGGAGATGACAAAACTTCTAAGGACTATTCACCTGAAGTCACACAAACAGCCTGAGATTCCACTATTTTGTCACTGGGAGGATAACAGTGAGACGGGGGCTGGCATGGAAGGAGTGGGCAGGTCAGGACAGGGCAGACACAGAAAAGGAGAAGTAGCAGGACAAGGACGAAATTTGTCAAGCTCCAGACTGCATTGAAGCCTGAAAGGAGCCTTTTTTTTCTCTCCACTTGTGCTCGCACACACGCACACGCACACACACAGTCTACACCACCTTTCCTTGTCCACACAACCACAAAAAGTGAGCATCTCTGCAACATTAACACTGGACTTATTTGAGGTTAATTAGGAGAAGTGGTTTGGAACTAACTTCCCGGTGTTAAGCGCTTTGGAGCACCGAGTGTCTGCTGAATGGCCCCGGGGTTGGAATTTAAATCTCACTGAAGCCAAAACTGCCCCTCGGAGTTTTTTTTTCAGAATTCCTTTTAATGACATGCGCGTACACGGCTAGGGACGTGATACTAGAAGGCCACTGGTTCAAACACAGAGACTGGCTGGGAAAAGCTGGCTGAGTGGGGAAATTAATACCAGTGCACTCTCCTCTACACAACTGTGGTCAAGGTGCCCTTGAGCAAGGCTTTGTTTGAGCTGTCTGAATGTGTGAAGGGATAATCTCAATGTGAGGAGAGGAGAGGCGCAATGAGGAAACATAAGAAAAAACATTTTGAATTTAATGTAAAGTAAGAAAGTGTATTTTTTTTAAATAAGAGAGGACATGATATATGAAGGAATTGGGACAGGGTGGAGAAAATTAGTTTGGGAAGTGTGGGTAAGGCCGATATAGGGTGTGAGGAAAGACAATTAAAGAGGTAGCACCGTATTTTGAAGGGGAAAATACGGGGGTCCCTTAGTGGCTTAACTCCTCTCTTCTTAATAAACCCCTAATGGCCATGTGGTCAGGCGAGCACCTAGCCACTCCACAGGGCGAGTCAGGCCAGAAAGGCCACCATTTTGACTGACAGCAGACAGACAGTCCGCCATTGAACAGACAGTGCACCATTGATCTTCAAGTCAGATTTGGAACTTGGGCTCTCAAGGCTAAATGGTGGTGACAGCAAAGCCATCCATTATATATGATCGCTCCCTGTGGAGGATTAGCCTCCACATAGTTCTTAGGATAAAAGGGAACATTGGCTAGGAGCACTTCTAATTGTCCTATTTGATGTCGACAAAGACAGACAATGAAGGAGCAAACACTGCAGATAAAGCAATGTTTATGACATTTAGAGCTCATGACCTGTGTTGGTACGAACAATAAGTAAAGACAAGCTATTGGTAAATGAGCTCTCCGAACGCGCTGCAGGCCGCACACACACTCATATTCTTGGACTGTTACACACACACATATATGCACACTTTCACTCACCCACACAGAGGGACTCGCAAGAGAAGGTGTATCCAATAGGTTCATTAGTCAGTGTGTTGTGTGGTAATAGCGTGGGACAGGTGATGGAGCAGGGTGTGATGATGCATCAACAACATCAGCCCTGGGTGGCGCCACCTGCAGAGGTAGCAGATGGCACACATGACTGGAGAGCGGCCACACACTCGCACACACACACGCGCGCGCGCGCGCGATCACACTCACACAAACGCTGCCTCGCAAACACATGCGCGGCGAGCACAAACACAAACATGTCGGCTTATTCGTACAAACATGCAAAGCACGGAGCGAACACACTGTATAATGACACAAAATCATTCAAACAAATGACAAACATGTTAACTTCCAGAATCTAGAATGAAATGCTGCCATCTAACAGTCTGCCTGCACTCACTTTCAAGAAGAATCACATGAGGTTTAAAAGTTACGAGTTTAAATTGGCTCCCATATCACACACACACACACACACACACACACACACACACACACACACACACACACACACACACACACACACACACACACACACACACACACACACACACACACACACACACACTTATGTCACTGTAAAATTGGTATAAGTTATCAATAGTCTTGTTCAGCCGGCTGCCGTACATAGAGGGGGACATGATAGCACAATCCAATATGCTCTATGTTTTGCACAAAGAATGAACCGTAATTGCTGCAAATCTCAATCAATTCTCCCAGCCTGCCCCTCTTTCACTCCTGCTGTCTAAACGGTATCTTCAGCTTCTTTCCCCCCCCTGCAAAACTAGTAATTTTATGTAATCACAGCAGTGATCAGAAGAAGGTACGCCGGTGCTCGGTCAAATATCAGCTATCTCAATCACAGCCAAAACGTTGTCTTTCGGGAGCGCAGGGAGGAAAAAAAAAGGGCGTGCCTGGAGGCTGGGTGTGACATTTGGTTGGCTGAAATTAGCGTAATCACTCTGATGGGGAGCCAATCACAGGCAATTGCTTTAACAATGCGGCTGATTAATGCTGTGGGAAAAACTCGTCTTCACAATCAAGTTTCCGAGAGCTACTATAATTTTTATTTTTAGCGCGGAACGCATGCAAACACGTGTCCCTATGAGCTCCCACTCTTAGGGCCCGGAGTTAATCATATGATCCGCCGTCATATACTGCCTGCCTGCCGAGCAGTTCACAACAGTGAATGTAGGTTATTTAAAAGCTCATCTATGCGCTGATTATACTGTATGTAGATAAAGAGAATTCATTACAGTCAATGATACATTAACTCCGACACTGCTCATGTGATCCACATAACAAGACAAAATGTATATATTAAATCAAAAGTTAAATATTGTGACTGAAGAATAATCACTAAATGTCAAAACAAAAAAAAATCTCTCATATAAGCATCAACAGGAAGAAAACCTACAGTAATGAGGAGGGGTGACCTTTGAACCGCGCATCATAATGATATAACGACCTTCACGTTTTTGAGTAGCCCGATCAGAGCCATGAGAAGCTCATCAGAAATGTATACTGCAGCAACTGGAGCTGAACCAGCCACAGCAGCAGGAGAGCGTGAGAGAGGATGTCAGCGCTCGTGCGGAGCCGGCCGCTTCATTTCTCCGGCACCTTCCCCCTTTGTTGTAAATAAAACATTATTTCAGATGTTCAATTAAGATAAGTACCCTTAATTTAAGACCTCAGTCAATGTGCTGCCATTATTATTCAGCCCACAGAGTGCCTGGGCCCCAGCTCCGGCTCTGGCCTAGCACACAATCACTCAGAGGCCTCGGCGAGAGAGGGGGAAATCGCAGTCAATTTCTGTAGCACTCATTTGCTTAACAAGGGGGGAAATCAGGAAGAGTGGAGGCAGACAGAGGGAGAGGAGAGGAGAGGAGAGGAGAGGAGAGGAGAGGAGAGGAGAGGAGAGGAGAGGAGAGGAGAGGAGAGGAGAGGAGAGGAGAGGAGAGGAGAGGAGAGTGGGAGTAGATCTAAAAGAAGATTTGTTTTAAGTAATATATGTAGATATGTCCAAAGTTCCCCTGTAGACTGGAAGCCGCCTCCTGCGATTGCCCAAATCCAACACATAAACAACTTCCAGGGCAGATATATCAAGTCCTTGACAGTGTAAAAGAAGCTTCTGAGCTCTCATCTGATTGTGAGGGGACTTTGTTTGTACTTCGTTACAGCGCCGATACAAGATTAGATAAACAATGTGTTATCTGTGCCCTGCATCTGTTTGACTCTGCAAAGTGCACTTTCCAATTCCACTGATGACCTTCACAGAGGACTGGTCGGCAGACACCAGCACCCTGGAGAAAGTAAAGCAAAGGATTAACCTAGAGGAGAATACATGCACAAAGACAGGTAGGAACACATGCATGAATTAATCTGTGAAACATCCACTCAATGTTTAAAAAAACTAACTACAATGGGAATCATATACACACAAAAGCAAATTCACCTTCTTCATAAAAAAATTAAACTGGCAAAATTATTGAACAGGGTTTGGGACTAATCACAAAATATATGATTAATGACAGGAAGAAAAACTAAATAAGCAAAGCCAGGCGGCCCACCAACAGAAAGGTATACATGATTTCAGCGCTCTGTTACTGCGTTTCATTAAATAAATGCAGGGATAGGAGTGTCTGTTTCTCATTGAAATGCAGTATCCATCAGTTAATACCTCCCCTATGGGCAACAGTGAGCTCTTGTACCTCCGGAGGGTGAACAAAAGTGAATGCTCAGAGGGGCTGTAGTGGATCTAAGAGCCATGGTCACCGGAACCAAAGTGTCCTAAATATAGCTCTGCTCTGCCTCACTCCGCGCGGCTCTGCTCGTCATATTAGTCGACCATCAGAGATGTAAGGGCTGGCGGTCTCCCATTCTAACCGCCACCAGACTGACACGTAGATGACCTTGAGTGTTAAAGTCGGCTTGTGTTTCTTTTGGTCTGGTTCTAATTTCGGTGGCGTCACGAGACTTCGACTTTCTGTTTTTTTTTTCAGGATTGTGGTTAAGGTCGTGATTAGATTGGATTTAAACCATTCTACATGCAGTCAGTTTATTCTGCTGGGGAAAGAGGTGTGGTGAAGCAGACACGCAGCTGAGCACAGCCTGTAAACTAAGCTGTGTTGGTAAATTTTGGAGATTCTGGGCTATTTTACTTCCATAATAAGTGTGGGAATCACAGTAGTAGTCACAGCAGTGGTATACTGCATATACATTACTGTAATTGTCCTGTAAATTTGTGTTGCATGGGATCATGGGAAATGTTAGTATCATTAGCTTGTGCCTTTAATAACTCAAGATACAGACGTTCAGCTGGTTTTATAGTGGACACAGGATTCTACAAAGCAATGCACACAGGGGATATTGATAAGAAGTTTTAGCTTAAATTAAATATTCCAAAATCATTGGGAAACATTCGGGATAATTAAAGTACACAACAATAATTAGTATGATTATACCCCCAGTTGTTAGAGTCTGTTATCTATCATTACTATTTGAATGCACCTGAGCCTTACAATACCTCAAAATACATGCACCTCACATATTAGTTATTTTTCCTACTCTAGTGGTCACATGTCTATTATGTAGTTACCTGTTGCCTCTATGCACCTCACTGTTGGTTGACTGTCTTGTTGGTTGTTGTGTCTTGTCTGCACCCAGGAATATGAGAAACATAATTAACTTAGCTTATCTTTAATTCCAACGTCCTTGTATATTGTTCACTTTTTGTCATATTTTTTGTACATGGCACAGAAAACATGAGAATGAGCTATGGAATTTTCAATAAAAGAATTTAAAATTTTAAAAAAAAAAGGAGGCAGAGGGGGAGATGGAGCCTTCCCCTGCACTGGGACTTTCTCTCCCCTAAAACAATTGTCTTAATGTAAGAAATCAGTGGAGGAAGTTTGTGGACCTTGGTGTCTAGAACAATACTGAAGGCGATTGGTGATTCGGATGTTGTTTCAGATGTTAATTTTGAAGGTCAAATTCGAACTCTCATTTAAAAAAAATTCACAATCGAAGTCGTGATACGCCTAGTGAATATGTATAAATTGATTATGTTGTTATGCAAATGAGTAGTTCCAGTTACCGACATCTGGATGAATTAAAACGGATAACATTCACAGCAAGCCGGGGGAAACTTGCGAGACCTATTTCTAGCCGGAGCTTCTCACCTTCCGTATCCCAGCCAGTGTTAATTAGCAACCTCATTAGCAAGGAGTCATGTGAGTGCACTTTGTGCATTTATCTTCCACTACTTCTCATTTTGTCGGGAAGGAAGACGAACAGAGCGGTGTTTAAATAAATGAAAACAATCTCCTAAATGTTTCAGAGAAAGGAAAAGTAATTAACTCGGGCCACGCTTGTGAAATGCATTCGGGTTGTCCACACAGCACTGATCCTTTTTTTTTATATATATATTTAATATGGAAACCGCCAAAGGTATCATAACTACGTCAGATATCAAACAGCCGCTCCTGTTCACAACATTTTTATAAACGGAAGGCTTCAAATTCGTGAAAAAAAAGAAAAACACAATAACAAGGGCGGATGTTAGCGTGCGCGAGAGACGTGAGAGGAAAAGAGACGAACACGGGAAGCGAGAGACGTACAAAGACAGAATTATAGAGAGAGAAGACGAGAGGGCACTGACAGTGATAGAAACTGCCCTGGCCTCTCCCCTGGTCTCCTGAGTGGCAGGGTCTGTGCCAGGCTGTCAGCCTGTCTGTCATCACCGTTGCTTAGTATTCTCCTTAAGACCATCTGCCTGCTCATTATACACAAGCTCCTGTTCTGGACTGACATGTTTTCTTTACATCGCATATTTTCATTGGAGCTCAAATGTCCCGTTTTCCCCCCGCAGCACGGCAGTAGGCAGCGAGGCACACTTTGAGACACAATAATATTTCATAAGGAACTTTCTTTAACCCGGGTGATGCCGTAAAACGATACAGACAAAAAAAAACTAATGACCACAATGTATTTTTATCATTTTTACAAAAAACAAAAACAAAAAAAGAACAGCCGAGCTCTACCTGCTAGTCAGGGGGCATTCTTCTCATATCTCAATTGCTTTCACAACCAACTTTAATTTCCTCTAAAAGACGACATTATCAGGAGCCAAGGTTAAAGGAACGAGCCAATTTAATAAGGATCTTAGCGGAGCTATCTACCGGCTGGAGGAGGAAGCAGCCGGCCAAAACAACATCAAGTAAAAGTGCTATTAGCACTGCAGTGTCAGTGTATTCGGTGAGGAACTGAGAGGGATGTGTGGCCTGTAGAAAACACAAGAAAACAACAGAAAACAGGCTATTACTGCTGAAAACATGAAGTTGGAATTGACAAAAAAAAGACTTTGTTTTTGTTTTTTTTGGGGGGGTGTCCTGAATAACAGCATGGTAGACGTATGCAGTTTTTTCAGCATTTAAACCAGACCCAAAGGGTGACTAAACCAAAGATGTATGCAATATTCTGAAGCTGCCTGTATCCACCTGGATTGTTCAACCCCTATTATACAAAAGGCCCCTTTTTTTTACAGTGAAGTAGCCCGAGCCGAAAATTCTTCTCCCGTAATTGGGTGTGCACATTGTTTCCTGTAATAATACGCTGTTGGGTGGGACTATTCCCACAGAGCATGTGCTTTCATGTATCCTATTCCATGTTATCTGTCAACTTTTCAAAGCGAGGAGGGCTGTCAGTGGTGCGAGAGACCCCCGTGCTCACTGTGTCACTCTCATTATAAGCCTAAAAAACAAGACAGATATTCAATTTAGATAAGTCCCCAGACCACGTTTTGCCTCGCCTACATGAGACAATGCTCTATTTCTCCCCACCATGCTCCACAGAACATGGATGCCGCATTGTCCCTCACTCCGACAAGGCTAAGCAGAGGAAATTTCCAATTATGGATCGAAAGGACAGTGAGGAGAAAAGCGATAGAGGGGAGTGAGAGTGAGTGAGGGGGGAGAAAAGAGCATGGTGGAGCCATTAAAAGGAGTCTCTCCTTTTGTTAGGCGGCCATGTAGTTTATACATTTATCTAAACCCTGATAGAAAAGTTGATTTCTTTATTGTGTCAGGCCACTCGCGGCAAAAAAAAAGAAATAGACGGTGTGCAAAAGGAATGGTATTGACAGTCAGAAATAGAGAAGAGAGCATCAGAGAGTCCTGAATGCTTTCCCAATACCTACAGTGGAAAAGGATTATTATAATTAGGCATGAAGACAAACCCAGACTACTTGTTTGATAGACCAGTTATTAGCATCCCAGCCAAAAACAATCAAACATTCCTGTGCTGATTGATCACCATCAACATTATAGTGATACCTGAATTTGAATTGAATACAAATAAACACAGTATTTATAAATTTGTTTTAATAATATATGTACATGTACATGTGTATAATATATAGAACTTGTCTCTGCTATGCAATAACTATAGCAATGATTACACTGTCAGGATAAAAATTACTATAGTAACCTAATCCTTCTGGTTTAAAGAACATTCTGCAGAGCCATAGATCATCTATCTGAATTTGTCTCCTTTGATAACAGCCCCGCTCTCCAATCGTGCAAACACGCGACGCACAAAACATATCCTTTCCCAAAACAAGCTGTTGGGCTCGCTGTAATGAAAAGGGAGTCAACTGCCTTCAGGTGCCGCCGTGCTGATGCGTGTTGGCAGGCGCTGCCTCCGCCGGTGTAGAAAAACACGGAGAAATCTGCTCTGCTGTCCTGCCTCTCTCAACCATGGAGGACGGTGGAGGCTGACTGACAGGATCTGGAGCGGCGTCTGGGCACCGCCGCCAAGACTCAGACCACAACAGCCCGCGTCTCTCTCCGCGAGCGAGAGAGGTGACTCTACACACTCCGCCGGGCCCAGATGAGCCACCGGATCTGTCAGCACCAGATGCACAGTTTAAATGTCCATGTGTGTGTGTAAATGCCCTCTATAAGTGTTTTTTTTTTAAGACTCATTATGGCCTATACTAGTGTCACCTTTGTACGCCACTGTGTGCTGTGATATATTTCCACTGCTTACCTGATGTAGTTTAGGCCACGTAGCACAGAATTATACTCTAATCTCACCACATAAATTGAGGAGCCATGTGGACAGGTGTTAGGAGCAGATCATATTACTCACTGACTCTTTGGGGTGCCTCAGAGCACTGAAACAGTCATGAATATTTCTTCAAGCTAATGGATTCGCCCACATTAATATTCACTGAGTGCGCCGTGATTTACAATGGGAAAGACCATCGCAGTGTTAATGGGGGGGGTGCTCGCCATCACCTGGTAGACAAGCTAAGGACTGCATTCAGCACCATAGACAGTTCAAAGGTCACATTCAGGCCAGGGCTGCACCTGGAGTATTAAAACTGTTGCGCGTCAGCATGCACGAAGTGGCTTTTCCCAACTGCCGTCATACACCTTGTGAATAGACCCTCATTATGCCGGGTTCATGTAGCCCACTGATAGAGAGGGAGTTTAGAATATAGGGCACCAAACCAATGTGGAGATTTCAGAGGCTCACGCAGGAGTTGTCATTAATATTCATGAAGGATTCCTGGGCTTCCCCACTGTATGGCAAAGCCTGTGTTAATATTCATAAGGTGAGGATTGTGATCTGCTGTGGGTATGGAGAGCAACACAGGGAAGCCCTATAGTTAATAACCAGTGACAGGGAGGGATACACTGAGGCTTCAGGACCATGGACAGTTCTATGTGGTTCAGAACCTGATTTTTAGGCCTTGAGGAATACAGGAGTACAAATCAGAAAAACATGTATGTAGCTGGGGAATATGCATCTGAAGGGGAATAAGAAAAAAAAATGCAACTGATCATGGTTCAACTTAAAACACCACCCTTTCTGACATAAAAGCAATGAAGAAACTAAAAACTCAAACAACAAGGTCTAGCCTGTTACTTTTTGCCATCTTCACTGAGCCTATTGCAGCATCCATTTGTCAAAATAATATTTTTACAGGTAAATAAATATATACTCAATAAAATAAATAACAAAGCCAAAAATGTCCCTTAAATGCAACAGTGCTACCCATTGTGCTGCTGTGTTGCCCTCCACAAAATGTAGGGGAAAAAATGGTAAAGTATGTCCTACTGTGTTTACATTTCATTTACTAAATAATGTGCTGGAACTTTAGTTCAGAATCAGCTACTTTTCACAGGTCACTGACACGACTTTCAGTGCATCAAACAGCGGTGAGGCTCGGCATCAGTGGACTTGAATGGGGAGGCAGAGAGCAGGGGACTGCAGTGAAACCAGACACTTCATCGGATGAATGCTGGACACCGTCCCGCCGATCAGACGCTGGGCGTCTCAGGGGGATTATGGAGGAGTGGGCGTGGCCTCTGCGAGCCTGGCTGCTGAAAATATAACATATAACACAACTGGAGGGCTTTTCAAGTTCCATTCCATTGTTCTGAGAGACTTGATCTGGAAACTTCACAAATGATCTAAGTGAGTTTTTCTTTGGTAAAAATGCTTATTAGCATCATTTTCCAGTGTTCTTAGAGGGTGTCCTGGTGAAGCCACAACTAGCAAGCTAATGCATAAAAATATACCCTATGAACAAATGTAAACCTACAATTCTCTTACTCTGTGGGGAAGACTTTAAAACAATTAAAAAAATACCTTTCACCTATGTTGGTATAAATATCTCCCTCCACCAAGCTGTCAGAGCTATTGTCACTTCTTACTTAACACATAATTATAAATTTGGCAGAAAACTGGTGACAGGGCCATCAAAGACATTTAGAAAAAAAATATATAAAAACAGATAAGATGCGACAAAAGAAATAAGAGGAAAACAGCTTAACAACAATAAAGTAGTGGTACTGAACAGCCAAAATTATCACTAGCAGTAATGATAGTTGACATGTGACATCAGTCAAAAAAAAAAGAAAAAAAAGTCTGATGACTTTTTTTTTACAGAATCAGAATCCAAATCATCTTTATTGGCCACATACTTTTACACATTCAGGGAATTCGACTTTAGGTTATAATAATGTCCAAAAAACTACTTTAGTTCAGTGTGACCCTGATGTGCCGTCATATTTATGTAAAAGATGTTTAAATAAAAAAGACAGAATAGTCTGGGATTAAGTTAGATGCTAAAAAAATCCATTTTAAAGCAGTCTGCCAAGTCTAAAATGAGTCAGTCAACGTGACCGTCACAGCATCACTACTGAGTAGGCATTGTTTCAGTGCCATTACCCTGTCTACAGCCTGATCTTAGCTCTGTACCCACAGAGCTTATCGAAGAGCGCGTCCAAGCAGGAGAAAACACACAGAAAAAAGAAAAAGAGACAACAACTTAAAACTAAACTCCATTTTTCTCCATCCATCATTCTCACAACGTTACTTTATTACAATCCAGTTCAGCAGGGCATGCAGTCAGGTCAAAGAGGGGATGCTGTATTACAAATACAGTCATTCCTTAATCAAAGATACAGCTATCATTTAGACTGCGTTTTTGATATGATTTTTTCAAAGAATGGAGATTTAGAATTCGCAAATGGATCTCTGGTCTAGATGAGCAGGAATTATTACATCAACCAGGGGCTTTTTCAATGTCACTGAAAGACATTGGTGTATGGCTATTAAATCAAGGTACGATTGTGAAATTTGAGAAATATTCCATTATGTTTCTCTTCTAAAGCTGTTAAACATTTTGTCTGTGTTATCAGACCCCAATAAAGTTCTGTTCTGTGCAGACGACATGACAACTCAGCAACACTGTGTGCTGCGATGAACAGAGACAGAAATACATTCTTAGCAGCAGAACTAATAACTTCTGTTCTCTTTGGCTCAGATGTGTTGCTTTAGAGAAATGCTTTTCAACTCCATGTACTAAAAATGAAGTGATGCAACTCCTATCTTTCACCGAGCGGGTTATTGCTCAGATGTTTTTTTTGTTGTTGTTGTTCTTTTTATATTTTATTGTCTCTATATATTTTTATATTAAATCTTTTCCCAACAAGGAGCATAAACTAAAACCTAGATGATATAGGGTAGGTTGCTAAAATAAAACCTTTTTTAAAAATTAAAAAATAAAATGAAGTAGTCAATATGCCAGAAGTTAATCTACAGCGAAAGTACAGCAGAATCTTGAAAATCCACGGCAAATACCAACAAATAAACTTCATACTGATGCAATTACGATGATCACTGCACATCTGAAAGCAACAAATACGCAGACATCCGGAGGGAGTCCTTTCCCTCTGTTTTACAAGCTGTAAAAATAAAAGTTAAAAAGTACGGCGGCAGCACAGGCTCAGTAGAGGGCGGCTGTCCCAGCACGTTGCAGAACACAGATAGCTTTATCAGGACATTAACAGAGCAGGGTGTAGCACGCAAGCCAAGAATATCAAGTCAACTAACAAGTGGGCCAACTGGCCCACAAGTCGGCCAGAAAGGCAGAGGCACAAACATGGGCTGAGCCAACGGAGCCTAAAGTCCTGAGCAAACACTGGATGACCTTACATCTTGACCAGGGCCGCCTGTCAGTCACGTATCACCAACAAAAAAGAAAAAAAAAACAGAAACATAGCAGTTACAAACTATTGATTGCCCCTAACATGTAACAAGAAGTGCTTCGATTGAAGACTTAACGTGAGCGTATCTGACTAACCGCCGGTTCTACTTCAACTTTTGCTGCAAGAGGAAAAAGAAAAAAAAACAGAAAACTATTCAGACTTGCTTCACTGGTTCCATCCTCGCTTGCTTACATCCCCACACACTTAAAGCACTCACGTACACACTGTACATGCCAACAACCCCCTCACGTACGCACGCTCATATGTAAACACCCAGAGACAGGCTGTTCCCCTCTGAGTGAGTGCAGCAGAGCACAAGCTGCTTAATAACTGGCAATGATGGGCTGCTCGGTCCCAGCCGGAGACCAACCTGAAGCGCTCTGCCCGGGATGTCAGCTCCACTCACATCAATTACCACTGACTGCTAGCTTGCCTGCACCACAGCACTCACTGACAACTAGATAGCACTCTCAGTGTTGCGGGCTGTGGTGACTTTGGATTTAGGTCTGCCGCCGTCACAATGTCAAACTCCTGCTCCCGTGAAGTGTCAAGTAGCCACTCGACTTCAGAGGCTGTACTGTGCAGAGCCTGTTTACTGTGGGTGGTAAGGTGTACAGTATGGGGGGGGGGTCTCTGAGGTTACAAAGGGAGACTTACCTTGGACAGGTGGTGAAGTTTCACCATATGTGAAGAGAGGAGATAAAATAATAATCACCAGCTTACAAAACCAGCCATAAACTAAACTAGCCGGGGGCACTATTCCTCAGATGGTGCTACCATAGCTTTAGTAACAGATTGTCCACTGCCAAGACAATGGTCCAATATCAGCTTTTTCTGTTGCTATTAGCAAATATCTCAGAAACAACCACAACATGCAAGACGGAACCAGTTTGGCCCGCACACAAGTAGCCGATAGCAGGAAAAGACCGCGGGGCTTACCCATTCACAAAGGCAATCAAAAGAAATATGTCACAATTAATACTAAAGCAAATAACTGTACATAGGTGGATAAGCCGGAGCTTAAGACAAAATCAAATGTTGGCAGCCAGCGCTAGCGAGCGCCATCACTAATTCATCGCCCACGCGAGGATCTGTCAGGCTGCAATAAAAACCCCTCCAAGAGAAATTTGTTCCTGTAACAGACTGTATCCAGCTGTCACACCCTTGCTAGGAAGAAGAGCCTGGCAGGTTAAGCGAAGTGAAAAAGTTACAGCGGCAGCAGCCAACTTCTTGATTTATTTACGCTACCTGATTGGTAGGTGGCACCGGTTTTCTCACGGAGCCAAGGCAGATCCTCATCACGCTAAAACAATGGTGACGTCTGTACTGAAATTACATCCAGTGTTTCCTTTTTTTTTTTTTTTTTTTTAAATCGGTGTGTTTTTGATTCACTCTGAATATCAAATTACTGGCTGTGACAGTCAGAGCGGATCCCAGCAGCAGCACACCTATCAGTAGCATATTTAAAATACTTTTTTTATTGTGAGAGGGAACAACAAAAAAAACAATCAGTAGCTGAATTTATTTTTTAATCTATCTGTTGTATTTATATTCACACATCTGCAAAGCTCCTCTTTTGACTTCAGGAAACGTCTTTGGTGAACCAAATTCATTATCGTTATTGCCAACTGTTTAAAGATATAGTTTACTTCCTGAACCGCTGAGGCACACAATTCAGCCTATAGCCCACAATGGATGACTGTCATTCTTTTGCTGTAAAATAGGCGGGGAAATTAACATTCATTCAAAAAGCTGAAACAGGCAGTTGTCAACAATCTAATTTAGGGTATGTCAGTTATCATTAGCACCAACATTATCTCCTGATTTACAGGAGGGAAGTCATTATAACCACAGGTAGATATAACACTGCTTGCAAAGTCACCATTTTATATGTGAGGATGTAGTTATCTGATAATGTGGTTATCTAATAGTTAGCTCATAACGTGGTGAATACTAAGGGTATTTTATCTTTGCTCCCTCAAAAATAAAAAATCCCTTTGTCTACTACTTTGCTATAAACTGTCCAATAAAGAAGCAAAAGCTGAAAGTTATTGTGACATTCATCATCACATTGAATATTAGTGCTGTGACTTATGAATATTCTGGGAGTGAATTAATCTATTTATAATTGCAACAATTAATCAATTAATTGTTTTGATCATAAAATGGGGTAAAATGTTGGTCACTCTTTCCCAAAGCAGTAGCGAATACATAAAAAAAAATTCCAGATCAACAGCTCACAACCCAAAAACATGAATTGCTATTACACAAGCCCAAAGAAAGCAGAAAATTAACAGGATTGAGAAGCTGGAACCAGACAATTTAGACATTTTCTTCTTAAAAACGACTTAAATCCACTAATAGATTATCAAAATAGTTGGCAATTAAAAATATTAGTCAATACAATAGGCAACTGCTCAGTTGTTGTAGCTCTATTGAATATGGCCACTTTATTGTGAAATAACTGTTTTCAATCTCCTGTGCAGCTCTGTGTTGGTCTGACACCATTGTTCATGTTTACATCGTTTCACTAGTTTGACGAACAGAGAGGATGAAAAAAACGTTAAAAGAGTTATTTGCTACTGCTGTATCTTATTACACCTGTCCAATGTAATTTGTGGTTTGGATAAATCCAGTCCCTCTACTGTAAGCGTATGAAAGGGATTCCTGTGAGTGTGTAAACAATGATTAGAAACCTCCGGATTTGGTCCACATGCTGTGCTGCTATTGTTCGCTCGGCTCCTCAATAAGACGGCTGAGTACAGTAGGGATT
This sequence comes from Eupleurogrammus muticus, assembly GCA_036785175.1. Lineage (NCBI taxonomy): Eukaryota > Metazoa > Chordata > Actinopteri > Scombriformes > Trichiuridae > Eupleurogrammus > Eupleurogrammus muticus. Next base: position 12,365,341 of record JAYKQN010000006.1, read on the forward strand.
TCCACGAGGTCCGTGTTGATCACATCTGGCCCTGCTCTGGCACGGGCCCTATATGATGGAGAGCAGGAAGGGTCTCGCATCCATCCAGACTCTAATATACAAGGCTTGCTCCTTTTTGAAATTGACTGTGACCTCTGCCACACTTGCTATGGACTAGTGCTCTCCACTGTATGGGATTTCTGATCTCCCCTCACACAGTTCTATCTGCTCTCTTATCAGCCACTGTTTTTATGCTGTGATATTAAAGTGTGCAGTGACATCGGCGCACTTATGAACACTTACTAACACAGATGCACATGGGTGCACACACGCAGAGACACTCACACTGGTGAGGACAGATACACACTGCACTGTTGTGCACACATTTTCTGGTCCAAAAACACTCAGTTAGACCTGCATCAGCAATGCAGTGTGGCTTCTCGTGCACTCACTCACACACCCAGATACAGGGGCAGATTCTATTCACTTCCGCTTCCGTTGTGACATCACAACCAGCATCATTTCCAAATGTCTCGTGTTCAGGCAGGTTTCAGCAACACTACAGAGGAGGCCAGATCACAACCGATTGAGTGGGTGGTATCATTTCACAGTTTGCGTGTTCTCAGGAAAACAAGAGACCTAAATATTTACACACGAGCATCGAAAACATGTTTTTCATAATAGATCCTCTTTAATAAATCACTCCCTCATTCATATTCAGTTTGTTTTCCTTATAATCCAAGTTATTGGTTGTTATGGAGCTCCGCTGTCATAGGAACTGCATGCTGAGCATACTGGACTGTACTTCACGCTGAAGGGCCGCCTGTGGCCGTTAATGTGCCAGCGTGGATGTGGCAGGAAAATGTTAGCATATATGTACACTGAAGTGCACTCACACATAAAAAAAACACATTTACATTGCGATTAATTCATAGCGAACACACAAATGCTGCCATATGACACCTCACATTTGAGCATATGGATTCCTGCACCGCATCGGTGTCACACTCTACCCCAGCCATCCGTGTTCTGGCGCGCTCGCCTAAATGCCAGGCATCGCGCTTTTATGTGTTTTAGCTCGTGTCAATAGCTTTGTTGCTTAAGGTGTGGTTAATGCACATGCGTGAGTGTGTGTGTGTGTGTGTGTGTGTGGTGAGGGGGGTAATAAATCATGATCCGAAGGCGGACGTGGCTGGTATGAAACCCCGAGCTCCCGCTGTCACCTCAGGCAACGGCTGCCCTATACCAGCCAACCGCCGTCACATTTCACATGCGCTCTAATCAACGGGGGAAAGTGCAAATGGATTAATATAGTTAGACGGCTAATGCCACAGATTACAGTGCACAGCGGCCTAATATGAAATGTATGTGTTGCTGCAGGAACATGATTGGAAAAGCTGCCGATAGATTAAAATGAACTAAGACAAAGCATGCAATGCTGTCAGTTTACCCGCTGAAACCGGTCTGAGATATAACCACACCAGACACACACAGGGTACTGAGAAAAGGTTTCGTTAGCTGAGCATATGCCGTGTAAAAATGTCGAACAGCGATTACTTCAGAATCTATGTAAGTAGGTGTCATGACTGTCAAAGCTCTGCTTGATTTGCGTGTACAGCTGTTTTCATGCCTGCCTTGTGCTTCTGAGTGACTCCTCTCTTCACATGCGACAAGCAAACAAAGAAAAGAGCACTCTGTTTTGTACCTGTTCTGCCTCTAGGAGACATGCAGATGCTTTGTGTAAAGAGCTGAGCAGATTAGCACTTCATTACCATGGTAGATTGTTTAACGAAGACACTCAGGGAACAGAGAGGCAGCTGGATTATGACCAAGACATGTTTTCCATTTAGACAGGATTATTACTTCAGACTGCACACTTCGCGTAGGGAATATGACTTAAAACTGAGAAAAGCACCAATCACCCGAACATTTTACATGACCCTTATTCTGTTGGCCTGTCAGGACTGAGGTGCCCGCTGAACAACTGGAGGTTTGGCATCTTCCACCAACATGAAAGTTGAATTGCAGCAAATGTGTTGAGTGAATGTATTTCAGCATTTTACAGGTAGGATGTATAGGGATTGGCCAGACTTTTTGTTTAAAACATTTTTAAAAATAACTCCAATCATCAACAGGGTGTGAAGGCATAACAGCTTTCATTTATATAAGGAGACCCCTGTGTATTGTGTTGTACCATGAACAACTAGCCCATCCAAGGAAGTTCTCATTCAGATTCACAACATATGTGGCCAATTTATGCAAATAACACCTTGGAAAGTTGGACACATGATGCACACACACTAAAATATCCCTGCAATCTACCTAGTCTAAAAAAACACACACACACACAAATGTCCCCACTATGTACACACACATGTGCACTGTCCCCTGTTTGTTTTGGATTAGGAGGCCAATTCTTAGACATTGTATCTTTGAAGTGTCACCACCACATTGAAGAGGACCTGGCATGAATGGATATATTAGTTGTTCTCCAAATTGGCTGTGGCCAGAAGGACTGTGTGTCTTGGATCGAATTCAGATGGGTTATATTTGTTGAAAAATAAAAGGAAACCTCAAAAGGAATACTGACTTAAAGAGGACAACTAATATTATGTTTTTTTTCTGTTATTTTTACACTGTGATAATGTCTGATGAATGTGTTAAAATATCCAGAGCTTGAGGTGAATGTAATATTGACAATGTTACCTCCACTTCCTCCTTGTAATGACAGGAGACTGTTTGGTTGCTGTTCCACAGGAAGTTCACAGTGTCCGTTTGCATTTATCAAATATAGGCTCGAACATGTTCTGAGGTATTTAATAAGTCTCCTTTCCTTTGATAGCATCAATTCTCACTGCTCTCCAAGCAACTATCTTGCAATCTCCCGACGATTGGTAACGGGAGAGAGCTCCAATTGTCCGGTATTGCGAGACTATGTGGGAGAACCAATCTGAGCCAAACCGGGCTCACAAATTAGGATTTCTTTCAGAACTTTAAATCATGAAAAGAAAAATATAGACCTGAAAATGTGTGTGATATGCCACCTTTAAAATTGTTTCAAACCTCAGGAAGGAGAACATCCAAAACAACACTTGTAAATAATATAAAAATAAAACAAGTTAGCAATATAAAAAATACAATGTATATGATGTGCCTTAGGAAATTCTTAATATTGTTGTATTTATTCCTGAAGTAATTAAGGGCTGAAAATGTTAATTCAAAGATAAAACACAGAAACAAACTGGGTCAACATCACCTACATTCTCTGTGCTATTATGCATTTTATTACTTGTCCAGACTACTGCTACTCTGACAGATTGTTGTGCTTTCGTCTTGTAGTTTGGCTGAGCGCCCTACTGTGACAAGAACGCGTGAAGGGAAAAAAAATACATTAAGCAACAACATGCCTCTCTGAATGAACCATAAAGTCGCATTATTGTATTCCGAGCAAAAGGGAGGAAATAAGAATAGAGATGAGGTTCAAAGGCAGTGACAGGAAATGAGTTCTGTTTGTCCTCTGTGGCACCAGGTACTTCATCAAACCTGTGTATTTGAAAGATGTACTGTATATGTTACGGGGCTTCTGAGCCCTCAGGAAGCGCGTGCATAACTATGAGGAGACAACCTGACATGACAGCAAAAAGGCAAGTAATTATCCTCTTTCGCACTGGTGCCTCATCACGAACACAATAGATCAGACGCATCCAGACAGATGTATACACATGTGAACAGAAGCATGCATATAAATGTGCACGGATTCATGTTCCTAACAGTGCCGACATACAGGCGTCAGTCAAATACACCTTTTTAAAACACCATAACGTAACACACAGTAATCCCCATCAATGATGATCTCAATAGTGTCAGAAATCATTGCGGACAATAAAAATCCAACACTTGCTCACCGCCATGTTTCTTCAGCAAAACCACAACATTCCACATATTGCTTTTTTAAAAATGCATGTGCCTGTGAGCGTATGTGTCCATGCGTGATACAGTATGTTTGATACCCTCCTTCCCGGACTCCTTTCATCCTCCCGCGTCTCAGAGGACAGCAAAGGGAGAGGGAGACCGCGGTGTTTAAAGTGGGCCGTCAGTCAGTCTGCCTGGAGTTTCCCCATCCTGTAGGAATCTCATTATCCACAACCACTGGCACATCAGAGACGAGGGCTGCGAGTGTGTTTCGCGTGCCTGTGTGTATACGTAATGTGAATATGTGTATAACACAGAGAGTGACAAAAAGAAAGACAAAGAGAGAAAGACAAGAAGAACGCACACAAGAGGCCATCGTTTTGCAGGAACTCGCATACCGGCACGTCTGCGAGGAGCCGTTTTACTCATAATGAACGCCTGCTAGGTTTCAAAGCTTCTAGAAGAACGTATAGATACACAGTCAACCCACAGTGGAGTGCACTTCTCTGTCTTCTCCTTTGTTACAGATGGTAATTGTCAAACTCATGGGGGACCATCACACCTAAAACAAATAAATGTCAAACCAGGAAAAGGTATTTATCAGTGAATAGCCAGAAGGTATCCATGTGTGCAGTTACTGTTATTGGAAGAACAATAGGAATACTAAGTGAGAAGGGTCATGCAGTGATGATACAGGCCTCTCCGTATTTAATAATCCAAACATTGTCCTCTGAATAATGAGGGTTCAATGGCTTTATTTTTGAATTTCAGCACACAATCACAATGTTACAGTCAATATTGTGCGTTTTAAAAAGGGATAACAGAAAAATTAAACTATGAGCATGTTTGCTTTTTGTTTTTTGCTAAAACAGCTATGTATTTGCATGTAATCATCTCTCTCTCTCTCTCTCTCTATCGCTGTCTCTCACCCTTATTTTTCAATCCTTTCTTTCTTAATCTCGTTATTAAACACTGGCGAACACAGACTGCCACATACGGCATTTAGCGTATAGACCCACTGGAAAGCTTAGAGACTGGTTGGTTCACCCAGTGCTGAGGCAGTGTCCCATGTAATGTTTCCTCTCTACCATAAAGGGATTATTGGACTTTCAAGCAGATTAGACCGAGCTAGGTGTGTTTGCAGACACCACACGAATAGACCAGCAGCTCTAATCCCACTAAATACACACTCTCCCTGCCACACGACATAAGTGTAGAATGAGCATTTTATTTACACAGGACTGCAGTACAAACATTTAAAAATATTTAGTATATAGATATATAGATAAATAATAGATTAGTATTCCAAATGTCATAGTAACTGGCGCATGGCACAGTGAACAGAAACATCCTTTTGTTGGTGCAAATTGAGAACATAATAATTGAAGTGCTCGAATGAAGAGATGATTTGGATGCAAATATCTTTTCTTCCTTTTGTTTATTTATTGTGTCTGAACAAGATTCTGCCACAATCACATTAGTTTAACTAATTTATAACAGTGAAAAATAAATGGCTTCGCATTTGCGGAAAGTTATTCTGTGCCAGTCTGGTTTATTACTGCCTTTTCTAAGCCTTGAAAAATCAGTGCAGTCAGTGGATTTAGGTCTGGGAACAAAAGTCGGAGGTGTTGTGTTTTTTAAATTGCACTGCTTTACAAGCAACACGTGTAATATTTTCAGCAAATTACTCTTTTTTTTATTTTTAGATTGGGTGAAGTACACAACTCTAACATGTTGTAGATGGCTGGGGTTAGATACAACTGGAAAAATTATTAAAATGACCAATGTACCACCACTGAACCTGATACTTACTGGTACATGCCATACACATGCATACACCTAGACATTCACTCACAATTCTGAGCTATGGTATTCATAAGGTTTAAAGTAGTTGCACCCTTGATGTGTACAGTGATGAGGCAAATGAAGAAAGAAGAAGAAATGGCCCCCAGTGAAGAATAGGCTGCAATGCCGCCACCGCCCACCCGTTCCCCCTCTGTATTTTCTAAAAAGGTAAAGACAGACAGCCAGCGCATTCTTCCCAGTATCATAAACCCATTAGGTTGCTATCATGCCTGGAGCAGGCATGTGAGCATATGATATAGAAATACATTTTCCTTCTCTGAGGTACAGGTCTGCACAGATGGGGGAGCATTCTGACGGAAGTCGGCTTATCAAGCCTGCCTTATCTCCCTCAGACAGTTTGTAAAGAGCAAACAAGCAAAAGAGAGTGAAAGAGAGAGAGAGAGAGAGAGACGGGCACAGCGACACAGAGAAACACGGAAAGAAAGTGAGGAACAGCCAGAGGTCAGAAAGCCACAGGACTGCCGGTCGTGTCAGATTCGAAGCCCTGCGAGGGTCATCCTGTCACAAAGCACACAGCTGGGGGACTCACCTTGTTCAGGAGAACTAAAGTTGACTTAAATGTTCTGGTTCTTCCTTCACCTGACCTCAAACTACACACGTGGTAGGTAAGGTACTTGTAAATGTTTTTATTCATGGTTTATGTATCTTAACGCCGAAAATCATGCATTTTGTTTCTGCAGTTGTAATTTGCTAGGTGACCATAATGGAAGTCATCTTTAACGGTTTCGCTCTTGCGAGTGTATCTTTTTTTTTTTTTTTTAACTTTCACAAGCTCATTACACTGTTGCACAATAATAAAAGTATAGGATCAGTGTAAAGTCAAAATTATAAAATCAAATGACCGCGATGCTAAGAATGACTTCCAAAAATTGCTGACTCATATCGTCGCCACGTTTGGTTCATTAAGCCGGGAAGGTGAGCGCTCGAGTTCAGGACCGATCTGATCTCAATGAGCGAACCGCCAAAAGGTCACCCGCATAAAGACACCGTGGGAGCTCATCCAGTGCTAATGAAAGCGTGTACTGCCACTATCATTAAGGGTAAACACGGAGCACCCCGTTGTCTTGGAACGGAATCACAAAATGTGTTTCATTCCGATAGGTGCGGTATCACCGATTTATTTAATTCAATTTTAATTCATTCAATTAACATATGTATTATTAAAAGCATGGTATTCAACAAAACATACATTTTGTTAGCCACTGTAAGATTGTTGTGAAATTATATAGGCGTGGATATCAATCATTATAAGGAAGGGCACGAGTGCTGTGTGAAGGTCTAGGTTAAATATCAACCAGCCTAAACTAATCATTATCACCTGTGACTCGAGACAAGGTTAGGGACTCGGTTCGGCAGGTAACTACTCACCTACGGCCTGATTTATTTTCCAGAGGGCTGATTTATTTTGTGCTTATATCTGTAAAGAACCTTCCATCTGGCAGATCACAAAACCATCAACACTGTAATTAAAATGTAATTACCACCTCTCTCCTCTTCCAGTTACACACTAATCCCCGAGAAGTCTTTCCATCTGTGCCGTGCGTACACACTCCCCGACACACGCACATGCGTGCGTGCGCACACCCGGGCGTTTTCTTTCACCCCGATCCCTGGCGCTCTCTCGGCTTGCCGCCCCTGTCACCACTCCACGACAAGTCAACACTGTCTTACAGCTTCCCCAAATCTGCTCTTCAACTCGGCTTACGGTGCAAAGCCTATCTGTTTCTGCACAAATCACCTTCTCATCCTTTTGCACAGTCTCCTCCTTCTCACCACGGTTCCTACAATGCTACAGATCTAATTCAAAGCCCCTGTTGTGCCAAGAAGAAAAAGGGGGAGAAAAACTGTCATATTTGATACTGGATTGTGAATTCTGTTACCCAGCAGAGGCACACTGTATATTGAAAAAAACAAGAAATTAGCAGCAGATGTTTGGATATATTCTTGTAATTTTTTAATCACATTTTCTTTAAATAATAATAATTTTGCTAATTTAATATTGTTATTATTTATGTGAACATATTTATATGTATATACAACTATTTATCGTTTATTACAGCTTTATACTATCACTAATGAATTTCAAAAGCTTTGCCTATGCATATGAAGCTTTACATTGTAGCAGGATACACACGGCTGCAGGATAGCACTGTGATACGCAATATGGGATTTTAACTAAAAGATGTTTTGTGGCATAGATCCTTTTAACAGTAGCCAGACCAGATGTAATAGGAGAGAGAGGAGGAGACGTGCAGCAAAGGAATGCTTTGGCCAGGACTCAAGAGCTCTAGCCCTACACCACCACGGCACAGTTATTGGATTTTACCTTTTAATGATGATAATGATAATAACGATGTTATCATACAATCAAAAGGAAATATTAGCATAGATGCTCCTCGCCTTATAGATAGATGAAAAACAGGTATCAGCAAGATTGCAAAGAACCCAAGCCCTTGTTATACATTTTGAAGACCCACTTGTCTTGTAACTAACATTAGATGACATGCAGTTCACCTATTTTTTTAATTTTCTTGCCAGTGACATAAAATATTAAGCTTTGAAGTACAGACAGAAGGTCACATAACAGGAAATGACAGATCTAACAGAAATGGAGAAACAGGCTGTGCTTATGGTAGGGTATGTTAGAGAGAGAGAGTGTGTGTGTGTGTGTGTGTGTGTGTGTGTGTGTGTGTGTGTGTGTGTTGGGGCGGGATGGGTATCGAGCTTTCCCTCTAGATATAAAACCTTAATTACTTCTGACTAAGCTGTAATTAAAATATATCACAGCGGCAGCCTTACCTGTGTGTGTGTGTGTGTGTGTGTGTGTGTGTGTGTGTGTGTCTGTGTGTGTGCGTATTAGACATCCATGCGCATGTTGGTGCATGTGATTGTGTGTGTGTGTGTGTGCGTGTGCCACTGCAATGGGACCTCAGCGAGTGCCACAGATAAATCACCTCAACACGCAGCTCGCCAGCACAGGGACGTAGGGAGTGGGGGTGTAAGAGAGATTAGAGAGGGGTGCAGGGGGGGAAAAAAAGAGATGTGGCAAAAAAGGATAAAAGAGAGAAATACTGAGAGCCAGACAGATAACAGGCTTTACATTTTCATTCAAGCTCTAATAAGAGGAAAACCTCTAATGTATGTTTGGAAATACACAGTGAACACAATAGACTTCATGTTCACAGAACATATTTCAACACTGTCATGTAAAACTGAATCTTACCTCCTCACTTTGAAAAACTTAATATAGATTATCTCTTTATCTGGGACTTTTTTTTCTGCTCAACAAATTTTATTGCGGCAGAATCCAACGCTTTGAAGACTATAAACCTTGGATAGAGAGGATGTACTGTACCGAGGCGGTCGGACCATTTCCTTACCGTTTCCTCGCATAGGAGCCGCAGACAGAGTCAGACGAGGCAGCCGCCATGCAGTCATGAAACATACTTTCGTTGCTTTTGCCTGAGTGCGTGAAGGCATTGAGGGAGGCGAGGGAGGAAGAGGTGGGATGACAAATAGTGGGCAGCCGAAGCCATTGGGGTTAAACACAATTGTTGTTGCAGAAAGAGGACATTATTGGAAATGGGTTTGCCACCGTGGGCGCCCCTGTTGAATAGCTTTTTTCCCCCTTCTCCCAGGCTAGCAATGATTCCCCTCCGCCTTCCCCTTTGCACACAACCACACTCACACACATATACCCACACCCACACACACACACTTAAGTGGAGAGGGATTCGCAATAACCCGTGGGAATTAAGTAGGTGTCAACACAGACAGAGCTCAGTGAATCAAGGTGCAGCAGGTGATGTAGCTAAAGGGCGCGGCGCCGGTCACAATGCCGATGCAGCACAATGAGTATGCATAACCATAATGGCTGATCATAGCAGGAAAGTCTGTTAAAAGACACCCTAGTAATCACCCTTCAGCGAGGCCCCAGCCCACCTTATCAGTGCATCCCCAATAACAAGACAGGAAGAGCTATTTGTTTCCCCGAGTCCATTCCACGGCCGGCTCCGGGGACATGCTCCCCTCTGTTGCCGTTGAATGAGATAGCCTTTCACTGGGCTGTATAACCTTTACGAGCTTCCCTCACAGACAACAACAACGTGCACAATCAAATCTGACTCACTCAAATAAAAGACACTTGTGAATTGGAGGAATGTTCTGGAGCTACGCGAGCAGGATGCGCTCGTGGCTCGGAGTCTAGACATGAGCAGATGAATTTCCTCAAATACATAAATAAAACCAAATAATGAAACATGTTGCACTCGCGGGACACCTGCTCTGTTTGCTTTGATTCTACACAACACACACAGCTTTTATCTGAGTGAACTGTGCAGGGAGGAGGGGAAAGTGGCTTTGATTTTGGGAGGGGGCAGACATATTGATTTTCTTGACATTGGGCTCTCCTTGGTATTAGAGGTGCTTTTCCCTCTCAGCTCCGGTTACCTATGTGCAATGTAAGCTGGGCGTTTTTCCTTTTTTTTTTTTATTCTTATCTGCTCAGATAAAATAATGGCGAGGAACCATCTGCTCCTATAATAAGAGAGCATCTCTAGCTCGCAATCAAGTTCTTATCAGGGCCCATGGAGAACGCTGTAGACCGGATTGGAATGTCAAACGGTCAATAGAACAACACAAAAAGCTATTTTCCTTTAAACAAAGACGGCTGAACGGTTTGACTTTCGTCTCACTAGATCAGTATCGTTAACAGGTTAATATCAGCTAGTGGAGCTTTTCAAACACAGAGAGAATGACAGCGATCAAACAATGAGGGAGAAGGGGAAAAAATAAGTCGGGTAATATTGTTTGAGAAAAGGGGCTTATGATTTTGCAATAACTGGTCAATTAATTACATCTTCACCCTGTGCTTGAGCTTTTTCTGGCCTCATCAATCAGAGTGGACTGCTGTGGGGGGGGTTGCGGTACAGCTGTGGCGTTAACCATTTCCCGTCATGTTACTGCCTCCAATAGGGTGGCGCTATCACAGGTGCGCTGCACCCATGAGGAAGGGAACCTCTCCACGGTCAATTGTGGAACCATTTGTCAACGCGGCTGAGGCGGTACAGTGTAAAAGGGCTGTTTGTCATGTGCAGCGATGTACTGTCATCGGAGAGCTTTATTATACAAAGCCATGTCGCATGCAGCTTGAAGCACATATAACAGTATATTTGTGTCTCAGTGCTGCTGGGCAGTGCAGTCGGTCTGATGTGTTGCGTTATGTCTACATGTATTTTATAACAATCACGTGGATACAATCAAGCCGCGGCTACTTTCCCTCCCAGCAGGGCTCCTGCTCGGCAGTCTAAATCAAGACAGAGCTGTTGTCAACCATGTGGAGGGGACAGGGAGCGTGTTAGCTCCACCAGATTGAATTAAGCCGAATCCCCGAAGATCCACATTCAGGCAGGATTCAGGTCAATGTTGAGATGACGAGTAGTGCTGTATTGATTTCTCCCAGTTCCCAATCATATTACTCTTCCTTTGCCGGCTAATTCAATTCCCTTACAGACAGTTCACAATTCAGTTCATAATTACAGTGATACCAAATTACAATGTATCTAGCCAAAGAAATTGGATTAGGGGCTTCAAACTGCGCCGTTTGATTGCATCAAATACCTATTGTTGGGCGGGTCGTGACAAATTCGGGAGTGTCTGCTCAGAGGCGTAATGTGTCAAACCAGCCCAGTTGGGGTGGTAATGTAACTACAACTGTTCGAGCAAATTAGATTGGTGTCATGAATAAATTAAGTGTCGTTGTCGCAGAAGAACATTTTTTCACATTTGAGATTCCTGCACGCAAGTTTTCCAAACCCAATAGCTGTAATGAAAACCCCCTAATATACTTAGATTTGCCTTTCATGCTCATGATCATTCTTCCCCCCCCCCTCAATCTCAGGAGACAGTATCATGTGTCATGTAGGTCCATTTCTGGCTTTCACCTGAAAGTCATGGTAAAGGGCACATGGCTCTGTACTGACAAGGAGCTCAGCCTGCAGCATTGATTTGTTTACTAATAGCTGATGGAAACCCTAGAGTGCCTCTCCTCTTTACCACCAGCCTTGGGGAGATGAATAATTAATGTCTTTTTAGCTACTTTTTTAGCTACAAAGGATTACTGAAAGTCCATTCAGTAATGTAATACAACCACTTTAAAAAACAAAAGATCAGAACAGTGCTAGTTCTGGAAATCAGCCTCTCTTCCTTTTCACTAAGGGCTTTTGGAAAGCCGTGCAGGCTGCAGGGTTGCTATCAGGTAGTTCATGAGAGAGCTGCTAATGAAACGGGTGTGTTAATCTACAAGTATAAATACGGCCATGCAAACACAAAGCCAGTTGTATGAAACTTAATGCAAGCTAATAAAATCGGCATTACATCTCTTACGGCGTTATTACCAGTTTAATGACAGCCAATGCACTTAATAATGTCTTCCAAACAACACTTTGCTTACACACACACACACACACACACACACACACACACACACACACACCCAAAGACAGACAATGGATTGGAGATAATTTAATCTTTAGATTAAACCAAAGAGCAAAGACAAAGATCTCGCACAGAAAACATAACATTTTAATCTTTCTTCCCCCAAGGCTAGAGAGAGGGAGAAAGAGAGACGGACGAGGAGATTGAGAGATGGAGAAAGAGAGAGACTGAGAACAGACAGACTGATACAGACGTTGATATAATTGAATGTGACTTATTCCCAGCACCCACCCAACCCTACGTCCATCTGTAGACAGCCCTGGACCCACCACAAGCACCCACAACAACAGCCAACTCTCTCCCCTCCTCTCACTTACCCCAAAACACGCACACACACGCCTGCACGCACGCACGCACACACACACACACACACACACACACACACACACACAAAGAGAACATCTGGAGTGTGCACCAGTGGACATAGCCGAGTGCCAACCTGCCTAATAGCCTATGGAGTCAATTATAAGAGGGGAGAAATGTTCTGGCTTAATCGCTAATGGTGCCATCTGGATAATGGCAGATTTCAGAGAGGAACTTTTGCTTCTTCCTCTTACCTGGTCATCTGGGGATGTCTCATCTGATCACTGGCCTGTTTTCGGAGCAATGGAGTAGAACCAAAGAAACTAAACAGTTTTTCATATTTTAATGAAGTTCCCCTTTTTTCAGAGCCCATTCACCAGTAAAGTTGGGTCCTTCTGTGTGTATTTAAAGGCAGCGAATCATCTGCATTCTGAAAGCAGAGCTTGTCGGGCAGCAGGGGAACTACATGATTCACACGTCCCACTTTATCTAATGGATGTTTAACAAATATTGTCTTGCTGTTTTTTTTTGAGTCGGTGTCTGGTATGGCCCAACATTTGCGTTTTTTCAAGAAGACATTGAGTTACGTACAGCTGTCCCCTTTTTTTTGTGTTTGTAAGAAAGTTGTTTTTCCCCTTTTTCGGTTAAAAATTCTGAACTTTCTTACAACTGTCTGGCATTTTAACTCGACAAAAACTACTCTATTGCCGGCGGCACATTGCAGCCGTATCAATTTCCCCTCTACAGCAGGTGATATTTTAACAAATGTGCTTCGGCAACAGCCAGTAGAGCTGAGGGCCAGAGAGGTGCGGGGTTATTTATCGGGACCTGGGAGAGGAATGATGGCAGGGGCAATGGGAAGGTAAGGAAGGCAAGAGATGAGAAGACACAGAGATTGTCCTAGAAACACAGGGGACTGGAGGGAGTACAGAGGCAGAGGAGGGGGGGGGCGACAGTGTGATGGTTGGGGAGCAGATAGATTGAAAAACACATTTACTTAGCGTCTGGCATAGCACTGCTCACAAATCCAGCTTGGCATGAAGGACAATTTGGAACCAAAACAGACGGCCCTCTAAATGAAGGACATTGAAGAGACTGAAATAGAAAATGAAAGCGAATTAACTACCTCTGGAGGTGTAACTACAGTTTCGGAGAAAGATTTATCTCTTTTTTATATTTAGAACATACGTTATATACATACTGTATATCACATAACATGTATATCCTACCACTGTCGCTTCCAGTGTGTGAAGCTCATCATATTAAATTTTGGTTTTAACAGTATGTCAGTTAGTACTGTATTAACACAACACTTTATATTGTTAGGGTTTGTAATATCTCGTCTCCTCATACATTGTAAACGTGGGTAAAAAAAATACACCATCCAACATAATAGGAACATTTCTATGTGTGTATAAGCCAAGCAGATCCAGACTAGTAATAGGACAATATGATGGCATTCACATGAAAATGCTAATGTCTTTAGGTTTGTTGCTACCAAAAGAGAAAGTCAAAGAGTGTCATGCTCCTTTCACATTTAAAAGATCACCGCACCAGGATTAGGAAACGTGAAATGCTTAAAGGCAAACAGCCAGGATCCTTCACATTGTTTTCTTCTGCTTTTAAAACACCCATATAGAATGAGGAGGAGATTCTCCTGGGAACTGGGAACCTAATGTGGCCAGATGGAGGCAGCACACCAGCCTACATATGTTGTGATGGCTGTGATGATTTAGTATGGGAAATGACTGAACGAGCATGTTCACAAGAAGGGGGGGGCTCAAACACGCCACATTGCCTCTGTATCACACTGGCTTTTTTAATGGCTCGCACACCACAAACGAGAAGGCACAAAGTTAAAAGTGCGGCATAATTAGGCGTCAGAAAACAATGCAGCAGCGACGAAATTTACTGAACTAAAATAGGACCGTTCAAACAACAACTCCACACTTGCGTGTTCGGCGTCCCGAACTCCACCGACACGTAACACATGCCACTGCCTTAATTGAAAGCCTGACAGCGGCGGGAGAGCTGTGACTGTGAGGTAAAACAAATGTGCATTTGATTTGTTATTATTTGTTAGGGAAGGGGTTAAAGAAATAAGCGTGGGGGCTAACAGCACTCTGACAAATGGAGAACGGGGTATATGAACCATGAAATGAACACTCTGGCAATTGGAAGGCAGGAGGCTTTCAGCACCATGGTCAGCAACAAAGTGCCTGCAACAGCTCACTGCTTGAGCGATGGTATTCACAAGGCTAAGGAGAGTTGGGGGGGAACAACGGAGGACAACAGAAAAATGCAAAAGATTGCGGAGGAAGAGTGCATCAAACCAGATGGGAACATGGGGATATGATGGTGTTTTTTTGGAGATTAAGAAAAGGGTTCAGTTACAGTTTTTTTTTCCAAAGAGGAAAACACAGTGACACAGTGAACAAGATCAATAACTTCATTGGAACAAGGACACATGTCTGGATGGATTATTTCAAACAATAGAATAGAATAGAATAGAATAGAATAGAATAGAATAGAATAGAATAGAAAGATCTTTTTCTCCTGTAAAAGTAGCTGTCAACCTGCCTGTCTGTGGCTAAGGTGTGCAGGGGTTTATCAGCATAGAGCAGAAGGCAGAGCTCAGATAAAGTTAGAAGGAGAAAATAACCTCCACCACCTGGCTCCCCACCGCTTGTGAATGTAGCTTTTTCCTCATTAATTGTTGTTCTGGTGCAGTATACAACCATTAAACAGTAAATAAGTCATTAACTATGCTGGCTGCCGGGGTGCCCCGGGCCAGGACCTGTATTTGTTGCAGAGAAATGGAAGTGGTGAGCCCTGCAGGCACAGAGGCCGAGGTTAATGCAGTTGGGTTGATGACGGACAGCCCCGGCTGCAACACCCACAGCCCGCACCCACGTGTGCATCAGATAGGGGGGAGAAATATGACATCCAGACAATAATTTGAACACATAAATTACGATATCATCAAATATTGTTAAAAAATTGATTTTTCTAGCACACGGGTTAGAATGTTAGCCTCTGTGGTTAATTCCAGTAAACCTATGTACAACACATTAAGCAATGCAAAAGGTGTGGTGAATCCTGTTATTTTTTTCCCCACTTTTAAACTTTAGATTGTCTCCATACTTTTTCTTCTTTCTCTATTCTTTTTTAACAAAGAAGCACATTAGACAGCAGAAGAAAACTACATTCTCAAGGTCACTGGACTTTTTTCAGTTTGCCATATTAATGTTAAAAAAATGAACACACACAGCACAGTTTAATCAAAAATTCAATCTACCAACATCTTTCCAAATAAAATTTGGGTTAAAATGAAATCATTACCACAATTACCATACTGTTTTGTCAGAAAACAATGTTGCTTATGTTTATATGTTTAATTGATATAAATTCACACTATTATTACCAAACAGTGAACGACCCAAAGAAACAATGATGTATTAACATGTAAGTGCCGATATAATCTAATTTTGCAAAGCATTTTACACGATGACAAGAAGAGCTCGTCTCATCTTAAGAAAACACAAGCAAATCCAGAAATGCTCCAGTGCACACACAAAACAATGGAATTGAGGTATAAAACAACAGAACTGTTTTTCATGGAAATCGATGGCTAAACACAGACGATTGCAGTGGGAGATAAACCAAACGCCAAACCAATCACCCTTGGGGAGTAGTTGAAGTGAACAGAGGACCGTTTTATGTTTTGCAGCCTCAGCAGGATAATGGGTGATTTGGGCTTGTTATTTTCAGTTATTTATTAAGGTTTATATTTCATTTGAATTTTTCGCTTTATTTGAATGGAAGCATATTGGAAGGCGTCCTTGGTGCA
The DNA here is from genome assembly GCA_036785175.1 of Eupleurogrammus muticus. Taxonomy (NCBI): domain Eukaryota; kingdom Metazoa; phylum Chordata; class Actinopteri; order Scombriformes; family Trichiuridae; genus Eupleurogrammus; species Eupleurogrammus muticus. Next base: position 12,381,746 of record JAYKQN010000006.1, read on the forward strand.
TGAAGGCCTAATGCATGAGGTGGCTCTTCAAATCAGTTTAAGTCAAACTATGATCTGTCCTAGGTACTTTTCTGTTCAAATTAGTTATTTAGGGTTCAATAAAGATTCAATATAATGTGTTCAATGCCTTTCAGCAAGATTGTTATCAGTATCAATCAAAACATCATTATGATGATTTTAAATAGCAAAAATGCAGGATAATATAGCTTTGGTAAAAATAAATGCAGTTGATGGATGGAAACTTGCAACCGTGTTTAACAAATGATTTTTTATTGTTGGTATCAATGAGCAGTATTGGTATGTGTATCAGTAGCATCCTAATGATATCATCTATACTCGTGTGTGTGGGCTGAGAAAAAACAATCTTTAAACCCAACATGTTCTGGCTTTAAAAAAAAATGGTGTCTAGGAAGACAAAAAGGGCTGGATGCCAAAATGAAAACATCCCATCCTATCAGTCAGCATCAGTGAGTGATGGGGGCTGGTGTTATTCTAATAGGACTGTAATTAAAGCCTCCATCTCATCTCACTCTCACACTTGTATGCTCCCTCTCCCCCCTCTGCAAACACACACATACGAACAGACACACACATATGCAGTGGATGCACAAAAATGCTTTGTTCCTCCACCCACCTCCAGTCCATCAAGGGGTATGTGTGTGTGTGTGTGTGTATGTGCGCGCGCACAGAGGGTGGGGGGTTATAAAATCATTCTTAATTACACATTTGTCACATGAAAAGCATTCTGCCTACTTTATATGAGCTCTAGCAGTCTGATTAATTCAGCGATCCTCACATTCCTACTGCTCATTATACACCAAACATCCACTCGTCTCTGTCGGTTTTATCTGTGTCTTCCCCCATTTCATTTTCCTTCCTCATTCCTTTGGTCCTCGACATTTCAGGCTTTTCATTGGAGTGCAGAGATGTATGCTTGCCAGATCCAGTAGCCACACACGCGCAAGCTCTTCCTCCGGGATTCGGGGTTTGACAGCAGATATAGGCTGTCATTGTTCTGTGCTGGCTAATGATGATAGGACAATTAGAGTGGAGGGAACACTCTGTTTCTTGTTATTTATGTACCACTCCTGCTATCATCTATACAGGCGTCTCGGTTGCATCAGAAAGAATAATCAAATTCATCATAAAAAAGTTTCAGTTTTTAATATTTAATATTCTTATTAGCAAATTAAATACAGATTACTATCAAGATAGAAATTCTGGACTCAGAATGTCGTAAATTCAATGTACTGTCAAAATGCTAAAAAAATCCAAGGTATTTTTTAGGATCATACTGTCCCTGACCACGGCAGTGCAAAAAAAAAAAACACTATTCTCACTTTTGTTGTGAAACAGTGTTCGTATGTGTGAGCTATTTCCATCTTTGATTCCTTTGTGGGCTTACAGGAAAGCACAGGTCCGCTGCATCCCCGGAGATGCTAAATCTCAACATCAAAAAGACAAACAACATCTGTTTACTCTCAAACACTCTAGCGGAGCCACTGCCGTGGTGGAGGTATCACACGTGCAGGCTGCACAAAGCGGTGAGGTGCCTCCACCACACGGAGAGGAGCCCTATAAAGTTTACTCTGCTTAAGGTGTCTGGGCATCTTTGACAGGGATCCTCCTCTGTAGGAGTGAAAGAAAGAACTAAGCTTTCACTGAAGAAATTCTGAGATTTAGGGCCCCCCGCTTTCATCAGTGAACATCAACCTTGCACCACCAAAATAGCAGTGTATCTTTTGTTGGGAAAAATCAATTTAGTTTCATCTGCTTCCATTTGGTAATATTTTGGCTGAAATTGATTTCACTCCTAAAAAATTGAAGGCAGCGCTCTGGAGGGGAGTGTGTCAATACAAATCAGGTGTGGCAGTGCAGTTCTGTTGGTTAAAATAGCAGTGGATATAATAGTTTAAGTAAGATACAGAGCGGCCAAAAGGTATTCCCTGTCTTTTATTTCTCGGGCTGGCCGAGCGTAAAGCAATTCCACATCCTGTTGTTTATACCGACCCATTTCAAATGTTTTATCAATTCTTTAACGCATACCGGGGTTTATGTATTTCAGCCAGCATACATACATCTTTATTTGCTTTAGTTTTCTTGCGCTGCGTTTGTGTAATTAGTTTTTCACTGCCAGCCGAGGGAGAAAGAATTCCTCCATGAGCTTTAAGGTTAAAAAGGAAAATTAAGTTGAAATAGGAAAAATCATATGCTGTTTTTTTACTCCATAGTAACCCAATTCCCCCCTTCACTCCTAGCATAAATCCTACAAGCACCAGACTGTTTTATCACTTAAATATAAACATATGTCGTTTTGGTCTCTTTTAGTGCAAATGACAGATCCTGACGTTTTTCTTGGCAGGTGCATTAAAAATGCAATTTTCATACAATAATTGCATTACCCTCATTCATCTTAATCAATGTCCCCTTAATCTGATTGCCAATATTTAGTATTTGATTTAATATATTAGTGCATTAATTTAAATGTGGAACCAGTTCAGCTCCCTATTCTTAGAGCAAACTCAGTTGGGTAATAGCATTTAAATTAATAAAATGCTTTTGCATAGGCTATAAAACGGTTTCAATGATGAACAATGTCAAATCAAATGGAATTCTAAGAGGATCCGTTGTGGTGCAAATTCTAAACTTGTCCACTTGTGCGTGAACTAGCAGGTTACCACCAGTGAGACATGAAACATTCACAGCAGATGTGACCAAGGCATCACAGGAAAGGAAGTTTCCCTCAGGGCCTCTGACACACACACACACACACACACGTACACAAACTCACACACTCACACTTGCACACACACACACACACACGTCTGAGTCAACCAGCCTGAATAACCCCAGTTTTGTTCTATTGACATTCGGCTTCTGAATATATACCTGCAGGCACCAACGATGGACAGAACACACACACACACACACACACACACACACACACAAACACACACACACACTCAGGCACACACACACGGACACACACACGTGTTTGAGAGCAGTCTTGATTTATGGTGGTGCACAGTGCTGACACCACCTACCCCAGGTGCTGCTAGGAGATAGAGCTCTGCATGAGCTGCAACCCATCACACACACACACACACACACACACACACACACACACACACACACACACACACACACACACACACACACACACACACACACACACACACACACACTACTCTAGCTCCAAGGCTTGCACATTATATCACACTATATGAGTGTATTAGTGACCGAGCATGTACGCACTTGCCACAACACTAGCTATAAAAGCCTTTCCTCACAGCGGGTTGTTCGGGGCCAGCATTCCACCAGCAGCTCGCCCCCCACCCAGTGTCACTGACAGCACATCGAGTAAATTAGCCCTACTGGCTTGACCTAACCACATGGGGTGTGAGCACAGTCTGAAAGTGTCTCCCTTCAAAAAAAAAAAAAAAAAAAGCCACATAAAATCAGCAGTGAAACAAAGCGATGCTCCTGCTACTGGCTGCTTGGTGGCCTCCACAGAGCCACGTTTCCAGAAACCACAACAGCATCGAGTGTCAAATAGTCATCAAGAATACATTAGCATGTTTACAATGCATTTACCATATGTTTCCACAGAAAAGGGTCAATGTTGCTCAAAATTGCAAAATAGAACATCCCAAAACTAAACAAACAATACCATATAAATTCACTGGATCATAACTTTTTTTTCACCCCTGGAATCACAGGGAATTTTGCAATTCGGCATTAAAAGTCAAACAACAAACAAACTTGCAAAAGCATACACTGCAGTGCCAAACAGCAAAATAGTTCCAGACTTGAACTGTCTTCTGTGAAAGAAGGAATACACATAAAGTGGGACTGCATCTCAAATGTTTAGATCTCTGTCAACATCCCCCATCAAATGCTGCAGGGATTCTGTTTGTGCACGACAAACCAAACTCAAAATCGCCCTGGTTCCCTTAACAAAACACCTACAGGATTTTTTTCTTTGGGACTTTGGATTATTGAGGAAAATATTGTCAAACGCCTCGCTGTTTCCTCTTACTCCTGGACAGCAGATTCCATGCTAAGCAGCTCGCCGTTTTATTCAAAGTTTACTCATGCTAAATGGGCGGCCACGTCGTCTTTATCATGACAGTGGATTTGAGTTTCTGTACTGCTGTGCAGACTGTAAAAGCCCCCTGTGATTTTGACCTGCCGTGTCTCACCTTCAGTGAGTCTGGTCAGGTTCTGTCGGCAACTTGGGGGCTAACCCATGCACCAGAACACAGAGGAGTTGTGGCATCCCTTCACGGACAAATAACCTCAAGTTCAGACGCACTTAAGGTTTTTTAGAAGTAGTGGTCGAGAAGACTAAGAAAAAAAAATAAACTGAGAAAATATAGCAAAAGAAAAAAAATTGTCTATAAATATTTATTAAAAACAGTAGATAACATGAGAAGAAGTCAGTGCAGAAGTGAAAACATTTGTTGAGTTAATCCAATTCCTGATTCCAAAATAAATGAAGAGAGCCAGAGACAGACAGAGAGGAGTCTATAACTTCACGTGTGTATGTGAGCTGTGTGTCGATGCAGCAGAAAGGTGCGGTGTGTGTGAGTGACCTGGTCGTGCTCTCCTAGCTGCAGGACGCGGGTGGGTGGTGTTGGCGAGGAGGAGGGGGGGGGGGGATTTATCAGCCCTCTCAAAGCCTGAATGTACTCCCAGGCAGAGCCATACATGGACAGCTGTAGTGGCTATAGGAAAAACAATGCTCGCTGGGAGTCGAGCTGACAGCAGTTTTCCTCCGATCGATCGCCCGCGCTGCTCCAATTTATGACAAAACAGTACAAGACACGCAATGCCGGCCGCTAAAGTGGCTAGCAGGAGTGACTGTTTTACATGCCACCATCGAACTCTACCCCCGATTGGCTGGGCGAATCCTGCGCACGCTGCACTGCTGCTACACAGCTGTGCAGCTAGTTTTATGCTAGTCTCGCCATCACACACTATCAAGCGCTCAACCACACACACTGGATATGCACACAACCTACGTGCTGTATAACACATTATATTTCCGTTGTAATCACGTTAATAGGCCTATAAGCTCGTAAAGCTTATTAACCCCCTGCCTGTGCCTATTGAACCAAGGCTAACCAGACATAACCTTCTTTTTAGCCCCAATACAAGGACGGCCCCAGCCCCTCATACCGCCTTACTATAACTTTTATATGGGAAATAATGAATTTTATGTCTCTGCCGAGCTATAGCCATAACAGGAGACAATATAGCAGATATGGACGTTGTTGCAAAGAAGCTATAAATTCTGAAACGCAAATGCTTCACACACATCTCCAACAATCACAGTTTCTAGGTGGACATGCACAAATACAGTCACCAATTCAGTCAATGTGAAATGTTGTCATAATCACTCCTTCTGTCCCTGCGTTACACTGTTGAACAATGGATTGTGAAGTGTTTATGTAAAACATTATGACATCACAGTAATGTCTATGTTTGACCTTTTAGGGATAAAATGTCCTAGTCAGTATAGGAATTCAGAAATGATAAAATATGTTCTGTTAAGTGATTTTGACCGTTGACCACCAAAGTGGAATTAGTTCATCCTTGACTCCAAGTGGACGTTCGTAACCAGATGCAGAGATATGACCTTGTGGCATTCCTAAGACATCATATTCATGAAAAATGAATGGACGTGAGGTCAGTGACATTGATCTTTGACCATCAATAATAGTAATAGCGTTGCCATATGTCACCTCAATGCAAATTTTTACCTATCTGTCTCCATCTAATTTAATTATTAAGCATTTGCTACAACAAATGTGCCCCAGAGGTTTAAAAGATGTTTATCAGTCCATGTAAAAAGGAGTGATTTCCTGGTCATGTGCTGTGATTATTTTTTTGGCCTTCAAAGTAAAGGCACAACTTACAACTAAAGAGTGAAATATGGATTTTATATTATTACTCTTTAGTATTATTAAGCCAAAGTAATAGTTTCCATTTGCCTATGCAATAGAGGGTTAATAAAGTAATAAACTACACCTCAACCGCCAATGTGAAGCAACCACCTGCACAATCTAATCAGGATATTCTTGAGTCTAACTAGACATTTGTGCCAATTATGTGCGTCTGAGAAATGGTCTTTAAGAGAGTAAAAAAGACGGATGTCTGCGGCCATGGCTCTTGCTGTCACGGAGTCTTAGAAACATGCATGTACAGTTTAATTTGTGTACTATCAAACATCACAGGCTACGTCTGTAGTGTGTGTGCAACATTATACAGTAGAGTTGTACATACTAATCTAGTCTGCTTGTTGATTTGATTACATGAACACTAATTAGAGCCAGCAGCATTGAAATCTAATCAGTTACACGATTTGGCTGAGCTCGGGATGGGGGATGAAATCTTCAAGGCTGTGGCAAAATGGTCAGTTGTTGTTGTTGACTAAAAACAGCAGTAGTGTATTTGAGGGAACCCCGTTGTAAAGTCTGTGATGTGTGAAAAGAAGCGAAGATAGAAACAAAGATGAAAAATAAATTAAACATTATCCCAGAAAATCGTCGATGCTTATCTCAGATGTGAGAACCCTTGCAGAGCGACAAGGATCATAAATATAGTTAAATACTACATACCCTTGCGTATATCATGTTTTATTAAAACTGGAATATTGTCAGGAATAACTGTTGCAGCATTGTAAACACTACATGAAAGCTGGAGCTATAAGCGTCCTACTGATGCTGTGTCAGTCACCATACAGTAAGTCAGGATAGATCTTAAAGCCCCCAGCCAGAAGGGTAGAAACATGATGCTAATTATGCCCAAACCAGCCAATCACATGTGCCGTTCAGAGCAAAGAAGAATGTATTCTCTACAGTTTGTTAAGAGGAAGTGCATCAATCACAGCCACAGGCAAAGGCAGCTCATAAAACTAAATATTCAGTAATGGTTAAGAAGCAGATTAAACTATTTATCAGGCGCTAAACATCAAAACGAATTTCTCTAGTTGTATGTGTGTCTCTTACTCACTATGATGGTATAATTGTTTTATTATAATATGTGCCATCACTCATCTTATCTAATCTTACGTTGAATTAGTTTTTGGAACCTGCTTTAGGCCTGAAATATGTCCAGATACTGGCAGTTTTTGCAACTTAGCAAGCAATACGTTGGTGCTCTCAGCGGTCACACACATTTTTTTTTTTGGACGGATGCATAGAAAAGACAGACAATGCAACATTGCAGGCGTTCTCATCAGATGGCGCATATTAGAATAGCAGCTCGTCAGCATCCTCCCAAAATAATAAAACAGCAGTCGACAGACAGCTTAGCCCATCAGCACACTGTTAAATTACAGCCATCAGCACCCCCACCCCCCCCACTGGATCTAAACTCTCATCTCTAGCACCAGGAGAACAATCTGCAGAGTAATTAGCCTCCACCAACAGACAGTTACAGATAGAGGGAGGACGTTTGGCTTGATTAAATTATTAAACCACACAAACAAAAAAACAAAAGCAGCATCAAACAGGCGCTGCGGCTCTCCTTCAAAGCTCCTCGCTGTTCCCTAAATACAGAATACAGAGAACGTGTTCTCCCAAGCCACCAGTTGGCATAATTAGCTAAATGTGTGCGTACGAGTATGTGTTTTGTGTGTGTGTGTGTGTGTGTGTGTGTGTGTGTGTGTGTGTGTTTGTCTGCTGTGATTGGACCCATTCCTCCAACTGCTATCTGAAATAACCAAGTGGTTAACGACAACATGATGCCAAGGAGCGCCCCCCCTCCCCCCCCAACACACGCACACACACACACACACACACACACAAACGCAACATCACACATATCTATACACATACACATTAAACAATACTCTAATTACAACATTTATAACTCCCTGTTGCCTCCCGCATCTCTCCCACCCCCAGCCCACAAATCTGTGAATCTGGAATTGAATTTAGCCCAAGTTGAGGGCTGCGCTGGCATGAAAAGACTATTTGATTAGAACGGCAGTTGTTTCATTTGTGGTGCAGCAGATTGCAGAGCCTCTCTATCCGGTGTGCAATCTGTATTCATTACTGGGTGTAAAAGGATGATCCATGTCCTGACACCAGGCTCATCATTTCATGCAGATGCACAGCAGCTCCACGAGGCCCTTACCGAACCACAAAACCATGCCTCCCCGCTGAAACCTCAGCAATACTCTTTTTCTCCCTGCTCGCCGCCTTTCCTCGCCTTCCCTGCTTTTCTTTTTCCCTCTGATGACTTCTTGGCTCGTGACAGATGGGCGGCTGGTTGACAGTTAAGATATCTTTCCCAAAAAACAAGAAGATGCTTGAGTCATGTTAAATGAATCACAACATGTTTCAAATTGCAATTAATCAACATAAATCAGCGACATAAATTGATGAGCAGTGACGATTTGGCAAAAAAAAAAATACTGCCATGTTCTTTATGAAGAGTAATGGATCTCTTACACTATATATATAGCACCTTACTCATTCAGTTCCCTTCACATTTACTGCCCGCCTTTCCTTTTTATTCCATGCTGTGTCTTGCTCTATAGACTGAAAAAGTCCGGTGGTCCCCCACCACCAGCAGCCGGCAAGTCAAAACTATCAAAAGACACATGACATGCTGTTTAGGGTTATTATTTTACTTTTTATTTTATTTTAAACCTCATTTGCTGAGGGACCCTTAGTGTTGCATCTGTCAGTTTGAGGTAGAGTTAATGGGTACCTTTAAGTGGATGGTTATACATTTTTTTTTATCTAAATAGGTTTTGAGATGTGGCCACAGGGCAGGGGCAGAATGCTCTGTTTTCACGCCGCGCTGTTTTATGCCAGACAAATAGGATTTTCTAAAGTGTTTTTTTTTCTTTACATCCCCTTGTTCAGTATTTTGGTGACTCACCGTGCCCCGCGGGTGACAAACACATGAAGTTATAGGAGTGTCACAACCAATCTGGCAACAGATTAAGATTGACTGCATGTTTTCATCATGATTCCTAAACTAATGCAACTTTAGGAATAAATCCAATAAATAAAAGAGACCACGTTCACATAATGGACGAGTTGTATTCCTGCCCTGTGCTCCCGTTCACCTGCAACCACAAAAAGACCAGAAGTTTGCCAAAACTCTCTTTCGCAATTGACTGCACTTTGCACCCTGTGCCTTGATACGCATAATTGGTGCCTAGAGTCCACTTTGGCAGCATCTGATGCTGCCATACTGCTGGGCTCCAAATGGATAGCCCACTGATAACTGTCCAGATAGGCCAGCCCATCTACAGATGTTCCCGTGCAAGCAAAACCTGTCACAAACGACAAGCTGTTTGATGACATATCGCACGTGAACAAAGCAGAGCTCCCAAACTTTCAGCTATGCTGACCTGACTACAGATGGTTTTCATTTTGAAAACTAGGCACTGGGGGAAATTATTATAACACATCAATAGAGAAAACGGTAGTTTTTAGGCATATCCTAAGTAATAGATGTTACTTAACCCTACAAGTCCAAGGAAACGGTGAACTAAAAGCAATCCTTCTCTGGCGATTCAATGAAGAGAATCCAAATAGAGATAAAAAATGTGTCTGCTTTATTTGAAAACATGCCCTTAAGCTCCATGCCTCCTTTTTAAAGGGAATCAAGCTAAAAATAAGCCAATGAATTTTGATAAGGAACCTAGTGTCAGCAGAGATAACCCAGGGAAACTCATTTTGCTATCAGGGAGACTATTTGAAATTTCATTCTGTGCTGTTGTCATATCCTTTTGTCCATGTCATTATGAAATGATCTGGGGAGCATCAGCTTTGACAATAAGGAAGCGCGCTTTCGTTCCCCTTAACAGAACAAGGCCACTTACGATACCCTGCGCTCCCTGACACGACTGTCTGATGCCGCGTTCCGTCTTTTCACAGCCGCACACGTCTTCCCTCAACTTCCTACCAGGGTTTGAAACTAGGATCCTAAACTTTCTGGGGCTGTGTGGTGCGTTTGAAGAGGAATAATCCCCTTGGCAGACTCACACAGAAGCCAATGTGTCTCCTTTGGAGGCTGTAGAGAGGGGAAGCTTAAAAATGAACTTCCAAGGGAGGAGAAGACCACGAAGGATACATGCGTATCTACCTTGTACCATATGTAGCAGAGTGGTGTACAGGACTAAAATAGCTAAATAGCCAGTTTATATATGGTTTATATTTTAAAAAAAATGTTTCATGTATGTGTGAGTTTGTCTGTTTCGTGTTGACAAAATGGGAAATACCAATGAGCAGAAGCAAGTCCTTCTCAATGTGAATAACAACCAACCCACCAACCAACCAACCAACCAACCAACCATCTGCCTGTGGTGCACAGTTGTGGTCACGTAAGGATTAAGAAATGTTCATCCAATGAGACCTGCCTATCCTCTTCTCCCTTGTTCACTGCTGAAAGACATCACACAGACACAAAGCTGGAAAAGATAGTAGGAAAAGTATCGAGGAAAGGCAAGAGGAGACCTAGCTGGATTAGATAAGGCTGGGTGCGGGGCATGCACCCAGGAAAATCAGGAGGAGCGAGCGTTAAACGTGTTGATCCACGGGGATGGACAAGACAGTCCTCCTACACCGCCGCGTTGTCCAGAGCTCATCAAGCAGCGAGCCCCGATAAGAAGCGCAATCGTGCAGGCTCGCGTTGATGTTACACACCGCAGCCAGCAGCCGACTTCCCAAAACTACTGCCACACGCTGTGTTTAGGAAAGGAGTAAAATATATTGCTTACACAAACAAGTCATTTCTCGTAAACACACACCACTCCCACTCCTCCTCCTATACCCTCTCTTCCTGCTTCTGTCTGTTCAGTATGAAAAAGAAAATCAATGTGCATCACATCCATTATCTAGCCCTTGCAGTGCTCTCTCTCTCTATCTCTATGTCTCTCTCTGTCTGTCATTCATCCTCCTATACTTTTTTTAGTGGTTTCACACAATACTTCAGAATATTAATGCTGTATCTTTCAAACTGATAAGCAAATTACAAATGTAGAAAGAGACACATTGTAGAGGATGTCTGGAGGCCTTTTAAACCCAATTAAGCATTATGACACGTGATAACTGACTCATATAATACCATACTCATTTATAGAACTTGCTCCGGTCCAATCACATTCTGCAAAAAAAAACAGCAGCTGCAGTAAAGTAGGAAAGGTTGATTAACATCACCAAAATATGATCCATAATTATTTCCTGATAGGTTTAACATCCTGTTTAACATTTAGCTTAATGTGCCATTCAACTTTTCCACCACGACAAATTACATAACATCACTGATCATGAATTCAAATAGGCGAGTATTGTCTGAAACAGGAAAGTGATGATGGCTCTTTAGGGATTTTGGGTTACACATGGCCTATTCTGCTTCAGTCCGTCCTCTTTTCTGATTATGGAGAGTAACCGCCCTGCACTGTGCTTTCCCTGGACAAGTGAGGCTTACAAATCACCCCTGCAGCAGTTGGAGGAGTTGAAGGCGCTCGGCGCAAGGTTTTACTGCCTGTCTTCTATGAATGGCTCCCTGAAGGCTCCTATGATAATAGCTCACAGCCGTGCCCTTCACGGAGCCTGACATCAAGCACATCCCTACAGCAGAATGGAATGGCATATCAACTTACCCAATGGGGTGTCATATCAACTCATCCACTGGTTTCTGGTCATAACATAGGCAGAAGCTGAAATGAAATAGAGGTCGCTGCCTCCTGCCTATGTATATATTTCGTTGAAGTTCAATAAGTGAGGATATTGAACAAAACTTTTAGATGTTATAGAATTGTTTTATTCAAATTCAACTAAATTAAAGGCTGATTTCAACTATTAATTCTTTTGCTTGTAAAATGACCAAAATATTTTAATTCTATTAGCAAATAGTTCTGATCGTTAAGAGCACCATCTCTAAAATACATATTCGTAAAAGAGCGTCAACCAAGTCAACAATCGCCCAGTCTCTGAGCCCATCAGCTGTCATCTGACGACAGACTAGCCTCTCACGTCGATCTCCAATATTTCTGTGATTCTGGAGGAATTCAGGATATCCAGTCCAAGACTTTCACTTCCATTTGTCAGCTAGACAAACTTCGATAAGTTCAGAGATAAAAGCCAATAAAAAAACTGAAAGTACAAGTCACGAGATGCCATCTGGCCGATGGTTCCACCTCAGCGATGTCTCCGCGTGAACCCATCACTTGGTTGCAACCATAGCAACCGCAGCCTGCTCAGAACGTCCCGTGTCAATACTGTGTGGACTACAAACAGCTCTGGAAGCGTTTCCGATCACAACATAATAGTGGCTCAATCACAGATTCTGCATATTCACCTGGAGAGATCTGTTCATAGAGATTAAAAAATGTCAAACTTCAACACATTACAACACTTAAGTAGTTTACCATCCATTCTTTTCTTCGTGTACTGCTAAATAAAAATGACTGATGAAAATGAAATGTATTCAGCTATAGAGTTGGTTAAAGTACTATAATGATTTGTCAATTAATCAATTAGTCAGTTGAAGAAGAGCAGTTCTATCAAAGTTATCAATAGATTTAGTCAATTTAAGTTTGGGTATGGGGTAACTTTACCAGATGTGGGGCTGCACTCTCATGCTAAGCAAACACTTCTCCCTTCTGTATCACCAGATTAAAATATGACAAAATTCAGTCTACTCTCCACAAATATTTTTTTCAGTCATTTTTGGAAAAAAGAAAAAAAGAAAAAAAAGAAAGAAGCCTAACACTCAACAGTGCATAAACACCAAACCATGTCACAAAGTGTCACATGGTCCCAGTCATTGCTACTTAATCAGTATCGGCCCGGGCGTTTTGAGGTAAGTGAGTGGTTCGGGAAACACAAAAAAAAGAAAGGACATACAAAAAAAAGACATTCATCCATACAGCCATCCATCATAACCGGTGCTACGGTGAAGCCAATTTCCACAAAGCTGCTAAGCTGATTGAGGCAGACCAAATCTGTTTCACCAGCTTACATTCCTTCAAAATGGCCATCTCACTTCCAATATCACGGGCTTTTACTGTTCCCCATTCCCCTGGCTCAGGCTGAGAGTTAGCAAGGCTTAGCTGGATGAAACACTCCAACAGCCCAGTTCTCCCCTGGAACCCACTGATATCTCTATAGCACAGCCTCTTCCCCACATAACTGTACTTAGTTGGTTTATTTACTTATGCTATTATCCTTTGTTTAATTTCTCTCTGTTTAATTTTTTTTTTGTTCCATATCATAACAATATTATAACCGTTAGGATGTAAACTTAAGATTTATGAGAATGCTGATGATTCTAGGCACACAGACACAATTTAATCACAAATCCTGTACATAATATACAGACACACACATACAGACACACTCTCACACCTTGGCAAAATGCACAGGCAGCACTTAACCACAACACCTCTGGAGTAGATTAAATTCACAAGGCCTCTTTGAAGAAGGAAATTGGACAGATAAGAAACAGATTTCTATGAAAGAAGCTTGTGAGGATGCCTATAGCGAGAGAGAGCGTGGAATGGAAATGTTTGTTGCCCTGTTTTCTGTCACATGCAGGCCTGCTCTTGCATGTGACACTGTACATCTTCTGTTTTTTATGCGCAATGAGTATCAATCTTTCCCCCGTTTATTGTGTCTTACTCCCCTCCCCGGTTATTTTCTCTATGCAGCTCCCCTCACACTTTCTTTCTGTCATTTTGCCACAACAGCAAATATCCTGTTGGACCAGGCTGCAGGCTGATGGTGCTGGACTATCTGGCCCTGGGATCGATCCGGCTCCAAGCCGAGGCCTCCCATTCATCTCAAAGCCATAAAATGTGATTAGTGCTGACTACAGCACTGCGGGGAGATGGGCTGATAGGCCTGATAGCCTCAGATAGGCTGCGTTGGACACTCTACAGGAAGACAGCAGCAACAGCATGCTGTGGATTCATCCTCTCTTTATGCTGCTTTTTTCTCTATCTCTCTCTCTATTTGCTTTTCCCCCCCTCACTCATCTCTTTCTCGATGATTTCTCCCTCCCTCTCTTTGTGTTACTCTTTCAGACCCGCTCTCTATACATTATCGCTCGCACACTTGCCTCATATCTAAATCTGTCAAGCTCGTCTGTACAAAAACGACACACCTTGGCAGCAGTCAGACTTTATTGACACTATGTTGAGTTTTTACCTTCTTCTTATCCTGCAAAGTTTTATTTAAATGGCAAAACATGCCAGCACACACACACACACACCCTCCCCCCACACCTAAAGCCACGCTCGCTGTTCCCACATACAGTGTATCTCTGTGGCACGTGGTCACATCTGTCAGCCAATCCCAGAGCTCACAGTTTGCTAGTGGCAGAATCAAGCAAAGGAGGCTGTGACGAGAAGAGAGGTAGGGAAAAAAAAGTAAAAGACGGCTGCTTCAAATCTGAGGGGGTACAGGGATAATGTCAGCAACATAGGATCCAACAATAAAGCGTGTTTTAAAGTCAAAGCACAAAAAAACACAGTAAATGATGTTGACACATCCCATTGTTTATGGTTAAATTGACACAATGTTGGATCTAAAAAGGTGCGGCTAAATAAAGATGATGAATTGTGTCGGGCCAAATGTGTTTACCAATGACATTTCTGTAAAAATAGTGCATTCCTAAAACATGATCACACTTGAATATAACACTATTTCATACCTGTAAATCCTTTTGCTCACCAGAGCCTAACTGATGTGAGAAAACATGACACTTTCTCTGCACCAGTTTAGTGCTCTTACACTGTAGGTGTCTGTGTGTGTGTGTGTGTGTGTGTGTGTGTTACGGTAACACAAGTGACTTGGAAATAGGAAACAATCCTTCCTCTCTGTTGGCTCTATATACACTATATAAGATGACGGCAATCCTACCTGCGTCTCGCGGACGTTCTCCACGGTGAAGTTGAACCAGACTCTGAAGCGGGGGTTGCAGGTGTCAGGCCGGATGAAGAGGTCAAACTCAAACTCACTGATGTAATCGACTCGGCCGAGGTTCCCTGCAGAGGCAGCGGAATAGCTTACATTAGCATTAAGTAGAAGTGAGCAGTCAGAATCACAGTGGATCATTTCATCTGTTTCCCTCATGCTTCCCCATCAATAGACTTACAACATTACAGGCAGGCAGGCAAGGAAGCAGGCAATCACAAAGCAGAATAAGCTGTAACACGCTTCAAACCGAGGATTCTGCTTTAAAGACTGATGTGTTGAATCAATGTGTCACATTGAAATATCAGTGAAATATCTGCTCACATAACTGTCCTACATGGTTCATATGCATTTTAACCAATAGGCTTTTCTGGATTTTTTCATGACCACACATTCTCTGAACTATTTGTGCATGATGTTGCATCAAAGTTTTAATGGATTTTTATTTTTATTTTTTTTAAAGTTCAGCCTATAAAAGGACTGAATTGTTGAAAATGTCTGTCACTGTTCCCAAAAAGGCCAGAAGTCTATAAACGTTGTCTTTGTTGGTTGGAAAAGAAGTTTATGGGGGATGCTTGAGTGGAGCAGCATGATACTTAGTTTCTAGCACGGTGTTTGAAATGTGCGAATTTGCACGTTCTGGTCTTTATCAAGCCCTGCCTTATACTTGGCAACGTGAAGCCAGCCATTACTGAATGGCATTTTCCTGGCATTTCTCAAATTTGCATCTTGTCAGAGTGATATTACAAGCTTCCTCAGGGCCAGGGTCTGACGTTACCCCCCACGCAGAGAACAAAGGAACGTCAAGTGTCCCAACATTAAAGAACCGTTTGAACAATATAGACTTTCAAATGTGGGGTTGAGACATGCGGTGCATGCAGATCTATTGATTGTCAGAGGGAATAAATGGGGAATAAAGTGAGATACTGTGGCATTCTTGTTGGAGCGACGAGTAAAAGTGATGCCAACTGACAGCTTCTTTTAACTGAATTCTCAACCGAATGCATGAGAACAGTGAATGCATGAGACCAGCAGCTGTTTAAGGGTTAATTTGGTTACGAACTAAGGTGCCTCACAACTCTACATCAGGGTACTGTTGACCACCTGGTGACAGGTAGCACCATCACAGTAGCACACACACACACGCAGCTGATTTTAGACAGATGGGCTAACTACCACACTGTCAAAGTAGATCCCTCTCCTTCTGCCATCGGACAGAGCTAATCCACTAGTCAGCTTGCAGCACACACACACACAAACACACACACACACACACACTCAAAAACACCACGACTCTGCTCTGCTCCACGGAAACTGCCCACAGAAGTGCAATCATTAGTTTATGTAGGACTGCAGAAAATTACCAGGTGTTCCGAAAATATGAACAAGAGCAATTTGGAACTTTCTGTTTAAGGACGGTGTTTTCATTCTAAACGCTTACACGAATGGGAAAGAAATTGCAAGAGGTTATTGTGTAACAATACCGTCTGATCCGTACTTACATTTGAAGCTCATCCACTAACAGCTTACGCAGCTAATACTAATGGAGAGTGGAGTCCCATTCCAGCACACTGGTGCCTGGGAAAAAAAAAAAAAAAAAAAAAGACATCCCCTCTCTGCAGACCGCTACTTTGACTGATTAGGGAGTGGCTGGGCTGAAATATGGAACTGATGTACCTCATCTATTCATTCACCCAGACTCTAGTAACAAGGTTAGTGAGGGGGAGAGAGGCTACGGGTCGATAAAATACCTTCATGATGTTTTGTTCATACATATCTATACACACGCTTTGTTCCATCAGTTTTATGTGAAAATAATGTGCATTTAAGATCTCAGATTCTTATACATCTCGATCAAATTTACCATGGTAGCTGTCTCCGAAAGAGAAGAGAAGAGATGCTAAGCGATAATGCTGAATTTCCATCCGTCCCTGGTTTGTATTGTACAGTGTCTGGCTAGCTAGGAGGTGGCAGGCAGGCAGTCAGCGACTAGCTTTTTGTCTGGTTGGCAATGCAATCCCACGCCATTGAAAGCAGATAAAGCAGAGAGCAGGCTGTGGGTTGAACCGGGCCCAGCTGCAGCTAGCCTAGCGAGCGCCGACAAAGAGAGGAGATAGACAGCGGAGCGGCACCTGTTCCGGGCAGATGTGTCATGGAATCGATCATCTCTCGCACCGACATCACAGCTATTCACACAGCTGACACTAGCAAATGCAGCCTATTACAGCGAGTTGATAATGGCCTCCAAAGGTCGTCCTTCCCATCAAAGTCTTATTAACGCCATTCAGTGGCGGGACTACAACTCTGCTCCTTATTTATTTAAGGGCATTGTTATTTGTTTTAGATTTAAAGCGAGTAAAAAGCTTTTAAGCCATTATAAGAAATCCATAACGCTCATTTGTGAATCTCTACTGTAAAAGATTATCTTCACATCATTTTCACTAGACAGTCAATTGGCAATAAAATTAAAAATGATGCAAATCAATTATCTCACTAATGTCTATGGCTGTGGTGTAGTGGTGATAAGCCAGAAGGTTAATAGGTGGCCACAATTGCAGTCAGTGATGCACAGAAATAGGAACAGAAACATACCTACTGGAGTCCACCATTTCTTTAATCTGATTATGACTGTTTATACATTTTTATTAAAAAATTGTTAAAAAAAAAACTTGTCTTGCCTCATAGAAAGTCAACCTGATTAAAATAACAATTTCTTTACTTAAACTGTAAAATAAGACAACCTTTTTTCAGCAGATAAATTGTATTTCCTAATCAAGCAAGGGAACCTTCTTTTGTTTTAATGTCCTGCTTTAACACACAACAAATCAGTAGCAATAGTGATAACCAAACTTTGGTAGGGGAGGCTTACTTTAGAGTCTAAAGTAATATCTTCCTGCTTACGAATGCAGCACGGACAGCAACAGACAGCAGCCATGGGCAGCTGGGTTATTGAGCCTGATGCTGGAAGGCCTGATGTGAGGAATGGCTGCAGCCTCAAGGTTAGAATTACATGTTCAGCCCGCAGAGCAGCGGGGATATGACACGCCATTGATCCCCTTTTTAATTTTATGGTGGCTACCTCCAGATTCAAACGCTTTGGTGGTCCGGTAGTCTGACCCTTTTAATCAATCCCATATCATTTTGGTATTTAACTAACAAACGGCTAACTGCTAAAGCGTTCAAGATAAACTAGATAAAGCGAAGATAAGTTATGTTGAGTCTGTGTAATCTTGAAAAAATCAGTACCACAGATTTGTCAAGAATGTTTTATTTTGCCTCTTTATGGAACAGACAGATTGTATTAGTGTAAGTGAAGCTAATGAACTAAAGACTGAGAGAAAATGAGGAAAAAGGAAAAAAAGACACAATTTCTGGTCCTTGAGATCTCTTTCATAATTCCTCTTGAGTATCATCTTTCTCCATATTCTTCAGTGGTGTCTTGGCAGGTTATGCTGAATATCAATCTTTGTCCTTGAGGGAAAACCAGTGCAGCATTGAGACATTAACAAATTGGTTTTCAACGAACAGCTTAGCCCGGGTGGTGCAGCCCAACAAAACCAAATCGCTGGTTCTGAGCGAGATTTTACACATGACAGCCTCTCCTTGAGGAAAACCCTGAACAAAACTCCCTCTCTCTCTCCTTCTGATTGCTTTCATCCTTTGTCTCTCTTCCCCACTCGCTCATATGTACCCACGAACACAAATGGGGAAAAATAGCAAAGGGTGAAATATTTTTCAAGAAAAGTGGAAACCGCACACACACACACATACACCACAATATGTTACTGTCGAAAACAAAAGTGTCAGTGAAATGGGTATGAAACCTGCATCATTACACAGGGCCACAGGGTCATTCACACATGAGCTCCCAGTGTGTGTGTGTGTGTGTGTGTGTGTGTGTGTGTGTGTGTAGGAGGAGAGAGAAAGAGAGAGAGAGAGAGAGAGAGAGAGAGAGAGAGAGAGCGAGCGAGCTGGAGAGGCAGCAGAAGAACCTGGCTAATGTAATCCCATTACGGAGGTACAAGAGGGAGCAGTCACAGTGCTCAGCCCACACAATGGGCCGGCCTGCAGCCTGTAGCCATCCACTGGATGGATGGTTCCTGCCATGCAGATGGATCATCGTACAGCAGCAGCAGTCCCGCTCGCCTCGGGCCTGAAGTGGAACTCACTCATACAGGCCAGCCGTTGCAATGGAAATAGGCAGTTGTTTCCAAATGAAATAGACTGTGTGGTTACAACGCTTCCTCCTTAGCAGACGTGTGGGCTGTCATGTCTTAAATCTTTTATATCGCCGCGCAGAGCTCCCCACATAAATTAGCTGTTAACTCCATTATTTGTAAAACTGGGAAATATACGTTGCGTTTGTCTGCTTTTTTTTATTTATTAGAATTATTGATTCTTGCAGAAATTAGTTTTGCTATACTAATTAACTATCAATAGATGCCTGCAGTGCAGTCAGTGCTGACCAAAAAAGAAAAGATAAAACTCTGGGCATTATGAATGTAAATTTACAGACTGGAATAACACAATTTAAAGGTGACCCCCTCAAGTCACGTCTCCCCCAATCAGCTCCCACAACAAGGCAAGTCATTTTCTTTCGGCTGGCATAGGCAAGGCCGCAACTGTGTTTAAACACCAGACAAGAGATTAAAAGAGTGCTGTACTGCTGAGGGAGACCGTCCAGGCAACCTTTTTAAACTTATTTTTTCGCTGTGTTCCATTTCATTATTGGAAAACACATCATTCCTCCCCCCCTCCGGCTGCTCTGCGGTGTGAGGAGGATTCCTGGACACAGAAGGACTGATAAAGATAGAATTGATTCCAGCCAGCAGCAGCAGCAGCAGCAGCCGTAGTGTAGGGGTCTCAGTTTAGACCTGCAGCTAAACGTCTGATTTTTCCTCTCTCTCTCTCTCTCTCTCTCTCTCTCTCTCTCGCTCGTCTAAAGGCAAGTTGTCACTGAGGCAACATCAATCTCCTACCTCATGACTTCTTAAAGCCTGCCTTCTCCCCTGATGCCTTATCACTTCATCTGCAGGCAAGATTAAAGAGGTCACCTCAAAGTTTCTACAAACTAACTACCCAACAGGTATACTTAACTGCAGTCTATCATTCTAAACAGCCTAAAGGACAGGCTTGTCTGCTTTTTTCCCCCTGTTTTAATGTGTAAATGCCAAGTGTAAGTTAAGAATCATGGGTCTCCGGCGTTTACATGGACATTAAGAATCAGACTATCAACCTTATTATAAATAAAATGATATTTCGATTAAGGCGTTGACATGACTTTTTATGTTCATATTCCTGTTTACATGCTATAGAGCGTTAACGACTCAGTGCCTTTTATTTGGTGGCAAAAATGTTTCCAGTTATTACTAATGACTGTTCTCCATTCTCCTTCTATGGTAAATGTCCGTCTATTACAGAGTGTCACACTAGGAAAAGAAGACATAATAATCCTCATACAAGTATTTTCCCAGTTATTTTAAAATTTTGGTGACTAAAATAGGTTGGTTAACCCAAACTGTGCTTTTTCATCAAAGGTCACTATTGTTTACTGCAGCACAATGTACATAATGTTTAATTAACCACGATAATTTTAGTAAAATGCTTTGTAGCCTCCAAATAGACGTTATAATGGGATTAAGGTGTTTAGATGTCAAACTGGAAAAACAAACATGTCTAAATTCAATTTTTACTCCTAGTTTGACCTCATTCGGGTTAAGATAAGTGGAAATGCTTTTTACATAGGACTTACCTTCTCCTTAATATTGTCCTGAGGTAATGATTGATATGACATGATAACTTTTATTAATAACTGTGTGATGTCTTTGATAAGAAAGTGTAAAGGTGTAGCACAACTACACTTCATGCTGGAATTCATGATTGGTGTTGGCACCAACCACAGTATTTCTTTCACCTGTTGAAGGGCATTTTCTAAAAGAACTGCTGAGTAACCCTGAGCTTCCCCCTGTTTTATGTCTGTCTGCCTGCTCCCTCTGTGTGCCACCACAGGGGAGTGGAGCACGGCACACCTGTCTTCAGGTGAAGCGCTTTAACCCCGGCTTTTCAATGTGTTCATCGCCAGAAAATTCAGCTTTGCATTCAACACAAACAAATATGGCCATTTGCATCAATGGTAGCTGCAATATATGATTGATAACAAGTAATAATAAAGGTAAAAAATATTGCATCTAGCCATGTAGATTTTACAGAGCCCCCAAAAGAGACACAAGTGTCATGCTGGATAGAAAACCTTCTACAAAGGTCACGATTAGACTTAGGGCAATGTGAGAATTAGTTTTCAGGCTTAAACACATTTAAAGAGCAATGGTTTATTGGTCAACAGTCATTCAAAGTTAAATAAACAGTGTGGAATTCTGTTGGCGACAACAATGTCTTCAAATCATTAATTATGGCCATTTTTTTAACATTTAATAATTAAAGTTAGAAGTATAGTTGCTGTACAAAGTGCCTGTTTACCACCACACAGCACAATGATTATAAGAACCCATAATTCTCACTATATGAAATGTGAGTATTGATAGACAGGTAAATATCTGAACCTATTGTTAGATATCATGGTCTGCCTGCACTCAGATCACATTTTTAAAACTACAACATACACCAGACAAACGCGCACACACACACACACACACACACACACATACAAACACACACACACTAGGGACTATGCATTTGTAAACATTGTGTGCAAATTGTTGTGAAAATAATCTTAATATACAACAAAATCGGGATAAGAGCATACGATAAGAGGGGACAATAGGAAAAAATAATTTTGTTATGAGTCCATCTGCGCTCCAGTGAGTCCCTCGTTTCAATATAGATGAGGGAAGCTGGGCCCGGGGACAGCAGTGAGATATGCAGGCAGCGCGCACATATCTGATGATGTACAGGCCTTCCTGCACATTCTAAGGGGAACACATTTTCTAGCTAGCCTTTTATAATTGTATTTTTTCCCCTTCCAAAAGGCCCCTGAGCTAGACTGGTATGCTCCATCTGAAGTGGCTGGTGTGGTAATGGGTCATAGTGATGCATTCATACTGGGACTGGCTTAATTGTATTATCAATCTCATCCAGACAGTGCTTTAGCCCCACAGCTTTGGACATGCTACTGTCAGAAGCTCTGAATTAGTATAGGGGAGTGAACCATGAGGAATTGCAATCTCGACTTTCATCTGTTTCTCAAGCCTAAAACGGTGGGTTAGCTTGGTCGGATGATGTTTTTATCAGAACCGCCGCCTCTCTTTCTTTCTCGGAGTCCATCGACCCTTCTGTCTCTCTCTCTCTCTCTCTCTGGCTTTTTGGTGCATCCTGTGTGTTAGGAGCCGCTGAGTAAATACAAGTCGTTTCCAATTTCATGCTATCTCTTAACAAGTTAATGATGTAGAGCCCTACAAAGACCGGGGGACAGACAGAGGAGGTGGCCGCACTGGCAGCGGCACAAGTGCTCTTAGTTGTTCTTGTTCTTTGTTGATCTTGTTTTGTGTCTTCTTCTCCGAGCGCTCTCTCTATTCTCTCTTTTCTCTTCTCTCCTTCTTTATATTCTCTAAGTGAGACTCCATCCTTCTTTTCCTCTCCTGCTCAGTAGTAATCTTTCTAGCGGTGGAGGAGAGTTTAGAGATAAAAGCGTAGGGAGAGCTGAGGAGTCCTTGGCAAGCCTAAGGCAAGGAGAAGGTCAACAGGCCTGCTAAGAAGGGCCGTTATCATCTTGGTAGCATGTTATCGGAGAGCCTGCAGTAGTGTTTATTTACAGTTATTGCTCCCTCTGGGTGCTCACTTCAACGCCTGGGGCTGATTGCTCTGTAATGAGTTCAGGAACACAGGGAGCCGATGCAAGAAAAGAAGAGAAACAAGGGAGGTGAGAAATCACTGGCCAATAACCAATAGGTCAGCAAAAACAAAAAAAGAACACAAAACGCTGGTCAGTGAAAAGGCATGGGGAGCAGAAGTAAGTATTCTTCTTTTTTGTTCAAGTTTTTTTTTTTTTTGTATTAATTATTTAGTCAACCAATAAAAATAAGTTGTAATATGTTTTTATAAAACCCCTGCCTGACAACTAATTATTAATAATAACTTTATTTTTAAAGCACTATTCACACATGGACATTATAAACACCCCCCTCCACACACACACACACACACACACCTCTAATTGCAGCATTGCAACCTTACAATATGACATATAAAAACACAAGTTCAATGGTAAGTGTGATAAATAGGGCCGTCAAGTGATGAGACAAATTAAAATAATCAATCATAAACTTTTAAAGTTAATTGCGATTAATCACCTGTTTTCTGCTTGAGACTGAAGCTTGTAACAGTAGATATTTAAATGTTAAATCATGGAATTAATGTGGAACAGACACCAAGGAAGTATATCAAAATTCAAAGACTATATAATAGCATCTTACTTTGAACACAGATTCTATCCTGTGAACTACAGATTTACAATAAAACCCAGCTTGAAAGGCAGATAAGAAATCTAAAGAAATAGTCTGATCTTAGAGCATTATTTAACCCCTTCCCAACAAGCTATCCTTATATGGTTGTTACAACCACTTTAACTCTTAGCTTTCAAACTGAGCCAGCTATAGCCTCTGAGACAGTAATGTTCTAATCATGTTAATTTTTATAACCTGTTTATGATCTAAAATAAACAACAACAGAACATGTCTGAGGCATTGATTCATAGACAGTTGGAATGAGTCTGTCTTTCCATTTAAGTGATATAAGGGTGTTTTCATGCCACTAGTTTTATTATTTGGTCTACACTAGGAAACACATCCTATTTTCCTATGTAGCATATCGACTGTAGTTACTGTGTGTTTAAACAATTGAAAGAAGAATGCATCTTATCTAAGATACTGTATGAGAATGAAGATACAAAACTGCAAAGTTGCAAGTATTGTAAGTATTGCAAGTATGAGCATTATGGATTTCACATTTTAATCTCAGCTGCTCAAATGATACAAAATGATCATTGACATGACGGTCTTTTTAATTTGACTAATCCATTGATTGTTTAAGTATTGAAGGATCCATCTACAATAGAGACATTAAACATGCTGCTTCTTGCTATAGGAACATTGATTTATAAACTATTATATGAAAAGACCTGCCTGAACTCTGCCTAAACCTTCAAGGAGTGTTTAATCACTGGGCCATATCCAGGTAGGTTCAGAGAACGACATGATTTCTAACTGTTACAATTTTGGGCCTTATAACATAGTGGATATATTAGCTGCACAATAGTACTACCTACAGTTGTCTGTTATTCACATTCTTTAATTAATGTAAGTAATTTGATGATTTGATTCATGTTTTTGGACTGGTGAGTGGAAAGAGTAATTTGTAAATTTAGAATCAGCCTTTCCCTAATGCATTAAGAAAAAGTTGAATTATCAATGTAAGCCATAGTTTGGATTCTACTAACAAGTGTATTCTTCTCCAAGACATTTTTTCCTTCCAGTGGCCATTCAGTGCTATTCAAGAGCAAACAAATCACCCCAAATTGGACAACAGTTGTTCAAATGAGGGCCAGTCCAGTTAATCTAGTACAGCGGTAAACGGCTCTTGACCTGGAGTCAGCTGTGTTTGTTTAAAGGAAGTACCACTCAAACTCAGACTTAAAACATTTGATCTCCATCTATAATGTCCAGAATTCCTCCTGTAATTTACTTTGCCAGAGGTGCTTTTCTGCATTTATTTGCTCGACCAGTCTAGTATTGTGTGTGCTTATCAGATCGGTCATATTTAATGGGGCTGGAAGGTGAAGAGGCCAGAGTGAACCCAGGAGTTAGGCAAATCAAGAGAGAGAACGTCGGCAAATCCCAGGGTGGTGGGTTTTTCACCGGTTGGGAGCAATGCAGAGAAAATCTCTAATTGCCCAACGGCTTTTCAATCTGGGGAATTACACTAAGTGCTGCTACTGTCAATGCAATGCCAGCTTTCCAGAAAGAAAGAAAAAAAGAAAGAGCAGGAAAAGCCAGTACTGAATGCCTCTCAAAAGGCTTGGCAGAAGATCAAGGAGATTTTTCAGCAATAATTTTGCCAAGCACTGCACCCAAGCCTCGTACAATTAAGAGAAATTAAGCAAAAGAGCAACATATATATATAAATCAGTCACAACATACAAATATAAATGTTTTCTAGAATATATCATAAAAGCAAATCCATCTTATGACAAACTAATCCCTTTTTATACCATCGGATATGGGAGATTAAGAGACATAATTTGATAATTCAATTTAGACATAATTGATCAGAGAAGAAGAGCACAGGGAGCTTTTTGAGATTAAGTTCCTCCATCGCAGCAGGAGGTTGGAGATGGTGCCAAGTTCACGATGCAGAGAAGATAACCGAGTTGGCATTTAGAAAGACATGACTCTTGCATCTTTGAATCTTAGGATCTCTGCATTTCATTTTCTGGTCCTTAAAAAGCTGAAATATTAAGGGGAAAAAAAAACTCAACTAGCATTTAAATCAGTGGAGTGGAGTTGTTCACCGCATTCGAGCTCAAGTTGGACATGTTGCACTGATGAATCCAGATCGGTGGGAGAGGGCACAGAAAACTACAATAAAAACAACAAAAATTCCAAAATCGGTGGATTGGTCATCTTATAGATAAAAAGGACAACATGGCTTTTGGCGATGGAAACAGGGTTTGTGAGTAAACTCTTTTACGCGGCAACACTCCCAAACTCAACGCGATGGTCTCCCTCCAGCAAACAACAGCAACAGCCCTCGTAACATTAAAAATCCTTATTTCCTTCTCCTCTTCATGGTGTTGCAGGCTGTAACTGACAAAATTGTAGCTAATACTCTCCCCTAGAGATGACAGTTCTCACCAATAAATTATCCATAAGCAGGACACACATTAATAAATGGTGGGGATGTGGGAAACACTGGACAAATATAAGATACTTTCAAGCGTCCCTGAATTACACTGTACAATAGTTGCTGAATTAATTCAAAGTCCACCTTTACACCTGAGTCAATTAATATTCTTAATTGTCACAAACAAATTGTCACTAACTCAAAATACTAGCACAGCCAACAGACCTGCATTTACCAAAATGCAGTGATAGCTATGTACCTTTCCAATAAATCTTACTCACAGTTTTATTCTAAGCCGCTATGCATGGACAACAGCTGTTTAAAGAAAAAATACAGTAACATTACTTATTCCAGTGCCTCTGAAAACTAGAATACATACAATTTTAGCCCCCTTTAAAAAATAGAGCACATTTTCATCATGCTCACTATTAAGTCCCGTTTGAAATGTCCACAGGAAAAAAAAAAAGTCCTGATAATGGTATTCGCATATGAGGAGTGAATTTCAATACTGTTTACTTTGAGCAGTGGGCCTACAAGATAGCTGCCTGGATTCAGACCAAAATATAGTCCATCAAAATTCTGCTCCAGTCCAGTATTTCACCCTTCACTGTATAAGCATATTCTGAACATGAACTTGTGTTATCAAACAAACCCTGGCATATGAAGCTCATCTTAGAGAGGGAGGTTTTCTAAATAAATCAGCAGAATAAACAGCCTTGAAAAACATGAAGTGGTAAAGCATTACAAATCCTCAGCCATTTTCCACCAAACTTACAGTCCCTTACAGTCTTGCTGGGGATGAAAAATGAGACGTCGGCTCTGAAACTGTGTTTATGGCGTCAGGAATTGCTTGGAAATGAATTACTGGATGAATCACTGGGGCCTCATGCACAAGCACCGCTTCTGCAATGCAGAAATCAGCTTGTTACTTTGTGGTAATTTTCACCCACAACACACTTGTGATCACACTGATCACATGTGACAAATAAAAACGGACTGATTGAGTGATTGATTGATTGATTTATAATATAGAATATGGATATTCCAAAGTACATTCAAAGCACAAAATAGCAAAATTAAATGTTATTTGAGTCACACCACACCCTCCAACACATATTAAGTAAAATCACTGCCAATTTTTATGTTACAAATAGGTTATGTCTTATAATATCCAACCTTTCCGAATCTCACTGCTACACATTTTGTACAGTTGATAATCAAATCCTTTCATTACGCCAAATTTCCAAAACAGCTTGCTGCTGCTAGCATTTGGTGACATTTGGAGAAGATGAGGTGCAGGCTGGGTCTCCCGTGCGTGGCTCATATCAGAGCCATCAACAATTAACTTACAAAACACCGAGGTTGTTTGTACTACTTTCTGGCAGAGGACGCATCTCGCACCAGTAAAACCGAGCCAATGTGTTCACGGAGCGATTAGACATGACCAAATGCAACAGGCTCGAATGTCAGACGGGATTATCTCTCAGTTTCATTTGCTCGGCATTCCGCGCAACCCCCGCTGATATCACCTCACCTCCCATGGTAGGACACTCCGTCAAGCCCCCATGAAGCAACGTGATAAAGTCAGATAGTTGATCCATATCCATTGTAGTGTTTATTTAATTCTCAGATCAACCGCCTTGGGAGTGTTTGTTCTGCTCAGACAAATTCATATAGAAATAGTGCAAAATGCAAATTAACTTTAGAACAGAAACAGAAACAACCAAGTTGCTCAATTGTTGAATGCAAAAGAAAAGGTAGAAGATATTATTTATGTAATTTAAGTGTTGTAACTGAATCACAAATCAAGTCTAGTCAAACCCAAATTAATCGATTTTAGACTTTGTGGAAATGTGTCGAAATTAAAGCAAATTGCCAACAGTGGTGACATCCAGACCTAAACAAAATAACAAAACAACAAAAGAAAATAATTTTGCACACGTTCAGGAGATATAGAGTAAAATTAACATTAATTTGGGTTTGTGGTGCTATAACTGGAAGGTAGAACAAACAAAAAAACAGAACAGAACATTAAGTAAACAAAATATATTATTGGTAATATTTTGAAGAAAATCCTGCATTTGTCCAGGAGGATCTGGTGGGTGGAGGGGAACAGTCAGGCAGCAGGCTTCTAGATGAGGATTCTGTTAGGCGAGCTGTTGAAATAGCCCAGTCTGAAGGTTATGGGGACATATGTGAGAACGTTGGGGGGGTTGATGTGATTGGCATGGGGTAGGAGAGAAAGGGTCGGTTGAGTATGATTCCGAGGTTGCGAACCTGGGTGGACAGAGTGATACAATGGTGGGAGAGAAGATCTGAACCGAACGGGTGGATTTCTGATTTATTGCAATTTAGTTTGAGAACGTATGTTGCATCCACAATATCAGCGAGACAGGCGGTGAGAGTGGGGTGGGTGACTGAGGCGTTCTTGGAGGTAGGGCTGATCGATTTTAAGGGGAAAAATTGCATTGTGATTTTTTTTTTCTGGCAGATATTGCGATTTCGATTTCGTTCCCGGTTTTCTTCAAATCAAGTTTGAGTGCACAACAACACAAACCTGCATCATACCATTAAAACAATAAATTCCATAGCTCTAAAGCAAGAATAAAAACTAAAATCAAGAACTGATACAACTGATATGAGCAAGAAACATGCTACATCAAGTGCTTAAGCAATAAAAGTTATTGCAATTTGAAGAAGTAAAAGTGCCATCTATGTCTTAACTTAAAGTACAGCAAAAAAAGTTAGAAAACAAAAAGATGGCTTGAAAAACACTCATATTGTTATTTGAAAAAATATATATGTACAATAACTGCTCTGACTGATCATTCTAGACAATGAATGTATGTGTTTGTACCTGGCAACCCGCCTATTAGGAAGCCTCCCCCAGGGTCAAGCCGATACATAACAAATCCCAAGTCACATTGCATGATGAGGCACAAAAAGGGGAATAAAACTGACAAAATATGCCCGAGGAAAGCCACAGATAGGAGATGACGATAATAAAAAACACAATAATAATAAAGAGTAATCTCTTATGGATACAAATGGCCAATAAATAGCATAAATCAAAAGGAATGGTCTTGCCAACAGTCCCTAGACAACTCAAATTTATCTCCATACTCCGTTCCTGACTTAAAAGAAAGAGAAGAGGAGAGAAAACTGCTAAAAGGGAAAACTGGAGAGGCCATTTAGTGATTTGAGCAGTGAAGCTTCTCCGCTGCCAAGGACATGTAAGAGAGACAGAGAGACTGGGAGTGCCTCTCAATACATCAGATGTCAGGCGTGCTCCTTCCCACTCAGACGAATGGATCTTCTTTTGGAAAGCCCGTAAGAGTTAGAGCAATCTAAGGTCTGTGAGCGACACGCAAAAACTAAGTATGAGTCAAAAGTGGAACAATCAAAAGGCCACATGACTGTACAATTGCGAAGTACTGCGTAGAAACCTAATGTATGGGACGAAGCACGTCAAAAGGCGCTAAATTACATATATGTTGGGTAAAGGAAAATATTACATTTTCAAAATATATCTCTTTTCATCCTCTCTCTCATTGTTTCTTCATCGGAGAGGGAAGGCAGGCTCGGCAGAGAGCTATACTGCAGCAAGCTCCGGCCTCTTGAAGCCACTCGTTTTGAGCATCTGGCTTGATTGTAAAAATGTTTCCCTCTTCTTTAATCAATGGAAACTCAACTATCCTGATTCATAGGGCACTCTGGAGTATATAAATATCTTTTTGACAAGCTTGACTGCGTTCTTCCCCTGCCAGCTCTGGACCACCAGCCAACCGCCCTCCTAGTGAGCACAATGTGCACAGCTCCTCTGTACTTCCTTATTTTGTCTCCTCTTCCCGAGCATCTCTCTGTTCTGTAGCTCCGTCTTACATACAGGCTCTTTATAGTTTGCTTTGGCTGCAACTCTAATCAGCCATTCTTTAGAGGGACAGTACAAATGCAACATGAGAATTCCTGGCAGAAGATTAGGTCTGAACAATGTTGGTTAGAGTTAGAAAATGTAACGTAAAAAGCAAAAAGAATAAAATAAAATAAAACCCTCATAAGCAGTGAACAGTGACAATATTTTCTACAACATTTATCCTCATTACCTATCTAATGCAGCTTTTTCTGTTTATTTGTTTTTTTTATCTCCAGAGAAAAGATTTATTTATCGAGTTCCATTACTAAGGGATGATTTCAAAATGCGAAATAATCCATGAAATGCTTCAGAGATTAAATGGATGCTATATTAAATCAAATGCAGCAGGCATACAGTAGACACAGACAGGGCCTTACTTTTGTCGCTCTCCAGTGAATCTATGCATCTCCAAATCTGGCTCTCTGAACTTGTTCAGATAAACTGAAGAATTAAGCGTTCCTTTAAGGATTGGGAACATTAGCTTACTGCTTAAGCAACATAAACCATGTTAAACCCTATTGGAATATTCTAAAAAATGCACAGTCACACATCTGGAAATAGGACTGTTATATCAGATCATGAAAAGGCAAAGTCATCAGAATCATCAGAGACAGAGGCTTTCACAGAGATGTGAATCACAGTTTCACAAAAAAAAAAACAGACAATGGTAATTTATGCTCTCTTTGCTAAACAAATGACTTCAGACGGCTTTCACGTGTTATAGATGCAGTGTCTTCAATATTTTATCAATATCCTATATATGATATTGAGAGATGTTGAGAAAAAAATTAACAGAACGGAATGATGGTTTAGAAATGGAATAATAATTAATTAAATAAATCATATTAGTTATTAATTAATTAATCATTATTTATTTCCACCTCTTCTTTTTCAGAAACACCCAAAAGGTGAAACTCAGTGGCTCTAAATAAATAAGACTTATTATTATTATTTCCTGATAATGTACTACAGTCCTTGCCGGCCACGCTAAGATCCCCTACAGATAAAGATCAATTTTTATGTACCTACAGCTACAAACAGCAATGTGTACTTGTGGTTTCCCTTTAATTACAACACTTGTCAAATGTCAACACTTGTCAATTGAATTTAATGACACTTGTAAATTCCAAACATGGTTTTATCTCCTGCCTTTCAATCAGAGGGACAAATCATATAGACCAGTCCCTGTATAGATTGTTGATCTAAAAAGAAACTGATTTGAATTAGAAATTGTCACAGAATAGGAAATATTTCATTTTTACCGCATAACAATATTTAATGACTGATCTATAGATTATTCTAAATATTTTACTTCACAGAGAACAAAAAGATGTAAATAAGACTATCTCAAATCCTTTATGCACATCATGTTCAAAAGTCAGCATACATGCACCTAATGTAGGATTCAAATTGCTTTCATCCTCCATATGATGACTCAAAAAAAACACAGAGCTTCACTTTGCAACAGACAATCTAACCTAATCATATTATACTTTGCAGTGAGATCTAGCAACAAGGAGTATTGCTAATGTCATCAATGCATTTGCACTGAATATATCTTCCCTTGGGATAGGAAGTGTTACCACAACCCACTATTGAAAAATTCACAGTGGGCATTTGAAGCACTACGGACAGCGTCAGACTTACTCTCATGTGTCTGTCATTTATCTTTCACAAATCCCGAGAACTGTTCATCAGATCTACTTCACTGCGCAGGAAGTGCAGGCTCAAGTGTGAAGTTGTCATATATATATATATATTGTTGCTAATTTGTTGACTATTGCTAATTTTCACAAATGTGTGCTGTTTGTTGCACAATTTATAGGAGCTGACAGTACTACACTTTACTGTGATCAGATGATGACCATGTGACCAATATAGACTGACCGAATAATAAAATGTGAAAATATGAATACCGATCACCACATCAATCATGTACAGTTTGCCCATACTTATAGTATTTAATGCCTGTTTTTCTTAGTTTAACAAGCTGTGATACAATAAAGGTTGGCAAAGGGTGAAAAATGCATATTTTGCTTCACATGTCATAATGTTACAATTATTGTTTCATACAGTTGTGAATGTTAAGGTCACAACTCGTCCATCACAGCGATTGGGAGTTGCTGAACTGTGTATTTGTTGAGTATCAGAAAAGAAAGGTATTTCTATGACTATGGGTATCATGTCAATGGGCAACTTATCCAAAATGTTAAACTTTCCCTTTAAATCTGGTTGTTTTAGCCTACATTAAGTATAGTTTATAATGTGAGGGTCCAAGGATAGGAGATGTTGTGTTGCTGTTGTATACTGTAAAACCCATTGGGATGAATCGTGATTCTTGATTTTGGGCGATACAAATAAAATTGAATTGACTTGGCATGAATACACATTTGTTAGCAACTCAAGAGAAGAAAAAAGTTTCATGTCATGTCTCGTCGTCTCAAAAGGCCTCGATTATTTAGGTCCCAACAGACAGAAATACCATTACTTGAATTTCTGCTCTCCAGTTTGAGCCATATAAGTTGAGTTGCATTGACTCGATTGATTTTAAAGACAGATGAGTCTATGAGTTGTGCTTATCAATGGACCCTATTAAACACTTGTCACCCCTGGGGAATTTCTGTGACCACACAAGTCATTGTCAGCAGATAGCGGTGTGACTAATCAATGAATGCTTAATTACATCTGGTGCACGGTCCAGAGGTGCAGTAAAACAATACGCCTGCACTGTCAGCGTCATCCTTTTGTAGAGACAGATGCTGTTTTAGTCAGGGACATTGTGAGGATGCACTCACAAATGAAGTTGGGACACAGATGGAAATATCAACAGTTGGGAGAATGTGACGAAACAAATGTGACAAGGCGAGATAAGAATGTCATTTGGATTTCACTCTAAAAAAAACAATTAGGGTTCTCCTATCGCCTTCAGGAATCTTCGCCTCTTGACACAATACACAACAATAAGCCAAGACTTAATGTTTACAGATTAACAAAGTCTTGTATTCCCTACTGCTGTTTTACAGTCTTAAGTAGCATAAAGAGATGATCTATAAAAAAACAAAAAACTCTATTTAAATGCGGGTTCCTGGAAATGTGCATACTCACACCATCCAGTAAACTAAAGCCATCCCTAAAGTTTACAATGACATCTTGTGGAAATAAATAATCACAGTCATAATGCTGAACTCCTACTAAGGACTGGATCGTCAAGGTCGTCATCGTACTGTATGTTATCTTTAGGGAAGTAAAAAGGCTTTAAAAGACTTTAGAATGACTGTCACAGGACCTGTTGGCTCAGCCACCTACAGTATGTAAATCTGTAGGCCATCACTGGCTTGATCAGCAGGCTGACAACAAAGTGAATTAAGCCTCATCTAAATGTAAATGAGTTTTTATACCTTTGGCAAACATCTTAAGAAGTGTCTATTTTAATAAACCAATTAGATTTTATTCTGTGCTATACTAACACTACAAAATAAAAACCTGTGCTTTATGAAAATGTACACAGGATGCAGATAGCTGTCAGCCGAGAAAAGAAAAGGGAGCTCCGCCGAAAACCTTGATGAGTTATAGGTCCGCATAAATTTCAAATGGAAGTGTCCGTGTGAAATACTGTGTTTCGGTGATTCAATCTGGTTTGAAGGGGGGGAAATAGACTTAGGCTGTCATGGAAGAGCTGTCAGTAGCTTTGAGAAAACATACATGCCTGTGCAACATGCAATACATGTAGCAGGAGCTTACACAGTAGTCTCCAATTTCGTTCCTGTCATTGACATCATACTGAATGCATGAAAAACAGCAGCTCATTCTACAAGTCTTACACATATTTGAGGATTGAAATTTGATAAGTCGGTAGAGACTAGATTTGTGCAAATGCATGACCTTATCGTGAGGAGTAAGTGCACTTTTGCGGTACGTCCAGGTCATGTTGCTATTTGAGTGCATGCATATGGGGCAGAGGGTTACAGAATTATTAACAGGTGTGTTTTGGGCATTAACCAATCAGACGTTGTCTCCTACCACTTTCAAAACCCAGGCTTGTGCGCTGCTGCCTGATTGAAGGATTCAGTAAGTTGAAGACCATCATAGGGTATGAAAGATGGTCCAACCCAATCTGTGAATGTCATCTTCTTTTATTCTTACTCAGAGTTAAATATTCTCTGAAAGAAAAAGGCACTCTTAAAATGGTAGCTTAAACTTACACCAAACCTATTGCAGCTGCAGCCGGTATTTTTTTTTCAATAAATTTCTGACTCAAACAAGATTTAGGGTAAAGATTACAGTAGCTGATTTCAGGAAGGCGTATGAGCATATTTACTAGTCTGTCTCCATTAACACACGTATCAAATCTCTTGTCTTCTGTCTTCTTTCGCCTCATCATCTGTATATAACAACTTTTAACTGACTTTTCATCAGCTACTCATGTGTCATGCATAAATGCTCACTCCTCCAGCTGCTGGGAAGGGGAATTTCATAAAATATCTCGCAGATATAATTTGATTTGTCTATCAAGGATTCATTCAGACATTTTTCCAACACAGACACAATAATTCACATTGTTTGTACTTTCTTGGGTATGGTTCTCTGCTGAGTGTACACGAAGAACACGTGTTGTGCTGACAGGTGTCAGTGCATCTTCTAAAGCGCCTTTTAAATAGCACACAATGCACTGTATAATGCTTGGTTTTTGTCTTTGTCTTAACACCTGTCTTCACCTGTCCTCACCACGGGGCTTTTATTGCACCAGGCCAAACCTGCGACACACCTACTGGTGCAAGAATAACCACAAGTGCAATTACACAACACGCTTTAGGCGAAAATTGGAACTTTTACTGGTGGAATCTGGAACGATATTGTTGTGTTTCAGTGCTATGACCATTGAAGCTTCTTCAAAATATATATATATATATATATATATATATATATATATATATATATATATATATATATATATATATATATATATATATATATATATATATATATATATATATATATATATATATATATAGTACCCTGGGTCACATCATATGGGCACTAAATCTACTGCAAGAGGGGTCACATCCCCTGTGTTCCCTCTGGTACTTCCGCCTATGGTAACAACCAGTCTCTTCAATGCACTTTTACACAGTGGCACCAACCAGACTTAAGCCTAGTCGTTAGACTTTTCCCAGTCTTAAAGACGCGCATCGAGGTGAATGCTTCATGAAATGCTGTCGCTAGGATACGTCGTATCTCTGCCAGCGCTGATCTTAACTGGTTCACTACTTTATTGCAACACTGATTTGATTTCTGACTTCTGGCAACATGGAAGAAGTGAGAAAAAAGAAAAGGGAAACTTCCCTGATAGTGAAGTTAGAAAAAGAATAGAGCCGTACAGGCAGCACAGGGACATGCTGACAGCCAAACAGTCAAATGCTATTAC
Organism: Eupleurogrammus muticus; assembly: GCA_036785175.1. NCBI lineage: Eukaryota > Metazoa > Chordata > Actinopteri > Scombriformes > Trichiuridae > Eupleurogrammus > Eupleurogrammus muticus. The sequence continues at coordinate 12,416,886 of JAYKQN010000006.1, forward strand.
AAACAAAAAGAAGCAGGCCGCTTGGCATTTGATAACAGGGATTGTTAATACCTGTTTGGAATCGGGCTGCCAGCAAATTGAAAAAAAGAAAAAGATCTGATGCCAAGCTATTCAGAACCAAATTATTAGATCATGCTGATTAAAATATATTGTTTTTTTTTGAGTAAGTTTATCAACGGTGAACAAAAACATAAGCACTATTTTGCTTTGTGAAAAATATGTTGATATTATGTCAACATTACTTAATCATTTGATGAAATTGTGTTTTTTTATTGTTTGCTCAGGTTTCATACAGTCTTCATAAATCACAAAAAAAAGTTTTTATGAAGCTTATTTTCTAATAAGAATAAAATATTTTTTTGTTATTTATTTAAATTATAACAAATAAAATCCTTGCATTCTTTAATATCCTTAACAAAACGTGTTATAGTGTAATTATAACTAATTATGTATATTGATAATAGTGTGTATTTCATCATATCTGAACATAGGAATATTCAGAGAAGTATATTACGCTGCAGGAATTTTTTCTGAGGTTCTGCAGATATTTTAATACTTGTCTCTATCATGTTTTTCAGCCTCTTTAATATACACTGTCTGTGTGTTGACAACGGAAAAAAGAAAGATAACTGCTTGGTACAAGTTAGCCAGAACCTACATAAACTAAAATTCCAGACTCACTTTAAAGAAAGTCTGACAAAATCTGTGACGTTCAAATAACACAGAAATAACAATACCTTGATATTGGATGACAAACATCAATTCATCTCCCGCTCTAAGTTTAGTAATGCATTTACTGAAAAGATATTAATATCAATTCCATAAATCATTCAAGGGATATATCCGGAGCCAGAGACATTGGTATGTTAGCTGATCTCAGTGTGGGAGCTCATTGCCCATTAATCAATGTCTAGGCTCCTCGGGCCATGTCATCTGAGGAAAAAAAGCAAATTTATAAAAAGGGCAATCACCACACCGATACCTCAGCATAATCCTCCTAATGTCACATGTTTAGATCTTTACATACCGCTACTATATTTATTCACTGACCTTCATACGCCTCATGTCTACTGTTCACAGAACTGTGAATTAAGTTACCCATTTCCTTATCTATCAATTTACATGCCCATACAAGATTATTTTCCCTCTTGATTTAATTAGTGCATTAGGCCACGTGACAGCTGCAACAAAACCACACCAATTTAAATGTGATTAGCTGACCTCTCTGGCTTTTAGAAAATCAAGCATAACAGAAATAATACAGTGGTAACTACTACTAAATGACTACGACACCAAGGCCAGATATCAGTGTGTGTGGATATAACCAATTAACAATATCATTGGTGAAGAATACTTTATTTTCATTGTTGCACTATCTAGCTTAGAGAAAAATTGGTAAACAACAAACATTAATAAAGGACTCTGGAGCATATTAACTTAGAGTTTACCTAGTTCCAACAAAAGAGATTTGAAAGTGAGCAAGTTGCAAATCATGAGGAATACATGATATATTTCTCTATTCAAAGTTGGTTGGACAGTCCAATGTATAATAGAGTATATACAGTCTACTGCATAGGGCGTAGAGATTATATCTGTATCAATGTGTGAACACCAACACTATACTGTATGCAAGACACAGTACAGATACATACATATACTTTTACTGCTTATGAATTAAGTACACATGACAGCACAGTAGAAAGCTGTTAAGAAAATACTCCATTACACCTGCTCATGTACTGACTTCTAGTTATTCATCATAAAGGTTTTAAGATCTTAGCACTTGTCTATAAATCTTTATATGAACTTGTCCCTGACAATAATGTTGCCAGATATGTCATGTCCACATCCACAGACTCACAGTTGATTACGAAAAATCTCTAAAACTGCCTGTTGCTTTTGCAACCATTCCATAGATCCGCTGTGAATAAAGCTATCATTATTAACATCATCCATCCATCCATCCATTTTCTATACCTGCTTATTCCTTATCAGGGTCGCAGGGGTCTGCTGGAGCCTATCCCAGCGCATTATGGCGAGAGGCAGGGATACACCCCAGATGGTCGCCAGCCAATCGTGGGGCACACACACCATTCACACACACACTCACACCTACGGGCAATTTAGAGTTGCCAATTAACCTGAGCATGTTTTGTACTGTGGGAGGAAGCCGGAGTACCCGGTGAAAACCCACGCAGACACGGGGAGAACATGCAAACTCCACACAGAAAGGTCCCAGACCCAGGCCCAGGGAGGTCTTGAACCTGCGACCTTCTTGCTGTGAGGCATCAGCGCTACCCACTTCGCCACCATGCCGCCCTATTATTAACATCATTATTAGCTAATATAATATTATTATAATTAGATTACAGACGTAGTGGTAGTAGTATTAGTTGGGGCTTATGTCTTCATTCAAAATGGGGATGGTAATCCTGATTACTAGTGATAATATAGGAGCCTGTCAAAGATACAAAGCCTGGTCTAAGAAAGCTCTACATCCGGCTGACTTCTTGTTTATTCTCAGATACGCAAAACCTATTAGATCTGCCTGTAATGAGAATTCTAGCGGCCTTATTTTGGACAAGCTGGAGGTGAGGCCAGAGGAGGTGGCATTGAAATAATCCGGCTTTGATTAAACAAAGGAGTGTTTCGGTATGTGAGACGAAAGGGATGAGACGAACCTTAGATGTGGAGAGGTGCAATTTGTGTATTATGAGATGAAGCACACAGAGGAAAACATACACTGCAAAATTGTACATCAGTCAAGACTATTGGTAATATGTGAAAATGAATATGTGTCCAAGTGAAGGAACATTGAAGGTATCGATCTCGTTGAACTGGGAGGAACATGAGCATCGTGTCATGACCTTGAATAAGTGGATCATATACGGTAGCCCTGTCAAACATGTCACACATCGTACATTTACAAGGGTTTAATTATCAAACTGATCATGAAGTTGTTGGACATCACATCAATTACATTAAGTTACAAAAATGATTAAAAAAAAAAAAAAAAACACAGATTACCACTTAGATCTCAGCAGACCAACTTAGTTTTAAATTTTATTACTCACCACTCTCAAAGCAAGCATCAAAAACCAGATGTCCTTTTCGTGTAGCTCCTGAGTACCCTGGTGGGCTCACCATCAGCTTGTTCACATTCCCCACCAAGGCGTCCTCTCCTCCCGTTTCACTTCCTGAAGGACAAACGCAGTCTGTAAGAACAGTTTACGTCTCACCGGATCCAAACTGTTTGTAAAAGGTTGTTAGATAGGCCTCGTCAGGATGTTCCAGCAGCCTTTGGCTTGTACTGTACAGACCCTATCAACAAAGGTTGAATATAAATAACACAGGCCTGAACGACCCTATGCCCCCACTAAATCAAAATTATAGGTGCAAATGTACTAACTTCAATATAAATATTTTAATGTATATGTCACTCTTTAGACATAGAGAGGTATGTCTAAGGAGTGTATGTATCCTATTTTTTAAATAGTGAACACAAAACATTACTACCATAACCATGTACTTATATGAAAAAGGAGAAACTAACAAGAATAAATAATGTATGTGAAGGTTAAAATAACTTTATTGCTATGCTAACAGCACAAATGATTGTTGCACTTCTGCCCAAGGACATGTTTTATTTTCTAACCACAATACTCATGATAGTGTACGTTCAAAAAATACAAAGCCTTGACATTGCAATTTTTTCATTATTCCATTTTCTATTATTCATTCTTATTACTGTTATGAGAAGGCTTTTGTCTAATTATTTCAATACATATAAGTTGAATTGATTATTTTTCTATATCTTACATTTTGTGAATTTCTATTTTGTGTTTAGTTGTTGCGGTATATGTGCACTGAGATTTTTAATGGTTAATAACTGTATCAATTACCACTGCTGGGTTGTATGAAGATTTCAAAGAAAGCAGGCCTAGTGTAACATTCATATGGGGCAGTGCAGGCTCCTCCATTATATCGACGTGCCAAGCCCCTTAACCCCAAACTCCTGCACCATTGGTGTGTGAATGATTAGGTTACATCCTGATGAAGGGTCAGCACCTTGTAGGGCAGCCACCGCCATCAGTGTATGAATGTAGGAATGAACATTTGTAATTTAAAGCACTTTGAGTGGTCAGGAGAATAGAAAGGCTGTATATAAATCCATTTATAATCACAATGTACACTATGACGTGTTTATTTTGTAACGTTTTGTGAAGCACTATGTGTTCGCCATATTACCAAAAGTATCTGCCTTAAATTCGTATAAGTACTTAAGTGACATCGACTCAACTCGGGAAAGGCTGTCCACAAGGTTTAGGAGTGTGTCTGTGGGAATTTTTGACTATTCCTCTGGAAGCGCATTTGTGAGGTCACAACACTGATGTAGGACTAGAAGGCCAGGCTCTCAGTCTCTGCTCTAATTCATCCCAAAGGTGTTCTACGGGTTTGAGGTCAGGACTCTGTGTCATCCAAGTCTTCATGGACCTTACCCGTGCACTAGCAATATAGTGTAGTGGTACCCTATTAATCTCTCCTTTAGAATCTCATGTGCACACTCACTGGAATTGAATTAGGAGCTAAATTCCTTATAATATATTAAAATTGAATCTCTGCACCTCAGTTATTCTTACAAGCAATTAAAGAGCCAATTACCCTACTTGTTTATCATGTTCATTTCAATTCACCTATTCCCATGACAAAATGTAGACTTAAAATTATTATAACATAACTAGAGGGTAGAATATCCGCAGCCAAAATATGGACAACGCCACAATTCGTTTACAAGCGATACCAATAAATATTGCTATTACTAAAATAAACCTGCGTTTAATTTAGTGTTAGTCGCTTTAATTAGAGGTCTGTCAATTAACGGTTGGTGCTATTTAACCTTTTTGTCTGCCTTGAGTAGGCTCATGGAGTTTGGCTTTATTTTTAAGAGGGTATAGCGACCATGGAGCAGCATCACATACCGACAGCTAGCTCGCGTAACGTTAGCAGCACGGAGGGGGGGCGTTACTACTCAGGTAACAGCTAGCTTAGCCGACACCCGCGGCCAATACACCTGCTGCCCGTCCTCACGGCGAATTAGCCCGCATCGTTGCGTGCGGCGCACCGCCCCGCGTACACGCAGCACCTTATGCACCGGGCTAGCTCCGGCAACCGCAACGCGAGCTCGCGACGAAACCGGGCGACACGGGTCGTGTTTACATCCGCGCGCCTGCTAGCTTACAACGGTTAGCCGCGGCACACGTAAAGGCGTCCGCGCGGCACGCTCGGGACGCGGAGCTACCGTTCGACGGGGCACGTGGGCACCATGCGATCGCGCGCCGCGTGTGCGGGCGGCGGGGAGGAAGGCAGGTAAGGCTCGTATTTACACACCGGTCTCGCCGTCTCTGACAGTGTTCTCCTCCATCTTCCTCTTTCCGTTCTGTCTACGGTGCAGCCGACGCTCTCTGTGCGTTGCCACGGCAACGGAGCGGGAGGCATCAGTGCAGAGAGCACCGCTCTGCAGCCACGCGAGACACGTGGGAAAGTTGAGACACACGCAGATGTTTCAGTTTATGCACAAAAAAGATATAAATGGATAATAACACTCCATTTGATATTCATACGTACACAAATAATAATTTGCTGAACTAATGTGAAATCATCTTCATAGGTTAAAAAACACACGTGTGCATAACAATAGCCTTAACCTCACAAATGGACAATTCCAAGCCTGAGGTTGTAAGAATGTATTGGGACAACGCCCATCTTCAAGAGTGTAACTCCTGCCTTTGTCTGATTCTGAAAAACACATTTCAAAATTTATAACTGAAACACGGCCAATTAATAATTGTGTTTAATAATTTAACTGGGAAGAAAACTTAATATGCCGGAGTGCAACATGCTCGTCTGACAGCCCTAACAGTAAACTCAAAATGACTTCTAATACACTGCCTCCATAGTGTTATCAGTAGTATATTGTTCATTTGTCAGTTTTATTGCAGCCACACCTGGTATTTTCAAAGAAAGAAAAAAAGCAAATCATTGCAGGCAGCAGCCACAGATTCTGAATTATCCTGCAGATTGATTAAAGCCAGAGGTTTTCTAGACAATTGGAGCATAGATGTCATCAAGGCCAATCAAGCCTGGCCCTATTCCTTTCCCATTACAAAGGCTGCACCTGATTAAGTACATCAAATGAGCAGCCGCACATCTCCCGGAGCAAGAGGCATACAGGCTGCTGCTAATTTTCAGGGTATAAGCTGTGTGTAACAGGACCAAATGAAAAAGACCAGGGAAAGGGCAATGATTTTTTTTCTCTGTGTGTGATCTGTATTCGATGGCAAGCATCAACAGGCCGCTGAGTAGATAGGTCGGACTGATTATTTCTCAGATGACAGGAAGAGAATACAGAGCCGGTGTGTAATATTTCGTTAAAATTGAAAATTGAATAGCTGTCCTCCATGCTATGTCATTGCTTTAACACTATGCCAATTAAAGAGCTCTATGGTGGTACAATCATTCATTTTCAAGAGGCAGATTGAAATTGAATTATGGAGCATGAGGAGAATGAATTAGATACGCTACATGTTTCCCTTGTTTCTCAGCTCTTATCAAATAGAAACTGCATAGGAGTAGTTGAATTTAAGATCCTGGCCTGTGTTTGCCAGAGCAGCTCACACTTGAGAAACCCACTGTGACCTGATCATGTGGCTGAAAGGCATACTTGTGAATTGGAATGTGGAAATAGAATCTGACTAAGAAATGTATTTAATGATAACAATTTAAATAACATAACATATCACAGCGATCCGATTTTTTTAAATTTTAAAATAAGGGATATTTGATAAAGTATATATAATCTAAAATGTGTTTTAAATTACAAATAGCATTTCCACATTGCAATGTACTAAAAGTGTTTCTGGTACCTTCATGCATATGTAAGGACTTGGACAGCAACATCTTAGTTGTTTATGGTTGTGGTTTCCCCTTTCCATAAAAGCTTCAATTCTATATTGGTGTGTCCTCCCTGAAACACATATAAAAAAATAAATAAGTAAAAAATAAAAAATAAAAACACTTTCAAGAACAACCCTTTTCCTCTCACTGCAAACATCCTGCTCGCATGCAGTATGTTTCTGTCATGATGTCTGCAAAGTGCAGCAATCATTTAATGAAAACATCCATTCCTGGAAAGAAAGAAAAAAAGACAATAACATGAAAGAAGTACAATCCACTCCACGGTCTCTCGAATTTTAATTATCTCTCAGGAGATGCTGATCAAAACATTTTTTTTTTTACCTCAAATGATTCCTGCTCATACGAATGGGCTTCACGCGTAGACGTCCCTGTCATGGTCAAATACAGTATCTACAGTGACTTTAAGGGATTGTGGCTATTTTTAAGTGTTGGCTGCACGTTACTGGGAGGACACGCCGCACCATAACAATCCTGTTAAGAACATATCAAAAACCCCTCGGGGAAACGGCTTTGGCACAGCAAAGGTATTTTTCATACCTCACTTTTCATTCTCTCAGAGAGATATGCTTTCTTCTAAACTGTAAAATGATCAAATAAGTCAGCGCTCGTAGCTCGCTCGTACCACAACTGAGAGAAATAAAAAAAAAAAAACTGACACTAGAAATTTCTTGTTTGTGTTTCCAGCCTGAAGTATGGTGCATTCCCAGTGTGTGTGTGTGTGTGTGTGTGTGTGAGTGTGAAGGTGGTGGGTGCACAAGAGGAGAGAGGCAAATCTATGTTTTTGTATCTCAAGAAGTACAGGAAAACCCTTTTTACTCCGGCTAAGCTAAGAACTCCTCTCACGTAAAGTCCATCACCGATGAAGGGGGAAGTCATGCAAAAATCAAAACACAGGGCACAAGTGGCAGCGGGTTGGAGACAGGTGTTTGCGAGGTGGCTGGGGGGCTGGAAGGCTGGGGGGGTTTGGATGGAAGAGGACGGGGGTGGGGGGGGGTGCAGAGACCAGCCGGCGGTACACAGAGAATCACTATGGTGACAGCAATCAGGGGGGCTCTGGAGAGTGGGGCTGGGTCAGGGAGGAGGGCTTGAGAGGCAGCTGACTGAGGAATCAGCCCTCAGTCTGGATGATTCGACTGACAGCTCCCTCCGGGGCTCGGCCGGACCAGCCATCCCCAGAGACCCCCCCTGGGTTTACAGAACAGGGCTGTGGCTCGCAGCCCTTTTCTATTAGGGAACCAAATAAATAAATAAGTGTAATCGAAGCCAAGACAAAAGTGCAATGTTGGTGATACCTTCAATCATCCTGCCACATCTAAAAATGTAAAAGATGTGTAGTTAAAAAAAAAGGAGAGAAAACGTGCTTGTTAAAAACATGCTGAAATTCGTGAGTCTCTCTCCATCTTCTTTCCGCCCCTTCCTGTCATGTAAATACCCATGAAAACTAACAGTTCCTCTGCTTTTCACCCATGTCTTCTCCCTTTATCTGTCATTTCCTCTCCCCCCCCCTCCCCTCCCTCCCTCCCCATTGTGCTGGACAGTGTCCACCGAAACAGATGGTCCGGTGTCAATAGGCTGCTATTAACTGGCCGCTCTCCCCACTCCGATCCGAGGGAGCGAAAAGCACATCCAAAAGCACTGGAAATAAATCCCACAACGCAGCGCTGATGAAGCAGCTAATAAGGCGCCACTAAGATTAGCGGAGATGACGGCGGCCCCAATCACTCCGACGGCATCACCTTCGTGAAAGGTTATCGTTCCGAAAGCGCAGGCTTTCAGTTTCATAAAAACAAAATTTTGGGACTTGCAGATACAGCACAGCAAGTCATCATTCTGAAGTCGCTTATAGACATTTTTGACTAAAAGTGACAGTGAATCATATCTTGGCATAAGCTGCCCTAATGTTTTTTGTTTGTGTGTGTGTGTGTGTGTGTGTGTATGTGTGTGTGTGTGTGTGTGTGTGTGTGGGATCTCCTGCCATGTGCCCGTGACTAGCTGCTTCGTCATTGCTGTGCCACACCCTGCCGAGGAAAAAGGACAGCCGCCTGACCTTGATGCTCACACCAGCCCAGCCCTCACTCCTCCATCCTCCCCCCCCCACACACACCACACCGCCCTTTTTTTTTTTTTTTTTTTTTTGCTGGCCATGACTGAGACATACCCCTCATTTCCGATCTCACGAGTTCTCCCGACAGGGTACGGGGGTCTTATTTTTTAAAGTCCCAAAAGTCTTGTGATGGCCCTTTTACACCCACACCTGTTTCTGCAATTACAAAACAGAACAGCGACAATATAGGTCCTCACACGCATAACTCATCCATATATCCTGCCTGTGTGGGGGGGGGGGTCCACAGGGACTAGTGTATAGGCGCGTTCCTCCACTGTCTATACCTGTGTGTTCACACACACACACACACACACACATACAGATAATCGCCAGAAGAGAAGAAGAGGGGAAAATGTAAAAGATAGGAGTGGCAGGGAGAGGAAGGGATGTGGCCGCGATGGTGTCGCTGTTGCTAGAACAGTCTTCCCACCTTGTGGTAGCACAGTGAACTGTAGCTGCATCAATGCGTGAGCAGCGGGGTAGAGAGAGAGAGAGAGAGAGTGATGCAGAGAGAGATGGAGTGAGAGACATAGAGAGAGAGAGCAAAGGGGAGAGCCAGAGGGAGTGATACACAGAGAGAGAGAGAGAGAGAGAGCAAAAGGGAGGGGAGTTTAAACTAAGTGCTATGTTTTGGGACAGGCTAATCTGCTAGCGAGCAGTGTGAGGATCGGAGCGTATTGTGTGAGCCAGTGTGCGGGGGACAGATAAGGGAGCCAGCGAGCCCGCCAAGCCGACCCACCGACCCACCGACCGCCTGTTTTAATGTGCTGACTCTGGGGAGATTTAAAAAAAAAAAAAAGACAGAGCGAGAGAGAGAGAGGAGAGAGGAGAAAAAAAAAAGCAGCAACAACAGCAGCATATTGACTCCTCAGACGTGTGCGGAGACCCTGGGCACAAACGCCAGCACTATTACAGCCACAGCCAGAAGAGGTGCATCAGCAGACAGGGGAGAGAGAGAGAGAGAGATCAAGAGGACTGAAAGATCCCAACTCCAAAAAATCTGAAAATTAAAGAGGATTTTTTTTTATTCCCCCCTATTGATTTCATTTTTTTCTTTCTTTCTTTTTTTTTTTGTGTTCCCGGGACTGACTCCCAACCGCTGAGAGAAACAGACAGAAAAAAAAAAAAGAGAAACAGAAAAAAGGAGAGCTGAAAAGAACTGAAGAGAATCTGAACATTTGAAAGAAAAGAACAAAAAAAAAAAAAGGACAAGAACGAGCAAACAAAAGCACCGAAAACCTGAACATGTTCGAAATAAGCCGAACACTCAACGCCGCTTTGTTGAGCAATGAGGTAAAGAGATTTGGATTTTGCTTCTTTCTCCACGCCTCACCTGTGTGTGTGTCTGCTGCCAACCATTCCTGTCGTGTGTGTGTTGCCGTGTGTGCGCGTGTGTCCGTGCGTGTGCATGTCTGTACACTTTCTGTATGCTCATAGCCAGAGGACAGCGGCGATGATTGATAACAGCAGCTGATTATTATGCATTTTTTTTCCCCGGCACGATGGTCGTTTACACGGAGGAAAAGGGACCGCTATGCTTTTCACACTCATCCTGGCTTGACTTTATATCCCCCCACCAATTTTACCAGAACCATAGGTACCTATCCAAACATATGGCTTTTGCTTGTGAAAATTGCCCACCTGGGGCTAAAATAGTATGTGTGCCTTCATGTGCACGTACAGTGTGTCTGTAAAGTGTGTGTGTGTGTGTGTGTGTGTGTGTGTGTGTGCTCGTACGCGTGCGACTTGTTCACACATGCATTTGTGTGAGAGCAAAGTGTACTGTAATCCCCCTCTACCTCCTCTTTCTTCATGTTTCCCACCCCTACCCCCCACCCACCCACTGCCTCCTCTGTCCTTTACCATTCTCACTGTCCTCCCTACCTGCTGTTATCTCCCCCCCCCCCCCCTCCCTCCCCCTCTCTCTCTCTCTCTCCCCCCCTCCTGTGTCTATGTATGAGTGTGTGTGTTCTGTGAGCAGCATCTCAAGATGATGGCGAGGTACGGGCAGCTCTCGGGACTAGCAGCCAGTGGCGTGGGCTCCGTACCCGAGACGCACTCGCCGCTATTTCCCAGGGATCTCCTGTCATCGCCAGCCCAGATGGGCTACAGGTCACCCCTGGTAAGAGGATAGACAGACCAATATATCTCGATCTCTTTACTCGACATAGGCAAACATCATAGAAGGATAAAAAAAAAAAAAGAAGACGACAAGAGTTGTAGTTAGTGAGCATGCATCTTTCTCTCTCTTTCTTTCTCTGTGTTTGTGTGTGTATATGTGTGTGTGCACGCACGCTTGCATGTGTGTGTGTGTGTGTGTGTGTGAAGAAAAGAGCAAAAGGGCAGAAAGAGAGCAAATCAATTGTTGGATCCCGCCCGTATCCCCAATGGATAGTATTAGTAAATATTTACATTGTTAGATTTGTTCAATTACGGACGCCTACTCCGTCTTTAGCCTCTGCCAGTCAGACTGTTATCAAGGGAATTGGTGTGTGTGTGTGTGTGTGTGTGTGTGTGTGTGTGTGTGTGTGTGTGTGCGTGTGTGTGTGTGTGCGCACGCATGCATGTGTGAGCGTGTGTTTGTATGGGTAATATATTTCATTGTGCTAGTATATTGTGAATCCAGTCAGTAGCTGCAGTTATTGTGTTTTAGTTTGCATTCACCCCTCGATGATTATTTACTTTTATAGCAAATTAATGAACAGGCTTGTGCATTTAGAAACTTTATATATTATATTTTTATTGTGTTTTTTTTTTTTCCAGTATCCTTAGGAGATAAACAGGTGCATAAGACGGCACTTTTTTAAATGGCGTTTGATTGCAACTATCAAACCCAGCTCGATTCCAATCAACCAATCTGACAAGTCACATTAGCACAGGAAGCTGCGAGCGCTGTACACGGATGGGGATTTTTTTTTTTTTTTTTGTTTCCCGCCGGAGACGACGCTCTGCTGCCATTTACATAGCAAAGATTATTTGAAGGGAAAGGGAACGAGAGAGAGAGAGAAACAGGGGCATGAGAAAAACCCTGAGCGTTTAGGCAAAAAAAAAAAAAAAAAAGCGGTGTAAGAAAATCCCTGACTCGCCGCATTAAAGCGACATGAAGCTGTGGGTGTCTAATCCGCTGTGGGCTCTTCATTGGTTCGGCTCCCCTTCAAACTGGCTCAGATCCACACCCCAGAGCCTCCCGGAAGCCTTCATAACCCACTGTCATGCTGTTGACTGTACCCAGGAGTTTTCCGTCGACTGTATGCAAATGCACGGCGAGGATAAGCGGTGAAATACGTCCGCGAGGAGTTAGGGGCTTCAAAAATCTTTTTTTTTTTTTTTTTGTTCTCCCCCCCCCCTCCCATTGTTTGCTTTGGAATTTTCACACAAGTTCAAAGACGTCTGTCCACTGTCAGACTCACGGCAGCGTTATCTGTTGTTTGCATAAAGCTGCCTGAACCAGGAATTATTTGTTGGAAACCGGCAGAACTAGTTCGCTTCATTGCAGAAAATACGATTGACACGTTAACATATTTAACCAGTCGACCCCAGGGTTCGACATGAGGAGCATTTACTAGTTGCAAATTGCACTGATTGTAACAACACAGAATATGAAAATGGAATTAGGGAAAAAAAAAGGTAATTCCTTCATAAATTAAAAACATCAGAAATACCTCAGGGTGTACAAGTTTCTCATCATACATAGCTACACATGTGGCAAAATGGTTTGTTAATGGTTAATTTTTTGTATGATTTTGCACATTAGTTATCAATGTGTTGCTGCTGCTGATGGGGCGTGTGTGTGTGTGTATGTGTGAGAGTGCATAGAAGCGCATATGCTTGTGTATGCATTTGAAAATGTGCTTGAATGCGCATGTGTGTGTACGTGTGTGTGTGTGTGTGTGTGTGTGTGTATGAGTGCTCGCATGCATGATTACCCCGGTTAAAAAAGACCATCGTTATAGTGATTAATGGTACCTTCATTAAGCACAGCAAGATCATTTGCATACATTAGATAAATGTGCTGGAAGATTCTGGTGGCTTTGGTGTGTAAAGCCTTAAAAAACAGCATCGTTTTTTTTTTTTCTTCTTCTTTCCCCCTCGGTGATATCACATGGAAAAACATTGCTCTATATATCAAAAATGGAGTATTTCATTGTTTTGAAAAATATACTTACTGTATCTATTAATCACTGTAACTATAATATATAACGTTTTGCCAAATTATGTGAACACCGTGTATTTGCAAGCAATGCACCGCTGCATTAAATGAGTGTTCCGTTAAATGAGTCAAATGGCTTCATCGTCCAACACGCTACACGCCTGCAGCAAAGTTTACCATCACTTCCCCTGCTAAACGCTGCGTGTTCAGCTTGTTTAGAGCATTTCAATTTGTTTTGTGTCGGTTTGTGTGTGTGTGTGTGTTTCTGCTTGTTCTCTGCTGTGCATCTTGTATTTTCAGATGTGGGACAATGCCGTTGAAATTCAAAGCAATAAATGCAGATTTTTGTCAGAACCCAGGCCCACAGAGAAGAGATTTCACCTTGCGCTTAGTGAGAATTTAAACCGATATTCCTATGTTTGAAATGAGCATCGGCAGTATCGTTTCACAGCTTTAGGATGACCAGGCAATCTCGGGCATGTCACCTCAGACAAAGTGGATAAAATTAAATTTGAGGAGGGGGAAAAAAAGCTGAATGGCAAATTATTCAGTATTTCAGTCACAGAGATCTAATTTTCAAAAGCCCACATCTAAAAAACCTGCAGTGCTCCGTGCTTCAGAGCTGAATGTTGTTAATTTGTAGAAAGCTGCACTGATTACCCACTGCAGGCAGCTGCCGTTTCCTATGTGACACTGGGCTTTGTTTGACAACTCCAATCTTTTCTGTTTTCAACATTTAAAAAAGAAAAAAAAAAAAACGGAAAACGGGGGGATTGAATCTCAAACCTGCGTGAAGAGGTTCACTCGCCGCCACGAAAACAAACAGGAAGGAGGAGGAGAGCGAAGCGGTATATGGCACAGACGTTGGCAAGTGTCTGTGTGGAGCTACGGTATATTAGCAGCCAGGAGATAGTTAGAGGTCATCTCTATTTCATAACAATGATTAGCTCCTTCCATCTGCTGCTCGCTGCATTTCCCCTTTCCTTGATTGCAGTGTTCTCTATATCCAGGAAATTAGTTAATTTATGCTCCACAACCCTGCTGTCAGTGAGGCACAAACAGGTGCAGCAGACTGAACGACGCCACAGAGGGAAAAAGATGCTCATAGAGAGAGAGAGAGAGAAACACAGAGATGGAGATATGTGCGAAACACAGCGTTGGCGATAACAGCCGTGCCACAAATACAATAGTGGCTGATTAACACAGGATTGACAAAACAAATGATTGATTTACTAACATGAAATAATAAGTGATCTGCCAAAGAGCAAGGAATAATAAACTGGAGGGAGTCAACGGTGTTATAACATAAGAAAATAAGCAATAGTAGGCTGGAGTATGTCCTTCATATCGTTTGATCCTTCTCCTGTTTAACTGTAATCAAAGCGGCGCGTAACATGGAGGTTGGATGTGGTGCTTTGTACGGCTACAGGGCAACAGAATAAAGACGTGCCATTCAGCCATAATATCCCTATAGCGCATCTCGATGCCGGAGCGTGTTGCTCGGACGGCACCGTGTCACACAATTTATGTGGAACATCATACAAACACGGACTATGCAGCTCGGGCGTGTGTGTGTACATCATGTAATGTTTGCACTTCATATGAGCACATGTGGTGTGTCAGTTACGGGGTGGGGGGGGGGGACACACAGAGCGGCTGAGGGATGCTGGGGATGGGGAGGGAGGGGGGCCTGAAGGGTTCAGATTTGTTGGAAGAGCTGTTTGTGTGTGTGTGTGTGTGTGTGTGTGTGTGTGTGTGTGTGTGTGCGTGTGCGTGTGTGTTGGCCACCAGTGCTGCAGGGAGGGCCTAGTGATCAGCAGCTGAGCCTGTGTCCTGCTGGGAGCCATCACTGCAGAATGGAGCAGGTGTCTGCAGGCACACACACACACACACACACACACAAAAACTGTAAAGCTAAGTGAACTCGCTCTCTCTCTCTCTCTCTCTCTCTTCACTGCTTCCCGTTACTCCGAGTCTACTTCATACACACCCACCCCTGCAATTTAGCCCACACACGGGGTGCCTTTTAGCACGTATTTCATCACACATTACAATGTTTTTGATAATTACCTTTTTTTTTTATATATATAACAAGAAAAAAAAGCCAGAGACATGGATGTGATGGTCTAACGCCTGATTAGCCTGCTGCACCAGGAGCGTCCACACCCAGCCAGAGGTCACCTAGCTGTGTTAAGCTACTTTGACATAGAAGTGATGAACTATAATCTCACCTATTTAGCTGAGGTGCTGGAAGCAAGCTCTACATACTGTGTAACGTGTCTGCATGCACGACAAAAACACAATGACAAACTGAGTGATTATCTGAGTATAATCCAAATATAAAGAAAAGGGGTCGTCCCAAAGCACAAAGCTGAACATGCGATTTTTATCACTTACATGTTTTTAAAAACACAGATTAATGTTAATGTTAAGCAGGTGATTTTACTTATGCTGCAAGTGAATAATAGAAAAAACAACTGTAAACTTCTCCCATAATGCAAGCATGCAGGCACATGTAATTATTTATGGGGTAGTGGGTTATATATTTGTGGTTGGCCAGTGAAATCTACTGGGGCTTTACCTCAAGTCAGTGTTTACATTTCTACAGTTCAATAGGTTGAATCAACTAAATAATCTCACTTCCTGCTGTTCATTTTTCTTTTTCCAATTCTAATTCCAAAAAAAAAAAGAAAATCACTGCACTGCTTTCTTGCATGGGAGAAGAAAGTATTTAATTTCAGAGACAAATTCTTTTGCCTCTTTTGGACAATGTTTTCAAATCCAGTTGCAGTTTTTTTTCCATTTGGCTTAAAAGGATAAATAGAGAGAGAGCAATGAAATCAACGAGACTGGCAGAGAAAGTGCTACTGCAAACAAATATTAACAATTATTATGGAAATATAAATTAAAAAAAAACATTCCACAGCTACTGGTTGACAGTGAAGTGATATTCTGAGGCGTTCTGTATTTAATGGATCACGCATCGCAGCCAGTTTTACTGAAGTCATTACAGAACTGACAGCGGTGTCAAAATGTGGTAAAGATATGTCGGCCTTATAAAAAAAACAATCACAGACACAAATACGTAATTCAAACGATCAATGGATTGTTCTCAAAAATTAAAACCATAGATTGTACCTTTTGTAACACCAGTTTGAATATGATATGGAGGAGACACCCATCTTGTCAGAGAGGACTCCTGACCAGACACCGTCAGGCAGACATTTTAAGAGCAGTGATGTGAGCAAATGTGGCCGATGATGCCGAGCTGGGGAGGGAAAAAAAAACGAAAAACGCTGCCGATACTTGAGTGATTGTCTGCGTCTCGGATCCTGGCATGTTGATGAACAACGCTATTTCCCCTCCCCCCCTCTCGGAATTGATAGTTTCAAAGCCAATGCGTTCTTATTGATTGGCTAATTGCCGGGGATGAGGCAGAGTATCTGCTGTCACCATGAATAAATGATGTACGGCTGACTTGTGCATTAGCACCAGAGAAGGGTGACCAGTGATGTTACAGTAGCTGGCCATGGCTCCACTGGGAGATACCCACTCGATGGGCTCTGTGTATACTGGGTGTGCCTAAAATAAAGTGGTTTTGAATGGGTGGTTGACATTTTTCCAGATCAATTGATTGCCTTAACATTAAGAAATAGCATGAACAGCCAGTTAAATCAAGATAAAATATTGGACCTTTTTGAAAAATACTCTATACATATATATATAAAATCAGAGGCTAATGGTAAATGGTTCCTCTGTGCACCCAGACACCCAGAGTTAGATGCATCAATAGCAGGATCATTATCTGCTAACTCCTCACTCTCATTAATAATGAATGTATTCTAAAAGCAGCATTCAGGTTAAAAAGGTTTTTTTCGTGGAGTCTGTCTCTAGCCAGTATATTAGTGACAAGACTCTTAAGTGAGGAAATTTACAGAAATACATACATAATTACTATAGGGCTTTTATAGGAGATATAGGAGTGTCATTCCTTCCAGTTTGCAATACCACATGTATCTGCCTTGGCCTAATTTAATGTAACATTAGGTTGTGTATTTACATAGAACGCGACTGGTGCTGCCTTTTTTTCCCTTTTTACCCAACACCACAAATAATTGTAACATGTCTCTAAGCATGTAGGCATTTAAACTGAAAGCCGGTGGAGTTTTTCCTCTTTGTGCATTGCCCACTTGCTTTTCTTGAAGCATGAGAAAAGGGCGGTTAAGCATGAAGTGACATTTTGAAAGCTGGATTTGTGCAGTGTGGGCATGTTTCGGTCCGTACTGCCGTAGGCCGGCCCTGTGAAGGACTCTGGATGCGTCTCATTTGCGAAAGGTTATTCCTTATCAAAAGCCGTAGCCGCTGCTATTTATGGAGATTTTGATAGCGGGAGTTTTTTTTTTGATGAGGTTTTAAACGTCATTACGGACGGCAGGCGGTGTTTCAGTGACTCACATCTTTGCACCTGGGGTCTGAGGAGTAGAAAACAGGACCCGTTTCTGCGGGGAGATCCGTGACTGCAGAAACGATTAAACTAAATAATAGAAATAAAAAGGTCTGACGGTGAGCAGCAGACACACGCAGGGAGCTCTGTGTGCTTTGTGTCAGCCTGTGTGCGTGTGTGTGTGTGTGTGTGTGTGTGTGTGTAAGTTGGGGCGTGGGGGGTGGCGGCGGTGGGGGGGATGATTTAAATCCTCAACCAGATGGACCACAGCAGTCACCCTGCGAGCATGGATGTACCCCGACCGGGATCAAACGCAAAAACGGGCTGCCACCCCCCACACACACACACACACACACACACACACACACAGCCCCAGAGCCCACCACTACACTCCAGCGTCTACTGACCCACCACACTGCAGCATCCTCACCGCTTCGCTTCACACAAGTCGACCGCTTCAGACGAGACGACGGGAGGACAAGAACAACAAAATAAAAATAAAACAGCCTCTGCCCATCCTCGTCTTCATATCCTCATCCTATACTACAAGAAAATACAAATAGCATAGCAAACCGACTCCTTCACGTAACGCTGCGCGCGGATGACAATTAACAACAAGGCTCAACATCGTGATGAGTCCGTGAGCTGCTGGCCCGCTGAAGTTGAATGTCACCCCAAGCTGCGGACCACTCTGTTGTCCAAATGGACACTAATCCACCAGTCCTATTGAGAATAAACTCTCCGTGCCAGAACACATGCCAGACTCAACAGCCAATGCATAGCTAAGCCTCTCTGGGCACCTCCACAAACCTTCTCTCATTTATGTTAGGCTACAGCTTGCAGCTTCTAAGACCCACTATTATCTCTTTCATTTAAAAAAAATATAGATAATTATGTTCAGGTGATTGTGAATCAAATATGCATTTTTATATGTTTCTGTCGTGAGCCGACAATTAATCAAAACACAAAATAAAGCCGTCCACATTGCAGGGGGCGTGCATTTCTGCAGTTTTTTACTCCCTATTCCGCAGATTGAGGCTGAGCATTCAAAGAGCCCCTGTCACGTCTCTGCCACTACACCGAACGGCTTTGAGTCAAAGTGGAAGGAAGTGGCTGTGAGAAAACGCGACGCGACCTCGTCAGCCGGATCCTTTCTGCTGAGTGTGTGTCCGACGATGTGGGGGGAAAATCTTCAACTGGATTAGCTCAATTTGACCAAAATGCTTGTAAAGCAGTATAGTGTAAATGTAGATTGGCAGGCCATGGTAGGACAGAGCTGTGCATGCTACTACTTTTCACAATTTTTTGAATTTCCTCACAATCAATACCAGAAGGACTCAACTTGAAGCATTGAGCTGAAATTCAGTTTCACTTTAGTGATTAATAAAATGTCATTTTCCCCATTTTTCCTTAAAGTCATATCAGAGGTCATGTATAAATAGAATGAAAATAATTACATTTTTGTTGCCAAATGTATGATTCGAGGCTTTTGATCATTCGTATATTTTACTATAATTATGACAACATTGCAGACACAATACAATTTAAAGCTACACTTTGAGGGGTATGCTTGAAGTTGGAGAATTGTATCATCTGTAGTGAACTTTTATGTTCCTTAAGTGCCTTCCGTGACTCTAATTTAGCAGGCCTTTGCATCGGTGAAATGGAAATTTTCTTTTAGTGCGCGCAGACTTCCTTCCCTTATTTAGTATTTCGGTGACTCGCCGTGAACTTGGCTGTCCTTCCAAGATAATTTAACATCGTTTGCTCTCAGTGATTTAAATAAGGTACTTGTGGTGATTCTGCTCCTCTCGCTTAAGGACATCAGTTTCCTCTTCGGAGCTGCTTTCGTGGCAGGGCTACTCCCCAACTGTCCCTTTCCATTACGAAATTGTCATGGCACAATGGCCTTTTTTTTTTTTTCAAGAGAAAGAGGGAAAAAAAGGGAGTTTGATTGAACGTGCAACAGCAATGCAGCGTGTGCACTCTGTGCCTCTGACCATGAAATTACCAAAAATCAGTACTCACGACGTGTGGACAATCGATTCATGAAAATATAGTCCCTGGTCTTAACGCCGAGAGCAAACAACAAAAGTCCAACGGAGTCCAAACCCGCCCACTGCCGCCCGGATACAGCTGCATAGTGTTAATAGCTGTCTGGTGTCTGGGACTCGGCGATGCTGAGTTGGGCCCGGGCGGGGAGACAGGCGAGTTGAAGGGTGTGATTCTCATTTGTTGATTGTTACCGGCAGAGGGTGGACACCTGCCAGGAAAGAGGCGATCATCAGTCTGAGTAGCACAGCGAGATGCTACTACTGCCAGAACTTCAATAGAGAAACTAAATTTATCCTTCAAGGGCAAATCAAAAAGAGCCCAAGTAAGCCGCAGCATACTGAGCAGCGCGTTCTGGGCTATTAAATGTATTAGCCTGTTTTACTGCAAAAGGCCGCTGTGATATTCGGAATTAAAATCAATTGAGTCTGATGAGTTTAGCGTCGCTCTCTCCGCAGCTCTATTAAAATACATTTTCTCCCCTCGGTTACAGAGCCGTCGCCGTCGCCGTGTAACGCGGATGATTGGGTTTAAGGTTGTTTACCGCCGCTTGTCCTTCGCCGCACCAGGTGACTCTGGGTTCTCAGGCGTCAGAACACAACTAACTTTTCTTTCTTTCTGTCATTAGTAATCAAGGTATTTTCTTTTTTGCACCCTGAGTTAACACCTCCGCTGGCATCTTCACTTCCCCTCCTTTAAATAGAGGTCTCGTTTTTTGCAGCAAACACACAGTAGGTGTTGAAACACCGCATCCGACAGTTAACAAGACGCAAGCCGAGTGTCTGCACGCTGCATATTGAAACCCCGCTGTATGCTATTCTTCACCTGCTCCTTTCATTCCTCATCATCATCAGCGTACTATGGCTAATATCAGAGGACACTGTGTATGTAACATCACAGTTCCACCAGTATATCCAGGCTTCAGGGCGGGGCAGGTAAACAGCGATGTGAGCTTGTCCAGGGGAACCGACCAGATAAAGGGAGTGAGGGAGACACGCAGCGAGCCGGTAATCCATTAAGTTCTGTGACTAGGAGGGGAAACGGCTGAATGAAGGGCAGGAGGAGTTCATGACAATTAGCCAGCTCTCCGCTCTCCGTATTAGCAGGCTGGAACACACTTGTGGTGTTCAGCCCTTAAAGCCTCCGCTCCGAGGCCGTCACACGGCCCGAGCGGACTGTTCCACATTTTCTGCTGTTTGTGGGCTAGTGGGTATGTGTGCCTGCGCGTGCACGTCTGTGTTGACTGTATTTTCGCACAAATTCAGCTGTGCATGACTCTGTGTGTGTGTGTGTGTGTGTGTGTTTATGGATGAGAGCCAGAGCCAATCAGTGAGATGGGGTTTCGCATTGCTGACAGTACGGCTCGCCCTCCTGGGATAAAGCCATAAAAGCTTTTTAACTTTCCAAACTTTGCAAGAGGGAAAAAAATTATATATATATAATTTACCTCCTCAAAATCTATTTAGCATCTCTCATCATCTAAAAAGGCAAAATAATGCATCCAATCAACGCTATGTGCTTTTTTTTTTTTTTTGTCCAAAGTCTAAGACTAAATAGAACTGCCATAAAGCAAAGTGGTCTATTTAAGTCTAGATTTGATTAGATCAGATTAGATTAACTTTATTAATCCCAAAGGAAACTGAAGTGCCAAGCTGCTCACAGTAAAACACAAAAACAATCGAAACAGAGCAAAATCATGATGCATGGATGGAATTATCTGCAGTGTTTCAGCATAATATCAAAACAAGTAAAAAAAAATCTCAGTGTAAAGTGCAGCTATAGAACATGGAACATGATGCCTGTACAGATGAGCATTATATAGTGCCTTGTTTCATGCAGAGTGAGAGGAACTCTACAGTGTGACGGCCGTCGGAGGGACAGGACTCTGCTGCCGTTAATAATAACAATAATAATAAGTCTGTTGCTGAAAGTGCTTCTGTGTGCAGCGAGTGTTTCATATAGTGGGTGATGTGCATTATCTATGATTGATGAAAGTCCCTACAATGTACTCCTCTCAGCCACCTCCACCAGCGAGCCTGACTGCAGACCCACCTCCGTGTACGTGATTGCACCCCCCAGTGCACAAAGGGATAAAAATGGACACCGGCCGCCATGCAGTCATACGGCATCTGCGGCATTCTGCTGCAGACACTAAAGGATCTCAGGGAAAACAGCCTATGTGATGCTGGACCAATCTTTGGTATTCAGGCGTAACCTGAATAAACTACGGTCTCCCCGCTCACCCCTCCTTCCTCAAGTCCTCCACGATATCTCTAGTTTCAGACCCATTGAGCTGGAGGCGGCTGCTCCTGAACCACTCCCTAAAATCACTGACCTGGCCTCTACTTCCCCTCCTGCCCTGCTGATAATACACCTGATGATGACAAAATCATCAAAAAACATTTTATAGTTTTCTTTTCTTTTTCTTCTTTTCTTTTGCTTAATTGTTTTTGCACGTTTAAGCCGGGACAGTGTCATCAGTCTCTCAGTTGAAAGGAAGCAAAGCGTTTAGGGACAGAAATCGTGAGTCTAATACATCACTGGTAATCCAGGGTTTGTTACTAGGGAAGGATCAGGCGGTCTTCGGTAGGACAACAATTGACAGCCCATAATGCAGTGAGTGAGACTGTCGATATCCTCCCCGTGTAGCCCAGTCAGCATCACACGATCCTCCCAAGTCAGTGCACTCAAAGCAACCCCGGAGAGACTCGTTGGTCTCTGGTGTGTGCTCCCTAACGGTGCGAATGCTCATGGGCTGCAGCACTGGATGCCCTCTTAACATTTGTATAGAATAACTCAAGTGTTTTGTTTTTCCTTGTGGGACACTCGGCTGCCCGTCGGTGGAAGATACGGAAGGACGAGGCTAGAACTGCACGATTAAAGTCACCATACATAGATATGACTACGTTGAAGATTAAGGGCTGCAGTTTCCATACTGTAACATCTGTAACATCGAGACAGGAATGCCCTTAAAATACATTATCTCAACCTCTCCTCCCTTCTGCTCATGCACAGTATAATAATGTGCAGTGTGCAGCAGCGGGTCTTAATCTGTTGGTGTGTGCATAACTGCACACACAAACACACACACAAATATATATATTTATATATGCATATATATACACACACACACACGGGTTGCGATTATAGTTAATTTACTGCCTAGTTTTGCTTTATAAAACCATGGTCCTGTAAAGCAATTTAGGGAAATGACAAGCAAGTAAAACAACTGTTTTAAGCGTTTTCACCTTCAAATCATGTTTTCATTCGGAGAAAATATTATTTGGATCATATTACAGATGGAGGAGACAACCTCAGAACACTGTCCTTTATGAAATAAGGAGATGATCACTCTCTATTTTCACTGTGCATTTTACTGCCTCTACACAGCCACAGTTAAAAGCTGACAATGGAAGAAAACAAAAACATGTGATTCAGGATTTAGTCATTGTCATAGGTCTGACTTCCTATTCTTTACTGTAGGGAATTAAAAAGGCAACAATAAAAAAAAAAAACATGATTGGGGGAGAATATGAGCGGCAGTGAGATGGAGAATAATTTTCTCGCGTTCAGCCTATTAAACTCAAAGGTCAGGAGGATAAAAGATGCACAGGAAACTGAGAATTGTTGCCTCAACTATTCAGCTGCAAATTTTGCATCTTTCTGCTCTTTGTTCTGTGCCTCTGTATCTTTTATTCCACAGAAAAATAGATACAGAAGCACTATTTTAATCCGTCTTCTTTGTGTTTCTTTCTACATTACTCTCCCACTGTTGTGTTATATATAGTATGATGGGTACAAATCTCCAGACTGCAAGTGCCAGCATATTCTATTCTATCTGAAACAATAGCGAGGCTTGTTCTTTGTGTGTTTGTGTATGTGGGCATGCGTGCACATGCATGCATTTCCATGCATGTGCATGTGCAAACTGCTCAGCTCTAATTCAGTACATAGTGGGGATTCTTACTATGTCATGGCTAGTCAGCTCCAGCTCAAGCTAACCAGACAGGTGGAGAGGTCAAAGTTAGACACTGTCAGATCTTCACTTATAACGTTTTGTCTTCTTCATGATTCTTCCATTTCCTTACAGTGAGTTATATGAGATAATTCATAAAGGTCTAATATGTGAAGCTACTTGAGTCTTTTTTTTTAAATACACACAGTCAATGCAAGTGTATGAGGATCAGCATGTGTGCAGTATGATACAGCCTACCATACACTGTTTTATTAATATCACATTACATTATAATAATTACAGACAGAAAGGTTTGAGTTACAAAAAAACTTAGCTTTATACTGGATCTGATTTTTTTCACGTGATTTCACTTTTCTTTTTTTTTGGCCTGAGCTAGTTATGGTCATTTGTTGTGCACTGCATGCCTACAAAAAGAATCACTTCGGTGCCTATCTGCACCATGCATCTAACTGTGATTATACTTGTGAACCGCAATCCTAAAATGTATCCTTACCGAGATATTAAATATCTATTGGCTTTCAAGCTATTGAAAATATCACTTAAAACCTTTTAGTGGCACATTATAGGCACTTGTCAGTGGACCATCTAAAAGTGTCA
This sequence comes from Eupleurogrammus muticus, assembly GCA_036785175.1. Taxonomy (NCBI): domain Eukaryota; kingdom Metazoa; phylum Chordata; class Actinopteri; order Scombriformes; family Trichiuridae; genus Eupleurogrammus; species Eupleurogrammus muticus. The sequence continues at coordinate 12,441,184 of JAYKQN010000006.1, forward strand.
TATTATATTGAGCTGAGAGGATCAGAGAAATCTCACTGAGCTTAATGGACGTTCACTAGTTACATTAGCTCTGCCAGGACTCACACAGCCAAAAGCTAATTGAAATAAACCAGCTTGAGAAGAAGAGCTGAATGCCTCTTACTGCTGCGTTGAACACAAAGGAAACAGTATGATCACGCATTAAGAAGTGGATGATGTTTTTATCTCTTGCCTGGCGATATAAAAATATGTCCGGTATGAGAGCATTTTCAGCAAAGAGTAACATGAGGTCCATATATAGATATATAGACAGCATAAGGTGGTTGAATGTGTCTTTTTGTATACATGGAAGTGCAGCCAAGAACTGCTGCCTGCCAGGTGACTGTGTTAAAGGATGCAAGAGCTCCCTCTTCTTGTCTGTCTGAGATAGGGGACCATCTAGCCAAAATCAACCTGAGGCAGCTCTGCTGCTGAGCGCTTCGATTGCTGTTTATCATAAGTAATTATTGGAAATAAATGAGCTAGTAAAGATTATAATTGGCAATAGCATCCAACAGGTCCCGATTTGATGGCAAGCCTTTGTAATGTCTAATTAAATATTCTATAATTACTACTGTTCAAAACAACATAGCTCATTGTGTAGCTCTCCGATAGAATATATGGTGCATGCTACAATTAACACTATTTTAGAGTGAGCGACTGCTTTGAAAACAGCACTTGGGTGGTATGGGATTAAGATCCGTGAGAGGCATCGACCCCACGCTTTGTCGTGAGAGAACTGCTGATGCTGTGTTTCAGATGAGGAGAATAGGTGGAACTGTAGTTAAACAATGCTGCAACGATGCAGATAATCAGTTTTTAGACATGCTTAAATGACAAATGAAGGGAATTTACAGAGCCTGCTAACAAACAAACAGCCACCGTGCAGTAGTTAACATGTAGTACTTGATCTTCCTTGAGTAATGGTTTCATTTCAATAAATGTTTAAAGGTCCAGTATCTTACCACCAAACTAAAAACAGATTTATGAATTCAGAAATGTATTTTTCCCCTTATTTCCCCATTAATGATCTCATGACCCCTCAGTTTTATCTGGTAGTTCTTTGAACGGATGGGAAGCACTTGACTAGACAAAGTGACACGCTGCTCACACACTGATGCTCCATATTAATAATCTAATAGCCATAAAGGCCGATAATAATATATAAGTCAGACATTTAAAATAAGTACTTGATTATAATTTGCTGTTAATATTTAGGTAGGGTAAAGGTTAGGGATATTATATAGGATTTTTACTTGAAGTATTTTTACATTGCTGTGTCATACTTTTACTAAAATATAATGATCTGAATACTTCCCTCTCCACAGCAAACTATCAGCTGTTCAGGAGTTTAGATAGAGTGCTTTTATGCATAATTATACAGCCAGGTGATGTATAATTATATGCATATAATCCCTCGCCACATGGTTCCCTCTCTCTTTTTTTTGTTTTTGTTTTTTTAAAAAAGGTCTTTATTACATGCTACAAAGACAAAAGTAGAGGAGTAGGTTGCACCAAAGGGCTCCCGCGTCCTGGACCACAGCCTCCTCCCCGCCAGCCTCATCCGCCCCGCCCCGCCCCCTCCGCACCTCCCAGCCAATGAGAGCCCGCGAACGGAGAATAAATGTTTTTTGGGGGGAAAGGTAAAGGGGTGTTTCATCTGCATCTTTTTCTTTTCCGGCGGATTCTCCCCTCTCTCTCTCTCTCTCTCTCTCTCTCTCGTCGCGTTGTTTTGTTCTAATTACTATTGAGTCATTTTTTCTTATCTCGCACGGGATAAAAAGGCTGCAGCTCCTCCAGCAGACTATACCACACCGCCACGTTTCATTCATCCTCTCCAACACGCTGCCGCTCGACTATCGCTCGCCGACTTACGCGGCTCTTTTTTTTAACACTACAGTTCGTCCGCCGAGGACAGTTACAGTCCACAACACCTAGAGCCTCGAACGAGAATGGTCATGGTGAGTAGATATCGTCGGACGCAGGGTTTCTGTCGCACCTGTTTGTCCCTTTATTGTGTCTATTCCGCCACCAGTCGGGCTTTTTTTTTTAATTCTTTTTTTTTTTTTAACCATTTAGCATCCTGCAGCAGGTAGAGCCGTAGTGATGTCGACAGCCGCGTTTGCGTTTCACCGTTTATTCCGAGGCGCATGTAAACGCAGCACCTGACAGGTGTGCCGGGTGCAGACTTCTTTGGACAAAGCCCGCGCGCGCACGCACGCGCTATGAAAACCCATCACAATGCCAACTTGTGAAATACCAGTTTTCATATTATTTTGAATTAGTGTGTAAAGACGTCTTTGTAGAAGAAGTAGAAAAAGACAAAACTGATATACAATTCGTTAAAAACCCTAATTATTATTTTGGACAACAGCTGTAATTATTCATTTTTTATGTCTGTATATGAGTGTGTGTGCGTGTTGAAGAGACAGGGAGTAAAGAGAGCGAGATAGGTTGTATACACAGTCATGTAAATGTACAGGGGATTTTAACATGCACCCAGTAATAGCTAATTTATATACACAGTGCTGTGCAGGCATCCTATTACCATAGTGCCTGAGGCTGCAATCACTCTCCTAGAGCTCCGCTCTGCGCGGCTCTGCCCAGCTCACTCAAGCACAGACCTCAGCAGCGATTGATTGCTTTGCTGGGATTCAGAAAGCCTTTTCTCTGCCAAAGCAGGCTGAGCCTGGCGTGTGCCGAGGAGGGCTCGGAGCCAGCCAAGAGAGCGAAGGTGTTAACGCTGAGGGAGGAGGAGGTGAGGCCAAGTGCTGACAGGCAAGCCAAGAAGCCAATCGCAGGCTCCGGAGGAGAGGTGGGGTGGGGGTGGGGGGGGTCGGTTGATGGGGGGGATGTGGGCGGGCCCTGACATTCCAGCTGAGCAGGGGACTGGGCGGGTTGGCTGCTGAGGAGGGAGGGAGGGAGGGAGGGAGTCTTGCTGCAGCCCAGCACTCTCTCATCCAGCCTCCCCATTCTCCTCTCAGCATCTGTGGAAGAAGGCGATGCCTGCTCTGCACACCCCTCGCACGCTGCTCTCGGCTCGCCGCTAGGACTCAGGCAGGAACAGGAAGAGAGGCGGAGTGAGACGGAGGCAGGGAAAAATATAAATGAGAAAGTGTCTGAGACAGTGAAGGAGAGTGTAGATTTTCTTGGCCGAGACATTGCTGTGGCTGTTGTGTGAGGAGAGAGAGAAAAAGAGAGAGAGAGAGAGAAAGCGTGAGACAACGGCCGGCGTCTCCCAAATGGAGTGGAATGGGTTTAAGATGGTAAGGAAGAATTGCTACAGACAGCCTGCCACTATACTCCACTGTACACTGTTAACCATTGATTCAATCTGGGCAGCCTGCAGTGGCTACAGCATGCTGTAGTTGTAGATATACTATCACAGTCAGTACATATTAGATTCTTCTAGCACAGGCGATACAGTGATCGCTTACTATTGAACTATTTGTTGTGCAGAACGTTAAGTTCCTCCATGCAGACGGGAAGGGGACAGCAGGGGGGGGGGGCGTTAGGCTGGTGAGGTTTGTGGTTGCTTTATAAGAAACGGCGGGAGGGAGTAGGAGGGACAGGTGCAGATAGCATGCGTGGAGGTACAAGTGAAGGTAAGGAGAGACGGGGGAGAGGAACAGAGGGAGGGAAGGGTTAATTCAGGGAACAGCACCCATTTTATGTTGAAGCCGGGGCTAGTAGGTGTCCCCCTCGTTTCTTCCCTTTGCACCACTCTGAAATATTTACCTACGGCTCGTACCGCAGCAGAGGTGGAATGCACATTGTTGATGGCGCATGTGTACTGTAGAATGGTAGGGAAACCTGGACTTTCGCTTGATTTGATTTTCATGTATGCAAAGAAGCCGATATTAATTAGAGGAGGTGACGTGTTACCCTTTATGCTGCTTGTGTACTCAGTGCGAGTGTGTGTTGTCCATGTGTTGGCCAGAGCTGTAGAAAGATGGAGTAGGTGTGTTTGAGTTACGCGCATGCCTGGATTACAATTTGTAGTGCTATGCTTTCTCTAAATTATAAGCCCATCGCTCGTGTGCATGTGTGTGTGTGTGTGTGTGTGTGTGTGTGTGCGTGGGGGGGCATGTGAGAAATCATTTAAAGCCATTTAAGTATACCGCTTTATTCAGCTTCTTGAGACTCACTTTAGCTTTGCATCCATTTTCCCATTCATCATTTATCACATTTAAGCAACACTTGTGAGACGTTGACTAACAAAATTATAGTAGCCAGATTTCTCTCTTTTTTTTTTTTCCTTACGTTTGTGCCTGTCATATAAGAGTTTTATTTCATTGCAGATACTGCATCAATATCCTGGCTGCAGAGTCAATATCTGTATTCTGCATCCTAATGGCATCTGTTTCCACAAAGTGGACTGACTCACTTTCGTATTTACATGGAGGACATTAGCAACATTATTCATTTGTTGGCAAGTCAATGTTAGCACGCTGGCTTCTTTCCACTGGATGCAATCAAAATGCTAATTGAAACAAAGGCAACTCCCCTGCTTGGCGACTAGGCTAGTGGCGCTAGCTGGAAACTGTCTCCCTGGACGCTAAGGTGTTAGCAGCCTAGTGTAGCATAAATGGAGCAGCCTGGCTGGGACACGTGACCGACAGGGAGAGCAAGCAATGTGGAAAGATGGGCGGGAGTGTTAGGAAAGGCTTTGCATACTCTTTGCGCTGTATACGCGGATGAGAATGTTTTACAGTTATGTGTGGACAGGGGTTGAATAGATAGAACAAACAGGAACAATGAGACAAGAGGCAAGTGAAAGAGTCAATCAGTATAGTAGGTGTTTGATATGAGTATGCAACATAAAGCCCCCTGATGGGAGCCAGTGGGGGGCCTGGTCTAGAGACAGGCCATGGTTTCACACACATGTATGCAGGCATACACACACACACACACACATGCACAAACATGCAGTGACTCTATTACCCTCAGGCCTAACACCATGAGCTCCAAGGTTACACATCAATGCTAATAGGGTGGGGTGTGTGAGGAATTTATTAGCTACAGTGCACTGAGCAAATGTGTGCTCAGTGATTTAAAATGTAACTGGAGATCAGGAAATCATGAGATCGGGTAGGTGATTGGGTACGCGGCTCCGAGCTGCTCACAGGTCTGAGGACGATAAAAGTGACAACAAATAAGAAGGAAACTAAAAGTTACACAACAAGGAGCTATTGCTTTTTAATGCGATAGTCTGTGTGTGCTTTGTTTTGTATGTCTGTGTTATTCAGTCTCGCAGACTGTGTGTGTGTGTGTGTGTGTGTGTGTGTGTGTGTGTGTGTGTGTGTGTATCAAAAGGGCCGACTGACGGGTGTCCAGATGCAGAGTGACAGGGTTAACTAGAGCCTGATTAAACATTACGCAAATAGAGTGAGAAATAGAGAGAAGGAGAAATGGTTCGGACAGGAGACGGACAGTTCGCTCTTCTTTGCTGGGTTAGTTTGCTCTCAGGTATCATCTGTAGCTGGATGTGTTGTATCATACAGTACATGGATAAACCCATGTTTAATTGTTTATATTCTGTTTTGGAAATATTTGATTATTCTTATATGTAACCGTGATAGAGGATACCACCATAAAAAGCACTTCTATGAGTTCTGAGTAGCAGATACGTATAGATATCTATAGACACCATAATCTATGAATTGATCATTGTTGGCATATAAACATTTTCTCTTTTCTTTCACTGCTGTTGGATAAATTCCTAAAGTGGATCATCATTTAACAATTTCACACGTAATAAACTAACAGCTAACAAACTGTTGGCCAGACCACAACAAACAACGGCTCCACATTATGTTTTCACCACGTTTAAGCTGTTTCTCATGGGCCCCGGTGGGTTTATTTGCTTGCTGAAAAAGTTGTTAAAACATGGCGTATGGATGAATTGATAGTGTATGATGGTTTCCTCTCCAGAAAAATATACATTGAGGCAGAAATGAATTATTCATGTGGTGTGTTTGATTTGCTGTTGGTGACATTGTTTCTCAGCCTACAAGTGAATTCTTATAAAAGAAAAAAAAATTCAGAGGAGACTTTGTAGAGGGACAAGATGTAAACACTGAAGGAGGTTTAGTATAAAGAGTGTATGTAAAGTCCTGGTTGTACTGCATGCATATGGAGGGTTTGTCCAATTCAGTGTGATTTTAAGATCGCTATTTTATTTGATTTTTCAATTTAAACATACACATATGCATTGATGGGCATAAAGTACATTTACAGTTTATACTAAACAGTACATGGAGAGAGAGGTGTGGTAGCAGTTGTGTTATAAGTAATACAGGCCTTATTAGCCTTTTCACCAGCAATTTACTTCTGTAATAAAAATCATGACACTTCTAATGAGGTCCATTTTTTTCACAACGTTGAGGTTACACTGTACATGTGTTTATGTATGTAGTTGTGGGGACAGTTACATGCATGTGAGTGCATGTATTGTGAATTACCAACATGCACATTTGTGGTGTGTGTATATCCACACAGGTTTACATTGAGACACATTTTTCAGGTGTTTCAGTACAAAAGTAGTTAAGACATTCTAGCTTTAGTGGTGCATTTATTGTTGGAGATCAATTAATGACGCAAAACATTGAAAACCTCACAGGTACAGATACAGGTACACTTATCCTAATAACAGGCAACATATGGCCAACTACATTTTCCATTACTTCAGTACTGATCAAAGATCACTATCTGAATTCCTCAGATGAAAAGCAAATCACACAATGTAATTGTGCCCACACCTCGCATTGGGGAAAATAAAGGCTCACGAAAACAACCCCCTGTGCTCTGGGATAAAAACCGCATAATACAAAACAGAACAATAAATCAAGTGAGCAGGAAAGAGTGGAAAAAGAGTACAAAAAAACACGTACAGGCTGTGTACCTTAAATACAGCGGCAGTGGCTCTCGATGGTAATTCAAGTGCAGTTGTTGGATGTTGATCTGAATTATTTTCGCACAGTGTTTTGTTCTCCTCAGTGTTAGCTGGCCTGCAAACTATTTCTGCTGAATACTTGCTGCCTGTATGTTTATCCGTGGATTCTGCTCGGCTAATATCCAGCGTTGCTTGCTGTTAGCAAGATGGTTCAGCGCTAACAAGGCTAATGAGGCTAACAACGCTGCCTGCATTAGCCGTGTGCATTTAAGACAATCCTTGTGTCTGAATTTAAAAACTTTCATTAGTACACCTCCATGTAGCACACTACATACTACTTAGCAAGTTATGTTCTTCAGCCTCTGTCATTAAATCCAAACTGTTATGTAGCTTAATGAAATAGTGTAGACTGCACTGGTAATATAGAGAGAACTGTTCATTTTAAGACATTTATATGTATGTAAATGTGGTGATAATCTGTGAGTGAACATTTATCTTCCTACAGGAATTATATCATATATCAAAATGCTGCAGAGACATTGGAGCCAGTGCTAAATCACCAGAGTGCTGCACTAATCGGTTCTGCCTGGGATGATGATGATGATGGTGGTGGTGATCATCATCATCATCATCATTACCATGACAATGATCATGATCGTGGACAGGTTGCAGCTACAATGACCACTATTTTCACTGACCACATACTTGGAATCAAAATAGTAACTTTCTCACCTGAAAAATAATAATCGTTAAAGGTACATTGTGTAGTTTCTGGTGACATCTAGTGATGAATTTGTCGATTTCAAACAATTGAAAATCTGAACCTGTAGGAGAACCTATGGCCATCTTAAGAGCCATCATTTGGTTAGATTGTTTGTTCTGGGTTACTGTACAACATGGTGCAATGCAACAGAGCTTTACCTACTATATGTAAAAACAGTAATTTCCTGAAAAAATATATTGTAGTTTCAGCTAAATTTGCAAATAGTTCATACAAATACTGAAGTGAGCTCTGAGTATCAACCACAACAAAGACAATACTTACTAAAGACCATAATACATAATAAAGAAAATTACTTGGGCCAGCTCTGGTTAAAATTGCATTGACTTTGATTGCCCTCGTGACTTCTTGTGTTAATTTAGCAAAGTAAATCTGCAATTTATCGGTGAGAAAACCCTTTTGGTAAAAATAAATTAATTATTGTGATGCAAGTATTTGATAATCCAATTATGACAGATTCCGATGACACTGATGATGCATCACATCTTTTTTTGTCAAGAGGTGATTGAAAATAGCTGCTATATCACAAAATAAAGATTTTATATTCTGCACCACATTTTAAAAAATGTCTTTTGGCCATTATTTCCGTTGATTTTGTGTGAGTTCATTTTGCAGTCTATCAGGCTTTCGGTGGTATAGTGTCTATAAATATTGAATTATTTTATTGTCCCGAAATGTCTTTTCCACTTTAATTTCAACAAAAACTGGATGGAAGCAGTTAATGAGCCAAAAGCCTGTTTGAATAAGAAGCCGCTGTAACAATCTCTGTTCCAATTAGCACGCTTTGGTTTTTAAATAATAGTGTGAAGCCTAAACACACATGAAGACTCACAAAACGGTCACGTTAAAAATTTAATAGGCTTCCACAGCGATTTCCTTCATTTATTTAAAATGTTTTTTTCCCTCTCATTTAAAAAAAAAAAAAACTAGAAATCTGAGAGGCATGGCAAGGCGTTCTGCTGTGAGGGGAGCAGCATTCACAAATACTAGACCTAATTCCTTTGGCAGCAGCTCAAACTGCTACAGACAGACACATAATCAGCTGGGGAGTGTTAGCGCCTCAGCCCACTAGCAAACACAGGACCGAGCCCTTGTTGTGCATCGCTGCTTTTCAGAATAAATATCCCGATGGAAAATACAGTGGGAGGAAAGAGGTATTCATGTGGATATAGCTCTTTGTTCAGTCAAAGATACAGAAGGAGAGAGGAACACGAGCTTTCTTAGCTGCTTTGCTGCTCATTCTTTCTCTGCACTCTTTCTCTCTGCCTTCCTTCCTCTCTCGCTCTCTTCCTCTCATCCTCCACTGTACCCTGTGTGTTTTGGTATTCATACAAATGTTTGGATTTGAGTGGCAGTTTCTCCTGAGACTGTGCACAAGTGGCTGACTCGTCTCATCTGCATTTTGCATCCCAGGAAAAAAAAAAAAAAAAGAACAGAAAGCGGCGGAAAGTATCAGCAGGCAGACTGTGTGCATGTGTGTTTGAAAGAGAGCGTGTGTGTGTGCACGTTGCCTGTTTGCCTCTGTTTTGGCAGCTTAACTGGCCCCGACGCTGTTGCTGTGTGATGTTTAAAAGACGTTTCAAGGTCACGCGTTTGACAGGCCTCGCCGCCTCTGACATATTAAACATTTATATTTTTGTGTAGCGAGATGAATTATAGATTGAACATGCAATTGAACATGCTACAAAATGGCACCATTGTGGTTGGTAATAGACACCTTATGGCCTACGAACACGGCATTCCACATGACATCCTTTAACCTGCCTCATCTCATCATTGGCAACATTACCACAGGAACAAAAAAGGTTGCGATTGCTCAATACAATGACAGAGACGGCAGAAAATCCCAGGAGAGGGTATAAGGAGGTACATATGCAAGTCAGGTTCGGTCAATGACTGCTGTTCATAAAGATCATAAATCTGACAGATTTTCCTTATGGTTGAAGTCTATCGCCTCATGAATTATGCGGCAGAGCGCGGGCCAGGCGGTAGATAACACCGACTACATTCCCTCGTCAGCCAGCGGGTCGCTGTGCCTTTAAGACGCATGCGAGACCAGAGATAGCCAACCAGTTCTAAGAGCCATTGGGAATTATCAGGCCACAGTTTGAGATGGTAATACCGACAATGAAGCTGTATCTCCCAGCAGTAATATAGATTCTCACAGTAAATGCAGATTCTCCTCCAGTTGACAGAAATACTACTGCCCTTTTCTGTCTGAATATAAACAGGATGGAAATGGAGGTAGGGAAATCGGATGCTTATGGAGACTGATAAATGTGAGCAGCACCTGTCACTTTGATATTATGGGTGTGTATATGTGAGAGAGAGAAAAAAGGGAGAGGCAGAAAATAGGGGGGAATAAAGTAGATAGATGTGAGCTATCTCATTGATGTGTCGCTCTCTTGCAGAATTTGTATGGCAATCAGCCACCGACTTCTATACATCGCCTCCCTGGCACATGCCACAGTATATGAGCAGCGACGGTCTCCTGTGGGCATTTTCAATTACTCCGCACTGTATAGCAGTAGGGGAGATTAATCTGCTCGTTTGAATGCACGCCACACTTAATGGTTTAGCTGGTGTGCCGCAGGCCTCTTCTGTTAGCCGTGCTCGTATACATTTTTTTGTGTCTCACACTTCCTCGTTCCGGCTGCAGTACGACTGCTTTTTCTGATTGCACCGCTCTCACGTACCAAGTTACAGAGATTCGATTTTCACAGACGAAGGGCTCACCATAAATTCACTAGTCAAACTCCAAATTGATTGTGTAACGACGAGTACAAAGCAACGTTATTGCTTTTGGAAAGTGAGTACACTCTAAAACAAACAAAAATCAAATGTATTGGTTCAACAACACCAAAAAGAACACATTCAAGCTTTTTGTGAATGAAAATAAGTTCAACATTTTCATTACCACATACTTAATAATTATTAGTATAAATACAAGTTTCTAAGTTGACTATTTCAAAAAGGATTTTCCTTAACTATTTTTTTATTTAAAAGGACTTTTTAAGTGTTATATACTGAATTACTATAATTATGGATTACAAGTTATTGAGTTTGAGATTTGCTTTTCTACTGTTTAAATAATTAAGTTGCCCTCATTGCATTTTCCTAATTTTCTTGTATCTAGAAAAACTAATAACTAGAATTTTCCTAAATAAATGAATACACAATAATGTTACATTACCTATACAACTTATCAAATAATGTTTGCATATTAAAAGGTTTATCCAAATCAAAGTTAAAGTTACCATTTTTATCTTCTAACCATTCATTTTCATTATTCATAGTGGGAGGTTTTAGTGTATTGTAGCTTTGGGATTAAAACCCTTTTCTCTTCAGGTATAAATATTGTTTCATGCTTTAAATCTACCAATCCACAGAGAAATGCACACAGCCCATCAGGAATTACAGGATGTTGTGGTGTCACAACTATCTACCCCTCTTCACATCCTGTCAAATCACCCAATCAGAGCTGAGGCTTTCATTAATATTAATGAGAAACTGACCTGTTCTTTCTAGATGTCCAGAGGGAAGCTTGAGAGAGGAGATGTTAAACTATAATGAGTCAACTTTTGGTTTGTAAATAAATAATAAATACATCTTGTTCAGCGTTTCCCACACAGTGACCATGGTGTGGCTCTGCGCCGCACGATGAAATTGTAGCGCCACAAGAACTCAGTTCTATCGTCACACAATTCTACTTTGTCTGTGGTAAACACTGTTAGTGATTCCAAACCTTCAAATATAACCAAGAATGTACAATATGGGACCATTATGTGACAAAACCCTCATAAATATACAAAGGTCAAAAAAACAATGTGACAAAAAAAATACGAATTGAATCCTAAACTCAACATGACATCCAGCACAGAGAGATTGCCAAAAGATTAGCCAGGGGACACAATTTCAGTGTGTCTCTCCCCAGTGATGAAGTAACCTCCCCTTCATCCACATGTAGTTTCAAGTTATTCATTGCCTCCATCAAACCGTTGGCTCATTAAGACAGATGATGGACGGCTGTCTTTTTCCCTTGCAGCTGTTTGATTATATGAGCTTCAGTTCAGAGCTGAATCAATAACCAGTTCAGCACACACACACACGCACACACACACACACACACACATACACACACACACAGTACCCTGGGCTGTCGAATGAATTCTTGAGTACAGCGGTCGATTGGTGTCTATGTGATTTAGCTCTATGGCTTTACTGTAAGGCAGACACATGCAAACACACACACACAGACACACACACAGACACACGCAAGAAGGCTGCGTCTGAGATGCAGCTGATGGGCGAAACGGTGATTAGATCAGGAAGAACTCTGCCTCTGCTTAGCAGTCGGGTTGGTGCTCTGCTCTCCCTTTTTCTCCGTGCGAGTGCTATGCTGTAGGTTTTGTTCGTGTTGTATACCTTCAGGCTGTTTATAACATTTTAAATACCTGTTCAACAAAGCCAATTTTACCACTTCCAGCGTCTAACACCTACAGTAAATTATACTGAAAATTGAGTTCAGTCTGGGGAGTTTCTTATTCTGCTTTTCAGGAGCGGCCTTTTGGGAATTTTGCTTTAGCCGGTTGTCATATTCTTCAAGATATTCTCCATACACGCAAGAAACACAACTGTGACTTGAGCGAAGCAGCAATTTAAAGTAGTTTATTGTTGCTTCGTTGTGATGACGTGACCCAGCTGAATTGCGTATTTCTGACCTGATAAACACAGGTGGGCACTGTACCGGCGTGTAGCCGGATAGATCACTCAAAGCGTTGTACATTTTTGCATGCATTTTTTTGCATATGTAAGTGCTAGTGCATTTTAGTTTTGTTTGCTAAAAATAGGCAGCAGCTCCTCCAAAAAGACTGGTTGCCTGCACAGGTGCGCGGCCGCGTTGGCCTGCCAGCTACTTGTGGAGGTGGCTCCTCGCTTATGACACACGGTGCTGAGTCAGATGGATCAGCCCGCCTGCTCTCCCCGCTCCACTGGCTCTTTCTGCGTCCTGTGTCCTCTGTCCCGGCCCAGGTAAAAGCAACTTCGGCTCCACGCAGAAGTGAGCAATCACTGCGAGTAAAAGTAGCCCGATTAGATCTTAACACGGTCATGGCAAAAAAAATCCTTCATGTAATGTTAAATGATGGGCGTGATATAGGCCTACAGTAGGCTCCTTTATCCCTTTCTTCTTATTCTCAATCTGTCTTTTTGTACTCAACGTCCACATAAACATGGTTAATACTCACTGAATAGGCCTACATGTTAGATTAGTATCAGCTCCGCTAAAACCTTAAATACATTAATGACATTTAATTAAAGATGAAATCCCATGTAGAGGATGAGACGATGATTCTGCCTCTTTAATCCACCAAAAATGTCCTCGCTAAAGACCTCGACAGCGATCAGTCCCATCCGTCACACCCAGGGATTACAGCGGGACAGACAGCGACGCTCCACAGAGACATCGTGCTGATTTGACTGAGCCGGGGGGGGCGAGGTGCTGGCTGCAGACGCTAGAACCGGAACAAAGGCTGGCACGCTGTTGATGGGGATTTGACGATGTTCAAGGGAGCACTGCTGTTGGGATGATCCCAACAGCAGTGCTCAGTGGCTGCCTTGTAGCTGAGGATTGGATAAAGAAATAAGGGTCAAGGGCACGGAGCGAGGGCCCGTACTGGCACAACTAGGAGGACTGTGATGAGGACCTGAGAGGCCAGGACGCCGCCACGGCCAAGAGACGGGAACTTGGGCCGACCAGGCCAGGCCTTTAATTCCTAGGCCCAGGCCCCCTGCCTTAGGCTTCAGCCAAATAGCCGGGCAGGTGTCCAGCTGATCTCACCTCCCACGAGGGAGGAAATGCAGAGCACCAGTCACCGGAGCCGCACAAATTGACGTGTCGTCTCCAGAGTCAAAATGCTCACCAATTTTCTGCATGCGTTGGTGCAGAGTTGGGATTCAGCCAGTGGATAAATGGCTCCAGCCACGCCTACAGTTTGTCTGTGTGTGTGTGTGTGTGTGTGTGTGTGTGTGTGTCTGAGAGACTGAGAACGTGACTATGTATGGACTACTGCAGGTCATCAGAGTCATTGTCTTTGATCTATTGAATTATGCTTTTTAATGTCTTTTTACTGCTCACCGTGCAATAAACAAGACTGCATGGTTTGAGAAAAGCTTTGAAATCCAGAAAAAAAGTAAATCTGAAGCTATTAGATCAAATTATATCACTTTAAGACACGTATGCAAAATGTGGTGAGAGCTTTGTTGTGCCAGACTGTTTAACAATATTTTTATTACTTATTTCAAAATAAGAATATTTGCGTGGGGCGGCAGTCAAGACAAAGTTAAATGAAAAATTGCACATACACACATCTTTTGCAGTCTGGAACATCTAATATTCCGAGTCACACAGAGAGGAAAAAAAGGGCGGAGGAGGATAGAAGAAGAGAAGAATCCATTTGGTAAAGTAGATGCAGATCGATGAGACTGGAGGCAGGCAGGCCAGAGTGCAACAGAGGAGGGGTGTGTGTGCGCGTGCCGGCGAGAGCCTGTGTGTGTGTGTGTGTGTGTGTGTGTGTGTGTGTGTGTGTGTGTGTGTGTGTGTGTGTGTGTGTGTGTGTGTGTGTGTGTGTGTGTGTGTGTGTGTGTGTGTGTGCGCGTGAGGTGTCCCAGATTACTTTCCCTGATTGATCCGGCCCAGCATCCGTCTGACCTGCAGGATATTTCAGAGCTCGTAAGGTGCCGGTGGAGGTAGAGAGACGGCGAGGGTAGAGACGACCAGGAAGAAAGGGAGCGGAGTGAGAAAAATAAAAATCAATAGCACGAAAAGAGAGAGAGAGAGAGAGAGAGAGAGAGAGAGAGCATTACAGGGAACTCGTCTGGCCGAGAAGCTGAGATAGTAAAGTCGTATTAATCTCTTTGTGTCTCAGTCAGTTTGATAGGAACTTCTGCTTCACTAACTCCCAACGTAGTATCACAGGGGATCAAGAGAGAGCAGTATCAGGTGTAGCTGCTGTGTAGTCACAAGAAGGACGCGTATAGCACTAAATTTCATTTTTTATTTTTGTAGATATGAGTTCTGACGTATTTGCGTCTGGCCAAAAAAATTATGTAGAATTAGTTGATTTTTTCTGCGTGATATGTTATACTCTCCTGTCATTTTTACAGCAGAAGGAGCAAACCACAAACACTGATGGTGAGGCAGAGTCTAACAAGTCAGATTGTTGCTCGCTGGCTCCATTTTGTAGCTGCCAGGCAGCGTGTCTATCAGCGGAGAGATCCTGCAGCATACTGTCTACTCCGCTGTCTCTGCAGCCTCCATCTATCGTGGCCAAGTGAGGCTAAATTGATTGTCTATGCTGTGTAAGAGGAGGAGGAGGAGGGGGAGACCTGCACCAGGCCAGTCACACGAAGTGGCGCTTTGTGGCGTAAACGCAGCCGAGGAGCGATGAAGGTGAAAAAGGACGGGAACGCGAGACAGAAAGTGATTGATCATCTAAATTTTAAGCGGTAGCGTACGTCGTATGGGGCTGTTGAGAAAGAGCGACTGTCACAATCCTCCCGCATAGTATGGGAGAAAGCGCCGTAAAATGGATTAACACTCAGTAAAGAAGAAAAATATGTTTGCGCCTTTGGTATTCGACTGTTAGAGGAAAACAAATGTATATACTGTTCCTTCCTGTAGGCGGATAAAGCTTGTTCCTATTTGACTGCAATACCCAGACACCACTGGCCGGGAGCCCAAGGAGACAGGAAGCACTTTTCTGGCATCAAATATTGATGGCGTTATAGAGTGTATTGATTATATAATAAGTTTTCCCAGCATCTGAGCACAGACTGAAATGTATTCCCTGAATAATTGAAAATGTATCCATGAGCGGTTTTTCATCTCAATGACTGGTGGATGTAATTGCATTGCGCCCTTTTTCCAGTGTTATTTGAGATTTTATCAGAAGATGCACATGTGTGTTCATGTGATAAATGCAGGGACGGCGAGAATATGAAGAAAGATGAAACCGTGCATGTGCGCGTGTGTGGTATGCCTGAGACTGTATTTGTTTTATTGAATGGTTGAGCATCGAATATTGAACAGTGAGTACTGTTTTTTTTTTTTAATTTGCAAAAAGGGACACAGAGACTCACAGTTCTAAACAATGCATATTCCTTTTGATGTCATTATGCTGCCTTGCACTGTACATTAGTTGAAATGAAGACTCATATACATCTGCTTGCTGCTTCCTACATTTTGATCACCACATCTGTACATGCTACGATAACACTGCACTGTCTGCTTGCCGCGGCACGCCATTCCCTTCCACACTGGCCATAGTGTGTAAAATGCTTTGCAGAATGGGTGAAAAATGCTTTTTGATGTTTTCACCTCTGCCTAACCGTTTCCTTTTTTCAGGTATAGATTTTCAACTTTATATTTAATAGACGGGACGAGTCATTTTAACATGCAGGCTATATCGTGTGCAAAGTCTTAAATTGTAAAATTCTACGAGGTGGCTTAAATTTGTTACTCGGCCCTGGGGAGCAGCTGTCCCCTGGCACTATCCACATTTGGCTTATTACAAATATGCAGCAAACAGCTGTTTATATAAGGTAGATCTAATTTAAACAAAAGCCTAATGTGTCTCACTAATATGTGGAAAAAAGGGTCTTTTATTACACAGTCATTAAGATCCATCTGTTGTATACCATAGTAATCCTTTGGTCTTCTCCGGACTAAGACAAAGGTGGCTCAGCTTGATATTTTTATGTAATCAACTTATAAATATCTCAATATTCACCTTTACCTGTCAGTAAGTAGACTCGATATTCCGTGTCCTCTTTTTTTTTTTTTTACCCCGACCTCTTTGCCCCTGTGTATCTTCTTTTTCCCCTTCAAGCTGACAGTTCACTCTCATTTAGACCTCCATTATGCATTCTCGCCTAAGTTTACAAGACACATTGACAACAGAACATGTACAGACTCTCTCTCCTCCCCCACCTCTGTCTCTCCCTTCTCTTTGAAGTATTGGAAGTGTCTTCCCCATTACTCAGCCCTTGCCTTTTCTTCCTCCTCCCAACTGATCCCTCACTCCCTCTCCTCATCTCTCTGAAGGAGTAAATGAAGGCAGAGGTCATCCCTCCTCTCCTGCTAAATTGGCTGCTCGAAGCATCCATAGATAGCTGGAGGCATTTAAGCCCCCTTCTCTGGAGAGCCCGGTGAACAGACTTCCTGCTCATTTGTAGCATTTCTGTCTCTTCAACCACAGGCTTGTTTACCCGCAGACAGCGAGAGGGAAACCCAAAACTATGCCAAGGTCATTGCAGTCACCACACACACACACACACACACACACACACATGCAGTCTGATTCTAACCACGATGAAAGGTTCACTCAAAAGATTTAAATGGACTGAACCAAATCTTTACCCCCATCTCCATTTGAGCTATTTCATCTTCAGCTTGAAGTACTCCTCTGACAACGTTAGCCGAACAGTTTGTCAATGACAAACCAACCAAACAATAAAAACTCCTGAGCCACCCGTCTTTGTTTTAGTGCGGCTGGCGGAACGACCGCAAAGGTGTCACTGTATTCTCTTTTTTTAGTGAGCTGCCATTTTCCCCCTAACATCCCACCACCCCCCTTACCTCCCCCCTCCCCACTCCCCAAATCCCACTCCAACCCTAACCTTGCAAAGTGAGTGTATGATGCTGACGGTCGGCTATGCGTCCCTCCCTCCCTGTCCTCCGCTCTATAGGGGTCGACAGAGACACAGTGGCGTCAGGCAGAGCTCCCACAGCTCCAGGGCTGGGCAGAGAAGGGATTGCTGACACAGCCAAAGATGGTAAGGAGACTACTGCTGCCAAATGGACGGCCCAGCCATTTTACACATCCATGAAGTAATATGATCTGATATTGTACTCTGTTTACATAAATACACTGTGGTGGTGATGCTGCTGACTGAGACAGCCGGAACTGGAGCAGAGATGGATAGAGGGGGCAACAGACACACAGAGGGAGGAGGAGGACGTGTTATGCGAGTGAAGGGGGGGGGGGGGGGGGGGGGGGGGGGGGGTGATTTCACTCATTGAGTGTGTAAAAGCTTTAGGAGTGCATGCAAGTTTCAGTATTAAAAAACACCAAACATTCATACAAATCACTTATGCAGTTTAGTGGTCATTATAACATGTAACTCTGATTCTGTGGGCATTTCTTATAGACTCCCTCTTGACATTCTGAGACATTGCCCACTGCTTCTCAACCTCTAATTTGTCGTTCCACCCTCTCCACTACGGAGCACTCCAGCACCTATCATGAACCCCAAAGTGTTAGTCACTCGCTGCACGTTGCCTCATAGCAACTGTGGCCTCAGCAGAGTTTGAGTCAGGCCAGGTCCATTCATTAATCTTTAACGGCGCCCGTTAATTCCACATAACGCCCTTTGGTGCAACTTTTAGCACAGTAGTAGTATCATATATTTCTGCGTGTGCGCTGTCTGTAAGTAGGTTGAGAGGGGCTGTGTTGTATCCATTCAGCAGGATACGCAGTGAGTTCTGTCCACAGCACTAGGCTCCGCAGTAGGAGAGCAGGGGCAGCCGGAGTGTTCACAACCAACATGAAGTGGACTGCTGAGCAGCACAAATGCTGGTGGGCAGGGAAAAGGAGAGGAATATAATTGGCCACTGGGACTCGGCAGGTCCCTGTTAATTAGAGGCAACCATTTTGGTGTAAAAACTCCTCAGAAAACGTCCCATGGAGTTGAAAGTCTCTCTGACAGAATGGAGCACAGCGGGGAATGTAAACAGATTTAATAAGGCACTCTCCAATCAACACTGTTACGGCTAGCTACCACCGTTCTCTCGCTCACTCTCCGCCTCTGTCTTTCTCAGTCAGTCTCCGTATCTCTGTTGTGGTAGAGTGGGGAGTGAGGAGGGAAGGATACTGTCAAAAGAACAATTTGCATGCAGCTTTTAGACATCTCCCTGTCTGTCTGTTTTTCTGCTGTGGGCTTGGGCCATTCTTCTGTGTGTGTGAGTGTGTGTGTGTGTGTGTGTGTGTGTGTGTGTGTGTGTGCATGCTCTTCTCCTCACTGCAGATGCCACAGTGTGTACACGGGGAACTGTGTGCATACATGCGTGCATGTGTGTGAAATGAAAGGATGGAAGCAGATGCAGCACTGACATTTTGTTCTTGCTGATCCCAAACACTTAGACAGACAAAAGGAAGAATACAGAGATAATCTGATATACAGTTAAGCCTTTTAAAGGTCTTCCCAAAACCAAGGACAAGATGGATGCTTGAACTTGTTTAAACTCCAGTTTGGTATGCTGTATGGTTATTGAGAGGGAATTTATTCATGTACATCACACTGAGATTATGTATGTATAATGTATTTTGTAAACAAAAAATAAACCACAATGATTTAATTATCTGGTAACCAGAGTATTGTATTAATAATACTGTTTATATACCGGTAGTGGTTGTTAGTGGTAATTAAAGTGGTAATTATTTGCTTGCCGTATTTTTGATTAAAGCCAAGAAGTATACTCATTTTAAAGATCGAAAATGCTTCTGAAAAACTATTTCTGTACAAACTGTGAAATTTAATGCTTTGAGTGGTATTAATAGAACACAGGTCCCGTCTTTTGATAATCCAGAAATAGAGCGAAATGCCGCTTCTCCTCACTAAAGCCAGCTCTGCTTCCAAGAGCAGCGTCTCTGTGTACTTTAGAATAGTTAAAAATAGACCGAGCGCTGAACAGCTGAAAAGGGGGAAAGGGAGAGCTCTGTGTGATGACTTTAAACATTTGATTGAATTCGATTAAAGAATATTTACATGCTAATTTCCACATTTCCAAGTTCTAATTATACTGAAATTATTTGGTCACTTCACTATTTGTGCATCGACTCTTTAGGAATGTGACTTTATGCTCAAATGGCAATAGACCAGCCATAGTTTACTATAGGCTGTTGCAGCATGATACATACATATGACAAAACCAACATTTTAGTTAAAATTTTTTCATGCAAATGGTATTTGCTCAGAATAAGTATCCACATTAAATATCCTCCTCCTCCTACGACTTTTGACTCTCTCCCTCTCACCTTATTTTTATTTATATATTTATTTATTCTTTTGGGGGGTGGGCTGTTTGCTCACAGTTACAAGCGTCACAGTTGCTCTTTGAACATTTAGATTCTGAGAAGCTCTTTAAAACCAGAAATGAAAACACTTCTCTCTGTCACAGCAGCAGCAGCAGCAGCAGTCAAATATTGTCGCTAGCTGAAGCCCCCCCCCCAGACAAAATCTGTTCACAGAAGCCTCTCACTGTCTCCATAAATATTTAGCTGTGTATCCTTTCTGTGTCTAGTGTTAAGTTGTGGAATGTAGTGTGTATAATGTGTTTAATATATGTTCTCTTTGTGCAACAATATTAATGGTTAACTTTTGACAGACTGTGATGTGATTTGTTTTTTGCCTAATTGAGGAATATCACAAAATTGTGAATTGAGTAACTTTATAAATCATTTCATTATCTCATATTATATATTTGCACTCAATGCATTATTACATTGTGGGATTGGGTGAAGCCTATAATGTAATAATTCATTGAGTAATCATGTTCACAACAATGTGAAAGTTCAACATTCTGAAGGAGATAATATTTGATTCTCGGTCTTTACATTTTCAAATCCTGCCAGCCAGAAATACATGAATTAATTGTATGCTGTTTCAACACATTGTAAGTACAAAGCTGGTTGAAAACCTTTCAAATGTGTTTTTGCAATATCTAGAAATGGGCTTTTAAAAGCCATTTCCCCCAAACTGTTAATCTGACTTAATGCAACAAAAGTCATGCTTCTTAGGAAATTAATTTAGAAAATAACCACCCTGTCACAGTTCTGTGTGCCTTGAAGGATATTTGGTGCTTCAAATTACTTAAATACTGTACAAGCCTCAGCTAATTAATACCATCTCCCTCCTTCTTCTTCTCCTCTTTTCTTCCCCTCCTCCCACTTTTCTCCTCCTCGCCGCCACGCTCCAGATCATCAGTAACATGGAGGCTCCAGTGACAAACGGCCCCAGCGGCGGCAGCACCACGGCCAACGGGCCCACCACCAACAGCCGCGGCTGCCCCTCACCCATGCAGACCGGCCCGTCAAACGACGACAGCAAGACCAACCTCATCGTCAACTACCTGCCCCAGAACATGACCCAGGAGGAGTTCCGCAGCCTGTTCGGTAGCATCGGGGAGATCGAGTCCTGCAAGCTGGTCCGCGACAAGATTACAGGTACAGAGCGGAGACATTCGTGTTTTCTCGCTAACACATCAACTTTCACGAGCTAAAGAAAAACCCTGAACCTCACCAAAAGTGAATCCACAGGCCTATCAATAACAATAATAATAAGCAGAAATAGGGAGAAAACATGATTATACTGTACTACAATTAGTTATCATTTGTTGGTCTGCAAAGGCAACGTAAGTTTTTCTAGACTTACTCCAAAAGCAAAAGGGGAAAGGGAAACCCAAGGTGAGATACTATAATAAGTTCCTCTGGGGATATAAGAGGTGTAGATGCTCACTATGAGCTGACGATCGCACTTCTGATTCACTGCGGCATCTTGCTTTTCCTTTATAGTGGTCAATCCACCGCCGTAAACATTTGTAGCTTCTCCACAAACCGCATGTTGTATCATACTTTCATATTGTGTTATAGTCAAAACTAGAAAGGTAAGAATAATAAACTGGACACACTAGGCAGGTGAGGAGACTGCTGTTCACAGTGCTAAAAGATTAAAGGTCGTGTAGACGGGACGGGGTGGTCATACGCTGGGTTACACACCTGGACAAAACACATTGAAATATGATGTGAATAATTCACACTGGGGTCCACAAACCGGTCCATTCTTCTCACATGGAGAGATCCATCTCTGGCCTCTCTGGTCCGCTCGAGCGCTACAACTCCGCAGTGTAGCGAAGTGCCACATGTTCTCCAGAGGTGTTTAAATTAAGCAGCACTTTGCCGTGCTAATCATGGCTGTAATCTGGGCCTAGTGGCAGCGTGGGCGGCCGTACAGCAGATGGATCGGTGGGGGTGGCTGGGGGTGGGGGGGGCTCTGTGATAATGCTCTATAATGGCTTTCATTTTAGATCCTACTTACTGACACTCTTCTCCTGATAATCTCATTAAAGAGCACCAGGCAGCCAGTCGAGACCACCAAGTTGAGATAGGAGGCGACTAAGCTGTAAACTCTGGGCGTAAACACGCACACACAGACACTTAGAACGCGAACACAGAAATATCCCCCTTTTCATAGATTAAGTATCACCAAAAGGCCAATAGCGAGGACGATTTGGACCGTAGACCTGTGGAGGCCACTAGTCCACCCGTCCCCGCCTCCTTTTGTACTCTACTTCTTGGAGGCATGTTTTCGTGACTCCTCTCCAGGATCATCTTCCTCTTCCTCCGTAATGGGCCACAAAATGGAGCCTGAGAGTCAGACACCAGGATAATGGAGGATGGTGTGTGTAAAAATAACACTGGGATACCACATGCTATCATCATCACTGTGTTCTCTCTCCACTCAGTTTTCCTCTTTAAGTGTGATCTGCCACACAGCGGCGAAGGAACCGAGCTAACAGTGGATATTTGGAGAGAAAATGAACAGAATTGCCATGAAACTGCTCGAGCCCTAAATGGAAGGAATATGAGCGAGATAGAAATGCTTCTTTGCTCACTTCTAAACAATTTAG
Source organism: Eupleurogrammus muticus (assembly GCA_036785175.1). Lineage (NCBI taxonomy): Eukaryota > Metazoa > Chordata > Actinopteri > Scombriformes > Trichiuridae > Eupleurogrammus > Eupleurogrammus muticus. The sequence continues at coordinate 12,463,624 of JAYKQN010000006.1, forward strand.
GGTACTTCTATGCTCTGCACTGCAAGGTCTCTCTGATGACTTCGCATCAACGCAGAAAGTTATAAATAAATCCTGCCCTCCCTCCGTCACCCCCTGTGGTGAATTCCTGTTTTGCTTTCCCATGGGTGCAATTTCCTCACGCAAACTTTTAGGCTAACAAAGCACATATCCCCTGTTTCAGCAGGGAATGCCGAGGGGCTTTATAATCACATCCAAACCATTAACAGACTAAGCCAGGTTTGGAAAAAGGATGCTTGGTGAGTAGTAACGAGGATACAAGGCTGATACATACACCTGTACCTTCCTCAACTGTTTAAATAACTGCACATGTATATGAGAGCGATAAAAGATTTTCATCAGGGCTTCCCAGTGAGTCAAAGATTGCTGCAGGAAACAGCGTTTTTTTCAATGTGTAAATTCTAGCGAGGAACTTATGTCAGGAGGATAGATGGAGTGTTCTGTAGCGACGTTTTCCTCATACTAATGGGAATAAAAGGCTGTGCAGCCATCACATTTTATTATGCAGTGTGAAGAGCACAAGGGGTGTAGAATAGAGTTTAAGAATTTAAATAAATTCACTGACAATGCACTTGGATAATAGTTTCATTTTTTTATGATTACAAGACTGCAGTAAACCTCCCAACGGAGTTCCTTACTCGTGTAGTTTTAGTGTACATACCACCCAATGAGTATTTGTGCTTTACAGAACTTTTGTCCATTTATGTGGGATTAGCATGTCGCCGCCATCATCTGTTTGCGTTTCCCCTAAATCCCATCTCGACCAACCTGTGAGTGTTTGCTGACAAGGTGTGAGCGCACGAGTCTCTCAGAGGAAGGACAGACAGACAGGTCAACAGCGTCCTTTCAGCCTCCCGTGGCCCCGCTCCTGTCAGCTCCAATGACGCCAGCATGGCGTGAGGCTCGGGCGTGTGCAGGCAGGCTTGGACACTCTGGTGCCGTCTGTCACCCTGGCTGACTTCAGCTGGTAGAAAAGCCACCTCTGGGTGTCTTTCCTACTCCCCACATGCCTGCCTGCCTGCCTTCGCTTCCTGCCTGCACGACTACCTCTGCCTGGTGTTCTCATAACATGCCAGGGACCTGCAGGTTAATCTTTTATTAAAAGCTACCTCACACGAACCTAGCTGCAGCCCACACACACTCTCGCACTCAAGCCTCAGGCCTTCACTTGTGAATTTTCCTGTCAGCCTCTACTCTTAAAGCAAATCTATCTCAAACATGTCATTGTTTGAATTAACTGTGTACTGTATACTCTGGTAGCTAGTACAGTCGTTCGCCTGCATTCCAAGTACAGCAAAAACAGCATGATGACTTTGACACACTGCACTATGCACTATCCTTTTTTTCCTTTTTTGTAAAGGGAGCAAACCATCCATTTAAGGTGAAAAGGTCTGAAAGCTCAGTGGAAGCAACATTCCTTGGTGTTTTTACTGATGTGAGTAAAATATACATACCTGTGTGAAGAGCTTTAAAAAAAAAAAAAGAAAATTAATGTGGCCTTTGCAATATACTGAATCAGCATTCACAAACATACACACATCCACACACACAGAAATGGAATTGACTGATCCTTGTCAGGAAATCATTTTTCAGGATCATTTTTCTGCATCAGTTGCATTTATGCAGAAGAAATGAATGCATATGTTTTCATAATGACACGGAGGAGAAAAAGAATTGCTTCTCATGCTGGAATAAGAATTGATTGCATTGGGGTACGAGTGGATAGAGAGGTGGTTATGTTTTTTATGGGTGACTGTTTTTGCATTCTCGTGTTGAGCCAGTAATTACAGAAACCCGGATATCGCTAGTCTTCCCTTCACTCGCGGATTACTAGCTATCAGCATCTCACTCTGCATGTTTTATAACTGGAATAGCATTTTCCTAAATAATTTGTATTTCTACATCAAAACCTGTAAAGACGTTATCCCAAAGCACTGCGACTGAACCCTTTTACGCACACTAGTCACCTTCCATGTGTTGAGTTTTTACATGGAATCTGGGGAGCTGATGAAAATCATAGTGACAATGTAGCAAGCCAAGCAGATGTTGGCTATGAAAAATAGATGGACTGTGATGTCAGCTGTGGAGCAGTTCAAGCCGGAGCACCTCTGACAGACAGCAGCTCCGGTGCTGTGTGAAAGCCTGCTGCAAACCCATATCTTACATAAACACAGGTACATCTTATTTATATAGCGCAGTTGCAAAAAAACACATTTCAGATTTTCTGGATATAACTCGCCTTGCTCGTCTAACATCATAGTTCAGGCAGCACGCTTCCATTAGTTTCACTGTCTTTCCATTCCTCCTATGGAACATCAAGTGCACCCACAAGTATTGCAAACATTAAATATGCATCCAGCCCGTAATCTGAAAGGACAGACAGGTGGGACTTATCCCATGCACATTGTCTGTCAGTCTAACTAAGGAGCAGATCAAGTATTCACCATAAAAACCTCAGCTTACCCACATCTCTTTGTTGCTACTGAAAAATACATTGACACCACGCTCAGGAGCAAAGCTGATTGTCCTCATTTCCTCAGATTGCAAACTGAGCTGTTTTTCCACATCATTACTACACTGATGTTAACAAAACTCACCCAGAAGTTGTATTTTTATTGTTGTTATGAATTGTATTATTGTTATTATTACATCTTCTCTCTCCCGTCCTCCCTCCCTTTCCCGGTAGAGGCAGATGGCCACCCACCCAGAGTCCAGCTTAAGGTTTCTTCCCGTTAAAGGATTTTTTTTTTTCCCTGCCACTGTTGCCAAGTAATTTCTCATGAGGGAATATTACCTCTCTGTAAATTAAAGAGTGCATTCTATACCTGCTCTATATGAAAAATGCCCTGAGATTGCTTTTGTTGTGATTTGGGCCTATACAAATACATAAAATTGACCTGACATACAAGCTGCATTCATCTGAACCTGAAATGAGCTGAAGCCTGGAGATAGCGTGAACACAGCTGACAGCGAAAGAGATGAAAAAGGGATTTGACATCTCCAAAGCCAGGTATTAGGAGAGCTGCCAGGCTAAGAAGTGCAGACACAAGCAGGCAGACGCACATTAAAGTTTCAGAGTCCTGGGTCCAGAGAACGTACTGTCTTTCTCCTGTTAGCGGCCCACCCCAGCCTCCTCCTCCTCCTCCTCCCTCTGCTCAGGACCCAGGACAGGAATCCCTGAGAGCTCGCTTGGTTGCACTGCTCCTTTTGTGACCCTTTCGTGAGCATCTCTCCAGACTGCCTCTGTTCCCTCTCGTTCCTGCTCAGGAATGCCCTTTACGTGGAACCCAGAGGTTGTCCCCCATGTTGGCCTCCGATCCAGAGGCTGAAATGGCCACAGGGCTGGCTCCCCGCCCTCTGACCTCCCCTCCCTGTACGTCGGTACCTGGGGAGGAGAGAGCCAGACGGTCCCTTTGTCCCTGGCGTGTGCCGCAGGCCGGGAGGTGGATAGCCGAGGGCCCGCAGCCCTGCTCACGCTCGCCTCTCTCAGAAGGAGCCCGAGCAGGTTCAGCAGGGCAGGCGCTGCAATCCTGACGTAACAGGGTTATCCAAGACATGAAGGGGCTCTTCTGTCTGTCGGTTCGCTTTCTATTCCTCCGCCGCACAGCCAGCCAGTCAGCCCACACACTGCAGGCTGCAGTCCACTGCCCCAAAGCTCAGGGAGCCACCACGAGGGGGTGGTTTATGTGTGTGTGTGTTTGTCCCTGAGCTTCTACGTGGGCAAGCGTGTGTCTGCGTGTATGTTGGTGGAAGCAGGGCCTTGGGAATGGAGAGTGGGAGCCTCCTGACTGCAACAGTGGCTGCTACCTTGGCAACCCAGGAGGGAAAGATGTGTTGAATGAGCGAGTGGGAGAGGGATCTACAGTAGATATGTACGTGCGGGGGACGCGGCTCTGTTTATGAATTTACTTATTTAAACAGGCTCATATACTGTATGCCTCATGATGTGCGTTACCTGTAGCGCCATTATTCGACGCACTGTAGCGTTTTGTTTCCGTGGTCGTCGTTGTTGTTCCGCAAACTCACTCAACTCCCTCTCTCTAATTCCTAAGGACTTGACCCTCTTTAAGGTAAGTGAAGTGCATTTTGACGTGAAGCTGGTGACAGGGCACCTTTCCAAATGTTTGGGAGCGCTGGCCCATCAAAAATAGCACCACCTCAAGTTGCAGCAGCAGCGAGGGGCCAAATGTCAGAGAATGGGAGAGGATGGAGGCAGAGCCTGGGACACTTTTTTTTTTCCTTTCTGTCTTTTTATTATTTTATTTTTTTTCGGACGAAATGTCTTCATGTTAAAATGTCGCTAAATTTAAGACTGACTGACCGGATTTGCCTGTTTCCAGGGAGCAGGAGCAGGCCCTATCAAGGTGTGTTAGCATCACCGGCTCTCAGCTCTGATGATCCCTGCATGCTGCAGCTCCTCCTTTCCCCTTCTGATGAGTCTGCCCCCTCATGACTTCTGAATGACAGGCAGACTCCACCGCTGCCACAACTCAAATATTTTATAGGTAGCTTTTAAGGGTCCGGTCACAGAGATAGCATTTCTTTTCCTCCATTTTTTAAAAAGTTTTGTTTCAAATTCATGCAAAGCTTCTTCCATTTCTACAAAAAGTTGTCATTGTTATGGAAATATATGAACTAAACAGAAACAGAGCACAAAGAAGGGAACTGTTGGCAGTTATGTCACCTCTACAGAACGTTTCTTCTCAAAGTACAACACTAATATCTGTTTTGACAACATAGTGTGAGCAGTTCCATTTCGTATCTGACTAATAACTCCACACTCGTAGAGAATGTCCTTGGGAACAATAGATTTCAGCGAGGTTCATAGTAAAAATAGAGGGTTCTAGCAACTATGTGTTTCATTTAGTAGCTACCTCTCTAGATCAAAGCGTCTATAATGCATTGTGTGAGCCTTGCCTGATGATAGCAGGCGATGAAGATGCTTTCATGTCTGCAGTACAGGGCTCTTAGTCACATAATACAACTAAAAAGCACAAAATAATGACAGGCAGTCTTTCTATGTGTACCATACAGCATGATTATGTACTTTACTGTGTGCCTTGCAGTGTTGCACATGAATATGTTTAACTCAGGTTTTATGCCTGAACATTCTGTAGAGCCATGCATACATCTATTATGCTTTTATTTATGCATACTTATGTACCCCGCTGTAATTCTGCATAGGTACATAGACGTGGATGGTCACATCCAATGCACCAATGTGTTTATGTGTGTGTGTGTGTGTGTGTGTGCGTGTGCGTGCGTGCATTCAGAAGGGGGAAGGAAGGGTAAAATTACATACTGGGGCCAGCAGGCAGGACACCCGCTCGAAGTACACTCATTTTCTCATCTCACACGTTGAGTAACCCGCTGCTCCTCAGGAAACAAATAATGGCTTACTCATAACACCTCGCCAACACACCAACGAGCTACTCACTAGAAATAGCAGTGATTTTACCGTTGAAAAACATGCCCACCTCCCCATACAATTTATTTCAGATTGTACAAAAGGTCTACGGGAAGAGTGGAGGTGGGTCCAAATTACCCCCCCACCTCCTCACTCCCTACCACATGTGGTTTGTCTATTAATGAATCTGGACTTGTGACACTATGCGGTGAAGAGCTGCAGTGCTATGGTGGTAAACCTATACAATGTAGAGAGGTCGATTTTGGCACGACTGAGCATACTCCTACGGTATTAGATCATTAACCAACCATAGATTCTTAGATTTATATACCTCACATAAATCACATTTTGACACATTCCTTATTAGACGACCTCTGCCGTTACTAGATTTACATAATCTTTATTAAGAAGCCACCTTTCCTTGCTGGCAAGCTTTTTCTTGAATCCTTAGACTGGCACTGTAAGAAGCTGACGAATCAAAAGCAAATGAATATCTTACCTCATTAAAAGGCCATTACGCAGAGCAATGCATCATTTGGGTTCTTCGTTTTAATTGACAATTAAAATATATAAGTTACTGTATCCATTAAGCTAATTGATCAGCACAAAGCTGATTTTTCTGTTAGCTACAACCCCATTAGAGGCTATTAATCATGCATCTTTAATAGCTTTTCTATATTCCCTCAAATGCTGTACTTTTCTGTAACTACAAATTACCAATAAACAGTCTTTCTCTACCCTTTGTAGCCCAGCTAGCAACATGTCTCTGGTTATGGCAATATTCCTCTGTTAGTCTTCCACTTTAGTCTAGATTAAAATATCTCAACATGTATAAAAGGGAGTGCGATGAATTGTTGAACAGATTTTCACAGGGCCCTACTTTAGTCCTATTTCTGCAGTTTGTCTCATGTTTTAATAACGTGACGCATCCTGAGCCGGCCTTGTCCATCCATTCTGATAAGACAGCGTGCAATGCCGAATGATGCTGAGCCATTTAAACCTCTGACTGAACTGTGCTTAACTGTGTTTTGTTTTTTTTTGAGCTGGAACAGGGCAGGCCACTGTGATGATGTGAGCCAAGTGCAGGCAGCATGCCGGGCTGATCCAGCTGGGGAGTGTGGCTGTGGGTAAGGCAGGTGTTGTGACCAGACAAAGCCTACCACACCGCCTGCTACGCGTGCACATACAGCCTCTTACAATAGGGCCTTTGCCGATACGCCTATGAGTGTGCATGCATACCGACGATCAAGGATGGAAATAAACCCTGATCTTCGTCTTTTTCCAGTGTTGACATTCACTAAACGGTTTAGTAACCACAATACCCCCCCTCCAGACACACACACAATGACACATTCGCTGGTTACCCGCCAGCCACTCCGCTCCTCACCGTCCTGCTGTGAGGACATACTTCGTTGCTTGTGTTTGTTTGTGCGCTTCTGTGATTGAGTGATTACATGTTTACTTGAACGCGCGCGCACATGTGTGTACATCTGCCAGTGCGGCGGGTTTGGAGGTGCGTCTCCCATCCATCCGTGCGGATTCCAGGCTCCCCGCTGGTAGCGGCTCGGTGGCGGGCTGGAAACGGTGGGTGGAATCCCCTCCCAGAGTTTTCATAATGCCGCGGGCAGATGTCTCCCCTCATCTCCCCGCTCACCTGGGGACTGATGCCAGCCAGCGAGCCGCACTCCCGCCCTCGCCCCTCCAGCCCTGGAGGCCCTCAGCCTTGCCAAGGAAGGAGTAAAGATGCGAGTGGAGGCGGGCGGATATACCGGTAGCAGCCTAAGCTCCCCATGCATGCAACACGCACAGACACACACTCATTGAAAGTGTGCACACAAACGTCCATAAACACATAATTTGCATACCTATATAGCAGCTGCAGAACACCACATTCATCATCGCTGTAATTAAAGTAAATACATTATTACGTTTGTTATAGAACTAAAATCCTTGCGCATGGCTGCACTTGCTTACGAAGCACACATACACACCCATGTAGAGCAGTATCTCTGCACCACTAAGCACCGCCCGGCCCATCCAGACTGTCCTGCATGAGTGCTCTTCGCCAGAACACTTCATTTCCAGCTAACCTCCTGGTAGCGGCGCTTGTCGAACCTCACATTTCTTGTTGAAGATGAGGGAGAGGGGTGAGGAAGGTGATGGGAAAGTGGGAAGCGAGGGTGGGAGAGATGGCGAAAGGCGCGACGGAGCATTCTAAGCAGCTGTTGCACCCATGTAGAATTTAAACTATCTACTACAGTAATGTATGCACCTACGATCAGTTACCATTGACGGGAATACTCAATTGATCCACATACACTTCTGGGTCTCTTCGCCCCGTAGGTATGAGTGTGTGAGTGAATGGTGTTCTGGGTAATTTAGAATTCTGTCTAAAAAAACATTTTATTTACTTTATCTATCCAACACTTTCCTTTTCATTAAACTCATACAAATAATTACCACCAAAGTAATATAATGTTCGCTTTGTTTGTTTTCAGATTATACTATTTAATAAAAAAAAATCCACAGAAATGATTGTGTGTTATAGTCAAAGTGCCAAACTTAACACCTGATGTCAGCTGAGAGTCAGAGAGGAAGAGGAGGGAGAGGAGGGTTGGTTATAAATAGCAGTAGTCTCTCCAGGATGGCAGGTTTTTAATTAACAATAGAGAGCGTCTGATAATTCACAGTTAATCCAGAGGAAAAGAGGGAGGGGTTGGAGGAGAGGAGAGAAGAAGAGAAAATCATCAGCTGTTTGATGTTAGGACTACAAGTCCCTCCTGGCCCTTCCACTGCTCGCTGCTGAGCCGTTCTGCGCCGTGATATCTACAGCCCAAATGTATTTATTTTGTGAAACAGCCGTGCTCCATATTTTGTGATCCACTTTGTCTCAGACTAACCGATGTCTGTTCCCATTAGAGCGAATCTGTGCGCGCCGCTCCTCTCAAACTGACGGGGATCCTTTGTGCCCGCGTGCGGCGTTAGCGGGCTGGGGCTGTTTGTTGAAAAACTAGCCGACTGAAGGCCCTGATGGCTGGAGGCGTCCGCTTAAAGTCCTACGCCTGTTGAAAAGCTTGATCTGTCAGGGAAACACTGGGAGATGTCAGGCTTGCTTCACACTCAAAGGGAGTCTGCTATCTAAGACACTTTGAGCTTAGAGGGAAACGGGGGTTGTATTTTTTTCTCCTCTTTTTGCACAGCTGCAAAGACAGAAACAAATATGTTATTTGTACTTACTGTGATGGTTTATTTGGTTGAGTCTAAAGAAATGTATGTGATATAAGAAATATAAACGCATTTATATTTTATCTAAGCATTTATTCACTACAATTTCTTTATTTATTCTATATAAAAAAGGGGGGGTGGTAGAACAGATTCTAGAGCCTCATCAATATAATAAGTAAACAATAATGAAGATACAGGGATCGGTCTACAGTCCCTTTCCAATTAATTACTCTCATATGAAATATAAAGATAAAAGGTTTTTTCAATTTGTTGGTAAAGAGTTTTTTTCTTTATTTCACCTGGATTAGAATTTGATATCAAAATGTGTTTAAATGAAAGATGGAAACAGTCCCTTAAGGGGAAATCATGCCTGGAAAGATGCTCTTTTTTCATAAATTCACCGCACAAGTTGTTGTTTAAATCTGTAGGACCGAGGTGGTACAAAAGAGCAGGTTGACAGAAGCCACACCAAGCCTTTTGGTGCTCCAGGCAGGAATCACTATGATCGTATTAGTATTGACGAAGCGATGTTGTAGAGGATTTTAAGAACTTGGGTTAGTATCAAGTTTTAGTTTTTAAGATGAGGACAAACTCTGACCAGGGAATCACTTTCTCATTTTGCTGAATAGACTAAACCGTTTGCAAGTAGAGAGGAGAGAATAGACTTATTCCTCAGTCACTTTGTAGGTGTAAACACTTAGACAGTACAGAGTGTGCTGGGTCCTCTCAAACCTCAGAGTGCTGATGGGAAGTATAAATTGAGATGGTTTCTTGCATCTGAACAAATTGAAGAAACAAAAGAATGAAATGGAGATTGCATTTTAAAAGCTTTTCTCTCCCTCCTCCTGGCATTTCAGGTCAGAGTCTGGGCTACGGCTTTGTCAACTACATCGATCCAAAGGACGCAGAGAAAGCCATCAACACGTTAAATGGACTCAGACTTCAGACCAAAACGATCAAGGTAACGCACACCATCCACCATCCACCATCTAAACCAGTCAGAATTGTTTTTGGTACACAACACATTTCTTGAAACAAACTAATTAGGAAAGAATTGCAGCCAATTATAAAAACTATAAAATAACTTCCATTCAGTTCCATGATAAAAACTGAAACTGTGTTTCGCAAAAGTTTTAGAGGTCACGGTAAACTTAATAATACGGCTGCTTTCTTCTTACTCAGAGCCCATTAGATAGCGACGCTGTTTGTAAATGAGGGCAAAATGGGATTAACGTGCAGCACGCCTCAGAAATAAAGACCATCTAAATCAAAGGGACACATTAAAAAGCTTGTGACTATAGACGATATGCTAATTACTTTCCAAATGTCAAAAGTGTTAAAGTAAAATTATACGGAGGGAACACGTCAATCATCACATGTTTTCAACTATAATGGAGGGCTCTGTCATTGCGTTTTAATGTCATGACTAATGTGGAGGCTTGATGGTGGTTGTCAGGGAGGTAAAAACAGATAAATCAACGTTGCACCGTCCCTCCTCCAAAGCATGTTTTGAACACTCAAAATCGAACCTTGCAAGCCGCTGGCTGTGCGGAGGTTTTTTTTTTTTCCTCTTCGACTCTCCCCTGGTATCATCCCCTCTGCTCTGTGCCTGGCGTTGCTGCAACGCTGGGCAATATTATGCTGCTCCGTCATAATCCCTGGATTCTCGTCCCTGTCATTTGATCTAATCTGATGTAATCTAATCTAATAGGATGGGATTAGCCTGTAGTTGTGAATGGGGAATCCCTCAGAGAATCTCCCCGATCCCTAGACAGCATACATGCCGTCTGGCCTGGGCTGAGTTCTGCACAGCAGCGCCTGGCTCTCGTCTGACATCTGCCAGAGAGACCCAGGGTATCTGGGTTCACTGTAACGTTTCCGTGTTTCCTACATGTGTTGTATTTGTGAATGCGAGTGTGTACATTTCTTGCTTGTTTGAAGTGGGATCTGTGGTGCTCTGGTGTGTTTACATTGGGCGGGTCACCACAAGTGTTTGAATGAGCCGAAATACGAAGACTTGACGTGTTCGCCTGTGTGTGCTCTTCATTCATTAAAATGCATAATTGCTACTCGCTATGGCCCTGACCTTAAAACAGCTTCTCAACGGATTCATATTTAAAATTCTTTCTAAATGTGCACATTTGTGTTGCATCTTTCCAAACAGACTTTTCACACATAGATTAATTTGCTAATAGACATCCTCTCAGTATTTCACCGTGTTCAGGTATCTTAGAATATTAGTATTATTCGAGTATGACAGTCAAGTGAGCTTTTTCAAAAACGAGGCCTGTAAACTGAAAGATAAGATTAGGAGTCAAGAGTTGCACTGTGCCAGTCGTAAAGAGACTACAGTTAAGTTTTCCCAACAATTTTCACAGTATCAAAGGCATCTTGGGTGTTTTCAGATTTTACATTACACCCGAAAGCACGTCAGCCGACTTGGGACGAAGTCTTTATTTAGTGTCTGAGTTAATCTATTTCCACACTCATAACACAAAAGGTTGCCTGAAGTTGTTCCTGAGACAAAGGTGATCTCCTTAATGACAGAAGACAGGTCTGCATCCCTGTCTGGCACTATCACTCGTTCACACTTCACGTCCTCCCTCCCCATTACCTACTTTCCCCGCTTTCCTTCACCACACCAGGCTGACAAACCCTCGAGGTAACAAGGCAAATTAAAAGGGAGCATGGTAATTCTAAAATTAAGGCTGTCGCGCTCTCGTGTCACACCCTTCCCACTCTCCACCACTACACTTGTGAGGAAACACTTGGCCTAGAGATTCACATGCTCTCGGGCGATGTGTCTCTCTTTCTGTCTTTGAGTCGGTTTTTCCTCCACCATGACACCTCAGATTTTGTCAACGCCGGCTGCGATGCCGCTTCCCCTCACACCTCAGCGGGGAAGCGGCGTGCCAAAGGTGAGAGAAGCTCACAGTGACACGCGTGCACATAATCTCAGACATTTATACAGCTTGTGCTTGTGAACACTTTGATCTTCGCACTTACAGTTTTTCTAACTTTGCTGCATACATACACTCACTCCTACACACACACACACACACTCCTGCTTCACACATGCACCACACCACACTTGTACACAATACCGCTCACAGCTTGAGGAGGTGTTGATGGATTAGACATCTGGAGTTAGCTGACAAGGAGCGAAAATGAGGGAGAGCTGCACGGAGAAGAAAAGAGGGGGGAAAAAGGAGGCAGAATCTGGAAGCACAGAAAGGTTTAGCGAGGCAGCAAGCAGGAAGGAAGGAAGGAGAGAAGCAGGAGGAGAAAGACCCAGGCAGCGGAAAAAAAAAAAAAGGAGAGAGATGCAGAAAGGGAGACGAGGAGGGAGGTTTGTGAACGACGACAGGAAAAGTGAAGCATTGGGGGAAGCCAGCTGTTCTCAATCCCATTCTCCCACCATTAGAGCTCAGCAGGATTTCCATGCTGTTGCTCAAGGATATGACTACATATCCACCATATTTGCCTGACTTTAACCTTATTTGATGGCTTATGTCTCCACATGTCAGAGGCAATGAAAGTACTGGAAGGCAAAGCTGCTCCAGTCAGCAGCAGCAGTAATGGGATTTACACGACTTTTTGTTGAAGCAAAAAACTGGTCCGCACATGAGTATGTTGGGGACAATGTTTGACAACTAAAAGTTCGCTGGCAGAGAGCGACTGCTGGGAGCTGCACAACACAGGATAACCAGTTGTTCAGTTCCAGTCATTAGAGATATTCGAGGTAGAAGAATGTGAATGACTGGAAAATAGCACCAACGCCTGTGTGTTTGTGTGTGTGTGTGTGTAGACATGTGCTTGTGGAAAAGTGTTTCTGTACACGTGTAGAAATGAGGAGGAGGAACAGCGTGTGACAACGAGGGCCTGACTGAAATTGTGTGGGTGAGTGGTAACATGAGGGAGAGTTTTTATTCCCTCTGTGAGATTACTGTCCACGGGAGTTTTGCAAGGGCAAGAATGAAATTTGGGATTTTGTGTGTGCTTGTGAGTGTGTATGTGGTTGCATGTTGTACATTTTGCAGCACTGCATGAATTAAATATATGAAGGGGCAACATTTTACTCCCATCACGGGTGCTCTGCAGTAAAGAATACATTAAAAGTTTGACTCATACCTGCTTAATAAAACAAAACTGTGAAAATTGACTCTTTGGAGTTCATGGGGCTAAATGGTGCTTGGTGAAAAGCTTAAAGGCTTTCCTTAACTTAGTCTTAGGCTTATTGCTAATGTCTTAATTAAATTGCCTACTGAAAAAGACATGTGCAAACACAATATATTAACCCTACCATTATTTGTTCATTCATATTTCAACTCAGACGAGTGCTGGAGTCAGTACGGTGAATTCAGTAACTTTTGGGGTCAAACTCCTAATACTAGTAATCCTGTTCCCTTGGCTACCTAAGCTGTCTTTTCAAAGTAAAACCCCTGACTCTCTCAGGAAACTGCTCAAGTGTAATCTCTAAGGAGCTAAATCTTTTCCATTGCTTCTTTTCCTTTTGTATTAGGAAACTAGTCGTATTTAGTGGATCCAATGACCCACACCCTGCCCGTCCAAAACACAGGCACTATTATCTCGTGTAGATATGAACCCCCTGTGACGTAAATGAGTAATTAAATACTAGTGTCCTAATTTAGCATCTATATACCTAAGACCTTTTTTTCCTCCCTTTTCCCCACAGGTTTCATATGCACGACCCAGTTCAGCCTCCATCCGTGACGCCAACCTGTATGTGAGCGGTCTGCCTAAGACTATGACCCAGAAGGAGCTGGAGCAGCTCTTTTCCCAGTATGGACGCATCATCACCTCCCGCATCCTCGTCGACCAGGTCACAGGTATCCATGGGGCAGCGCCTCCTCTGTCTATACACTCCCAGACTGACACACAGGAGCCACACTCATGTATGTATGCATGCATCATCTCACTGCTTCCTCCAGCTATTTACCAGCATATTTAGATTAGATTAATATTTTACTCATGCATTTCGTAAACAAAAAGGCACTGTGTGTTTAAATCTTGAGCAATCCAAAATCGTTTTTTATGCAGCTAAACAACTGCTTTTTCCGAAAGATAAATGACCAACACCGAGGGTAAATTTAAAGGTATTCGCCACAACTACTACTCGAGTATAAAAACATTTTCAGCCAAATAAAGATGACAACTGGACATGACAAGGCTTATGCCGACTGGCGATCGGATCGCATGCACGTCGACTTTTGTTTTTGTCTTTTTTTTTTCCTCGCCGATGCTGTCGCAGGTTGTATGTGTAGCGAGGGTGCAGTCCACAGAGAGGGAGAATGTGCACGGGTCAGGCTGGCGAGCAGAGTATGAAGATAGCTGTAGGCTATAACTGAACATAGCAGTGCAGTGTTAACATTGACATTCATTTGTCAGTGAATAAATGCTCCTACTGTGCATATACAGATGTTCCTGTCTGAGTGTCATGTCCGCCAACTGAACCCTGTTAATCATCGGCCTTTGTCGACTGCCCCAAAACACTTACAAACTGCCTGGGTGGCATCCAGGGACTCGTCTTTTGCATTTAAATCCTGAAAAAATAGTCAACGTAACATTCGTCTTTGACAGGAACTCCATGTTTGTCCTGTCAACTGACCCAAAGGGTGATGAAAGGGCATTCTGATGATGGAGAAAATTGCTCAACTCCATACAAGATATGACTTAAGGGTTTTCATCTCTGCTGATACTGGCAAGTAGTAAACACTGGTGTAAGAGCTCAGTGGGCCTGTAGATGTTATTCTTTCATCTGTCTATAGAAGTAGTGTTTTAACATAATCGCATGCATGTAAAAGGCATTTAGACAGGAGTGAATGTCTTCACATCTGTGCATACACAAAGAAGTAATAGAGAAATTGCTGTGCATGCGTGTGTGTGTGTGTGGGGGGGGGGGGAATACATTGTGACACAGTAAAACAAAAGCAGGAAAATGATATGATATGGAGTAGTGACAAATCATGAGTCAAGCATAGTCAGTACAGCCAAAAATATTGACATTTGACTAAATATTCATACATTCACAAGTAACAGGAGAAAAATATGAACATATGTATGTGTGTATATATTTTTCTATATTCCTGACCACTGCCTCAGCTGAGGGTGCCGTGGTAAAAACTGTGATTTTGCGAGAGGCACAAACTGTAATATACACGCACAATTGCACATTCCACTACATCCTAAACACAGGAATGAATCACATCAGCCCATTGTGTTGCAAAAGAACCCCTCCAGCATGTCTCTTAGATCCATTTCAGGGATTGTGTGTGTGCCTACAGGCTGCAACCTGCTCCAGTGTTATGTGCAATGTGTACTGATGAAGCAGAAAGGGAGCAGCATGCTGTAAGCCACACTCATTTGCCTAAGCAGAATAAATCACTGCTGGCAGTGAAGTGCATGCCTGTCTGTACACACTGAGCAGAGGTGGAGAGCGGGTTAGGAGAGAGGGGAAAGCAGATGAAAGGAAAACAAAGGAGACAGGGGGGGGAGTGCAGATGAAGAGGAGGAGAGAAAAGGAAAAGAAAAGCAGGTAGCAGAGGGTGAGGAGAGATGAGGAGAGATGTGGGAATGAGAGGAAGTGAGCAGAGGAAGGAAGGGAAGGGAGAGTTAAGGAGAGGGGCAAAGGCAAAATTTCTCCATTAATACACACATTCATGTGAGGGATTCACTGGGTAGATCTGCCGTCTATCTTAACTAGCAGCCCAGCCATACCACCATGCTACTTAGACCATGGGATTCCCCATAAAGAAACACGGCCACGCAGCAAAGCAGCAGAAAAAACATCTGTTCATACCACAGCCGTGTCTCTGATTTGTAGCTTCGCAGCTCAGGCCACACAACATGAATAAAACAAACCTTAACAGAGGCGGCGCTGGTCACAGGAAGGTGAGGCTCATGCATTCACCATAGCTCGGGTTCACAAGAAAGTCAATAATTCATTAAAGCACCATTCTTCACTAGAACGTAGTAAGTATAGTGGAGCGTTCTCACAAGCACAAACAGATAAAGATGAACACACTTCAAGATGAGCACATAACGTCATGGCTTCTTTCGAAGGGTTCATTTAGAAAACCTCAGATCCTACAGGAGTCACCGCACTTTGACGTGGGTTTAGCTGAGAATTAAGAGACAATTTTAGGGCATCCATCTTGTGTAAATAGAACCATTATTTTTTCGACATGTTGAGTCCTTTTTTGTTACTTTGTCTGAACTGAGGTTCACTAAGCATAGTATGGCTTGGATTATGTGAAGGACATTTCTAGTTCAAACCATGATATTACAGTTAACTATATATATGTATGTGTATATTTATACACATATGCAGGTGGGCAGTGCTGCTGTCTCACAGCAGGTTCAAGTCTTTGTGCTGGGGCCTTTCTGTGTGGAGTTTTTAGTTCTCCCGTGTCTGCGTGGGCTTTCTCCAGCTTCCTCCTACAGTCCGAAAACACGCTTAGGTTAATTGGAGATTCTAAATTGCCCCTAGTGTGTGTGAGTGTGTGAGTGAATGCTGTGTTTGCCGACGATAGGCTGGCGACCTGTCTGGGGTGAGGTGCCTCTCACCTGTAATGTGCTGGGATTGGTTTCTGCAGACCCCCATGACCTTAATAAGGAATAAGAGACTTAGTGAGGAGTAAGCAGGTATAGAGAATGACTGACATACAGCACATCATAGCACGTCATATATACATATATATATATATATATATATATATATACATATATATATATATATATAGGGCGACACGGTGGTGCGGTGGGTAGCACTGTTGCCTCACAGCAAGAAGGTCGCAGGTTCAAGACCCGCCTTGGGCCTGGGTCTGGGGCCTTTCTGTGTGGAGTTTGCATGTTCTCCCCGTGTCTGCGTGGGTTTTCCCCGGGTACTCCGGTTTCCTCCCACAATACAAAAAACATGCTCAGGTTAATTGGTAAACTCTAAATTGCCCATAGGTGTGAGTGTGAGAGTGAATGGTGTGTGAATGGTGTGTGTGCCCCACGATTGGCTGGCGACCATCTGGGGTGTATCCCTGCCTCTCGCCTTAACGCGCTGGGATAGGCTCCAGCAGACCCCTGCGACCCCGAAAGGGAATAAGCGGGATAGACAATGGATGGATGGATATATATATATATATATATATATATATATATATTTATATATATATATATATTTATATAAAGAGAGAGAGAATAAGAGAGACAGAGAGAGAAGGTGGTGTGTATACATTGCGTAAGCTTGCTAATACACAAACACTTTGTGTGTGTGAGATGTTCTTCAAGGTGTCCCCAGAGGGTTAAGGATCAGCAGGAGAAATGTTAATGATTAATTAGACGTTAGAGTTGCAAGTGATTAAAAGCATGGAGGACTTAAGAAGGGCCCTGAGAGTAGGATGCTGGCATCATTGACTCATCTTTTTCTTTCCGCTGTTACTCTACAGAGGCAGATGCACACAAGACACACACACACACACACACACCCACACACTCACTGCCATTAAGAGAAATGGGCTGCAAATTAAAACTCCCCCGTGACTGCCCAAAATGGAAGTACGGAATAAGAAAAATGAGATACAGAGAAAGAGAGAAGCTCAGAGGTTTGCAGTGGTGTCAAACCAGTTTCTGAGGTCAATAAGTACTGCCATGTGTAGAGATTCACTGGAGACGACGATGTCCTAATGCCAATAAGGTTGACCACCTGGAAATTTGAAATTGAAGAGACCACCAACCTTATTCTGCTTTTTATGAGGAAAGTGCATCTGGTTTGCAAAATTCTGTCTGATACGTAGCTGTATACAAACATGCTGCTGATATCTATACTGTTTATGTGGAGTACAGAAATATGCAATTTGAGCACAGCGTCAATAGTTTATCTTAATTTCCTTGATGTATAGCAGTTCCCCAATATATAACATTTGTAGATACAAACAACCTCTGACTGATGTCCATAAATGTTTGTAAAATGCTGTATTGCATTTAAAAAATCTACTATTTTGAACCACGTGCCACATTCGACTAGTTTCCCCCTATGCTGCAACCCACGCCAAGCAGCTATGAACACTAGGGGTGGTACAGTCACAAAATCCATGGTTCAGTTCGTTTTATGGTTTTATGGTCACGGTTATTGGTTTGATTCGGTATATGTTGATCGTTGGGAAAATCAATCATGTCTACAGCATAAAAGTGAATTTTGTTACAGACTGAGGTGAAAAGTAGATGAGATTCTGGCTGCAAGAGAGGAAACAATTAGAGTTACAACATGTGTTCAAATTATTTGGCAAACAAAGTTATCTTTACCTAAGAAGCATAGGCTTAATCAGCACTAGACTTAGGTCCCTATGTCTCAAATAATGTCTCTTCATACAGTTCAGGAACTACCATGTTGATCATGTGTTTGAGGGAGGGGATTTTATATCAAGGCTCCAGGATCTGTCTGTC
Source organism: Eupleurogrammus muticus (assembly GCA_036785175.1). NCBI lineage: Eukaryota > Metazoa > Chordata > Actinopteri > Scombriformes > Trichiuridae > Eupleurogrammus > Eupleurogrammus muticus. The sequence continues at coordinate 12,481,730 of JAYKQN010000006.1, forward strand.
TGAAGTATTTTAATCTGTGAATTAATATGCAGAAGACAATAAATCCAGTTATATTTTAAAGAGAAGTTGTCCTAGTATTTTATGCTTGCATACTGTGACATTAAATTGGCTGACAGAGCTGAGCTCTCCCCTTCATTGTACACTATAGGAATATCAATGTTCCCATGAATATTGGTGTTCCTAAGTGACTGATACACCAGACTGTTTTAAAATTGGTTATTGGTCTGGATGCCCCATTTATAATTCATTTAAATTGAACATAAATTAATTACTTTTAATAATGACTAATAATAATCTTTAATGATAAATGATAAATTAATACCAACAGCCAAAAGTAACTCAACTACCAGTCTCTTTCATATTCTCAACAGCGCTATCTGTATTTAAAAAGACCTCACCTGAGGGATCTGAGCCAATGTGACAGCATTATCTTGTGATGCCTTGAAGCCGTGCTGCAGGTCATCCGTGGCTCATCAGTGTCCCTGTATTTATTTAATCACTGACCTAATCAGTGCCTGAAATCCAATTCATTCAATGATTCACTTCTACTGAACTGGCGACTGATTTGAGACAAAACCTTACAATGTCTGCAATCGTGTGGAAGGCAGAGGAGAAAGTCATTGGGAAAAAAGAAATAAAAAGGAACAGCAGTGCTACATAAAGTCACGGATGTTCTTCAGTGACCATTGGCAGATGGGCTGATGATCCCTAGCTCCTGCTCGGCTAAATTAGGAACATGAAGTCTGTTCTCTAAACGACCTCCTTATCAACAGGATGCACCCTGCAGTCACTCTTCTGTTCATAAAAACAAAAGGGAACTTTAAAAATCATCACAGTTAGCATTGTTCAGTCAAAGGCAGCCAAAAGAAAATCCACTAAAATTGCCAAATTGCCCCAGAGATTCAGGGAGTTAACAACATTGACTTGACAAGGATATCTCTCCATCTCTCCCTATGTCCCCTCACCCTCTTCTTTCCCTTCCTCTATCGCATAAGCATATTTTATCTGTTTATCAGTGGAAATAGTGCAAGCAAGATTCCCCCAGTGTTATTTCTAACCTTCAGTGCAGGCAGCCAGGCCGTGATCTTGTGCTCTGACGGCTGGTTTAAGCTGCCCTCAATTTGAAACAGATATAATATCAGAGCCAGCTGTGGATCAATAGTTGGCTATTCCTAGTTCTTCATCCCAGACCTGTATGCGAACAGAGGTCAATGCTTACCTGATCAATGACTGCAAATACAATTGATCCACAGACTTGGCTTCCACAAACTCAGCCTCTGATGTGAAACTAAATTGCTGCTCATAAGGATCGGTTGTGAAAAGGCTGATGCTGCAGTCTCTTCAACTCAAGATGGTGATTGCCAGCGTTACCAATAACAAGTGCGTTTTGCACACTGAATGAATCATTTGGCATTGAGCTACAGTTGTAGTATAGGTTGTGTGTTTCCAGATCGAAACAGCATTAAATTGAGGTTTAGTTTCCTTGAAATTTGGTAGACATGAGGCATCCGTGTTTGAAAGCTTTGGTGATATTTAATGCCAAGTTGTGTTCCGAATACGCTTAAAAAAAATCCAAACTGGCAAAGAGTGCTTGAGACATTCAATGTACAAATATGCTGCCATGAGCACATGGTGTGCCTTTTTGAGTTGATTTTATGTTTATGGAGGCAATGAATGTCCAGTCATGCTGTACTTTGGATGCATAATGTTGCAGCTTTAATGGGAGTCAACGGTGAAATTGCCAGAATTGTCTGAAGATTACTTGCATGACGTGCCCCTCTAAAATTAAACCAAAGCTGTTGCACTAATCATTGAAATACAACTTCTGCTCGAAAAATTGGAAAGGAAGCCACGTAGAACACAGCTGTTGTCCCTGTAAACTGGTATTTTTAGATGAGGAGAGCCGGAGAAAAGCAAACAGGCCGTTGGAACGATAACAGAACGAGAGGACTCAAAGTCATCATAGTGTGTGAACAGTGTGCAACATTACCTCAGGAAGGTATAACAGGCCAGTGTCCTGTGGGTAGGTGCACAGCCATATGTTATATTATTTAGCATCGCTGCGCATAATAACACTTGCGTGAGGCTTTTTAATATTTAGAAGCTGCAGAATGAACTCTATTTGTCCTTTTGCTTTCAAATGACTTTTTTTTTCCAGATTGGACCTTTTAAACTGAAAGTTTTCATACCTTCTAAAAGTAGCAGTGAGTCTTAGAAGTAATAGTCAATAAATAACCTACAATAAAGACTGATTTGTTTAGTTACATTAAAACACATTTTTTTTCCATCAATAGACAAATAGATTTTTTATACAACATTATTCTGTATTTACTTTCTGTCAGGTTTTATTTTGTATTTACTGTTGAAATTAACAAAAATATCTACAAAAAAAATCATCTTTGTGATATATCGTTGCAATAGACTAAGCCTGCTGAGTGAATTTTCAGTAAAACCCCCAACACCCCCGCCGCGCAGCCTCATCTACATGGAACCCCATCTCCTTTTGCCTTTCCTTCCACCTTTGTGCCGTGCGTGCCGCGCTGGGTACAAAAATACCAAAACAACATGTATCAAGGTCAGAGGAATGCCACCTCACAGAGCTGCTTGTGCTTTCCAAGGCCAGGAAGACGGAGCTGTTGCGTGTAGCAGCATGGCTCTACAGTTTTGGGTTTCTTGTTATACCGAGACCGTTCCCGTTTGCATGCTGTCCTTTGGAATTTCAATAACACAGATTCTTCTCAGAGGAATTACCCTTTCTCCATACACTTATGTTCTCTCCTCTCTTGACTTGAATAATGAATGTTTCCCTTCAGACTGACACCACACAGAATCCTTGCTCTCCACCTGTTCAGTAGAAAAGAACGGTCAAGGTAATATGAGCAGAGCAGAGCACCCGCTAGGTGGGATGACTGCAGTCTGGACTGGTGCTATCAGCTGCCATCTCTCTGCCTTTAGTTATTTTTCTATAAGCCTACGAGTGCGTACTATTTCTGCAGTAGCCTGACCCACACCCGCATACAGATATGCACATTGATATATATATATATGCATAGCCACACACACGCACACACACACGCACACACATACACACAGACCAGACAGATGGTTGAAGCTCTGCTCTGACAGAGGCTAAAGCACAGGGCACCTCCGCTCTTCAAAGTCTCTTCTTCTCTCCTCTTGCTGCTTTTTTAAAACGCCATCTGTAGCTGGGCAAAGTAATGCTACTTAAAACAAGGACATCGCTTTTTTTCCCCCTTTCCTCCCTCTAATTAGAAGACAGCGGGAAGAGGGTTTCTTTCTGCCTCGGCCATATTATAAATCTTTTGGAAAGGCAAGTCTAATCATTTGTTACAGTTGGCATAATAAAGCTCCTCAAAAGATAAAAGGACGGTAGATGGAACAGCAGAGCACCTGAAAACATTTTAAGTTTCTGCTTATGCATGCGCGTCTATCTCGCTGAGCGTACCAATCTGCTTATGAGCGTGCAGCGCACCAGATGCATGAAACTGTGTTTAAGTGGGCAAAAATGGAAGTGTGTGTGTGTGTGTGTGTGTGTGTGTGTGTGTGTGTGTGTGTGTGTGTGTGTGTGTGTGTGTTTCATTACCCGGGAGCAAGGTTTCTCACCTCTCTCCTCTCTTCTGGTCTCTCAGAGGAGCAGTCATTTCTCTCTGTCAGTCAGTCAATGTTTGGGGAAATGATAGTGGGCTTTAGAGAAAGAGCTGCTTTGTTTGGGCAGGAGCGAGCAAGAATAGCGCTGTTTCCTTTCATCATCATCCTTTTCACCGTCACCTCCTAACATTCTCCTCTGTCACCTTCTCTCCTTTTGTCCTTTCCTTCCTTACTCCTCATTCCTACTCTTTTTTTTCCCCTTTCAGCTTTTCATTACTGCCTGCCCGTCCCCACCCTCAGCACTTGCTTCTCATCCCCCAACCTCTCTCCCTCTGTTTCCCCCTCCCCAGATTGAGGTAGCGTGTTATTAGTAAGGCAGCCAATGTGCCTGTCAGTGTGTGTTAGAGAGCGATAAGCACAGGTAGAGAGAGTTACATAAGCCTCTGTTGATTACTGTGGAGGAGAAGGAGAGCAAAAAAAAAAACCGAGAGAGTGAGAAGAAGAGAGAGAGAGAGTGAGAAAGACAGATTGCTGTACCTCAGTAAGTACATTGTGCTCTAATGTTGCCTGTATGGCTGGCTGGCGGTTGATAAGTAGCCGAGGCTTCTGGGGCTGCTTGAAAGGACAGACAGTCATTAGGTTGGACTCCCTAGACTGGCAGCTTGCCTCATAGATTGCAAGTTTGTTTTTGTTATAATGTTTAACAAGAGAAAAATAAACCCTTCTCACGGTTTACCCTAGGTTAATATGGCATGACACAGTGGTAATAACAAAACGCCTGTATAAACTTTGCATGTCGTGAGGATTTGCAGAGCAGGTTCCTTTTTTTTTTTTTTATTTAGAACTGGTTTATTAAAGGTACAGTGTGTGGTTTCTGGTGGCACCTAGTGGTGAGTTTGCACATTGCAACCACCTGATTAATGTATCAACTACGAAAAACAGAAAAGGCCGTCTGTAGAGGCAGTGTTTGGTTGGTTCTGGCTCCGTGGAGGGAGAAACACTCCCCATGTAGATTAAAAATGGCTCAAACTACGGCTAAATAAAAAAATGGCTAAACTAAATCCTTCTTAATGTCAAAAAATCATTTAAAAGTTTCATCTGTGCAGCCAAAGCCTAATCTGCTCCCGTAAATACTCATTACCTCCATTATATGTCCCTGGTCAGTGTTCTTCCATTTCATGTTGTATTTCTGATTTGATTTGAAGCGACGACTTCAGAACACATTAAGCATTAATACAGCCATTGACTATTTGACACGCTGATGTTGTGCCTGGTGAACTTCATTCAGTATTGGATGCAATGTGAGGAATTATGTTAATCAGGGGCACAACGCAGCGAAAGTGAAGTTCAACTTCATCCATCCTATTTCCCTTGCAGGCTAATAACAATGACGGGGAATAGCATTTGTTCAGCACTGCACAAAACATGCCTTTCTCGAGGGGTTTAAAGAGAGAACAGTGGCTGGTCAGATCGAGTCAGCAGATGTACACCGTCTGGTTATAGAGTATCACAAACATCGTTTGTCAGTTAGTTCACATTTCACACCACCATCAGATTTGTCTCCTGCAAAGTCACATTGATCTCTTCCTCCTCTCTAGTGACACTAAAAAGAGCACAGGAGCCTTACACAACCTTGAACTGTGAGTGAGCTCTGACTTCATCCTGCTGTCTCCGAGCAAAAGAAAATTTCTTTTTCGTGCACAGAACTTGATGATACTAAACAAGGGAATTACGATACAGCCCCAGATTGTTTGTCGATACTGGATATACTGGCACATTGCGAGATATGCACTCACTTATTGCGATCGGGTCAATCGCCTCAGGTCCCCCACCTCGCTATAGTGCTGTTGTACAAACTCAAGGGCGAGAGTAGCTGGTACACACTTAAACACCGTCTCTCAAACAAACACGCTCTCCACATTGGTCACGGACAATTACAAATCTCTACACCTCTTTTCACACCGCATTCTCAATAACACCTCTTCAAATCATCACTTAAGTATGTGCGTGTGTGTGTTTGTGCCATGCCTTCATCTGTATGCCAAGCGTTTGTCTAGAGGCCCTCCAGCCAGAACCAGCTTAGGAGCAGCTCAAGGCCAAACAAGTGTGAGGATTAAAGGACGAATACAGTCCTCTCTTCTCCTCGCCCGTCTCGGCGGAGGAAGTGAACGGGCAAAGCTCTCCTTTCCCTTAACTACCGCTGAGGTGCCCTTGAGCAAGGCTGTTGGAGGTGCCAAGCAGAAGGCTGTCCAGAAATCGGGTAGTTTCCAATTATCAAGGAAGAATGATGGTGTTTAGCAAACCTGTCCAAATAGAAAACGCAAACACCCACTACCAATCATTGTAGCTGACTACATCTCCCCAAAGAAACAGCAGTGACCCCCATTCTACCCCACATACAGCATGCGCATGACAACTAGAGTAATAGATGAAGAAAAGTGCAGCAAAAGCAACGGTTGTTGTGTAGATCCCATTAGAATTGTTATTTTCTCTGCTTCTGACAACCTAATTAAAATGTACAGGTACAGAGTTGGCACAAAGGCAAGTAAAGGAGGGGAAATTGTGAAAGCCTGTCAGGTGAGAGGGAGCCTGGGAAGGTAAAAATGAGAACTTAACAGAATAATTTACACTGAGTGGAAGTTAAGGCGGCCCTATTTTGACATTTCCCAGTTTAATATTTAAATTATTCTGGTCCATCTATTAAAAAATTAGCAATGTTTTCCTGGTCCAAAAGCAGCCAGTTAGCTAGTTACAGAGAAAGCCAGACCACAACAGAATGAGTGGGTGGTTTTATTCACAGTTTGTGCAGTAGCAGGAACACCAGAGACCTACATTTACTCAGAAGCACAAAAAACGTGTGTTTTTTTCTTATTTTTGGTTATAATATGAGGGCTATTGTTTTAGGTGTTTACCACATTTAACGGAAAACTACCCAGTATTGGTTTAGGACAGCTGTTGAAGTTTTTCTTGTTCGGAGAGGATACTAATGACCAGGTTTTACAGCAAATTAGGTTCAATTACAATGTTGACAGTTCAGAAAATGCTTCCTGTAGCTGCATGAAGTAAGAAAATTGCAGATAAAGTGCAAATGAGGTACTCAGTCCCACTAAACAAAATGGCAAAACGACAGGTTTGTGCCTCAAATGCTATTCTTAAAATCAAGACTTAGAATCAGACTGATTCAGGTATTAGATCAATCATCAATAAATAACTCGATTTTATTTTTTATTTTATATAGCCTTTAAAACATCTAAAAAAAATTACAAACAAAAAAAATTAATAAGCTTGGCCTCAAATCAACTTCAATGGAGAATCAGTAATATATTTCACATTAATTAACAGCTTTCAAAGAGTGGCTTTGTATGTGGCAGATTAGCTGGAAAGTAAATAACCTTGTGGTTCCTGTGTCCTGGAGAGGGAAAAAAATAAAGAACGAAAAAGTGGAGTGAGATGGTCAAGGTGCTTTTCAGAATAAGAATTCAGGAGAGTGAGCGCCGTGAGACGAGCCAACAGGAAGCATAAAAAAGAGATGGGGAGAGGGATGTACAAAAATGTGGAATAACAATAAGGTGTGCTTTTTATGTGTGAGAAAGAGACTGCACACAATGTTGCTCAAACACAAAATTCCCTCTCTCTCGCTGCCTCTCTTTTATTCAGTCACAGTCACACAGACATGCCTGTGTGTGCACACAGTATTATGTAAATACTCTTCGGCAGAGTGCTGCTGTCACTGAGCGAGCATCCTCTGGGCCATCTAGGCAGCCTCATTAAAACAAGGCGGCACAGCACGAACACACACATACACACGCAAACAAACACACATACTATATATATATATATATATATATATATATATATATATCTCAGAGTATAGACACCAATGAGGACCTCCCGGGAACGCAAACATCTCTAAATGTTCCTTTCAGGTGGCAGTCAAAAAAAATATCTCCAAGGAAACAGCTCAAATGTCACTGTGAACAATGCATGAAGTGTGTGTGTGTGTGTATGGCTGACTGTGATGGGAGCGATCGTAAAGGAAGAATGGACTGTGTGGCTTCAAACAGACTGAGAGCCGGTACCACAATGCAGCTCTGTATGCTCAGTCTACAGCTGGTGTGTGTGTGTGTGTGTGTGTGTGTGTGTGTGTGTGTGTGTGTGTGTGTGTGTGTATGTGTGTGTGTGTGGTATTATCATCACTGTTTGTCTCTGTCGTGTGGTTCTTTCCAACACAGGCGTTGTTTAGGTATGGTAAGGTGTGTTCCCTGCCATTCCTTGACTAGAGTAGTCATATTTTTAATTATAATTAGGTCAACTAATTTTAACACCACTTTCTCTTTGTTTCAATAATCAAAAACAGACCATTGCCTCAGGCATATTTGTCCACTCCCATGTTAAGAGTAAGAATGTCTTTAAGGTCCATTTATAGGAGATAAAAAATGTGATTCAACCTGAAAGGCTAATATTATGCATTAACAGTGATTATTGATAGTTTTCTTGATTTTGCTGTCAAATCACAACAGATTGCTGCATTCAAATTCATCATCAAATGTTCTAATCCTAACCCCTGGACCCCCTAGGAGGGTGTATTCCTTGCCATTCCTTGCCTTAAACTAGAATGACACCCCTGCTCTCTAAAACCTGCTGTGCAGTCCCCATCCTTCTGCTTAATGGAGCACATTATGTTTGGTTTCAGACTATATAAAAAGAGATGATATGATACAATGTAACATATATGTTGAGCTTTATTTGTTCAGGAAATCTCACTGAGCTCAAGGTCTGATTTACTGGAAACATCACAAGACAAATCAAACAAAACAGTCTCATCAAACAAGCCCCGTGATTCAACATAATGCAGCATAGGGATATCAATGTGTATTCATTAAAAAGAGGAGTTAATTTAGACATTCCTAACCTTGGGGGCTGACACAGGGTAAAGTCTTCTGATGTTCTGACTCTTACATAAGAACTAGAAGCGCTGTGTGTTATAGCCTCAGCATTGTGATACACCTGTAAATCACATTCTGGTTTCTGGTTTCCTGACAAACTCTGCACTTGCTGAAATAATGTTCAAACTGTACATAACACATATGTATAGAATATGAATGTTCTGTCTAAACTCTGTGAAGTAAAAGGGACCCTGTTTGTTTGTGATCTGCTGGCCCCGCAGGTGGCTCCCGGGGTGTGGGCTTCATCCGCTTTGATAAGAGGATAGAGGCTGAAGAGGCCATCAAGGGCCTGAATGGACAGAAGCCATCAGGTGCCGCCGAGCCCATCACAGTCAAGTTCGCCAACAACCCCAGTCAGAAGACCAGCCAAGCGCTTCTGTCGCAACTCTATCAGTCCCCCAACCGCCGATACCCCGGCCCCCTCCACCACCAGGCTCAGAGGTTCAGGTGAGTACCGGGCCTGGGCCAGGGATGAGGAAGTGGGGCAGGGGGGGGGTCAGGTCTGCAGCTAGAGCATGGGGATGTCAGTGTGTATTAATTTAAATGAGTGTAGTTAAAGCAGATGTTCCCAGTCTCTGATGATTTGGTGACCCAACAAAATTCCTTCATAGAGCAAAGTGATTGACTATGTGTATTTACAATTATGGAAAAAGTCATGTTTAATCACCAATTTAATATTTAAAACTAAGTACCTTAAACATAACATTAGTAGGAATATTATTATTAATAATGATGAGGCAGAGAAAGGGGTCATGGGGGGCATTTGCCTAAAAGGTTGGGGAGTTAATGTGTTGAAGTATGGTTTTACCAGCATAGTTGGGATTATTAAAACATTACCATTATGCCAAAACACGTGATGCCATGATATCCATTTAGCACTACTGGAGTGTTTGGTCTCTTTAAAGTCCACCTGACCTGACATGAAAAACATGTATTTTTAATACTTTTATATCACATCCCTGGTTACATTCTTAATTTATTTAACTGTATTTCCAAAAGAAATGCTCTGTTTATTTGTATTTTTAAGAACCTGATCCTTGCTGCTGCTCATCTGTATATACGGTTTATACCACCAAGACTTTGTGATATGAAAATTGAAATGCTCTTTCAGGTGGACTCTAAAATGACAAACATAATCACGATATAATATGTTGATGTGACTTTAGATTTAAAGTGTAGAGGGGTTAAAAAACAATGATATGAGTCATCACTGTCCAACTCAATAGCGATTACTCTTGGTGTAATGTGACAATGAATGCATCTAATCAGGGAAACATCTGTTTCAAAACAACAGGCCTGATTTGGAAACATTCGAAATCAAATGCAATTTACAGCGTTCTAACAGGAGATGCGACGCCTACACGTAGCGAGCATGAGCTAAAGCAGTGGCCCGATATCGACGATGATGCAACTTTTCTCCCGTGAACATTTATTTTGCAAACATGTCCCTTTTTGAACAACAGGTGTCTGCTCTGCACCTGGTGCAGGTGTCAGTGAATCAGGCTGAGCACTCTGTGTGGGTCCACCCAGATCAGAGAGGAGCTGTTCATAAGAGACTGTGGGGTTCTGTCGTTCACAACTACGTATTTCCCCTCATTTCATCATGCTGCCATTGGAACAATACTTCTCAGGGAAAAAAAAACCTGCAAGGCTTGGGCAAAAACATTTATTTGGTTCCAAATGTTTATCAAACTGACAAGAGATATTTTTTTATGCTGATCCTGACGCCCTAATCCTGCATTATCTGATCACACTGATACAGTGCCTGATAATGGATTAATTACAGTCATTGCTAGCGTAAATTGGACACATTAATTAAGCATATGGGCTTTAACCTTGTTTACAATTTAAGACAAATCTCAATTGTCTTAAATTGTCAATTGTTATATATATTTTTGCCCAGGTCAACAATCCCTGCACCAAGCCATCAATTAACATCATACAGTATATGGATGACATACCGTATATATGGCACCCTACCTGCTCATTTCCTGTCACTCACGGACACAAACAATCTTTTTTTTTTTTATTTAAATGTTTTATGACTCCAAGTGATAGTTTGGGCTCATTTCTCCACAAAAACAAAACACACCGCCGATGTTATCACACCACGTCCTATCCTCCAATCCAACAAAAATGTTTGAGGAGTGTGGACAGAATATGTGCTTATACAATTTTCGCTCTCTTTCAATAACACTAAGCCGGTCGTGCTGTTTACTCTCCATCAAAGTCAGAGCTTGGAAGGTATTTTTCTTCTGGAGCGGCTTCCCTGGTGTGACACCTGAGCGATGTAGCGTGGCTGTGTGTCTGTGATACGCCAAGCCAATTTACAGGCTCCACAGGAGAGCTGTCGCTTCTCATCACAACTCACAACCACAGGACACTTCCTCACTGTGTACCCATGCTCCTGCTCTCTGCTCCCCAGCCCTCCACTAAAACCTCAACACTTTAGAAGTTAGAAATGTGCTCAATGTGCACTGTTTGCCTTTTTTTCTTTGACTCAATCTTTTAAGGACAACAGTGCAGAAGAACATTTTCTATGTTGTTATTCAACACAGTCTAACCAGTTCTGTTGTTCTGTTTATTCCTGCAATAGATGAAATCAAAGCTTAAGCTAAACATAAATATTAGTGGGTTCTGTTTCAAACTTTACAAAACTGAAATATTAACATTGAAAATGCATCTACTAGCTCTACTAGACATTGTAAAGCTGATCACTCTTTGTTATACTTAACAAGGTGCATTAAACATTGGTAAAACCAAAGTTAAAAAATAAACTGGACAGAATTCAGCATAATTCTCCTGCAGTTATAATGATATCTGTCCTGTGTGAATCATTTGGGTTTACTGTAACACAAGTAAATGTATAATATGCTCGTATGGTCCCTCTCTAAGACAGCAAACATAATCGACTCAATACACCAAGCCCTAGATCCCGGCTCATTTCCGATTCTCCGTCGTTAACTAATGGTACTAATTAGCAAATTAGCCTTATTATATCCAGGGCAGCAGCCAATTATAATTGAACAGATTTTTGTTTCAAAAAGAAAAGACAAAAACACCCATTCCTCCATTAACATGCATTGAGAGAAAGCACAAAAGCCCCATTGTTTACATCGAGCTTGGAGAGGCAGTGTGAAAAGCCGGCAGAGTGTCTGCGTGGCGAACGTGCATCAGTGTGCATCTGAGGACGTGTGAGAGTCAGAGAGACGTATGCGTGCGTGTGCGTGCGTGTTAGCAGCAGGTTGTTTTGTTGTGGCCCATCGGCCCGGTGGCCAGCAGATGTCTTCGTGCTCCTGGGCCTGAAGCGCCTCTCCTCTGAGCATCCTCTCCAATTGACTCATTTACCCACAAAACAGCCTGCTTGTTCCCTTCCCACGTAATGGGCTAATTACTCCTTTAATGATTCCGTATATCCGATTCTCACTTTTGTTGCTTTGTTGTAGGGCTGTTTTCATACTTTTTGGTAACATATAGTGAAAAAGACACATTGTAAACCTATATAAGTAGGACTACAATTTATACACAGCATGTTAGATTTAAATGTAGTATTAATATGATATTAAAAATGCTGCTTCCATGCTGATCCTGAACTATCCAGGATTTATGTTTTATAAGGTGCTAAGATGCAATTACCTGGCGTCCTGGTGCTAAATGCCCCCATTTAAAACACACAGTTGTCTCTGCATGTAAATTTTAAATTTTAATGTTTAAAGTAAGTTTTATTATAACTATAAGTCTTCACAGCAAAGGTAGGGTTGGGGACCCTGACAAAGCAATACAAGCATTGACCAACAAATCATCATCTGATGATGTTCAACATGATTCTGCCCATCCCACAGGTGAAAAAAATTATGCATGTGTCGGAGCATTTAGTTAAATAATTGCAACTTTGATGCGAAAGCGAATTTAAGAAATAATATAAAAGAAATGCTCCAGGAAAACATAATCCACCCCATCTTTATTGATTTTTTTATAATTGCAATCAAATAAAAATAACCACCTATCTTAAAAAAGGTAAGAAAAAAATGTAGCTTTGAATCATTCTACCTGTGGAATTGATGCCTGGATTATACTGTGGTGATGTGAAGCTCGCTACAGAAAGGGGGTTAGCTCTGGCAGTTTTAACGCAAGAAGACGAAAATGCTCGTTGACTCAAAGAGACAAGGAGAAACAACTCCAACAGTCGAGTCAAAGTCAGAGAGTTTGTAGTGTTTTCAAGAGGAACGAGGCGTCACTGGCCAGCTGTTGCTCAATAAGCCGTGGCCTCTGTCCATTAGGCCAGAGGAGTTAATAAGACATGAGACAGGCCAGACCCAAGTGAGGAATGAAGGTCATTGAGTCACCAACCAGACTGCATCCATCCAAGAGGGCCAACATTTTTTACAGCCCACATGTTTCTGAAGCCAAGCTCGCAAACACACACACACATACGGGCAGCCTGCTTTGCCGTACACACACTCATAAACCATAGTTTCAGCTCTAGCTCACAGGATGAAATTATAATGAAACCACAACATTTTCTTCAAACTAACCCTTTTAGGCAGAGGACAGTCTCAGCCAATCCACCTGACCTGGAAGCACTCAACAGGTCGGCCGCCGACACGGCCAGCTTAATGTGCAGTTGTGTTTTTGTTGGTCCATCTCATCAAAAGCATACTAATCATCATCGCCTCTCTCGCTCACCATCATTCAAATGCCAAACCATTACACTGACAGAACTCTGGATCAGGGCATTTAACCGAATTTCCTGTCATCCCAGGTGTTGTCTTAGCAAACTAGAAGGCCGTAATTTATAAATGAATACCGACGTGCCACACAATTTTTTGGGTTTGCCATTACATAGCACTATGGCTAGCTTAGCATCCCAGTGCGGACGAGTGCCGTGTGAGGCTCCGGTCCCGCCTCCATTAGCGCTCCGTGTGTGACCGTAATGCTGAACTGTGACCAGTCCGCTGCTGTAGTCTTGTATTGACAATCAAGCGGTCACACTTTTGGTAATAACAATGTGCTCCGGCATTAGCTCGCGCCGGGCTTTACTGAACCAGGGCAGTGCCCGACCGAGCAGTGACGACCACGCCGCTGGTACAGTAGATTCATTAACTATGATGATAGCATTTTCTGGTGGGGCTCCTCAGTGTAATGGGCCAACTATAGATGGGTTTGTTTGTTCTTGAGTGAGGAGGACCATGCAGTTCCTACAGGGACTTAACATTAGTTCCATTGAGTGAGTCGACCATCTGCCCGCCATTAACCCCAGAACCCTCCTTCTCTTTACAGGCTGGACAATTTGCTTAATATGGCCTATGGCGTAAAGAGGTAATTAAAAACTTCACCGAATGCCAGATGTCCATGTTGACTCAATGATTTTTCAATATCCTTTTTTCTGTTCTTTTTTCAGTTTATGTTTCCTTGTATTTTTGCAGTCACTTTGCGTTTGACACCTGTTTCAAGGTCAATTGCATTTTTGGTTCTTTGATTTATTTGTTTTTTTTCCTCGTCAGCTTGAGTTGGTTTCAAAACACTACCGACCTCTTTAGGTGTTAAAAAAAAATGCAGAAAAAACCCAGTCTTTGTTTTCAGTGGTGATGAATTTGCTTTGTTTTTATTATGACAAGTGCTGGTGTTGTTTCAATTGTTTTGGGTTGTTTCTGTGTATAAAATGGATTTTGTTCTCTGGTGTGAACTCCTGATTTCTGGGTGTTTTTTTTAATTTATTTTTTCTACAGGATTCAGGTTCTCCGGCCTTGTCACTCTACAGCTACAGGATTTTCCTATCTTGGAAACAAAACTTTCTTTAGAAGCACATTTTGATTCCATCACTTTTATCAAACAATAAAACATCCTCTATCGACTATGTACACAATCTTCCAGGTCATAGATCTACTTCTGTACACTGGAATCCATTACAAAATGATATACCACCCTAACTTCCTATGGTGATTGTAGCTTAGCTAGCACAAGGGATGAGGCTGGACGAACCTGGATCCCTGCTGGAAACAGGAAATGTTGTTTCACTGCAGACAGCTCCAGCTTTGCTCGGCACTGCTCTGCTCGAATTCCTTCCTTTCGCCTCCATGTTTCATTTTGCTTTCTTGCTACCATACCGTAGGTGTTACATAAGCCCGAGCAGCAGCCGTTGTGGTGAGAGATCCTTCGTGTGCTGACGGTGGCATCTTGCATGTTGCGAGCACAGGGGACCATCTGAAGTTAGAATAGCTACTCAAACACTAACAAGGTCAAACTTAAGAGAAATGTTCCAGTGGAAAAAGAAAAAAATCCTCATTTTGACAGATGCAGGAATTCAGGTCTAGGTTCAGAACAACATATTGAAAGTGATGTATTATACAGTTCACAGGCTTTAATGTTAGGGCCTCCAATGTCCTATAAGCACAGTGCCCTCATTCTGAGTCTTTACATAATTTTCTAAAGGTGAAAATAGTGTCTGATACAGCCATCCTTATTGCTTTGCATGTCATCAAGTTAAAGAAGTGCTTTTCAGATTATGATTTGAAAGGAAAGAGAAGAAAAGGTGTTAAGAGCTGGAATTGGTCGGCTTTAAAAAGGACAGAATAGATATCTGGTCAGCTAACACTGTTGCTATGCAACCCCCGGTCTCGTCTAACATTGGTTAGCGTCTGGTCCCGCTCCGATGGGTACGCTCACACGCACATACACACGCGCCGAGACGCACGCAGACACAGGCACGCTCATCTCCACGTCCACGAACCCGGATACAAAGCCACATAGAGCTTTTGCATACAAATCCCCAAAAGTTTCTTTTCCCCCCACAAGCCTGGCAGGAGAGGCTGGAATGCTGCTGAGCATGTCGGACAAGGCTTTAACGTGACGTGGCCTCATCAGATTCCACCTGCTCGATGCTTGAGAAAATAAATAATAATCGGCTCAACAAGACAGTGAGGCCATGTAGAGACAAAGGATTATGGTGAAAATAGAAAAAAAAGGTAATATAATCTGATAGCTGTAAGCTGTTTATTTTACACCCCCGATGGTACTTAACATATTTAAACATCAAAACCTAAATCTTCGCAAAGAGCCCTCGCAGTGAATGATTCAAAGACCCTCTTCCCTGCATCGGCGTCCACGGCAACACGAGGACCAGAAGCAGGCTGTGCATGACCAAAGTCATGTAGGAAGGTCGTAGTGATTGCTGGCCATATATAGTCGCTGGGGAGAGAAGGGGTGGGGGCCCTGAGCAGCAAGCAGCACTATCGATCAGTGCCACTAGCTCTGAAATAGAACAGAACAGAACAGCCTGCAGACTGCGGGAGGAGTGGGAGGAATAGGCTACACTCTGTACCTTAATGCCACTGGGCTGTAAAGTGCTTCCATTTCCCATTTAGTTTGCTCCCTCTTCCCTCTCTCGCTTTCCTTAAGAAAGCAGCCTTCTTTGAGACAGCTGCAGCAAAGCGGAAATCTCAATTAAAGCACCCCCAATAATGCCTATAGTCATTTCTTGAAGAGAGGTGGCATAAGAAATGAACCTTTTTATCTCATTTACCTTTTATTTAAAAGTGTTTTTTCCCTTCCTTTGAGCGGAAAAGGCAATTAAGTGAAGTCAACTGAGGATTCAAATCTCTTGCATCACAAGAAAAAAGGGGAAGATTATGAGCCGAACGAGAACAGATTTAGCAGGCTGGTGCATGATCTTTGATGAATTTCTAGCAACGGTTTAATTCAACAACTTCCTGCAATTTAGCTCCTAAAGGAGCCACTCAAGGACACAAAGAGAAAACCTTCCTCTGCATCTGCTTCAGCAGAAATATAACCCAGAATGCAGCGCTGTCGTCATTCCCAACGAGACGCCTTTCAGAATCGAGGCGCTCTGAGAGGATTTAGCAGTCGTGCAGGCGCAGATATAAACTCATGCATTCCGACATAAACACACATGCAGCTTCAATAAGCACCCGTACATGTGCATCTGAATTGGCGTTTTTGACTTGGAGATCAGTGTGTTTGTGGTTCGATCGGAAAACCGTAATTATTCAGCTGATTACATTCCTGAGCTCGTTATTTAGTGTGGTTGTAGGCAGCAGTGAGTCATGCAGGTGAGCGCCACAGCAAGCGCTCAGCTGTGCAGGGAGGATTTTCATTTGCAAATTTGGCTGTCAAAACAAATAAATAAATATGAAGCTGAAGATAGGTTTTTCACAGGTTTATGGTCATTTCATGTGTAGTAGATGCATGTGCCTCAGCGTGTTCAACTAAAACCCCTCCTTCCTTCTTCTCTCTGCTCTGTTCCCCCGCCCCCGCCCCCCTGTCTGTCCTCCCAGGTTCTCCCCCATCACCATTGACAGCATGACCAGCCTGGTCGGCATGAACATCCCCGGGCACACCGGCACTGGCTGGTGCATCTTCGTGTACAACCTGTCCCCGGACTCGGACGAGAGCGTGCTCTGGCAGCTGTTCGGGCCGTTCGGCGCCGTCAACAACGTCAAGGTGATCCGTGACTTCAACACCAACAAGTGCAAAGGCTTCGGCTTCGTCACCATGACGAATTACGACGAGGCGGCCATGGCCATCGCCAGTCTCAACGGCTACAGGTTGGGCGACCGCGTCTTGCAAGTCTCCTTCAAGACTAACAAGACACACAAGTCCTGAACTTTGCCAGGTAGAAGCAGTTGCCCCGCGACTCTGTCCGATCCAAAATTGCCCCCTGACCCCGACCCTGAAACCCCCGCCCCCCCAACCCCAGCCCCCTCCCACCTCCACCCGTCCCTTAGCCCCTTCAATCACCACAACTACCACCCTACTACAGCCATCCAACACAGCAAACTCAAACTCCAACCGGAACACAAAGCAACCAACAAACCATCAAACAAATTGAACTAGAAATGGCTTATATTATAACTTTGGACCTATAAGCCAATGTTGCCTAAGTATTACAAAAATGAAATGATGAAAATGTTCAGTTTTTTGGAAGCTCCTGTGATAATGCAGGCTTCTCTTTGTTGTATATTCTTTCTGTTCGATGTGGTTGTTAAAAATGATTTTTCTCTTCTGTGTAAACAGTAGCAAATCCCTGTATCCCCTTATTTCAGAGAAGAGAACGTCCTTTTTAGATTGAAACCTTTTCTCTGTCTTGATTCAGGATTTGTTTTTCTTTTGTAAATCCGGATCCACTGTCGTTAGTATTATATACCTCCCTGTCGGTGAAAGGGAGGGGGCTCTTTTTTAAATTGGTGAACCATTCATTCATTTTTAGTGTGTATTAAAACTTCCCCTTATCGATTATAGGTGGGATTCCACAGTCCCAGTAGAAAAAAGAAAAAAAAAAAAAGAATTTCTAACATTGTTTTTGTTTTGTATCGCAAACAAAACATAATGTCTTTCCTCACTGGGGTTCAGGGAGATGGGGTGAGGGAGGGGATGGGTTAGCTTTCCTGATGACACGTTCAGTAATTTAAGAAAAAAAAAAAAAACACAACACTGTTGCCAAAGAGAAGATCTCTTTGCTTGGAAAAAATGCGTTTAGAAAAAAAAAAAGAGAAAAATAAAGAGAAAGAAGATCTATTTTTATAAATGATAATTAAAATAATAATTATTGAAGAATTTTTACAAGAATCTGGATTTGAAAAAAGAGAAAAATATTTTGACTGGCTAAACTAGGGGGGGCCGGGGCGGGAGGGGGGGCACCACCTTGTCTTGTCGTTCTGCCGTGGTACTTTATAGGATCAGAGGTTGTTTGTTTTTTGGGGAATCCGAGTTGGCAGTGATTTTGTAGATGGAAGGTTTTGTGAAAAGGGATGCAAACCGAGGCAGGTGATTTTGGTAATTTTTCACATATGTACTAGTGCGTAATTATTCAACAGCGATACCCAAAAGGGAAGGGAGAGGGGTCTTTCCCAGGCCTAACCATCCTTATAGTCCAGAGCCCAAAGCAAGAAGACCCTTTGTCCACTTATTTTCCTGTTTTTGTCATCAGTCAATATGGGATATCAGTAAATAGATATATACACATCTATCCATTTAGAGAGCATACTATACATTATATCATTTCCTTCGCTCTGCGTTTGTGAACTAACATTTGAAAAGAACTTCCTTTTAGCGATCAACAGTAGGTGCTATACTACATTATTCACATATCTTAAATATCCAAGTTTGTTGTTCTATGTGTTGTTTAAAGAAAAAAAAAATACTTCGATGTTGGCATTGAATTGAGCTGCTGTTCTTTGTTTAATATTTGTTTATTGTTGGCCCGAGAAATCTGGTGAGACTATTTCTTTGCTGAATAACCAGAGGAACAAATCTGGGCCGTGTAAGAATCACTGAACAAGTTTTTATTTTGTATTTTTCCGTTTGGCTTGCTGACTTTTAGGTTACTCGCTGAGCGTGAAACGTTTGTCAAAACTTAATGATGATTAGCTAGTTCTGTTAGTCTAGATATTTGTTTCCTTAAAAAGGATCTATGACAACTGTGTCTTTATTTGCTGTGTACAAATAGATGATATATATATATATATAGTCTACATTTGTTTTACAATATCTACTGTACTATCTGAGTTGTCACTGTTCTTTTGTTTGAGCTTGTCTTTTTCATATGACAATTTATTATGAAGTGGTGGTTCAGTTACTTAGAAAAACTTGTGAGGAAACTGTTCAATTGTTGTCATGTTGCTTGTGGAGAAAAAAAAAGATTTGGATTAACTTTTCAGTTCCCTTACCGCGGCAAAAGAAACCGAACAAAAAGCTTAGAATATACCTGTATTCGTTTAGCAGTTTGTTTACTTCTCTATTTTTTTGGAACTATTTATTTTTCTATTTATTTCTATTTATTATCTATTTATTGACTAATTAATTTATCTCTGTATTTATGTATTTATTTGTTTCATTGTCTGTGTATTTGCGTGATTCTGGTACAGGGAGGGGGGCGTTTCTGAGCAAAAGGGAACAAAGCGACTAGTGGAGAGGCTCTTCCAGTAGTCCACTGCACTGAGAGAACTTTTAGTACGTTTGTGCTTTGTACCAATATATCAAAATTACAATATAAAAAAATCTAAAAGTCAAGAAAACTGAAAAAAATGTCTGGAGGGTTGGGGGACGCTCTTCCCTTATTACTAGAAACAGTTACTCGCTATGCATAACCTAGTTAATAGTTAAATTTGCTATTGCTTTTTTCTTGTCTTGTTAAAATGAAATCTTTAGATCTTTTTCAATAAAGTTTAGTCTTAATAGAATGTTATAAACAGTCGTTCTGGTTCAATATAACCTGTGATAAGTTTGTGTAGTTCTAAAAAGCCACTCCGTCCACACCCTCCCTCCACTTACTACCGCTTTGTGATGAAACCTTATGCAAAAATGTGGGTCTGAAAGCATAGTTTTCAGTTTTCAGTAAACATTTTATAGAACATTCAGCTCTTGGAGGCTTGGGCAGATACATTTTAAAAAGGAGCAAATGCCCATTGTTGTTTGAGGGTCATTCATTGCACTGGACTAAATTGGTCAAAATCACTTAAGAGTCAAAACTTATTTTTAAAAATATACATCATGTTTTCAAATGACATACCAACAAATCTTTAAAAATGAGAAATTGTTACCATTGCACACCAACTGTGATTTACAGCAGTTGTTGCTATACTTAAGAAGTACTCTGGAGGTATGAAAAGGGATTGTACCGATTCTATATTTTATATACTCTAATATGATATATATTATATATTTTGAAAGGTGAAAGGTAAGGGAATGGTTCCAGAAGTATAAATATACGGAATTGGATTTTTTTTGTTTGTTGTTAAGACTTGAAAACATGAAGGAGGTGTGTGTGGAGCATTTGAAACAGAACTCAGACGCATGCTCGCATAAGTACATCCTCGCTCGCTCTCTCTCTCTCTCTCTCACACCTCAGTCGTCTGACAGGCCGGGTCATCTGACGTCGTCATCGCCATTAACCAGTCCTCATCTCCAGTCACATAGTGTTCTAGCGTCATAAAACAACCAACCAACCAACCAACCAGACCCCTTCACGCTCCCCGCCGCCGTCGGGAGCTTGAATTATGCAACGACCCCAGTAGAATGTTGTTCTGATGTGTGAACTAATTTCCTACACTGTATGACTTTTGAACTCTTACGATGCGTGCCTGTGTTCCGCCTAGACCCTGTGTGCACATGCGTGTGTGTGCGTTTGCGTGCGTGTGCGTGCGTGTGTGTGTGTGTGTGTGCGCGCATGTGTGCATGTTCGTATGCATGTTCTTTTACGTAGTTGTGCGCGTGTTGTGTGTGTCCTCGGTTCGTTAAGTGCGGAGTACATCCATTTGTGCGTATGTACAATATATACATTTGTTAAGTGTTTGTGATAACGTGTGTGTGACGGTGCATTTGGGTCTGTTCAGTGCACATATATACGGACGTATATGTGTCTCCCTTGGGTGCATGTGCGCGCGTGTGTGACAGAGAGAAGCACGGGCGATTGTTTCCGAGTGTGTGTGTGTGTGAGCGCGTGTGTGAATGTGTGTGTGTGTGCATGTCAGGGTGTTTGAAACATGGGGCTGCGTCACCTCGTTCTATGCCCGACCCCTATGGCTCACACATCCCCTGTAGCGCCTTATAGTGGCAGCCTGCCAGTAGGAACAACGCAGCCAGTAGTGGAGGAGGGAAGGTGAACAGAGGAACTAGGCTCTTCTTGTCAGTTTTCATTTTCCTCCTGAGACGTGTTTGTTTACTATCTGAAAAATCTATAAACGAAATCTTTAAAGACAAAAAAGACGAAAAAATGTTCACGGGGCCCCATGACCGCGGCTCTCTCTACTCTCTCCTGCTTATGTTATTACTTAACAATTATCAATGATGATTATTATGATTATTATTGCTATTATTCTTAGTATTCTTATTCTTATTATTAATCCAATTACTGCGATGAATGACTTCATGTTATCCTTGCTAGTTTAGGTCATTTCTGAAACTGGAAACAAAATAAAAATCTTGCTGTAAATGTTTGTTTTTTCTTTTTCATAAAACTGTTGTGTTTGAATTATTTGTACTTTTGAATGTTGGGACAATAAAATGAGGTGTTAAGAGCTCGGACGTTTCTGTGTGATGGATGAAACCGCAAACATTAAGGGACATCTTCCCTAGTGAGTGCAAACCCTCGCCCTTTCTTCATCAACGTACCTGTTATTTTTATTGGTTGGGTGATAAAATGAAATCAGGTCCTCGTACAGTGTCATTCTGTGCACTGCAGGAATCTGTCAATCACGCGATTGGGTGAGTGACAGGGAATTAATGAACAACCTGGGGCTGTGTATCGAGGACCAATTTGGAGCGATTGCTTCTCAAATGTAAGAATTCGCTTTGTTTTATCACGCTGAACATTGGATATCTTTTAGAGGACTTAGTTATTTGATCCCATAAAAATTAGAGCAAATAAAGGAGCGTAAATTGGTCTTTTTACATGAAACGGATCTCTAACCTGATTGCGACACAATAAGAGAGCGACAGTAGAGTCTGACGCGTGTTCAGCGTGACCTTTCGGCTGCTGGGGGGCAGTCACGACTGAGCTGGTGACACCGCAGACGTAAAACACCCCAACTATGGGACGAGAGGGACGAACCAGGTGTAGCTGCAACGGCGAGATCACGCTGCTTCTTTACGAGTAGAAATACTCTCAAGTATTGGTGATTAATATTTGCTTTTCTCAAAAAATTAAAAAAAATGAGTCATGTTAGGCCAAGGCGAAGAGAGAAAGAAAGAGAGAAAGAAAGAAAGAAAGTCATCAGAGGAGGATGAAGTGCCACAGCGAGCGGCTTCTCTCTGCGCCGCAGCCCACATCAGCTCATCAATACCAATGTTCAGCAATGAAATGACTTTAACGCGAGCAGGCTTTACACCTTTATGATCAAAAGAGAGCATTACGGAGGTTGCGGAGGAGATGACGGTTGTTAGAGTGTGATGATGATGTCCAGCCACTTGTCCTTTCCTCTCCCGTTGTTAGAAACCTAATGATCCTCCGCTCTCATCAAGGCCGAAACGCGGAACGTGGGAGAACGTGAGTCACGGCGCGCTCCAGCCCCGACCGTCCCCACGGGGGGTTTAAAGGGCACGGCCGCGGGGCGGTAGGAACAAACAGCTGCCGCGGGTTTTAACATGAGAGGTGCGAAAAGATCATTGAAAGTGAGGTTTTAATCGCTTTTTTTTATTATAAGTAAAGTCCGGGTGTTATAAAATCCTGTCACATTTTTTTTTCAAAACCTCTCAATCCAGCTTCGGTGACTTTCTGCGAAGTTGTAATGTCACAACGATACGGCCGCCGCCCCCCGTTCACAGCTCATTAATATTAACGGCCTGTTCTCACAGAGAGACGTAAGAAAGGAGATATCCAACTAGATGGATGGAGGAATATATCCTAGCAGGGATTATATAACTTCTAATAAATCCTGGACAGAACGTCGGATGTTAACCTCTAAAATAGTTCCTCTTTGAATGTAACTCAGACATGAGTGAACAACAATAAAATGCAGCATGAAAACCAAAAGAAAAATAATAATTAATTAATTAGAGAAAAAAAAAAAGTGACATAAACACGATGTTTGAATTGTGGTTGTCAGGTTTAATATGGCTGAGTTCTCACCCACGTTCCGTCACCAGGTGCCACCATATGATAATGCCTCTCAGTTCTATATAAACCACTTCTCATCTGCCTGGGTGAGAGCTGATCACACCCGCTCCACGGTGTGAATGTCAGCATCCTGCCGCGTTGTGATGTCGACGGCGCTGCTGCCAAATGACAAGCATGAGCCGCGCAGTCGGAAACGCATTATTTCATAAAGAGCTACTTGTCTTTGACAAATCTTCCGTAGTGAAATCTGTGCAGCGGGGGGGCTGTTGTTGCCCTCCAGCTCTCCTTGGTGCACGCTCAGGACGTAATGGGACTCCTCACTCCTTTTGTCCGCTTTAGATCAAATAGTAAAATCTAATGAAAAGACGCTCGACTTCGCTGCGTGTTATTTATTAACGGCTTTACATGACTGCTCGGCTGTTTATTCATTAGGCATTAACACTCTGATCGAAGCTTCAAACATGACGTTTTATCCTACGTGACACAGTATGTTCACTGTTTACTTGAGGTAGTCTTTCCTTTTTTTAAATTTCAGCTGTGACAAAGCGTTTTATCTTCTTATAATAAGCGATTAGCACAAACCGCTGCAGGCGTTTCCAGCTGGAACGATTTGGCCACAGATTAACAGCAGATTTTTTTTTTTTTTTTCTCCCCCACTAGTCCTCACTAAAGTTTTTTTTTACTTCATGTAACTACAGTGTGGCGGCCTTTTTAAAAACATGTCCGTTGCATGTTCAAAATGGACAAATCACTCTCTGAATGTTTGACACTAATATCATGACCTTTTATTTATTTATGTTTTAAGCTAAAGTAAGTCATTTAATGGAGTTTGATTAAACTGTAGCTCACAACTCAGGATTTCCTAATTTAGACAAAGGGAATATTTCTTAAAAAAAGTTTTAAGGGTCACAGGGTCACATGGTGCCTAACACATGAACGTCTGATTTATACGTCTCCATTTTTTTTCCCCCACACAAGTTGTATAAAATTGATGGTTTTGTCGTTGTTGGTGCTTTCTTCGAAGAGCAAGTGAGTATCACAACCCTGTGAAGTCTCTTAATTTCACTGCAATATTCCCACTGTTGTCTGTTCTTTTGCCTTTTTCCTGCACACGCTGCATCCATGAGATCCTCCACGTTAGAATTTAAGAAGCAAACTAGAAGAGATAATAATGTCCGAGACGTCCACTTGGAAATCTGCCTTTATGCAGAGCTGAAAGCCATGTCCTCATTTCAAGCATCTCGGGCGGAGGGGGGGGCAGTAAAGTCGGTCTGGGGGGTTGTGTCCTGCCACCCCTGCTGTGGTCTACCCTGCTGAAACACATCAACAGGTCAGGTAGAGTTCAGGATCCTGAAGATTGAGATGGTGTGATGGGAAATCTACGGCGTGTTCCTGTTTTATCTTACGACCTTTACATATTTGCTGCGCTGCTAGAGTCTGTCTGACCAAAATAAATTAGCTCGTTAATGCGCAAATAACAAATTGATTTATTCTTTATTCTTATGTACAGTGGGTGACTCTCTCCGCTGCTGTTATTGACTTACATATTACATAAACTGTTGCTCTTTACTGGTTCTTACTTGGCCTTTAATTAGTGGTGTTATGTGGTCAACGTGTTGTTACTGTTCGCCTTCAACTCCTGCGACGTGGGAGAAATTTACAGGGGCTTTATGATTTGTCGAAAACTTATTGCCGCCTTCACTATGGAAACCGTTCATTAGCGGTTTAATGACACTGAAGATACGGCGTCTGGAAGCTCCGAGATACCGCGCGGCAGGTTAATGGCCGACCGTGGTTATTCTGGCTGCTAGAGGCCACGGACACACAGCTGGAGGACGAGAGGAGAACTTCTGGCAACAGCTGCATCACAATGAGCAAAATATCCAGAAATCACACTGGTAAATGCAAGTTTACAGTAGATTCATATCTTGTCTTAATATCTTCTGCTGAAGTTGACGACATTTACCAATGTTGTTCCTATGTGATCATTTATTTAATGTAGGAATCAATTAAATATGTGTATGCTGACTGGTTTTGTAAGTCAATGCGGGTTCTATGTGTGTGTGTGTGAGAAGAAACTAAACAAGACATGAGCTGTGATCCCATTCATCATTCATCAGTAATTTGGTATAGGAAGTTGCAGAGCGTGTGTCCCCATCACGGCGTCATAGGAATAAAGATTGAATACCAATTCCACAAGACAAATATTCTAATATTTCATGCCAGGCTCACTTACTGCCCTCATTTGCATTCACAAAACGGTGATGTCAAATTAACTAAGCTGTTTTGTACATTATGCAGCAGAGACAAACAGGACAGGACTTCATCCGCTGATGACTGGACCAGCAGATGGTGTGTAAATAATGTACGTGATCTCATGGGAACATATAAGTCTGTCTGGGTCCGTGTGAGGGAGTAGGCGTGCCCGCATCAAATCAAAGTGACCCCTGTGATAAAGAATAAATCAGAGCGCAGTTGGGAAATTGCCCCCACGGTGCCCTCGTTTCTTTTTTTTTTTTCTTTTTTTAAAGAGCAACGAAACATAAAACCACACAGTGCCCTCTAGGGTGGCCCGATGTAAATGCAGCATGATGAATGGCCCTGTAGGGCGCTTTCTATAGGCGTAATGTGATAAACTGCCCTCCGTGGTGCCCTCCCAGTGACAAAATCTGATAAACTGCGCTCCAGGGTGCCTTTTCAGAGGACAAAACATGATGTGGTGGCCTTAAGGAGGCCTTCCAGTGGACTAGACGTGATAAAAAGCCTCCTCCCGATGCATGGCGACTTTCTAACTGCTCATACAGCTCATGTCCCTTAAATAATCCAACACTGATTAAGATCATTTCAGCGTTTTTTGGGGAACTCGGGGAACCGGCTCGGCAGCAGATCAGGAGGATCCCACGTTCCCCTGTCAAAACGCGGTTTCACAGCACGGCCGACTGCCACTAGAAGTGGTAACGATCCTTACTTTCTCCTACCTGCTTAACCAACACCGTGGCTGCAGTGGATGCGCTTTCATGTTTCACTGGGAGTTTTGGCCACGGCAAACAGCTTTAACAAAGACGGTGGCCAGCAGCCTTCACAGTGTAGATGTCTGCGGGGGACAATACAATAGACTCCAGATCAGTATTGATAAATGCACATTCTGGCAGAATGCAAATACAAATGCCTGGTTTGCTACGATTTTTTCTTTGATTGTTCTGGCAAATGCAGTGTTTTTTTTTCCCCGTAACGATGATAGCTGATAATGGCGGCGATGGCAGGGGCTGCAAAGATTAGCTGATGACACATTGGCCACTTTTCTGAGGCAAGAGGAGCCATATTGTCTTCAGCAGAGATGGTGATTGGCAAACAGGCTGAAATTACACTTGATTGCAGGCTTGCTGACTCTAATGCAGACAGAAGAGCATAAAGAGCAAAGTGTAATAAGAAGGAACTGGGTACGATTGATTTTCATTTACGTGCGTTTTTCATTTAAGAGCGATGTGCAAACAATAGCGACAGCGGCGACTCGGGGCCAACGCACCTTTGCCTCTTCCGATGAAGTGCCTCTCCAGGCCAAATAAATACATAAACATCCCCATAATTACTATGACCAGTATTGTTGTTACAGCTGGAGCCGTTCAGCTGCCGCTCAACAATCGCTGGCATCGCTTTTACCGTTAGCTTCCATTTCACTTAAGGAACGGCGTCATTATCATTACGCAGGTGATTTGCTCAGCAGTCATAATTACATATTTACACGCATCTGGGAAGATAGTGTGTGGCTGTCGTGGTCTTAAATGGTTCTCATTAATCAGTTAATTAATGGAGAGTAGCGTTCAATGTCCCTGGTTGAGTAAAATGCATGGCTGCACCACGAGCAGTGTGTGTGCACGGAGCCACAATGAGCACAGGAGCAGGACTCCAGCTCTTCAGCTGCAGCCTCAGCGGCGATAGGTGAGCCTCGGACTGTTTGAGAGGTGGAAATGAAGGAAATAAAAAGGGACGTCAGCTGTTTGCAGGGGCACTAGCGCGCAGAGAGTCAGGACACCTCAATATGTTCTGTCCGCGGGCCACCCTAGAGGCTGCTTCACCACATTATTTTACACATCCAGCCACCACAGAGGAGTATCGTGTCTTATCTACCTTCTAGCATAGCCCCAAGAGGCCATTTTTGGGCACCCCCCACCCCCACCCCCACCAGCACCAGCAGCAGCAGCACACTCAGGGGACAGAATCACTGCCGACAGGCCGGGAACAAAGCAGGATGCAGCTGCTGGAGAGAGGAACACAGTCAGGTGGATTCTTTAGTGTACTGAGGATTTCTCTTCATTTTTCTACATCTGCTGACAATAAACTGACCACTTAAGGCTCTCAAAGTGGGGCCCTTGAACGGGTCACTCCAATACCATCCATAAGTACAACAATGACACAATGCATGACTGCCATGTTTACGGTAAATAAATACATACATTTAAATTCAATTATTTTGTGTTATTTTCACTGTGCATGTAAATTTTTAATTGTATTATATTTTTAAATATATTATATAAAAATAAATGGGAGGATGCATTTAAAACTTAAAATTCTCATATACATTTATGAGCTGATTCACTCATTTATTTATTTTTATTCAGGCAGTTTTATTCCTTCCTACAATTTCTGTTATAAGCATCTAAAGCAAAATATCTTTTCAGACAGCGTCTGTGGTCTAGTTTTTTGTGAGTTTGAGGGTCCTTGGCATGAAAAAGCGTTAAAAACCACTGGTTTACTAAACGTGGTAAAGGTTCGAAAAAGATAGTCACCTAGGTTAAATATTGAAACCGATTCAGTAAAGACGTGAACCGTGGACTCCGGGTTAAAAAGTGCTTCACAGGCCCATGACCCACCAGGACCAGATCTGTCTTTGTGTTTTCTACTACAAAAACCAAAAATGACAGTTCAGTAGCACATGAAAAGGCCTCAGACTAACACACTCCGAGCTTGTTCCTCCATTACTGAGCCTTGTCACCAATTTCTACTGACACAGTCTGTAGATCTGCTCCTTTCTGCTGGTGGTGGAGTCGCTCCTCCTGTACCTAAGCCTTTCTGTGTTTCTCCTGATGATCAGACCTGCCTGTGTGTGTGTGTGTGTGTGTGTGTGTGTGTGTGTGTGTGTGTGTGTGTCTGTCCGTTCCACCGGCCCCGCCCGGATGTTTCTGTTTTGGCGACGCCGCGCGCGTCTATGGCAGGCGCAGTGGTGTTATTTGTTGCTACGGCGCTGATGGCTGTGATGATGGTGGCGGTGACAGTGAGAGCGGCGCTGGCGGGCATCAGATCCCCTCCTGTTTGTTCAGAGACACGCAGCAGAGCTCCGCCGTGTTCGACCCCAGGCTGCAAAACCCCAGCGAAAACGACGCAACACCGGCACCGCTTCCAGCACATACGGTTTTCACGCCATTTATGTCTGTTCATGTGTCTTACTCTACTTACTTATGAATATAAAACCATCCTTGATTGACTTTTCCGTCGTCGTTACCAAGGATACATTAAAAAAAAAAAAAACTCCCTGCATGTGTTTCCATGTGCACACGCATGTCCGCGCGCGTGTGGCCACTCTCTGCATGTGTGCAAGCTTTTCTGAGCCCACATATGTGCGAGTGGGTGATTTCAGCTCCGCAAAAAACCCAGCACCCGACCATCTGTCACGGAGGGGCCACCGCGCTCTGAAACCAATCATCTCCTTCCAACAGCTTCCAGGATCCCCGCTCCGCTTTCCAAACGGCGGTCCGGCACGCCAGATACACGTCGGCATACAAACAATGACAACGTCTGCCACATGCCGCTATCAGCGCGCACACACACACACACACACACACTTAACAATCACACACACGCTTGCCTTGCAAACTGCTCAGGCCCTCTTCTTTATTGGAGGAGAATCAGTCGTTCATCGCACTTTTGAGTTGTCCACTTGTTCGGGAGTTCAGAGCGATTCTGATTGGTTGCTGCCACAGAAGTGTGTAAGTGTCACATGTCATGTGATCGGCTGGTTTGTGATCAGGAGCAGATGCTGCAGCGACCACGGAAACACAGACAAGCGAGAGACGTACTGTACGTATAAGAGGAAGCACTTCACAAGCAATTATTGACAACTCCCGTGCACCACGGCTTGTTTTCTAAACTTTAGTTGCGAGCCTAACTTGGGTTTTCCACCAAATTCGTGCACCCAAAAGTCCACCCTTTTATTTCATCTCAGGGTTCACTTGACAAGAGTATTCAGAGTTCAGGTTTGGGCTGACAGGAACCGGTATCAGTACGTCAAATTATGCAGCCACGGAACAGAACAACAGCAGCAGCCTGTGATACGGACAGACTTTAGCAGAAATGGCAGCTGTCAGAAACTGCTGCAGGAAAGGAAGCAAAACCACCTACAACCCTCAATGAAATAAAATGTCTCCCGTGTACAGTACAGAAACTCACATTTCCACCAGTAATTCAAGTAAACATCAAGCGCCTGCAGATACACACAACATACCTAGATCGTATATTTCCACACTTTCCCTGTCCAGTCGTATTTATCACCATGCATGCGGTATTACAAATCCCCCACAAAGAACAGTGCGGGTGGTGCAGTATTTGGTCAGGAGCCTCGCTGACATCTCATTGGGGAAAATTATGTGTTGCAGTGTTTGAAATAATTTGTGAAAGTGTTTTCATCACTTGGGAAATTTATTGGCTCAAACAATTCATTTCCATGGAATCACTTTTTTTCGCTCGGAGAGTAAAAAACAACAGTACTTTTTTTTGTAGAAGGTTGTAACTCAGAACTGAATCCACTTCTTGAACATGAGCAGCTTCCAGCAGTTTAATATCAGTGGAACTGCACCCGGTCCGTCCGTCCAATTCACAGCGGGATCCTTTATTTGAAACCAGGCCGCAGTTTGGGACGGGCGATTAATTCCTTCCTGACAAAAATCTAGAGAAAAGTATGGTCATTTTCTAATTAAATATTGGTCTAGCTGATTAAACCAGCATGCCTACCCAATGACTTACTTTTTTCAAAGCAAGACTACAGTACCGTAGTTAAATGAGTTCTTCCCTGCGTCTTTTACAACTGAAATTTTGTATTTTGTGTCTGACTTTTTACTTTTTGCACTTAAACCATCGTGATTGAAAATTTTGCAATATTATCCAAGATTTTGTTCTTAAACGTCCTTTGAGCACAATGGTAATTCAGGACAAAGGCGTTTGCCAATATTTTTGTTTATTTGGAACTGGTGATTATTCATTAAAATATGCATCTGCATTCAGAGTTTAAAGGAGACACTGTGGTTACTTAAGACTCAGCTATTATTTGGTAGTTTACAGAATGTATCTAATTTTAAGTACATCTGCAGCACTAACTGCAGCCAACACAGAGCATTCTGCATGTCACAGCTCTGCTTTACAGTAGGTGCTCTATGCTCTTGAGGACATGAAGAAAAGGACACTGTGGGACTGTGGGAATCAAATTTATGATCCATGAGAGTTACCTGGGTCGCACTGTCATGTCGGACCGCTCGGTGTCCTTTAAATAGAAGCAGTGACAGAAGTGGACCGCCTCCTCTGCCTGGAGAAGAAACACCAGGGGGAGCGGAGAGTGGACAGACGGTTCCTAAAAGAAGAAACATAAGTACACGCTGCCGTAGAAGACGTTCCAACTCATTCACTGTGGAGCTTCCCCATGTTCACCGTCTTTGTGGGTGTGTTTCCCATGGGTAGGAGCAATGGGGCTGGAGGATTTGGGTGTGTTATCACTCAGTGCATGCAGATTTCATGTATTTGTCATGTCGGCCTTGATTCTCTGGCAATATGTCAACTTGTATATGGAGTCTTACTACATATGTGCAGCATGAGCTTAAGAAACTGCGGATGCATTCGTAGCAAAAGAGTACAGAAAACAAGATGACGTCAGTTTTAAAGCGTAATAACGTGGTGTGGAGTGTACGTGTCACCGGCTGATGGGTACAATCAGCCCTTTTCTCCTCACACTGATGTGAGATTATTCTAAAGAATTAGGAACTGGACTCACCGAAATGAGTTACCGAAGGATTTGAAGTTACAACTTTACATTTATTCTCCTCTTCTCTTACGGTAAAATGCTTTAACTGCAGGGACAGATGCATACACAATGGTCAGTATTGGTCGCTGTAGTCTGGGTGGGCGGGGCTTAAGCCAGTAATGGTTTTGAAAACTATTGAATTTTCTGTTTATAGAAAAGCCTCAAAATTAAGTTTTTTTAATATAGAAACTTACATAAATAAATGTCAGTGAATCAATGGACACAAATGAAGTATTAAGATTTATGGAGTGAAGAACATAAACTCGAATTTTCATAGTTAGCATAAGCTACATTTTTAATGTGTGAACGTTAGCATTTGGTGGAATCTATATTCAAAATGATGCAGATTTTGTGAGTATTTATGTGTGCAAACCACATTTTGCATAGGGCCCCAACAAAAAACTAGGAATGGTCCCGCTGGTATTTCTCTCATAAAGTGTACTCTAAACTTTGATGAATATGCATATCATTAAATTGGTTGGTGCCACGAGACGCCATCTAGTTTCCTATGTTATCAGCATCTTCGCTGACACGTTTTCTTCACTCACACTCGTAAGAAGCGCGTTATCCGTACCAGATATTCTACCAGATAACTCTCATAACCACCCAATTCCAAGTGGCTGCTGCTTCTGTGATCAGGATAAAGGATAAAAGAATACGAGTTCAGAAATGAATGAATTACAGAATGCGGCTAGAAAAGGTTACGGCTGCTCAGCGCAGCTCCATTGTGTCCACCTGTGGCCTTCACGGAGCCAAGGCCAACGCTTTCCAAACGAGCAGCGTAGCCTACATGGACAGGCCGTTCTGAAAGTTGACCAAATAACAGAAAAAGAATTTGGTGAGTGCAGGTCCAACGGGTGTGAGCGGGAAAAATGCTTAATGAAGACCAGAGGGGAAGCTTGAGTTCTGATCTTCACCCCCTGGGGACGGCTCCTTGTTGTGAACAAGCATTTGCTGCAGAGTTTTCTTTTTATTTCCTTCTTCTTTCAGACAGACGGATAAAGCTACAGATTGTTTAAATTGTTTGCAGAGCAGTAACTGCATGCAGGGAGTTCATCCATTGCCAGTTGTGAGTGCTTTTGATGTCGTCTCTCTATAATCACAGGAATCCTTGTCATCTTTCTGTACTTTCCACACAACTCAAACAACATCTGAACAGTTTCACACCTGGCGGGTGTGTGAGTGGGGACTGGAGTAAGTGCAGTGTTGAGTGTAAATGCAAACTTATTATTAGAATTACTGTGAATTATTAAACATTGTTGGGAAGTTTCCATTACAACTGTGTCCCAGCTTTTCCATGTTTTACGGTACTGCTTTAGCAGCCCAGGGAACCAGTAGCTGCATGTGTCAAACATCACCAAATGGATTCCGTTTAACTCTGTGACCAAAGCTCAGCTGCTGTGGGGCGGAATGATCTGGACGTCTAAATGTGCAACAATAATTTAACGATCCACTTTGTGTCTAATTTATATTTGGCATATTGTTGTAATATATCAATATTACATATCCATACAACCAAATCCAAATGGAACATCAGTGTTGGAGGCTGTAAATAATGAATAAATGACCAACTATGATGGAAGGGGGAGACTTATGTTCACTCTTTGGTTGCGAGGCCAGTAAAAATGAAATGATACTACTCTGATCTGTTGGTGGTGGAAGAAAGTGTGAAATGCAGGACACAATGAGCCTCTATGAGCCAGGTATGATCCATCCACTTTACTCTAAAACTACTTTTTTCAAAAGCTCACATTATCTTTTAAAATGCAGCCTTTTCTTCACTTGAAATATATATGTACTATTGGACTACTTATTATTTATAATATCTATTAGTTTCTTTCATGTTATTGGCATCCACACCTCACATTATACCTGTACGTGCTGGAGCAGCAGCACCAGAGGCCAACAATCAGACCAACAATCAGACCAACAATCAGGCCAACAATCAGACCAACAATCAGACCAACAATCAGACCAACAATCAGACCAACAATCAGACCAACAATCAGACCAACAATCAGACCAACAATCAGACCAACAATCAGACCAACAATCAGACCAACAATCAGACCAACAATCAGGCCAACAATCAGGCCAACAATCAGACCAACAATCAGACCAACAATCAGACCAACAATCAGGCCAACAATCAGGCCAACAATCAGACCAACAATCAGACCAACAATCAGGCCAACAATCAGGCCAACAATCAGACCAACAATCAGACCAACAATCAGACCAACAATCAGACCAACAATCAGACAGCCGGAACAGGCTGCACAAGTCGCAATGAGAAGTGGTTTAATCTGTGCGTTCCATGTCTGTACGTTTGTTTTACATATAAATAATAGAACATCAGAGAGACTGATAGGCTCTCGTATCATAATCTGAGCCCTGTAACTGTAGCCGTTGAGTTTTCTCACATCTGATGTTGGTTATTTGTTACTGAGAAACATAACTGATCAATGCAATCGATGTAAGGGATTTAAACCAATTATAGAAAAACACACACAAATTGGGAAAATCTAAATATAAAGCAAATGTAGGAAATGAAAACATGGATTATGCTATTGTGAGGCACTAAGAGGAAAGTTCAAATATACAGAAATCTCCTATTTATACTCTGAACTGTATATATATATATATATATATATATATATATATATAACTTTGACAACTTTTGAAATGTATTATAGACAAGTATATTGTATAATGAACCCTCCTTCAAATATATATTTTCTCATTTATATTTTATATTTTTATTCTTACAAAAAAAACATGTTGCACTATGATATTTATGGAAACATACGCAATATGGATCTACTCCTTTAATCTAATCTAATTTAATACTAAGTAGTATTAGGAAAGAGACAGACATAACATATATTTTGTATATTATTGTAATTTATTATCTTATAGAAATGTTTTGTGAAATTTGGAGAGTAATGAGGTATAGTCACAGGGGTCTGCTGGTACCAGAAGGATGGGAGGGGAACACTTATTGTCACTTTTGGTTGTTGGCCAGTAAAATTGAAATGACACACTGGTGGATGAATGTGTGAAAAACATGTTATAGTCTAATACTTATTTGAACCTGTTCAATTCCCCACTAATCTGCACCTCTATTTAAAGGCACATGTGACAGCAATCAGGCAGAGTGCGAATCTGAAGAAGCAATATGTGAAACACGTAGTTCACGCCTTTTTGTTGTAATGTAACCCATTAATTTAAAATAAAAGCGTCAACCCGAGTATGCTGGTATTAGCTTGAATACTGCGTTTCTGTAGTGGTTTACTGTGGTTACCCTGCAATACCAGAAGCACTGGTATCTTGAGACAATTTTTTTTCTTCAGATAAACTTAAATTTTCTCTTTCAAGGGAAGTGGTCCATACGCTGCAGACTGTGTTTCTCTGATCAGTAGTGTGGGAGAAGTTCTGTTGCCATCCTTCACTCTGGTCTCAACAAGCAGGAAATTGTGGTAGTGTGGATTTCCTTTGCGTAGTTTAGGCCTGCTGCACTGCTTTTAGAACAAAAAAAGAAGATGTGACTAAATACAAAACCAATTGCAATGGTCATAGTGCTCCAATCTGCAGGGCATGAGAGCTCACTGAATGATGGGAGACTTTATAATCTGCAGAAGCACGCTGAGGCTGATCCAGTAGAACGCTGTCATTCGATACACATCACGTGGTTCCCAAGTTTCCAAATCACTTTCTTTTTATTTTAACATTTACAATGTAACTTCTACATATAAATTATTTATCATCTCAAAAAATACATTTTATTTTGACAACCCAGTTGAATGTGTCAGCTCAAACTGTGATCAGAGACTAAAACAGTGATGTGTTGAATTATGTTCTTTAACCTTGAATCTTAAATGTCATGTCGTGTCATCCTGGATCTCAGTTTTACATTCTGCATTTTCTTTGAATAAATGTTCCTGTTGCGTAGCCAGGATCCAAATTCCCACCTTGGTTAAACAATTTTTTGATGTTCACAGTCCTACTTCAACCTTTGATAATGACATAATCACCTTTTTAAAATGCTGTAGCTGATATTTTCCCCCTTACAGGCATTATCATAGCATCAGCTCTACAATACTACTGCAATACAAGCTGTAATATTCTCACTTTAAACAAACTTAGGTTATTATATATATGTTCATATTTATTTATGAATGATTAGTACATCTGTGAGTACAGATGACCACAGATACGATATGATTTCCCTTACTGGCAGATTGACAATTAGCGGTCATTAGTTTTCACTGGGAGAGGTCTGGCTTGTCCACTCCTTTTACAGCAGGTCAATTAGAATCCAACTGAGTAGTGCACTTCACTGATGGAGCACACTAAAATCTTTGACCCTCCTGATTGCACTGTGTGTCCACTAACAGTATAATGGGCTAAGAGTGCTGAACTACTCCTCTACTGTAAGTGCCGGCCATTAAAAGTTAGAGAGACCATATCTAAATCAATATGATCTATGAAAGACTTAATAGCCACTCAAAATTTAGATTCATTCGCAGCATGGCTCTAGGGTAGATGTAGTGGTAATTGATTTTTACAAATTGTAGTGCAGCAAAAATGTGCAGGAACTACTGTAGGTATGGTTCTGCTTTGATAATGTGATTTGAGCTGTTTTGGGGTTTCGTTTCCCTGAAAGCTACGAGCATCCTACAAAATCAGCGAAATGTTGCAAACATGGCTACACTGTACGAGCTGCAGATACACAGGCTCACAGAACGCATGCAGCAGGCGTGTGTGTGTGTGTTTGTGTGTGTTTTATCTGAATGCACAGGCTGGGAACACTGCTTTTCTTCCTGTATAATACACATCTACTCAGCAACAAAGTTCCTCCTCCCTCGCAGATTAAACGGACGTGCTGCCATTTTCAGGAGTCAGCTCTTCTGTCTGCTCCCAGCATGGTCAAATTCCTTAGACACATTCGCAAAGACAAGGCTTCCTCAGCAATCGGCGTGGATGGCGGACCAGCTCAGCTCCTGCCCTGTGCGCTGCGCCGCCGTATCGAACCAGTATCTGATTCACTGACCTTCTCGCTGCCTCATGCCTTGCTAATGTAATCTAGTGCTGCTGCTGGCTCATGTCTCTGTGCCTGCAGCTCGCTCTCCTTCCCCCTCTCTCGCTTTCTGTTTTTCTTCTCACGCAAGTAAGCACAATCAGGCTCACACACACACACACACACACACACACACACTCCGTATCTGCCTGGTTGCTTTGTTGCTTTAACCTTAAACCTTTCCCCTATAAACTACAACTGGATATCACTGGAATTTTTTTCGTGTTTCTGTACAACACATGCATTTTTGTTCTGCAAGCAGAATGGAATATGTCACACCCCACCCAATTATATTCTTGCCACGCTCTTTGTTTGCATGCGTGTCCCTGGTTTCTGTGTGATGGTTTGTCCTAATTGTGAAAAGGGAAATACAAATATAATCCAAATAAGGCCTTGGTGCTGTAATTTGCATACACAGGTCTGTCTTTTCTTTCTTTCTAGTTCTGGCGTTTGAGCAAATCCTACTTGAATATAGTGTGAGCCGGTTTGTGGTTGTGCAGCTGAATCTTTCACTCCCCATGCTCTCTCGCTCTCTAATTCTTAATTAATTGTGCTACAGGAAAGGGTGGGGGTATATACAGTTATATCACCATTTTGCCTCAAGCCAGTCGCCCACTCTAAAAGTCAGGCTCAGGTAAAAATACCAAAGAGATCCAAACCATGGAAGCCAGACAGCGTCTGCCACTGATATGGACATTGTAGGAATTAGGAAAAACATGTGTGAAAGATGATCTGGAAAAAAATGGGGCGGGTGACAAGTGTGTGGGGGGGGGGCTGTGATTTCTGTTTGGCCACATGTGACCATGGCGCACATACGTGTACACACATCTGTACACTACACCCACACATAGCGCTGGATATACAACACAGACATAACCTCATACAGAATATATAGGCAAACACACAAACACACACACACACATACACACACTCACCTAAGCAGGTGGAATTTTGTATGCATGGCTGCGCTTCCCTTAGCTGTGGCCACGGTTGCTAGGCTACGGGTGATTCCAGTCTTTGGAGGGGACCTGACATTAGGGAGAGCAAATTGACCACGGGAGGCTTTAATCTGCCGTGAAACAGCAGCTGGCACACACACACACACACACACACACAGACACACAGACACACACACACACCTACAAGTCGTACTGTATTTTAACCTTTACCCCTCCTATGATAAACACACACTATCAGACTCTGTACGTCTCCCTCATGCATAAACATACAAATAGTGAACGTCGTCTTTGGGCCGGCAGCCTGACCGAGATGGGACACATGGTTTTCCCACGCCCAATAGGGAAGTGTCTCCTGGGACGACAGGGATGGTGTGTGTGTGTGTGTGCGAGTGTACCTGCCCGCCTGCATAAGATATAGACCAAACAATTCATAAAACCCTTGAAAATAAAATCTGCATGAAGGTCATGATAATAAGAGAGTTTTCTGAGCTGCATCAAACAAAACTGGACAACTGTGTTAACCTGCTTTCCCAGAATGAGGGAGGTTATCAAAGATAAATATTTTTTAAGTTGTGGGCCATATGTTGGGATAAAAAGCCCAGATGTTTTGAAGTATAAGCATTAACTCTCAGTCTTTGAGTATATTAAAAAAAAATCCCTGGGGTTAGGAGAGAGGTGCAGTTGAATGGGAAGAGACGCTCACATTGTGAATGCAGATGTAGAGAAAGAACAAGAGTGGTTGAAGGACAGAGCCCTGAGGTACCCCACAGGTCGTCTTCACATGGGATAACCATGGTTACGCTGGAAGATTGTTTGCAAGTAATAATAAAAGCACTTTAACTTTGAAGCAGCGATGCCAACCCAGTGTTTGAGATGTTCCAATAAAACAGAACGATCAACAGTGTCGAATGCTGCACCTAAATTTAACACCATCAGCAGCAACAAACGGATCCTCGTTCACTTTGAAGGTGTGCAGTCCCTGTGATGTGGTTCACCCTGACTCCTGACTGGAATGTCTCTGTTTAAAGAAACAATCATTTGTTCAGCAACTTTGTTTTTTTTTTCTAAAACCTTACAAAGAAAGGGCGGTTTGGCAATTGGTCTGAAGTAATCCAGGGAGTTTGGGGTCATACGAGGGTTTTGTCAGAAGGGGTTGAACAATTGCATTCTCAAAATAAGCAGGAACACAACCAGTCAATAGTGACATGTTAATTATGGAGAACAGGGGAGCATCTGTGAATTTGGCCGCAGAGGAAATCTTAAAAATGTGAGAGCATACAGGGTCTGCTTTATTATTAGACAGAGAAGTTTGAACAACAGATGATTTCTTATGGATTTGTGCTCAGAGACACGAACACCATGAAAAGAATAGAATAAAGGTGTGCCAATTATGTGACCCTTCTATTTAAATTAAACTGCGACAGGTTGGCATTACAGTAGAGAGGCGTCCTCAGAACTGTTCAGGAGAGACACAGGGACACAACACGTTCGAAGGTTTCCTCTACTAGTAAAACAAAATGACTCAAAGCGAGTTGAGTGAGCAAATGAAGCTCCTATTACTGTATAAATAAGTAAAAATCCTCCCGCTCTATCAGGGAACCCGGGATGGTTATTTTAAAAAAAAAGGGACAAATTGAGCTGACTCTATTAATACCAGGTTTCTGGGTTCATAAAGATGATACAATCTCAGTAAATATCAGTATTTGTTAGAGAGGGGAATTATACATTGTGGCCAAAACAGATTTAAAATAATCAGATGTTTGTATGATTTGAATAGGCTGCAATACTATACTTTAATTATATATACTTTTAAACCAGATTCATGAAACCTGCTATTTTATAAAACTGGTTATTCATAACATAATAGATTACAGACTTAGATATTAACAATGAGAAAACTCCTCATTTAAATGTACAACTTGCAGCACGACTTTGGTGCTGAGCAAAGCAAACCGGATGAGGTCGAGCTCCTCATCTTCTCGTGTGTGAATTGGGAGAATGTAATGAAATGTCACAGAAGTTGCAGGGCTCCGTCACCCTCCTGCTCAGGACAGAGGCCACCATTAGAATCTCTTTAAGGAATTCGTACTCAAACTCGTGAATTTGTCACAATTACCACGTATTTGAGCGTTTCCTCTATGCCTACGTTATCTGGAGCTCTCTTAAATTAACCTGTAATGCTATCTGATTTCATTGCCGGTGCAGATGATTCTGCTTTATGAGCAAACCCATTCAACGCGGGGGGATATCAATCCTCATGCATCTCTAAGTCTGACTTTGACTTTATTATGATTAGTCACTTTGTTTTTCCTAAGCTGGAACGGCACAAAATGTGAATATGAATAGAGAAATGCTGACATGATTATCTACTGTCACCGCACATTAATCACCAATAATCACCACGACTATGATATTAAATGTATTCATGTGTCCTCTCTGGACATTCTGGAGACATTCTCACCTTGATTTTTTGGAGGAGCAGATGGTATCAAGCACTGTTAACTATTCATCCCTGAGAGGATGTCACTGTTGTCTCAATGATGCAGAAGCCTAATGTTCACAAACCGATGTCACTTGGCTTTCATATGTGGGGATGGCCCACTGTCACAGACAGAGACTGTGTGTGATCGTCGAAAGTTTCACAGATTCTCTGGAAAAACAGTTCAGCTTTTTTTACGACCAAAAAAAAAAAATTGGGCAACTATATGTGGTATGTGCAGTTTATCCAAATTACATCCAACATTGCCCTTTCACCTGCAGAGGATAGCTGGACTAACAACCCCACCAAGTGGTCAGGTGTGTTATACCCACATCCTACATCTGCTCATGCCTCATTTACTCTTCAAAAGAAATCATCTGCAACAATTCATATTTATTATTGATTATTAACATGGTTCTGACTTCATGAAACTGAAAACTAAACCACGCACTATAAGTCACTTTAACACACCTGACAAATGTCTTAAAAAGTTTCTGAACTAGCTGAGAAGTGTTTAAACTACAATATATATGAAGAAGATGCCATATTTCCAGTCCTTGGGGAAAGTTAGAACATCCCCCCCAGTATCACATTCCCATTTTAATCTCCCTCAATCTTCTGCCACAAAGACTAATAGGGTTTGATGTGTTCTCATGAAATATTCATTCAGATGGTTTTTCGTTTCGCTTATATTTTACATTTTACTTACCTCACACTGGATTCTACACTCCCCTCAGAATGGAGAACTGCCTTGCTCTCTCTTTGGAAGCATAGGAGGTAAAAGGAAAAAGCTGTGCCATCATAAAGAAAGTATCCGATTATTAGTTAATCTGCATTAATGAACACTGAAGACCCACATCTGATGTACATATGGATGAACATCAGAACTTATGCATTACTCACACGTCACCAGAAGGTTAATCTCGTGTTTTACAGTAACGCAAAATGAAAATGAAAATTAACCTGGACAACTGTACACTGAGCTCTGCACAGCGGAGGCATATTCCAGTCTCCCTGAAGCATCTCCATGCATAACAGTTCATCTGCTGGCACGCGCGTGCTGTTAAAAGTGATATTGCACGTCCATAAACTTGGGGAATTCGCATGAGGCAGATTCAAAAAATGATGGTCAAACCTGACGCAGGCCAGATGAAGACATCCAAACTTCATACGCGTGTATTCGCTGAGACAACCCTGTCTAGTGACTCTCCATAACGGCTGCTTGTGTTCTTATAAGGGCATTTACTGTATTTTTCATGAGAAGCATTAGGAATTAATTACAATAATGAGCAACTTTTCGACGTGCTACTATGCCTTGATTAAACCAGCCTGATGCCCCAGGGTGTCTACGCCGAGTGCCACATCCCAAATACCACACGTTGACATTATCTGACATTAGCGCTAAACTGCTAGATTGGACGCTAATCCTTCAAAGACTTGAGAATTCCTGTACCGCAGCACCACATACCGCGGCTTCAAATTCATGGAGCAGATTTCGAGATGTTAACTGCAGCTGGATTTACTGGGATCTGAGTGTTTACCGTGATAACTGACCACGCCTCCAGCGCCACGGCAGCCGGTGTCAGGCCTGGATGCGAGATCGCTGCAGAGAAAGCCAATCCAAACGACTGCGGCCTGCGTCGCTTTCAGAAGCTTCAACGGCAGAGCTCCACTCGGCGTCTCCACGCACGTAACCGACTGTCAAAGAGCAATCATACCAACCGCTGAGCGCCAGAATACGGCGAGATGATGCGACGGCGTGAACTGCAGTTCATGAAAAGACTGTCACGCAGGAGAGACGAATGCATACCAGAAAATTGCTGTCATTTAATGATGTTCGTAATAGCCATCACAAGCTGTGCAACCACGCCAAACAGAAATAAACGCCTCCACTGTGAATATCCAATCACCAAGCTGTATCACCCCGCTCAGAGTTAATGGGATTCCCTCCGCCTGCATGGAGCTGCCATAGTGTCTAAACCCATGTTGAGGTACGCTATCTTTGCTTCTGGTGACCGAGGCCATGATGAGGGAGGCTGCAATAGTTTGGGGGGCCATGTTTCACCTTCAAGAATCGACAGCAGAGTGAGAGAGAAACGAGAGACAGCGGAAGAAATCAAGAAAAGCTACAATGATCCCTCATCAGAGCTGCACTGGGTCTATTGTACTTGCATGTCTCAGAATATTTGATGATGGCTGCAACACCTGCTGCCAGCATTCAGAACTGGTCATCGCAGAATTCCAGTGTTTTCATCCCTGCATCTCATGCATTTGAAATCGCTTATTGGACAACAAGTTGAAAATATAAGAAAGAGAAGTTACTACTGGTGAAAAGCAACTAGAACTGCTGTGCAGGCTAATTGCATCAATTCATTCAAGGAAGACATCACATAAAGGCATCCTTTACAATTTGCCTCATTTCCCCACTCACGCACACACGCACGCACACACACACACAGACTCGGGGTTCGTGATCCTGCTTGACACATGAACAGGTGGAGGCAGAGATCAAACAGCCAACCCTGTGATTAGTGATGACCTGCGCTACCTCCTGAACCACAGCCGCCACCTGTGCTTTCCCCACCGCGACAAGTCAAAATGTCTGCTGTGGGGGAAAAAAAAGAGGGGAAATATAACCACTGTACAGGGCTAGATCACACAATGACAATAGAATTCCACTCCGTTCCACATGTGTGAGTGGGTAGACTTGTGTGTTCAGTGTTCACAAGTGAAGAGCTGCACATGTGTGTCCGCTGCAACAAAGTGCTCCTTCACGGAGGAGGTAAAGAAAGAATTTTAAAGAAAAAGAAGAAATTAAAGACATGTGTACTTGATTATGTGTTATGCTACTTGATCTATCTACTCCACTACATTTTAGCTCTAGTTGCTATTTTTCAGGTAAAAATGATATATTTAATGACATAATAATGAGTTTACTACAAAAAATAAAGAGAAAAATTAGTTTGCAAACTTTATTGCTTACATAAAACGGATATCTCCTCTTGTCTTTTATTCGATGTCAGTGTCGTGAAAAAAAGAAACGCACAAATGAACTGTTCTTTCACGAATAAACTGCTCGAGGCCAAAGGAGGTCAATTTCTCCAATATTTCTCAAAAAGAGCAGAAAGATTAAAGAATCATTTTTAAGGAAAATTAGTTAAAATTGATGCAGCAGAACTGCTCTTTCTCCTTATTTTCTTCTGGGGTTTCACTCTGAACTCATCCTCAAAAAACTTCACAAGTCTCTGTGTGGACAGTGTGTATATTAAAGTAGAATAGACTTTGAAAATGAACACAATTGTTCAGAATATGCGCTGGACAGCCAACAGCAATAAGAGCTGTGTTCATCAACATTGTACGCCTAATTCCCCCCCCAACATTTTGTTGCAGTTATCATTTCATTGCAGTTACCATTAAATGCAATGCATTTGGAAAAGAATCCCTTTTTTTGCAGTGAGCGATGGTACACAAAAGGTGTCCTCTTTTTCAACTACCCAAATCTGGCCACCCTAAGTAAGCTTATCTGAGTGCTAATGAAGTCCGCTGATTTGTGCCCGAGGCGTCCGTAACGACCGCACGGGGCTCGACCTCTGCTGTCCTGTTTACAGCTCGATGTGACTCGTCCAATCCCCGCAGCTGACCGCTCCATTTCCTGCTGACCCAGCCTCAAAGATGCGTGAGCCTGCAGGAAAGATCCACATCGCTCTGACCCCTGCCCGTTCTGCCCTTTGTCAGACTTTTAAATGTTTGTGTGCCTCTGTGAGTATAGTCCAAGACTTTCCAAGACACAGTCAAAGCTTTGTGCAGAAGTGTGTGTGTGTGTGTGTGTGTGTGTGTGTGTGTGTGTGTGTGCGGGGGCCTGTGTACAATCCAAGCAGTGGTCGCAGGCCAAATGGCTCACGGAGAAGCTTCATCTGCGTAAGTGGCCACTGGGGGCAGTGTTAAGTGTCCTGGAGGGTCTCCAAGGTCATTACACACACATTCACACACACACCCACGCACATACCCCTAAACACACACACACACACACACACACACACAGACACTCAGAAATTAGCGTGTGCGGGTGCGTGCGTATGTCCTGGAGGGACTGCGGGGTCGTTACCCTACTAATGGGGCCATATGGTCACAAAACAAACACAAACTGTTCCTCCTCTCTGCCTGTAATAAGGTCATGAAGATGCTGGTCTCATTCAGATGGAGAAACCAGCAGACGAGAACGTGCCAGAGGATGTGGACTCGACTCGCGGAGGAAGGTCAATAACCCAGGGCCACTCGCACACACAGCAGCCTGCATATGGGGATTTCACTGATATAACAGACAGATGTCTATATAAAGAGATAAAGATGTGAAGCACGCTACTAATCAATACATCGCTTCACATTTGCAGCTGGGAGAGCTACATGTGCAGGATAAAATGTGCTCCTGGTCATACAGGTCATTTCTCTTCACATTGAGATTTCACCACTCTGTCTTCATCAATAACATTTTTGCT
Source organism: Eupleurogrammus muticus (assembly GCA_036785175.1). NCBI lineage: Eukaryota > Metazoa > Chordata > Actinopteri > Scombriformes > Trichiuridae > Eupleurogrammus > Eupleurogrammus muticus. Next base: position 12,525,936 of record JAYKQN010000006.1, read on the forward strand.
GCAGGCATCAGTGTAACATTACCTGTTGCTCCCTGATTAAGTAAAGAGCTGAGTCATGAATCCACACTAAACACTCAATTCTGAGCAGGACTCGGGACACTAGGAAAGTGACAAAATGAAATGTACTCAAAGTCAGTCTGCTTACTCCAACATTTGTGCTGGACACCCAATAGTTTCCTCTGTAGTGAATAATGTTTGCAATAAAAGATCTTGACGGCAGTAACTCATTTGGATATGCAGATATATTTCATTTCAGGAAACGTCAGGATGCTAATTCATCCTTGTGTAGATGATATTTTTCAGCATTTCTTGTTTGAAACGCAGCATGACAGCATGCATGTATGTAGTTGTTACATAGGTAGACCATCAATCAATTAAAAAGTGCAGAGGCTGTGGTTTGGGGATTCTGTGAGTAGGCGTGTGTTTTAAAATATCGGTGTGCAGGTTCACAACCTCTCCTATCATGGCTCTCTGTGCAGCACATGCATTGGTATTAGAGGAAAGGATCAGGTTAAGGGTCAGTAAAGGTCACCATACCCTGATCTTTTCCTCTGCTTCACGCAGATATACATGCATTTTTATATTTATAGCAGCAGCAAAACTGGCTTGTTTGCAATAAATGAAAGAAGTGGGCCATTAGCATGAGCAGCATAACACAACTATAAAAGAAGCACAAAAAAGGGGGTTGTACTAAAACACAATGGGAAATGATGCTGCGTCACTGCTCTTACTGTGCTGATTGACAGGCGATCTCACAGGAACACACCGTGGGAACACTGCAGCAATATCCAATTATCACCGAGCATGTCACAAATTAGATCAACAATGAATTTCAGAGTTATGGCTTTGAAGAAGACGTTTAGGAAGAGAAGTTTGACAAAGCGACACACAGAGATCCTGTGATTCGGTGACAGCTGCCTCCCAACAAAAAAAAGGCTTCTGTTGCCGGTGTTGTCTCAATATCTGGGGGGCAGAAACTAATACTTCACAAGCAATTCACGTGTTTGCGGACTTCCTTAATTAGATTTTGTCCATATTTCATTCAATAAAATTCAACATTAAACGCGTATTCTTTCCCTCGGTGCTTTGGAGGTAAATAGTTGACCAGCTGGTCTGCGTTTTTGATGTTCATTTCCTCTTTCATACCAGTCTCTCTCCCTCTCTCCATCAAACCCTTCTGGGTACCAATTAGGGCTCAAAGCTGCTGCAGTGTGTGTGTGTGTGTGTGTGTGTGTGTGTGTGTGTGTGTTTAGGTGTGTGGTTCTGCGCGTGCCTCGCTGCATGTGTGATAACGCCAGCTCAGACAACAAGCTATAGGCTACCTGTCAACAGGCACTTCAATGCTCACCATCTGCTCACACTGCAAAACGCTCTTCATTTACACACCACTCATAACCATCAATATCCTCCGCACGATAAATAGGAAAAAAGGAAGCAGGATGCTGATTAAAAAAATGTTAGAATTGCCCAGTGATAAGTGCGTGTGTGCATATTTGTGTCTATGTCTTTTTGTGTAACGTTGTGTGAGTGTGGCGAAACAGGGTTTATATCCCATATCTGCTAATACTGACGTCTCTGTGCTTATCAAGAGATTGTCTGTGTACTGATGACAGTGCAAATTATTCTGACATCAACTGACTGGCATTTTTTAAACATCTTTGTATATGTGCCAGGGTTCGCTCCACTGTTAACACAGACACTGTCAGGACAAGCATCAAGATGAGTTGTTTATTCAAGTTCCTCAACATTACATATATTTGCATCCAAGCCCTACAACGGCTGTATGAGCAAAGGAGAAAATCTGGTGTTTCCTGTTTCTAACAGATAATCTCCATTTTTTTAAATAATGTAAAAAAGAAATATTATTATCGTAATCTAATCCTTACAATATAGTCATTATTGCCATGACAACATAGATCCCCTTTAAGAAGGTAGTGACTTTCACCCAGTGCTTCTCAAATAATGTGGCTCCGTCAAGGAGGCGCGTTTGACCTCGGGAACATGCTTTTTTAATTTTTTGATTTCAATTTTTTTTTTTACGTCCTAGAATAAAGTGCAATTGCACCTCCGCTACATTAGGGGGCAGTAGCGCTCTCATTGGCAGAGTGTGTGCAGTGAGCATTCGCTTGGTGGTTTAGGTGTGGAGTAAGTATCATATGGTTTGACATGGTCAGTCAAATTTTTATAGTTTAAGGATTTTATTTTTGAATTTCAGATGCACTTTAAATCTTTTCTGTTACAGTTAATAAATCTTTTCTTTGTTGTAAGTTTGTGCATATTTCTTTCTGTTTTTATTATCTTATACGTGAATAAGGATACAGTGTTTTGCAGAGGTACTTATAAAAATCTTATAGACAATTGATACAATTTACAGTCGCGTGGGGGGGGGGCGTGAGATGTTTTCATCTTTGCCATTATCCTTTAAAATACAAATCAGATCAGGAAACTCGCCTATGCATCATTCTGAAGTGCATGGCACGATGTCGCAATTTGTCATTCAGTTTGGAGGACTTAATAATAAATTAATCCTATACATTGGATTTTAATGTCAATGTGGGGGGGGTTTAATTAGAAATTGATCAGATCAAGCTGCGAGTCACAATCAAAAGCATTCTGCCCGCAGTGTTATTCTAGGAAGGTTGGAGTGTGTTCTTTGCACCAGCTCAGTTTAGATTAGTCTATCAAAAATGTAAGAATACATGCAAACGCAATGTATATAATAGTGATGCACTTAAATATGAAAACAGTGAAAATGTTTGTCCTTTCTCCCCTTGTTCTGCCTCTCTTTGCCGTATAATGTCATGCAGACATACATTGCCGCCAGCCTTTAGGCCATGGGGATTGAACACAGCCTATATTTATAGAGGGGGCGATCTGTTCAAACATATGTTCCCCTTAACAAAGTCATCAATGTCAAACCCCGCTCTCTGGGGCTCCACTAATGCAACAGTACTTTCAGCTTTGCATGCATAACATTAGAGGCAGCTGGACAGAAAGTCTTAGAGCCGGACTGAACGCTAATAAGATGCGTCGTCGACCTTCGCAGGTCACAATAATTATTTCAATTATAGGTGAAGTACACTTTGGAGAGCACGTGTTTGTGTTGATGTACCGAGGCCTGAAACAACCATTATCCTGGACTAAATATTATCACTGCACCGTGCACTAAATGGTACAATACTGATTGTATACATGTGAAAAATAAAACACTATTTCTGATCTTATGGTGGAAATCCAGAAGGATTAAAGCTCTGCAGGCAGCTACTATGGGTTGAAAATTAGGTAAATATTTTGCTGTTAAAATGAAAATGTATGCATAATCAAGAGCCTACACCTTAATTGGTTTACGCTTTAATGTAGTTGCAAGCTTTTACTGCTAAACTCTACTTCATGCTGCGTTCAAGGATACTCAAAGAAAATGTACCAGTAAAAGGTTTGGGCAAGTTTTTTTTTATGTATTTATTTCTTTTACTTTATTCTAGATTGAAATATTTGAAAACTATGAAATAATAATGAAATGATGTAGGGAGCAGAAAATGTTCAAACAAACCAAAGTAAGAAACCAAGGGACAGCGTGCCGCTACAGAATGTAGTGGTAGCCATGCTGCTCAGGCCTGAAATTCTGCACAAATTGCCAACAGAGTCAGCAGCAAAGTGGCAGCACACCATCACACCTCCTCCATACTTCGCAGTAGGAGCCACACATGCACACACCATCCGCTCAGACGTGGGCAGATGGAACCCAACATCTCAAATTTGGACCCGTTAGACCAAAAATACGGATTTCCATTGTCCATATGCCTATTCCTTGTGTTTCTAGGTCCGAGTAATTCCCTTCTTGTTATTGGTGCTTTCTTTGCAGCAGATGAACCGTGAAGGCAGACGTCACCATCACCTCTGGACACCTAATGTCGAGATGTGTCTACTTCTGGGAACCACTGAGGTCTCTGATCTGAGGTGCTGTTCATTTGTAATTTCTGAGGCTGGTAACTAATGAACTCATCTTCTACCTCAGCAATGCAGATGTTCTCAAATACATCACGAAAGCAGACTAAAAAGCAAAAAGGTTCCATGATGTATTCCTGTTGTTAGGTGGTTAAGACATTGCTAATAATGAGGCAGTAGCCATTGACAGATCGTTATAAGTGTTATTTTATCATTTTGATGAAAAGATTGAATGATGAGGTGTTCTCAAGTACTCGAGTAGAGAGTAAAACCAGCTGTTAGGTCTGAGAAAGGACCTGGGAAAGGAGAGACTTTCACTACTGCTGAGAGATGAGCAGAAAGAACGTCTCCAGCAGGAAGAGGAGCAGCCCTCGCTACTGAAGGCCGTTATTTGCCCATAAGGTCTTCATTCTGTGACTCACAGAACAGACTGGAAAAGGAGTTCCACGGTTACCAAAGTCAAAGTCAAGGTCAATTTCTTCACATGTACTTGACATAAAAAGGAATCGAAATTGCGTTTCTCACTATCCTATGTGTTTCACATGTACAACAACATCAAAGTGCAGGTGTGCAAGACGAGACACGACTACAATGACAAAGTGATAAAGCTTAAGGCTACTTTTACCTAGTGTTGCTAAACTAAGAATGAAAAACCAGGTATGACAGGACAAGACATGAGTAACAGTGTATGGATTGCATACCTTTCTAGAAATGGAAATAAGACATATTTTAGACACACACAGGTATACATAGACAGATAAACAGATGGAGACGGGCACTGCAGACTCATTAACAGACAGCCAGACAGTTTTCATTGTGTCTGTCGGGAACCTTTACACACAACAGATAGTTGAAAGTGTCCTTTTTTTATCCTGTACCACACAAGTGTCCCGGCTTCACTGAACCCAACGCTGGCCATTTTGGCTGAGATGTGTGTTTGTGTTAGTTTGTTCGTCTGAGTGGTGTTGTCCTATCGTTCTTTTTTAGGAGGCTGCGGTTGCATGTAAGTGACGAGTCCATGCGGGGGTGGATCACGTTGGCCAAGTGGTGTCTCAGGACCTATGGTCAACAATTTAGCTTTTTATTAGCTTTTTATTACTTCTAAATTCCACAGTTACAACTCCAACTCCACTCTCATGTCTCAAGTTGCTAGTTGGACTGTAAACGAGTGGAAAAGGAGGTTTTGCAAAGGGGCATCTGATGCTGGATTAAACATTTAGAGGTTGGTTATCTGACCCTCTAAAAGTTAAGGTAGGTAAGCCATGCAGCGTACGTTATTGCCCCCCCCCCCTTAAATTAAGCCCAAAAAGAGGTGGATCACCCAATATAATAATGGAAATAATGGAATTTACATTTGAGAGTGTAGGGGTCATCTTATACTTGAAATCCAGATCTGTACAAAACATAAATAACCTGTAATCTATTCAAAGCGTATTGTTAGTTTATAAGTTAGTTAGTGTTTCGTTAACTCAGCTCAACCTTCAGGAGTTTTTGGAAAGTTCGTGTTTTATAGATTTATTGCTACGGAGTAAATAAATTCATGCAGAGCGAAAAGGAGCCCAGAGCATTTACCGGCGTCTTTACTGCAGAAATGGAGAGAATCATCTGTCAATCCAACAATTACCACTGTCACAGATGATGAGGAGCTCTAAAAATGACAAAAAAACGCGAGCGCTTCCAAGAGGCTGACAGGAGAGCGCTGGGTGTGTGACTGATGGGAACTTACATAAATGTGAGTTTTACATTCCGCTTTGAAAGCTCTTTCACTTTTTAGAGAGAGAGAGAAAAAAAGGCTTCCGAGGTGAGGGAACTCCTCTCCTCGGTTTAATAGAATCTCAAGAAAACCTTCTAAACAGGACAAAAGTAAGAAGTGTTATTTATTCTTCTATATGGCCCAATACAACAATGTAGAGAAGCAACCAAAGATCAGGATATCAGGTGATTCAAATATATGACTAAAAAATATAAAACACTCAGACTTCCCCCTAACACCAATCTCAATGTTTCAGTAATGTCTTTTCAAGGGAATTAGGCCCCAACACTGGACACGTGTGATCGTGGTTGTTCTTTTAATGACAGGCTGCATTTATTCAGACATAGTCCTTGTCAACTCCAAACAGAGATATTCATGCAGTCATTCTGTATTCTGCCCATTTTAGATAATGTTTCATATCATTAAATGGTTGGTGAAGATGATGGGGGGAATCTTTGCTTAGGTGCACAGTTTTAACCAGCACACACACACACACACACACACACACACACACACACACCTTTTCCCTGCTAATAGCACTCTCACTCACTCTCGTCTCTTTTAGTTCAAGCACTTAAGTGAAACTATTTACATATTCCCATAGGAGGACTCCTCTGTTAAAGAGCTGATGCTTTCATTCCGTCTATCCATCTCTCCTTTTTCGCCCATTGCTCCAATCCCCCCCGCCTCCCATTAATACGGATCCCCTCGACATCTTATGAAAGAAAGTGTATTATTCCTGCTGCTTCTGTTACGGCTGTGGAGACAACACACTTTAGGTTTTACTGTGCTACCAGCCACTTAAAAAAAAAAAAAAGAAAGGGAGTTTTTGCAAAGGAGAACTTTTACATCCTTTCTTATCCTCATCTGAGCCTACATATGGAAATAATATAAAAGCTCAGGACTTTAAACGCTCATCAACACGCTCATCCCGTTTCCTCCGTAGATGTGTTCAAAAAATGCCCCCCGCCCGCCCTTGTTATTGGAAACCCTCTCACAATGAATAATGGCAGACATCAGGGTGCCAAATGTCCCGTGCAGGACACCGTAGGCCCTTCCCTGCTAACAGGAGGGGAACAACATCTGTTTGGCTGCCGAACGCAACGCTGATTCATCAGTCCCAGCGAACACACACCTCGCCTTAAAGTCGCAGTCAGCTGTTTGGGAAACGCAGCGAGGGGCCGCGTCCAATACAATGTCAGTGAGACGGCGTGGACGCGGGGCACTGGGGGAAAACTGCATCATGAATAATCATGAAGATATGACGGTGAATGACAGGCTGGCTGCTGCCACGCCGCTCGATTGATGACTGTACCTTTAATCGGGGTTTGGCTGTGGAGCAGGGCGCTGGGCTATGACGACTGTGAAGGACACTCAGCCTGATGCAAATTCCCCATGAGGGGGGGAAAATGCAGACATTTCATTTTAATGCCTCAACACTCATCAAACTCAGAAGTTGCTCAAAGTTTGCTCTGATACGCAGAGTCGAGGTGGAGAGGGCGCATGTGGGAGACGTGGAGGCGCTGAAGGGGGCTACAAAGGGGTAACGTTGGCCTCTTCAGTCCGCGACCTCGTTTAACCCCCTTCACTTTGTTTACCCCCCGCGTGCCGCAGGTCGGGTCACGTTTCATGTGGTGGAGAGAAGCGGATAAACGGAGTGTACAGGCGGCATGTTAACAGACTCGCTGCCTGACACCTCCTCAGCCCAAGTCGTTTCCACAAGCCGCGGTTTGAATGAAGGCGCTTAATGCAAGTCAAAAGTGCGAGAGGATTTCATTTTGTATTCCTGAATAAATCTGCAGGGCGAGGATTGCGGCGAGCGGGGAACTGACATATGAATGGAGAGGAGGAAATGTACGCCTGGAGGAAGCAGAGTGGAGAGAAGGAGACAGAGGGTCAGGACGGGGAGAAAATGAGGCAAATAAGCATAAGTCATTTGGAGTAGCCGTCCTGTTTCAAAGCAGCAATCTCCTCCATCTGACGGGTAATGATAGCACTGCTTCTCCCATGATTCTGTGTGAGGTCAATGTGCCAAGTGAGGGAAAGGAAAGGGAACTTTCCAGGGATCCAGCTGAAGCAAGTTCTCAAAATAAAAATGAATGAATGAGTTTGGACATGCCTTCCTATTAAAATATGCCCAACATTTTGATTTGTAGTGCACTTTATTTCTTTTAAATCAACATAATGAGGAAACATTATGAATGAACCTATTTGGGGGAACCGTAAAAATAAACATTTCAGTGGAGAACATATTTCATTTGTATTCTGCCCAAATATCAACTTTGGCAAAACAATATTGCAATAAAACAAAATAATTATTAAACAGTTTTACAGTTGTGGTGAGACACAGGAAAAAGTCAAACAGCGACTCAGAGCACAAAACAAGATGTTTACACACAAAAAAAAAATCATTTGTTGGGTGAACATAAAAAAAAAAAATATGCAAAGTATTTCCACCCAATTATAATATGCTAATTCAGCAAGAAGTTGTTTTGTTTTAAAGTGTATCATTATAAACGTAGCTGTATCTGTCGCCCACACTTCAGTCAGACACGTTAAACTAATGCGTGAAAGCGGACGTATTAACCCTTTCTAATTACGTTGATATAACCTCTAAAGGTTATGTTGGATTTAGCCCTGGTAATTAAGTCAGTAACAAACATTACGTCGCCCCAGCCAGTTTACATTCATGTCAGTCAACCAAACAACTGCCTCATCAATTAGCAGGTTGTAATTGAATAGAAATACTTTCCATAATTTATTTTTAATGTTGAAGTACTTTCTCTGAGTGTATTCATATAATTAATAATATATATAAATAAATATTGAACTAAAACCACAATCTTTTGTTTTATGGTGCCTGAAACCCATAATGTACAGGAGTGAAAACGTAAACGCTTGTCTTCGGCCTTTTTATTTTTAAATAACAAAATAAGCACAAAATCAGCGCATAACAAAATTCCAGTAATTATGATTAGTACGTAAGTAATTAAGTCAAAAATAGGTCGGCAACATTATCACAGCCAGACCTTTGTGTCTTTCAACTAAAGTAACTTTAACATGAAATATGCAAACCTGAGTCACAAATAGGTCAATGTATAATAAAATCAAAGTATGTTTTCCTTAAAAAATTACTGTAACTTGAAAACAAACCAGCCAGTCACGTGTCTTTAAATAATGGAAAAAAACAAAAAAATATATATAATAAGAATAAAAAAAGCACAGGAGGGACACCACGTCCATACGGCTGCACAGCGTTGATGCCTACGCAGGAAGTAGAGACACTTCTCCAACTACAGCGAGGCTGCACGCGCACACACGCGCAATAACAGCACGTCAGATCCATATCGCGCGTTTCACGTTGCTCAAAGACACTTTGCAAAGAGATTCTATCACTAAAACGGAACAAAGAGAAACTATAGGTTGAAAGGAAAAGTGAAAAAGGTGAGTTTTGAGGGCTGTGTGAAAGGACAGGGAGGGGTTTGTCATTGCGGATGTGGCTGGGGAGGTGGGAGGGCCAGGGGGAGAAGCCGGCTGCAGCAGAACGCGCCCCGGGTCCACAGCTCGGTCCTGATGGGTTATAGGAGGTTAGCCGAGGTGACGGTTATGGGCATGGGGAGGGGGGGAGGGGGCACTTTGAAGGTGATGAAGGACTTTATTGAGGTTGTTGTAGGGTAAAGCATATAGGAGACTGTTGCAGTAAACCAGCACGGGATGAGATTCATGCACGTGAGGAGGAAGGCTGTTTTAACGGTGTGGGCAACGTGGAGGACGGCTGAAGCCTCGTGGTGACGTGGCTGGAGGAAATATTGACGTTCAGGGAGAAATACTGGGCGGAGGTTTGGTGATAAATACTTCAGGTTTGTCACACTTCAGTCCAAGCATGTGCCCTTTAGTAGATCCGGCCCTGAACACCACACTGCTGTGATGAAAAACTCAGTATGTGTATTTGTATAGGGACTTGTACATACAGCTGAACTAATGCCACACAGCCAGAGCTGGTTTGCAATGTCCTTACTTTTATGAGCCTAGTTCACAAAAAAAAAAAAAGAAAGGTTCTTTAGCACCAACCGCAGAGGGGTGTCAGCCAATGAGTTTATCTCCCAGCCTTGAGAGGTAGTTCTCCTTCTGAGAAATGTGTCGACTAGAGGCCGCGGCCGACTCTTCATCATCGCCAACGCTGACACGGAGACCGCGCTCTGCACCAAATTGAAAATCCTGTGTTTTTCCGTGAAATCGCCGTCTTTCAATCAAAACGCTGCGACGCTCCGTCCCCCTTCCCTCCATCTCTCTTTCTGCCCCCCCCCTCCCTCCCCCCTCCAGGCCTGGATGCCTCTGTCCGGGGAACAGGCTGTTTATGAGCGTCCCCACCGGAAAGCCACTGATAAATGTCACTGTCTGCAGCGAAAATTAAACATTTAGTGAGAGTCCTTGGAAAGGGCTCAGGGAGAACAGTGAAGCATATCCTCGGGTTTTTTTTTTTCTCTTGTTGTCTTTTCATGTTTTTTAATTAGGAGGGGTTTAACCAAACATCGTTGTCCAGCAGCACCGCTCGCTCGCATTTCCACATCCTCCTCCTGAGTGTTCAAGGAGACGGCAAGGAGGAGAGCGGCTGGAGCGGAGCGCCAGCCACCGCCTCCCACTTTCTGAGCACAACTCGCTAACGACGCTCTGTTAGTTACTTCAGTTTCGCCCTATTCCCATTCATCCCGGGGAAATGGCTTTTCCTGAGTATCGCTTCACCCACGCCCTTTCATTTATTGCATTTGCATCACAAAGAGTAAAAACACATTTTCAAAAGTGTCCTTTTTTTTTTTTGCTGTTGTCTACAGATCGGAGTGTTCCACTAATGGTCTACGGATGTCTCCTTGCTCTGAGCTGCAGATGCATCCCCCGCACCCACAGCAGCCATTAAATGGTTCAGTCTGTGCCTGGCTTTTATGGCCACGAATCTTAAAGAGGCCCTTTTCCAGAATCACTGCACATCGAGGTGTGGCAGAGAGGCAGGATGAGTGCTCTCGGGCGTTTTAGGGGGGACAGGTGTTTTATGTTCTGTGTGTGCACGTGGCCGCGCACAAGTTTGTCGAACGGCGAGTACGTGCGGCCGCGGATTTGTGTGTGTGCGCGTGCGTGCGTGTGTGTTGCATGGTCTGTTGAAGGCCTGACAGAGGTAATCACTCAGTGAGATGGAGGGATGAAGCAGCTTTAAACGCCAACTCTGTTTTAGGCTTCACTGCATAACCAAATAACGCTCTGTGTGTCGCAGAGGCTAATAAGGCGTATTCATTTTCCAAACAGCTCAAGGGGAAAATAGCCTTCCTGCTTTGAGAAAAAAAAATTCTTTTATGAGATACAGACTTTTCTTTTTTCCCCCCTCTTTTTTTTTTCTTCTAAGCTGACAAATAAATTGCATGCAATTTGAATGGTTTTTCTTCCTTTCCGTGCTGTCGAGAGTGGAAATGACACATTTCACTGCCCCTGCAATGTCTTCATATGGGTATTTATCAGCCCCAGTGACTCCTGGCTGTGTTAATAATCCCACAGCACTGGTGTAATGGATTCAGCCAAACCCCTGCTTTATCCCAGGTATCCCCCCATTCTCCCGCTAAATCCACAGATTATTACAGAAAATGCTTTTTCTCTCTTATACTTGTTCTGTCAAATTAGCTCTTTTAGCATCGGGCCCTTTGGAGGAATTACAGGACTTATTTGGTTTCTGCTGAATTCTGGATAATCAGCGGTTCGCTGTGGGGGTGTAGACTCCACGTTTTAGACATGAAGCTCAATCTCTCTGACTTCTTCACTGTCTATGTCTATCTCACTCAGCTTAAAGCTCTCCCTCTGCTTATGTTATTTATTTATTTTCAACTGATGTAAAACCTGTGGTGAGATGCTGGAATATCCTCTACGTGACAATTCAACACCTTATTTGAATTTTTCCTTGTAGGTATATATACATATAATAAATGAAATATAACCCACCTTTTGAAAAATATACCAATTAGTAAATTATACATCTCAAATAGGAAATAGAATAAAGGAGCGGTCATTTATGTCGTCCAAGCAGATTAATTTATTTTAACACCGTGGCCAGTTTTTATGTCAATAGCTGCGCTGGTTTAATTCTGGTTTAATTTCATTGATTGAATGCAATGATCAGGTTAAACTGTAACTTTTTTAGGCAACACTTTTCATACCATAAGCCTATCCTTCGAGCGAGGTTTAGAAGCAGCCAGCATGACAGTCACTACTGAAGTCCGTGCTCACACCCAGAGACACGGACGCCAGGTTAGAAAGTAATCTGAAGGAGTGTTTTGTTTTTGCTTTTTTTCCTCCTCCAAAAAGCCATTGATTTATTCTCCCATTTTTCCCCTCATTCTTTCAAGTACCCCCTGTAGAAGCTCACATACCCCCAGGGGTACATATGTCATTCATATAAAAATAGTTGTTTTCATCACATTTTTCTTGTCAAAAATATTTCTCTAGATGAATTGGGCGTTCTGTCTGCGTTTTGTCCGTCCATATATTTCTCCGCTCACTTTTTGCTCGTTCCTTCTCAGGCCCTTTTCCAGCCTTTCCCTCAGCTATCTATCCATCAATGCATTCATTTATCTCTGTATAGCACTTTCTGATGACTAGCATCCAGCACAATGCCTTGCTCAGGCAGGCAAGGTCTATGGATGCGTGATGGAGTGCTCCGCTCAGCAACCTGGCAGCAACGTGAACAAATTGATTTTCTGACAGATTAAAAAAGATTAAACCAGCCATAAAAACAAGCAGGAAAGTGCTTAATGGACCATATGTGCACAATAAGCTTTCATATGTATTCTTTTCCCGCTTCTCCTCATGCCATCCATCTTATTTACAATGACAGATCGCGCCGTGCTAACGTGACTGTCATGACGTTATTTTATAAAAAAAAAAAAAAAAAAAAAAATTGTGCATACAGTACACAAAGCTGCATGTAAATCCTGTTTTGTGCCTTCATCAGGTTTACATGAATCAATCTGACTGGTCAACACGTTTCAGCACAGAACGGCTGAGTTTCTACCAACGCTGTCTCGCTTTTCATGCCAGCCTTCATCTGCTTTTCAAGAGGTACAAAAAAAAAATAATAATTCATCACCACAATCACTGATATTTGTACAAATGGATCACAGCAGCAAAACCTTCAGCCGATAAACCACCGATACATTCACATGAATAAGTGGACTTACGATTAGTGATTTAATATGCACAAAGTAGAACTGTCTGCAGACTATTACAAGATTTTCTTTCAAGTGACATCACAGCAGCAATATAATCATATTTTGACCTTTTGGCTGCTGAACAGTTACAGATGCCATCAACTCGGAATTAAATATGGATAATTCCATTAATGGCCTCTTTAAATCTCTCCAACATAAATCACGCTCACCAGTAAATTCAACTATAAAACGAAAATTTGATATATATATATACACGAGCTGATGATAAACACATTAAATATTCATAATCCTACTCAAGATACTTGTGGCTGCTTTACATTTTTCAAAACAGCAAAACCTATCAGTGTTATTAGAGTCAGAGGTAGCTTCCTGCACAGCAAAGGACAGATGGCCTGAGAATATTTTAGTCGGAATGGTAGCTTAGTGAACGAGAACTAGAATCAACTTAAACTCGATAAAGTTCAACTAAGTAGCCGCGGTCTTCGTTGGGCTCAGTTTCTGACAGCAAAGACGAGCTAACCTTAATATTTGGCTCGGGCTCTGACTACGACCTGTGTCTGGAGATGTAATTAGCCAGGCAGAAGAGTCGGAATCCGCCATGATTGAGTTCACGGAAAGTTTACGCGAGTCAGAGGGATTCTGGAGTTGAGTGCGACTACATTCACCCTTAGGGTCAGGAGAGAAATGAAAGAATGCATGTCCTTTTCAAACAAATGTCTTTAAAATCCCCCGTTTCCTTGATGCTACTGGTCAAGTGCATTTGGCTTAAAGACGGCATATGTATTACACCAAAAAGGCCTTTCTTGGCGAATTGACATTTCGATTTCATATTGGGTGATCTTGTCAACCTCCGAGCTGCCTTTTCATTATGACAGAATGGACACAAATATCAGCAGGAAGTGCAATGAAAAGTGTTAAAACCTCACAATTTCTGCACTATTATCTGCTGCTGTTTAATCACTGGATTTACTGCGAGCACACATTGGATAAACGGCTCCCTTGGCCATTTTGTGTAATTGGACCATTAAACATCAGTGCTGCAACAAGACAGCAGACACGCAAACACAGTTTCTTTGACAAAGCAGAGCTGAGCAGCACAATGTGTGACTGTTGGCTTTGAAGCTGCAGCTTCTAAGCACTTTGGGAGAAAATGTCACCTCCCATGTCATCAAGTGTTTTTCCCCAGCATAATGGATGGAGACATGAAGACAAGATGGAAGTTCTGCAAAAACAAATGCCTTTTTTTGTACATAATTGCACCTCTCAGACAAAAACTAAGCTCTAAGTATTACACAAGCATCTTATGACATTCCAGCATAGGCCCATATGTGGGGTGTTTGTCAGGGCACATCAAGTGCAGCCGTTTCAAACGTTCAGCTGCTCTATAGCCAAATTGCAAACTGAATATTAAGTCATTAAGTATGAAATAATAATAGGAATGAATTTGCAGACTTTAAAGAGTTGAGTGGAAGTTGGTCTCAAATGGAGCAATTACCACAGCAGACAAAGATGAACTGTAAAATAGTTTCATGAGGATATTTTACTGCACCATTTCAACGTGTTAAAAAAAACACGTAACGGCTCTATTTCAATTTGGCAATATAGTGCTACAGTTAATACTATAGGCTACAGAAGAAACCATTTATGCATTCAAAAAAGACATTTAACAAAATTATATGAGTAGGAAATTTAGTTGTCTACATGAATTTATTACTATTCTGCAGTAACTTATGGGAGAATCGGATCTAATGAACAAAGTGAAGCAGTGAGTTCACTTGTAAAGGTCAATAAACAGGTTTACAGCGTCAGGGGTAGAAGTGGAAAACAAATCTAAAGGAGTCGGAGTCAGGAGCAGCAAACAATAGAGCTGTTTCAGAAAGGTTACAGGTAGAACTGGACCAGTACAGGCACACACACACACACACACGCAACAGTGAAGGCAGCTGGTGGAAAGGTGAAATATGACAGGAACTAGTACAAAACAAATTCAACTTCTGAGGCTGAAACTGTGGACAATAGGGATCTAAATTACTGTTAACAGTTTAACAATCAATATATTAGTAACCAGCATAAAGACAATGCAGATAATGCAGTTTAGGCCTTTACCTCCCAAACTCAGAGTGGAGCTTCTCCAAACAATGGAAGCAAAGGTTCTGCTCCACTAGTGTGTCAATGATGTAATGGTGCTGAGAATAGATACACAGGGTAGAGCCCATCCATGTGAAATCAAGAACAGGTGTTCCAAGATTTCCATAGTTTTTCACTCATTGATTCATGATTCCATTTGCCTAAGGCAAGTAGCAAAGGGGAGTTAAGGAGAGAGAATCCAGATTGTTATGGTAATATAGTATTTTTTGTGTCCCCTCTTTGTCAGATTAAAATGTAGTGTCTGCTGACTATAAGTGAACTTCTTAGATCTAGTAACAACTCTGTCAGCTGCACTTCGGACTAATTAAAGAATCGCGTGTTGCTTTAACTGGACCACGCTGTACTCCAACTGTGCCAGGGCCGAGAAAGAAAGTGGCAGCAATGACTTTAGTTAAACCAACTGGACTCATTGTTCGCCTCAGTGTCCTCCTTTCCAATATTGAATCAATTTATAGAAGTTATGCCTGTTTACCAGTGGTAACAATACAGAGGACTGATCGCCATTTCTCAGCATACATGCTTTAAAGCTCCTGGATCTAAGCTGACGGTCAGGCCACAGTAGAGAAAACAGCCACAGCAAAGACACATTGATGCCATTTAGGACGTATTCAGCTCACAAACATTTGTAGATGTGAACAACTGGTGACCAATGTTCATTATGGTTTGTAAAATGCCATTTTCCTTTCCGAAACTCATATTTTGAACCACACAGCACGTCTGACTAGTTGCTCTTTCTGCACAACCCCTTCAACAAGCAGCAGTGCTCCATAAACACGTCTCAACGCTCGTCCTCCTCATCTCGCCCAGTTAGTTGTTGCACGTGTCTCTGTCAGGATCCCCAAATAAATATGAAAACAAATAATCAAACCTCAGCTCTGTACTATTGTACCGTAATAACGCCTGATTTGTGTCTTTTCCTTGACACCAGAGGTAAATTACCATGGTGCTGCACATTGTTCACTGGATCCTCTGCTTTCTCACTTTAATTATTTCCAAATCTTGCACATTGTACCTTTTAAACAGGTACAAATGTGTTTCAACACACAGCTACTTTATCCTTCACTCCATTCAGCCTGCAGTGAAAAGGTGTTCTTCTGAAATGAGCTGTGGATTAAGTCCCGTCTACAACAGGTTGCACAAAGGCAGCGATCGGCAGCACGCCGGCTTAGAGCAGCACTGCTGACTAAACAGGAGGTAAGAAAGATTAGAAGAGCCAATCTAGCGTACGTTAAGGCGACAGACTGGGCCTGCGGCCACACGACGAGCTCCCAGCCGCTCTTTCTCTTTGGAATGTCGGGCTTTTCAGTCTTCTTTCTCACGATTGGGCCTCCTCTCTGGGACCTTCTTCCCCGACACGAGCCCGGGCAGCTGCAGCCAGTCGAGCAGCCCCGCTCGCATCTGGCTTCAGTCGCATCTCCACAGATGCCTCCCTGGGCCACTGCAAGCGGCTATTACATAAAAGCCGAGTGACTTTACAGGCAAATCCTCTCTACCCCAAAACTGCCAGAGCATCCTGCCAAACCACAGAGAAAGAAAGAGAGAGAGAGGGAGAAATGGTGTATTTTGGGTGCAAAAACTGCACAATGTCCACATTTAATCCGTCCCCTGCTACCCATTTCTCCTTCTACTTGTTTCTTGTTCACCATAGTCCAGTGTGTGTGCGTGTGCTGGCGCGTGTCTGTGTGTGGCGATTGGCTTGCTTTAAAATTTGGCTTCCCCACAGACACATAATCAGCGTTTGTTGCTTCAGCTTCTCTGTTTCTCTGGATCTTCCTCCAAGTTCTGGGCGAACGGCATAAAGTGCCACATCTAAGTACCAAGTTATGTTTGAGCTGCATTAGATATGCGTGTGTGTGTGTGTGTGTGTGTGTGTGCATGCAAGCAGAGAGGTATACTGAAATAAGAACACAAGGACAGAAATATTAATGACACACACTTACATGGTTATATACAGAAAAACACATTCAGAACAACTGTACATACACAGATAAAAACAAAAAAATGATCACATACGGACAAATCCAAACTCACGCAAATTCATGCACCTTCACTGCAACATATGCGCTCTTATTCCGCACACACACACACTGCACACACATAAAGTGGCTTGGGCGGGCTCACGCAGACACTCACGCTGTGTCAGTGATCCCACAGCATCTCTGGCTGGGCGACAGTGTCATCGCAGCGTGTGAGCGCCACACTCTGTCACTCTGCCTCGCTGGCAACCGGCCTATCAAAACGCAGCAGCCCACACTTCCTGGTGGGATGGAATTGAGCCCGTTTCTCCCTTTTTTTTTTTTTCCTTACTTCCAAACAGATCCGGCATTTATAGGATTTTTTTATAGGATTTTTTTTCCCACCTTTTCCCAGATAAAAGATGCAAATACTCTTCAACATGGCTATTGACACATAGATTAAAAGCCATTAAACATGTGGGCTTTTTCTGTGGTGAACTCATTTCTGGCAGGCACACATCAAAACAATGTAATAGGCCTTCCTGGCGGTGAAATGCAAATTTTAAAATGTTTCCTTCTGAAGTGTTAATTAGTGTAAGTAAAGAGAATCCATACACGGTACATGAAGCTATAACGGCCATTAACACATGAGGATGCACCGGTAGTTGCAGGTTTGAGCCCCTGGGTTCACCGCCAGCGGTTTGTGCCCAGTCCAAAGTCTCCTTGAGCAGGTCACTGACGTGTCCACCTCCCGTCAGCCACTCTAGTAAATAACATCGGCCGCGCCGCTGAAAATTTAAAACAATTTGTCTCTGATGATTTCATTAATTTCTCAGTCCAGGAGATTAAATTGAATTAAGTCTCCGGACTTGGGAACAGGTGCCGATTTAAGTGGTCCCTGAAGGTAACAATGCCATTACTGGCTGATCCTGTTGGGACAGAACACACCGCTTCCCCTCATCCTGGCTCAGGCCTGCATGACCAAACAAATTTGGGAGCAGTGATGTCCCAGTCCTTGACTCTTAAAACGTATTATTCCTGGGTGCTTCTGGCTTGGTTGGGCACTCCATCAAAGACAATTAGCGGCGTAGGTGGGCGTGAAGACACCGGGGGACCTTTTTTTTTTTTTTTTTTTGTCGCTGCACTAGCGACTCTTGGAGGCTGCTCCTGATCAGAGCTGGGATTTAAGGGTGGCAGGCTCTTTTTAAGACAAATTCTTCCTACAAATTCTTTCCAGAGAGACGGGTTCAACACGAGCTGCGGGTGGTTTTGCAATGCAGAACATGTTTGGCGGATGTGTTCAGCGTCACTTCGGTAGAAGTCTTAGCAGCATAGTCAGTCATGTTGTGGGATTTAAATTCCTGACACTGGATTTTGACACAGTCTGTCTCTGGTTACCAGAACTCTAAATCACAGTGGATGTGTTTTTAAGGAACAGTCTGCACAGTTTTGGCCTTTACCATGTTTCACACAATTTCTGTCTGGGATATTTCTCCCAGTTTAGAGGGATCACGATGATTCCTGCAGTTACGCTGAACTTCTGCTTATGTGCTATATTAGCTGGAAGTGGTATATACAACCATATACTGTATAGAGATAAAGTAACATAAATAAATTACAGAATCATGTGTGATGACTTTCTTTAAGGGATCTTGTTAGTGTAACTTCTTTACCACAAAACTGCCTGTCTGGTGAAAAACCTGTTTATTCTTAAAAAAGATGTCAGATCATATGAAAGACATCAACACTTGCTAACTTCTATCTAATTTCTGGAGAAATAATTTCAGGCCGTGGTGCTGCGTGATGCCAATGCAGGAAGAGGTATGTGAGGAAAGCAATGGACACATTTTGACGCTTTTGGAGTTAGATGATGGAACTTGGGTTTAATGTTCCATCATCAAAATAAATGAACAACTTAATTTATTAATAAACAATAATCATTAATGAGGATATCCATTATGGACCCTAACTTGTTTCATTGGTAGATATTCAAAACTATGGAAGAATAAAAGGTAACAAAGATGCTTTTCTAACATTTGCAACTTGGAATTAAAATATACACACACACACACACACACACACACACACACACACACACACACACACACACACACACTATATATGTATACAGTATAAGTATATAAATGCATCTCTGTGTGGCTATATATGCTTATACTGTACACACTATATATACAGTATAAGTATATATAGGCACACATGCATTTATTCATACAAACAATCTCACAGGCATCCACAGCCAAACACACATTAATACTCTCTCATTGTCTCATGCACACATGCAGAGACTGACACACACACACACACACACACACACACACACACTAGGCATTCAGTAGTCATGCGTTTCTGTAGGATTCTCCTCTGGGTGCTGCGTCCAAGGTGAGTGCGCTGGCTGGCAGCTCCTGAGGAGTTGGTAGGAAGAGATAGCTGAGCGAAGCTATTAAAATACGGGCAGGAATTTCCCTTATCTCTCCCACCGAGGCAGCTCGCACCGCTTTGTGCTATTATGGAGATAAAATGCACAGAGGCTTGGAATGAGGGAGGGAAGGAGGGAGGAAGAGGAGGGGAGAGCGGGGTTGGGGAGGGAAGGCGTAAGAACGTCAGATTTATGGAGCTAGGGAAGCTTAAGGTTATTAAATCGGAAGATTACTCGACTGCGAAATTGTTGAAGTTTTTATGAGAAGTTGAGGGATTTAGGCCGGTATTAAACAGCAAAGCATTAGGAGGCCGGCCATATACATTATTCACAATTCATTTCTACCCCTTTTCTTCTATTCTGCTCACTCTTTTCTTCATTCCACCGCTCTTTCTTCTCCCTCCTTTCATCAAGCTCACTGACAATATCGAGCTCCTCCTAAATTCTTATTCAGAGGCGCATCTGCACCTCCGGTTCTCTCGCCCCTCTCACAGCAGCGGCGGGCGAGAGGGGGCGAGCGGGACTGCGGGAGTCAGGGGGAGAAAAAGGGGTTGACGCTCTGACTCAGGGGATCGTCTCGTCATCCCATTTTTCAGCATTGACGCTGCTCACAGTGTGAGGCCATGCACGCGTCTCTCACGCACATCATCCCTCAGCTCCTCACAGGGAGAATGTCAGAGTTTGAGGGGAGAGGGGACTGCAAAAGCCAGAAAAAAGTTCGTATTTTACATTACAGTACGAGCTCGGATTCACCTCCAGTGCATGTTTACCAGGCAAAATGTTTAAGCTGCGCGTGTGTGTGTGTGTGTGTGTGTGCGTGTGTGTGTGTGTGTGTGTGTGAGCTGCAGCAGTTTTCTGAGGGAGAGTAGTAAAAAGGTTTTTCAAAAGATTAGATACCAGCTCCCACAAATATGTTATTACGCCTACTCTTACAACATAATACATCTTAATACATCAGATCGTGTGTTGTTGACGCTTACAAATGGGAGCAGTGGTGGAGTCCTTGGTTTACAAAACAAAAATCACTTTTACAGACAGCCTCTTCTATATACAGGCTGAGACACATTTGTTTTTTTTTTCCCTAAATGGATGTGCATGGAGTTTTGTATTGAGACTCTGCACTTGCACAGGATTTATTTATGGAACACTATTTGTATTCCTGACAGTGTGTGTGTGTGTGTTTTTTTGTTTTTTTTTCCTGCGGTTTTCCTGAAAAGAGAAACACATTTGTCTCTTTCAGAGGGGTGCCATTACAACAGCGACTCGTATATAACGTATCAAACCGCAACACACATCAAACACAGGTGAGAAATTTGTCTCCCTTATGCCGACACACACACACACACACACACGCACAAGTACCAAAGCCCTATAACCTACACATCCACACACGCAAAGACTTTAAAGGCATGTATCGCTTCAGGTTCACACACATCCTGGTTCTGTTGGTGGAGACACACAAAAACACGTCCATGGAGTTCTTCCATGTTGTCTATCTTTATGTGCTCTGCTTCTAATGTTTGTCATGCCCCGCACCCCCCCCATCTCTGCTCTTCTCATTCAGGTCAGACTTGTTGCCAGTAAACAGAAGGAAGTCACATCAGAAAGGAACATCAGGAGAGGGGAAGTGAATAAATCATTTCTCTTACAATAAACTCTTCTGATAGCATGCACATACACACCTGTGCTGACACGCACACACACACACACACACACACACACACACTATGGCGAACAAAAGAAAAAAGTACACAGCATAAATGTCTAGCATCCAGACTCAGCGTCTCCACATATTCTTGAATTTCTGTGCGTGGAAATTATTCAATCTCCATATACATATAAGGCATGAGAAATTAAATTTATTTGAAACGGAGGAGATTTCCTCAGCAATTATCCAGGGACTTTGCATGCGTGTGTGTGTGTGTGTGTGTGTGTGTGTGTGTGTGTGTGTGTGTGTGTGATGCCGACACCGGTAAGCGGGTAAACACGCGGCTGGCCGTGCTCTTTGATACACCAGGAGGCCTGGGGGATCTTTCACACTTTCCTCTATGCGTGTACTCCTCATCGCGCTCCCTCTTCCTCTTCTCCTCCTCACCTAATCTGCACGATATTCCCCCCCGTCCTTCGTTGGCTGCAGTGACTCACAGAGAGTTTACGTACCCCCCACTGGGATCTGAGGAACGGGAACCTTTTTCATAAGCCGGCCAGTGAAGTTGTTTGTACTCATGAGCAAGTTTGTGTGTTCCGTCTGCTGGAGAAACTCCTCGGTGGATAGGAGAATGATTACGCCCTCACCGAATTGTGGTGAGACGGCAGCATAATGCAGCTCAATATGGCGGGCGACGTCTCGCCGCTCGCCGAGGACTCCCCCACTGTTTGTTGACACTCAGACAGAGAGCCAACCATCCCCCGCTTCACTAGATAATTCTCCTCTGTGGCGTACCAGAGAGAAACTTCATTAACCCCACTGCCACGCAGCCAATCCTGGAGATGTGCATGTGTAATGTGGCTGAAAGCAGCCTTTTAATGCTGTAAACAGCAACGCGCTACGCGTCGCCATGTATTACACACTCCAGCTAAACTGTGGAGAGCTGCTCCACCAGCTTGTGTTTCATGTGCTATGGAGGAGTACAAGAATGATGTAAAAAAAAAAAAAAAAATCTTCCTGTTGTCAGCTCTGTGCTGAAAAGAATAAACTCATTATCACTTGTTGAACTTATTCTTGACTCATGTATGTGGTAACCCACACTCCACTGGAGCCTAATATGATGATTTACAAATCACTGTGGAAAAAAGAAATGATGTTTTATAATGTGACTATGCTGTGTGTGTGTGTAAGCACAAAAACGCCTGGTTAGGAAAATTAGAAAAATCATGATTTAAAAAATATTACTTCATTCTCTTTTTATTAATTTAATTATTATAAATTGTTTGTTTTTTTTAATAATGATTTTTTTATTATTACTCCATCCATTTTCTATAGCAGTTAATTCACCCCAGACAGGGTCTACTGTGGGGCATACACCACACACACACACACACACACAATTTAGAGTTTCCAGTTAACCTAAGGATATTTTTGGACTGTAGGAGGAAGAGAACCTGGAGAGAACCCACACAGACACGGGGAGAACATGCAAACTCCACACAGAAAGATCCCAGCTCAAATTCCTTAAATTGAACCAACGTCCGTCATCATGGTACAAACCGTAAAAGGAGAAAAATATGTTTTTAGTGACTGGAAAACCAAAACTATCAGCTGAAGGGTGCTAAAACACCTCCACGAGGGACACATTCCACATAACACATCATGTTCTTGATTCACTGTTAACAGAAAAAACACCGCACATAGCAGTTTTATAGAGATTTGACTAGGTGGTGTTCTGTAAGTGGCTAAGCAAAGCGTCCAGGAGCAAACACCCCAGTTTGAGATTCCATCCAATCCTCCCACTGCAGGAAGCCCGCTGAGGACGGCTCCTCGTGGGACGCTACTCCCACTCTGCCTGGGAGCTGGAGTACATATGGAGGTGCTGAGGCACCTGGGAAATCAGGAGGAGGAGGAAAGCAAAGGCGGTGAGGTCAAACTGGGGCTTTCTTTAACTGTATATGAATCGGGGCTTTCTCAGGTGTGCGTGTCCACTTTGGTAATTACTGAAACGATGAATATAATGATTTGAATTTGAATAATGACTTTGGGAGGACGCAGAGACAGGGATTGCCATCAGTGATGGCACCTAGGCCAGCGTAAACTCTGAGCTGGGCGGCTGCCTGCATGCCGTTTATTTCCTCCAGTATCTGCTTCCAGCACACTCGCATGTAGCAGCCAACAGGCTCCGTCTGTTCCTTTATCACGCACATTGGTATTCACACATGGGAGTGCAAAAGGGAATATATGAGCGTGCGCGCGCACGCACAAACGCACACGGGCGGGGATGAAAGGTGCAGCGAGTGAGGGGGGAAAAAATAAGAGAGAGACAGTGGAGATTGCAGCTTAACCTCTTGGCTCCCCTGTAAAGCAGCACTTACTCTCTGGAGCCTCGCTGATAGCCATCTGTCTGGCAAGGAGAGACGGCTTCACCTTCCCGACACATCAGCACGCCTCGCAAACACTCATCCCGCAAACACAAGGGCGGGCGGCCTACACTCACGGCTGATAAGCAGACAAAAAAAAACGCATTCCGACTGCAGCATTCAACCGAAATTAAAGTTTTGACGATTCCGCGTGTGTGCGCGGGGGCGGGGGGGGGGGGGTGGGGGGGGGGGGGCCTCAAGTCTCAGCAATCAACACAGTTATTTCTCTCCATTCATATAAAGTTTTTCAGCTTCGCCGTAGCAACAGAAAAACATCCATTTAACGCCAGCGCGGGACAGTCGCCGACAGAGAATGAGCTATAACTTGAGGATCCTGAACGGAATCCAAAACACTTTAGATTTGGGCTATAAATCTGGAGCCGAGTCAATAGCTCCCTCTCAAGGTGATGGCTGAGCTAAAGAAAACCTTTTGCAGCGCCCCCCCTCCCCCCCGCCATCCCTTTAGCGCCACTTTTAAAACATAAATTCCTTGAAATCCTCCCACTTCTCCACCTCTGCCTTCCCCCCCGCAGCCCTCTCCACTCCTCGGTGTCCTCTCCACCCCTCAATCCATCTCTGTCCTCCTGATCAATAATCAATCTGCAGGGGCCGAGGCCAGGGGCCCCGTGCCATCTGTCTCCATCGGCAGACAGAGAGAGAGAGAGAGAGAGAGAGAGAGAGAGAGAGAGAGAGAGAGAGAGAGAGAGAGAGAGAGGGAGAGAGAGGAGGAGATAGAGTTCAATCTATCTCCATCTATCTCCATCCGTGGTCAGGTCCACTCCGCCGGTATAGATCATAATTTGGAGAGGTGTAATTGCTGGTCAGAGACTGGGGGTGGATGCTGCGGTGGGAGATGGGGGGGTGTCAATAATGTTTCTACAGTCCAGTCCTCCCCTCCGCCCCACTCTCCTGCCTGACCCAGTTTCCTTCTTCCTCTCCTCTTCATCTCCCTCTGTTTCGCTGTCTTCTTCTCACTTCTCGTGCTATCTTCACTCTTCTCAATTCAATTTACAAAAGATCCACGGACCAAAACAACATAATTTATCACTTGTCTGCTACTCTGTGCTGGTGTCTGTCTACATGAGTGTGTACATACATACCGTATATGGCGTGTGTGTGTGTGTGAAGCTTCTGCTCTAACCCTGCAGGACCCACAGCAACTCTCCACCTCAGCGTTGGCTCCACATGTCAGAAGAGGCCAGCCATGCTTTGATAATGATCTACACATCTACAGTGGCTTGCGAAACTATTTGAACTTTGTGACCTTTTGCCACATTTCAGGCTTCAAACATAAAGATATAAAACTGTAATTTCTTGTGAAGAATGAACAACAAGTGGGACACAATCATGAAATGGAACACACTTTATTGGATATTTTAAACTTTTTTAACAAATAAAAAACGAAAAATTGGGCGTGCAAAATCATTTAGCCCCTTCACTTTCAGTGCAATAAACTCTGTCCAGTAGTTCAGTGAGGATCTCTGAATGATTCAATGTTGACCTAAATGACTAACGATGATAAATGGAATCCACCTGTGTGTAATCAAGTCTCTGTATAAATGCACCTGCACTGTGATAGTCTCAGAGGTCTGTTGAAAGTGCAGAGAGCATCATGAAGAACAAGGAACACACCGGGCAGGTCCGAGATACTGTTGTGGAGAAGTTTAAAGCTGGATTTGGATACAAAAAGATTTCCCAAGCTTTAAACATCCCAAGGAGCACTGTGCAGGCAATAATATGGAAATGGAAGGAGTATCAGACCACTGTAAATCTACCAAGATCTGGCCGTCCCCCTAAACTTTCAGCTCATACAAGGAAAAGACTGATCAGAGATGCAGCCAAGAGGCCCATGATCACTCTGGATGAACTGCAGAGGTCTACAGCTGAGGTGGGAGAATCTGTCCATAGGACAACAATCAGTCGTATACTGCACAAATCTGGCCTTTATGGAAGAGTGGCAAGAAGGAAGCCATTTCTTAAAGATATCCATAAAAAGTGTCGTTTAAAGTTTGCCACAAGCCACCTGGGAGAAACACCACACAACATGTGGAAGAAGGTGCTCTGGTCAGATGAGACCAAAATCGAACTTTTTGGCAACAATGCAAGACGTTATGTTTGGCGTAAAAGCAGCACAGCTCATCACCCTCAACACACCATCTCCACTCTCAAACATGGTGGTGGCAGCATCATGGTTTGGGCCTGCTTTTCTTCAGCAGGGACAGGGAAGATGGTTAAAATTGATGGGAAGATGGATGGAGCCAAATACAGGACCATTCTAGAAGAAAACCTGATGGAGTCCGCAAAAGACCTGAGACTGGGACGGAGATTTGTCTTCCAACAAAACAATGATCCAAAACATAAAGCAAAAGCTACAATGGCATGGTTCACCAAAAAACATATCAAGGTGTTAGAATGGCCAAGTCAAAGTCCAGACCTCAATCCAATTGGGAATCTGGGGAAAGAACTGAAAACTGCTGTTCACAAACGCTCTCCATCCAACCTCACTGAGCTAGAGCTGTTTTGCAAGGAGGAATGTGCAAAAATATCAGTTTCTCGATGTGCAAAACTGATAGAGACATACCCCAAGCAACTTGCAGCTGTAATCGCAGCAAAAGGTGGCGCTACAAAGTATTAACTCAATTGGGCTGAATGATTTTGCACGCCCAATTTTTCGTTTTTTATTTGTTGAAAAAGTTTAAAATATCCAATAAAGTGTGTTCCACTTCATGAATGTGTCCCACTTGTTGTTTATTCTTCACAAGAAATTACAGTTTTATATCGTTATGTTTGAAGCCTGAAATGTGGCAAAAGGTCACAAAGTTCAAGGGGGCCACATAGTTTCGCAAGCCACTGTACCTGCCTTGGAAAAAAAAAAAAACTCTTGGCTACACAAATGAATTGTCAAATACACTTGGGAATGTTTCACTAAGCTCGCCAAGATTTTTTTTTTTCCCCAGTGCGCTAATTTGATCACACTATTCCCTAAGCCAAGTATAAGCTGTGTGACAGCAGCCGTCCAGCAGCGTCTCGTCAGGATGGTTTAAACACTGCAGACAGCTATTTTTCTTTATATTGATCCCGGTGGCAATCACGAAGGGATCCATGCATTTTGATTTCCATTTTGCCAAGTTGGCAAAAAAGAAGTTGGCTTATTTGTAACTCTAAGTCAGAAGCAGGATTTCTTTGATACATACAGTCAGGATTTTAAAATTTACAATAACTTGTAACTAAACAGAAATAGTCTTTTTTAATACACTATGCATGCTAAAAAGACATATTGAGATGATTAGTAATTGACAAACACTGTTAAGAATAACCTAGAATGTATTTTTCACCATTCAGAGGGTATTCCACCGTGCTGTTTTGCTTTAAGTGAACCTTCACAGGTCTGAAGCCGGAGCCTCCATGTAAATCAATATAAATCCCTGGTGCAATCTTCAAGGTTCGGTCAGAGCTTACAGGTCTGACATTGAGTGGGTTTAAAGGGGGTAAAAAGTAAAGCATCCTATAATTTCTTGGTCCCCTCTGAGCTGTACAACACGAGCTCTTTCACCGCCCGTCCGCTCCGTCAAGCTGTGCTAACCACATTATTAACCCATCCTATCTCCCACCCTCTGTTACCACACCGGCACTAAGAAAGGACGTGCTAATTTGATAAAAGCGACTCATGCAGTACCTGCGAGCATCACATAGAAAAAAAGAAGACGTTAAAAACCCAAACTTCTCCCCCGAATCAGGCTGATGAGGAATCTCTCAACCAGAGAGCAAAAGCACAATCAAAGATGAGGACATGTACAATACATATTTAGCTTTTCTATTTTAGGTTCTGCACTTGTTTTCCTAATTGCTCTCAGGAGATCCACTATTTGTTGTGCAAACCCAAGGGCGTCTGAATGACAAAAGATACTTAAACACACATTTAAATTGCAGACCGGTATACTCAGTATGCTAAATCGGAAAAGTAGTTTGGAAATGATTTTTGTGGCGCACAATAGGTGTGAAATTGATGACTATTTGCCTGGCAATTTAGTGCCAGCCGCATGAAATTGTATGTATATTTCATGCCTCTATATATTTATTATTTGCTGCAGTATTTAAGATCTTATCGGGATTACCATGCTGTGAAAAATTCTACCTACCAACCAGGGGATTCACGCAGCTTACGAAAAGCAACAAATTTGCAAATATTGAACCAGTGGGTTTTAATGTGGTGGTAAGCATTTCTTACCCATTCCCTCCACATACAGTTGATACTGACAGGTGACAAACTAAATGGAAAAAACCTGAATAAAGCAGTGGAGAAACATAGCGGATGCAGATGCTTCCACACAGGTGCACTGCATGCTACAATTAAGCAATTAACATCCAATCACAGATGGCAGGAGCTGCTCAACTGGCTGGTGTTTCTACAGGAACACCAGCGAAAGTGACATCTGCATTCAGATCTATGCGAAAAGACATCAGCAAACAGGGTCGGAAACCGTGTTTGACAGCGCACATTTAGTGATTGTGATGCTTGTACATCGGCGTGATGTATAACGGGAAAAACAGAAGAGCAGCAACTCCTCAGGTGACTGGGAATGTCAATGCAGGACGTGATCGGACTGCGTCAGCCCGTTGGCGATTACACAGACAGGATGTTGTAGTCGGGCTGCAGCAAAATCCTCTCATTACAATAAAAGTTCAGTGGTGCAAAAGCATACGCAGGCTGTGGTTTGGGTCTACTTAGGAGGAGGGTCATTGCAGATCAATACAAAGTTGTTCTGAGTGATCACTTTTATCCCATGATGAAACATTTCCATCCTGATGAGTAGAAGCATGACGTGAACCATATGTTGTGGCTTTAACGCTCACCAACAGATTGCCACCCAGTGGAGCACCGATTTTTTAGGCCAACACGTTCTCCAGCTTTCTCCGCCACCATCATCAAAACATCAAATGAGGCAAAAGATTTTGGAGGAATAGTTTTCCATCCGTCCAGGGCAGGGACTTGTAGAGTCAGGGTTCATTAAAGCTGTTCCTGTGGCACCTTGACACTTTTAAGTGTTTGTTTTCTTCCCCCCTATTTGATTCGCCACCAGTCTGTACATACAATATATGTGATATGCTAATAAATTCTGAACACACTTTAAAATGATCCCGGCCTCTCCCAAAGCCACCATTCTCGCTGTTCCTCATCAATGCTTTCTGCTGAAACGTACAATTTGCAATATGCAGTTAATGAGTTGTTGAAGGCTGAGAATGAATCCCATTCTAGCCGTAATTGTGTAAGGTTCCCCGAGGGGGCGAGTGTGTGTGTGTGTGAGCGTACATGCATGTGTGCCTGCACTTCACATGGGCATTGGCATGTATGTGCGTCTCTCTTTGTGTGTGTGCGTGCGTGCATGCATATACAGTATGCGTGTGTGTGTGTGTGTGTGTGTGCTTGTCAGTGCAGGCAGAAGCGTCTTTAATCTTCATTTGATGACTCTATCAGAGTAAGAGGGCTGAAAAACAGAAAGAAAGAAAGAGAGTAATGGGAAAAGAGCGAGAATAACAGAAAACACATAGAGAACAGAACTAAGCAAGGGATGGAGAGGAAGAAGAGTGCACGCTCGCTGAATGTGGAGGAAGACGATCTCAGGAAGAGTTCTGTTCACACAGACCTACTTCTGTCAGTCAGCTCAACGTCACACTGCTAATACTTGGCAAACAGCAAATATCAGAAGAATGAAACACATTCAAATTGTGCACTTTTGTGTAGTGAGAGTGGGGGAAGTATAAATTAAGAGTTTGTAGAGTTATCAGCGATGTGCTACATGGAAGTTTGTGTCATGTAGCAACGAAATTTTACACAGACGCATACGTGCTGTACAAACACAGAGAGCGTGCAACGTAACATATATGTACGTAAAGCAAAAAAAAATGGAAAAGCAAAGGCGCGCACACACACACACACACACACACACACACACACACACACACACACACACACTGCAGCACCTTATCTGCCCCTGCAGTGTTGAGTGACACTCTCCACTTGAGGAGATTAAGTGTGCTCATGCTGTGTCGGCACAGCTTGACGTCCATTTATCCTTAAAACGCATACGAAGCGTCTTCGCGAGCTACGCGTCGACCACGTGCGCACGCCGCCCCGCTCCGTGCACGTCCTCCCAATTCCACTGTACACACCTGCTTCTTTATTACGCCCGCTGTCACTGGAGGCCATAAATACGTCGCTAGCTGCAGGCCTTCTTTTCTCTCTCGCTTGACTCGGATATTTGCAGTCATTTGTGTGCTAAGCTGACACTGGAACAACTGGGATAGTGATTCAGTTTTGTTTTATAAAACTAGGCTTCTTTTCTTTGCTCTTGTGTAACAGTGTGTAGATATGTGCTTTTTATCCAACTTGTGCTTCATGCCGTTTAATTGCTGTGCAGAGAGAAGGAGCCTGTGGTGCTTGTGGTTCCAACAACAGTATATTTTAACCAACGCACTATAAATACACACAGGCCATCTGGGATGTTGTAGGGTTCTGATAACTCACTGGCAACTCTCTGCCAGTCCTGCTTAATGCCATTATGCATTAGTGTATTATCAATTTCTTCCAGTTATTCTGCTGAGCTAATGTTAGGGGAGCCCTTTTGGGTCAATCTGAGCACGTTATAGCAAAATGTGGTTACATACAACGTCTATTTTTCTCCTAATTAGTTGTAAAAAATTACATCTCAGGGAGCCAGCAGAGTCCAGAGGAAGTACTGAAATTAAGTAATGTAAAAGTACCAATAGCCTGCCATATATTTACTCAAGTAAAAGTGCAGTAGTTATGAAAATGTGAGGAGATACAGATAATTGTCACAAAACCTAACGTGGTCCCATTGACTTACACACAGCAGCATAAACTATCCTGACACTATATTCACAACTTTCCTTATGCTGTATATGTTTAATAGACCTATTATTTAGGCCATTTGAAGTAATAAAAATATTTTTTTCCAACCATGTCAAAGAAATATTGCAATAGAGTCAGAGCAAAAATTATTAAACCAATAAAGGAAACAAAATTATATGTATTATAAGTAATCAATTTAAAAAGATCCAACTAAATGATGACTCAACTTAGATCAAAATGAACCAGAAGGCAAAAAAGGCCAAATAAACTAGGATACAACTAAACAAACCCACACATTAGAAACCAAGAAACATATTATTTAAAAAATCTAAGTATAATAATCAATCAAGTAAACCACCTAAAATATGAATAACGTGGAACACAAATTTAACCCTTCGGAGCACAGTGTGTATTTGCAGAGCCACCACAGCACAGGAGGCTGCAGCACACACCAACACACACACACACCAACACACACCCACACACACCAACACACACCCACACACACCAACACACACCCAAACACACCAACACACACCCACACACACCAACACACACCCACACACACCCACACACACACACACACACCAACACACACCCACACACACCAACACACACCCACACACACCAACACACACCCACACACACCAACACACACCCACACACACCAACACACACCCACACATACCAACACACACTAACACACACACACACACACACCAACACACAGCGAACATCAGCATCAGCGCGAGGCGCAAACCGCGCAGCCACGTACCTGCAGCAGAGGAGCGGCGACCAGGAAGCGGGGGGCGGGGCCTGCACACGGGGCCACCTGGTCACGTGATCACCTGGTCACCTGTCTGTGGAGAACAAGTGCGGAATTTGGCGGAAATTGGCGATTAAATTGGCGGAAGCACATTCGGCTGGCTGGCTCAGTTCGCCCCCTACTGGTCATTCTGTGTCAGGTCCAGGGTTGGGGGCTGGACTGGGTGAGGGAGTCCTACATGGTTCTGGTGCGCAGGGATAAGCTTATTTGGCTGCTTGAGAATTCCTCCACACGTTGCCTCCTGCAATCTCAGTAACCTTCAGAACCGTAGCCAGGTTCCCCCTCCCCGCCGCTTTGGAATTATCACACAATACAGAGCACCGCTGCCGTGCGACTCCGACTCCGCGGGCAAACCATACAAATGGGTTTATCTCTCCAAATTGATGTTTCTACATAAAAGAATAATAATTGAGTGATAAGGCCTTTTTTTCATTTGTGTTTTCCTTTTATCGAACCGATGAACCCCACAATGCTCTAATCATGAAAGCGCCATGTTCTCAGGTCAGATAATTCCTGTTGATCAATTAACATTAAAAGCAAGGGGGAAAAAAGCGCTTTTCAAACAGTTTGCTTTGCTGTGAAGAGATATCACACATGATGGAGGGAAGGTTGGAGACAAAGGGAGGGGGGGGCAGAATGTGACGGTAAAGAGGTGGGGGGGCAGAATGTGACGGTAAAGAGGTGGGGGGGGCAGGGTGGTGAAGGGCGCTCCCGGGTCAGAATGATGAAGGGACCCTTCAAAGGACAGATGGGAATGAGATTTCCAAATCAATACCATCCAAGGGTGTTTTGTTATTAACGCATTCTGAGAGGCGGCCATATTAGACACTGCTGACCTGATGCTCAGGCACAAGACCCCTCACACACACACACACACACACACACTCACCTGCGTACATCATTGCATTGACTCCTATCAATTTCCTTTATCTTCACATTAACTCCACTAACCCTAAACTTAAACCAGTTCTTTGTCCTGAAATGTAATGATTTTCACAAGTAGTGAACTCTGGTGCAGCGGTAGGACAACCCTGGTCCTAGAGACACTGTGGCTGCAGGTTTTTGTTCCAACCAGCAGTAACACACCTGATTCTACTAATGAAGGTCCTTAACATGAGATCTAATGGCAGATTAGTACAATCAGGTGTGTAGGTGACTGGTTGGAACCTGCATCCACACTGGTTCTTCTGGACCAGGATTGGAGGCCTTTGCTCTGGAGGCTGAAAAGTGAGGTCAAAGCAGATGTGACAACAGCTGCACTTCCGTAGGTATCCACTTGGGGCTGTGTGTGTGAATGTGCAGGTTCATCCAGGTTATTGTTATCCTGTAGAGTTGAAGAGAAAAGGTACTGGACGTCTCAGTTTGCACAAAGAAGCTTCACCTCCTGTTTGTTGTTTGTTTGTTGGTCAGTGTGGCATGATGGGTAGACTCACAGCAAGAAGGCCACCGGTTCGAGGTCCTGGTTGGGATTTCTGATTTGCCTGTAGGTGTGGGTGTGTGCCCACAGTGGACTGGCACCTTGTCTTGGGTGTATCCGTCCCTCTCCCCCAAAGCATGCTGGGATTCCCTCTAGCAGACCCCTGTGACCCTAGTGAGGAATAAACAGGGATAGAAATCGGGTATTGAGTAATTGAGTAATACACATATTTACCCTCCTAGATCCACCTTTATCTCCCTTTCCCATTTCCTTCACACATTTTGTCATTTTGGGATGCACCAGGGCAAAGTGCCAGAAGCTCAAACCCACCAGGGGCAGCGGCAGTAGGTTGAGGATTTACAGCATACGGACTGAAACTAATGTGTTCATGTTTTCTCATGATATGGAACAGTTGGCGTCTGGAAGTCATTAGTTCAAGTCCTGCTAATAATGACAATTTTAGAATTGTTTTTCCAACACTGGCAGGATAATTATTGAGACAACTCTGTCGTTGGTGCGCCAATGAAGCGTTAAATGTCTTAATGCATGGCTCAACTTAATTATTTATTTACTTCACATATTCATCTATTTGTTTTTTTTGTGTGTGAGTTGTAAGAGTCAAGACTCGGAATTCGGTCTAGAATGTGCACAATTGTTTCCCCCTCTATGTTATTTTGTTTTGCTGTTATCTATTTGTTATTCTGACAGTAAACCAAACAGTGGCTCTGAAAATGAAAATGGGTTTTATGTATGGAGTAATAACCTAAATGGATTTCTCTCTCTGCCTGCACCGCTCTGGCAGCCTGTGGCTATTTATCTGCCCGTGTCTAATTATTCATCAGTGAACACTGAGAAATGAGCACGGAAACCGTACTTGTGCATTCACTATAGCAGACAAACAATTCCTCTCCTTTCCATATTTCTCACATTTTCCTTCCTCCGTTTCATTTGGGCGTTCTTTTTTTTAACGTCATGGGGTCAAGGATCTGTCATGTATCATAAATCAGAAGCATGTTGAGGATGCAGTGCACTGTGGAGATGGGAGTAATTGATTAGTCTCATCAGTCTAACTCAAACTGAAGATCCAGATATAGGACATTGATAGATACTGCACTAACCAGGGTGTTAAAAACAAAGATTCTTAGTAGAAAAGAGAAACCCTGTTGATTATCAACTCATTTCATTTGGCTGAAACTAACTGCTTTGATTTCATATAGATTAACTCAGTGCTTTTCTCACAAGTGGCCAGTAGAGGACAGTGTATGTGCTGCAGGGAAGTCAACATCCAACCTAGAATCTGATGTGTGTGTGTGTGTGTGTGTGTGTAAGGTATAGCGATAATTAACATACATAAATGAGCATGTCCTGATTGTGAAACATTAGTCAAGCAATGGAAATCAAGCTAAACGAAGTGCAAAAAGGCAACATACACATACTGTACGCAAACCTCACAGCATGATGACTACTACATGCATTGTAGGCAACTCTAGGTCTTCTCATATCTTATTTTACAAAGGGAAACTGTACACTACACTACAAAAGTCTAGGGTCACCCAGACAGTTTTGTGTTTTCCATGAGAGGTCACACTTTTATTCAGCAAAGTATATTCAAGATATTAAAAATGTCAGAAATAAGGATTTGTATCTGAAATAATAGGTTTCTCCTTCAATCTTTGCTTCCATCATAGAATGCTCCGTCTAACCAGCTGAACTGTTTACAGCTAGAAAAGACATTTACCACATTAACAATGTATAGAGTCTTTCTGATTAGTTTAATGTTATCTTCATTGACAAAACAGTGCAAACTTCTGAACTGTAGTGTAGATGTCATTTGTTAGACAATACTGTCATCTAGTGGTGCTCTCTGTGTCACACACACACACACACACACACACATCACACATATGAAGGGAGGTACAGCTGCTGTCCTCCACAGTTAGCATCCTTGTCAGTGTCATTTGTTTAGAGAAAATGACTCTTCTTGATATTTCCAGTCTATAAGTGTACGTCCCAAATGTCCACTAATCATCTGCTTTCCACTGTGAGTTGTATATTAGGTTTGATTCTTATATTTTGTTGTGTGAACAGCAGAGGACAGGACATAAAGGCAGGTGATGACAGAACATCATTAGAAATGTGATGTTAACCTGTGTAAGTAAAGACAGACCTCTGACAAATTGTTATAATGCATCAACATGAATAGGGTGAAGGGCAGTCATATAATTTTATATTCTGTTATGTGCACGTTAGGAATAAAAATATCAATAAGGTTAGATTAGATCAGTTATCTGATGTTCTGGCTTTATTTTTTCTGTAGTTTTTTAGTGCTGACGCTGCTCAGCCTGCAGGTGGCGCCACTGATCCACACGATGTTCAATGGAGGAAGATGCGTCTCAGCCCGGGCGATGGAGGTGTGTGTGTGTGTGTGCGTGTGTGTGTGTGTGTGTGTGTATGTGTGTGCGCTGAGGCGGATTTACAAAATAACGTAATTTACAGCATAAGAATCGATAATTTAAATAATTTAAAGGTTCCACCCCCACACACAAAAAAGTTTAACATATGCAGGATCTTATTATTTCCTTACAGACTCTGTTATGCAAATGTGTTCTTTTTTTGATTCACTTTAATTTGATCAAATGTAAAAATAAATAAAATATTGTCCCAATTAAACAGAAAAAGAGGTTTTATAATATGTATTATTTATGTATTAAATTACAGCCTGATGTTCTTACACTGAGATGAACGAGCTCCTTTCTTGGTTCGATGCTGGATTCACATCTTGCTTTTTAATTTGAATAATCAGCTACTACGTTCCAGTTTCAGTAGTAGATAAATTGGATTTATTGCGAGGCAAAATAAAATGTACAAACTAAAATAAAAAATTCTTTGTCTGATCCGCAGCTCAAACCTACTGGTTGCATGTACAAATTATTAATTATATAATGATCCCAAACTAAGGACGAATCCGTTTATAAAAGCGGCTTCAAGAAGACATTGTCCAGCTATAATAAAAAGTCAAATCTCCTGTGACAAAAAAAACGTGTTTCTCTGTTGGTGCAATAAATAAGCTTATGAAAGTGCGTTTTTTTTTTTTTTTACAAATCATTAAATCTCAGTAAAAAACATTATGTAATTAGACTGGAAAATCAATTTGTCAAGAGACAGAAATTAGAGGCACAAAAAATACCTGCAGCTTCTGCAAAATAATCTCCATCCATCCAAGGATTTATGTAATTTTTCACTCGGTTAAATAGATTTTGTTCGTTCTGCAGAAGCATTTTTTTAACCCTTTTGTTTTTTATACATTAATAGTCACAGCAATAATAATACTAATACACCACTTTCTTTAAAATAACATTTATTTCCAGCATATTCATACAATGTGACAGCACAGCTTGTAACATTTGAAGAGGAATTGACTTGATTTAGCACTTTGTCACAAAATGTTTGAGCTGAATAAAGGATAAATGAAGTCAAATATAGCATAGCATTTCATATTATTACTAAATGCAATATATAATACAGGCAGTTGGAAAAGATCTAAATGAAAAAAGTGAAACAGGTGAAATCATACAGGAAGGACAAAAGAAGAGGGATGGTGTTTATACATCATTAGTTCAACTTTTACAACAGGAACATCGTTAGAAAGTGTTAACAACCCGAAAGCTACGTGTTATAATAACTTAATTTCTCCCCATTTTTATATTCCAACCAATGCATATTCTAAAGTGGACTTTTATTTTGAAAATGTTAACTTAAGTTTCACCAACCAGCTGTAAAATCCGATGGGCTCAGAACCGATGAATCACCTTTAAATCCTCCAGATTTAAAGCATGAAAAACAGCAATAAAAGCATTTTTTTTGTGCATTCACTTCTTTCTTTTTTTTAATTATTGATCATTACTTGGAATCTATAAATATATTTTCAGTTATTTTATTGATGGCATAATTAGGTTCATACATGGGTAATGTCACCAGAACTTCTAACATATAAAATCATTTCTGAAAATTACACATAGGTGTTTTTTTATTTCCTCCCTCCCACAGCCACAGAATCCTTATGTACAGCCTGCAGCCAAAACACAGCACAGATTTTTTTTTTTTGTGTATTTTATTTTATTTTTTGCCAGAACATTCAACACTTGTGGCTACAAATACAATGAGGAGAGCTTCCCGGCGGCCTCACGGTTTGTCCGGCGTGTTGTTGACCAGCGGCCCGTACAGGCCGCCGGCGTAGCCCTGCTCCTTGTGCAACATCGTCCGCTCCCGTATCAGGTCGCTGAAGGCGTAGTCCATCGGGGGCCGGAAGCCCAGGGTGGGCATCAGGCCGGCGGTGGAGTAGGGCGCCATGAAGGCCAGGCCGCGGCTGTGCGCAGAGTAGGCCAAGCGCAGCGGGTTCAGGCCCAGGTGCGTGCCCAGCGGGTAGGCGCCGGGGTCGGCGGCGAAGTGCGGCGCGTTGGGCTGCAGCGGGGAGAACGCGGAGCGGCTGCTCAGCGTCATGGCGCCGGGCAGCATGGGCCTGGTCGGGGCGGTGGTGGACGCGGAGGAGGACGGCGGCTGCTGCGGCTGCTGCTGCTGCTGCTGCTGCTGCGCGCTCTGCAGCATCCGCTCCGCCGTCCACGCCTCCTCGGACCCGGGCTTGTTGGAGCCCTGCGCGCCGCCGTTGTTGAGGATCTGCTCGATGGCCTGCACCACGTCCCTGCCGCAGCCCTGCAGCACGAGCTCCAGCACGCTGCGCTTGTGGCTGGGGAAGACGCGCGTCAGGATGTCGATGGCGTTCATGTGGCGGGAGGCCGCGGAGGACGGGGACGGTTCCGGTTCGTCTTTGTCGGTCTCCGAGCCGGAGTCGGACCCGAGGGAGCTGACGGAGCCGGGCGTCTCCTCGTCGTCTTTCAGCGGCTTGGACACCGGGGAGCCGACGAAGGACTCGCTGTCGCCGTTCTCCGAGCCCGAACCTCCGTGGCGGCCGTCTGGCGACGAGATGCCCGGGGCCGAGTCGCTTTCGGTGGACGCCGGTTTCTGCTGAGAGGAGGCGGACCCGGAACCGGACAGCTGGATCTTTGGAAACAGCTCGTACTTCTGAATACTTGAATCTGTCAACACAGGCATAAGAAAATCACAACTTTTTTTATTTATTTTTAATTTTAAGGACAAAATATCTGATACAAAAAAAAAGTCACAGGTCAGAACAGGCCTGGAATCAGACTCACTCAGACACACACAGTCCGCTAATTATTTATTATTTATTATCTAATAGAAAAGTCGCAGCTTTCTCAGTGACATCACAACTTCTACCTCCATTCATTTGCCTTTTTTTTTTTTTTTTTTAAATGCGCATTCCCCGCTCACCTGAGTTGCCCTCGCTGGTGACGGAGCCGAACACCTCGTAGTTGGGCCGCGGCGGGATGATGCCGTTGGCCGCGGCCAGCGCCAGGCCCTCCGCGGTGCCGTACAGCAGCTGCAGCTCGCGCGCCTCGTTCTCCTCCTGCGCCTGCTGCCGCCGCAGCGCCACCTGCGCCGCCATGACGCGCTGCCGCTCGGCGATCAGCGTGCACTTGGCGCACATGCAGTCCTTCCAGCGGCAGTAGCGCTTGTGGCCCTTCAGCGCGGACACCACGCCGTGGTTGCGGCAGCGGGCGCACTTGGGCGTGCGCGGGTACTTGTCCGCGGCGCGCAGCAGCAGCGGCGGGCCGCGCAGCAGGCTGCCGGCCATGGACATCGGGATGGAGGCGGCGGAGCCCGCGTGCACCTGAGACGCGGTGGAGGCTGCGGGCAGATCCGGCCTGAGATCCATGCGTGAGAGGGGGGGAGGGAAGGGAAGGGAAGGGAAGGGAGGGGAGGGAGGGGGGTCCTCGCTGCGGGTCACCGGAGAAACGTCGCTCTGCCGCGGTCGGGATTCCGCTTTTCGCCGATCGGACGTTTGACGCCAATCACATCTGCTCGGCGGCTCTCAACATCTGGCGGCAACAGGTGAAAGTCGGCGATTCGGGACAGAAACTGTTAACGCCGGCGGAAAAAAAAGTCGACTCTTAAATCCAGAGAGTGAAAAAGAAGACGCTCAGGAGCCGAGCGCAGCGACGCTTCCTCCCGACGCGAGGTTCGAAGAGTCCGAGAGGAGCCGAGGTCGCTGCTCGCCCTAACAGAGACACTAACTTCCTCCAGAGATCCCTCTCTCCCCTCTATTGTTGCGCCTACGTTTTCATTAGACAAATTTGACAACAATGTGGCGTCTGTCATTGGCCAGAGGGGGAAGCAGCGATCTGATTGGCTTGTCTGCTTTTTTCAACTGTGTCCACCTGAGTTCTTTTCCCCCCCCCCAAATATCAAGTGTTAAGAATCTGAAGGGAGTTCCTGGAAAGCTCAAATCGATGCTGTATATTTCTAAATAATAATAATAATAACATTTTTATTACAAATGAGCAAGAAAGAAAAGTTTAATCGTTATTATATAAAGTTACCAGGTTGGACACTAAAATTATAGGAGCCCTAAAAACGAAGAGAAGGACTCATCCTTCATTTGGTGTTTGGTGACTTTCTGCATGAAGCGGACAGTCTGCTACAGTTCACTTTAACATCTGTATTTGCCCCAAATAAAGATGCTGGGTGACTGTGTCTCATCAGAAGGTGAGTATAGACCCGCGTGTTTGATTCATTAGAGAAGAGAAGGCGTTAAACAAAATCTATATTTGCAGCTCGCAGGTTATCGATAGTGAAAGAGGATATTGATCATGGTGAAGGTCGGTGGAATATCCACCCGATGAAAAAAAACTAATACTTTATTCTGCTCTGTCGCTGAATGCGCTGAACGATGGAAAATATTCCTTAATGGGAGAATTTTCAGCAACTGTTCTACTGCCGATAATTTCCTGAATATTATGTTTCGATAAATAAAGATGTTATTGGAGGAGGATGCGGATCTAAGGGAGCGGCTGTTCTGTGTGTTTGTATTTGAAACGAGCGAACACCTAGAAATAAAATATCAGTCTTTAGGAGACAAATTTATTCACTTAATATTTTGTCTGTTTTATAGAATAAAACACAAAAAAAATTAATTAATACAAAAGCAACTTTTTTTTTTCGCGCTGCAGCTGTTTAACATTGTGTGTTTTTGCTCCGCTGGTGCGCGTGATTCATTATCTGAATTAATAAGATAAATAAGCGAACACATAAATCAAATATTATATTCTCAAATGTTTAATTGAAACGTGTTTTTTTACTTGCATGCAGACTTTTTGAAATGATTGTTTTTAGTGTATAAATACATCGAAGGCCTCATTTAATTTTTTTCAACCCATTCTCCACTGGACATATTTATTTTTGTATCATATTAATACATTAGCACTTTTATGTCATGTGACCATTACAATAATAATAATAATATTAATATGAAAAATGCAATTAAATGATTGCGTCTCTTGCGGTCTACATGTCAGGATTCAACATTTCATGTGAACAGTTTGCTTTCTTTCCCCAGTGTTGCAGAGGGTTCGTTAGGTTATGTCTACCTGTCTGTGTCTCATCTTTCTGCTTTAATTACTGCTCAGTTTTCCTGCTGAAGTCACCTGCTCCTCACCTGTTCACTCGGGGCAAGCAACGCGAACTCAAATTTGGGAGAAAAAAAAAAAACTAAAAAAAAAAAAAAATTCTTTTTATGTTGTTGTTTTAATCAACAATTGTCCCTTTGGAGGACGGAAAGGGAACAAGTGAACAACAAGAAGAAGAAGAAGCCGGTGCGTCCGCCGGCCGCGCGGCTGCGAGTGTGCAGCCTGGCGTCTCCTCCCAGCCTCATTGTTGACTCTGGGAATCACTGTAAGCAAATGCCATCTGTTTCCCTCGCCGCCGTCATCTGCACCTTAATTACCTCGCCAACAGGCCAGAGACGATATTAAAACTACATCTTTTTGACATTTAAAGGAATCATCTGCACGGGGGCGACGATGGGAAGGGAAGAGAGAGAGGGGGGGGGTGCGTCCTGCGTGCGTAAAAGTGATAGTTGCAACCTGCAGAGATTAGAGACTTTCACCTCAGGATGAAGGATTTCGAAATAAAATAAATAAATGAAGAAAAATTTAGTTTTTATTGCATCAGGATCTGAGTGGATTAATTGTGAAAAGTTGGATCAGCTCAGACAGGCTGTGGTTAAATGGTCGCTGCTTCCTGGTTATGTGTTTGTTATTTAGGAGAAAGGGTTTTTTGGAGAGGAAAAAAAAATATGCATTATGATAAGAGATTAAACTCACTATTAGTCCTTCGGGCCCAATTAAAAATGCCCCCCGCGCAATTAAAAGTGACTGTGAGCACTTAGAAAATCCAACATTCTTTTAACCACTTCATTAGGCCTATACATCAAAAAAAAAAAACCATGCGACGCTTTCATTTCTTTGAGCGCGGATACAGCCGAGTGGGTTTTTAACACCCTTTTTAAGATCACAACAAAGGCCATGCTTGACCCGACATATGTAGCAGCATGTTTCCGCTGCCCCGCACCCCGGCGCGGCTTTCTAGCGGCCTCTCCCACCGCCGCCGCCCCGCCTGCGTCCCGCCGGGGCCCGGCTCCCCTCCCCGCGCTCCCCCGCTGCAGCAGCCGGCCCAGGCGCACGGAGCCACAGGTTAGAGTAGCAGTGTTTTTTTTTTTTTTCTTTCCTCCCCTTCTTCTTCCTCCACAGAAGTATTTACACGCTTGACGGACACCGGGGCTTACAGACAAGAGGCTGTTAACCTGCCACTTCACACCAGCTCCGCCGCGCCGGGGAAACGGGATCAGGCTAAATGCATTAACGCATTCCTGCAAAGGCAGAGTCAGCCAACGCGGTGCTGGGGAATGTGCTGCGTGCGCGTGGAGCTACAGGACAGGAACACGCGCACACGTCTACACCTGCAAACCACGATGTCTGCTTTTAAACAAATCGGTTTTCTTGCAATGTGAGCGTAAATGTCAAGAAGATTGGAACGGATGAGGTCGTGATGTGCGCACCGAGTCCTGTAATCATGTCATTAGTTAGATTTCATTGTGCATGGGTGAGGGGCAACTGTATGCAGGATGCTTCACTCTAGCAAAAGAACACAATATAAAATATGAGATGTGTATGAGAGGAGAGAGAAGTTGAAGTATTCACTTAAAATAAAAATGCACCACGTTCCAGGTTATTCTAGGAGCCCAATAGGGATTGTATTTAACTCGGCAAAATCACATTAAACTATCTCAGATAAATAAAAAAAGGAATAGTTCCTGGTATGGCTGCAGAGGCCCGTGTGCTGAAGAGGCGCAGGGAGACATCACTCTTCACCCGCTAGAATAACACTTATCTGTAAATGGGGGTAACCCTGCCATGGCGTATGAATATTTCAAAGATTTGAAGGGCTGCTCACTGCCAAAACTGTTGGCTAGCACTCACGGGGAGAGGGAGGGGGGCACAGAGAGAGAGACAGAGAGAGAGAGAAGGAGAAAATACCGTTTTTGTGCCCCCGAGGTAGGTTGGCAGGGATTATCTTTGTTTAATGAATGGGCTACAAGTATTCATCAACACGGCGAGATTATGGGCTCCCACTCTCCCTGCACGGCCTATAGTGGCATATATCTGTGTGTGTCAGTAAAGGGAAAAAGACAGACCTACACACACACACACACACACACACACACACACACACTGCAGCCAATTAAAACGCACTCTCCCCTTGCTCTATCCCTCCACATCTGCCTCCTTTTCTCCACCGACGAATGGCGCAGAAAAGAAGGAAGCCCATGAATAGGCGCTCATTGAGATCACAGATGGAGTATGGCTTTCTTTTTGCAAGAAATTTGAGAAACACCATTGTCCCCAATCAAAACTCAATGTGTTCGCCTACAATGGCGCCGGCTTTGAGCTGCGCCGCTTCAATTGGCCTTGTTTTTGAAACTTGAAGTGTTCCGCACAAAGACGCGGCCCTCCTAGATGTCAGCACCGGAGTGTGTGTGTGTGTGTGTATGAGAGAGAGGGAGAGGAGGAAAAAAAAAAATTAATATGAAGCTGTAATTACTCCCCTCCACGCCACTGCACCCATTCAGGACCCCACTGGCCCATTTATTGCTTTATCCCATGCGCCTGATAATCCGAATACCACAGGTTTTTATAGGAGGCCTCTGTGGCGTTTTCAGGACACGGGTCAGGAACATTACCAGGAAGAGATAAGATAGATTTTTAGTAATCGGACCAATTTAACAGCTCTAGTGCAACATCCCCCCGATTAGGATATAAATGCACCCATATGACAATCTTTTTATGGCCTATATTAACGAAATAAAAAGGCGCTCTTTTCTAAATACGCGCCTGATAATTACAAAATCCAAATCTGAAGGTCTGAAAACTACAGAAAATTATCCGTGTGCAACCACATGTGGCCAAAAATCCCCCCCCCCCTCCCAAAAAAAATATGTGTATCGGATCATTTGTGGACTTTTACTGAATAGGTTCTGATTGATGCAGGCGATATCTTTAAAAAAACAATACAATAATAATAATAAATAAAAGAGTTAAAATGTTCTACTACATACTCAGCTTTAAATTAAATGTCTTCGGTTTATCTTAAATAGCTGAAGGTTTTATTTCTAGTAATTAAAGCCGATAAACTGATCGATTTTAACAGAATTCTAATTGATTTCGTTGAAATAAAAACAGGATTGTTCGAACCTGAATACATTGAAATGAAAATATAGATTCATATAAAAACGATGAAGTTACAGTAGTCATTGAAAGGTTTGATGGACGGTCAGAGGACAGTGGATCCTCGGGTCCAGAAAAGCGGATTTGTTTCGTGCGATGCTGCACATGCAGCCACGTGCCATTTTATTAAAAGACGCTCAGCCAATAAAAGTGGATAATCTGTCAGCTCCTGCAGGAGCCACCAGGTGAAAATTGGCTTCTGTGGCTCAGCCCGAAACTGCCAGCTGTGTGTGTGTGAGGGAGAAAATGACAACTAAATCATTTGATTATTCATGTATATTTTGCCGCTTTTTTCCAAAAAACTTTTTTTTTTTTTTTTTTACTTTAAATGCTTTCATCTAACAGACTTGACTTGAACGTGTCTGGAGGAGGGAGAAGTAACAAAGGATCCAATTGTCGGCGTTTCAGCCTCGTTTTAATCAGATTGGTCACATGGCTACAAGCGAGATGTGTCCTGTGTTTCCGCTAAAAAAACAGAGTGTCTACATTGTGTCTACCAGACGGCAGCGAGCGGCGGAGGGACACACTGACCCTCCCTTTGTGCTGCGTCCACCGCGTTAAGCCTCACGCATTCCGTGTCTTTGCGCGAGGGCCGCCGTCTCTGAGAAAGTAAACTCCGGCTTGACCCTCCGACTCCGGATGAGGGAGGAGAGGAGGAGAAGAAGCATTCCTGACCCAACACCGCGTCCTCCTCCGGTTTGTCGCTTTTTGTTTTGTCGCTGCTGCAGCCGCTGGATGTGGAGACAGGGGAAGACGCTTTCTCATCCAGTCTGTCACTTTAAGCGATGTAAGGGACGATGTCAAAGGTCACGTGGTGTAGCTCTAAGATACATCAACTCACTTATACATGTTTTTTTTTTTTTAATTATAGGTGCATGCTATCGACTAGTTTTATATTCTTGTTGGATTACATATTTAAAGCAATCGCACAAAACTGGTATTTTGTAAAAAAAAAAAAAAAAAAAAAAGACTTAAATCACAACATTTACATTTTGAGAGCCCTGATAAATGCTTCCTAAAAAATTATACCATTAGCAATTTGGTTGTTAAAAAGAGGATTTTAAAGGAATTCAGGTGTCAAATAGTTGTAATGTGTCGGTCATTTTTGTTAAATATTTACTAGACCCAGCGGGCTCATATTAAAATGATCCAGAGGCTTCGATCGGAATTAAACCAAAATTAAAAGTCGATTCAGTTCTGACTATGTAGAGGAAATTAAAAAAAACGAATGACCTTCTCCGAACATTGTGACTACAAAACCATCATTCCACCTCCTTAAACCCCTGACGAGCTTTTTGCTGAGTGTTCGCTCAGCTATGAGGAGGAATATCATCATGTCTCAGCGGCGTTTCCGACCCGATCAGCATCAGCGGCGCAAAACGAGCGAGTCTGTGCACGTAGGACCCCAGAAAGCTGCGTGGTAGAAACTGTAATCTCACACGCGAGAGGAGCGCCACTATGTAGGCTGCCCCCCCCCACACATCCACCCTACATCCACCCCATCCACCCCACCCCGAGGAGACAGAGGC
The DNA here is from genome assembly GCA_036785175.1 of Eupleurogrammus muticus. Taxonomy (NCBI): domain Eukaryota; kingdom Metazoa; phylum Chordata; class Actinopteri; order Scombriformes; family Trichiuridae; genus Eupleurogrammus; species Eupleurogrammus muticus. The sequence continues at coordinate 12,570,796 of JAYKQN010000006.1, forward strand.
AGCAAGGTGCACCTGTCTGTCTGTTGCATAAACCCTGAGCCTTCATGCTCAGTGAGCTGCTGCCCTGACACACACACACACACACACACACACACACACACACACGATCAGAGTGCATAAACCTTGTTGAGTTCAAACACCTCTCAACCACTTTCAAGGACTTGTGTGGCAGACATCTAACCTTATTTTTTTTACACTTAAACTCAACTTAACTTAAAATGTCTGTAGCAAGAGCCCTTTTCCTGTTTTTAGCCCTTTAATTAGTTGCTGTTTGCAGGGTTTTGTTGATTGATCACTGAAGGACGTACCTGTCACATACCTGTCAGGACTCTGCTGCTTCGTTTCTCCAAAGTAGCCACCAGCTCCATCTCAGCCAGGTCTACAGCTCCTCAAGGAAAAAACGCTGCAGTTTAGTAAAATATATTTATTTCATGGACCAAGTCAACAGCAATGGATTCTTTAAATATTGAAATGAGCATGTTATTTAACTGTGATGTACTTTTTTTTAGGCCTTTGAGGCCTGTGGAAACCCTTAATTTACTCAATATACTATATATATATATATATATATATATATATATATATATATATATACACACAGTGTGTGTATATAAATATATACACACACACATATATTTATATATTATAACTTGTCTTTGTTAGGTCTCTTTTCACAAAAATGGTTAAGCAAAATGACGCCCTCAGTCTTCCAGCGCCTCCAGCGATACGTCCTGTCTGAGACCCAGGGAAGTGTGGCTGACTGAGCCCATTAGAAGACTCATTCCTCGCGTGAGAAACAAGACAGCAACTCAAACTCTGACACACGCACGCTTGCAAAAAAAAAAAAAAAAGTCTATATGGTTGTGAATAATAATAAATTGTTTTGAGAAGGATTCATGGATTTGATGGCTGCACTCCTGAGATTCATGAGATTATTTTCTTATTCATCCCATAAGGAATAAATTGAAGCCGAACTCCAAAAAGAGTTAAAGTAGACGCAGCATTAAAATTCTGGTGTAGATAAATGTAATTCAGCTCGTGGTTTGCAGGAAGAGATTAGAATCACAACTCATTTTCTGACATTAATCTTCTATAAATCTGTGTGTTTGGGTGTTCATTATCTGTTGAAGTTGTTAATCATGAGAAGAATTACCTGAAATTAAAAACTAAATCTGAGTTTTGACATCATTAAAGTAATTAAAACTATGGTTCAGTTAAAAAATAAATAAAGGGCGTCCCTGATATTTTTACTTTTGTGTTGTATTTAATTACAGAACTTTAAGTAAACGTCATACACCACCAAAGTGCAGTTTAGTGTAGTGCCCAACACCTCATCACTTTGCTACCTTATATAATTCTTCAGATGAGAAAAGGGCAAAGCTTGAGGAGGGGGGGGTCTCTCCAGTCCAGGACCACTGTCAACTAAGAGGGGAGACAAATCCAGAAATATCAGTTTCAAAACGAAGTTGTTGATTCTTGCTGAACCAAAGTCTGTTCTTATGCTGACTCATTAGATGTATACAGTACATACAGAAATCACTTTGGATTATTATGCTGCAGCCTTATGGCTAAATCATGTAAATGCCCCCCCCCCTCAAAAAAAAGAAAAGAAAAAACACTATAGAACATAAAATCAGGATTATAGCAACTTATGCTATATAGAGGAACATCACACTGTCATATGTATTCAGAGCCTTTACTCAATACTTAGCTTGAGTCTTCTTGGTTATGAAGTGACAGGATTTCGTGATTTTCTGACATTCTTCTCTGCAGATTATCTTAAATTCTATGATGTTGGCCAGGTTGAGATGTTCTGTTGGGTTAAAGTCAGGATGGAAACCGAGGACATTCATAATCGTCGCTAAACCACTCCATATATCTGGGTTGTGTGCCTTGTGTCATTGTTCAGGTTGAAGGTGGAGCTTCAGCCTCGCCGTAAAGTTCAGACCTGTGGAACGTTGTGGTGGTGGTTGCTCTTCTGGAAGTTTCTTCCTTCCGAACACAGGATCTCTGAAGCTGAAGTGACTATCAGCTTCTTGTTCACTTCCCAAAGAAGCCCTTCTCCCCAGATTTGACCAGCTGTGGAAAGATCCTGGTTGTTACAAATATCTTCCATGAATTACAAAAGCTATTGTGTTCTTTGTCTGGAAATTAAATTAAATTCACTACAGGTAAAATCCAATCAAGGTATAGAGACACTTTAAAGAAGAGAAACGGGAGCCACCCAAGCTAAATTTCAAGTGTTTTAAAGGGTCTGAATAATTATGTAAATGTGTAATTTAATTATTTAATACATTTGTAAAGATTTTTTAAATGCCCTTTTCACCTCATCATTTTAGGATATTACATTTAGATTGATTAGGGGACAAAATAAATTGTAACAAGGCTGCAAGATCGCAAAATGTGGAAAAAAATGAAGGTCTGAATACTTTGTGAACGCACTGTGCAATATGTGTCTGTGCAATCAGGGCCACTGCTTATTGATGGGGGCATTCATTTCCTGAACTAATTAGTTCATGACACTTACTCTGCTGAGGTTCTTTGCCTTTAGCCGACAGAAGAGCCTGGCTGCAGACGGACGGCTCAGCCTTGCTGAGGGCAGGAAATTAGCGGTGGGGTGGCTGAGAAAGCCAGGTGGCTTGTGAAGGGGAATATTACAACATTTGTTAAAAGAAGTCCGCCAGAGATGTGAGGATATGAATATCAGTATTTATATCTAAGCAAAACTGGCCCTGTGTTCAGGTTATCTTGATTGTAATCAGCTGAGGTCTGAGGGTCTGACCGCTAAGACACCAATAAGAAGTTGGACATCAATAGGAACACTTTCTGTCCTGGGTTCTGGGTCTGAGTTCCAGAAACCAGTGTCACAGAACTGCCTTTGTAATTTACTGGTTTTGTGGTGACTCACCAGTTTAAAGCAAAAAACTCTCAGGTTTTAGAGAGACAAGTGGAGTTTTCATTGGGAAAACCTCAGATTTTATAAAAGTGGAAAACCTTCGCCTTTAAAAACAAGCCAATTCTAAAAGTATATTGAGGTATAAAATAAAAACTATTTGCAAAAAAAAAACCTAAAACCAAACAAAGTGATCTTAAATCTATTCTTTGAGTATTGGAACCTTTCATATAATAAAGCAGCAGACAAAATAACACGGCTAAACATAAAACCTGTACGTTTCAACAGATTTCCGGGCAAGACAAATTGATGTTCATAATCATATATTTTATATAATGTATATCAAACTAAAACTAATACAGCATCAAACTTAAAAAAAAGAAAGAAAAAAAATGAAAACTGAGCATTTCATTGGCTTGTGGAGCAGTGGATGTTAAAACCAGTGGGAGCGGAGACCAGGTTCTGTCCAGTTCCCTTGGCAGACAGCGGACGGAGGGGGCGAAGGGTTGGGAGGTGGGAGGGGGGAGCAGAGGGGGGAAAGTGGAGTTAGGGGAAGGTCAAAGGTCAAGTAAATACAGGTGGAGATGAGACGGCCCAAATGTCTGCAGGGCAGCATCTCTTCTTGCTGTTTATTTTATTTCACTTTATAGCTTTTTTTTTAAATTATTATTATTTTTTGATTTCAAACACAAAAAAACATGTTCTAAAAAAGCAGCCTTGGTGTGTTGAATGTGGAAACAGGGGAGAACAAGCCCATGTCGTTTTTTTCGTTTATTTTCCTGTGACAAAGATTTGTCTCATCAGTCTCTCAAATGCGGTTATCTCACTATGATGTGTTTTTATTGTGAGGGGGGGGACCATGACACAGCAGTTGGAAACGTGAGTTTGTGAAGTGTGAGAGGGGTTGAGATAAAGAGAGAGAAAGAGAGAGAGATTGGAGAGGGAGGAGGGGGGTGAATGTTTGGCTGTGTGCTTGTGATACTGTCTTTGCTCCTCTGTGCAACACGTGTACACTAGGCATTCATGTACCACGACCAGGCCGAGGGCAGAGAGGCTTACTTGCACTTGTGTGTCACTGGATGTGCATGCCAGTGTGTTTATGTGTGTCTGAGAGGGTGCTGTGTGTGTGTGTGTGTGTGTGTGTGTGTGTGTGTGTGTGTGTGTGTGTGTTCTGTAGGCCCAGACTGGGTGGGTGGGGGGCCATGCTCGGTGACTAGTGTGTGTCCAGCCAGTTCATCAGTCAGTCACTTGGTCCTCTCAGGTATCAGAGGACCATTTTTCTATTCTTTAGCCTCCAGGAAAAGCGTCTCCTGTGGAAACAACTTGGCCTCCAGCAGATTTGACCCTGGATCCAACTGGGTGATCTGCAGAAACAAGGTGGTGCATTGGGGATAGGGGGGAGAGAAAGAGAGAGAATATTAGACAGTTTATAATATATAATAACAATAATTGTGTTTATCATGTGATCTGACTGTTATACAGACAATCAAATCTTGAAGTGTTTCTTTCAAATCCAGCAAACCCTCATTTCAAGAAGGTGGTACCAACAAATGGCTGCTAGTTTTTTTTTCCAACCACTGTTTAATTAATTCATCCAGCTTGAGCTGTCGTGACAAGGGGAACAAATCCTGCTCAGAATGCAAAGCAGAGACTTGAAATCGCTTGGTTTTGCAACACACATCTTCAGGCATGTTTTAAAGTCAATTTAATCATATTATTTTAACTGTATTTTTCAGATCATCTGTGTTATTGTGGACATAGCCCCAGTCATTCGCCTCTACTCAAATCTCTTGGTGACTCACCCCCCCGTATATGCCCTGAGATCCAGACTGGAGAACAGTGTAGGTTTAGTGCTGCGATTATTTCATGTGTGTGTGAGTGTGTACACTGTGTATTATTCTAACATCACATTAAATAAAAAGTAATCTGAGCAGGCCCAACTTTGTTTTCCTAAGAGAACCATTAGGTTTGTTTTCCTAAAAAGGCTCCAATCCAGAACAAACTGATGAAGGTTACAGGAGAGGAGTGTGTGTGTGTGTGTGTGTGCGTGTGTGTGTGTGTGTGTGTGTGTGTGTGTGAATGAGAGAAAGAGAAGCCGGGATTAAGAGGAGAACTTTGTACATGACTAATAATCACTAATTTCACCCTGTAAAAAAGGTCAAACAGGAAACATTTTTCTGTGATCAATACAGATATTATGTAAAATGCTGCACCACCCACAGCGGAGCTGATCGAGTAAGCTGACATGAAGATGGTCTGAACTATGTGTTTTTTAAACAGAACAATCTGACTCTCTCTCCCTCTCCCTCCCTCTCTCTCTGGCATCCACCACCCCTGTGGGCCTCTTAGCTTATGTGAGCTAATCACCGGAGGGGTTGTGTTACATCGGGCCAATCTAACACCTGGGCTGAATGAGCTGTGTGACGGCAAGGTGGTGTGACACCGAGATGTGTCCAGGGCTTATCTGGTGGCTGCTGTGTCAGCTCCTCTGATTAGGGCTCCTATTCTAACCTCACGGTGGGATAATTAACCAACTCCCTGTACCTGCTGTAGAGGGTCAAAGGGCAAGCCGAGCCGTGTTAAAGGTCGACCTCACAACAAGCAGAGTCCTAGGTTTGACTAAAACGCAAACGTGAACTGTGACCATGAACTGAGCCACAAGTTCACTTACGCTGATATCTGCATCAAAGTATTTTAAATAGTGCAAACATTAAATAAGGCTGTTGATAAATAAAAATGTCACCAATCAAAAAACAACAACCTCTAAGTTTTAATTTTAGCATTTTACCTCCTAGAATCCTCTCGCTGAATCCTTGTCAGCTCCTTAAAATCAAACATCTTGGACACTGAAGGGGTTGAGTAGGAGTAAACACTTATTAATTGCAATAATCCACATATTTAGACTTCGTGTCAATAAAAAAAAAAAATCTGTAAAACTAGAGGGTGCTTAAAGGCTCAGGAAGCAGTAAGGAAAAAAAAAAAAAAAAAAAAAAAAAAAAAGAAGTCAAGTAAATTAGGAGGAAAGTGAAGCGGATACATCAGCAACCATCAACCTATCCATCTCCCAAGGGTGTTTGGAAATGTCACACCACGTGCACACCAGCGGTCTCTGACTCCATCGTCTTTCATCTCCTTGTCCTCATTTCAACGTGTCATTTAGACTCTTGACTTCTCAGCGGGGTCCCAGGGAGCCCGGTGCGGGCAGGGAGGAGCCGCCACATCAACCCCCGTGCCCTTCCCGAGTCAGCTGCCTCGTAGCACAGCGGGGCGCGAAATGTCATGAAGAGCAGTAAAAGGTGTGTGTGAGCGTCTTTATGAGGATGTGTGTTTGCTGCAAACATATCCCATCCCAACGGTGAGGAAAAACCACCGACGGGGCCGCTGCGTTCCTTTTTCCCACCTCAGGAGCAGCGCCTTGCAAATGGCTGCCATGCTAATGAACCTGACAGGCTGTTATGACACCACAGCATCAGGTAAGAGTAAATGAGGCTTTGGGGTGGAGCAGGTGTGTGCGCGCGTGTGTTTGTGTATCGACGTGTGTCTGTGGACTAGATATAAGCGTGTGTGTGCGTTTGTGTGTGTGTGTGTGGATGCGAGTCAATTCGGATGAGAGTTTGTGCTCGTCGTGCACCAGGGAGACGGGGGGAAGAGCAGCATCTGACTCTGAAAGAGAAAGTAGGGAAACAAGATGCCACACTGACACAGGAGACGGGCGCCATCGGTGATTATTTACATTGTTATCCAATTAACAGACCATAAGCATGGAGTCAACAAACAAAGCTGTTGTTTTTCCTCTGCTCTGCCTAAGCCATATTCTCTCCTCCTGTGCTGACACAGCCATGCATGCATGCATACATACATAAGACAGACACAATCCAGCCCTCCGGTTTGCAGTTTGATTTTTAACTTTGAGTCAATATAGTTTTCACCAACCAGTTCAGATCAAATGAATCAAGAGACTCAGGGAGCTGTGTAATTACCAAGATGGAATTAATTTTAAAAGATTTCATGTGATTAAATATCATTTGTGGAAAAAAAGTGGTTAATTAAAAAACACATAAATTAACTGAGTTGAACTCCATCTGAAATCTAAAGAAATAATACAATAATAGAGGCTGGGCATGAAAAAGCCTTGTTTAAAACGGGAATGAAATAAAAAGACAGATGGTGATTCTAGGCAGTCTTTAATATTTTCATCATTCTTTACTATGAACTCCATGTATTTGGCATTATCAAAAAGCAGATTTCAGCATGGTTAACACCACATAATTAGCTCTTAATGTGAAGTTTAAAATAAATACCACAATTGTAAGTCACTTGATTCAAATGAATAAAACACACTGATAACAGAGGAGGCGACACTAAGCAATGCTCAGCGGTGAAAGGGAAAGGGAAAATAAACACAGGCCCTCAAGATGCCCATTTCCAACATAATCAAACGTGCAGCTGAAATAACGCATTTTTAATGAAGCCATTACAGGCCCTACTATGTTAATTAAAACCAAATAACTTGTCTGTTTTAAACTAGTGTTGTCAAGTGTTTATTTGGCCAATTACAAAAGCAGTGGGAGATCATTATCCGCTGCCAGGAGCGTTGACAGCACGTAGCGCCGGGGCGTGAACAGAAAAGAACAGAGCAGAATACGGCACTTCAAAGGAAGAAATGCACCGCACGAACCAGAGGGGGGAGAAACAGAAAAAAAAGAACAGGGAATGTGGAGGGAGAGAAAAGAAGAGAGCAAGTGCAGTGAGAGGAAAAATAGATGTGACGAGTTAAAAAAAATAAATTGATGAATAAATGGTTTAAGAAAAAGACAACAACGTGCAGGCTGGAGAGAAAAATGTAAAAAAGAAAGGAGCCGTGTGAGTAGGAGAGTGAGGTACAGCCATGGGAAGAGAGGGTAAAAGACGGGGAAAGGGAGACAGACGGAGGGAAAGCTAGCGGGAGGAGGAGGAGGAGGAGGAGTAGGGGGGGTTGAGAGTAAAATCGTAAAATTCAGAGAGTGCAGGTTTTAACATTAAGAGATCAGGGAGATACGGGCCTCAGACGAAGCCACAGCAACACGCCCGCTCACAGCTCTTCATACTGCCATATAGCACTCAGAAACATTGGGAGAATATTATAAGAACCAGTCCAGAGGAAGCGACTCCAAGGGAAACTACTCTAAAACATAAACCGCCGTGGCTCTTCCGGTGAATACGGCTCGTTCAGATAGCAAGAAAAGAAAAACAAAACACGGCTGTACAACAGATGTAAAATCTATTTCGGTACAGCGCACTGCTTCTTCTCTGCCGTTGTTTATTTTTTCTGCCTCTCAGGTTTTGTCTAACAATCATTCGGGCCATTTCACTGACAGAGCTGGAAGAAGGATTAAGAGAGGGTGAAAGAGAGTACAGTAACAAGAGTGAGAAAAATAATACGCCTGTTTGACAGTGTTTGGGCAGCGCGGCAGGAAGAGGCCGTTGCCGAGTAGGAAGGTGGAATTATTACACCGACAGTCTAAACAAGTCCACCGCAAGCCGGAGGACGACGACCTCGGGCCTTCCAACGGTGCTTTGAGCTCACCGAGTATCAAAGAAAAAGAGGGTGAAATTCTTGAATGGAGAGCTGAAAGCGGAAACACTCGTCTTACCCCTCCTTCCTCCAACTCTCCGGCAGTCTTAGAAACGGAGGAAGGGTTAGCTCCCTGAGCACGGCTAAGCCCAGTACAAATGATGCCAGTGTAAGGCCTGCTGTAGCACTGAAGAGATAAGCCACTGATACCAAATGTTGAGAAGCAGACAGATTCCAAAAAAACTGAGGACTAATAGACACTTTTTGGCAAAGCTAAAAGGAAGGCGGCAGAAGACTCGGGTTCTGTTTAATTATCTCAAAGTGTCAAAAGTTGGTTTACAAACAGAATTAAACCAGTGTTACTAGATTCATTGATTCACAACATAACTCTGCCTCCTTTTAATGGCGTTTGCCAAAAAATATGAAGACCCAACTTCACTTCATTTTCTCAAGTTGCAGTGGGTAAAATCTTAAATAGTTGTACAGTTGAACGAGTGGAAATGGGAGGCCGACGAGAAAAATAGCACAAGAAAGAGTGACACCACACAAAGATGCTGAAACTAGAAAAAAGGGAAAAAAGGTTTCAACAGTTGTGCAGTATTACAAATGCAATAGTGGTCTATCCTCTATCCTCTGATCCTGGCAAAGCAACAGTGAGAGCGTCTGGACGGGATGGAGGCTTTCAATGCTCCCTCTCATTTAATTACAACACAGAGCTGCAGGATTAGACAGGGGCCTGTGTTCGCAGCCTCGTACTGGCACTACCGCTCATCTGCTTCCCTCCTTTCTGTCTCCAAATCTCTCGCCTTCCTGTTTTCTGGAATTATCTCTCATCTTCTTATTTTTCCACATCTTCCCCACTTGTCGTCTCTATCGATTTCTCTTTCAGATCGTTTCTCTGATTAAATCTCTTCTTTGTTTGAGCTCTTGTCTTCCCTGTTCTCTCCCTACTAGTTGTGCGGCCCACCATCCTCTTCTCGCTTCTCTCCCCTCTAATCCTCCCATCCTGTTTTTGCCGGAATTTCATCTGCGATGCAGACACATCTTTATCTCTGTCTCAAACACATGTTTACTCTTGATTATAAAGAGACAACTGTGAATCCTTTAAGTGACAAAGTTGTGAGCGGGGCATGTGTTTGCTTGAAAATATTTGTGCATGTGTTGAAGTGTGTGATTGTGACGAAACGAGGAGTGTGAGCTATGCGTTAATTTGCGTGTTCGTTTGAAGTGTTTGTGCCCCAGTGGTCTCTACAGACTATGATGGCACACTGCCTGGGCAGGCCTACATACACACACTCACAGACACACACACACACCCCTTTACAACCAGCAGCACCCACCCCTCCGCATGCACTCCTCTCTTGATTAATGGAAATCCCATTTTTGTTTCCAGCAGCATGGCTAATTAAACTGGTAGTTAACACAGTGCTCATTAGCTCGCTACCATAGAGTGTGGCGACCAAGCCCTCTAATGACTGGTTGTAGCTGGCAGAGTGATGCTGGGCGTCAGGGAAGAGCCATAGAGAATACTACTGTTAGTGCTGACAACTGTATCCTAACACGGTCCTCCTGTACTCTATTCACAACGGGCTGATATTAATTAATATTCGCTGAATATTAGGTGTTCAAAGGTGTTCACAGATTCTACTAAACAAAGGCAGTGACATTGAAATGTAAAGACAAAACAAGAAAAAAAAAATCCTCTCCCGACCACAACGTACTTTCTAAACTGTAGTTCCGGCTGCCCTGGCCCACATGGAGAAGCCAATTACAGCTGTGGATCTCTCTCACTGTGATGTTCACGGTGGCAGAGGACACTGCTGCTCCTCAATTTAAGTAAGGACAGATTTAGCACTTTTTGTGTGGGCAAAGAAGTGTTAGGAAGGACAGCAGAAAACAGAAAGTGGATGAATGGGAAATGCTACTTTAAACTTAGTGAAAATGTATCGTCTACTCCAGTTCATATATTACAATTTTCAAAGCCCTGTCACTGGATGTCTGTCAGAACGTTTACACGCATTTTTAAAATCCATGTATACACGTAGGTCGGATTGGAAATCGGACCGAGTAAGACTTCTCATGGCCATATTAACACACCAATATAATGCGATTAGAACTGGATTTTCTTTGGCAAGTATATGCCTTAGTTGGACTGAAGCGGGAAAAAGGATGTTCCGTAACAGTAGAGATGGGGCAGAGAAGCCACCAGAACTGGCCAAGTAAAGAGTCTGGTCAGGAACTGTAACTGAGAACTGATTAAGATTATTAGATTGTTTATATTCACTTCTACAGATATACAAGTGTGTATATCTACGGTCATATTAACGTGCTGAGACAGGTGATTACGCATGAGGGGGGCGACACGGGCAGATTTTCTCAGCTGCATGTAAACTGGGATGCATAAAAAACAAGTTTTGAGCATAACATGGACATGCATGGACACCGTGAGAAGAACAAGTAGGGTCGCCACTCACATTTCTACGAGGGAAGGTGGTGAGGAGCTTGAACTCGTCGAAGGGGTATCCTTTGGAGGCCACAAAGTCGAAGAGGACCTGGAGCTTGCAGCTGCCCAGGAAACGCCTTTCCAGAAACTCGCCGCTCGGTGTGCGGATTCGCAGTTTGCTGATTTGCTCAACTGACTCCTCCTCGGGCTCTGGTGGTAGGGCCTGCTCCAAGGACAAGCGGATCGCCTGAAAGAGAATGGGAGAAATAGAAATATAGCACTCACACTTGTCAGTAGAGCCTATTTGACATCTTAAAATCATTTGAAATTCACCTTTTTTAAAGACGGTGACTTTCAATTTTTACTTAGTTCACAAAATGACACACACTCAATTCATTAGAATTCAACTGACAAGTCCTACTCTCTGAGGTCAGTATCTGAGGCTCTGCCATCTGCTGGCTGATTCACATTCTACCTCCTAGAAAAGGGGGGGGGGTCCCATTCTTTTCTAAATATACACTTTACATGGTGCAATAATCCACTCCCATTGTTTCTCACACCACTGCTATGCTAACGATACCCAGCTCTTCCTATCGTTCCCGCCGGAAGACCACACAGACTTGGTAGCACGGCATGTTATTAAATTAGTTATCTGTGTCTCACCCTGTTCCCTAAAGCCTGGTGTAGCTCAAAAGGCTGCCAAGCTTCCTGAAAACAAACAAGTTTTATGCTGATGCTTCATGTTGTCTTGCTGTTCAGTCTCCTCCTATTAGAGAAATCCTAAATTGAGTCTGTAGATTATACAAGAGTTTACCTCAGATATAGTTTAGTTTTATGAGTGCTGGTAAGAGCCTATTTTACAATTTGGTTATAATACTGTTCACTAGCTCAAAAGACAACTATTAACTGTCATCTTGCACAGCAAAGATAATCATCTCTCCTGTGTTCTAAAACCATGTTTCAGCTGCTCCCTGATGCCTCCCTCTTCTTTCTGCTGCTGCCCATCATCTCCTCCTCCCTCTGCTTGTTGTTCCTGTTTGGCCAGCCGGGGAGCATATGCTGTGACAACATGCCCCGGCTTTATTTACACACCATAATGCAATTATATTTCATAAGAGTGTACAACAGTAGCTCATTAGCAGATTCTGGCGTTGGGTGGGCAGGGCAGGGCGCGTGCCGCTCTGCCATCAGCTCCCTCAGGTACAAGAGTTGATGCTGACTGAGTTAAAGGGCCCCCCTGGGACGGACACACACACACACACGCACTCACTGACACTTGTGTGTGTGCACACACACACACACACACACACACACACACACACACACACACACACACACACACACACACACACACACACACACACACACACACACACACACACACACACACACACACACACACACACACAGTGGTGGGCATACAACAGACAGCCGACCACAGACACAAGCATAAACACCCACACAAGTGAGAGGTAGAGTCCCTAAAGGAACCACGGGACACGCGTCAGGTTGAGCCTCAGGCCCGGGCTGCTCCCACAAATTATCAGAAGCATCTCTCCATTTATCTGCCTCTCGCCCCGCTCCGCTCTGCTAACCACAGAAAGCAAACAGATGATGGGTGGAGATGGTGTGGTGGTGGAGGAGGAGGAGGAGGAGGAGGGGGGGGGGGCACACAACTATATGCTAAGACCCAATATAGCAATGTCAACCCGTAAAGACAACCCCCCCCTGCAGTTCACCAGCTCCCACTTTCATCTCCTCCATCTTTGCACAAAGGCACAAAATCACAGAGAAAGCACTCCCACAAGCATTGTTCTCTCTCTGGTGGCTACAGGTGTTTTTGTTGTGTCTGCACTTTCTCCCATGTACAAGGTTACTGCCTTTAGAACTCCCAAATGAACACATTAAAAAGATTATTACGAGTTTTAAGGGGGAAAAAAAATTACTACATTGTACGCTTAGTGTGACAGCTTTGTATAGATACTGAAAGCATGTCAAACAACACAGCCATAAAAAACTAGTAAATGTCTGCAGCCTAAAAAGAATATCAAAAATACTGATAAAAATGAGTCCTTCCTGATCTTTTGTTTCATTATGAAAGAAAATGAGCATCTACATGATCTGGGGTGGATTCTTTTGGACTAAAAAAACTGCCAAGAACAATAAATGAGTCTACTACAGAAAGCTAGTAATGCATTCATTTTTATTTAAATAACAGCAAGTTAACATGTTAATTTTGACAGCGCTAATAATAACTAATAAAACAATAATAAATGATTGGAATGTCCATTCTGTTTTCCACAACTTTTTGTCTGTGTCAATCTTATCAGAACTAGAAACACATATGAAAACTACTCATCTTCTTATGCTGTACTCAGAGGGCAGGTGCATGCCTTTCCCTTTTCAGGTAAACAAGAGTCTAAGAAACTGCAGTTGCCATTGTCCATGTCCAGTAGTTGTTGCCATTGGCTCTTATATTTGTAAGTATCTAGACTGTAGCAACAACAAGTACATCACTTGTTAGCACTGGAGACACTATGGAAACCATGAAGGTTGGGCATAGAGAAGAGTATAAGAAGGGCGGTAGTGCCCATTGTTGTTTAAAACATACAAAAGGTGCACACACAGTTTGATTAGTGGACTACAGTGATATAATTAAGATGGCTCAGCCTGGGCTCCTTTGTTGTTGTCTGTTTAACTTAAGTGATAGATCACCTGATACCCAATACCTCCCAGTGCCCCGGGGCTTTCTGCTGTTGAGTAAACAACAAGCAGCGAGGACTACACTGTATTACTATAGAGTGAATAATAACATTGCTGCCATCTTCACAGACCATTGTAGTTTTTCTTGTATGCGTGACAGTGTGTCTGCCTGTGTGCGCGCGTTTGCCCCTCTTCACAGACAATAATTGTTTTCAAGCGAATATGTGTGTGTTTGCTTAGGTTGTGTAAGCGTACGAGCGTGTGTGCATGAATTGCCTCAGGCTTTTGTTCACTTTAGTTTCACATATGAGCGTATGTGCTATACCAGTGTAGAGCAGTTAAATAGAACAATAACTGTGTATGTAAGGTGACATTTACAGGGATGGGCTTCACTGTAATTAGGATATTTCATTCTTCTAAAATGATTGTATGCCCTACATGCTTCACTGACTGGCAGATTTAATCAAAACCACAATCTAATTGACTCATTATTGTGAAATGAGACCAAGACAGATAAGAAAAAAACACAGCACAATGGTACAAAACATATCCATTTTGAGTCCTGCATTGATAAGGACGGTATATTAATTTGAGTCATTTGCATAATGTGGGTATGAGTATGGCTGTTCTCCTTACCTCCTTCTCGTCCTCCTGCTCCTTTCTCATCCGCTCCAAGCGAACCTGCTCCGCCTCTTCTCTCTCCTGGGCTTCTCTCTGGAAAAAGAAAGGAATTCAATTTGTTAAAAGGACATAACTGCTTAAACAAAATTAAATCTAAGCGGCATGGTATGATGAATGCTGACATTGTTTCCCACTGGTTGTCACTTTCCTTTGATGAAGCAGTGATGCTGCAAGTCTTGACACTCTGCAACTTCAATGATTGACTGTTGTAATATTTCTAACTAATTGATTATCAAGGCTTTTGATAAAACATTTTCTCCCTTTGATAATATCAACAACCAAAACTTAAAGATGCAAACATGGCTGGTTAATTAGTACACTGAATGATGAGCATTGAATCAGGGATGACAGATACCTACAACATTATATATGATGTTATGACCAGTCTTACTATGCTGCTGGTAACTACAGTATATGGCACACATCTATTTCTGTATAGATGTATTGTTTCCATCCTGTGCACACATCATCTAATGCACACTTAGAAAGAACCTTCTTCTGGGGTTTTTAGCCCATTGGGGCAAACCTGTGATTTCTGATTTTGAACAATACAAAATAAATTGACTTGATTTGACTTAGTGCCTAATTCCTAATGCTCCCTGAAGAAGCCACAATGCTGGATTTAGATTGAATGCAACCCTACAAGGTTGTATTGTGTATAGACACTACTAAAACAAAGTTTACTTGGCTTCATCATTGTCATTTTACATTTATTAACCTTACATAGTCATAACAGATACATGACCTCATCACTATGCGTCCTGCAAACAGCTCTGTTTAAAAAAAAACTTTTGTTCACAGGGGGCAGCTAAAATCAACACAAAGTAGTTTGTTATTCTAGTAAACTAAGCTAACACATACCTGTGGTACAAGTACACCATTCTCTTAATTAGCTTTGTTTTGAAAGTACCTTCTTACGGTCAGCCTCTAGAGACAGACGGTATGCCTCGTCTTGTTCTCTCTTCACCGTCTCTCTTGCCTCACGCTCGTCCTGGGTAGAGAGAGAAAGAAATAAAGTGGGGCCCATTAACCGACAACATAATACAGGAGACACAAGGACAAAACATCTAAGCTGGATTGTCGGGTGTGTGAGCCAGAGGGAAACGAGCAAAAGAAAATGCATCATGTCAAGTGTGGTTACGTACAAACACCAGGTATGAAAGAGTAGCACCGGAGGGGAATTCATTGTGACTCGGCTGTCATTTACCAGACCCGGAGCCTCCTTTATGTGTCCCTGTCTCAGTTTCAACGTCCCTTTCTCTTGTATTCACTCTGCCTCTCTCTTCCTGTTTGTACAGAGGGAAGGGGACAGGCGGCCTTTCTCCGTCTACCTGCTGTGGCTACAAAGTGTTTTATAGAGACCAGGACTAAATACGAGTGTCCATTGTGTTAACGTTGCACAGCCATTAGTTTTGTCCTTTCTGAAGGCCCATGCTGTGTGCCAGCCCGGATATGGCGAAGTAAGCGTATTGTGATGATCAGAGGGCCACTGAGCAGCTAAGCAGTGGTAAAGCAAAAGGACAGTGTGTATTATTGTATTGAATCCGTAAATGCAAAGGATACATTTGTCCTTTTGCGCGTATAATAGACAAACATTGAAAGGAAACTGTAAAAGAATGGTCGAGGCACAAAAACATCAAAAGTGGCGGCCATGAATAGACTGGCTTTGAGTCACGCAAACGGGTCAGGCAGTAATTCAGTATCCTAACAAGAATAATGATAATTCAGTGTGTATCTGCTCAATCACAATTGAGAAAAAAAACAGATTTTTCAGTTTGCTTCTCTCCTTTGAATCCCGGCTATTGGTCTTTCTGTGGAGCTTCAATGCTACACTTTTATGTATGGTTCTCCTGGGTAATTCAGTGTCCTCCACACAAAAAGATATGTATTCTGCTATTTAACGTCTTCTATGACCAAGACCTTAAATAACACAGATACAATTTGCCTTTTAAATCATTGAGCTTAAAACGACTGAATGTGAAATAACCAGACAATGACCCCAGAATGCTGCTGACAGAACAAGACCTTCAGTAAGTAGTCAGTTGATTACTAACTACTAAGCTAAAACACAGACAGCCATTGGAATGACTGGTGTTTCAGTGAGGATGGTTGAAGACACATTGTGGCTGTCCAGCTGCTCCGTTTCCAGACAGACACAAAAGTCACTGTCAAAGAGGAATGTCTGGGCCCGGTGGAGGTCAGTATTCCTGTCTGAGTTTGCTCTTAGAATTGTGAGGTGGAAAAAAGGAGAAAAACAGAAAGAATGAAAAGGAACGGACATAAAGAGAGAAAGAAATTTGACTGATAATTGAGAGCAGTGAAGAAAGGATTCAAGCGGTGTCAGGACTGACTTCCTCTTGGAAAGGTAATAGATCCTGTCAGATATAGGATATGCTCAAATCTGTGGTTATTAATGAATAATCACATCAGGACTTTATGCTTTCATCATCACTTCCTGTGCTGTCTGTTTGTGACATTTTCACAAGCCTTCTGGCAGGCAGCACACTGGGTAATTATCACACTGTATTACCCTTTCAGAACAGATTAACTATACACATACACCACAGCAAATATGATTTATTATCTGTCTGACAAATCTTAAACCAGTTGTTGCCAATAGTGTAAAATGACTGATAATAATTTACTGTTATTCTAGAAAGAAAGAAAAAGAATGACAGAATGAAAGAAAGAGACAGAATGACAGACAGAAATTGGATGTCATTTAAACTTTATTAAAACTTAATTCTTTACTTATTTCTTAATTCTTTTCTGATTTAAATTAAGTTTGTCAATGCTACAGCAACTGGATTGATATAAATATGTTTTTTATGATGAAAATAATGACTTTGGCTTTGAGTTTGATTATATTATTCTGGTTTTAGTTATTAAGGTTGTTTTTCTATCGGGCATTTTCTCCATTTTTTTACCTTTTATTTTTATTGTGCGCTTTTAATTTAACATTATTGATCCTCATTTGACTTCTTAAAAAAAAAAAGATACTTACCGAAGTTGTGAAAACCAGCAGGAAATTTCACAATTTATACCATCTGATCTGATAAATGTATATACATTAAATACTTGTTGTCTTAATTGATTTGTCAATTTGAAAAAAAAAGCAATTCAAAAAGGAAGCCTGAGCATTATCGCAATAAAAACGACACAGATTGAAAAGCTGTCACTCAATAGGGAGTAAAGCACCTGATGAAATGTGTGTGTCTGTGTGTGTGTGACAACTCATTCCTTATCCCACACCCCCATAACTGAAATGCTATGACTCTTACATTAACATTGTTAGAGAGGATTGTGTTCAGATGACTGACACTTTAATTGTTAAACCTCTCATATAGTGCGACGTCTGTCATCCACTGATACAGTATTCAAAAAGACGCACAACAAAGTTAAAAAAAGGAGGCTGACAGAAAAGTGTGGGAATAGGAGAGACAGGAAAGAAGAATGGAAGCTTGCCTCATGCAGTCTTCAAAATATGCTTCTTATTCTGCAGAGACAGTATATTATATAATTTTATAAATTACTTTAATTCCCAAACCTCTGCAACTTGCTTCTATCTGCTAAGCACACATTTGTGAGGTGCTATTGTTAGAATATTTACTTATATTTACTTTTTACATTCATTAACCATTTCTATTCCTTGTATTGCATGCAATGACTGTGTAAGTGAACCTAGGATGCGACCTTCCTCTGACCAACGCTCAAAGAAGAACGCCATTAAACAATATTGATAATCATTGTTCATAACTCAAGGAAGAATGCCATGAAAGGGTTATGTTGATACTGTTGCTAACTAGAGGTCGTGACTTCCTGTAACCAGGGACCACCCTAAAGAAATAAAAAGATAAGGTATGGTAGAGTGTGCTTGAGAGCGGGTTGGAGATTGTAACTGAGCACATCTCTGTCCGTTCTCCTTGAGTAAGAAACCAATACCGTTGTCTTCTCCTTGTTGTGTGTGGGCTTTTAATGTTTTAGGTCGTTTGAAACTGACAGCTATTGTGTGTTATTTTCACTTTTATCTTTATTATGTCTTCACCCTATGCTGTTTGCTATTGTGCTTTCTTTAACAAACATACCATTTTCTGCCATTTTTTTGTAACGCTGTTTTGAGTATCTTGTCTTGTGTGTGGAGGGCCATGTGGGTGCAGGTTTTTGTTCCAACCAGGCAGTCACGCACCTGATTCTACTAATGAAGGTCCTTAGCAAGAGCTATATTGTTTGATTAGTAGAATCAGGTGTGTGACTGCCTGGTTGGAACAAAAACCTGCACCCATTCAGCCCTCCAGGACCTGAGTTTGACACATGTGTACTAGACAGAAGAACTAAGGACACTTAATAACTGACGTGAAGCAACAGTCTGTCATTTTATGATTGTGGTTGTGTCTACAAAGGGTAGAAAAAAGATAAAGATAAAGGAGCTGTAAATAAAAAAAAAGGCATACAGCAGACACAAAATCTAATTAGCCTACTTAGACAAGTCTTGTCTTGTTTAAATACATATGTCCTGTAGAATAATGACTAGATAAGAAATTAGCAGCCTTCATCTATAGATTCTTGCTGGAGAACCCGATGGTATTTGTTGTCTTGTTGGATATGACACATCAGTGGGCTGAACAGAGAGGATATTGGAGTGGTGGCAGACTGGCAGTTGATTTCAGTCATGCAGCTAATAAACAGAACACATAGGAGTCACCAGCTTTCATGGTTTTAAGGGATGTTGGGTAATGTGGTGCAACAATATATGTATAAGTCACAGCTCTTTCTGATAAAGTTCTTTGGTAGTTCCTGCCACGCCTAGCATCTGCTAGAACTTTAAAAATCAGAACTTGACATCTCAGGCTTTCAGGTTGTGCTCAAACCTCACCTCATCTTTGATGTCCTCTTGTTGGTGTGCTGTAAAGATCTCCATTGCGCCCATTAACTTCATCATCAGCTCGTCCACTGTAGTATTGCCTAAGAATGAAAAATAATCAAATAATTACAATGCATTTGTTCAGATTAGAGTGACAATGCACAATATTAAACACTGCTGTGAATGCCTCACATTTAACCAAGAAGCTATTTTTCATTTGTAGACCCTGGAATAATATGGCAGTCATCATAAAAAACAGTAAGGTTAATGTATACAATTCAAACAAAGTTATTGAGAACTATTATAAGCATGCAGAATAATTATAGCAATTACTAGCACAACTTAAAACATGCAACACAGATGCTCAAAATACACAAAAAAACACATGCTCAACAAATACAATGAGGAATATTAATGAGACTACATTGTACTGCATTGTTAAACACTAACTAAAACATACAAAGCAGAAGCAAAGATAATTAAAAAAACACATGCAAAGTATATAGCATTTATCATATATAGATTATATATATATATATATATATATATATATATATATATTATATTATATTTCTAAAATCACTTCACAAATTTATCTACAGTTGATTATATTGTCAATAAAGTAA
Source organism: Eupleurogrammus muticus (assembly GCA_036785175.1). Classification (NCBI taxonomy): domain Eukaryota; kingdom Metazoa; phylum Chordata; class Actinopteri; order Scombriformes; family Trichiuridae; genus Eupleurogrammus; species Eupleurogrammus muticus. Next base: position 12,590,557 of record JAYKQN010000006.1, read on the forward strand.
TAATTACCTTGAATAACATTTAGAACTTCGTTGGATGTTCGTTTGCCCATGACTATAAGAAGCAGGGGGAACTGGTCTGTCTTGTATGTCCGTATAGTCTGTGTCACCACGCTGCCAAAGTGCCTCGTACACATGGTGAGTAGTCTGACAGACACAGAAACAAATCAAATAACATTTATTTTGTTTTCCGTTTCTTGCTAGTGAATACATTTTTACCGAGAAAATAATACACAGAAGATACAGCCATTAGGCTACAACTTACAAACATATGCACAACGATGGAAAAGAAGGTGTACACTCTGGCTTTAGGATTGCAGCAGAAAGAGGAAATACACACAACTCCTGGCATTAAGGACTTTAAAACCAATTCTGCCTTTTCCTTTTCTATCAGAGTCACATGCTATCTCAATTGGAAAGGCAGATGAATTAGTATTCCTCACCAGACACCCAGAATTGATAGGGCAGAAGAGGATTTCTTATTCCATTACTAAGACAGAACTTTTTAAATTAACATTTCAGGGAGGGAAAAGGGTAGCAGGCAGCCAGGGCCCTGCCAAGCTCCCTGTAAATGTCATAATATTAATGAATTGCTATAGACTGAATGCAAATATAGATTAGCTTTTTCTGCCGCCTTTTAATAAGATCTACTTTAATAACTGGCTGGTAAAATAGAGAAGTAATGGAATAGATGGTGAGACAGTGGGTCAGAGGTAGAGGATGAATGGAAGGGATGCTGTCTGAGAGGGGGTGTAACTCATTAAAGCGTGAAGCCAAAGGGAGGGAGTTACTTGCAGACTTCTCAAACTGTGAAAAGGAGCTCACTGTGGTGCTCTTTAAGGAAGAATCGTACAAGTACATCTTTAAATTAAAGACAATAGACAGAGAGAAACGCTGCAGCACCTGGGCTCAGAGCAGAACTGCATTTAAGATGCTTGAGCACGATGCCTCAAACTAAACTTCTACAAATGCTGAACTCTGAGTGACCCGCGGTTTGAAGAAGTTGGGTACCCTAAATCCTACTAATCATTTTGTCCCAACACTTGTCCCTGTTCAAACCCCGACCCGGGCAGACCATAACAATAGCCCACAGGGAAACTCTAACCTGTAATGAAAGGCCAGTGAACAATGGACACTAACTTGAAGGGTAACTCAATCTTAAATCTCCCATCAAGCACAAGCCAACCTGCTTTGGTTTCCGATGGCAAAACTAAGGAAGTCAGTCCGCCACAGTAAAAATCAGCATCACAGCATAAATAAAAACGCTCAATCTGGAAACACAATGTAGACCTAGCTCGTACCCACTGTTAGTAAGAATTATAAAAATGCTATAATCAGGATATAAAGCATTCATGAATCAAAGAAATGGAACAAGTATGGACACAACATTGACAGCAGGAGGAAGTCAAGTAACTCCAGGAGCTGAGGTGAACAGTTCAGCACGGTTTTACCCAATCATAACACGGTAAAGAATGTAGTCCAAACCTGTGGCCTTTAAAAACCTTCAGGGCTAACTAAATGTAGAGTAAAACACCTGCATGAAATGTACAACTAATGTGAGTTTAAGGCATTGCTTCAGGGACTAGGATGATTGACAGCTTCTAATTTGTCACCTATCCCGTAACCATCTCTCACTGCAATTCCAGATAGCTAAAATAGTAAATGTTTCCCTGGACTGTCACCTTGCATTTCTTCGCATCAAAGTGGTGCGTGAAGAGCGAGTCGACTGATTAGACCTGACATTCGCTTCACTGAGCAGCTGATGATTCGGGTTAGTACAGTAGCACTGCAGGGAATGTTTTTGTCAGCCACCTGTACAGGGGTATGTATGGGAACCGGATGCTCCGATAGCTCACTGTGTCGTACACACTTTGTTTCAGAGTCGAGGTGGACATGTTTTGATTTGAAAAATTACATTTCGTTCCCTGTCTCAACCAGTTATGCTTTCAGGTAGGAGAATGTCAAGAGAAGAAGTCAAGTGTACAAAACAGTTTGTCCCAGCTGGTAAAGAGACAAGTAGTCACAACTTAATGACCTTTAAGTGTAACTTAAAGGTCATTTAAGAATCATATGTACACCTGTATAGCAGGGTCACTGTGTAGTACCGCACAACGTTATAGAGATTTTATGGTATTGTGCAACCCTTTTATAGTGTCTCTAGAGAAGAATTAGTATGAAAATAATGTCAAAAATTATGTAATATATTTGAGGAAGCATGACAACACACATAATATGGACTCAACCTGTCAGTGAGTTTATCTACTCAAAGTTTCAAATATTTGCATTGTGGCCATGACAGTACAGTGCCTGTACAATATATCAGAATCATTTCCCATGGGGGACAATTACACTGGCATCCAATCAGGGAAACTGCATTTATGCATAATTAATCATTAAACTGGGAGGCCTGTGAGAATAAGGAGCGAAGCAACAGGCGCATTCCAATATCAGCAGGTTTGTCGCACACACAATCAGGATAGCGTTTAAACAGCCTGTGTGATTGATGCCAATCACCAGTCACTCTGGATCAACCAGAGAGCGTGAGAATGCAGAAACGCGGTGTGTGTGTGAGTGAGCGAGCGTGCACATGTGCATGCATGCGTTAGCAGCAAAGCTGTGACTCGCTGTGTGTAATGAAAAGCTCCAGATGTTGCCTGCCTTTTAATGTGCAATAAAAAGGCTCAGCTGGGGCAAAAAGCAAAGGAGGCCAATGGGAGAGAAAAGAGAGTGGAATGAAGGAAGGAGGGAATTCCCTTAAAAGAAATAATGGAGGGGTGAGGTCAGGGTGCGAGTCTTTCTTAAATGGCTCCTACCAGAGGGCAGGCTTAACTCTGGAGTTTCTGGGGAGAGGGAGAGAGTTGAGGTGTTGGGATAAAGAAAAGGGAAATACAGAAAGATGGAAAGATCATCAAGGAGGTGAAAAGAGAAAGAATAGATAGTAGAATAAGACTCGAGAGACGGAAGCAAGTCCACCTTTACATCCACCTCACCACATCTAAATACGTCGACATAAAGGGCATTTAATTATCTGTCACACACACTACAGACCAGTTGTATTTTCATGTTCATACTTAAAAAATGAACTAGAAATTATCCATCCTATTAAGTGGACCTATATAATTAACAGGTGCTGCAGAGACCTGTCAGTTACCAACACAGACTGCTGGAGCTGAGATAGAGATGTTTGGACTTCAAGGGAGTCCTTCGTCTCCCACTGACCCTCTATTCAGACGGCTTAGTCGAGATTGCCCAATCAGGGGCCTCACCATGCAAACACAACGCCTTTTGTTAGCATGCAACCTCAGAGCTTCAAAAAAAAAAAAAAAAAGAGAATGAAGTTGAAGAGAGAAAGAGAAGACAGAGATACAGGGTGTGAGCAATGGAGTGAGAGCTGAATGCCAGCAATTAAGGACAAGTCCGCGCAAATGCAAATAGAATTGAAAGTGCTGCTTACGTGTCAAATGGGGTTCCCTCCATGCAAGCATTTTTAGATCATTTTCTAGAAGCGAGCTGTCTGCACTAATATGGCAAAATGTGACCTTTTAAGTCAAAGATTTATCGCAAGAATATTTACAGTCAGTGATGAGAACGGGCAAAGTACTAATCAATATGTCATTAATCTCTAAGAGAACTATTAAACTATTAAACAATGACACTGGAACACAATATTCTGGCAGATTGCAGACCCCGCTGAACAGAGTCAAGCTGCCCACCTACTAAAATACATTCAATATCCTCCTGATTAGATACACGGCAGTATTAATGCAAACAGTCCATTCCTCCAGACGGTTAGTCACATAAATAAAACATAGGGTTTAGGTCTGCAGCCAGTGTTGGGAAATATTCTCAATACTAAGATCTTTAGGGGGCTGTGGTCCATAAAAATTTTTTTTAAATGACAATTCAATGTTTTACAAACTTGGAGCATAACTCCCATGCATTATCACAACAATTTTCTCATCATAGTGGATTGAGAAGATGACACCAATAGACACAAATTCTTTTTTTTTTTCTATTTAAAAAAATGTTAATAATTTATACTGTACATTACTTAGGACTTCTTTCTGATCGCTTATGTTGTGACACTGTACAGACCTTTGAACATTTTATTAGAATACCGGTAAACAATATTTTACAATATATAATTGTATATGTAGTATCAAATGAAACAACTTAATTGTGCATTAGAATTTATAGATACAAACATAAATGATATGCATTACGGTTGTTTTCTGTTCTGCAAAAACATTTTTTATATTCAAAAACAACATCAACGCCAATTACTAAACATGAAGATGTTCTAAATAAACACTGGGTCCGACAGGTTTGGTTTACGGTGGTACCTGGCTTTGTTAGCTTCTTTAGTGACGTCCCAGGCCCATGTGATGAAGTTCTGGCTCAGGTAGGAGACGATGGAATCGGCACACATCATTTGGGAGCAGAAGACGTTGCTGAGGACACTGTCATCATTGTGGAGGTAGATGGCCAGCAGCTTCCTCTGTGGGGAGGAGCAGAACAGGATAGAGGACATTATCTTGACCTGAAGCAAATTTGCGATTTGTGACATTAGGCAAAAAAAAACATATAAACCAAACCGACTTGACTAACAGAAAAGAGAGTTTGAGGTTGATACAAGTTTTTCACTGGAAATTGATGAATTGTGGAAAAAGAATATTTTTCCCCATCTAAACTTTCTATATTATAACCCTTAGAAATGAAAAAAATGAATCTGTAGAATGAGGTCTTGCTGTGCGAGTGTCTCATTACTGGAGAGATATTTCCACATTACAGGATCATAAAGTGACACAAGAGACCAACGGGTGCAGAGTCAGCAAGACTTCTACAGACAAAGGCAAGGCCACAACTGGCAAAACAGCAAATACCACGCAAAATCAAATGGTGAGCAGTGTAAATAAAAATTCTCTGGGAGGCGACGAAGATATGGAGAAAACAAAACAGACAAATCAGTCTATTTATTTTACACCAAATGCCAGCAGCCTGTTCAGGTTAGTAGCGGCAGGGCCAGACAATATTGACGAAGCTCCAAATCCAAGGATATTGACACCATCATATAAGCCTGGCAGATTCTCCCTGCTGACGATCTAATTAAAAAACAAACACACCCACAAACAAAAGGTTCCAGAGGACAATGTTGGAAATAATGCTCTCTAAATTACATGTCACTTCTATTGCTATAAAAGAACAAATAAGAAAAAACTCTCAGTCTCTGCTTAGTTCATTTTTACCCACGAGCACGAAGGGGGAGTTGCCTTTCATCATACATACGTGCTGGCTTTGTTTGACTCAGCACGTCAGTCCAGCCCGGCAGTGGTTTGAATCCCCATTAAAACCCGGCTTCCCGCTGAAGGTGTGTCTCCACCGATGACGTGCTTGTGTGGAGTCGATGATTAAAAGCAGCATCTTCCTTAGCACTGTTTACTCATGCATTTACTATTGTCCATTATTGATTTTGTCCAGTTGCAGAGTTAAAAAAAAATGTACAAATTAGGTTTGCTTGTCACTTTTTACCGAGCTATCCAATATAAGAAATTAATTGATAATTAATGCTGCTCATCTCTAAATTTGCAATTCTTTACCATAGACCTCGGACTAATCTAGTATAATATGTAATCATGGTAGGATTACTTGCTGAGACATTTCCTCACCCACAAAACCCCATGAATTCACAAAGACCGGCAGGTTCGTCCTCTCTGTTCTGCAGCTTCCCATCATCCTGAGCAATTCTACTTTGTGCCCATACTCATCCTTTTCAGAAAATTTGAATATAATGAAACTTTTTTTTTTCATATATCCTTTCAAAAAGTAAAACTCACAAAGTATAGATTCATAGATACTTAACTTTGTGTGTAATGAATCAGTCATTTATGAGAGTTTAATTTAAAAATTTAAATTTGATTTATGTAAAAAAAAAAAAAAAATGTAAAAACTTTTCCATGATAGTTAATTTTTTGGGGAAAGGAGATATATATATATATATACATATATATATATTCCATATATATTCCAAATTTTGCACTCACTTACATTTTGCACAAACATTCTGCATCATTGTGACCAGCTGTGTGCTTTCAGTTGGGAAAATACACAGCCAACGGAGTCATCGTCATGACCGCAACCTGCTCGGAGGCAGGGTGGGCACAACTCCAGAGATGGTGCATCTTGCGCGGGCACGACCGGGCACAACTCAGCATGTTAACACTGGTAGTGGAATTGCAAATTTGGCGTGGCCAAAAAGTGCTGATGGAAAAGGCCTCGGGTCCGTTTCTCAGGAGTAATATGTATGACAATAAGAGAAAAAAGAAAAAAAAAACACAGGGCATAAAATGTGAGGGGAAGTGAAAGAAGAAGTTGTGCTATACTGTGGCCTGTGCAGAATAGGAATGGGAGAGCACTGCTGTGTTTGCTCAACGATTAGTGCTTTAGAATAATCTCCAGGGCTCCTAGAGAGAAGGAGCTGGGGACTCATTCATTGGGCCGATTCAACGGCCTGAAAAGATTAAACACTCATGCTGAGAAGACAAGCAAATTCAGTCTTAAGAGAGGAATGAGTGTGAGGGGAGGGAGAGTTTTACAACATGGGGGAAAAGAGAAAGAAGAAAAAAAAAAAAAAAACGGATACACGCTCAAACACTGTCACCCAACACACATGCACAGATGCACAAACCAAACTCTGTGCTACCTACACGTGAACGACTCACACTCACACACATGCACGGTCAATTAGAGCAAGAGTAAAGACTAATCAAAGTGGGCATTTTGGCACTGAACTCCTTCATCTTAGTTAAACTGTCCAAACCCCTCTGTTCCTTCTCCGCTTTCAAGTCAGATCTTTTGTATTGCCTGTCTTAGCAGGGAGGAGCAAATCCCCCGTTCAGCTAAATTACTAGGTCCAACCTGAGCTAGATAGTGACCCCATAGCCCTTCCTCACACCTGTTCACCTAAATTTAAGCTTGCTTTGTGTGTGTGTGTGTGTGTGTGTGTGTGTGATTTCACACAGCATATCACTGGTCGCACTGACTGTATAATCAGGGTGTGTTTTTGGAGTTTTTTTATTCACGAAAATAATTCAGAACCACAGTGGGCCTAGACAATTATTATTATTATATAATTACATTATTATATCATTTCAAACTTAAAAAATATAACAAAAAGCAACCCTTTACCACTGCATTTACAGGAATATTTTATATTTTATAAATTAAACTGTAATTCATCAAGTAGGTTGATATTTTTGCCCTCAGCAGTATGGTGTCAATTTCATGAATTGTGTGACTTCATATCATTCCTCTAAGTCAGTTTCAGCTTTATTTGTACCATGCAGCAAACTTCAATATTGAATGTAAAATAATAATAATATGCAATAACTTATCTCCATCATTAAAATAATAAAACCCATCTTCCACACTAAAGAAACAGTCTGAGTCTGCAACCTGTATAATCAACAGATCAACTTGAAGTCATCGTCACGTTTAATAAAAGTGTTTAAATTTTTACTTTTACATAGTGTTTTTCCAGTGAAGCAAAACCTATTTTTTTAATTAAATATTTTGTATTGTGTCGTTAGGTCAGATCTCTGAAAGATGAGATCACTACGAACCTCACTACCATCCTTCATTTTGTCTTACTGCACAATAAATTCAAGACCATAGTAACAGAGCAAATCTTAAAGTACAATCTGTTTGCCTCTGTCAACAATAATATCAAATAAATGGCTATTTCTCCCAAAACCTACTAAAAAAAATATTATTCTGCTTGTACCAATTTGAATTGCCAGACATCTATAAATGAGTAGAGGTTCATAATTTGAATATTATGCTCACTAAATTAATGATTTCCACAATACATTCAAGAATAGAATGAATTTTAAAATGACCAAATAGAGTAGAGGCCTCAGCCTTTTAACAGTTAATGATGTACACACAACAGCCATGTGAGAATCAAATGTTCTGTATTTTGAAATTCTGAAATTATATTTTTATGCAGTCTTGCTTTATTATCAGCTATGTCTAAAATACCTTCAGATTTATTAACTGGTGCACTAGTGAAATGTACTGACTCTATAATGTCTTCAAATTGTATAATGGAATATGAGCCCTCCATACCCATAGAATAAACGTTTCCAACAAGCTCTTAAGGTATCACTAACAATTATTTGAAAACTTGAGTTGCTCGATAGAGAGAAACTGGCTTAAATCAAAGGCCCATTTTCAGTGGATGATATTTGTGGCACATCAAGAGGAGGCTTTCAGTCATGGATACAGTATGTTTAACAGAGCTAAGGGACACATGTGAATAACATGCAGAAATACACAGAAAGGTACAGGGGGAGGAAGAACAGATAGTGATTGTTCTACAGATGGCAGCTCAGTCTGGAAAAGCAAACACTTCAAAATGAAGAGCTCAAATGACTGATCTAATGACCTCGCAGACACAGTGGGAAAACACATTCAGATCGATGACCAGCCACACAGGAAGCTCTCTCTGTACCCGGGTGAAAACATCTTTATAACAGAAACTTCATCAAAATTTTAATCCCTCTAAATCTCTGTGATTTAACTAATCGAGCATATTGCCAGCTTTGAATTACATGCTTTAAACAGAGTGAGTATCTTTTGAATGTGTAAGCTGCTCATCATCTACTGATGGCTGGGAGGATAAAACGTGGGTTAAATATATTCACATATGGAAATATTTATAAATAATCTTCCCACATGTTTTTAACTTTTGCATACTGGACACTCTACATTATTTATTGAATGTTTTAATCTATCTATTAATAACTATCAAGTGTTCTTAGATAGAGTTAGACCTGATAGATATACATTCATCAATATGTCATCCTTGTTCGCTCGTGCTCTTTCCTCTTGACTTTGCGAAGCTATTGCTGGGTTTTAAAGCAGATACTTGGGAGTTATAAATCCCCGGACTCCCCTCTCCAGCAAGGCTATGAATTTTGATGTGTCTTTGTGTGTGGCAGACAGGAGAGGAGAGCGGAGAGCGGAGAGTGGGGTTAGAGTGATTAACCACTGCGTTGATGGGGATTTAGTGGGGATCGTGGTTAGTGATGGGTGGCCTATCTCTCTGGACGCTCTGACTAACCACTGATCCCCAAGAGGGTTCAGCTCAGCTCAGCTCAGCTCTGCAGCCCAAAGCATTTTCATTAAGGATGGATTGAGTCAATCTCAACAGTTCCCCCAACACACACCTTCAGAAACACTTCATCAAATGTAGTGTTTTGCTTAGTGATTAGCCTCTCCCAGGCTTTGAGAGAGTGAGACTGATTCCTCTGTTTATAAACCCAACGAGTAGTCCGCCTTCAGTCAAATCTGCTCTATTCCAATATCCCCTTAATGAAGTAGGCTCTTTCTGCCATGAGGACACAAAACTAGATTCCTTTTCAAATGGAGGCAGAGAGCAAACGACTGGATGACTGGATAGTTGGAAGCAGGGGCGGCATAATCGCGCACATATGTTACTGTGTAATGAAACCGTCAAAGGCAGCATATTTTGGTCTGTCGTCTAGGACATTTGTGTCAAAACAGGACAAATAGAGCAGATCAAATAGCTTCTGTTTTCATGCACAATTCTTTGCACATATCCAGCTTCCCTAAAGCCACCCTAACCACGGCACAGTTGGCAGGCTAATTCAAGCTCACCCAGAATAAAACTAAATACAGTGAAAATGAATACTATTTGCCCCTGAGCTGTGTAGAGCACAGTGGTACAGTACAGAATGTGTGAACACCAGAGAGACATTGGCCATATTGTGCTGGCTTAGGAGAGGAGATCAGCTGGGGAGCAGGCAAGACGCCAAACTTCCCTTTATGGTTTTCCATCCCTGTTTATCTCATACTATCTCATCTTTACCCCTCTCAGACTTGCTTTTTTTAAAAATTTCTTTAATTTTCATATTTTCAGTCCGAGTGTTGAACTCTCCTCTCCTTTCAGACCATGTCCTCTGTGCGTGCCCCTGGTATCTTCTATCCTAGCCGCCCTCCCTCCCTCCATGTGTGCCGGGCGATCTGAACCCCCCAAACATCTTGCTGTGTCCTCACAGTCTAATAAGGCTGTAATCCACACAAGCTGTCAGTTGATACAAGCATCCTTAAAAGGACAAAAGCCAAAAAACAAGGGGGAAAAGTGGACAGCTAAAAATAAAGCCTCAGCTGTCAGGGTGAAAATTTGATGAGGGGTTTTGACGAAATATCAATGTCGCTTCAAAGCCTCCTCCACACAGAATGACACAGGGGCTGGATGAATAACAGTAAATACTGTATAAAAAAGGAGTCCAACTCTGAAGTAAATTAGGTGTCAATGCCAACACACTAAAAAGTAAAGCCGTTTAAAGTTGTTTGAGTTTTTATTATCCTACTAAATGTTGTAAAGTGAATTATAACCTCTTTAATGTCAGTTTAAATTTTTTTTTATCTATTTCTGTTTCTCTTTAGCTACATAAAAATGTAAATAAAAAATGCTGCATACACAGAAACAATGACAACTGTCCCACTGTATTCGGACTTACTATTATTATTTTTTTTAATCTGTAAATTTCAGTCGAATGAAGAAAAAGGCCTCTGCTGCTAATATCTCAGAAGGACTTCTTTATATTCACCAGACCTCGTCAGAAATACATACTTACAAGTTAGTATCGATGAGAATCAAAATCCCTGGTAAAGCATGACGCCATTTCTTCATTGTCTTAACACCACATATTATAGAAAATTTTAATTTGGATTTTAATTGCTTTTTGAGTCTAGATAGTATATATAGTAAATACTGTCCCATATTTCAAAACGGCATGCACACAGCCCATATTCAGAACCTGTGCCTTAAAAAAAAGCAGTCAGGACATCTGTGAAGCTGTGATGTCATGAGCATAGTCACCACCTCCCCAAGCATTTTCAGCCATTCAAAGAAGAGGCTGAATAATATTAATAAGAGAGAGAAAAAGAAATGTTCTTTCAAGAGTTCCAGGCAGAAGCTTGAGAGAGGAGATGAAAACTATATTGAGAAGATTTGTGATCCTTAAAAAACACGATATATCTTGTTAGAGATGTAAAAACTTAAAATAAAACCCAAGAAAGGTGTGCGATATTGGACCTTTAACACAGACTTCTACTAAACTAAGAAAGTAAACTCTCAATGGCTCTCAGGAGAGGAACTATTCTACAGTTAATTGCAGGTTGGAAAAGAGCAGACTGGGCATATACTGCAATTGGTTATAATACTTACCATTGTGTTTTAAATTCCCACCAGTTTAGTAATGGAGGAGGGGATATGAGAAATGCAGTACCTCCCTTGACAGATAGAGAATGAATAATATCCTGCTCGGTCTGTTTTCCTCCTCTGTGTTGGCTTAAACAATGAAAACGGCTCAAAAAGGCAGTGGCTAGACTGACATGCACTGTTCAAATTACATCAAGTAGATATGACATCAGTGAAAAAAGATTCAGGCCAGCATTAGTGACACCAGCACCTCATATCTTAGTCACAGATAAAATAAAATTAAAAATGTTCACTGAGGCACTAAGCAGTCAGTCAGCTTACTTACATCTCTGGCTTTGCCATAGAAGGCCTCTTGAGATGCTGCCTCCAATGACCCGATGAAGAACATTGGGTGGGTCTCTCCATACCTACAGGGCATGCAAGAAAAAAAAAACATATGTAACATTTGTTACATGTTACAACAATCTGTGATTTTAAAGTCTTCTGAATAGAAGCACCTGAACACTTGGCTCACCTTGAGGAAAATTCGGCAGTAAAGTGCAGTAAGGCATCAGCTTCATTTTCGCTATTCTCTGGCACTACAAAACAAAAGAAAAAAAGTAATCATACGGTGAAGCTCTGGTTGCATGGCACTGGCATTTAATACAACCAATGCAAAAAAAGATTTCACTGAAACATTGTTAAACTGCTCCTCAGTACATACTCATAGGTGATTTCCGACAGGAAGTAGAGGAGCCCATTCCAAACATCTCTGAGTCGTCCACACCGAACTCTGACGCATCTTCAAAATCATCCCCCTCACTGTCGCTGATCATATGGACATCTGCACACTGTAAACAGAAATCATTCTTTATTTCAACAGAAGCCATTCAAGAAACATTTCCTCACTATATTGTAGAAGTGTATGTGTATAATGAGCCCAGGGGCAAAGTAATTTGCAACACAGATCCTATGTGTGAGTGTGTGTATGTGAATATACCTCTTCTGTGGGCTCCTGGGCATTGGCTGGCGAGGACCTTCGACAAACACTGAGATGATGGCAGGGATAGCTGATCCCAGAGGCAGCTAGCGTCATCTAAAACAGGAAACACAGCATAAAGAGCATTATTAAGTCTTGTTTAGTAAGGAAGGTCAACTAGTTAAGTGACATATTGAACTATACGAGACTATAAAAACTAAAACAATGCACTCATCAGAGTAGCTCTCCAAATATTTCAGTTATACTTTTCGGGACTAGATAATCCCATGCTGTACAAACACACCGTTGAATGTTAAGATATTTAATGACTTTTAAACTAAATCTCTCTAATCAGGGGAGAACCTTGATGCGGTTTCTGTACACCTGCAGTAGCTGTTAGGGTGGCGGTGGTTTATAGTAAGAGGACACCTGACTAATGAGCTCCCAAATCCAAAGCCAGGACTGAAAATGTCAGCGTTCAGCGGGGACTCATTACAGCTGGTGTCTCCAAGCTTAGACCCCAGGGAGATCAACAATACGGGCAAGGCTGTGCAGGATGCAGCAGGAAACCAAAGACACCTGCTTTTCAAAAGTCGTACACCTGATTTCAGATTGATTCCCATTATGCAACAATGTGAAGTTCATATATGAAAACATATCTCAAAGTCAATATTTTCTCAACATGATGGCACCCTTCTCAAGTGCTGTCAAGCGAGACATCTAAAAGCAGCAGTGGTTACGTCTAACCCGCCCTAATGGCCTTGACATACTGATAACATTACAGTAGGTGACAATAAACTCACTGGCAGGCACTGACTGTCAGAGACAAGACTGTAAAGAGCAAAAAGCCCACATGAAAATAATTTTCTGGGAGAGTGAACTTCTACACAGCAGAACTGGGGCAGGGCAGGCAGGCTCCATGTGATAAGAGGCAGAGAAGCTTCTTGTCCCCTGCGGAGGTCCTGTGATCTGCTTCATTGTCAGGTGCTAAGATACACAAAGAGCAGCTGGACATGATTGAATCAGGAGACGATTACATGCAACGCCAAGTGAGTCTGAAAAGGGCGAGACAGACTGTAGGGAGTTTCTCTGTCGCTCATAAAACAGAGTAGTTCTTGGTGCTGGCCTCAGCTTCAATAGCAGCAGAGAACAGTGTAACCACTAGACCTTGTCAGCTACATAGACTTACTAGGGAGTACTGCAGTGTACCTGGCACCTGATAAGCAACAGCTGACAGACAAAAACATTTGAAGAAAAAACATTTGGCGGGCCTGAATGTGTGTCTAGTTGCCACCATGTTCTTTGTCTTACAGAATTTTGTGGAGCTCTTACTTGGGAAACGCCACAATGTCCCACTTAAGATGACATGGAGGAGGAGTAGGACCTCAGCAGGATATTATTCATTCTCAATCTTTCAAGGGACATATCTTCTAATTCTTTATCGAGCTTAAGGTAATTTATGGCACAGTGGCCAATTTTATAACAAGTTTTTTTGAGTGTCTGTGTTTACAGGTTAATTGTGAAATGGTTACTCCTCTCCAGAGGACGAACATATATATATATATATATATATATATATATATATATATATATATATATATATATATATATATATATATATATACAAAGTTTTAAGAGTATCGAATGTGTTAGAAAAACAAATACCACATTTTTTTCAGTAAATTAAAAGCCTTTTAGGTGATGCTTTATATTAACCAATCTTAAAACTTCATTAATAAAAAAAACTTTATTTTTCATGTAAAATTATTGGGCACATAGAGTATAGGGATCTAGTATAAACAACTGAACAAGGTATTATAATCATTAGTTGCAACTTACAATATTATTACCAATTTTAAAAAAATAAAAATGTTGTTATTAATGACGGTTAATACAAATTGTATGCAAACTTCCTGAGAATGCCTCACAGATAAAAGAAGCAACAGATTGTGTTACTTGTATATTACCAATTAGTAGTGAATGTACTCATGAAGAGTGCAAGTGAACAGCTGAGGATCCCAGGAACACCTACGAAGAACACTTAACCGAATTGCATAGTAGTTGCTCTTGTAACTTAACTCTAACTAAGTTAGAACTGTGGGCCTGATTATTAGTTTGTTTTGTTGTTCATAATTTTACAGAAAACCTCATGAATTACCGTTACTATAAAAAATGGATATCATTCCCCCAGCAGTGAGAATAAAGTAAGTCAAAAATAACAACAAAATACAAAAAAAACAGAAGAGCTGGTCATTAGAGACATGATGGGAAGAGGTGAATTAGCACAGTTAGGAAAGTTGTAGGTATTGAGCCAGACAAAGACATAGAGAGTCTGAGGCTCAAGGATGTAAAGGAATGGCCCCGAGTCTATTCTGCCTATTCCCCAATCGAGTGGCAATCAAACGTGAGAATCTTAACAACTGCCGCTGAGAGTATCTCCATAAACCCTTTACCCCCACTACTCACAATAAGAGGCTTTCATTCGAGGGCCTAATAAGTGTATAAATAAAGTTGATCACTTCCCCTGTCAAAAACAGCCTGGAGGGTTTGGGCTGACATGGATGCAAGGAGAGGAGCTTTGACCCAATGGCTTCTCCTGATGTTGAGGTACACAAGTGCAGCTTGACGGCTCAGTGGTAAAATGTGGAAACAAGGCTGAAGCGCCATAGGGCACAAAGGGTGGGGGGTGAGGTTAACCCCCCCAAATGACCCTCTCCCACATGTCCACACAAAAGAATCCGGCTCCTCTTTTTTGGATTCTTTTAATTAACACTTGCATTGAGGCTCTAAGGATTCAGGGGCCGATACAGGGAAAGAATTTTTTCTCTCCCCCTCCTTCTTTGCCCATCGCCTTCAACTCTTTCTTCCATTCTCTATCTCCCCTTCATTCTTTCCGTGTTTCATTTTTTTCTTTTCTAGTGTAGGCAGTGTTTGGATTAGGTGTCTGGCTGTGAGTGTGAGATAATTACTACTGACAGCTGCACTGACAGCAACCACGGCCACGGTACCACCTTACCCCACTTTCTCTTTGACGGGACAAGGGAAGAAGAGAGCCAGAACAGTGGGAGCGTGGCAAAAAGTGAGGCAGAGAGGGGAAAGGATGTGAAGAGTGGAAGAAGTATGGATAGGAAATCAAAAAAATAAGGACTTGATAATGGGAAGGCAGGGAAGAAGAAAAAAAGTCCAGTCAAGTGCACCATAAACTTAACACCTGCTGTTTCAAGCATTTTCAGAGACAATGTGCACACACACACACACACACACACACACACACACACACACACACACACACACACACACACACACACACACACACACACACACACACACACACACACACACACACACACACACACACACACACACACACACACACACACAGGTAAATAGAAAGGTAGAGACTAAAGTAGGTATAAATAAATGACTCTTGGGTCAGTGGGATGCTTACGAGGGTGGGTGCCATGGTGTTATCTGAGCTACGTTGCTATAGGAACCAAAAGGCCCAGCCTCAATAAACCCCCTGGGTTCCATAGGCCCCTTTCAGGTAGAGGAGGATTCCATTAATGCCAGTTGGGAAATGGAAGGAGCTGCAGGCCTACAAGGCAAGGCACCTCTGTGGCTCTGCAGCATTAATACTTTAGCAAACACCATGAAACACTGCATAAATGTCAGCAATTATGGCCTGGAAGGGAGGATGTGTGGTGGTGGAGGTGATGAGGAGATGTAATAAGGATGTCCCACCGCCTGTCAATCACTCCTACAGGTGAGGAGGAACGACTGCCAACAATTCTTCCTGTGCAGAGGATTTCCGTGCTGTATTGTTTAGGTGAAGGAGTAGAAAAGGAGAGGAGAGATGTAGGAGGCAGGAGAAGAAGCGCAATCAGTGCTGGATATTTCCAGAACAGGACGTTAATGACCCACTGGCCTCAAATCAACTATTGCCAAGACCTCTATCATAGAGGAACTATATAGATTAACATTGCCAAAGTCACAAATTTTGGGAGGATTTTGATGGGGGACCTAAAACATAATTTTTGAAAATAAAGTTAATTTGTTTTAGTCTATGTGGAATAAAAGGAATTCCCCAAAGTTTAACTATAGCAAAGTCAAATAAGTATAGTAAAGAGTACGATACACAAATAAATATGAGTTCATGAAGATTAAAACATACTATAGTGTACCATAGATGGATTATTTATGTAGTATTTATTATTTTTACAGCGTTGTGATTTATATACTCTACATTAGCACCAATAAGTAAAATTAAAACAAACAAGGTCCCCACCTTCTGCTTGCGAGAAATGAGCATCACCTCCCATTGCATCTGCACTTCCCTTTACATTCAACTTCCTTAGTCTAACACCACATACAATTACACAGTGCACTGAATAAACTGATCTGTTGTTCAGTGTTACTTGAGCATTATCCGTCCTGGTCCTATTTCAACTCCCCACATGGCCTTGAATAATTCAGAGCACAATAAACAATGACACACATTGAGTGGACAGTATCAGGGAGGGTGACGCAACACATAAATACTAGTTTCTCTGAAAGGTGAGAATTTCTTTCTAACAAATTTTCTACACTCCAACAATGCATGGCATTATTGAACAAAGAATAAAACAACTCAAATATCTCTTTCTCACAAGGTAATATCCTTAACAAGATGATCAATCAGAACAACTATAATAAGAATATATGTCTGCATCCAAAAATGGTGTTACAACTTCATATCTGGCAATAAAAAACTGGAGTTTTAGTACCAACACCAATGTGATTCTTTCTTGTAATTTCTACAAATAACGTTTTCTTTGCCAATTAAACAAAGCATCCTTACCGGCAATAATTAAAAACTATTCAGTATTTAATGTTGTAAATGTTATCCTAATAAAATACAAAGTACAATTAACACAAATGATTTAATATCAGGAAATATTGGACGTGAGTTTTCAGTACTTGACAGTTTTCTGTGATGCTACAGAAACTCAGTTGGTACTCAAAAAAGTATTGAGGTTCGATACTCGGGCCTAGACATAGTGTGGACTTGCACATTTGCAAACACACTAATGCAAATACGCACACGCAACACACACAAATGTAAATGCGAGCAGGCAAACACAGTAATATCGCGCACTTAAAGGAGCAGAGCAGTTAAGTAGTAATCGAGTCCACTGAAAGCAGGCTAGTGTGCAGAGCTAAACGTAATCTGGGACCTCTGGCTGCCATGTTTATTGGCCCAAACCCCGGGAGATGAGACTGGGCTAATGAGTTAGACACTAACACTGGCTTTCTACCCGGCTGCTAGGCCAGCCAAGTCCTGGGCTTTCTCTGTTAATACCTTCAGACGTTTCAATAAGAGGGCTGTGGCTAGAGCAGAGGCCATTATTACACTTCTGTCTATGTGCTTTTTAATATCTTCTCATCCAGGAAAAAACAGACGCGGCAGATGTGTGTTAGCCAGGTGCTACCCGGGTCCATGATGCCACAATCTATTCATGATCCCTGGCCATAATATCCACAGCAACCTAGGGGGACCAGCTTACGCTCACTGATCACCAGTACACAGGAGATGAGTGGAAAAAATATTAAAATAATATAAATATAGACAGAAAAGAAAAAGAATAAAAATAAATGATAATTTTCCTTTATGTTGTTGGTGACTCTCTGATGGAACGTACTGGTTTTTATTGGTATTGTCACCTTAAATTCATAGATGGCTTTTCGAATGCTTCAATCCATTTAAAAATGCAGAAATTCACTGAAAGCATTTATTGTATATTCCAAACCCTTTAAATGCAAAATGCTTTCGAAATATATATTTGTGATAGCCGTTACTTAAATAGTTATTTATTTTTGGTAGAGGGGAGAAGGCTTATTTTATCCTTGTATGATGTATATGTGATAATATACAGACAATAGTAAACAAGGTAAAGAGAGAAATGGAACAAGAGTTCCTAGCCACTCCCAAACATGGGGATATTGTGGATCTTGGTCAGCATCTTGACACACAATCCACTAATCACACATAAAAAAAGTTCTAATTAATTTCATAATTAAAGGAAAATCTGAAACACTTCCTTTTCCTTTTGCAAATCCATAGTCAAATGTTCAGCAGCACAACAACATCCTAAATAAAATTAAAATGTCATTGAGTAGCTCTCTTCATCAGTTAGTGTGAATAAGAAAGTCAGAACATACGAGCAGACATGCAGCCATGCATCTTGTGGTTTAAAATTGGAAAGTAAATAATTTGTGCCATTATACATAAGCACTTTCACTCAGATGGAGGTCAGTCGTTGCCACTACATGTCTGTATAATGCATAAAATTTGTATTTCTGTTGTGGTCTCAGCCTGTTCACTGATCACGTAATTGTATGTCTCTAGAGATCATGCCAACAACGATAAAGCCTAGTAGGATGGTATGTTTGGTGATTTCAGGTTTTACAATTGCTTGGTCTAAGCTATTCTGGAACAAAAATTAAGCCAACAAACTCATGCAGTAAAAGGATGCACAATTCGCTGTCCTCTGCTCTTTTAGGAACCTTAATGGGTGTGATGTATTTGCTTTTCTGTATTAATCCTGCCTTTGGGTCATAAAAACAACTGTAGTTATTGTTTATTCACAATATAAGATAATATAGAAAGATACTATGCAGCCTAATTGCTACCATAGAGCCACTTCTGACTTTGAAAAATTATAACACTCTAAAAACAAAGTCAATACCAATACTCCAGATTAAACAGTTATCACATAGATCTAAAAGTAAAACGTTAGCTAGGGGTTGACACAGGAATGTGTGCTCAACAGCTCGACAATGTAGCATGATAAACCATCCCATACAATTAGCATGGGAACACATATGCTGTCAAAGAAGAGGTGAGACAAAAGGGGTCAGAGGTTCCTCAAGGTTCTGTATAAGGGCCGTTTCTGATCAGCTTGACTGTGTGCGAGGTGAATGGCTGGGAAGGTCGACCCTGGGACGGGAGAGGTCAGTGGGACTCAATGATGTGAGCTTTAATGTCCACAGATAGAGGACACAGGATGGGAGCTGTCTTTGACATCTTAATTAGCTTCAATATCTCACATACTTCAGACAGATGGGTTTGGCATGCATTACAGAGTCTAAAACAGTTTCCAATTTGCAAATATTCAAATAATATAATCTTTAATTTGTGATGGTCTGGTGGATGTGTAATTGGCATTATGGCCACTGTTTTACAAGTAAACAAATAGACAGCATTTACTCTACACAATAAAGTGAAGACAAACGCTGAAATTTCTCAAGTAGAACTGTTATATTATGTCAGAGTAACAGTATCACATTTTATAGTGTTTGTGTGTGTGCTTCTTACAGAGTCATCGGATGCTGAAACAGGCCAGCCCTCCCACTGTTGATGCCGGACTGGGATGTTTGTCAAGTCTGAAATGTTCCTTTTGACCTGCAAAAGTAAACAGAAGATAACATTATTACTGTATATAAAACATATACATATATCACAATAACAATATTGATTCAAAAAGGTAAAATAAAAAACACAAATATATATATATATAGGTTTTTTTTATCTCTCTCAGTAAATGATATAAAACTTGGAAATATTTCACAACTAATTTGACAGTAAACAGACTGATTTTATAGAAAAGGCTATATCAAAATAACCTGCGTTCAGCATGAGGGAAAATTAGGATGGAGGTAGAGAATGAAGGAGCAGATGAGTCAAAAGGAGAGCGAGATTTCTCTCTCTCTCTTTTTTATGAAGACAGCCAGTGTTATCAGCATTCCTCAGATGCCACAACTAATGCCCAGCAACAACAGCCCCACGCTCTGAAATGAACAGTATTTCTCTTTTCCCATTCATGCGCGGACGCTGTATCTGCATCACTTAATAACATTCCGTGCTTTTAAACAGTTAGCAACCAGCCGCGCCTGTCCTGTTGAGCGCCGTATCACACCATTCAGTGGGTGTTGGTTTAAAGCCATAACGCCAGCCTGATGTGCGCCAGCCGAAGGTGATCAAAGCCCGTCGGTGTCTGAGTGCTGGCGGCCGTGAATTCTAGTGCATTTGTTCAACAGAATTCTGGCCTTCGGGCCCGCAGGGCTGGACACTGATGCTGAGAAAACTGTCTATTGTGGAGCAAAGATCCCTGCATACACGGGTCAAATCCTGTCTTTGTAAAAAGCATTGAGGGGAGATGGATCCTTGAGCATATGAGGGGCTGCTGGTCATGGAGGTGGAAACTTAAAGAATGCTACAAACACAAAGTCAAAGCCAATGTCAGGCAAGGCAGGAAAGCAGCTGCAAAACACTGAAGTATGAAGAGTGGGGGGGGCATATTCTGCTTAGCAGCTTGCATCTTAATACCGATATTCCTGCACTTGGCATCTGAATATATAAGGTTTGTAGGTGCGTGTGTGCATGCATGAAAGTAGTGTTAAAATCGTAATTCATTACTCATTCATCAAGGCAACAGTAAAAAAAAATAATGAAAAATATTCTGAAATATATTAAAAAAAAAACTGAAATAATATTTTATTTGCACTGGACCTGATGCAGCAGAGCAATTTGCATTACAAAGAGACTGAGGGGAAAAAAAATAAATGTACACTACAAAAGACTGGCGCAGTCCTTCCTTTTTCTTTCCATCGTAAATCCGGCACCACACAGCTCAGTGCCGATCCTTATGATGAGAAGCTATGGCCAGGATAGCAGGCTGGGGGTCAGAGCGGGTGGCCAGTGTTATTACAGAGTGTAATATCTATGTTTGACCAGCCGGACTACAGGGATTTGACTGACCGGCCGGCCAGCAGATGAATAGAAGAGAAAAAGAGAGGAAAAGGAAAGGCATAAACACTACTAATGAAGAGGCTGCAGTCAGAGGTTAAAGTAGCATGAGAGAAACAACAAACTAACGCCCACCACTGAGGGAGTCAGGGTGAGAGGTGGAGGAGGAGGAGAGCGGAGACGGACAGAGAAAGGCACCTGGCAGACGACAACCTGATCTCACCACAGAAAGAAAACACGGCGGGCCTGCCCACCTGAAAACACACCGCCAGCCTCTGCAGTTACTCATTCATATCGGCCCCTTCTGACCATATACAAAACACAACATGATTACAAGACTCCACACACAACCCCGCCAATTAAAAAAACAAAGTGAGTTTGAATACACAGCAGCCTGACAGCGGGGTGACAACTCCTCGCCCCGGCTTCTCCACGCAGCTGAAGATTTTGTTGAAGCAGTCGGTTGGAAAGCTTTGCACTGTTGATGTGTTAGCCACAGAAGCTACAGCAGACATCATAAGAGAGCAATACTGTCTAATGCTGCCCCCTGTCTGCCACCACACTCATCTCACCGAGAGGTTAGACTGCAACAAATTAAAACATTCATATTTATTTGACTCTTGATTAACTTTCACATGTAAAATTCATGCTTACAATCACCAGCGTGAACACATTTGACCTAAAAAAATGTGGTTAACTGTTATATTGCAGTGGACTGTATTGCTTGATGAAATGTGCCTAATATGAGGCCCATTATAAATACCTATCGTCTCCTTATGGACATACAGAAGTTAGAATGTAATTTAAATTAAAGTCTTGATAGTAAATATGGTGCCGCTGATGTATGTGTTGTTCACGCTTGTGTGAGGCAGGGGTGTACGAGCCAGTTATGAACAACATTAGCGCTGGGCAATACGCCTTACGGCAAAATTAATGATCCAATCATTGTAAATGCCAATTGCCTGTAATCCCTGGCTGGAAGTGATTCAAAGAGAAGGAAAGGTTTCCGTTAAACAGTCACAAGCTCTCGCTCTCTCGCTCTCTTTCTTCGTCTCCCCAAGGCACCAGATGCCTTTCTTTCACTCCTTTTTCGATCCAACTTTCCTTTCTCAGCTCTGTAACCCTGCCTCCATTTCGGTTCCTATATGTCTCCCAGCTGCGGAGTAGGGATGGGGCCCAGGCCCAGCCCCGGGGGGGCAGTAGTGGAGGGAAATCCCCAGGACAACTGGTTTGGTCACGGACAACTCAGGGCCCAGCAGCCATCCCTATTCTACCCTCTACTTCCCTGGCAAACATTTGCTCTCCAGCTTAGCTCGCGAGCTAGCCAGCAACTTACCCCCACACTCTTGTCTGGTAATGCCAATCAGAGTCTACACAACCCTGTGCTCCAGAGATGGAGAAGAAAGAAGGTAGAGAAGGGACACTGAGACAGAGACGGAGAATGAAGGAATAGAAAGGGAGGGGCAAGGGCAGTTCCCTGTGAGCCACAAGGCAAAGCCAGAGCCTTTGGCAAAGACAAACACGAAGACAGGACTCCATCCCTATTGATATGCACAAGCAGGGACCATCGGCTAGGTTTCAGCTAAGACAAAAGGGAGAATGGCGAGAGAAAGGTGCTCTGTAGTGGAGTCCATATGTGTCTGTGAGTGGACACAGTATGTGCACAAAGGGGAGTCAGGTTGGCTGAATATGGTGTTACTTCTTTGTTGCTTTCTCGAGTCTTCTTATGGTGACAGAAATACAGTCCTCCTCTTGTTTCTTCCCTTTTATTATTGTTTTTACCTCACGATTTCATTATCTACCTCCTTGTATTTTAGACGAGCATCACAAGTTACTGAGGTCACCTACTACTACTATCTGATTGCTTCTACAGATTCTTTTTGCACCTGTAGCTCATCATACTCTGTATTCTCAGTCTCAGTACTCTCTATAGTCAGTCTCTACATATCCGTTATATGTGGTTTAATGACATTATTTTCTAACATGTTACAGTAATGAAAAATAAAAAGAGGACTGTTCCCCCGCTTTAAAAATAAATATATACAGAGTATGGTCAACAGGGGGCTAACAGAGTCCAGATCCATGCAGGCTAAAGTCCCAGGCCTCATTTTCACCGCAGGGGGTCTTGAGATGCCTAAAGACAAGCATGCGTAAGGAAAAGACCACGACATGGAGGCCTGTTTAAGTCCACATTGTCCCTTCTCTCTCCCCCCTATAGCCTCTTACAGCACCCCCACCAAGCCACCAGTCCTTTGCTTCCTTTCTGTGACCATGGTTCCCCCCTCCCACACCACAGGGACCCCTCCCCTGTGTTTGTAATCCCAGCAGAAACACTTAAGGTTCACAGTGGGTGCTCATCAAAACCATCTGCCCGAGAAGAGAGTGAGAGAGAGAGAGAAGAGAGATGACGGAGGGAGGAGGAAAAAGGAAAGAGTGGAGGAGAAGAGGGCCAGGAAACCAGGGAAAGGCAAGCTGCCTCCTCCAGTTCCAATGTTGGTTGTACTAATCTGTTCAATTAGCACCACTACAAGCTCTGCTAGTAGCCTGATTATTTTTAGTGTGATCTTCACTGTCATGTCCGAGCTGCAGGGAACAAAAAACGAGAAAGTAACGAGAGTAAAAGAAATGAAAAAAGATGTAGTGAAGAAAAGCAAACGATATAGTCATGACAGGATGTAATTTAACTTAATTTGTATTTCCAATCCCAGATGTAAAGTGCAAATAATGAATAAGTGAGTCAGACTTCTCTATCGTACCTGATCTGTCTTTGGGGAATATATTTCCCTTGACCTGTGAGAGCAAGCTACCCGCTGTGAATAATAAATGACGCCTACTCAGGTCTCCCTCTGCACAGGGGGGTTAGAATCAGACAGTACAGAGCATTAATGTCTGTTAGATTCATGGTGCCAAACGTTGACACACACACACAAACCGACACTTAGTCCTCTGGAAGGCCAAGCAAGCACATATAAATTCACATTCACATCTTCAATGTTGAATCCATTTGCAGTTGTGAAAGTAATAGATAATGAACACGGAGGAGCACTGTATTCACACTGGGTCCAATATGGAACTAAACATTTCATCGGCTTCCAAATCTGCTACATAATGTAAAATGTGGAAAATAAATGAGCTGTCTTTTCCCATTGCTCCTTCATGCCTAGATCACACAGTGTTCAGTCATTTAAACTAAGTCCTTTACTGCAGTGGCTGTTGAGAAAGAAAAAAGTCTCAGCGTTAGGGGAGTGGGGAGAAGAAGAGGGGGCTGTACTAGACCGCAGCTGTGAGAGTAATTATGTGCTCGGAAATGTGATCATTTGTGATGAATAATGAATTGATGGCTGAGATAGACTAGCAATGTTTGGCAAACGGAATGAAAGCTATGTTATGGGAAAAAAAGAATCAGGTACAATAATATTATGTATGTGAAAGGCGATGGCGTGGTGGTTTGTCTGCATATAAAATTACTTTCTGAGCCCTTGTATGGTCTGTGTTTATTTGTGTGTGCATGTCCATGTCTCAGTCATACCTCCTGTATGGTTTTGGTGCCAGGGAAGTTGAGGCTGTAGTCTCTCTGGGCCTCACGGTGACTGATGACCAGCAGGAAGTTCTGGTTTAGCGACTCTGGGAGAGCACTAAACAAAGATAGAAAAGAAATATAACATTGGAATAAACAGGGACAAACACAGTAAAAGAAATTTAAAAATTGCAATGCATAAAAGGGAACATGTACAAGAAGAGAGGCAAACAATGACATAGTAGAAACTAAAGAACGGGGGCAATGAAGAAAAGAAAATATTATCACTAGATTTACTGAGTCAAGTAAAAGGCAAGCTGAAACTTGTCAACTAGTGGTAGCCTGCTGGCCCGGAGGGAGGTGGGTGCCTTCTCTGGGGGCGAGTCACCCACTTCACCGGTTATGTCTTAACAAGCCTGGCCTGAGCTCTGCTCAGCACAGCGGGCGATCACAGCTATGATCACCTGCAAAGACACAGCATGGAGTCCATTAATCTGCGTTTGCTGCTAACAAACCTAGCTGCTATTATGAAATAAGCCCAGGAGAGCCTTCAGCACCTTCCTAATGACGAGCGCTAAAGATACCTCAAGAACATGATTTTGCTTTAGACATACAGTAGCACAAACTGACCATCTCCATAGGGGTTGATACGCTTTGTTTTTTGGCATTTCAATTATAATTTATTTTGCTCCAGAGTGCAGACAATTCTTCAAGTGAACCTGCCCCCGTCTACTATTATTCTCAAGCCTCAAAAGCTGATATAAAGCAATTGATGTTGTGCATTATAATGCACTACCTCAGCAGATGTTGCTGGATTACCGACATGAAAATGTTAACGAATATCTAATATTGCTCTCTGCATCAATTTTAATATGCTTGTTTCATAATAGTTTAGAACACTTTAGCAATAAATAAATATGGAATGAAATTGAGAAAATATTAACATGTATTAATACATATGAAAAGAAGCTGAATAAACTTGTTACAGTTAAATAAGTATTAATACAGCTAACAGGATATACAGTTGTATCTTATCTGCAACTGTATAAATACCAAACCCACAAAATAATAGATTTTCAATCATAATCAATTTCCTTTTTTTCCTTCTCAACATGAATATTGTCGGGCCAAAAAAGTTGCATACAAACAACCACAGGTTCAAGATGGTATCGGTCTCAAAGAATGTATTTCATCATGAACAGAGACTTGCTGGTGGAGACACAGGTCCAAGAGGACCAGACGGAGAGAAGTTTCTGGATGGTTACCACTGCTTGTTTAGAAGCTTACAGCAGTGACAGGGATGCTGCTAGTGGTGCAAAAGCAGACACTTTGTGCGCTTCACGTAGAGGAGGAGGTGGGGGAATCAACTTTTGGAAGCTTCATTTACAATAAGCTGTGAGGTTAAGTAGCGTTTTGAGCAAACGCTGGGTCTGTGAGGCTGAATATCAATGGGAGGCTTAAGGGCCGAAGCAGGCACTTAATCAGGGCTCAGAACCCAAGGAGAGGAGGAAGAGTTGAGGGAAAGAGAGGGATGGGGGAATTAATATGTAGCACACACATTAATTATGCAATCACACCCTTAATCTGTGCAGATCTGGACGAGCTTATGTTAACAGAAGCTCAAATTTACTGTAATGACAGCATATTTACATTGACTAAAACTACGAAATCAATATGTAAATGTAATGTTTGTTGTAGCTAACTGGGGAAGATTGGAAATGTGTGGAGTGGGAAGGATGGATGCATATGTAATAGGGCTGAGCAGAAGGATGAGGGAGAGAATGTGTGTGAGAGTGAGTGATGGGGAAAGAGAGAGAGAGAGAGAGAGAGAGAAAGAAATGGAAGCGGTAGGGAGACATAAATAAGGATCTAGCTAATATCATGATTATGTTTGGACACAATCCCGAGCTACTGCTGGCAGGCAACCGGTCTCCTAAATAGACAGAGATTGAGGGTAAACTGAGTGGAAGTGTTACTCTGTCCATCCAAGCAAAGAAGGAACATCTTATCAGTCACTTATGGCAGACCGATGAGCCATTTGGTGTGTGTGCATGGTGTGCTGTTCAAGATTTACTTTGAAAAAACACATCACTCATTGGGTTTTATAGTACAAATATAGACACTCAAAATATCACATGCATTTAGAGGGGAGGGGGGGGGGGCTGCCATTCATAATGAGTCATTGCCTTGCAATTTCCCATCTGTCTGAAGAGGCCAGCTGGTTCATATATAAACACAACACCCATGTTTCAAGAATAATATCCCCATGTCTCGACTGCTTTCACCACTGATGTTTTCAAAGCTGCTTTATTCTGATAGAGGCAGGCCCCTCAAGCAGTGCCGGGTCAAAATGTGGACGACTCCGTGTTTGCTTCTGCCTTCAGAGGTCTCCTTACTCAACACACACACTCAATGACATCTAGGTCGGCCTTCAACATCTCGGGAGGTACTTGACATGGCATAAGGGTGCCAGGAGGAAAATGTCATTTAACTTTATGGACAGAGAAAATGGAGCGGGGAGAAGAGCAGGCTAAACAGATTGGTTTCATTCTGAGGTAAGCCCATCGCCTAAGCTGCAAGTCCCAGTGGCACAGAGCAGACTCTAGACCTTATTAAACGAGCACCGCCAGACACACACACACACAAATACCCATACACATACACACGCGCTACCTAACCTCTCATACATTCACATACTGCAGTCACTAACCTACAGCGTGTGTTTCAAGTTAGACACACGGATAAAAACACTGACCAGGAGAGTACATGCTGAGACTGATCATTTTGCCCCCAATACGTACAGAGGAGGTCTTGAAGCTCACACCACTCTTCTTACCTCCTCCACATTTTGCATCCACAACAAAGCAGAAGAATACGAAAGCGTTCAGGCTCTGCTCTGTTTTGTTCTGCCATCTTGTCCCAAACAGCATGCTAACTGTTAAATACTTTCCATCAGAGCTTTAGCCAGCCAGCTAGCGGTCTCCATAAAAGCATCTGTGCATCTGCTACTGGATAGCTAACACAGGGGGAGAGTTGGGGGGGCAGGAAGCCGCAGTAAAAACACACAAAATCTAATGAATCATTTTTGCAATTTAAAATCTCTTTCAGAGTTCAAATTAAAATAACCTTTCATTGGCAAACACGCTTCCTGAGAGCTGGAGCGGAGGAGAAACGAGGAAAGAAACAGGCTCCATTGAAATATTTATCAGGCCTTCATCATTTATGCAGGAGATTAGCTCCTCCTCAACACCCTCTTATATTCACAGGCAGTCATCAACATGGCCACAGAAAAAAACCTTCTTCAGTCAAGGCTTTACCACTGCAGCACCGAGTGCACATCATACCACTAACTAAATAACTACCCGAGATGGATTGGTACTCAAAGAAAAAAAAAAAACTCCCAAAGCTTCAAGATTTATTTCTAATCAAACAAGACGGAACAACTAAAACGGGTTTGCTCAGCGAGATCATAATGACAGTGCAGCACTGTTTAATCAGTCCGTTTGGATTAGGTGTGTGTACTGCATGAGCCAAACTTTACAGAGTAATTGCCAGGGATATTATCATTATGGGACATTTGCATTTTTAGTCAGCAACAATTTGGATCAAATAAATATTGTGAAATCACATTTGGATGGATAAATGTCTTTTCAAACTACAACAACACACTAACAAATGTGTTTCAAAAAGAGGGAGAGTTTCAGTAATCTAAATCGTAAACTACATCAGAAATATACATTTAAAAAGTCCTAATAGAATGATAGCAATACATGCAACTCATTTAGATGTTTATCTGTTTCATAATATTAGGTACTAAGTATTTTATACACATTTAAGCTGAGAATGTCATAAAGCAACTTGATCTAAGTAAGTCCCTCTGAGTTAATCATGTCACGCGGCCCTGTATGTTTTAGTGTCTCTTATTACCTGATGTCAAGTTTATTTAACAAAGTACGTTGTTGGATAATGCAGCCCACACAATAAAAACAGGTTTTTGTTAGGCTGGCTAGGTCAATCATATTGTGTCTTGTAGAGGAAAGTAACATTCAACGAAGTAGAAAACGAAGTACTGTTAGCACATACTTCAACGCATGAATATATAACAGTGTCTGTGGCTATGATGTTGTACATGTCCAGTTGCACAGGCCAAATTTAAAAAGGCAGTTCACCTCACCCCGTCTTTCAGAGATATGTCTTGTATAGCCAAGTAAGATCTTTTGGCAGTTTTTCTTATTATTTGAAGCTACACATTCAAATAAAAAAAAAATGATATACATAATAATAAAGTCAGGGTGGAAAATGTAAAAAATATTGTGAATGCAATGTACGACATTAGAGAATGAGTACACACACACACACAAGTACCTTGAGTTGGTATGGCGCTTAAAGTGTGCTTCCCTTCCAGAAAACTTCAGATTGAGCTTTGTCTACTGCAACAAATATGCACACACTACACACAAACTGTGTGTACTGTGGATATACAGTGGGACCAGTTTATTTTTACTGCAAGCTAACAGCTTGTCTGGTCCCGCTACAGGGGACTGCTCCCCCCCTGCTCTGTGATCTGTCACCTATCCTCTCCCAGTATGACAGCAGGGTCACCTTAGACACACTCATTTATACACAAATGCAAGTGCATACACACATAGCCCACCCACTCCATTCAGCCCCAACTGTCCTCTACCAAAATAGCTGACACAGAATAATGAGCTCCTGACACCCAAAATGATATCGATAACACTTTGAGAAATGGCAACGGTGCTGCTAAAAAGACACAGCAGTTAGTGGGGGAGTGAGAAGATGAGGAGAGGCAGAGGAGAGAGAGTGAGGGAGGGAAGACTGAGGGGATGAGGGCCATTAGCTGCCAACACAATATAACTAGCACTTAGCCCAACTAGCAGGAAAAGAGGCAAACTGCCAAATGACTTCTTTTACAAGTGTTCTGATGACATGTGGATACTTGCTTGGCTGCTATCATGAGGAAATGTGGAAAGAGATACAGTACAATCTTCATTTCCAATCCAGTGTCAGCAAAACAAACCGGGGCCACTTATGGGGACAATATAAGCAACTCTAGAAAATAAAGGCCATGCGTATAAAAGGAAGAGAAACACTAAAATGGGTTAGATCTATCCCCATCATCCCATCTTATTTTATTTTTAATTTAAAAAATGGAAAGTTTATTAAATCTAAACAATCTAGAGAGATATAGATAAATTGGACATCACTTTATATAAATATACATTCATATATATGCTCAACAGCAATAGATTAAATATATATATATATAAATATTATTAGAATATTTGTTTTATTTCAGCACTTAAACTAAGGCTGTTTTTAAACATTTTTTGCTGACAACAAATTGTTAATTCAGTAGGGAATAGTAACAGCAAAAAAATTGATTCACTGTCTGATTGACTCAGAGCCAAGTTTAATTCCAGAATCTAGTTTCACTGTTAGATTGTGAATATAGCATTTGAATCCAAAGGCAAGCTCTCCAACTATATATAAGCTACAATCACCTTCAATTTTAGCTAATAATGACTAGTCCTATGTTCTTATCGCCAAACTAAAAATAAAAAGGGTTGAGGTCTCTTTAAAACGATTAAGGAATCAAAGTCGTAATAAAGGGAGGAACCTCACTGTCATAGGTGGATATTCTCGCTTGGATGAAGTTTCCTGAAACTGATGAAAGGACAACAACATATTCAGCTGCCAGCTGTGATTGTATTACCGCTTTGACATTACACTGAGCTGCCTGACATTTCAGAAGGAAAGGTTGTTAATACTGTCATCCATTGCTCGAAAGCAAAGGGAAAAACCTCTGGATGGTGAAAGAACGCTGGCTTAATGACGGATTCTCACCAAATTGCTCTTGTCACAGGGCACTCTCACTAATGTGACATGTGACAACGAGACTAACGTTGCTGATCTGCCTTGAAAACAAGGAATGCATAATAGATATGGTGTGGATATTATATTCACCTAAAAAAAACCTTTAGCAACAATATCAGGCAGAAAGATACAAAGGAAGAGAAATGATTATTTACACACAGAGACTGCAGCAATATTGCAGTGTTCCTTTCAAAATGTCACAATGGATGCGAGAAAAGGAAAGTGAATCAGTAGGTCAGATGTCTCTGAATATACCAATGAAAATGGTATTTGCTGGCAGGGTTCTGTAGACCACTTCTCCATTACTGGTCACAGACTGCCACCTGGTGACCAGTATTAGGTACTACGCGTACACATCACATATACTGTATATGTACTGGGATGGGGAGAGAAGGAGACTTTGTTTAAAATAATATAAAAAGAGTTTGAGAGCGTTAGGCTAAGTACCTGTTTTTGCTGGTGCTGGTGCTGGCAGTCGGAGCAATGTCGGGGGTCAGGACATACAGGCTGATGTTCTTGGGAAGGTATAAACTTCTCAGCACCGTCTGATTACACACAGACATACACAACAACAACATTATATGTAGCTGTGGAGATAGTGAATTGTTGAAGCTGACTCTGGGCACAGTGCATTTGGACTTCTACTTGCTCTCCTGATTACCTCTAAAGGTAAACACTTTTTACTCTGCAGTACTATGTTAGAAGTGGAATGGATTTTAAATTTATAAACACCCCTGTAGGAAATGGGCCTTTTTGCAACTAAATTGGTGACCTGAGCAAGACTGTGCCAACTCTAACCATCCAGCACTAAGATTTCTACTACAGATATTATAAAAAAGAAGAAAAAGGCAGTGTTTTGTAATAGTCTTTAAAGAATAGCGTCAACAACAGGTATGTGGATTTCTAATCTCAAAAATAATCTGACAAAACAAAACTTGCAAAACAAACAAGTCAGTAGCATGTTCAAGGGACTATCAATAAAGCACTTATTAATATCATTTCTGAAAAAATATATTATTGAGACAATGAACAAATTAATGAAATAAATGAATAAATATGAATAATACAGAAAAAAGAAGGAAAACATTTAGCTTCTCTCACTAGTGTTATTTTTCCCTTCTTAACCCTCAAGTATTTTTCACTTTCTTTTTTGTGTGGGCCGTTAACTCACACTATCAGGTACATCTCCGCTCTTCCATCCCTTCAGCTGCATTTTGGACACAGGAACTGCAAGCTCTGTCTCGAGGATTTGTTTGATTTCTCCTGCACATTGGATTTGACAAAGACAGAGGAAAAATGTCTGTTTAATTTGTATGCACCAAAAAGCCCTATGCAAACGTGTTTGCTACGTGGGAGCGTGGACACACTGTGTACACGCGGGGTTTGAGGCGCTCACCGACTGTGCTGCCTTCCTCCAATACCAGCTCTACCGTGCGCTGCCTGTACTCCACTCTGAAGTTGAGCATCCGAGACTGACGCTCTACAATGTGTCGGGAGGAGTTCACAGGGCAAAAAGCTGAAGTCGAAGATGACGGAGGGGAGGAGGACGAAGATGAAGAGGAGGGCGGAGGAACTGCGCCTCCCGCTGCTGCATCGGCTGCTTCTGATTGGCTTGGAGGTCCATACATGTTGGCCTGGCTCGCCTCACTGGAAAAGTTACTGTGCAGAGGTTCCAGGGTTAATAGTCGTGTGGAAAATTGTCAGTGTCAGGTTGTTTGGTTGAAGATCAGGAAGGACAGAAATAAGTTTCTATCTACAGATATTTGTGGCTACATCTAACATATCCTCATCCCAGTGTTTGACTTGAAATCTAAAAATCTAAGTGAAAAACCAACATTCACTTACAATATCTGCTTATTCTCACTTTGCTGCTTGCTCAGTAGATGACCCCTCTATCGAAAAGACAGTAAATGATGTCTTTTTCCATTTCACCATGAACAAAGTGTGCCCTTTGTTCCTTGAAGTGTAAGCAGCAACTGTCTCGCACAAACAGAGGGCCAGACTCAGAACTTTTATCAAAGGCCGTATTTTATTTGGCCCACCACATTAGAGAGACCACTGTCTTGAGGCGTAGGTGGACTGTCAACTGCCACAAGACCTCTACAAAGAGACTGGAAATTAACAAGACTATATAGTGGGACATTATAACTGACCCCTCCACAAGATCCAAGTCTTTTCACAAAATGGCAACTACATTGCCCTGCGGTTTGAGGGTGGATGGATCACACAGCATTAGGTTTCTGATTTTAAAAGATGTGAAAACACATGTCAATCCCTTTTTGTGACATGAAAGCATCTAAAGAGTGGAATGTTCAAAGCAGCACAGTTGGAAAAACAATTATTTTATAGGTCTGCTTGCAGTAAAAATAGATTTGACTTGTTTCAGTACTGTGACTATGTGAAAATGTGTGCAACAGTATAGCTAAACTAAAGAAAGTAACTTATCATTGGCACAAAATATAACTGCCACAAAGATTAACTAAATGCTCAATATATTGAAAAGGTGAAGTAGGCAATTTTACTCAAGGAAAAAAAACAAAAGATCTTGCAAACAGTATTATTCAAAGAAATCTGAGAAAAAATAGCTTTTGGCATGATCTCTCACAACAAGTAAAAGAGGTTTTGAATCTCCTTACCCCTAAACTTGGCACAGTAACACTGAAGGCCGTTAAATTGTTTCTTGGTGCTGTGTGAGCATAGCCCCATGCTGCCCTACATGTAGATGGCAGTGTTCTCCTGCACAGTGCAGCAAAAATGTCCAAAAGCAGAAGAAAAAAAAACTGCTGAGCCTTTCACACACGGACAAACAGTGAGAAGAACAGAGGATTCAGTATTTTTAGTAGGTACCAGGAAATCATTTTTGATGCCCTGAGAAATTTTGGTTACTGATCAACAAGCGTCTTCCAATTTCCAACCTGCCTACTAAAGAGGACACAATTGACGAGGAAATGCATTTCAGACAGGAGCGTTGGTGGAGCCTCCAACTGGCTCCAGCTCAGGTCACGTCATCAGAGTCTGTTTACTGGGCAATGCCAGCCTACTCATCCCAGTGCCAGCCACTTAGTAAATGTGTTGGCTGCTGGTCACACTGCCAGCCAGCCTCCATTCAGGGCAATGTGCGCCCTTAGAAAGACCAGCAATATTCTCATGGCCCAAGGGCCTGAACCGCAACTACAGCACATGCGTGCACGCGCGCACATGCACGCAAGTGTGTACACAAAATAAAACGGTTTAACAGAACGTCTCCAGTTTGAGTGGGCTTGGATCGGCTCAGTGCATTCATGAGTGTCAACTAACCGTTGAAGTAGTGTGAAGAACACAAAGCTTCTTAGAGAAACCTTTTCTATTCAGAAACTGTGTACAACTCCACTCTTGGCAGAAAGTTTCCTTGCAGTTGCAGTGTCTTTTTATTATTCCTCTATCAAACAGCAGAATCGAAACCAGGGCAGGAGCAATAACCTCTAACTCAGTGGTGTCCATGTTGATGCTCTCCGTATGAAATGTAATGACTAGGGTAAAAACATATTTTAGGATTTATCAGCAAAATACTATTTCATCATTGGAGCAATATATACAAAATTAAGTCTTGCTTGTTCTATAGTGATGTAAGAACTATACCCACCATAATGATTACATATGCATGTGTCACTATGCCTGCTCGTTTTTCAGAGAAACCACAACAGACACTGAACCTGCCACTACTATTAGTCACTGGTCATCACTGAGGTGAAGACTTCCTGCTTCTAAAACAGCTTGGTGTCACATTTCCTGTGCTCTGTGAAATAAACTCATGTGGCGGCTTGCCATACTGAACCTAAAACAATGTGGTAGAGCCTTTTGGGGAAAAATAAAGTGTGTGGAAGAGTATGTTATGCATGACTTAGGAAGCTTTCAGTCAGTGTTATAAAGGTCAACTGATATTTATCTTTCAAATTTACTCTGAATTTGGCAATGAGCTTATTACCTTTGTAAGATTCCATTCTCCTGTGGTATCACCCCATTGATGGCCGCCTGCAATGGAAGAGGAAGTCAATGATACAACACAATAGACTGATCTTCAGTTATAGTCAGTTACCGTTTAGTATCTATGGCCAAGTCTTGGCTACGGAAAATTGTCTACTCTGTTCCTGGATCAAAGTAAAATTCAACCTATCACATCTTTGAATTATAATGTAAAAACAGCAGACAATATTTCATCACACCAAACACTTTGTCAACAAGGCTAATGTTGGCACATATTATGATCAGGAATTATATTTTAACAGTAATGTAGCATTTACCAATGTGATAAAAAATATTGTTCTTAAAAAATTCAACAAATATTAGAAATATTCCAACCAGTCATTCAGACTGTTCAATTATAGAGACAGATTTATGGAATATTTAAGGTGAGTGGCTGATCATTACAAAGAGAGCTCAAAAACATGACCGTGACCACTTTTAGCTTGCACACAGCTTTTGTTTAAATAGACAATTGAATGGATTTCTCTCGAACACTCACTATCTCTCACTGCAAAACAAGCAAAAACTAAAGACAGCGGGTATGTGCTGGTGTAATCACATGCCCTGTTCTTGCTGTACTCAATGAAGGAATTGTTACAAGGCAAAAAATAAATATATGGTCCTCATATTAAACTAATGGAGAAATACCACCTTGCAGTTGTGAGCCGAGTCAAATTCCTTGCATGTGTTCACTTGCTTGGCCAACAAAGCTGATTTATATAGAACACAAGGTTGTAGCCATGAAAGTAAACAATGCTTCAGATGTGGAGGTTGCTGCAAAGAAAATACAAATTCTAGAGCATGGATGCTTCACGCATACATCTGACAACAAAGAAGATCTATACTGATCCTGAGTTATGGTGTTAAATATTGACCGGAAACATGTCTTCGAGGAACATTATAATGTCATAGTGGAGTTGACCTTTGACCCATTGGTTAAAAAATGTAATTACTTTTCATCCCATTACACATTTTTGTAAAACTTCAGTTCATCCTTGAGTCCAAGTGGACTCTTGTGCCAGATGTAATGAAATTCCCCTCAAGGCGTTCCTGCGATATTGCATTCACGAGAAGGGAGGGACAAAATCAAATCAGTTCATCCTTGACTCCAACTGCACATTTGTGCCAAATTTTAAGAAATCCCCTCAAGGCGTTCCTGTGATATCGCCTGTACAAGAATGGGACGGATAGATGAAAACGTGATGCAACCGGCCACAGCAATCCCTGGTGTGGAGGCATAATCACAAATTTAGTGTCCTTCAAATATCAAAGCAGATACTTGAAGGACACGTTTAACAAGATAAAAACTCCTCCTCATGCTTCATGAATTGTTCAGGAAACATTTGAGAAACATAAAGAGAGTCAATGAAATAAAACATTTGCCACCACATTCCTCTCCATCTCACTTTAACATCTTACCTGACCTGCAATGCAGCATTTAAGTAATTATCGTTGGGAAGTTACGTGAAGCACTGATGTTTTTCTGGTCACTGAGAAGGTCCACTTCTCGATTTTGTTGTGTCTGGTCTTTTGCTGATTATTTTGTTTGTTTTGAGGTAAGAATATCCTTGAGTTTCTCAACTAAATTGCATGGTCATTTTTTAATCGCTTTTCTGTGTTATCAATTATAGTTTTTAATAGGTTTTATCTTATTGTTTAACTGAATATCAATGCACATTTTTATACATATATTTGGAAAGTAAAAGTCTTTTTTGTGAAAGATATTTTCAGAATACTAAACAGCTAGTTTGGCTATGCTCTCTTACAGAGAAAAGAGTGTAGTCATGTTCGATTGGTTTAAAAAAAAAAAAAAAAAAAAAAAAAAAAAAAAGAATTTTACAATTATGCATAAAGATACTAGATGAGTCTTTTTTTTAATAGACAGTAACTGTTTATTGGCATACTGAGATCTTTTCAGAAAATTACAATAGGAATTCCAAAGCACACTGTGTCTAAAATTAGTCATATTTTGGCAAAAATATGACATATTTAGCATATAGATGAAAAGTGGAGAAGTGAATGCTACTGAAAAAAGTAGTTTGAGAATTTCTTTGGATTTTCTTGTACTATGACTTAATTTCTTAATTATATTGTTAGCTAAGGTTGCTTTGCCTGTAAATAAAAAAAAATCTTTTATTAAATAAATAAGGGGGGAAAAATGAAATAGTATTTCACACAGAAAATGCCATACTAATGAATGTATCTTATGCTTAGAACATTGTCCATCTGGAATCTGGGAGGTTAAACAATTTCCTGCTTTGCAAAACACTTTTCTAGAGAAATCACTCCTCAAAAAAATCCCTTTTATGCTTTTTTACCAACCCACTTACCTAGCTTTTGCCCACACACACATCTACAGTACTAGCTACTGCACAGGAACTGCAAGTCATCAGATTTACAGGCACAGTGAGTCTGGGGCGCGTGTCTGTCCAACACTGCTTGAACTGCTTTAGCTTCCTGCTGTGAATTGCCAGCATCAGTCTAAATATAGTTTGACCCCGTCCAATATGCATTTGCAGTAAAGGGCTCCTTGTTTTTCAGACTCATCATGAGCAAATCCAAACCGAGCAGGACACATTCTTTTGCACGACATCTCCCCCCCCACAATATGCAAATCTACCACAGCAGTGAGGACACATTGTCTCACACAGTGACAAACAGTGGCAGTGGTGCCAGGTGCTGTCTGCTTAATAAAACATACTGGGTAAACTGCAAAAATAATAATGTGTCTTGTTATTGGGAGTAAACTACCCACTTGAAATAGTAAACTGGATGACCTTTCCCTGTCTATCAAAGTGAAAAGCCAGTAGATAATGAACTTACCACTAAATCCCAGTTATTAAGCTCTAACAGAGTGATTGCCTCTGCAATGTTGTCAATTCCAGTGCAGGCCTGTGAAAGGGAAAAACAAGACAGAATGAGGTCAAAAGCATTGTAGGAAAGTCTGCTGCATTTTTTTTTATTCAAGATCATGATTGGTAAGCACATAAAAATATGTTTCTCAACAAACTAGCGGATAAAGAATACAATCAACAGTAATGGATTCATGATTTATTTCCATTTGATACCAGCAGCATATTTAGTTCAGTGTATTTCCCTCCTTATGGTGGTGCAATGTATTTCTACCTGTGTCGAACACAAAACACTTAAAAGATTTAATGAGTTTAGCTCTGTAATCTTTACTTCTCAATAGGCTTGGATGGCCCAAGCTGTCAAAGTACCATTGTGTGTGTAATTTTCAATACTGTCACAAATGCAGTAGCCCCTCTTTCTATTAGTATTAAGTAAACATGTAAGGCTTTAATTTGTGAATTTCTTACCAGCTGCTTCCAAATTTTGTTTTTGCAGAAAAACTTCCAAATCATTTTAAGCTTGATACAAATACTATTGGATAGATTTTGGATATTTCATGCAGTGGAGTCCCAGTAGGTGGGTATACACCCCCACCAGTGGTGGAATGTCACTAAGTAGGTTACATTTATTCAATACAATTGTGCCTACATTTTTGAGGTATTTTGAGCTAGTTTGCTTGAGATGCTACTTTCTACTTCATTTCAACTAAAATCCAGGAAAAAATGTGTACTTTAAATCCTCTACATATAGCAGCATACACACAGCAGTATTGAACTGTTAACATGTTCGACTTATGACCATTTCTTTATTCTTAGTAAAACTAAGGACACTTTCATTTAGAGAATCATACAATGGGAACCACAACCCTAGTCTGCCAGTCCAGTAGCACTGCCCCTAATGTCCATGTGAAATTGCAGAGATGTGTCAACCAAGTCAGCCTCACAACATCCAGAGCCTTTTGGAACTCCAGACAGATCTCATCCATCTCTGGGGATGTCACAGTGAATCTTTTTTGACTACCTTGGGGATCTCAGCCAGGAAATAGACAAGCCCACTCTGGGGTCCCCAGATTCTGCTTCAACATTAGAAGATCTGCCAGTGGAATTGAGGAGGTCTTCAAAGTATTCCTCCCACTGACCTAGAACATCCTGAGTCAAGGCCAACAGAATCCTGACAATGCACTGTTTCCCCCACCTGAGCCACGGGATGGTGGTCCAGAACCTTTGAAAGTCACAACAATGGAGGCATGGAACAAGGTCCACTTGGGCATTCCTCCCAATCACTGCCCTCGAGGTCTCACGGTCATAGCCCACGTTAAGTTCCCCAGCAGAACGAGTCCCCAGAAGAGTGAAAACCCCTCCAAGGACTCTAAAAAGGGTGGGTACTCTGAACTGTCGTTTGGTGCATATGCATAGATGACAGTCAGGACCTGCCCGTCCACCCAAAGGCCCACTATGGCGAACCCAAATGTACAGGCGCTGAAACAGGGGGAAGGAAACAAGCATTCCCACCCACAATTTGCACCTCTCGTCAGGGACAACTTCAACTATATATATATATATATATATATATATATATATATATATATATATATATATATATATATATATATATATATATATATATGCGAGTGTTCGATATCTGTTGAATTTTTGCATATTTTATTTTAACAGAGAAATAGGAAGCAGTTTCCTGTTTGAAGGGCACATCATTTTAGTTTAATCTATCATGGCTATATATATTTTATACTAAATTGCTATACTGCCCCATGTTATAAAACACTTCATCCACAGAGAAAGGTTTGTAGCCCATATTAAGAATCCGTTCCTGAAATTGTGATGTCACAACAATACAACCCACCCCCATTCTCAGTCATTCGGATCAGCCAATCAGAGATCAGAGGAGAGTCATTAATTTTTACTGAAACAAATAAAACAACTAGCTCTTTCTGAAGCTCTAGAGAGTAGCTTGAGATTGGGGTCATAAAACAAGATTGATACGATCTTTCATACCTTTAACCACAAATATATTTATTGTTTTTAAGGATAATAACACTTCATAAAAAAATGAAAACGTGTAAAATGCGGGACCTTTAACTGGATTTCCGGAACTAAAACAGCAACCTATAGAAAGAAACGTATAATAGGAAGGATAGTACATACAAGGCCTGTGGTTACTTGATGTCTTTTGATATAAAATCCAACTTAACGAGATGCTAAATGCGTCTTATATTGCACAATAAATGCCGTGCGTTTGCTCATCAACAAACCACACTTTCCTATCTATCTGCAATAGAGGCTATAACCCGATATCTTCAAGACACGCCGTTTCTGAGAGGGGGATTATAAAAACAAACCCTGACACAACAACATGCAGCAGCGTGTAAACAAGTTGACGTGAACACACTAGCAGATTCTCGTTTTAGCTAACTGCATCCCGGTTAGCTGTCAATCCGGCTTGAAACCAGCAACAAATAAAAAAAAAAAGAACGCAATTTATCTAAGCGTTTAGATCGGCAGCTTTGGGTACAAATACGAACAATAAACCCCAACGTGATGCAGTTATCGAGTCCCCAGCTAATAAGAGCCTTGAGAGTCAGTTAGCAGGCTGTCAGTGCGTTAGCTCGGGGTGCTAGCTACAGAAAGCCGCTGCGCTGTTTACGACGCCAGGACAGGTCGTGTGTGCTGTTGCTGACAGCAGCCCGAGTCGATTCAACCACGTCGGACACGTTACCGACTACTGGGTGTAATGTTGGCCACATGCAGGGGAGACACACACCTGAAAGTCAGCCAGAATCATTTCTCTGTCCATGTTGCTATCGCCGCTTTCGGAGGCCATGGCAATGACTGGCTAAACGCGATTCTTCTTCCACTGGCTCCCGACGCTTTCCTCACCTCGCCTCGCCTCGGACACCGAATACTAATAAAACACCTCTGCTCAGACCGGGCGACGAGTGGGGGGTTGGCAATGTGGAAATATACAACTTTATCGGAATTTCACGGCGTCAGACAGTTGAATTCCAGTGAAGTAACGTTACGGGGTTCAGTTATCTCTTATCATTATTGTCAGTTATTCAATTGCTTTACGTCTGACGTAAAGTGTCGCGAATGTTGTAAAACAAACACTACGTAAGGAGGATAATGGCTGTGGACGACCATACGTCCCTCGCTCTCTAAAAGGGCAATATTTTCATTTCCCGAATTGTTTAAATGTGTCATTTCACTGCGTCCATTCTGCGCGGAGACTCCTGTTTGTCTTGGAAAGCATGTTGCCTTCACAGTGGCTCAGAAATGTGGGATATTATACACTACATTACATATTATATTACATATTAGGCTACAGCGTTATTATATCCAAGTCACATGTAGCTCATAGCATTTCATTTGGGTTTTTATGTGGTTTTGTGCCCAAATAACTGCAGAGTCGTGGTTTCATTTAGACGTAACTGTTGGGAAATGCGCGTGGAAATCGGGGTGACACATAATAATAAACATACTTATACACATTCCCAAACCACGTCCTAGTTAGTTAAATTAAGTTTGCTCATACTTTTCAACGGGCTACGAAGCCAGAGTCGTTTAAGTGACGGGGTTAATGCGTAAACGTCAAGAGTGCATGCGTAAAATGCAGATATGCCTTTAACTTTTATACCACATTCATGAACGCCTGTGCACCCTGATTTTATAGTAAATGCGCATCAACTGACATGGCAGTAGAAAATCCTCAGTGGAAGCAAGATGATCAAGCTTATGATTATGATAACGGAATAAAATTAACTTTTGTGTCTTTAAGCACAGCCATATACGCACCATGTTGCTCTCCAGTCACATGACCCGATTTGACCTTTATGTTTTTTTTAATCATTTTTCGTGTCTATTGTTTGCGCTATTCGCGTGTTTAAATTAAATCTAGGTAACAGAGGTCTGGTGTATAAATCGTGTAAAGGTGTACATATCGCCTCAGTTTCATTCATTCTTTATTCGATACACCTGACCCCCATGCAACAAGAAGAGGCCTCGCTAGAGGGCAGCATTGTGAAAGGAAAATGATAAAATGATGAAATAAGTGTGACACCGCCTCCGGCAGCTTCTCGTCATCCAATCAAGCCATCTCGTTTTTTTTGGAATCTGTTTTAAAACGTTTTTGTTTTTTTTATTCTATCAGCTCAATTTTAAGGGGAGGAATTACTTTTCCTGCAGCGCATCCATTCAAATGCGATCTTTTGCAATGTGATTGAGGATATTTCGTCAGAGGCCAACGAACTGTGTTTGGGGCATTTAGACCAAATTCTGACAGAAATGTAATCGGACATCGAATAACAGTGGCTTAATGCGGGAGGAACATCATTTAATTCGGTAGGAGTGTTTGCAGTGAAAAGTGAAAGCGAAAATTTCCCGTCACGCACGGCGCTCGGATGCTGACACTAGAACGTGATGGATAGTTCATGATGACACGGACACGCACGTTTTAAACCTTTGAAAATGAGCGGGAAGCTACCGTGAGTAATAATAGAGTTTTCACAAAAGCCTACGCGCGGATGGAGCCGATAATATTTACTCAAAGGATGTTATTTTTTTCTCCAAATGTTCGTCTCGGTAGCAAATAGACGAGGTCAGCCCTATACATTCGAGTTATTATCTACTCAAATTATAATAATTCTTGTTGAAGATGTAGAAAAAAATGCACGTGTAATGTAACACGTGTTGCTGCTGCAAAATGGTATATATATATATATATATATATATATATATATATGTGTGTGTGTGTGTGTGTGTGTGTGTGTGTGTGTGTGTATATATATATATACCAATAAAAAAAAACATAAAAAGTAAGCGATTCGTCCATTATTATCATTATTATTCTTCATCCGATCATAGACAGGGTTGTGAAAATAATACCTAACTGTGTGTTAATCGACTTTACAAACTAATAATAAGTGACTAGGCCTACAGGAGGCTCTCACTGAGACGTGCATGCTTTGCAGCTGAAATCTCTGAAGGTGTCACGTGGAAAGTGGAATTTGGGCTAAAAAATGCGCAGGAAAAATAGCAATTACATATTTGTTACTCATCTAGACCTGGAGCCTTTATGCTCCAACATGCGTCGTTATACCAACTGGCTTCTCATTGTGTAAGACGCAATGCGTGAATGGAGGTGCGTAAAAGTGGGAAGTATGTGGGAAGCAAAAAATATTAAGAACACCGCCATCAATAATAAACATAGGGTAGATAGAATTATCGCCTTTCTGATTAACAAATACTGAACATGCATGAGCTTTATATGCGCAGATGTTTCTGGTGTTTTGTATTGCATCAGCAGTTCCCCCACAAGTGCTTAGTAGTGAGAGAGGGAGAGATGCTGAAAAAGATATATATATATATATATATATATATATATATATATATATATATATATATATATATATATATATATATATATATATATATATATATATATATATATATATATATATGAGATATAACATATGGTTTTTTAAACATCTTTTTCTTTTAATCTGCACTGATAACTGAATATTGATATACACTAACTATATAAATATATATTGTATATATTAATATTAATAAGTCAGGAACTATAATTTATTTGTGTGTATGGGTATATATTTATACACACACATTCATGAACATTGAAGACTTGGAAAAAAATAATATATATATATTAAAATTAAATGATACATTAATAATGTAAATATTTACATACTATTACAGTAATAATTTCCTACTTTTTAAAAATGTTCCTGTTAGGGAGGGCCAACCCTATCCTTGATGATGCAAGGCAGGAGGGAGGTGCTTGTGAGATAGAACTGGGCTGCTTCCACTGTGAATGGATGGATTTTTCACACAGCTTGAAGAAATCGTTGGCTCCTACCTTTATTTTTTAAATCTTTTTCTTTTAATTGGTATTATTTCATTGTCTTTAATTATGTTAATAGACATGCTCTGTAATGCCTCTGCAAGTGGAAATCTACCTGAAGTATTGTCTCTGCTGCACAGTGGAGCAGATGTCAATGGATTCAATGCATTTCACAGAACTGCACTGCAGGTTGGTAGCCTATAATCCTCTTTTACATTAGTTTGGAATAAGTGAACTTGAAAAAAATGTAGGCTATTTAGTATTCTTTGTCTTTGATTGTGAAGGTTGTAGTTTATAACATAGATGTAAACACATGCTTTTTAAAAAGTACCAAAACTAAATAATATTTAAATGTATAGTTCTGTTGTAATTAATTATCTAGTGTCGAATTATATTAAATCTATAGCTTATTATCATAAATGGGTGTTTTTTATTGAACAGTTTCACAAGTGAATGCAGTTCTAAGCTTAGGTTTTGAATTTGACCATGAATTTGAGAAAAAAAAGTTATTTTTTTTATTTAAGATTGTATTATTATTATTATTGTTCTCATTATATTAATTCACGCAGCAAAACAGTTTTTTCTATTCAGAGGGTTACATGTGGAGTGTGTAAAAGAAACAAAATGGTGGGGATGAAGTTACAGGGAGGAAGTGCTTACAGGCCTCTGCCATGTCACCTAAAAGCACATGGTCCTGCTTGACTTTTACAGGCCAAGATTTATTTATTTTTAACTACAGCGAGCACAATACACATATTACTATTATTCTTATGATTATCAGTAGTAATTTTAATAATATATTGAAAAGCTTTGACACATCTCAATGTGTATTCATAATGTACACCAATAGTAGGCCTCACAGTAACATTGATTATAATACCTACAAATGTAATAGGGTCCTAACCACACTTATATTGTAAGTACTGTTACTATGTTCACTTTAGTTTTCTGAATCGATACAAACATTCTTTAACCAAATATC
This sequence comes from Eupleurogrammus muticus, assembly GCA_036785175.1. Taxonomy (NCBI): domain Eukaryota; kingdom Metazoa; phylum Chordata; class Actinopteri; order Scombriformes; family Trichiuridae; genus Eupleurogrammus; species Eupleurogrammus muticus. The sequence goes on from JAYKQN010000006.1 coordinate 12,634,671, forward strand.
TGTTAAAGATCGTAAATGCTGTGCTATGAGTACACTAAAGTACATACGCACTGAAAAAGGAGACTGATCATTTCATATATTTCCATAACCATATTAGATGCATTTAACACAATTGACTCATGTTGTAAAGTGAAACCTACATATTGTAAAAACTCTTGTTTTAAACAATTGTTTAAGTTGCTGCCACTGCAAATCATGTATGTGTAACTAATGAGCACTATTGATTTAAGTAAATTCAACATGTCCTCTTCTTCAGTCAATGAAGGTCAGTGGGTATTTTAGGGAGGGAATCTATGTAGTTTATTGTGTTTTATTGGTACTGTAATGTAACTGACACTGATGTTGCTGTGTGCTGTGATGGTAAACTGCAGATTCCCCCAATTTATGCAGGTGGTGATGTTGGGAAAAGTCGCCGTCGTTCGGGCCCTCCTGAACGCGGGGGCCGACCCGAACCTGCGTGACCCGAGCTGCGGTCTCACCGTGACGCACGACGCGGCGCGGGAGGGCTTCGCGGACACGGTGCGCGTGCTGGTGGAGCACGGGGCGGACGTGAACGCGCTGGACAACGGGGGCAACCTGCCGCTGCACCTGGCCGCCGAGGGGGGGCACGTGGACGTGGTGAAGCTGCTGATCGCGCGCACCGCGGCCCCCGCGCTGCGCAACGGCGCGGGCCGCACCGCGGGCCAGCTGGCGCACCGGCGCCACAGGACGGAAACCGCCGCGTACATCGACCAGTATTTGGCCGCAGGTGAGCGGGCCGCATCACACCTTTTACTGCGCTCTATTTCACTATTTTTTTTTTGCTTTGCTGTAAAATATTAAAAAAAAAAACATATTTTGGCCATAAGGTAAATTAGTTCATTTACACACTAAAAAAATAAAATAAAAAAGGAAAAGGGAATTATCTTCAATGCCGCCTGGACGGGGAAAACTGTGTCTAAATGCGGAAAAAGGTGTAGGCCTAAAATATAGCTAAAGCTTGTCTAGGCCCTGCATTTAATTTTACATCGTGGACATTTCTATGTAGTCGAATGAGCTATGGTTGTATTTGAAGTGATGAATAAAAAATATAACTAGGCCTTTATTTTATAAATAACCTTTATTCGGTCCAGGGTTCAGGTTCATGGGAATGCTTATATGGACGCACGTAGAGCTGCCGATATTAAGAAATAAAAAAAGGGCCTAAGCTGTTGAGACAGGTGCTGTTTTCTTGCTGTGAAATGACTCTATACTTATTTCGTTGCACTTTTCAAACATCCAAACTGCCCATTAATACATGCGTGTGCTGGTATCCGGATAAATAGAAATATTAAACGACTGAGAAGCCGACACGAGGCGAGTTTAGATAGTCTAATACTCCAATATGCATTTTCTTTTCTTAACTAAGACCAATATAACAAATACCATTTTTTCTGCGTACCCGTGAGTGTCATTCATAGTCATTTATAGAGCATATCCATACAAAGCATGCGTATTAATAGAACACAAAGTGGTTTCGTTTGATTTAAAACTGAATTCAATAATATGCCATGTTGCCCGCTGCTTTCTCATTCTGACTAGTACTATTCTGTTATTCGTGCAGGCCTTACAGTACATCCCGGATATACTTTCGACCTCAGTTACCAGTAGATGCATCGAAAGTGAAAGCACATTCATCTCGACGCTTCAGCTCGTTTGGAAATAGTCTGTAGTGAAAAAGTACAATAAGCCCTTGAACATCTACAGACAAGAAACTAGACATAGATAATGACATCACACTGAGGAATATAAAAAAAGTGGGTAAACTTTAAAGCGTTAATGTGTCAGAAGATTGGGTGAATCTGGTTAGAAATAAAAACATTCCTCAAGCCCTATTCATGAAATATGTTTATGTTTATGATGCCAGAGAATCCATGTAGGCCAAGTCATTACTTAGTGCCACCATTTTGTGTGTGTGTGTGTGTGAAATGTCTTGCAGCTAAGCTTGAGGTGAACTGAAGCTGGGGCAGTTTTAGAGCATTCATTCATTAAACTGTGTATTTAACCAGTAGTGGCCTGCACAGACCATTAGAAGGCCTGCAGGGGGGAAAAAGGGCAACTATCCTATTTTTGGCCACTAAGAAAGCACCTTGGAGTCTATTTTTTAACTCAAGGTGGCCCTTTAGAGGACACTTAAGCACACATTTTGTAACTAAGACGACACTTCAGAGCAAGTTTTGTCCAAGGGGTAAATTCCAGTGTGCAGCAGTAAGTCTAATAATAAAGTGCCAAATGCCACTTGACGCTGGACATATTAATGATTCAATCCTCACAGATCAATTGCGTCAAGTACAACACTATTCATGATAGTGGTGGTATGGAAAGGATTTTTTTTATTAACTACCAGTTATATTTTATTGAGGCCTAAACACCTGCATAACTAAGGGCATGGCTGCTTTGAGTGACATTCACCTCTTCTGCTGGTCTCTAAGGCTGGTGGCACTGCATCTCACCGTATGTGAGTCAGTGAACCTCATTCCTCAGCACTTCCTTCCCTTTGGATGATTTTGCAGATATCAGGAAAACTAATGTAACTTGCTGTGCTGTCAATTATGACTTTAGATTATCCAAAACCTGTGATCCAGGTTTTTGGTGAGTGAATTTCTAGTATTTTTTATATGTTACTACCAATTATTATGTTTAAGTGTTTAAAACAACATGCAACAAAGTCAACATGTAATAGAGAAGTATTATAATTAGTGGTCTTTTTGAACAGGAGTCCGTGTACAAGACCACCAAAAATGAAATCTCTACACTATGCTATCTACTGTATTTATTTAAAGAGCTTTTATCAGAGTGAGAGTTGTCCCCACATTCTCTCTGTGAAGAACCTATAGGTACAATTCTCCAAGTGACACCGCCTATTGTATAACATCCCTCTATACTGGCAAGAAACTTCAACAAATATTATTCCAGTGAAAAAAGTAATTTTAGGGTGGATGTGCAACATATTGTACATTCACAGAAAATTACATGGAAGGTTCACAGAGCTTAAAACACCTTTTTCGTTCCTGTAAAAGGAGAGAGATAAGAAACTGAGACAAGCCACATGAGTCACATGACCACACCGTAAATAACGGTTAATACCTATATATGGGTTTTCTCTGCACCATGTGTCGATTTGTACAGTCAATACTCATTTTATCTTTAGTTAAGTTGTATTAGGTTTTAAAAATAACTCATTTCCATTTCGTGTATTAGCACGGCTGGGCGTGCTGCTGCTGCTCAGCAGGCATCTGCAAAACATGCAGCCACAAAGCTGAGCCGTTAAAAACAGGAAGTGGCCAGTGGCCATCTACCAAATACTTTATGTATTTCATACTTAAGAGGTGGGGAATGTAATTCTTAGTTTAGACAGATAGTTTGTTTCATGAAAATATTTTAGATTTTCGTACTTGTAATGTTAGACAAATGCTACATATTGTGAATCTAGATTATCAATTTATCCATTATCAATTTGTGCACAAAACCTTTTTTACACCCTGTAAGCTCTATCGTATGAAGATCCCAGAAACCTGATTATGCACTTTGTGTTCACAAACACAAACAGAACTGATGCTGAATAACTTAAGCACAATAAATTTATCACAATGTTGAAAACTATGGGAGAAAAACGTGGGAAGTGATTATTGCAATAAGATGGAAACCACCAAACATTTGAAAGGTATTTGACCTTTCTTGACATTACATGAATGTAGAAATATGTACAGCTAGAATTCATAATGTAAAACTACATGGTATATGGCTCCAGATCAGATCAAAACCAGGCGTGCGAGATGTAATCCTTATGTATATACTGTATTTCATGAAATTGGGGATGGAACACTTGTCTGTCTTAATTACTATGAAAAAGAAAATGCAATTCCAAGTTTTATTACAAAAAATAGGGATACCATTCAACAAGGGAGGGTAACTTAAGTGATAAATGCAATTTATAATGTTATAAAAGAAAAATCTTTGAGCAGGTGGCATTCACAATCAAAATAATGACCAGAATTCAGATTTTCTGAAAGACAGTGACTGATGCAATTAGTCTGAAATACTCTTAATTCTATAATTCTAAAGAACTGCTAAAGTGACTTATTTTTCTAATCATATCAAGTTTCTTTTTTTACCTTTATTCTGAGTGCTATACATACATATATATAAACTATATATGAACTCACTGAAATGTTTTCTCTCTCTCACAGTCTAGAGGAGGAGGAGGAGCATGAAGAGGACTTGGAGTTTCATTGTTTTGGACTGTTAAAGTGAAAACTTTTCCCTTGCTATTCCCCTTCAGCTCATACTATAGAACATGCTAATCCTTTAACATCTTTATGTCTGATGAATCTGCTTCGATTAGAGGTTGTTTGTTGCTATTCACACATTTATTGATGTTTAGAATGAAAGGGGAGACCAAACATCATCTTTTGAAAGGACAAAAACGATTTAGGTAGCAGCTGTGGCTCATGAGGTCAATCTTGTTGGTTAAAGCTCTCACATCAGGCAAATAGGCCGCCCCATGCACCAAATGCTCAGAGCAGCAAAGACATGCGCCCAGCCTGGATTGAGAAACCATTGCAGTTTCATGGCTCGATTGTACTTCCTTCATTTCCTTGACAGGATGTCATACAGTAGCTCCATTTTACTTTTTGAGTTTTACTTTTTGTACATGCAAATACATCACGTTAGGGGTATCAGAAATGAAAATAAACCCAGACAAGTGCATGACATGGGACATTTAAGGTTGGAAGTGTATCAGAGGAAGACATATCACAGGAGGCCTCACTTATGTACAAACTCTAACATTATGTTTTAATTTGTTCCATTTATCTAAAAGAGGTAAAGCATGTTATCAATGACAGAATCATGTTATTAGATGTACCTGCAGTTTTAAACTATCCAATACATCTGCCTTATAGTGCCTGTCACTATTACATTGTTATAGCCAATTGATAACTCAGCTCATATTATTATTGCTGTATAAATATGCTGCACCGAGGTATTAATCATTTTTCACCTTTCTGTCTTTCTTGCTTTACTGCTTGATTGACATAAAAAATTAAAAGTGCAAATATTTACAAAGCATCAGTCATAAACAGTATGGAATATATGGCTTAATAAAATGTAACGAGGAGTCCTTCAGTGGTCTGCATTTTTCTAATTCAGCAAATGTCTATGTGTGTTTGTGTCATTGTGGTTTTTTGATGCTGTTCACGGTGGGCGATCATGTCTCTCCACCCATCGAGGTTTTAACATTTCTGTCTGCCCGTTTTCTCTTCACCTCCGGCATTCCAGTTGTAACTAAATGTTCTAATGCCTCTCCTCGCATGATCTGCTCAAAGAATTTTGATTACTGTTTCCTGATTCTATTAAGTAATGTACGCTTTTCTTCGCATTTCTACATTAGTTAGCTTGTTTCAATGTGATACGCGTAACAATCCTGTGAGGAACCATGTCTCTGCTGCATTCATTATTTTATCCATTTCACTGTTAATGATCCATGACTCACCAGCAAACATCAGTGTGGTTCGTAGAAGACAATAGCACAGGAATAACGGAATAAACAGATGAGTTTGTCAGAGTAATATGATGAAAATCAGTGAACAGATTTGTCCAGATTCTTTGTCTGAGTGTGACTTTCCACAATTTTCGCATACCACTTTCAGTTTAGTTAGACAGAGAATAACTTTATCTTCCTGTCTAACTTCCTTTTCTGTGACGACTAACCACCTCAACTAAACTGTTTTCTCATTTAGAACTGTCTAAAACGAGTAGAACATTAGATACATTCATAAATTTGCCAACAAGGAACTGAGGTATTATGAAACATGAGCCTGCAATTTTACCACTTCAGGTTGGAGTTGGATCACAGAGGAGCACGTTTTGATTTCCTGGTAAAATTACAGAAACCTTTGATAAGAAATTATGCTGGGGAATTTTTGTAATATCCCAAATCTGAAATTCTTATTGAACTCTTGTCTGCTGAATGTTTGGAGCCTTGAGGACATTTTGGGCACTCTGCACTATACTGCTGCATTTCTACAATGTTTACACACATACAAGACTTTCCTTTAACATTATTTTGTGATAAATGCTTCCCATTTCACTGTACATTAAAGTAAAAAAAAACTGAAATGAGTTAGAGAAAAAAGGGCATTTAGCACCTAACTTACCAGCTAGCTAGCTAGTGTATGAATACATTTTTATTTAATGTTTGCATATTAAACGTCAATATCATTATAGATAAAATATTCCTCTTCCTGTTAATTTTGATGGGAAGTGGAAAATGTTGCAAGCCGCAATATGTCATACACACAGAAGCCTTTTCTCATACCTCTGCCTTACAACTTGTGCTTTTTCAAATATCCCGATACTTTAAAATCTGGATGCCTGATAAATCTGCTTCTGGTGTCTGTCTATAAACGCTTAAAAACGTACTGTCAGACTAAGTAGTACGGACTGTACAACCCTGTCTGGAAAATGAAACGGAATCACACACACACATGCTTCAAGGAAGTGAGTCATTTTCTTATGTGGTTCTCTTGTTTACTGTGTTCTATATTGTCTTATTAGTGAGATGTTAGTGCTCGCTTGCTGCAAAATGAAACTCGTCTTGTGGAACATGATCTCAACATTTCACAAAACAAATAACTGCAAATACCATTAAACTGATATTATCTGGTCCTTTGCCAAATAGTGGCACATAAGCTTTTAATCAGAATTCTGGTTAACTGAATTCTGATCAACAGCTCATGTGCCACTATTTGGCACAAGCACAAATATAGAGATGTACAAACTCACTTTCCCCAGGTCTGTTGTGTAACAAGTGCTATACATTTGTTTAGCGATGTGTGTCTGATACATCAGCCAGGCCATTCGCCTGATCCAATTTCACGTTCATCCTGGATCTTTCAAGAAATAAAAGAGGACTCATTATGGTTCACTAATATTATACAATGAAGGCACAAGAACTAGACATGCGTGTTTGGTTTGCTTCTAGTAGTAGCATGTAGTTGTGTTGTTGACCCTAAAGATCAGCAGACTAAAGCATAACACTTGACACCATGACATCGTCAGTTTTTTAAAGGAAAATCCAGTGTATTGTAAGACTAGTCTGTTTTTTTAAGATGCTGATTTTTCACATTTATCCCACTAATATGCCATAGTAGTATTGTCATTTTAAAAAAAAAACTGGACCACCCTTTTTATTTTTCATTACACTCGTGTATAGAAACTGTTAGAAGCAACGTAGCTGATTAGTGCAAATATATATTATGAATGAATTATTCTAGAATTTCTCTCACTAAGAAAAATGGAGCAGAGACTTCTCAGAGTGTTTGGCACAGATTGCTTTTGTTTTCCTTATCAAACTCAGCGAATCCACAATCCAGCAACGCCCAAACACTGTGATGGATGTGATGTGATGTACACCATTTCGCCAACAATTGTAAAATTATGACACATGAGATAAGATAAGATAGTCCTTTATTTGTCCTCCAGTGGGGAAATTGCATTTGTAACAGCAGTAGTCCCCAAGTGACATACATATATATAAATGAATAGAGTATAATACAATAGAATATAGGATAGTTGCATCATATATACAGGACAGAAATGCTACATTGAGTATGATAGATTATTGCACATGATAAATTATTGTATAACAGCAGTAATTGTGACTGTAGTTTAAGCAGTGTTCGTTGTAGAGACTTACAGCAGCAGGAATGAAAGACCCTGTGAAATATCTCGTGAAGCAAATACTCAGGACTTCTTTCTTCACTAAACCGCTGGGCGGAGTGACACGGCTTTTGAGATCGCTCCTCTGAGCAGCCATGTATGGAGTGATAAGTCCAGCTTTACATTCATCTTAAAAAGAATTCTATCACTTATTATTATATACATACTATTATTGTCTCATAGTGTGGTGACAGGTTACCAGAGATTTGCCAGGAATATTCCGTTCCTCTGCGACCCTGCTCACGAGGCACAATTATACTAAAATAATACAATATTAATAATAATAAATTATCATAATAATGAACATAACTTAATTTGTCACATGTGTTTATAAGAGGTGCAACCACAGTGAAACCAACTGGATGACCCTGTTTGACCTTTTAGCTTCTTTCTTTTGTTCTTTGCGTGTACTATCTGTCGACAAAATGGTCAAACAGTGGTTAAAAACTAAATGATACATCATTAAAAACACCAGGCAAATATTACCTATATACCTAATATTTAGGTTCCCTCTTCCACACCCACCCTCTCTGGAGTTATCCATATTTGATTGTACATTTTTTTATGTTGTATTGTGAATTTTCACTATGTACCTTGAAATCATTGCGAATGAGGGAACCACAATGACCTTTGAGGCTTAAATAAAGGTTTGAATGAATTTCTCAAATATTTAAAGATTTCTATAGTCATTCATGATTTTATAACCTCAGTTCGACTATTCTTATTTTTTGTATATGGCTGTATATAATTATATGTCCAAAATGCAGCCAGTAGCTCACTGGGAAAAATGTGATCATATAACACCAGTATTGGCCTCCTGTCCGTTTCTAAATTGATTTTAAGATTTTATTCGTATTTTTTAAGGTTTTGGACTGGAACCACCTCATGGAGGTAGACCAAAGAGATGAAGATCCAGGCACAAACACGCAATTAATAAATAGTCTAACTTCGTTGTTCTGCATCATATAAAACACTCAAGACTAAATACACCATAACAAGAAACGAGCTTACCTGAAGCCAGCAGAGAGGCCGCAGTTAATGAGCCCAAAGAGGAAGAAATGAGGAGGAGGAGGAGGAGGAGGAGGCGACCGCGTTAGCTGCGCTGCTAACGCTAATGCTAGTGCTAGTGCTAACGCTAATGCTACACCAGCACCAGAAAGTTTCCTCGGAATGACGCAAAATCGACCGAAGACTCTTTAATGGCGATTAGGAGAAATGACCCATTACTGACCGGACTCGTTCCATAAAACTGCGTAATGTAAAACTTTGTATTTATTTTTTTCAATGCTTATAAGCCTATGCATATGTGTGTCAAACAGCATGTTTATATTGTTAATACGGGAAAAAGTATGTACAAAGTAGGTTGTGTTGTTGCTTTAAGTGCTGCCTGTGCGTCCTTATAAATAAATGAAAATGTGAGGAACATTTAGAGAAATCCCAGTCGGTCTGTTTTCATCACTTATCTGTCATTAAACTCCACTTATTGTTCTTGTTGACCTCTGACTCCAGACAACACGTGTAGCGCCCTCTATCTGCAATCAGGCTCCTTATTTTAAACGTCTCATTCTTTGACTATAGTTAGCCTCGTAGCATGAAAGCTTAAGTCATTTTTGGCCAAAATAAGGTCATTGCATAACTTTACTCCCCTACCATTGCTGCATTGTCTTTCTGCTGAAGTCATTGCCTACAAGTAATAAGTAGTAATAGTTCATATGTCTTCATATTTCTAGTCATTCAAAGCAATTATCAACTGTGTATTTAAGTCATGGCACAATCCTGACAAAGTATTTTTTTTTTGTTAAACAATTGATGATTTGTCTGTTTCTTTTTCCATATTTCTTCACACATCTGATTGAATGTGCTGTTAAAATATCAATAAAGAATGCCAAAGTGATTTGTAAAAATGGTGTTTTTTCTTGTTTTATATATGTATACTGTATATTTATATTTCTTGTTAGCATGTCAACACTCACCAGTGAAATGCACAGGACTATCATATCATTTGCTGCTATTTCCACAAATAGAAATGGCAATAATTAAAAAAAAAAGTTAATCAGTTAAACATCACCGTAGTGATTCATTTATGTTATGAAGAGGTTGTACTTGTGACAGGGGCCTAATGCCTAATTGTCCATGAACCAGTGGGAATACTATGTCAAAGAATGATTGAGGTCTTGTAGAACTAATTTGTCCCAGACAAAATTCTCATTGGCATTCAATTTGAGGTGAGCTCGACACTTTACACTTTCTTCTGTTCTGCCACAATGCTTTATTTTTATTTTACTCGTTTTCTTTTGTATTAATTTGTTTTGTATTTTAAGCCTATGTGGCACATCAACTGGTTGTTTTAAATGTGCTATGCAAATTGTTTTTCTTTATTTGGCAGCAAAAAAAAACTCCCCTTTGACAATTCCCAGTAGAAAAAAGAATCACACCCAGCCATGGCTCTGTTGCAATGTCTATTTATTATTTGCCTGTAGTACATAGCATACGCATATTTATGCTTACAAACATGGAAAGGTCTAACAAGCATTCATACACAAACACACAACAGACATACCCAATTCACATAATCAAACCGTACTGTTCAATCCTGTACTTAAAGCAAAAAAGAAAAAGATCCACCCTAAAACAGCACTCGCTTATCATTCCTGTCAATTTAGACATTTTAAATAAATAAGTCATAAGAATCAACTTAGGAGCCAAAGCTCTATGTGACCTGTGATTAGACAACATTTGTGCAGCTGTTTCATCAGTAAGTGAATAGCCTGCCAGGCCAAAACATGAGTAAGCCTGGACATGACTCATCTTTCTGGGGATGTGAGCACATTTTCTCCTTCAAATCCTTTAGCCCATTACAGGAAGTTCATTTAGCTAACATCTCATGTGTAAATGAAACAGCTCCACAAATGATCGTGTTATTAAAGAATGCAAACAGCATGTAGCTTTGGGAGACTGCTAGCCTTCACATGAATAAGGAATAGGATATGGAATTTGTTTAAACCAATTCCTCTTCTTGTAGGAAAGATACAAACATCTGCAAAAAGACATGGTTTTACTTTGTTTATCACCACAATGCTTTGGTCCTGTGACCAGCCTTGATCAGGTCTGGCATTCTTTCTGCAGAATGCAGATAAAAGCTGTGGTGACCTCCGGAGGAGAACAAGTGACATGACAGAAATCCAACCCAAACTCCACAATACTATGTATTTATTAGTTTTGTGACAATGTAGGACATTTTTTCTTGACACACCTTTTGTAGTTTTCACATGACATAACATGTACAATGACTGCCGGCTTGGCAGCAGAATTTGCAGTCTAAACTTCTTGTTTCTTAAAATAAACTCGACTGTTCCACATTTAAGCAGCTGATACCAACCCTCACTCACACGTAACCTAAGGCCATGTAGCTCCACCGCACTGATGGAGAAAAAATGTAACATAAAGAGTTAAGTAGATTAAAGTACTGTGCAAAAACTAAGGTGCTTACTGACACCTCCACTCCTTCCCCAATCTTTCTCAGACATAGACACATACACACAAATAGGCCATGACGCTGAATACAAACACACACTCGCACACGCAGGTATGCACATACAGATCACTAAAGGCATGTTTTCAAACTGTGTCGGATCTGTATCGTTCCCACTATACAGGGGGAGCTCAAAGAGTAAGTTGATCATTTTCCTGCATAATTTAAAGTCTTACCGACTCACCTACACACGGCAGTAAGCAGGGAGAAGGAGAACATGAATAAACATTTGTATATCTTTGTGCTTTCATCGTAAACTGGGTGACTTGGGCAATAGACTTTAAATTAAAAAAATGTGGCAAGGTCATTTAGATTGAGGCCTCAACTTAATGTATTTAGCAGCACAGACACATTTTTAAAGAAATTCATAGAAATGTGACCTTTCTAAACTGAGAATGCATGGTCAGTAATGTGTAGCCGCTGATTCCAACCACATCCTTCATATTTATTGACACACAAGAATGGCCGGGCAGTGTCTACGTTCACATTTCCTCTATAGATGATGACCTTCAGACTGGTTTTTATGCATGTGTTTCCCAGAGAACAGCATGCCTCAAGGAGTGATGCTTTATAAATGCAATATTAAATAATCTTAACCTTGTATTTTTTTTATATTTTGTTGTTGATTTATTTATTTTTTTTGTGATTACAATCACGAGTGATGAATTCTGATTTCTCCCCTGGTCCACACCTAATTTCTGACTTTCATTGCAATGGTAATGGAAATGCAGGTAAAGAAAATCACATTTGACATAATTTCTGAATGCATATACTTGACTTTTGTCATGATGAAGAAGTGCAAATATCTCTTGATTTGTAAAATCATCTCTTAATCCGTCTACACTCACTTTTTTGTGCTTTGGCCAATAATCTCACTTTGACTGAGAGTCACGAGGAGTTGATATCTTGACGGCAATTGTCTACCAGTTATACATAACATTAGTGACTAAAGCACAGATTTCCTTTTGTCATGTCTGTAGTAAACACTGGTTCAACAAGAGCCCTTATGCTGACTGACAAAAAGAACACAGAACAGATTTCACAAAACCACAGGACAATCAATCAATCCACAAATCAATTAAGGGATCTATACAGACAGGTTGAGACATGTGGTATTTCTGCAGAATACATCTGATGCTCATCTTCTTGAATCTGATGTGCATCTCTGGCAGTTTTTAAATCCTATATCGGCATCTGTGTCCGTTTCTGAAGCAGATATGAGACCTGTTGCAGAGGTGTCTCCGTGGAGACGCACCAAGTATCTGGCAGATCCTGCAATCTGAAGGGCGTATTTTTCTTTTCCCTTCTCTTGCAGTAAAACGTTATCATAATTACACTTCAACAGTCCAGGAAACACAATCTGCAGCCTGGAGATGGTGGGCAGACGTCCTCCTGCTTTCTGTCATTGTTCATTTTTATGCTGGGGAGTAAAAAGAAGAAGTGTGCGACTGAGTGTGTGCATGTGTGCGCAGTTGCGTATATATAAAAGCGGATCTTGGAAATGTTTCTTAATCATAACAGTTAACGGACATCCATTCCCCTTGCCCTTTACACCCATATCCTCAGCCTTCCATTGTCAGCTCCCATCGTTTTCCACGGTGCTCATCTTAAACACCAACACTGTTCATTCCTCCAGGGTTTTCCCAGATGCAATCCTGTCCAGCAGGCCAACTGAGGAACTTGTGTTACACACACACACACAGTCGTTCACACATGCGTGCACACACATGCACACAATTTCCAAAATCTTATTACATCATTGCTGCTTTGATTTCCCCGCTTTACTAATCCAGGATACAGGTTAGTAAAATGGAAGTTGTGTATGCCCACTTGTATGCATAATATATATGTGTATGTGTGTGTGTTTGTGTATGTGTGTCAGTCTGGACCACAGGTGTCTGGGGGCAAGTGTGTGTGCATGTATCAGTTGGTCTCATAGGAGGAAAGCAGTGCAGCATCCACAGGCTCCATGCAGGAGGGGCAGGTGAAGGATCTCATCAGCCAGTCGTCTATACAGTCCATGTGGTAGATGTGCATGCAGGGCAGGAACCGGATGGGGTCTCCATACACAAAATCCATCATACAGATGACGCACCTGCAGAGGAGAACACCCACACTTACACTGTCAACCCACAGCAAAGAAAATGCAGACAAAAGCTTAAGAAAAATTAAAAAAACACATATTGGACACTATAGCTGTTTGATTAATAGTAAATGTCTCGTTTTGAGCTGGTTTGAATGTTTTCTGGTGAAGGCAATAGTTTTAAAAAAGCTTTAAATACGAGATAATTACTTAGTTAATCAATAAACAATAAATACAACAATAAATAATCTGAGTTCAGTTATAGTGACTTTACTGCTGCAACATTGAGTTCTATTTAAAATATAAATAAATTGAATTATTGAATATTATATTTTTAAAATGCAATTATTTAATAATTATATTGATTAAGCATTTACACTTTAAATTTTGATGTTGCATAAAATCTTTTAAATGTCATACAAACACCCTGCCTAAAGACAGAATACTGCACTAAAAAAGCATTTATACTCACTCTCTGATTTTCTTCTCAGATCCATCCCGGCCTGGGTCGTACACGCCCTTTGGGAGGTGTTGGATGAGTCCAATGCGCTGAGCAATGCGGATCTGCTCCTCTTCCGTCAGCTGAGTGGCGAGCCGGGCCTGGCTGGGGGTTGGGTGGTAGACAGGCACATGGATCTGTTCCTGTCGACAGAGCGAGAGAGCGAGAGAGCGAGAGCGAGAGCGAGAGCGAGAGAGAGAGAGAGAGAGAGAGAGGCGTGCAGGAGTTAGACAAAGACATAACTGTCTTTTCTACATGTCTGCAGGGGGAGGACTTCCAGAGAAATACATAGAAAATCCTGTCATGATTTTTTTCCCTTCCCTAGCTAACCTATTTTTATGCTACCCAGACCATGTGCTCTCATGCCACAGATTCAGAAGTCTCAAGAGTTGTGGCAATAAACACTGTAAATTACTGATAGAAGATACGCTGCCGATCACCTCATATTCGTGATTCATATAACATGGTTACCTAACCCCCCCACCCACCCAGATCCCTCGTTACTTTAACAAAAGCAGAAGAGAATCTCATCATCACTTTCGGTGGAAGTCAAGTTAGGTCAAGTCACTCACTTTATTACTAAAGAATAGAAACATGCCAATTCATCGTGGTAGATTTAATTTTGGCTCATTTAGCGATGAAAGTAGTCAGATGACTGTAGGAGTTTCAAAGTTGGGTACATGTTCTTTGTTTGTTTTTTTTGCTTTCTTTTGTTGTTTGTTTAGTTTCACTTTTATTTTTAAAATGCAATAGTTATTCATCTCAAAAAGAAGGCCTGCGGAGGAGGAATTTAAATGTTCTCAATAACTATCGTCAATGACTCATGTGATCAACGATTCCTTACAAGCAGACAATATTTATGGACATGTTCTGGTTGAGCTCCGGCAGTAGGTGGTGGCGTTTCCCCACACCTTGTTGTAGCAGTCAGTCCAAAAGAACCCAAACACACTGACTTATCTGATTTACAAACATGTTTCAAGGAACAATTACAAAACCATAGTTCACGTGCATTATTTTTCAAAAAGTAAACATATTGCGTTAGGAGTTAAATAAATATCAGATACATTCTGAAAAAAATTGATAAGTTGACCATGTGACGGGCGACACGGTGGTGCGGTGGGTAGCACTGTTGCCTCACAGCAAGAAGGTCGCAGGTTCAAGACCGCCTTGGGCCTGGGTCTGGGACCTTTCTGTGTGGAGATGGCATGTTCTCCCCGTGTCTGCGTGGGTTTTCACCGGGTACTCCGGTTTCCTCCCACAATACAAAAAACATGCTCAGGTTAATTGGTAAACTCTAAATTGCCCATAGGTGTGAGTGTGAGAGTGAATGGTGTGTGAATGGTGTGTGTGCCCCACGATTGGCTGGCGACCATCTGGGGTGTATCCCTGCCTCTCGCCTTAACGCGCTGGGATAGGCTCCAGCAGACCCCTGCGACCCCGAAAGGGAATAAGCGGGATAGACAATGGATGGATGGATGGATGACCATGTGACTGTCTAAAAATGATGCCACAATGTCAGAAGAGATTTATGTAATAAAATGTTCTAACTTAAAATGAAATACAACCAAAATAACATAAGACACAATACATTATAAATGCTTTCACCATATTTTTCAAACACAAAAAACTAAATTACTATTTCCCACGTGAAATATTTATCGTCAAATGTGTATATGTTGTGGAAGCAAAGGAGCACTGATGTCAAAACAATGATTATCTACTGTTGTGCTTTAATTTCTTGCAAAAAAAGTGTGACACTTATGATCGGTGAAGAAATTTGCCTTTTTGACAAGTCTCACTGTTCACTATGTGCTATATAGTGTCGTCCTTTCATATTATTGCATTTTTATTTCTGGTGTCTGTAAAATCTTTCCACCCTCTGAACTACTTTCAATTCACTCAACTGTGTTACTTTGCGGTCTATAAATGCGCGCCTGCCTCATCCTCTTCCTTCCTTTCTTTCCTCCCTCACTGTAGCGCTCACTCCTACCAACAATCTATACACAATGGTTGCGGTTTCTTGTGGTTTGAGCGATAGTTTATCCTCTCCCTTCACAAGTCCACATTTCCTCTGGCTCCTCCTTGTGTGCCAAACTATGAGGTCAGGCAACTGTAAGGATCCAACCAGGAGATCATGGATTAGGCTGACAATCCAGTATAATGCCATCAACTGAGCTCCTTCATTAACCACCTATATAGCCTCACTTCAGAGATGAACTTCTGACACAAAGCACTGCTTGAATGAAGCAGGAAATTAGACCACATGTGATGTTCCTGATCTGTCTACACAAAATGGCGCGCAAGGCAACTGCTGTGATCGACCTGTGAGTGGTAAGTATGTAAGTAAAATCACTCTCTACTTCCTCTTTTTGGCCGAATGACTGTTGGTTTGGCTTAAGATGATGAATTAAATGCTGTAGTAATATAGTATATTGTGTTTATTGACCTTAGAGTGACGTTCACATCAATTCAATTCAATTTTATTTGTATAGCCCAGAATCACAAGATTCACAGATTTGCCCCACTGGACTTTACAGTTTTTACAAAAGCAACACAACATCCCCTCACATCATACAAGGTAAAACTACCTAAAAACCCTTTAACAGAGAATAATAAATAAATAATTGAGAAGACACTGCTCTGACTAACCCACCATGTGTTCTGAGACCTTACAAACTTTATTTACCACAAATTAAATGAGTAAAAAGATCAAACTAATATATCTTGACCTCTTTTTAGATTGCATAAAATATTAATATTATGCTTACCAGGCAGAGCAAGGTCACATACTCTCCTGAAACCCTAAAGTCATTGATGTGGTTGTGCAGTGAAAATGTCACCAAATAACAGAGTAATGTAAATATGAATAGTCTATTCTCCAAAAGCAAAGTCTACACAACAATGTCTATCCAACCAGTAAATCCACCTTTATTAGTGTGATCATACATATTCTAATCATTTTACCTTTAGTGAGTTTAATGGACATACGACACAGCAACAGTCTGTTTTTAACTACATTATCTTTGAAAGGATTTTTCAAGACTGCAAGCTCAAAATAAAGCCTAATACTATCTATGTGTGGAAATCTATTCTGTCAGAATGATTTCCATAGGAAATGTCATTTTAGTTTAAATGCTCTAATAAACTCGTGTACAGCAATGACAGCAGGTAGCTCAGTCAGCCTTGCAGCCATGAGTCAGCACAAACGGTAGTTCAGTGAGCGCTGCTTCACTGACAGCCACTCCTTTGGTCTGTGTCAAAAACAGACGGCAGCCAGGCAGAAGGGATATAACCCAGACTGGGCCTCAGAAGAGCGAGCATCTATACTGTGTGTGTGTGTGTGTGTGTGTTAGGGTAGTCCACTGTGTGCTGTGGTCAGCAGTGTAATTGTTGTCATATGCCTCCCCCTCCTTTCACACATGGTGCGTCAGCTGGGCTGCGACAACTGTTCATTATGTGACCTCAGGTTGACCAGAAGGACTACGGGCAGGGAGACAGAGAGCAGGCTGCGTGAAAGTTAAGCCCTGTGCACACCTGGCATCAGTGTTTCCGCTCCATGTGTCCTGGAAGATTTAAATTTCCTAGGCAAAAGGGTGAAATACCAGTCAAATGTTATCTGCATGTTAATAGAATTACAGTAATGTTCAATTTTCACTATGTTAGTTTTAAAATCTGTATTTGAGGAATATGCCACAGACGTGAGACAAAAGTGTCGCCACTGCGGGTCAGCATGCACCCTGCACAGGGGAGGGGAGGGTCAGTGATCCACGGAGCTTGTTTTCTCAGCTCCATCTATTTGATGTTGTATTTTTCCTTATTACTGTTATTTTCTCTACTGACATTAAGTTTCTGTGGCGGAGTGTGTTTTGCTGATTTGGGCGACATGATCCGACACTTTTCTTCACTTCAAGCGGTGACAGCAGGGTTTAACTGTCGGGCTAATCAATAAAAAAAACACATCCCTTGTGAGGACTGTATGTGACAGATGCAGGAGGAGGTTTCCGGTCTAAACACACCCCGCTGTGCCCATGAGAAAGAAGGCCATGTTCAGTAGCAGACACAGCAAACTGCAGCTCGTCAGGTGTTTGTGGGCGTCAGCCGGCCTCCTTCAGGTGACTTCACTTCTGCTCAGAGAACCCTCTCTCTGCTGGCATGCTGGAGACTGCTGGGAAAGCTTGTGTTTAGAGATAATTATTTTTACCAGACCGGAGTGAAATGACTGGAGAGACTCAACAGATTTTCAAAAACAGTAATTACCGGATAATGAAAACCCTGCCTGGTATTAACATCCATCCTAAGCAATCCCAAGTGGACAGCTCTAATATCAGGTTTGTACACACTCCAGACGCACTGAGGACGCAATCAGATGATTCAAGCCACATTTGGAGGTGGTCTGGGCCACTTGGATTTCTGGGCCAAGTGCATTTATGCCCCCTGGTCCCGTTACCCTCCGTCCACAGTAGTGTAGTTGGTCTGTCTCCGCTCTGCTCCAATCCACATGTCAAACAAAAATTAGAAAGCAGAGATGCCCAATGAGCCGAAATGCAACAATGTGTGTCCTCTGTGTGTTTCAGCAAGATGCCACATACACCCACACACCCACATGGACACACACACACACACACACACACACACACACACACACAGAGCAGGAGAGACAGGCAGTGACTAAGTTACATTAAGTTCCTGTAAACGCAATAAAGGTTGAACCCAAGTTGCAAACGGAAATGATGTCACATGTTTATTTGCCCAGAGCAGGGAAGTTTGGCACCAGATAGAGAGCGATATTTCGAACTGTTCTCTCAAAGCCATAGTTGTGCGTTTATGAGGATTCTGGATTTGTGTGGCTGCATAAAGGATGGGAAATAGGTTACAAAATGAATACACCATGTTGGATGCTGCAATTTAGCAGCAGTGTTTCCTTTAGTTAGTAATGTGATCTGAGAAGAGCCAGGCCTGCATAGAATCACAATCAGATCTCAAAGCGCATTGGACGCGTACACACCTCAGTGTCGGTTATAAACATGAAATACTTTTTGTTCAAGCTATTTTTCTCTGAGCAGCACTGTAAAACTATTGTGCAGAGTAGCGTAGAGCTGCAATGATTAATCAATCAACAAAAAATAAATGTGATTTTTTTTATGTTAATCAGGTCATTATAGTCTCTTAAAAGCAGAAATGTCATATATACCATTCACAATACAATACAAGAGTTTGAGATATTGGGGATTACTGTTGTTCTTGTCTAAATTTTGGGGATAAAAAATATTAAACAAATGACATGACAGGAAAAAAAGAGAAAAGAAATAATAACCTGTAATTTTTATTACCAAAACATTTGCAGATTAAGCAACATAAAAATGTTTTAGCCCTATTTGCAAGCTTCACAATGGTAATACTGAGGCTTTTGTGCCGCTATCCTGTAAACTGCTATAAGCAGAACAGAAATTTCAACCACAGCTCCCAGCTTTTTTAACCTAATGTCAACATACCCGAGCAGCCAGAGCATTTAAGGGCTAATATGTACATGGATAAGGGTCTGCGAAATGATCATGCAGGAGCATGTCCTCTTTGAGACACATGCCTGTCAGGGACATTATGTGTTGAATATTTCAGTATTACCTACTTTGGGTAAATTCTTCAACTCAAACATACTCTGTAATGCTAATATCTATGTGCCATATGGCTGCGTCTTTTGTGGAACAGTAGTGGTGTCATCCTGCGCTATAGGGGAAGCAACACGAAGCGCTTGCAGCCTCTGAAATATCAGCCCTCTGTTAAGAGACTGAAGAGTAACAAAATAGTAGAACAAGGCCTTCAGACACCTGCACACAATGCAGGCAAGCACGCACTCAGTTGAGCACATGAACATACACGCAGATAACAAAGACAACAATGGGAGAATGAGAAGGATGGACATTACCATCACAGGATATGCTTGCTGGTGTGATAACAGGACAGTAATATTATGCGTTATCACGTCACTTCATCAGTCCGGTAAAGCAGGAAGCTGAGGCGTTGATATTTACACATGACGTGGCTCATACAATGCAATACACTGTAGAGGTATTGCATGTAAAAATGGATGACGCGCATAATGAATATTGTGGTAGAAAACAATAAAAAAGGAGCAAGTTGGGGAAAAATAATACAATTATTATTTCTAACAGGACAAAGGTGGAGGTCTCTACTTTCAACCAACATACAATCGTTAAAGGAGCATACCAACACTTCAATTCCACACTGTAATGTTCTGACCAAAACCACCCAGATCCTGAAGATGAAAACTTTGAGGAGTTGGGAAGAGGACAAAAGAATTCAGAGGTGGTTATTTCAGTACCAGCCCTTGTGGTCAGGAACAGCAGCGTCTATGTGTGTCAGCCAAAGCCTGCAGACTATGTCAATGACCTGCAGCACAATGGCTTGTTTGTCAGCGCCACCCCCTCCACTACCCCGAATGCTTCTGTTTCCATATCAGGACAAAACAGTAGATAATTTGCCACACAGGGCTCTCTGGCCGTGTGTGTGATTGCCTTACAAGGCGAACAAACAACACCTTATCTGATTTAAGTGACTCTGTGGTGGTGATGAGGTCACAAGCACCTCAGTTGAACTCATCGTTTGACCCATTACTGTTATCAGACCACAGTGGGGCCGTCACACTATTGTTCTGCATACCTAACTGTAACTGATACTACAAGGCCCTGGCCTAAGCAGCATGAACATTTCAAAATGGGATTTTTAGCACATCGGCAAGTTCAGTTAGGGAGAAGATATTTTCTCCTCACTATTATTACATAATGAAATATGAATAGAAACTTTTTGGTATCACACCATTCCTTCCTTATAGATGATGCTAACAATGAACATTTGTGGTGTACTAAGAATGACCCAAAGCTAACCAAACCTGAAGCCACAAACATTCAAAAGAAATGTTATTGTTTAGGTCTTCATCTCTTCTTCTTTCTCTCACTCTCACCTTTGCTTCAGGTTGGACAGCAAATTAGAAGACGCCACCTCAATAATAAAAGTTTCTCTTCCCATTTTTCCAGAAAAGCTGGCAGAAATCAAATCAACTGCTAACAACAAGCCCTCTCATCTTGACTGCAATATGACCGTTGACCGGGTCGGTGCTCCTGAACATGTGTTTTAGATAATTTTAACCCTTAAACAAAACTGAGAGAGGAAGTGAAAAAGACCGAAAATGGTAACGTATTAATAAAAATGCAGGTGCTGTACACCCAGACGAACACTGCAAATCTTTTTAAGTATGCGAGGTGTTCGAGCCAATAAGGTTTGGCCATAAAGCTTGCTCACAGCAGCATAAAGGCCTTTGTACCAAACTGAATGTGATCAATATAAACTCCTGTCACTGCTCCCAACTCTGAGGCTTACAAGGGGGACCAGCCGGGGGGCATTGGAAACCATGCCAGGAGGCCAACACACACACGCACACACACACACACACACACACACACACACACACACACACACACACGCACACACGCACACACGCACACACACATGGGTGCCTTATCTCCCATAGTCCAGTCGCACAGCAATGAGTCAGCACTCGTCTCACCAGCTGCTTTCCAAATCACCGCACTCAACATGCTGTGCTGTGAGCAACACACTCACAATTGCAGTCTTCACAATATTAGAGGCACATGCAGAACTGCCCCCCCCAGGCTCCCCCACTTGATATGAAACAAACACACACATACTCACTCACCTTTAAATCATTCTGACAAGACATTAAATGGTGCACTAGCCTAAGTGGTTGACTCAGAGGAGGAGTGATCTCATGCACTTAGTTTTTAACATCCATACATCGACTAATCCGACTCTATGTCTATGTCGAGTGTGACTACACGGCAACAATATTTTGATATGAGAACACGCTGTATAAAATATTTTTCTGCATTCCATTCTGTTGTCTGCATCATGAAGTAAAATATACTACAGTTTACATCCTATCACTGAAAGGGATTTCAGGTATGTATGATACACATTAAACTAGATTTTTCCCAAGGTATATTACGACATATACAGCCAGATACCACTTGACAACACATGCTGCATCATCTGTCGTGAGGTTTGGACAGTATAGATTTTAAGAGGCTAACACTTGAACAAAAAAGCTATGTAGTTAAATATTAACCTGCTATGCATCCACTATAATGTTGTATAACAAACACACAACTGATTTCAGAGCTATAATATTAATATATAGAGAGTGAACAGTGTGAATAGGTGGTCCTCGCCTTCATGTCTGCAGCCACTAACTGATAATATCAGTTACACTGTTTCGATGTCGTAAATCTGTGTGGTGTGACAACATGTTAAACCACCTATTGTCTTACTTCTACAAACACGTACCAGATGTAAATATCAAAAAACAGAACAGTTATGGTATTGTGGTATAATATACTGTACTTGATAGAAGTGTGAATACTGCAGGAGAACGATATCTGGATATTAGGGCATTAATGGTCTGTCTCAGTCTATACTTCACAGAATTAAACAGGAACCCTATAATTTTTTAAAAAGGTATAATGTTCAATCAAATTATGTTTCTATTTAGAGTAAGGTCAACATTCAGATTTTTGCAGTCAGTGTAAAGAGTATGAATTTCTTTTTCGACAATGTCCACATATCTTTGTCTATCCCCATTCTTTTGTTCAACCTCTTTTCAGCCAGGAAATTATTTAACAGCACCAAACGCAACCTCCGGTTGTGGATAACTCAGCTCCAGATGCTGGAATTCACCCTTGTCTGATTCATGATGTGCTGAGTCTGGATTCCTAGGAAACCTGGGGGCAACATGCACAAACAATGCATACGCACAAAAACCACATAAGCTTAGGTATTTCAAAAACAAAATGTGCGGTGAGAATGTGTGCAAATTCAAGGTGGAGATAACTTAAGGTGAGGGATAAAACATTTAGTAAAATAACCAACTGCACTGATTGTGTGATTCTTTTTTTTGCATTTACACACATTTGTAAGATTCCTCAACCTCTGGCAAGAAGGATGGACCTCCAGCACAGGATATGGGCATTTACAACCAGGACTGTATTCTACAACTGTTAAGAACATTGAAATGAAATTTTAAATTGAGTATAGTGGAGCCTTTAATCAGCTACCACACACAGCACTTTTAAAGCATGTTAAGCTGAGCTGCCAAGCACCAATAGTGCGCTGTGTTCTCAGCTCGGGTTCACATGGTGAAGGTGCTGATTACTGTGGTCACTAGGGAGAAACGAGCTGGCAGGTATGAAAGAGTCCTTTATAAGCAGGATTTAACTAGTTAGTTAAGCTTCTTGTGAAATTCTGTCCGTAAACAAACTGAACAGTGATTTTTTTCAACAGAACTGAATGTGTCATCGGTGCTCTTCCAAAGAAACTATGGAATATTTGTGTATTTGTGTTGTTTATTCCAGCATCCTTCCTCCACAATTCCAGAGTTGGCTGATTTGGCCTAATTACATGCTGTTGTATGCCAGACAAAAAAAAGAGAAGCGTGCCCAGCTACGGTAATTTTCAAGGTTGAAAGTACCTTTTATATTATTCACTTATAGGCAACAGTCATGAGGCAAGATGTCAGCAAATATAACAAAATGTCTATCTCGTATATTGTTATGGTTTTATAATTGTTAGTAGAACGATTTATAGTCGGTTCCAGTATTTTCATTGAATTTCATTAAATTTATTGATAATATTGCAAAGATAAACACACTGATTTCACCACCGATGTTTGTAATAGAGTGAGACCTAAAAAAAGGACAAAGTGTTCCCCCTCCATATTGTCATACCTATGGTGATGCAGTGTGATTTTTATTACAATATATGAATCTAAATTACTCAATCACCTTCTTTAAGAACTTGGGACGCTCGTCTGATTTTGAGGACAGTTTCCTGTGCTTTAAAAAAAAACACTTATCTTAAAACTACAGATAGGCTTGGCTTAACCTAGTAACAAGCAAACTGGCTGCCAAGGCCTTACATAATACATACCAGCCACTTCTTGATGTTGAAAACCACACAAGAGAGATTGAATACAGCATTATGTTTACAGTTACAGCATAGTGTGTGTTTGTACTTGATCTAATTTGAGAAATAGGGACACCAGGCAGACTGCCCTGGAGGGAAACAGCAGCTGAGAAAGTTAGGAGTCACTCTGCTATAAAACTGTACACAAAACTATTCCAAATGGAGAACTAATGTTTATCTAGAGTCCATTAAAACTGTATAAAACAGTTCAGTGTTATCTGCAGGCGACATAACACATGCCTGCGAGTGGTCTCCACTGTGCCAGAACTCCATAGCTCAGTATGAATGACGACTACAGCAAAATGATCATGTCCAAGGATGAATCATGACATGACTTCAGGGGAATAGTGGGCAGACAGAAGCGTCGGATATAACAAAGCGGATTAGTGTCAACGCTGTGAAGGGACAGGGTCACTGGGCTACAGTGCTGATCCAGCCTCACATACTGTATCCAACATGGTCTCATAGCAGTTTTCTTGGCGTGGCCGGATTGAATGCAGACACAAAAAGAGACAATAAAGGCACGGTCTAAACCCCGTAAATGACTGAAACACAATGGTGTTACAAGGTGTCAAAGTTACCTGATAGGGGGGCGGTGGCTCCAGGTCGGGGTCAGCACCTTCTCCGTAGCTAGCCCGGTCCGACTGAGATTCGTGTAGCAGGGAAATATCATCCGAGGTCGGAGACTTCAGACAGTTTCCCATCTCCTTCCTCTTCGGTAGGACTCTCCCCCGCTCTCGGTGCTTGTTCTTGCGGTAACACGGCGGGGTTGCGCACCGTCCACTTTCACGGGTTAACGCGGGCGGCGATTGGGAAGGCGTTTTTCCATACACGGCTGACGAAAATCTCCGCTCCCAGACGACGGGAGGGCTGCTCCGCTCAACAACAACAAAACATCGCTCGGCTAGCAGCTAGCCACACAAAGAGCTAGCCTCGCTAACGCCAGCTAGCACTCGCCGACGAAAAAATAAATAAATACTCGGTTGGCTTAAGAGAAAAACAGACTGATATCACCTCGCGGATTTTTCTATCCGCGGAGGAAGTGTAAAAAATACTGATACATTCATTTAAAATGTCACGGCTAATCGCAGTTCTCCTGGCTGTCAGGGACTTTCCAGTTTGCAGCTGCTGAATTACGACAAAAGGTGGTGACGCGCAGCGCCAGGCCCCGCCCCCCGTCACGTGCTCTTCGTTGAAAACATAAACACAAGAGCTAAAATCGATTAATGAGTCTTGTGGTTACAATTTCAAGGCAGTTTTGATATCATCGGTCCAGTAGTCTCCTGGAAATATCACATGGATACCCGCAATTCCACGGATTTCTTGCTAAGTTAATAACTTTATGTAGCTATTTGGATTTAGTCCCATTGAGATCAATGATCTCTTTTACATGGGAGACGTGGCCAAAATAGCAGCATAAAAAGTCACAGACAGGGAAATCCATTGATAACAAGGACACTTTATAATACCTACATACATTGACAAGCACCAATTAAGTCATTGGTTATTATATGAATAAGAACTTTAAAATCAGAGAACAAGAGCGATTCACAAAATTTCAAGGCTTTTTGAAGGCTATTCCAAGCAAGTGGAGCAGAGCCCCTAAAGGCTTTCTTTCCCATTTTTAGTCCTTTGCTCTTGGAACAGACAACTGGATAACATCTTGTGACCTCAGAGTGTACCTTCTGCAGTTTTCTGAGCAATCAGAGAGCAAATGAAAAAATGAAGTAAATTTAACAAGACTTAAATAAGAACCAAGTAGTGAATGAATATCTGAAAGGTCAGTGAAGGCCACTTCTCAATATATACAATGTGTGTGCTTCTTACGATGCCTCTTCTTCTACCTGGCTGCCATTTCTTTGTATTATCAAGAAAAGATGATAGTGGATTAGACCACATGTATGGGAACAAGAAGTGCAAATATTTGCATGCAATCCTCCATGATCTGTAAATTATAGCACCTTATCCTGCATTGTACATGTTGTATAATGTGCAACTGCTTGTGAAACAAATGACAAAAAAGACAACACAAAATGTTTTTTTCTTTAGTTGCTTCTCATCATTTCATTTTAAATTACAATAGAAACATTCAGTATGTACAGGAATGTCATTCTGCTCAGTGGTAGCCATGCACAGTAAAATATGATGACTGGTAACATCACAATGCCACTAAATTTGGTTACAGTTTATTTCAGCTATATCTGTAAAAGGGAAAAAATAAGATTAATGAAGTATTAGAAAACAAAATATAAATTGTTATCAGAATATTCTAAAGAATGACTGCTGTTAAAATAATAATATGAAAACATTTCCTCCACCATTAAAAACAAATTTAAACTGACTTCTAAAGTCATCATCTTGAATCCTGAACCTTACTCTAATCATGAATAAACCAGCAGTGCTCCAATTCCAACACTTGAGACAACATCTGAGTTTCTATGTTTGGGACAGTCTGCTGCTGGGAGTCAGCTTTTCAAATAAACCACCACTACAGTTAGAGGTAAACCCACTCTGTCCTATTTCAATCGTAGGGTATTTGTTCATATACAGATTATTATTTGACAAATATGATTGTGCTGTAATTATGTTATTCAAGTCATATTTTTTTCTTGGTGGTTGAGGTTAAGCACGGCTGATACAGGAGCAGCAGAGGGGGCTCACAAACAGGAAATCTGTGGAGGTTGTCGCTAAGAGCTTCTTCGCTCACGAGAGATGCTTCACGTCTTGGGGTGAATGGCCTGTTTGTTCGAGCTCAAGTACTGTTGGAGTGTGCCCCACAAACCAGGAGGAAAAAAGGAGGGAGTCTGCCTTTCTAAAAGACACATTCATCTGTCCTCTTAAAACGGGACAATTTGTGTAAAAGGTGCCATTTACAGTATATAAATGTAAAGAACAACTCTCACTCGAAGTCAGATTTTTTTTCTTCTTTTTTTTTACTCTGGAGAGTCTGCATGTGTTGGCTGATTTACAAAGCTCTGTGCAAAAGCCATATGTGATTATAAATACAACGTGATTATAGGTTTGATCGTTTCTGAAAGAAAGTATTCTACATTATTAAATTTGTCTTTCAGTGTTTTCATTATGCTTCGAGGAAAGTAAGAACATTTTAAATAAACAATTAAATAGTCAGTTCTCAAGAAACAAAATGAACCAAAGATTATAAGAGAAAAAAATGAATCCAACATATACACAATTATATCTAACTTGGTCATATTGGCTTTGATCAAAAAGTCCAATCATAGATTGACACAGAACCTGTCAACCAAAACTTTCAATGACACAGTTCAAACAGTCATCTCATGGACCGTGTAGCAGGTTACAATATAGGATATTTACCCGGAGTCCCATTATGTCAACACATTATTATGCGCTGCCTTTCTTTAGCTAAAGGAATTTTTTTTGATCATTTCTAATTTAAAATAAATTGTAAAAGTTGGGAAAAGCTTTGTAGCAACCAGGTCATATGATGCTGCTGGCCAGGTGGAGTCAGTGTCAGTAATTTATAAGGAGCTGCTTTGTTCTTTGGCTCCATCAAGTCCAACCCTACTACCCAGCACTGGGCACATTTTTAGTAGTGAATGCCACCTTTATACTACATAAATGTGACTTTGTTTCCTACCCTAGTGTGCAACTTATGGGCGACCACAGTGATAGACGAACAAGCCTGCTAGAAGCAATGTTTCATTAATATAGGCACATTTCTCAACTTGTCTCTATTACAAATAACTTGAGGAAGTGGACTTCATCCAATATATCTCTCGACCAGGATGTGTCAAACCTGTCTAACCCCGTCAGGGCCATGTGTAGATTGGCAGTCGCCCGGAAGGGCGACACAAACAAGAAAACTGAGTATCCATCTTCCCCCTACCTTCCTGATGAAAAAAACAAATCACACACCCACATAGGCGGGGCTGGGCTAAGCTGAGTGGTGCATTGTGGGGCTTTGGAAACAGCAGGCTGTCTCAGCTCTAGTGTGCCCTCCTCTGTTAGTTATGGGCTGGAAGGCATGTGGATCCCATTCTCTCCCATGGCCTTGGCTTTTTGCAGAGCCGCCTGGATACGGAAGTGTGTTCGTGATTCCATTGAGTAGTTTTTGTAATTTTGCCTGAACCAGAGCAAGAGATGTAATTAGTCACATCAGTAATTAATAATCACATTATTTCACGGTTAAAGTGAGCCTCATCCTTCAGCTTAGCATTAAATATCAGTACAAGACATAGTAAACATTTCTCTCAACAAAAAAGTGGGGAGTTGATTTAAAACATTTCTCAATAAGTAGCAATAACATGAAGACATTTTGCTCTTTGAAAGACGTACTTTGCTGTTTCTAGGAGTTTGACAGCTTCATTAGTTCTGCCTTGTTCCATACACAACAGACCATGCTCCAGCAGGGCATTAGGAACCAGGTAGTGGTCATACTTGATCTGGGTCTCGCTGCAGACAAATGCCAAACAAGAGTGGAAGTGATGTCAGTATGAACAAAGATTCTCTTCAACAGTTATGCAGAATGTTTTATTAAACAGGAAATCCTTCATTTACTAGCGGATGCACAAAGAATTTGATCAGGATAATTGGTGATGACATTAAGCAAAAAACTGGAGCATATCTGTATAATAGTATAATATATGTAGAATTACAAAGAGAGGCTTACTTGCAGAGGATAAGTGTAAAGTAGTGTTCGGCCTCCTCGTGGTGCCCCAGGTGTTTGAGACACAGTCCCTTCAGGAGGCTCAACAGGCAGTGATCATCTATGGAGAACTCAGTCCCTGATAAACACACAACAAGACGCACACCCATTACAAAATAACCATGCTGGATACAGACAATATCCTTCTTTGAGATGCCGGGTTTTAACAAGAATCAGTAAAACATCAAGTGTGTGGGACCAACTTTATTAACTTATGTCAAAAGAAAACAATTATCTTATTCTATGAGAATCTAGAATCTAGCAGATGATCACAAAACAGGAAATCTGTAGAGGTTGTCGCTAAGAGCTTCTTCGCTCACGAAAGATGCTTCACGTCTTGGGGTGAATGGCCTGTTTGTTCGAGCTCAAGTACTGTTGGAGCGTGCCCCACAAACCAGGAGGAAAAAAGGAGAGAGTCTGCCTTTCTAAAAGACACATTCATCTGTCCTCTTAAAACGGGACAATTTGTGTAAAAGAGAAAAAAATGAATCCAACATATACACAATTATATCTAACTTGGTCATATTGGCTTTGATCAAAAAGTCCAATCATTTTAACAAGGGTTTTACCAAGAATCAGTAAAACATCAGTAGTGTGTGGAACCAACTTTATTACATTAATCTCAAAAGAAAAAAATAATTTTATTCTATGAGAATCGTGATACTAGTCGATTATTTCACATACTTGGGCTGCTCTCCAGATCAGTCTGTGCCTCATCCAGTGTCTTCAGCATGCCTTCAGTCAGATCTTTGTGTTTGCCGATGACTGTGTAGCCATTCCAGATGTACATCATCTCCTGGATAAGCCACAGATACACACGAATCATGCGACACAACCAACAATCAGCAATTGATAAAACTGAACTTAAAAAATGTTTTCAATGCGACAAATCGCCTTTCATGAGGAGACTCAAATCAAGCTTATACATTGTAGCTTGGCAGTCTACCGTGGGTCACACACACACACACACACACACACACACACACACACACACACACACACACACTCATACCTACGGGCAAAAAAAGAAAAAAAAAACATACTGACCAATGGAGGAGTAGGAAGACAAATAGGGTTTTCTGCTAGGTAGCGACGGGCTTTTCTTATAGCAAACTTCTCTGTTGGTAAAGATTTCCCCGCTATTTTCTGTTTCAGCCCTGGAACCTGCCTGAAATATGAAATACATGATGAAACCATGAATATCAGCAACATGCGTCAATATAATGGCAAAGACGATTAACACACACAGTTTCCTTGCCTTGTGCCCCCAAAAAGTTTCAATAGCCAAAAAAAAAAATAAGTAAATTAAAAGCTTGATAGAAGTCCAATTTGAAGAAAATTAAAGTTCTTATATTAGTTATATTTCATATTTCTCATGAAACAGCTTCTGAAACAAGAGATTATGATATTGCAGATGTTCATATGTCGCAATGAATCATCTTTATTTCACTGTGAGTAGTTTAAGTAGTGTCACTTTGACATTTCACTCTCACTTCATACCTGAACAGAGTCAGCGCAGTCTCCCCGAAAGTTAGGCAGTCATCCTCAGACAGCATGCTGAGGTAGGCTGCTTTCATATATGCATACGTAGCCTTAGGGAAGGGAAAATGGTTACTACTGCAATTACATCATTCTTTTTAAAAAAAAAAGAGACAAGGAGAAGAAGAAAAACAACAAGTAGGATCGTAGAGAGTCAGACCAGACCTCCAGAGATTAGTTTCACTATCTTTTTCTTTGTCGGGTGGCTCACCTTGGACCAGGAGTTCTCTTTGCTGAGCAGGTCGGCGTAAAAGTAGGCCATCTTCCAGTGCCTCTTGTATGTGAAGCACCACATCAGCTCCCAGTAGCACATGTGGTGGAACTGCTTCCACTGCTGCTGGGCCTCGCAGCACTCCTCGAAACGCTTGATAGCCTGGCCAAAACATACAAAACATTCATCGGTTTCCTTTTTCCTACACATATTTAGTTTATTATTAAATCACAATGGTGTGTCTTTTATAGAGATAAAAGAAGAAGAAGAGTGTATGGCATTATTACATTACATTGTGTCACAACACATTACATTCTATGTCTGTCCAGGTGTGAAGTTATGACTCTGACTTACACCATCCAGGTTGCCTTTGATCTCCTCTATTCGACCAGCGAAGAACAAGAAGATGGATCCCTGAGAGAGAAACATCCCGAAGCACATTTAGGATCATGACACAACAAATCATGTTTATCACTTTGGGAAAAAAATACAGTGCTTAGTACTGTCACACCTTAGGGTATTTTTTGAGATATGGCTGCAGCAGTTTCTCTGCATCTGCAACGTCGCCTTCTCCCGTGCCTGCAAGACAACAAATGGAACAGAACCAACTAAGATCTTTGTATTTTTTGCAGGCTGCAGCTACTCTGTGTGCGTGCATGTCTGGTTTTTGCTTACCCAATATAAAGCTCATGAAGGTGTGATAACAGAGCAGCAGCATATTGCATAAGAAGGATCTGAATGTAGTTTCTGCAGAGCCCTCCACAAGCTGCTGAAGGCCAAACTCCTGCAGAAACATGCACATATACATACACACAGACACACACACAATACACACACCCATGCACAGACACACAATCATACACACATGAGATGAAGGTAGAATTGAGTCTAATTTCGGGGGTAGAAGCAGCAGTCAGAGAACATGCTTATGCATTCTGTGAAGGAAGATTACAAAAATATCATCACAGTTAGTTTGTTCAATATGTGCAGGAGGATGAGCAGTGTCTGTTTATTCTAAAGGTCCAAACTATAGAGTATATATATATATAGATTATATAGAGTATATAATGCAAGATGTACAGAATGTGCAGGTCTACAAGTCAAGATTGTGTTGGCTAAACTCTTTTGACTCCTGATATGTGCATAATAATTAAAGCTGGATAATTTTCAAAGTAGTTACGTAAACCGGTTCAGTAAAGACATAAGTGGAAATGTTAGTCCTAGATAATCAAAAGAAATATCACTCAATACAACAGGTGAGATTTACTGCAAAAACAATAAACTCGTGGAACCACAATAACATATACAATTCATGTGTTTTCACATACTTTCCAGTATTATTCACGAAGAGTGGAATGATCCATGTCGAGTGTCTCTGACTGGAGCTATTACACCCTTCACAGTCCCTCTCTCCACCATAACTGGCTACCGCTTGTTGGAACTCACCTTATTACCCGAGAAACCGACAAACTCCAGCAGCTTGAGTGTCCGCGTGGGCAACATGGAGATCATCTGCAGGAGGCAGAGAAGCAGTGGAAATAAAAGGTTTGCGACAGGATCACAAACCTTATATAAATATACTTTCAACTTGAGACAAGTAGTAGAATCAGTGAATCATTTGTTCAATGGGCCCCGACAAGCAGAAACCAATGATGCACGTTAAAAAGGCTACACCCCCAATTAGTATTAATCAGCATGTTTTTTGGACCTTTGAACCTACACAGACACAGGTGTAAAGTAATAATAATGTAATAAAAGGCTATCTTGTCTGCTGCATCACATTCTTTGCATTTGCCGGATTCTCCAACAAACAATCTTTTTTACTTGTTAAGTCTTTTAAGCATCTGTGCTGTGGCTGTTGATAGCAAACACATTTGACAACTGTGCATTGACGGGTCAATTTAGGCCAGGTGACCAAGCGATGTCCCAACAATCAAAAATGAGCATTCACCAAGACCACAGCATTAAACTGTATAGGATAGTGAGAAACGAAATTTCGATTCCTTTGTATGTCAAGTACATGTGAATAAAATTGACTTTGACTTTGAATGCCAAAGCAAATGTCACAGTGCCATATTGTAATAACCTAACAATAATGTCTTGAAATTCTGCACTTAAAAAGAATCAACATTTGATTTGATAATGTAAAAATATGTGTATATCACTATGAATAAGGTTTATTTATTAGTAGTATTATAGTCAGACTTCCATAACCCTTACACTAGCTGTTTCTTCTTAAAATTGCTTCTTAAAAACCTGATCACTCACTCACTCACACTACACACACACACATATGAACAAATCCTCCCCCTGCAGAAATGTAGGAAAGAGTCTTTGTCTAACTCCTGCACGCCTCTCCCTTTCTGTCTCTCTGTCTCTCTCTCTAGGATTTAGATCTGTGTAAGCTGATGGTAAAATCATCTTATCTCATACTGTAGGGGAAACCTCATAAGCGGCTTCTGCTGCTTTTTTGTCCTCAGGGGCAACAAAGGATGTGTCACGAACATTTTTTTTTACTGTTTCCTTCACAACACTTCTGAATTATCCTGTTAGCAGAAGCTAATTGTTCAAATCGAATGAGTGAGCAAGCGAGCAACAATTATGAAATGAAGAGTACTACATTCAGCTCTCTACTTACTAGATTAAAGGCTCCCACTCCCAATTTAACACCACCCTCAAAATGACCATGGTTGTCGCTGTCTCCGTGAGTGTATCCAGTGGACTGGAGGACTGTGTGAAGCTCTCTGAAGTTAAGAGAAAGATTGGATTGGAGAGGAAAATACTATATATGAAGATGCAACAAGAAGGACGGAACCACTCTTCGAGTTAAGCGTCATACTTGTATGTCTGGTAGCTGTTCCTCACTTTGATTCCCCCTTTGATGAAGCTGATCATATTTTCATCCTAAACGGAGAGAGAACAGCAGGAAGAGAGAATGAGGTGATGTAAAACACTACATCCTCGCTGGTGTCTGATTTCGTTTGCAGGCTTTCTGTCACAGTCTTGTTCCTGACCTGAAGGAAGGTGAGCGCTGCCCTCTGCAGGAGACACTCGGCATAGCAAACCTCAGCATGGAGCTCCTCTGAAGTGGAAATCATGTCACAGTGATTTTAACTCAGGCAGCCTGAAAGCTTGCAAGTAACATAATGGCCAGAACACACACAAGCATACACATATATGTACACATGCACATATTCGACATAGGTTTTAACATAGACCAACACTCAGTGTTGACAGCTTGTCTTGACTGTCTTGTCATTACAGAATTCTACTGACCTTCTGAGAAGCTTTTAGAGAAGCTTGACTTCTTGCGATGCCTGATAAAAAAAAAAGCACACAGGTTAGACCTTTTTTATTTATTTATTGTTTTTACAGCTGCCCAGCATTTTCTTTCTTATCTCGTTTCAAAGCAAACCAGTGACTCAGCTTCCTTGCATTAAAGACAGGATGCTGAGCTGCCGCAGGGTGAGGTTACCACAAGGTGCTGGGTGAGCATTTATGCCCCCATCAATAATCAAAAACCTTGAAAAGGAAAACTGCGGATCTGACATCACATCAGTTTGGTTTGGTGACAGTGCTGCAAACACCCCGGAGAGTCTGTGTTTTTCAGCGGTGGCGTGATGAGCCCGGCTCTGAGTCTGAGTGGTATTCATGACAGATTTTCACAGTGGCTCCAGGACAAACTGTGACAGCCAGCTGTGACATTCTTTAGGGCAAAGGGGCCTGGATGAACTCAGCATGTTCTCTGGATTTAGTATCATGTTACTAATGGGATCCAGAGATGGAAAGATACAGTATCATGTGCTATGTGTGTATAGTAAATGCCTAAATAAGCAATAAAATATCACCTTTGTTGGCTTGTCTCTCTACTGACTGACTGGCTTTTCAGAGACAAAATTCACTTTTCTACAGCTTAGTACATTTTTTTTTCTATTTGCGAGGAACTAAAAAAAGCTCCACACAGCCTGTCATCAGGGCATTATTTCACTCTGGTGTTGTGGGAAAGTCTCACCGCTGACAGAGAGCCTGGGCCTCCTTCATGGTGTTCCCTGCAGCCAGGATGTGCTTGGGTTCAAAGGTCATCATGGCCTGCATCTCTAGGATGGTGGCGTAGGTGAGGGAGTGGTACATGCTGTCTTTGGTTCTGTTAAAAAGAAAAACATGAAATATACTTTTAGTAATACCACTGATGTGCATTGTTTGAGAGGGGTGGAAACGCCTGAAGATTCATAGAGAAGAAGTCCCTTAATCATTTAGTAGAAATGACAGGGCGACAATGTGGATGCAGAACACTGCCTGTTACTGGAATCTTGCTGACAACAAATGGGTGTAACTGGATACGTCAAAGACCACACCCACGCACAAAAACAAAACACAGTTAGTTATTTTTACCTGTGGTTGTTGGTGTGCCACGTCACACCCTGCCTTTAAAAAAAAAAATCGTCCCTACAAGCGATGAGGGCACGGACACTTTTCCAGTGAGTGTACTCGCTGTTCCAGTTAAACAAGCTCGCACCCAGCCGCTCAACACAAAACATTGTTGGTATTTTTTGTTAATATGCAAAACAGCAAGTTACAATCGATGCCATAATCCGCTTTGTATCTGTTCCACATTGTACGGATACAAAAAGGACTACAGCATAGATTTCCAGCAAATGACTCAACACAAACATTCACACAAAGACATGGCAGAATTATTCCGTACAGTAAAAAAGCTGAGAGGCTGAGGTTTGCAGGAATGCTATTGGTCTGCATTATTAACATTTAATTGCCTTTCACTGCAGTCCTCTGTGGCGTTGCTTGGACTTCAAACCAGTCTTTTTTACACAATTTGCACAACAGTCCAGTAAAAGGACATGTTACCATATATTAATCCTGCTTTATTAAAGTTTTGCTATTGGAATTTCTGACAAAGAAATTACCTGACTAGATAAAAGGAAGGAGACAGGGATTAAGGGCATATCATTAATGTGACTTAAGGGCCCATAGGGGACATAAAATTGAAGCTATAAATCAGGGCTTTAGTAGATTACAGACAGTTTTTGTTGAGATTCAACTCTCCACCTAAAAGAATAAAAGTATTCATTCTAACGCAGCCACTGGGGGGAAAGAAATCTAGCAAAAGCCAGACAGCCAGAGGAAGTATTGACTTAGTATAGCCTGCCTAATATTTTCCTTTCCAGGGAGCTATGAGGGCATAGAAATGTGCCAGAGAATTCCAAATATTTGACAACAGCTCTTACATATATTTTTAGTCGACTACCTCTTTGGGCTGAAGGGATGCAAAGCTCGTCCTCCTCCTCCTTGTGGCACTGGTGCGGGCTCTCACACACATTTTTCAGAAAAAATGTTCCGTGATGCACGGGAGGAATTGGTTTAGACGCATGAGTTCACGCATGCCTTGTCTTCGGTTCCGCACACGTCACTAAAAATCAGGAAGTGCAGCAACGGCAGCAGCACCACGACCTGCTAAGCACTTTATTTGTGTCAGCGACAGTGTGGAAATGATACAAATTACCTGATTTGTTCTGAAATGAGACATGAACCATCAGGGAAATAGTGACACATTTTCTGAGCACGGCCCAGAGAGGCACGATGCCGTACTGTCTCACCAAGAAGAGGCTCAATCAATCGCTGTGTTGTAGGTCATAGATGTAACACAAACTGTCTGCACCGCTCAAATACAACTGTGAGGAATGGGGAAGAGCAGCAGAGTGTGGGAATAAGAGCAGATGTGGCAGTACTTACTGTGGTGGCATGTTTGAACAGGGAACTGGCAAATAAAACTAGGCCTGTTGATTTCATGAAAAAAAAAGTCCTCTACCGAGTCCTCTACTTAACAGGCATGTTTCTACAAAGCTGTAGATGCTGCAGTAGCTTCAAATCTATGACTCATAATAGAAAAAAACATATGACCAGAAGAAGTTTGCAGATAGCGCCCTCCACAACAGTGTATAATCTGGGATGGCTGAATAAGATTAAGTAGGTATGAGTTTCTCAGGGGTATTGGTATTGATGCCGGGGCATTAGCTCAGCTTAAACAACGTCTGGTTGGCGATGACAAAGCAAGCCGGCAGCCTGTAAACAGAAATGAACCACAACAGCAAACGGGGCCAGTTGATCATACATAGATTCAATCAATAACCACTAATGAAAAAAAATAGCCAAAGCCCTTGCTCCCATAGTAATAGTCGGCCGCTCAAATCACCTCATTTAAAAAAAAAGGGCTTTGTGTTGGGAGGCTCCCAAGTGGCTGATACTTGTCTCACATAAAGATGAAAAGTGCATTTGCATATTGTTGAAAACATCTTCTTTGTTTCTTGTTCCTTTTTAACAGAGATTTTAACAGAAGGTCAACACTGAAGCAAATATTAAACATATTAAAGCCACACATGTGAGGTGTGATGAATTTAAGCACTGCGTCAGATTTAATACAGAGAGAAACCTGGGTGTATAGCTGGCAAATGTTGATAGAAGATTCAGTGTTTCTCTCTCACACAGCGCTGCACATGTCCTCTCACCTTACATAATGTCACTTATTAAAAGCCGGAGCCCCCCAAGGCATCGGCTTTTCACAAAACCCTTTTCTAAACAGAAAACATGAGAATCCCGACAGGGTTGTGGCTGTCATTATTTGTTTTTTAGTATCCCTACCGTTTAATGAAATATTTTGAAACCGCTCAGCGAGTTAAGTACAATTCAACTAACTTTTACTAAAAACTCTCTCAACACCTAAAAATGATCAGGCCCCTCTTCTCTGCTCTGCTGCAAAGCTAACTGACTGCTAAAAACATTTGCAACTACTTTGTTCGGGTGAACTTCCGTGACTGGAAGAGTACAGCTGTGAGCTGTGGGAAGAAGACTGAGAAAAAACTGATGACAGGCGCCGAGCTGACAGCTGCCAGGCCTCAGGTGACCACGGGGGTGTTGCCAGGGTGGAATTAGACAGGTTGGAATATTTCTCAAATCCTGATTTAGATACTAAAGCATATTAGGGTTATGACATAAGTATAGTCACTTGGCAACGGAGTATTTATGTAATGTTGCAATAAAAGTCGACATAATCGAGTCAGAGCCAAAAATCAAAACTAATTACATTACCCAGGACCTTTCTGCAACTCTAAACACACCATAACAACAGCATGAACAACACGGAACACGCCACACCGACGCTATCTGACAATCTAGCTTTGCACAAAGAATGTAAAGGGTGACGGAAAAGATGATCTTGGTTTTCGTCTGCGTTGAAAAGAAGAAACTGGGGCTGAGGAGTGGTCCATGACCCCAGAGAGAAGCTAGAGGGTGGAGGATAATAGATATGATGAAGGATAATAGAGGAGAGACTGAGCAGTGAACAATGGAGTAACATGATGACACAGTGTTGGAATACAAAACTGATGTTTGTCAATGGAAAGCAACTCGTCAGAGTGAAAAACAGCCATAAATTAATCCGGACAGCATCAGCAGCGACGCTATGTCGACACTTTCTCTGTTTATGACTCCTTCCTGTGCCAGTAGATGGGTTTAGAATAGTGATGCACGATATATCGGCCAACCGATATATATCGGCCGATATGTCACGTTTTTTAACTTATCGGTATCGGTCCGATATCAACAAATTCTGGCCGATATGTCAACAATGTGCAGAGTTAAACCGCTACAGTTAGTTGGGTCACTGTCTGCGTGTCTCTCGGCGACGCGCTAAGCTAGCTGGTCCTAGCGGCTCCTCCGTCACATCGCATCGCCCGAAAAGACAACAAAAATGTGCGGAACGTTGCTCCGGGTGTCGGACGCCGTCCTGTCGCCTTCTCGTCGGCGGAGGCGGAGGTGGCCGCTGTCTTTTCGGGCGATGCGATGTGACGGAGGAGCCGCTAGGACCAGCTAGCTTAGCTTAGCGCGTCGCCGAGAGACACGCAGACAGTGACCCAACTAACTAGCGGTTTCTCCTAGCGGGCTCCTCCGTCACATCGCATCGCCCGAAAAGACAAAAAAATGCGCGGAGCGTTGCTCCGGGTGTCGGACGCCGTCCTGCCGCCTCCTCCGCCTCCGCCTCCGCCGCGGCCGCTGACGTCGCCGCCTTCGCGGAGCTCCACCGGGTCCGCTCCGCCGTACTTCCTCTAACCACACGACAGAGTTTTACAGTGAGCCTTCCTTTAAATAAAGAGCACTGTTGTGCTTTTCAAATGTACAGTGTTTTTTCTGGTCTGTACTAAATTTGTGACACTACAGAAAACTTTTTTCTCTACATATATCGATATCGGCAAATATCGGTATCGGCAGTGACTGCCGATATGTATATCGGATATCGATATCGGCCGAAATTTTCACATCGGTGCATCCCTAGTTTAGAACTCTAAAAGGGTACAGTATAATTACGTGATTTATTATTTCCTCATAAAAACAGGGGCTCAAGAGTCATATGAAAACTACTGGTCATTGCAGCAGAGGCCCAGCGATCCTGACTTCTAGTTCCTGGTATGCATCACCAATTGAAGGCACCAGATCCTACATGTACATTTACCATAGAATGGGTCAGCAGTTACCATAGTGCAATTTTGATTTGTTTAATACATTTTAATTGGATTTATTTATTGGCTCCTCCCTGTCTGGTAAATGTTCCAAGTTTGTCACACAGGCTGTCTGTGATAAATGAAAGGTCTCCAAGCCTGTGGTGACCATGATGATGAAGAGGACTTTAGAAGAAAGAGCACAACACAGCTACAAGGTTAAATCGTTTTCCTTCTATTACAAGTGACCTAATCTGGAAATGCTACATCCCTCAAGTGCCCCCATAAAATTAAGGGTGGAGTAAATGGGTTTTATTTTCAATGTTTGGAAGGCATATTAGAAGTCATGTTTTTTTCGTCGTGTTATTGATGTAACTCTTTGAGGACGCAGATTTTCATATTGACGGTTTAAAAGCAAAAACAATAATGTCACCACAAAATGTTCGTGTTCGTCATGAAGGGTGGCTTCATAATCTCAAGTCAGGTCCAATGAACATTAAATTTGGGTTGACTTTTTAAAGTTATCCCACTGTTCTTACATGAAATACTTCTAAATGCACAAAAATCCTTAAGTTTCCTCCCATGCAAAAATGGTTTTAAAAGTATATGTGGAGCTAATATGAAGGTTCAGCTTACCAATTACTCAATCAAGTAGATATCTTTCAATGTTACAGTGTTTTTAGGGCCAAGCTCCCTGTTGTTGTTGCTATATCGCAGCTCGACTTCTCTCTAGCTTTATGAACTGACATCTTTTTAAGACTTTTTCTTTTTGATCATTGGTGCAATCCATATTACACACGTTTTTAAAAATCATATGTCTTTAAAATAAAGGAAAAGAGAGATCATGGATGTCTGGTTATGTTTGAAAATGGAGGACCAAATATGGAGTGAAATCTAATTTTAAGGTAGATCTCACCCCCAACCCTGTCCCCTAATTAAGAAACAGCCACCTGCACTTTTCTAGATTATTAGACTGAGGATAGAACAGTATATAATTGGGTGGATCGTGATAGAAAATAATTCAATGAATAGCTATTTCAGGTTTGAAATTATATTCATAAAACATCATGCATTCTATGCGGACTATAATAGTTGCAAGTTGCAGCCAACTAGGCTATTTGAATGTTGAACAATGACAACAAGTTATATACATGA
This sequence comes from Eupleurogrammus muticus, assembly GCA_036785175.1. NCBI lineage: Eukaryota > Metazoa > Chordata > Actinopteri > Scombriformes > Trichiuridae > Eupleurogrammus > Eupleurogrammus muticus. The sequence continues at coordinate 12,674,677 of JAYKQN010000006.1, forward strand.
AAATAGCTCTACAACCAGTGTTCTGCAAGTTCACACTTCATGATAAGGGTCAACGTTCAGTTCACACATCGAGGCGGGAGTTGTGCAATTCAGTAGAGCTGCTTCCCCATGTACAGAGCAACAATGCACCAGTACATTGGTTGTACAGTTCATGGTCAGCTCTTTATAAACCAATGTAAAGTGTTTAATTCAATGGAAGGGGAGACCATGCAACCATTCACAGCAGTAAATGCCACTTATGATCCCACATAAGCCAGGGGCGATGTATCATTAGGAGCATGTTAATGTACTGTACATATTATCATTGAGTCAGTCTTTTAGCATACAAACAGTTTTTACTAACGCTTAGTAGTGTGAAACAAAAGTGAAACATGGATTCCCCTTATTTTTCCAAGCGGATATTTTTTGCAGCACTTTCAGGATGTGTGAAGCTAGCCAAAAGCTGGAAGCTGAAGCAGCTAACTGGAATTCAGGGCATATTGTGTGTGTATATTCTCTGTTGGAAAATAATGACCTTATAACATCTGAGAATGCAAAGAAAACACCCAAAACACTAGAAACGCAGCTGCTTGCATGCATGAAATCATCTGTTGTCTCTGATTCATTACATTTGACACATGACACGCACAAAGTCTGATGGATTAAACAGACGCTACAACAGCTTCTGGATGTGCTCTTTACCTTGATTTGAGCCGGTCCTGCGCCTCCTCAAATTCATTTCTGAGGAAAAGATCCAGTGCAGCCATGCAGTCCTCCAGAGCCAGCGACAGGTCGGACCGCGAGCACCTGGGGAACCAAAACAAATGCACAATGTGGAGCGATGAGGAGGAGGAGAGTATTGGAAGCCATAGCACATTCTTGATGAACTAAGAGGTACACGTTGAGCAACATTCAAATGGTACTACATGTATAAAACAAAGGTCAAAGCTTGTTTGCTGCAGGAAAAAAAGTCATACGCACCAAATCTTCTTTTGGTGGTGGTATTTTTTTAATACCTCACCCCATCAAAATAATGGCCCCTTTTTAAGTTTTAGGGAAAACGCAAACACCTTTTTTGAATGCAGAGAATATTATATTCATTAATAATTTAAATTCTAGAGATTAAAAACACTCAACAGACGTTATCACTCCCCAGTAGAAATTGATTGAAGAATCCTGTTTAGAGCTGCTTAAATTGCCTGAGTCAGACTTTTTGGCCTAATGGTCTGAGTAAAACAGCCATTGTCCTATAGAGCATAAAGAGTATGATCCGTTAAGGTGATTTTACCAGACGTGGCAGCATCATCAAGCGAGGATTTAGGCCAAAAACTCAAAAGAAGGACCTAAGCCATTATTTTCATAGAGCAAAGCTGCATGTCATCCCCCACCTCTCTCTCCATAAACATCAATAAAGCTGTGGATTGAAAAGTAAAACAATTATCTACCTCACCAACCAACCTCTCATCCTGCTGCAGGGACAATATTCTCATTTTTTCATTTTTTTTCAAACATTGACCAACTACTGAGAACCTGGGAAAAGCGTCTTTCTGTATTCCTTCGTAACAGGAAGAGAAACATAAACACCGGCTCAAGAGGGTGTTTTTCTGTCAGAGCCCTCGCTGTTTGCATCGCGTTGCACAATAAAGAGGGAATCAGAACACAGTACAGTCCTCGCACAAGCTAAGAGACCCGTTTTGTTGACGATGCTGATTTGATTTCCGTATCCTTCTTTGTAAAAAAATATCTGTTGTGAGATGTTTTTGTGAAAGCAAAGAAACGCTCCTAATGAATGTTGCTGTGTAAATACATTACATGGAGCACATGATCCTCACGTGACACGTATAGTGTGGCCAAACTGAGCATGTCATGACTGAACATCAAGCCCTCTCCCTTCATGACACGCTTTCCCTCCTCTTTGATTTCGCTCAGTGTGCTGATAATGCATCTGCGTCCACTGGTGTTTTATTTCTGCACTTCGGGGTGAGAACAGAAGGGTGAAACAGATCAGCATTCAGCATAATGAGCTGAACAAATGAATTGGTATATCTGAAACACTGATGGCAGGAGTACCATACTAATGTCTTTTCATTAAAATGACCATTAATCATGATTGTTGCTGTATATGAATCCACCTTCTCCATAGATTCTGCTATTCATAATTTCAGTTGTATCCTGGAAAGTTTGAAGGTGCATGTTCCTTGAATTGAAATGATGTGTACAGTGCAATGGCCATTTAAAACGGCTGATTGCTTGTCTCTCAAAAACGCTGTTTGTAAAATTATCAACAACTTAATATCCTTTAGTCCTCCTCCTCCCTTTCTTCCCCAGCAATACACTTGACTAATTTGTCCATCAGATGAACAGTTCTTGCAATCTGCAAAGGAAAGTTACACTATACATTCATGCCTACACAGAGATTATTTCCTGTATAGTGAGATGCTACAATCCACCAAATTGTCATAGTCACTCAGACAATATCTACACATCTTCAGAATGCCGTCAGGAGATATGACTTTTTTGGTCATATCTCTTTAAACCCTGTCTACACCATTAGGCAGGCTAGAGGAAAACCGTATCAAAAATCCTTAAAAATAGTTTTTGCTGGCTTGGTCTGGAGATGGTCTGTATCAAATTTGGTGACGATTGATCAAAATGTGCAAGAGGAATGGCCAAAGAACCAATTTGGACACGATTCCAAATGGCAGAAAATCTAATTTTGTTTGTTTGCTCATCGGCCAAAACGTAAAGATCATTGCACTTAACTCTCGCCTGTCAAGTAGGAAGGTGATCGACCTCAAGATCAACGCGACACCTAACCGCCCCCAAGCACACACTCAAACCTGATTCCTATTTCGCATGAGCAGCGACAACAGTCATTTAGTATCACCTCTGTCAGTTGAGTTGAGGATATCAGCAGCAAATGTTAGAAGAACGCAGAAGAATAGAAAAACTGCGTGACGAATCTGTGTAACAGCGGTGACTAATACATGGCATTCACTTTACATTCCTGCCCATTAGAGACACAGAGGATCTATAAACTCATCATACACACACACGCACAGAGAGACACACTCGCACATACACGGCACCATAAAGGAGCACACACACTGGTGTAGCTCTGGCTAATGACATGCAGATGACTGCTGTGTTCACCATATGACCAGCAGCAGGCTTTGCTTCCTGATAACAGCACAGACTCACAATGACCATTGCTGTTAGTGCCACATACAAACATATGTGCAGTACACATCTTTTTTGGTAGCCACACACACTCAATAATTGCATATTAATCAGGTTTAGGTGTTAACACTTAACCTAATAAGGTTTTGTTATTATGCGTGTTAAAGAGATAGATGTAAGATCGTGATGTAAATACGCAGTTTATGAGATTCTATTGTTTCAAGGAAATTGCAAGAAGTCCAAACCATGCTACAATAGCAGCATAACAGTGTCACAGCGATATCACCATAATGCTTAAACGTGATCCTAATTGTGTGTCTGCCATCGAGACAAAAATGAGACACAAAAGGATTAATAATTCATACATCAATATGGCAAAAAGATGACTTTAGGACGAGCTGTCGTCGCGTACAGTAGGTGTGTTGATGTCATTGTGATTTCAAGGATAATGCTGTAAAGTCACATGTCTTCCCGCAGCAGCCACTGACTAAATGCAACCAATCCAACCGGAGCTTTCTCCGCTGTGTCCAAAGTGTTTATCACCGTATGGGTAAAAGAGCAGTAACTGTCCCCTTTTTTTTATATTGAAGGAGCAACCCTACAAAAGAACTAGAAGCCATGAGATGAATGTCTGTCATTTTACAAATGTGGTGGTAGAAGATTGTGCAGAGGAGATTGGTTTAAGCAGCTCATTCTGTAGGAACAGAAACTTAAAAACAAACTTAGCAATTGTTGCTATGCTTGTGCTAACTTCTCATTTACTGTGTTAATTCCCTAGATCCATATCTTTACCACCAGAGCTACACTTAACCTGACTCTAAAACTACGTTTTGTTTAGGAATCTGTATATATATATATATATATATATATATAGGTGGTGTACAGGTATAGGATGTATTGTATTAATATATAATATTTATGTGTCTGATCAAACTTCCTGTTCCTGTAAGAGGGAAATAATTACTTTATAGCCAAAAAACAACTTAACTGTACCTAACAAACTTTAAAACATCATTTAGGTAGTACTACACCATTAAAGACACAGTGAGGGCCGTGGATACTGAAAGGGTGAGTGAGCACAGATTTTCACACAGTGCATGACACTGTCCTTTAGATTTAAGGGATAATTGTCAATTGTATGAGAGAAAGAAAAGGCGAAACAGCTCAGCACAATGAGAAGAGTCTGTTAAGTTCAGGATGTACATACCGCGCATTGTCCCCAATAATTTAATGTAATTTCAAGTCAGCAAGTCTGAAATTCTGGGTTGATTTCTCCAGAGAGCAACTTGCACAATGATGATCATTATCAGTGAGGCACAAAAACACACACACACACACACACAGACACACACTGATAAAACCACTTAGCAAGCACACAACCACTATTCATATACATGACCCTGCATGTGCTCATGCACACCGGTATGAAAGCACACACACACACACACACACACACAGACCTACACATGAACGCCCTTCCAGGAGTGACGAAGCACTAGTTTATCGACCCGGTTTCACACAGCTTTCACCACATTCGCTCCAGCTGGTATAAGATGTTTGGAGGCTACCTAGCATTGTGCTGTGACACAAAAGAGCTGTTCTATAATAAAGCAAGTTTGTCCACATACCTGAGAGTCAAATCTAGAACACACACACACACACACAGATTTCCTTTCACATGATAATGGGAAGAGAACAGACAACACACGCACTGGGTGGGTTTCCTACATCGTCACACTCAATGACACACATGCCATCCCAACAAGCAGCAGTACTGAAGTATCTTACCCGTTTGACAGAGTCTCTTCCTCCCCTGACATTTTCATCTGGCAAAGTATGTGTGTGTGTGAGTGAGAGAGAGACAGATTACAAAAATTGCTGTGAATGTGAGCCAGGAGGCCTTTCCAGCAGTGCAGTGTAATGGTCTGTGTCTTCTCTAGCAGCTGCAACAAGAGCAGAGGCAGGAGAAGGGCAGGCGGGTGAAGGAGAGAGAGAGAGAGAGAGAGAGAGAGAGAGAGAGAGAGGAGGGGGGGTGTGAAGAGGAAGATAGAAAAAGAGGAGGAGGAGGAAGAAGAGGAGGAGCAAGGACGCAGCAGTTACAGCAACAGCAATCTTTAATAAGATTGGGATGACTATCACACATGGGAAGAGAAAACACTTTCACTTACTCACACAAACACACACACACACACACACACACACACACACACACACACACACACACATACAGACACAGACACAAAAAGTCTGCCCCACGTCTTCCGATAGTCATGCTACAAACAGCATTCTTTGATCTGATTGGATGATGCAAAAAATCGGAGGCCGGGCTAAAGGCCTACGATTCATGGCCTGAGGAATTTTTCATGAGACAAGAAAATATAAAATAAATGGATAAAAACAGGGCGACACGGTGGTGCGGTGGGTAGCACTGTTGCCTCACAGCAAGAAGGTCGCAGGTTCAAGACCGCCTTGGGCCTGGGTCTGGGGCCTTTCTGTGTGGAGTTTGCATGTTCTCCCCGTGTCTGCGTGGGTTTTCACCGGGTACTCCGGTTTCCTCCCACAATACAAAAAACATGCTCAGGTTAATTGGCAACTCTAAATTGCCCATAGGTGTGAGTGTGAGAGTGAATGGTGTGTGAATGGTGTGTGTGCCCCACGATTGGCTGGCGACCATCTGGGGTGTATCCCTGCCTCTCGCCTTAACGCGCTGGGATAGGCTCCAGCAGACCCCTGCGACCCCGAAAGGGAATAAGCGGGATAGACAATGGATGGATGGATGGATGGATAAAAACACATAAGTTACACAGGTGCTTGGCAGTTTTTTAAAAGAGGGACGTGCAGTTTTATAAAAAATGGATAAAGGTGAGTGCTGCACGCTGTGTTGTGAGCACCACAGCCGGTCCGGTCTGCTGCATTGGCAAAGACTGAACACTGCAGCGACAAAACAGTCCAGAAATAGAAGAGATAGATGCAGCACAGCACAGCACAGCGGCACGGAGAGGCAGAATGTGAAATCATGAATTAACTAGTACCAAGGGTTATGTTGTTTGATCATAATCACACTCCACCCATCCAGCAGACTGTGTCTGAGGAGTGTGTGGGCAACAATACATGTACTTATTGGAGAGGATTGGTTTGGTCTACACATCTCACATCAGCATTTGCAATAAACTTCAGTAATTTAAATTTCTGTTTTGACATGCCATTATTAGGAAGAGCATGTGGTTAATTAATTATAGTGTTAAGGGGTACACTTCATCCAGATTTACTAATTTCAGGGCCTTGCTACATCTATCTAGAGCCAATACACCAGAGCTGACATTAATAATCACACTATGACAAGGCAAAATGCATTAACAAACATCAGCTGACATTAGAACAAATATGCCAATATCTATCATTGAATCCGTCCATCTGGGTCCTTATTGTTAGTTTCTTCATTTCCATTAGATAGTAATAATTTGTATATGTGCACTAGAGGTTTCAAGTTTGTACATTATGCTTGCAGGGCCAGAACAACACCTATGGACCATGGGGCAAAAGTTTATTTGCAAGCCTGTATTGTATTGAACCATTTTATAGATTACAGTTAGCACCCCAGAACTTATTGAATGATTCACTGATTGAAAGAAAATCAATTGTCAGCAATTTTGATAAATGAATTGTGATTTTCTTTGATTCATATATTGTTACGATGTTGGATTCCAGTACTAAAAATGCTGAAAAAAACCCAAACTAGATTGCCTTCACCTCAACCTGCACCCAGCCTTACTCAACCCCATCCTATTGTCTCTGCTGCACCTAACCTTAACCATAGAAACCAGAAACACACACCAGGGGCCCTGTAAAACCACCTCAAAGTTCCTGCAATTGAAATGGGACAAAGAAGTCATTATCAGGACCAAAGAGCCAGTCTATCAGTAGTTTATCTGTGCAAACTACTGGAAGCGTTTGCATTTCAGGTTCTGCAAAACTTAGTGGCAAAGCACTGACTCTGATCTACAACATGCATATAAAGTAGGCCACTCTACATGGACAGTGTTAACACAACTGACAGATGACTGGCTGAGATGCACAGAGAATCAGTTGTGGGCGTTATGCTATTGGACTCCAGTGCAGCCTTTGATATCTAAGATCATGGGCTACTTCTTTTAAAGCTATCTGTTAATGTATTCAGTGACTCCGCTGTAGACAGGATGAAAAGCCATTTCATCAACAGACAACAATGTGTCATGTTTACTGGCACCCTGCTGAACAGTGAAAGAGACGATACGCAGATGACAAACCATTGTACGTTTCTGCAGAGAACACTGAAGAAGTTAACAAACAAGTTGAAACTTAACATCTCAAAAAACAAGACTGATACTTTGCTAACATACTCCTAAGATTAGAGGATAAGCTTTTTGCAAAGTACTGCTACTGAACAGGTTAAAGAGGCCAGTTTATGAAGTGCTATCATGTTCGACTCACATCAATAACATGGTTAAAATGAGTAACAGCATCTCCTTTATTAGTAGGCATGCTCACCTTTTAATAGACATCAATTAAACGTGTAATACAATCTCTAGACTTGTCCAATAATGACTATTGGACAATTATCTGGTCTGATACATCAAAACACGGCTTAATAATCTCCAGCTCACACGAAACAGAGCCGCATGCCTCACTCTTCATTGTTTTGATGCTGATGGAATCTATGCCAGGCTGCAATGGATGAGAGCGGAGAGAGACAGGCATGCAGCTTGATTCTGTATTTAAAGAAGATCTGTACCTTACATAAACCTACTCACTTGCATTCACAGCTATTATCCGCCAATATAAGACACGGTCAAGATACCAGATAGGTCTCATGTGGTGGCTTCATCTGACCGGTGGCCAGAACTAATGCTTTAAAGATAACAGTAATGTACATATGTGTATGGATCACATAATTTAACAGGCTCCCACCACCTCTAATCCTAATAGGAAAACAATTAAGTTAAAGAAAGAAATAAACTAAGAAATCAAAAGATGAAAAAAATAATTGTTAAGTGTTCACACATATTCATGCCGTTTATGTTGCTTCGCAACTAATTATTTGTTCTTTGATATAAGAATAGCTAGATCTTTTTTCCACATATTTAGCTGTAACTTTATTCAACATCATCTGTAAGACACACAATCTATATTCTGCTTTATCCACAGCCATGCTGTTCTAGACCATCATGTTTAATTTGGTAATTAACTAATTTTGATCAGTTAATTGAGCACATATTTAAAAAAACTCCTTTACTTTATTAATTTTCGTTTAGTTAGTCCCCATTCACTTCTACCACATTTAACTCCTCCTCATCAGTCTGGTGCGCCGTGAAGCGACTTGTGTATGTCCGAAATGGGTAATTCATTCATTCAAAAATCAGGTCCATATTAAAAATGACTATCTAGATAAAGCAAGGTATATTTCATAGTATTTTTGTGTAGTAGTGGTATTATTAATTGAACTATAATTGAAAAAGGGATTGATCTATAGTTACGTTACACTTATCAATGTTGCAATGGTGATTTTACATAGTTTTAATGCCCATCTACTATGTGGTAATACTTCAAAGTCATACAAAAGTGATATTTGATGTAGAAATAATTAGAGATTAAACATAGACATTAAATATTTACAAAGGTTGGGGAGATTTCATTAATGGTATCTTGGTAACACAAATAGTTAATTAAAAGTAGTTGTCTGTCTTCCAGTGTTGAGTCATGTCTCATGAAACAATAAATGCTGTATGTGCAGTTTAAGACAGTTGCTGTGAATCTGTTATGAACTCACCCATCAAATAAAGTGTTACCAAACAATCTAACCAAAGGCTGTTAATCATGATGGAATCATCATGGAAACAAAAACAACGTTACCCGCGGCCAAGCATAATTTTTATTCTTTTTTTTTTTTTAATCAATTTGGCTGCCTCACCCTGGTCGACTAGAACTCAATGAGATTAAAAAAAACAACATAAAATTGCATGACGTGTTCTTGCGTGCAGACTGAGATCCACTTCAGAAACTGCAAAAGCAGAGTGCGAGTTTCGTCAGTGGCAGATAGACGTGCGTTCGCTGTAGGTGTGTTACGTAGCATCTTGTTAAACGTGAAATACAAACTGTGCATTAAAAACGCACACATGCATGCCAAAATTTAGGTTAATCACACATGCATACACCCCTTAATGTGTGTGTGTCTCTGATTAAATTGATATGGATGGAACCGTATACACACACACACACACATACACACACACACACACACACACACACACACACACACACACACACACACACACACACACACACACACCATTGATAATAGTACTTACTAAATGAAAGCAAAAACACTCAGTCACACTCATGTGACCATGCTAATCATAGTTGACACATTTTCCTCCAATAGTAATCCATAAGAACAAATTGTTACAACTATAGCTTCTGTTCCCTGGAGGCAAGGAACGAGGTGCAACACATATAGTATGGGATATCAAGCCCCCGCGTGACCTGACTGAAGACATCTCGAGTCACGCCTTTAAGGCAGATGATCCACGGTGACATATTTGAGGTCCAGTCTGCACATACATCCGTCACCAGGTCCATCTCTTGATTCAATAGACACTGAGCCTCGCTTTACAACCTAGTGTGGTACCTCACTCCTCAGAACATTTTGTTCCCTTTCAGTCAATTCACTCGATACGGCACATAAAGTATGGAAGAGTCAATTCTCCAGCCCTCTAGTACCCTGGGCTGAATCTTTACTACTGGCCTTTGATAAATCATGCATGTACAAGTCGATGTCCAGCATCGCAACATTCTCTATGTGGTCAGCCCAACTTCAATGAAAAGCTGCTTATATGTGGACAAAACAAACACAGTAGTTGCCTGACAACTAACAACAGCAGAACATGCACAGAGCCTATGAAGGCTCTTCTCCCTGAGATCAGCCTTAACGATTGTTCCACTAACCTCTTATCCATGCTGATCCACATACAGCGGTAAACCCAGACAAGACATACAGGTCTGCAGCCCTTTAAAGGTCCTATTTGTTAGCATGCCCTCAGCCTGCAGGCCTTTACTAGTGGATGACTCCTGGCCATGAAGCAGTACCAACTAATGTGGCCCGCATTGATGCCTGCTGCAAACAGGTGTAGAATGGATGCAGCAAAGCCTCTGTAGGAAATTTAGAATCTATTAGGGGGCATGAATGTGGATCAAGATCGCTGTCCTCACACCAGACCTCACACCTTCCAACATACTGGGACATGGCATGTGCATGTCTGTTTCATAGTGACCTACGTGTCTAAGGGGCCCAAGCAGCTCAGTGTCACTCTTTCAACCTCCAGACCATGAGGCAGAACCTTCTCAGAACCAGATAGAATTCCCCCCTGCTTGTTGCAAAGCGGTGGGCTGCTCTGGTACTGGCCATGGACCCACCACCATAGGCTGACCAGGTCCAGGAACCACCTGTGTCACAACTATTATAGACAGAGGTTGCGTCCAAAGCTCGTGGAACAGCAGCGCCAGAGCAGAATAGCATAAAACAGGCTAGGAGGTCAAACCAGGCAGGCATATCCATGACGGGTTAGTCTGGTGGGGAGCTGACCACATGCCATGTGAACAGTGTAAGAACTGTGAGATGACCGTGTTACTGTTTTTTTACTGAATGTGTAGGTTGGGCCTCATATATATCACATATATCACCACAGATCATCTGACTTAAAGAGGCATCTTCAGCCAGGACACGCAGGGTGTGATCGCCCATACTATAGTACACGCGTTGTACCGCGTGAATCGACTGAACGGAAACACTATCACAAGAGACACTTTGCCACTTTGGACAAGCACAGAAAAATGAGGGGAAAACCATCTTTGTAGATAAACGTAGAGTAGTTTTAATAAAAGCTTAGTTGTTGCTGCCATCTCTCATGTGTGTGCTGTGAAGAGAGCGGAGGGTCATGAGTTTACTGGAGATAATTGGATTTAAAACGCTGCTGCCCTCATGGTGGACAAGTTGGTTTGGCAACCAAAAGCAAGGATTTATGACTTCTATAACTTCCAACATTTAGTTTTAATTCAATATTATGCAAATGAATTAATTGTAATTGCAAATGTAACTGTTATTACACACCACTCAGTAGGGGTTCACTCTAAACATTTGTAATCCCAACACACTAGAGAGTGACCCTAACCCTAAATGCGGCTCTAGTACTTCTAAGCAGTTCTTTTTTTATGTGTGGCTAATTGACAAATGTACATACACTTCAAAATGTTAAGGGACACTTTTGTACCACCATCCATTGCTGAGACAGCTAAAGAAAGAAAAACAAGGAAGTACAAAAGTATTATATGACGCAGTGTTTTCTTTCACTCTCAAACACAACACACAGACGTGAGCTGATTTCTTGTATGACAGAAAAAAAAATAGTACACTATATATATATATATATATATATATATATATATATATATATATATATATATATATATATATATATATATATATATGGCACAGGACGATGCAGGTTGAAGCACCAAAGAGAGCAGTTGTTTTGTTTTAGGAGGCTCTTCCTCTTCTCTGCACATTCAGGCCGTTTATGACTCTGATGTCTAAACATTTGCTATGTGCCTTTTTAAATAATCCTGTAATTGTAATATATTTATAAAAACAAGAACAATATTATCTTGTTCCCCTCTATATGGAGGGGGGGTATTAGGTGAGTTCTGTTTAAGGCCCTTCAAATACCATATCACTGTAATAACTGTCTGCTGTTTGCTATTATGGTGGGTTGTACATTACATGGAGTTTCTCCATCAACATGTGAGTTAACAGGTGAGTAGAAGTCACAGCGACTCCTCCAATGAAGGAAAAGGCTATAATCTTTAGAGTGCTGGGACATTACATATGATTTTTACTCTTGTTAGTACATGCCATGTGAAAATACTTCTCTCTGACTGTCAGGCAGTAGCAGACTCCCCTGAAGCCTGTGGATTTACAACTATAGGTCCATGCTAAACAGCACATGCAATTAGTGTTCGGTTTCCTGGGCTCGCCAACCTGTACCAAAAATACTGCAAAGGCATCAAAATTGAATAATAAGCAAAAAATTTAGTTTATAATAAGTGCACAGCCAAACTGGTCAGCTGTAAGATTGATATGCAAAAGACATTTGGACATTTTACCCAGTACTAGAAACAAAGAGGTATTTTCCTGTTTATAGTTTTGACCTAATTTTTAGGTTGATTTACGGCACAGAGGGGCATTGACGGTTTATTCCAAGCATTTCTTAAGTGATCTAAACCAGGGTTTCCTCATTTAGAGTTTTCTGCCAGGTCTTACCCATTTGATGGATTTGTTGATTCCAGAGCATCTTTGTCGCCTGGTACATGCAATCTGAAACAGAGGAACAAAATCAAGGCTCTTTATGGAAAGGGGAGTAATCTCAGGGGATGAGAAGCAGCTGAAAGGGCAGCTATTGTTTGAGGAACATGATCGGGAGAGCAATAGAAACACAGAGACAGTATACGTGGAAACTCCCAGGCTATTTATTTCTCGTTATTAGTCTGTTTTGGACCAGTTTTAGAAAAGTGCAAATTAGACTTAGACATCAGTTTTGAAAATGATTGTTTCATAACAGATTTCTTCATAACAGATCTCTTTAATGCATGTTCTTCTGTGGTTTTCAACGTAACCACACTTACTTGAAGTCGGTGATGATGGGATCGAGGTCTGGACTGTTTATGACTGACAACCTAGGAAAAAAAGTAGAAGCCGGTCTGTATGTCACTCAGTTGTCAGGGTTTCAGTGTAATTATATTGTCATTAATTTGTCATCAACCCTGTTTATTCTGTGGGTGTGCAGCATTTGTCGTTCTCTTTGTGCCACTGCAGCTGATACAGTCCCTGATTGTAGGAATAAATGTGCACGTACTGGCTCGGGGAACCGGGGCTGTCAGGGACGTCCTCTGTCTGCACGACACCCCTGTGAAGAGGTCAAAGGTCAACCTTGAGAGAACATAAGAATGGATCTCATGGTGGTGAGGAGAGGACATTAGGAGGGGGAGAAAAAGAAGAACTGCGCAGATTCTATTAATTATAGCTAGTCCAGTCCATGCGTAGAGCAAGAGGGGGGTGAATTATGAACGTGTTCATCCAACTGAGCAGAGGTTTGGAATGATGGCAACAACAAACAAATGTCAGCACAAAATAAAAGACTGCATCGCTCTCTTTAATTAGCTAAAAAAAACAAAAAAAAAAAAAACGTCAACAGTCCGTGCCAAGTTTGGACTGAGGCCGTTCTGTCTGATACGTTTTCTGCTGTTATTTGTATTTCTCTGTGTGTAGAAAAAGTGTGTCTGATCGTTCTGTATTCAAGAAACAGCAGCTGTCAAAATGTTAACTTAAACACATATATAGGATATATGCCACATGTAAAATACAGAAATTCCTCTTGCTGGTGGGATAAGCCTGCTCAACCACATCAGATGCTATGTTGTCTAACAGGCTGCAGACAAGGAACAACACACTTACTGAGAAACATTACAGTAACCATAACACAAGCCCTTTTCCTACTGACAAGCACAGAGGTGGCACACTTTCTATAAATTAATAACATTTATCTGAGAAATACCAGCTTTTCTTGCTGTCTGAGTGAGGGGCCAGACACAGGTCACATTTAGTTAAAATCAACCACAGAGGCTTTTCTGTGCATGTTCAACAATCCCGTGATGACAGGATAACACTGAAGCGAGATTTCACTTCTCACGGCGTAGAAACAGACATGTATCGACATGGTCAGGCTTTGCAGTGATTTTTTTTTTATCTTCTTTTCCGGAAGCTTCTTTTTTTCTTCTCTTTTTACTCACTTTTTGCTGTCATTTTTCTTCACGCTTCGTCTCCAGTTGGTGATAAAACTCATTCCACGGCTGTGGGGGGGCTCCGGCGGCAGCAGCAAGGAGGTTTACACACAGCTGTCAAACACACACACACACACGCTAACACACACACATACACACACACAGAGGCAGGAGAGAAGACAGCTCACACTGACTGGAAGCGAATGGAGGCTGAGCTGCTGCTGCTTCCTCCTCCCTGACGTGGAAAGGTGTGTTTAGCTGCTCATCACCATAATAATGACTTTTCTATTTAAATGCGCCGGAACGCAGCCGCCGCAGGTCGCGGCCTCCGAGGTCCTAAAGCCCTCCATGTATAGACACGAGTCACACACAGGCATACATAGATGTACTGTTAAACAAGTAAAGCTGGGGCAGGAGGTAATGAGCACAAATAAATAAAATAATATAATAATAACAATAATTATAATAATAATTTAAACTTTTAATCATAAGCTTAATTACATTTATTTAGAGCTTAGTGTAACATTGTAACTATTAATTTATATAAACCACATATAGGCCTGTGGTTTTCTGTTTGAATTTAAAGGTCCCATATTTTGTACTTTTCCAGGGTTTATGTAAGTTTCCCTTAATATAGACAGATATAGCTATATAAAGAATGTATGAATGGGGGCGTCAAATAAATTGGTGTCATGATTTAAATGTCAGTTCACAAACCAGATGTAGCCTGATGTTTCAGGTATTTAGCATGAGTGGGCCAACTGCATCAGATCAGGTGGTGAATGACATAATGATAATCTGATTGTAGTTTAAAACCCTATTCATGCTTGCTTATTTTTATTCATGTTTTTGTGGGCCTTTTTGATAGCACAAGAGAGAGATGGCAGGAAGGGGGGTCCTGATGCGGGACTCGCCACCTGTAGCCAGGACCATGGCCTCAACACATGGGGTGGCCTCTCCATCCACTGGTGCACTCGCCACCCCATGCTTTTTTTATATTTAAGTAATTTTTTTTGTTCCCGCACTTGGTGCACGGGTGTGGCTAGGGGCCTACTGGTATTAGGAATGTACAGGGTGCAGAATTCCGTATTTATTCATGCTAATTTATTCAATTCCTGAATTGGCATCGTGTGCATCTCATTGTGGATTGAGCATTTTGAATTATGAGACGATATTTATAAAGAGGCAAAAACTAACAACAGCATGCACACCCTAAAGAGATACTATATTGTAAAGGAGAAATCAAGTCTGCACACTATAAATATGCTCCCTTGAGTATTTTAATGGTATGTCTGATGAAGGGCGTGGGCCTCAAACGTCACATGGTGGTATACCATTAAATACTCATGGGAGAATATTTCTACTGCACACACACTGCCTTCTTACAGTATTTATATAGCACATAGAACATTCCTTATAATCAAAACTAATTCCATTCTCACGTTCTACAACATGGGACCTTTAAACTCAACTTTTGATCCAACAAGGGAAAACAATTCAGAGCTAAAATGAGAAAGATCTCAAATATCCATTACATCTACAAGAATACTGTAAATACAGTTTAAGCCATGTTTTTGCACCTTTACACATTTTGTCTGTTTGCAGTGTTGTATTGTACTGTAAGTATGAAAACGTTCAGATACCTCTGATAATATTTATAAATCACTGTTTTGTTGGATCAGCAATTCCAATTAAATACATAATTTAACAGATTTCTAATTTATTCAAGTATTTCTACTTTTTTACTACTTTGTTCCTACACCACTGCATTTATTTCACAGCAGCTTGTTGACATATATATATATATATATATATATATATACACACACATATATATACATATATATATATATATATATATATATATACACACACATATATATATATATATATATATATACACACACACATATATATATATACACACACACATATATATATATATATAACTCTGATGCATCAGTAATAATGATCTCATAATATAATATATATACATACACAACAAACATTTTGAAAAGGGCTATTTTATATAGTTTTACTTGTGATATTTTGCTCATAGTATTTTAATGTGGTATTGCTAGTGTTACCTCAGAAAAGAATACAACACTTCTGGTTAAAGACAGCCAACAATAAACAGTATACATACAATATACATTTTATTTATTTTTTTAATTTTGTTTCAATTTAATGCATAACATATTCTCTCCAAACCTCACAATAATGATTACTCTTACACGTTAGAAAATACAAAATAAAATACAATTAGCTTGAGTTTTAAAAAGCCTTTATGTTTAAGCCTGGAGACATAAGTGGTTCTTGATTTGGAAAATTGGAGGACTCTGGACTCGGTAAGTGGTGGCCTTCACATGCAAAACATGAAAACACATACAGTATGACAAGAGACTGGGCTGTGAAGGTGAATAAAGGACAGACATCTCCTGTTCTCCTGTATTTACAATATATATGAACTGCAAAATGAGCTGCACTCAGTAGGAAGTGTTGCATCAGTCTGACAGTAGACTGCTTAGACATGAGAACAGGAAATTTATAACAAGGCTGAAGAGAGACAAAAAGTCAGAAGAGGAAGGACTGCTCGACATATGGTGCTTGTGGTTTGGTCAGAAAATGACTAAGGAAAATTTAAACAAAATGCCTTCAGAAGTCATTCGAGTCTTCCCTTTTCACAAACCTTGTATCACAGTTTGCTACTGATGTTGAGTAGGCTTTCCCTGGTGGAAACAACCTTAACCATCGAAATAGGAATTACATGAGCGGCAATGACAGAAGACGAAGCATATTTGTCTGACTCTATGAAATTCAGTCATTCTTAGGAGAGGAAAAATATCCTGGATTTCATTTTAAAATCATACAATCAAATGCAAACAAAAGAAGCACTACCAGTGCCGCACTTTGAAATGAGTCTTGGTGTGAAAATTGGTGAAATGGGTGAAATTTCTTTTTTTACCTCAGGACATAGTTAATTCTTTTAAACACACTTTCATAAGATAGGTAGTTATCCTTGAGAAAAACACTGCTTCAGTGTTCCTCATGTGGTTCAATCAGGATTAAGTTATACAATCAACATTAATTGTTAAAGTCTGGATACACAGATCATGTAAAGTGGGTGTAAATCTGTTATTCTGTGTCCATACATTCTTCACATTTTCTATTTTTTTTTTTAACTTATCAGGTTCCAAACTACCCAAGTTAAAAAACATCTCAGGCCACATTTATAAAATGTCTCAGATTGTGCCCACATTTGATGGTTTATTAAAAAAATTAATTTAGGCATCATACCATTTAAAAGAGGAGACG
Source organism: Eupleurogrammus muticus (assembly GCA_036785175.1). Taxonomy (NCBI): domain Eukaryota; kingdom Metazoa; phylum Chordata; class Actinopteri; order Scombriformes; family Trichiuridae; genus Eupleurogrammus; species Eupleurogrammus muticus. Next base: position 12,692,020 of record JAYKQN010000006.1, read on the forward strand.
TTTCTGGGTGGCAAACCCCCATTTTTTTGAGCTGCATTATCTAAATGTCACATATCAAATTTTTTTATTTTAAACAATGTTTACATCCCAAAAATAGTTATGCATTGCCATTCTGCCATCCACTGTAGTGTGCCCTGAATTTTAATGCACATTAATACTGTAGGTATTCATTAATAGTTGTAAATAGTAAATGTAGTTTCATTCCTTTCAGCATCTCCCACAAACTAAACTAACACAGATAGACCGGACGCAGGTAAAAGCGAGGCACAACCTAAAATTAAAAAAAAAAAAAAAAAAAAAAAAAAAAGAAGTAAAGTCTCTAGGAGCTGAATGCGGTAGTTGCAACTGATTTGTTCATTCTTAGTATAAATCTGCACATGCAATTCACCTCATCTCACAGAGAACCGGTAACCTCCAGTTCAACATGTTGAATCCCGTCTCTAAAATAAAATAAAAAAAATCTCATTAGGCCTTCTGCCGGTGTACAGGACTGGAAAAATACAGTCACAACATTTCAGAAAAGGGACTTTCACTTCTAGATTTTGTTTTAGAGCTTCCTCACATTTTTGCATACAGTTCACAGCAGAATGTTTATCACTGAGCTGGAAGGTAATCTGGGGATTTCTACGCTCCACCAAATTCACCATGAAATCCCTAACATACATTTAGAAGCTACTGAGAGGTTAAACTCAAAGTAGTTCATTTACGAGATAAGTTTGGACATTTGTCTTTTGAATGCATGTTTAAATAAATTCCATTCTGTAGTTATAACGTGGCACTTTTAGCCTGGAGTTGAAATCAAAGGAACAAAGAAATTTAACACTTGACAACCTCCAAATCCATAATCACTGCATCTCATTTTCAACAACGTACACTCCATCACGGTCCTCTCCTCCGTTCGAAAAACCACAGAGACCAACAGGATGGGGGGAGAAAGGCGAAATGTGTGAACTGTATGAACTCAGTACAGGGAGAGGGGTGTCAAAAGATTGAGAGGTGGGTTTATTCTAAGAAAGTCTCTTCATGGGGTCAGCAGGTGCTGCTGAATCAGTCCTATACAGTCCCCATGTTGCTTTGGTGCTTTCTGGGCTAGGCCAGGCTGTGCTGTGCCGTGCCGTGCCGAGCCATTGAAGGGGTGGGGTCAGGGGTCGGGGGGGGAAGGGACAAGCTCCTCAGGAGAGTTCAGACTTGCTGAGAGCGATGGCCAGCTCCAGGTCCTCTTGTTCCTGCTGGGTGAGCCTGGCGAGCCGCTCCTTTTCCTCCCGCTCGCTCTCGCGCTTTGCCCACTCTATCATGTCTTCCTCTGTCGGGTACTGCTCCATGAACACAGAAAACACACACACACGGGGGGGGAGGGAACGTACACATATGCAAAGATTTATGAGGATAAAGGGGACACACAAACATATGCACGTAATTAAAAGGTTCGCAAAGATAAAATACGTATGCATTGATCTAATCCATTTCTGATAAAGTTGTGTGTGTGTGTGACATCCATGAATACAGGAATAAAACCTGAAAGGAGTAAGCTTCAGTAAATTTAATGGTGACAATGAGAAGCATCTACATGTTTAAAATTTGGATGTTTAATATTCTAATGAGTGGAATTACAAACAATTTTGTCTCTGGGGGGCTTTCAGAGGAGGTGGTCAGCCATCACAGTACCTGATCCAAATCCTTGAACTGGTGGGAGCAGTAGATCCATTCTGCTCCCACCAGTTCAGTGTATTGTGTCACACTGTTAATAGTGTCTAGTACTTTTCCTAGAAAATCTACTGAAACAGTTGAAACCCTAATGGCTACAGTCTTTTCTCAAAGGAGAAGTTTGATGTCTTTGCAGGTCAAATACAGGTGTAACTAATTTGTAAAAGAATATTTATCAATAGCAGCACCCTCAAATTGACAGATTTACCGCTCTGTTCTCTGACCATCAGTCCATCTTAAAAGCAAACAAGCTATTTAAATCGTTTTAACTGGACTAAAGATAGGAAAAAAAAAAAAAGAGTGACACTTCAGGTGTGTGTCATTTATAGTGGCATGTGATCAGGTCGGCGCCAGGAGCAAATGGGAATCATGTGACCAGTGGGAGCTAAAAGCTGCTGTTAATCATTACAGACAGGACATGCTACGTCAACAGGTTCATACTTCTCCGTGACAGACAAAAAGCATCGCAGATCATCCAGTTTGTAACCATGCAAAACAAAAGGAGGCAGCGATAATGACGGACAGTAGCAGGTTTGTCTTAAAGGGCCGAAGACTTTGGCGTGGCGGTGGTGTAGAACATGCAGGATGACATGTAATGGACCCTGAAGGAAACAATTATCACTGCTGCTGTCAAATATCAATGAAATCAGACATCAATAAAGTATTTAGCAAGAGAGAAGATGCTTTTTATTGAATTTGAAAGAAAACTCTTCACATATACTGACTGTTATTCATTATTTTTTAAATATATATATGTTTTTCCATTTTATATACTGAAGTGATCTGATCTGTCAAAACTGTACTGGTGTTATTGCATCTTTTAGCTTATTTAGTGTAAATCATTTAAATTTGATATTACTGCAAACATTTTCCAAGCATACCACACTGTAGCTTTGCCTTATCTTCAAGTAGCTCCTTGGTTTACATTCAGTTTGGTTCACTAAGAATATACATCTTTATTGCTTATGGCATGGCAATGGAGGGATGACATGACTTCCAAACAGAAGTAGGCTGCTTGAAAGAAACATTTCTAATAAACAGCATAAGAATAGTCAAGACATATGAACTAAAATCGCAAAAGCTGCAGGATGGTCTTTTACAAAAAAAAAAAAAAAAAAATCACGCAGTTGCAGGTAGAGAAGCCATAGATGGTGCCCTTGAATCAACTCTTTATTCAACATCTTTGACAGAGGTGTAGAAAGGGGTAGAGAAAGAGAGAGAGAGAGAGAGAAAGAAAGAGAGAGAGAATACAGCCGAAACTGGGATGAACCAATGAATGAATAAAGGGATAGATAGACCAATGGATGGATGGATGGATGGATGGATGGATGGAAGAATGGGAGATGGAGAAAAAAATAAATGATGATCTGCAGAGTAGCATTGGTGTGAGCGAATGACTGCCGGCTGGTCAAACACAGTTAGTGCGTGCAGGTTACATGACATGCAGGGAAGAGGAACACACATTTGTCGTTGACTAATAGAGTCATCCATCCCAAAGTCACACACGATGGTACATTTAATGTGCACTATTACAAAAGGAGGAGCTCACAGGATTTTTAATACTGAAAAAATGTATTTGCAAGGGTTAATCTCATGTTTTGGCATGTGAGATATTTTATATATTATTATTATTATATGACATATTTACACTGATGTGAGAGGAAATAATTAAATGCAGTATCTCTCTCTGTTATTGCAGCTCAAGTTGCTGCACATTTGTTATGGAGCCTGTTTAATCAGACAGGCAGGTGATAGCTTCAAAAACTTCATAAAATGAGATCCCACTCATCATGCAGCAGGTGATATCTGCATCTCTCAAGGTCAAGTGATGCAATGACTTTCTGCTGCAAATGTGCCGACTCAGCAACAATTTGGACCAATCAGGAATAACCATTTTGCACCAATTTCAAATTTACCTGAGACACAATTACAGTGTAAAAAAGGTGCATAAAATACTCAGTGGGACAAAAGGTTCAATAAAATATATATCTTGAAATATGCACGGGATGCAATGTCAGTGTACTGTGTTGGGATGGCTAACAAAAGCCAAATGCAAGCTGCCTCTCATCTCTCCATTCACTGCCAACCATTACAAGAGACTCCACAACCTGTGTCTGCATCGAGTTTATATATTATTATACCTATAATAACAATCATGCACATTCTTCATAAAGTATGACAGTGCAACTTCAATCATAAGGCTTAAATTAATGAAATCCAAAGATAACTCTGTAACAAAAAATAACAATTACAAGTATAAGGAATCTTAACATGGCAAGAAATCAAGAATCAAGAGCAGCTAAAATATACACAAGCAGCAGTCGACAGCAAAAAAACCCTCAAATTTAGAAGAGCCAATAGCTTGGGTCAACTTAGCTCAAGAAAATGAAATGATCAGATGAACAAATGAAGCATGAGGAACCTGCGCCACTTTGTATCAGCCAATTAGATCACTTCTTTTTAATGGCAGTGGATGGAGTGATTTATAAGGCCAGCCTGATTCGCTTGGTGGATCGTGGTTTATTTGAACAACCGGATGTTATTCATGAGCAGGAAAACAAAAAAAAGAAAAAAAACAAAGAGAAGATGGCATTTCTACGGAGAGTCAGGTGGAGGTGAGGGAGAGGACGAGAGGGAGGTGCTCACTTTGTCAAAGCTGGCAAATCGGTCAGCTTCCCGTACGTTGTGACGAGGAGGGGAGGAGGGGGCGAAGGGGTCGGCTAAAGGATCCTTGGCAGGCAGGGAAGAGGAGGAGGAAGAGGAGGAGAAGTCTCCGGAAGGCTGCGGGAGGAAGTGCCCTCGTCGGTGGAAGGAGTCAGAGGACTCTGTTCTGGAGAGGGAGGATCTCTTTCCTGGACAGGCGAGACACAGAAAAGCAGACACATGCAGAAACATGAATGGTGGAAAGAGAGCACAAAGTGTAACTTCCAAATATAACGACTGGACAAGGTAAGTACTGACCTGGAGGTGGAGGGGGGGGTCGAGTTGGCGTACCCGTTTTTGGGGGAAGAGCTGGGGGTATGTCAGGGCTGGCCGACTGGCTGTCATCTTGGAAAAGGTTCTTATTGTTGATGCCAAACTGGTCAGCACCATTTGACTGTAATCACACAGAATAAAAAGTTTAATAAAACTATAATGTGTAGTAGTATGCCATTTGCTCAGATCTTTTCATTGTGCAAATTAACATAGCTCTTAAAGTTTAGAAAAGAAGAAGTGTTCTGAAATGACTGCATTAGTTAAAATATGCAACGTATTACACATCAAAGAATGTGTCACAGTGCATTCTTTGATGTGTAGTATGTTGCAAAATATCGATGGCGCGGTCCATGAAATACTGTGGCTCTTACTCTTCCAGAGGTTTCTGTAAAACCACAATACTCACTGGCAGTTTCCAGTTTCAGTCTATACTTCTGGTTTTGTGGCAAAAGTGATGCAACAATTTCTACTTCCACCGACTCAAATGACATTCAATAATACAGACATGTTTGAGTTTAAACTCGTTATTTCATTGCTGTGAAACAGTAATGATGATTGATGATTATCTAAACATTACCTTTGACAAGGCAGTGAAATCTGCAAAGCCCCCTCCGAATGATTCATTACCAAAGACAGCAGCGAATGGATCTGAAACACATGAGCACAAAATTATTTTCCCCATCTTTAATAGCTGTAGTGTCATCTTCTTCCAGAGGGTGGCACCATACCACAAATCATACCTGGGTCTGAGCTGGCGCTCACTGTAGTACCACCTGGAGCAAACGGGTCATTGGTTGCTGCAGTGTCCTTCTAAAAACAAAAAAGCAAGCATATTCAGAATATTAAACAATAAACTCAGCCGTGAACATGTGCATCATCAAGTTTTATGTGAGGTCAGAGGAAACCCACTTATTAAAATTCATCTGGCGGATAAATTTACACCATAAATCTATTGTCTCATATTCTCACACGAATAGACATGAATGTCTTTACAACATTTAATGGCAATCCTAATCCATCAATAGTTGAAATATTTTATCCAGACCAAAGCAGACAAGTCTGTGTATTGTCACTAGAGGTAGTTGACTAATGGAATTTTGAAATAAGCAGCGTTAAATTCCCCCTAAATATTTCTTTTATTGACAATATAACTCACATATAAAAATATCGATACAGGCAAACATTCACATACAAAGCAGGTTAACAAAGCAGAATTCACTCTGCAGACAGCCTTGTCTAATGTTAGAGCTCCCCCTTGTGTGACCTGGTCAGTGGTGAACAAGCAGAGAATTATCTGTAGCCCTACTCACCACAGCCAGATCAGAGCTTGGTGTAGAGCAGTTGAAGGGATCCGTTCCTGTGTCCTGAGTACTAAACGGATCCGCCTCCCCTGTGGTGTTCATTTTGCCTCCAAATGGATCGGAATCACCCATATGATTCCCCGCGGAGCTGAATGGGTCCGTGGCTGCGAGAGCTGGATTGGCTGGTTTGGAGGTAAAGGGATCTGGATCTTCTGCCGGTGCTGCTGTGGCATCATTCAGCTTGGCAGCAAACAGGTCCGGTTCTGGCATGCCGGTAGTGGTACCAAAAGGGTCAGCTGAGGCAGTGAAGGGGTCGTCTGAGGAAAAGGTGGCGCTGGAGGTCTGTGTGAAGAACGAGTCTGCAGCAAATGGGTCTGTCCCTTTGAATGGATCTCCTCCGAAAGGATCTAGTTGACAACAATCAACAAACAGATACGCCGTGTTAAGGTTTGTTAAAACCAACCATCCGATGCTTTCATTAAGATTCAGTTGCCTGTTGATCGCCTTTACGATTGTGCTGAACTCACCTGCAACATCTGCTTTTCCAAATGGATCATCTTTGAATGGATCATCTGCAAAGAAATGGGTAGAATTGTGGCGTGAAGCATGGCTCTTTATTCGTAAGATTTTGCCTAAACTTCAGACATTTGAGTAGACTCACGGTCAGTAAAGGGGTCTGACTGGAAGAAATCCATCTCAGGCAGGGAGGGGGCGCTGGCCTGGGGTGGCATGGAGCGAGGTCCGACTTGAGATGGTAATGAGGTGGCCGCGGTTTCTGGGGACTCTGCAGGCTCCGGTTTGCTCTCTGGCTCTGGTGACGCAACCTGTTGAAGCATAACCAGAGCTGTGTTGACTAGCCTGAACACTACAGGAAACAAGTTAAACATTGTGTTTACACAGAACACTTTGAGGACATTGCACAATGTCACGGTGGATCCCAATGAATGGTGTAGTAAACATTAGAGATGTTTTGCCATGAGCTACAACTAGAAACTATGCTAATTACAATGATGCAGATCTTCCAAAATGTAATTCCAGACAAATACCAGGAATCCAAGATAATTTAGTAACTCTGGGCCTTCACCTTTGGTGGGCTGGCTTTAGGCGACTCCTCTGTATCATCTATGACGTCAGGTGTAGGGCTTCTGTGTTCCTGGAATCAGGAGAGGACAACAAAGCAATGATGCATTTGGACAATTTATTAAATTATATTTTACTTTTAGTACAATTCTTGGTTTGCTGGAAAACTGTGATCATTCAAAATGTATTTTAACTATCATCAGATGCTTGACTCGCTGCTCGTAAATGTATTTATTACCCAAACTGTGTTTTCCAGTGGTTTGGCGTGGATGGAAATATTACTGTACTTCTCAGAGGAGGCTAGACTAGTATAGAGATCATCCAAGGCATCGTGTTTCGGCTTTTCCTCCTCGGTTGTCTTTGGACTCTCTTCCTCCTCCTCTTCCTCTTCTTCTCTCTCATTCACTCCTCCTTGCTCTTTTTGTTCTGAAAGTTCTTTCTGGAGATTGCACACAGCAGCTGGTTCCTCTTCTTTCAGGTCTTTCGGTTGCTCCTCCAGGAACAGGTCCTGCTGAAACAGGTCCTGCTGAAACAGGTCCTGCTGGTGCAGCTCTGTGGAGGAACCTGCCGATCCATTCACCATGACAGGAGAGTTGTCCTCCAGAGCTCTCTTCCAGCTGAGCTGGGCGGTTACTGACCTCTCCTCCACCTGAAGGTCGTTTAGTTTCTGTTGAACCTGAATAGGTTAAAAGATACGAGAAAGAAAGAAAACAGATTTAAAACATTGTTTCGACAAACCTTTAGTACAGGAGATAGAGATCTCAAACTGACCTGTGCAACTTGTGTGAAGGAGTCTCGCACAGACTCCTGTAGAGGTGTGAGCTGCTCCTGAGCAGCCTGCACCTTTTCTTGCAGCCTCCTGCTCTCCTCCTGCAAAGCCAGGAGCTCCTCTCGTGCCTGAACCAGCTCCTCTTCATACTGACATATCCTCTGTTCCTGCTCCTCGTGCTCCGACTGCAGTGATGTAATCTGAGATGGATGCAACCAGTGTGAATAAACTGGTGACCAAGGACAGTTCTGAGACTGAAACATGTTATGTGCTAATGTGTGTTTTACTCTATAATTATATACTGTAACTTTCCAGTACCAGAGTTGAAAAGAGAATTCTACCAGACGTACCAATTGGGTCTCTTGGCTGGTCTGCTGGCGAATGTGAGCCAGCTGCTCCTCCAGGGAGCCCTTCTGTTGGTCCAGCTCCTCCAAGGCCTCCTGCACCTTCTGACGCTGAGTCTGGAGTCGCTGCAGCTCCTCACTTTCCCTCGCCACCTCATCCTGTAAGTCCTGTGACGTGTGCATGCAGCATATTAGTACAAACACAGGTACTGTTCTTTAGCTGACGATAGTAAATTTACCCCAAGTATAACTTATAGTGTTATATATAGACTTGATAAAAAAATAATATCTTGTAATTTAGTATTCTAGATTGCAGCTGAAAAGTCAGAGTGTTTGATAAGGCTTTTAAAATGATGCTTTCAAGCGAAAAATAGAAAAACAACAATCAGAACTTAGCTTATGAATGTTTATTTTCAGCTGACTTTCAAATAATGGATGCCATTAAAACACTGGAGGGAAAGTCTTATGAGCAATCTCTGTGCATCTGTAGCCAGAAATCAGGTCAACAGAAATATACAATATGTGACATCAAGGAAAACCTCAGACACACAAACATATAGAGGCAACAGTGCTTGAGGCTACCTAGGAAATTCAGCCAGACTCCCTTGAGATCCATGCTCCGACAATGGATCAGGCTGAAATTCCCCAAAGCAAAGGCGGCTAGCCCTTTAAGTCATCAGCTCCCAAAATAGAGTCTATCTCTCAGGCTCAGAGCAGGCAGACACGCCTACACAAGGACACTAGCCTCTTCCTCTTTGAGCAACAGTGACTGCGTTTCTGAACAAGCATCTAATAGACTGCTGGCCAGATACATTATTGATCTCCTACTCCAGTGTAGACATTGAAACAAAAACTGCTTTAGCACCTACAGCAGTTTCTTTCTGTTTTCAGATTTGGATTTTTATCTTTCAAAGAGGACAAGGAGCAGAAATATAAACATGATCATACATGTAACTATGAAAGCCACCAATTATAAAAACAAGAAAACAAAGAAACAGTCCATGTCATTGAGTGTGTTTGCCCATACCTCCCTCTTTTTCTCTTCATCTAATGTACAAAGAACAAAGGCAAACTCACCGACAAACAAAGAGAGCAAGACCTTACCTGCACTTCACTGCTGCGCTGTCTGATGGCCTCCTCCTTCTCCTTGATCTCCTCCTCCACAGTGCTCTTCTCCCTGGGGGTCCAGCACAACAGACAGGAGTATTTAGCCACCGAGGACAGAGTGTGTAGACCCGGGACACCGAACCCACCCAGCCCCAGCCAGCTCTCTTCACCCTGCCCCTGAGCCACCGCCACCACCACCTCGTCTCCCTGTGCAACCATGATCCTGAAATCAAAACTCCACAGTAGAGCGCAGCCTGCAGCTGGAGCAGGTCTGTGTGTGTGTGTGTGTGTGTGTGTGACGCGATACAAAGAAAGGTGGTGTGTGTGTGTGTGTGTGTGTGTGTGAAGGAGAGAGGCTTCCAGTATAACAAGGCTACAGATGTATAGTGCTATAAGTGTGATGAGGGTGAGAGCTGGAGAAAGTGAGCATGTGCTTGCTCAGTTAAATGTGTGGGAGATGAGGAGCGAGAAGCAGATGGCTGACTTGACAGAAGAAGAGAGGGAGGAGGGAGGAGTGATCATGACGAACAGACCTACAACATCATTTCTTGCTGTCTGTGTGCTCATCCTGTCTACTTTCACTAATTTCATCCACTCAGCCAGAGAGAGAAAAGAAGAATTGAGACGTATAGTAGAGATGCATCCTTATTAATTATTATTAACAAATGGACCATCAGAAAACCTGAAATGTTTTTCCTAAGACACTTCAGACCAATAACCAGTACATTTCCCCCCTCAAATCATTAAACCTTACGAGTGACCAAGAATCTGTCATTGTACAAATGTATAAACCTTAGTATGGAGATGGAAGTAATCATGCAGCAGATGTAAATATCCGCTATAGATTGGATTTTATTTGTTATTTTTAGCTCAGATTTTGTGACCATTTTAAAAAACCAATAGCACTTTGTTTATATAAAAAATGAGCAACAACACTAAAGACAACCAGAAAGCTCTTTGCAAGTACTAAAATGAATGTCTCTGTAAACCCACTAATACTAAAAGTACCGGTATCAAATTGCTTTATGTTTAAATTGAGATCCTCATTCTACTTGATCGACCCCTCTAACTATTTCTGTACATTCCACTAGGATGCTCACTTGTGTTCTCTCTGTGCTAATTGTCTCCTTCTGTTGAGGTGCAATCTCTTGTACACTACAGGCTATTACTAAGATGTTACCGTCTTGTTTAGAATAGACTAACATTAAGACTCACAAATTACAGACACATTTAATTTATTATTGTTTCATACACATGCCTTTAATAAAAGGCAACATTTAAGGAGATTTTTTATGTAAAAACAATACATAAGACGCCAGTTACTATACCAGCTAAGATTCATTTTTACATGACTGAATAAAAAAGGCATTAAGTCCAAAGTATAAAGTAGTTATCAAACACATCCAACCATCTAAAAACAGACCAAAAATAATTCACTAAAGCTTTCAAAAGCAGTATCTATTTTTATATTCTTGTTCTCACATCACAATGCACAATTCCCTTGATAACAGCACATCTTCCACCCACAAACCTACAGACTAAAGTGGAGTATCACTCCGATCCTCCTCTTACCCATCATCATCATCATCATCATCTCCTTCTTCGCCATCCTTCTCTTGAGCGGCAGACTGCTGCCACATTTTGAAGCAGTCACAAACATTCATCATCTTTTCAAGCTCCCACCACCTTTCTGAGACTTGGAAAGCTCTGGTCGCTGTCACCAGTAGTTTCCACTGCACCGCATCTTCCTTACCTCTCTGCCCTACCTCAAACAGCTGTCATGTAGCATGTGTGTGAGCTTTGTGTGTGTGTAAACATCTGTGTGTTTATACACATCAGAAGGTGGGGGTGGGGGGTGAACGGCCTGTTTCTCACTTCTCACTCTCAGCTTTCATGAAAACAGAAGTGCTACTTCCTGTAAATTATGGAAATAGTCATGATAACTGATTCTGAAATAAATCCCTTGGTGAAACTGAGATAACATGAAGCTCATGTTATCCATCGCATCAATAAGGTGGCCTCCAGTTCATTGTTCTAGAGGTTTGTTAAGGGTGACCTTAAAGAGTTCAATAAAAAAAAGCCGAACATGTAGAACTGATTCAAGAAAAAAACACTGTTATTGCAAAGGATGTGTTGCTAAAAGGTGCAATAACCGTTCTTACCTTGACCTTATAATGAAAAAAGCAAGTAAAATGCAATATTCTATGATATGAGGCTTTAATACAAAAGGTTTTCCTTATCATGACAAGTCTGATCCATGAGAAAGATGCGTCCCGATGAAGAATGTCTAGCATATTTTACACATTACTTCCTTTCTCTCTTAACTTCAACATCAGCTACATGACACACCTTCACTGTCTGAGCACGACACCCTTCTTAAACCGCTGGAACTAAATTCTCAATTTGTGTAAAGCACTGCTCCCTGGTGGTCAATGCAAAACACAACCATGCAACCAAATATTTGCTCAGTCAGTGTCCTGAGGTCACTTCCAATGAATTATAATTTTTGAGATAACGATTGTATTTTTCCATTTATTAGGAGATTCTGCCACACACATAGTGTGGATATTCCTCATCACAGCAGCATGAATAACATAAACTGCACCAATAGGGTGCAGCTTGTATGCCAACATACACAAACGCTTACCTTTGTAGTTCAACAATCTCATTACTAAGAGAGTCCAGCTCCTTGATGGCAGAGAAGTCAGCTGCCAGGTTCGCCATGTTGTTCTGGAGAAAATGCACGGCAGGGAACAATTAAGAGGTGGATCTGTACTACAGATAAAACATCACGACATTGAGCAACTCTCTCTACTCTAAGCGAAGACTTCACTTTCATTACGTTTTTACAAAAAAATACAGATGACCGTAAAAGCACTTGATGATCAAAGTCCTGGACACTACAGCTAGAAATACTAGAGTATATGAAACAACACGGTCACAGCACAGCACAAACAAATAAACAGCAGCTACAATGATGGTGTTTACACAACTTGCACAAAAAGCCACTGATGAAGACGGGAATCAGAAAGGGTGGTAAAGAGGGAGGCTGGCTCAAATGTAGTGATTCATGGAAGATACTTGTAACCGGGTCCTGGCAAAGCTCTGGGTCCAACAGTGTTGTTCATCATATATACTGTGTTGGATTTCACTTTGTCCTCTAAAAAGGTGGAGAATGCAACAACCTTATTTGCTCTACTTTTAATAAGAAATCAAACAAACTCCAAGCCTTTGATTTGCAGCCATTAGCTACATGTGAGGATGTGGGTGCATCTCAGTTTACAAAAAACAGAAACATCTACTTGTCAGTATATGTATATCTGAAGTATAAATACTAAAAACTGCTAATGATAATTATGACCTCAAGATTTATTGATAGATAAGAGCATGAAAAGCCAGAAAAAGCCAAATAGTTACATTCATTTTGAGGGTTAGAGCGACACAGCAGACAAGATGACAAGGATAGACGGCCTGCAGAGAATAATGAGATGCACCAGACTCCAGTAACTACTACACACTCACTCAGGCGTGTCCCCATCCACATGTGAAGTGGACGAAATGGAAAAATGCAAAGAGCAGACAGAGATTGGACAGCAACAAAGTGCTGCATTGAGGGGAAAGGAAAGACAGACTGTTGCAAGCAACAAAAAAATCCATAACACACACACACAAAGACAACAGGAGAAAAAAGGAATAATGTAAGTCAAAATATATCTGCAATTATCCAAAAGGAAAGAAACAAATAAATATAACTCTTCATACAAAAAAGTTAATTATTGAATGCTTATATAGAAAAAGAAATCTTGCATAGCATCCCTGTATACACAAACTACACTATACCAACACGCAATTCCAAAAAAATGGTTAAAAGTACTGCCGTTGTGCAGAGTTAGATTCAATCAGCAACAGATCGCTCAGGCAAATGGAAAATGTACAAGGACAAAAGAATCCAGACATTCCTTGCCATCACTTTATTTGTAATCCTCGGACCTCAGAGCGACCCACCTGTTTCATGTTTTGTTTGTCAGAGGGCGGGATCATCTCTGGGGAGAGGCTCTGCGGAGGGTCCAGGCCTTTCGTCAGCTTCTGATTGATTAGAAAAAGAGCCAGGGCAAACTGCTCTCGGGTCAGTTTTCCTATGTCTCCAATGTCACAGAGCTCCCTGAGAGGACACACACACACAGTAAAAGTTATGCAAGAGTGATGTTCGATACCTCAGGCAAAAACTATTTCTGATCATCATGTTCAGCCGTTATGGAAGTCAATACGCTGGACGGGTCACAACGGGACAGAAGCTCATGAGCTGTGTGAGCAAAACAAAAAAAATCCATATGATGTGATATTTTCCTGGTCGGATGTGTCAACGCGCACAGCAGCGCTACGAAATCTAATGTTGTTATCCAGCATCAGTACTACTGTACAATTAGAGCTTTAAATAACAGGCTTTATTGACCTTTTAAATTATCATATTTATTACTTACATGTTCATTGATAAACAAAAAACAACAACTTTATACCTAGATTACAGCTATCATTTTCATACTTTTAAAACAGCCTATTAAAATATTATAATATACTGTATGTTGAATGTGAAGGCCCTAAATGCTGATAGGATAATTATAAAGAGTATGCGGTGAATGTTTAATTCTTTTTTATTGTATTTTTTGTATTATACCTCAACCAAGAGTATATGTATAATATATGATGTATAGTCAATTTTTATATTTACATCGGAAATATCTAAAATTCTTTTTAGATACATTTCTTCTTAAATTTTTTTTTTTTTATATAATTTTCATTAACCTTCTAATTTGTGTTTCCTGTCATAAAACCTAATTATAATGTTAGGCTATAATATTTACTCCATTTAACATCAGTTCTTAATGAAATTAAATCTAATGCTGTCATTGATCATACCTGAAGAAATGACTAAGAAGGAAGAAGCTATATTCAGTAATCATCTTTCTCTATACTTAATTATTACTGGTGCTTTTTATTATGATAAGTAGTATCTAGTCTATCTAGTCTTGTTCATCGTGAGGTTTCTTCATTATTTCTTAAATTAAGGATACAGGGTGTCAAACTCTACAGTGTATTGATACAAATTAGTAATTGAGGCTGAAATAAATCAAACTGATTTACTAGACTACAGTGAAAGGTTGAAAAAATAACCACAAGGTGCGTGTAAACAGGCCTTCACAGAATCTTTGCGTACCAGATACGTGCAAGGGTGGCAGACGGCAGACCGGTCTTGAGGAAAATGTCTCTGACTTCGGGTCCAGACACCAGTCCGTCCATGTCACTATCTGTCTTGTTGAAGAGCTCATCGTACTTGGCCTTGTCTGCTGGCGACACCACCCACTGGATAGGAAACAAAACTTAAATTTAACAACTGTAGCTGCAGGTGGAATTTAAGTCAGCCGACATAGACAACAGGATTCTAACTCAAACTCAAACTTCACCCACCTTCAACCTGCCCGTCGTCTTGTTCTTTTGAAAAACACGCTGAACTAACCAGTTTGAAATCATTGTGCAAAGTATTTGTCGTTACAGATATGTTGTGATAAAATAACAATATCCAAAACCTTTTCAGGAGCTGCATGCACAGGCACAGGAGAGGCAGATCCCGTACTCACAGGGGCAGCGGCTGGTGTTGGGGCAGGAGCTGGGGCAGGTTTAGGGGGGTGGGGCATGGTCTTAGCGCCAGCATGGGAGGAGCGACTGTCTTTGACAGACGGGGGTGAGGGTAACAAGGGCATCACGGGAGGCACCGAGGGTTTTTTCCTCTTAGAGGGTGGAACCAGGGGAGGTGGTAGGGACATGGGGACAGGCTCTCCCTCCAGAGCTCTGTACACCAGATACATGGCCTGGGGAAGGGCAATAGAAAGAAATAAAAGACAATTACCAATAAACCATCTTGTAGTTCAGTCGTCACACTTCTTCCACATGTCTGGAAATTGTTCCACTCAGGTCTACTGAAAGGATTTTCACATCCTGCAAGAGCTTCCAAGATTGTACTTAAAATATAAGCACACACATATAACACAAAATTGGGTGTAGGATCCTTCCTGGAGTAAAAATATTCTCATTGTCAAGACCAGGGAAAAATCGCCTAGACTATCAATGTTGGCGTATATTTAGAGCAGAGTTGAATATATAAGATTAATAATACACTACAATACCTACACAAAGACCAACTGCAGATTAACTGTAACCTCTGTGATTTCTTTCAATCTAGGATTATTTCTTACCACAGAAAACTCATCTTTGTCCAACATGCCATCTCTGTCAAGGTCGCTGAGCTCCCACACCTTTAACACAAAGACGATATTGTGAAATACACATCATTACAAAACTATATGATACAGAACAACGTGTCCCTGAAAATGCTGACTCATTCCATTATCTTACTTTCTGATTTCAATTTCTAACCCACGTATTTTTTCACATCCTTTCCTTTACTTTCTGCCTTGTGTTGTTTCATTTGTTAGGTCTCAGTAAGTCATGTAAATCAAGTCTATTATTCATCAAAGCTTTGTGGTTTAAATAAGATCCTACGGGAGGTTTTACTGCCATGCAACAGTACTGGTGTTAAGAAGGCGTGAAAGGGAAATAACGAAAGCCTAATCATGTGTACTGCCATCTGAGTAAATTGGTAATGATTTTCATAAAGCACAGTATTTCTCTGTTTTTGTTTTACAACAGAATTTTAATCTCAAATGCACTGTTGTGTTTTTGAGCAGTGACAATAAAGGAAGTTTTATTCTAATGTCATCTATAATTCAGGCTTCATCAGGCTCATACCCTCCCCAAGATGTCCACTGGCAGTTTGGAGTTTAGCAGGACGGGTTTGACTTTGTCTCCTGTTAGCATCCCTCCTACTGGACCCAGACTTTCAAAGATGGAATCAAACTTCATTTTCTCCTCGGGCTGGTGAAAAACAAAAATAGATTCAGGACAAACATAAACATCTTAGGAAATAAGATACTAAAAATAAACAGAGAAATTCCGTTGTTGAAAAAATGTCAAAATTATTCATAATCACGTGTGCAATTAGCACTTGTGCTTCTAATTATTTTTTAGTCAGGCAGACTAGTCCAGACATTGTGGTATTTAATATGTTATCTAAAATGTCTTATATGAGGAAGACAAAAATAACAAGGCACAATTAATTAACAAAAGAATCATTGCATTACTACAAAAAACAAAACAGAGGTTTTAATATCTTACCTTGACAACCCAGGGACTATCATTAGCCACCCCCCCTGCTAACTGTGGGCTGCTTGTGTCGTGCTGGAGATAAACACATCACAATAAAATATATACTAATTGCTCTGGCAGTGAAATCAAATGGCAGTAGCAGAACAGAGTTTGTTCTAATGTGTAATCTATTGAAAGCTAACTTCAAACTGCTGTCATAGCACTGACAGCAGGTGCAGGAATGCAGTAGCAGACTTACAAATTTGGGGGGAGGAACAGCCACATTAAGGCTCTTGAGCGCCACCTCCAGGCCATTCTGAGCACAGGCCACCAACCGCAACGCTATGAAGAATTGCTGACAGGAGCAGAAGAGTAACAAACCGAGTGATCATCTGAAATCCAAACCAATGCCTCTAAAAACCAGTCATTCATAAATGCATTATATTGTGATCATACCTGTTTGTTGAGTGCCCCCTTCCGTTCAGAATCTGCCAAATCCCAAATCTATAGGGGGGTGAACAAATTGATCTCCTTCAGCATTACAGGGCAAAGACAGCACAAAGGTGTTGCATCTGCACTGATTTGACTCTCTCTTACCTTCCCCAGGACCAAATCGGCCAGGCCCGACCTCTTCAGGAACAGCGCTGCATCGGCTGCTGCCACCCGCCCGCTGCCTGTCGGATCAACCTGCACACACGCAGACATAAACACAAACTCCATAAAGAGTCTACATAGACTCAGAAACACCAGTAACACATCTGTGCTGCTCGCCAGCTATTTCAGTGACAGAAGAGCAGTGTCTGAATGTGAGAAGGCTCCAAACGCATTCTCAGCTGCAAGTACCCTGTGGGACGAGGGACTCTCTGAGTCACTTAAATAAATTCCGATAATAAAGCAAAGTTATTTTCTCGCTAGTCTATTAGCTTGTAATTGAATCTGTTAGTACGCTATCATGAGGCTTGCAGCAAGCTCCTCTGACATGTCGAGCAAAGGAAAACATTATTAATTCATAGAGATACTTCCTGGGCAGAAGCTGAGGGATCTAACACTGCTCACTGCAACACTGCAGTTTATTGCTTACTGCCATCCATATTTCATTGTATTCTAGCTACTTGTTTCACAAAGAAATTAAAATAAAATACAGTGGTAGATGAATTTATAGTCTTTATTAAACATGAATCTGGTCAATGTGAAAATATATTTGCATACCTGCCGATAGTATTTGTCATAGTAGGGATTTCCACTGGAGAGCTGTTGAGGAAGACAAGGAATTTATATTTTAGAAGAGTTTGCAGATTACAAAAGCCAAACAGCATTTAGACCACATTTATATGCATATATTCACTGTATACATCGTTATACATCTCCATTCAAGTTGCTTTATGTTTATCAATGAAACCTATCAAATCCTTAAAATAGTTCTTTAAATAATTAAAAATAGTATTTAAACAAGCTTTCACTATTCTGCTCATTTCAGATTAAAAAGGCTCAAACAATCAACAAGTGTTTGTTGGCTTAACGTGTCATCTGCAAAGCCAAGGCAGCTGAAAAACTACAACCGATGATTCATAACAGATGGGAGAGTGACGCACACAAGTTAATCCGGCATGTTACTAAACAATCAACATTAGTTTCATCCTCTGAATAATTTGTCAATGGCCCTACACATCATCCAGGTACAAATGATGACTTTTATGTGATTTTGATCACTAAGAATAGATCTCACATGAACCTTCTTTTTTTTTTAATAAAGCAGACACAGTAGCTCATTTTTTCCCCTCACACAACACACACTGTTTAAAAAGGTTAACCTGCACAAATCAGATCAGGACTACAACTAACAATCAGTTTCCTTGTCGATTAATTATGTTTTTCTATTAACCATTTAAAATGTCATTAAATGTCCATCACAAGTTCTAGGAACAGGTCAAAAGCTAAACAATTTACGGTGATATAAAGCAGAAGAAAGCAGCAAATACTATAAATGGTACCAGTAAATGTTTGACATTTTTGAGTTAACTGATTAATGAATAACAGACCAATCATATCTGAGACTCAATTATATGAGAGATACTTTATGCTGCATAGAGGAAACTTGTACGAGTCTGGATAGTTTCTGCTGATTTGCACACAGCGTTAGAGAAGCCATGTGAGCTATCTGACTTCAGGATATAGGCTACACTTCCCAAGACAAATGATAGTCCACTTACAGAACAACAGGACATCACTTCACAGACAGAAAATGTCAGCTCATGTCATATCCTCTTTAAACATCCCCCTTTCCTCCTCTAATACAGCCCATCATCCTCCACTGACAGAACAGGAAAAAAAACAGTTTCCGGCTTATAGCTGAAGCTGACAACTTGTTGCTATTCCTTTAAAATGAGTCAAGTTGAAGTGAAAAAGGAGCGGACAGTAATAGTTTGAAACTATGAATCAACTGTGTTAGCAGCAAATTCAACCAGCGGGGTGAAGCTTTATCCAGTTTCTCCACAGTGAAAATGCGCTGATGTGCTAAACCACTCCCTGATGTAAAACAAAATAAAACAGCGTTGCCAAGATGCGCTTGGCTGTCAGCGTCGTTCAAGACTTACATATCTCAGGCACAGAAGAAGAGACTCGCAAGAAAAAACACAGCTCGTCATAGTCGCCGGTCAACTGCCAATTTACAGTGAGATAACTGTTAGACACACTTATCTTTCTCTGGCCAACACAACTTTCTTTCCCCCCCCTGTGACACACAATAGTGTGCCTGGAACTGATGGTGGCTGTAACACTGTGGTCTTTGTACTGCTGTCTCTTAAATTGAGCATTGAAAAAACACCCCTCAATCATTGCCCAGCTCGTCTATACAAAACTGCAGCAGAGAGCATGATACGGCTGACAGGTCGCTCTAGTTTGTTCCAGCAATTTCAAATTGCGAATCCACCTGTGGATATAAAAGCACTTTAATGTCACTAGTAGCAGCACCAGACAGGACGGCCTGTGTGAGGATTATCAAGTTGACAGCAGCACATTTACACCAAGAATTAGTGGCTGCAGGAGATAATACGAACCGGTTTTAGGACTCATCTGTGAGAGTTAATAACGTCAACTTGGCTGCAGCTCCTGTCTGTTGTTATAGAAACAGTGGCTCGGGTAACAAGTCTGGGAACTAGTTATTAGACATGACCGCTACCTGCTAAATAACTCATTTGCTGTGTGTTCACCACATACAATGCATAATTTAATTCAAAAGCAACATGTGCAGGATTTTCCCTTAAAAAAATTAACTCATGCAATCGTAATCCCTCTAAATATCACCTGTGACCCACAAGAAGTGTGTGTGGTGCCTGTATTTTCTACTTCTGTCATTGTTTTGGTGTTTCTGGATGCCCTGTGCAGCAAAACAAGGAGAAAAATAGAAAATACAGGCACATAAACACAGCGAGAGGGATTACAGCTGTATGAGTTCATAGATTCTTCCTTTCTTGTTTTTAAAGGGAAATTCTGCATTCTCTGAAGTACAGCTTACAGACTGACATTTCGTGACAGCACAGCTGGCTTGTGGCTAGTCAACTTCACTTCCTCTTACGGGGAAAAACAGAAGTTTTCACAATCTATTGTGTCGTTGTTGTTGTTGTTGTTGTTGTTGTTGTTGTTTGGGACACAACACAGTTAACCACTTTCAGAAAGGTCACAAAGGAAACACCAACCCCGTCAGTGAAGCGGTTCACGCCTGAGAACAGCAACAACCAGGTCGGACCGTGTAGCAACAAGCTACACGAGCAACAAGAGGACACAACTGTTAGAAACTTCAGCTCGTTTGTAACGCAAGCGGGAAACATTGCTAGCAAATACGAAGTGTTAGCCACAACACAAATGACAGTAAAGCCACAACAGAGCCACACATGGTATCTATATTATCCTCTTGGACCGGGTCAGGACCGACTAGCCTGCGGTGAAAGCGAGGCAACACAAAACCAGATCCAACGAAGCCAGGAAACGTTCCGGGGCTTAACTGAAGTTTGATTATAAACAGCAGCTCTGAAGCAGCCCAACACACTCACTAGCTGCTAGCTGCCATGCTAGCTAGCTAGCTACGCCCTTACGCAGTCTCCAAAGAGATTAGACAGAAACTTTTCACAGCAGGACCCAACTTCCAAAAAAAAGAACGCGGACGCGGACCGAGGTAAGCACGCGTTTCCCCCCCGCACGGCCCCGCCGACGCCGCCGTCGCGTCCCCGGAGCGGAACCGGCGGGGCGAGGCGAGCGGGTCGCTGTCGTTGTGTTGGAGTTGTGAGACAGTGTTACCTGAGTAAGAGACAGAGTGGCAGCCATAGTGTTTCTGTTTCCCACCGCTTCACGCTGCGCTACTGCCGCACACAGCCAGGGGCCGCTGAAAAACCCGCACTGGACCCGCACGGGATCCTTCACGCAGCCGAGCCCCGCACGCTGCGACCCAGGCAGCACCGAGGGAAAACAAGAAGAGTACTCATGTACTACACTGTATTTAATATATGTGATATATGTGGAGTGACTGTGAAAAAGATTATGAAAAGAAACATGCTATTAATGAATTTTATAGGTGGATTATATTCTTTAATTATCAACATTTTACGCATTGTTTTTAATGTACTACTTATATTACTACATAATTATAGTTCTGAGGTATTTGCACTTCATTTTTTTTAAGTTTTTCCATGTGATGCTACTTTATACTGAACTTATTCAGAGGGATGTACTGTACTTTCTACTTACTTTTCTCATTTAAATATTTTACCTACATTTATTTATCTTTATTCTAAAACTAGGTTCATTTTTCTTTTGTAAATTTGTGTTAAAAAAACGGTCAAATATTGTGACGCGGTGCTAATAATATTCTATCGGCTCCACATCAGTAAACTAAAACAATAAAATGCTCTCACTTGTATTTATTGATTTAAAAAGGAGTGTAATATACTATAAAAATGCTTAATTTAATTCAGGACTTGTACTTGTTATTGAAAGTTTCTATTCTCATTCAAAGGATCTGAATACTTTATGTATCACTGATAAACAGTATTGAAATACTTGAGAGCCCTTTTTCAAACTGGACAATCCCTTAAGGCAAACAGAGTTTACCACAGGTTGTGTATTCACTCTATCTGTACTGGTTAGTGGTGGAAAGTACTGAAGTATGTACATTTACTCAAGTAATGTACTTGAAGGACAATTTTGAGGTAGACACATCCTAGACCTTTTACTTAAGTAAAAGTAAAAATACAACAGTGAAAATATTACATTACAAGTAAAACACTTTCATTCAAAATGTGACTTTAGTAATAGTACATAAGCATTTCCAGCTACATGTACTATTGTATCAAACATAAACATACTCATTGTGCAAAATGGCCCCTTCTAGGTACAGTACATATACTCATTCATTGACACACATACGCAAGCAGCATTATAATGTTGTCAAGGTCAATTCATTATAACATATATTGTTGGGTATTCAAATGAAATAATATGTTTTATAAACCTATCAAGTTTTATGTATAAATTGTATGAATCACAA
Organism: Eupleurogrammus muticus; assembly: GCA_036785175.1. Lineage (NCBI taxonomy): Eukaryota > Metazoa > Chordata > Actinopteri > Scombriformes > Trichiuridae > Eupleurogrammus > Eupleurogrammus muticus. The sequence goes on from JAYKQN010000006.1 coordinate 12,714,040, forward strand.
TATTTACCTCTGTAACATAGAGAAGTGAAAGTATATAGTAGCATAAAATAGAAATAGTGTAGGATTACATCTAGGTTAGTTTTCACCACTGCTGGTTATTGTGCCACCTGATTTTCTTTTATTGTTTTGATTTTTCGCAATTTATTTATTCTGTTACAGTAGCTGTTGTATCATACTGTATCGGCTAATATCTAGATTATTTCTATCAATGTCTGAATGTTGTTTCAAAGCCATTTCCACATACAGCATTATCTGTCTTATCTAGCTCTATCTATTTAAATGTGAGATAGAGAAATAACTTTTAGTTTATTGTCACCATATAATCGCCATATAAAAGCTAGTAATCCAAAGTTACTTTCAATATAACAAAAGACAAACTGAAAGGCCTTCTACTCATTTTCCTTTGGATGTTTTTATTGGACAGAACATTCTTTTATTTTTTTTTTTAACACAGCAACATGAGAATCTTCCCACTTCAATTACTACCATTAGTACAAAATGTGTTTTTTTTTACAAAAGGATCCACTTTGAGTCTGTTCGGGACAGTGTGTTTGGGTACAGCAGTGCACAGATATTGGCATCCGAGATGAGGAAACTCCAACTATGAGCAAACTTAAAAAAAAAAAACAAATATGAAAAAAAAACGTGTACCAAAATGAAACTTTCCTGCTACTGGATTACTCTTACATCCGAGTTATGAGCACAATTTTTTCATTATTATAATAGTGTAAATATGTTAACTGTACAGTAAAAAAAAAACTATACTGTGTTTCTACTACACGGTAGAGACTCGGTTTTACTGGATTCCTTTTCCACAGCAGATAGTACCTCCTCTATGTCACTGGTCAATGATTTTTGATAATTCTCTTGTGCCAATATGTGAGTTGCAGTATTTTTTACATTTTCTTTTAGCTCAGCTTGTTTGGAAGCTTTGTAAGTGTGATACCAAAAATCATACCAGGTAACATTAGCGATTTTTGCTCGGGAAAAACCAAAGAGAACCCACCCATGCGAGTAGGGTCATGTGGAGTCTTATCATGTAGTGGAAAAGTGGCAAAAGAACCCTGTATTCCATCCTATGGGCCACGGTATTTTTTTTTTCTCAACAGGTTGGCAAACACAGTTTCAGTCCTGAAGCAATCTTGTCTCAGTGCCATATGCCCTCAGAGACTTTGAGACAGTGATGTAAATGACAAATAAAACAAAAACATGATACAGATTAATAACAAACAAAAAACACATGAGGTAAACAAAACATCATCACGGTATCATCCACATACCAAATATCACTTTTTTCCATTGTACTTCATAATGACGCAGATCAAATTTTGGCAAAAAAACAAAAGATCATTTCTATATTTCTGTTGGACTTTCTTGTGTAGTTTCTGGTATTTTGACATTCGTTATGACATCTTCAGTTGGGGTTCTATTACTATGCCTCATTAAATAATAGTAGTAGCAAACGGAAACAGAAAGCACAATTGTAATTGCCCTTTTTTGCCTATTTTCTCGCTTTGTAAACAAACAAATAAAAAAACCCATCCCACCCCAGGGTGTCAGCTATGAGGGTTTTTTTTATCATCATCATCATCTCAGTCTGTAGCCTTGTTCCAGTGGCTCATTGACACAGACAGTCCGCCTACTTTCTGAGCAGCTCTGCGATTTTATAACTCATCCTTGAATTTAGAGTCTGTATCTTCATCCTCTTCGTCGTCCTCTTCCTCCTCCTCCTCGTGCTCATCCTCCTCCTCGTCTTCCTCCTCCTCATCCTTCTCCTCGTCTTCGTCCTTTTCCTCATCTTTCCTCTTGTTGTCCTCCTCTTCGCGCTTCTTCCTCTCCTCCTCCTCCTGGCTTTCCTTCATCTTCTTCTCTGCATCCTGGAAATGAGGCAAATAAAAAACGCAAATAAGAAAGTGGCATTAAATTAGCAGTGGGTGACAATACTACATGAATTTCACATTTAAATACCATAAATTACCAAATAACAGTCTTGTTCAATCACTTAACAGATCAGCTTTTTATTTGAGACCAGGCAGCAACGTAGAACTTACATCTTTAAAAAGGTCAAAGGGCAGTGTCAGTGGTTATGTCTTCTTCTGTGATTTTTTTTAATATATTGTACTCAGCATTCATTTGGAACCGGCGGTTAATTAAAACTCAGCCAATTTTGGGTAATTTATGGTATATTAATATGCACTGAAGATATGAGAAAATCTGTATGTACCTTGGTTTTCCCCCATGTGTCGTTGCCTACTTCCTCAGCCAGGTTTGGGTCATTAGTGATTAGGAAGTTGTCAAAGATAGTACCAGACTTCACCTACATCAAACAGAAAGTCAGCACAAATTTACAGACGAGTGCATCATGCAAACAAATTGGCTAAAATATTTCCTTTATTTTTTTTTTATTACTTTGCAATAACTGATACCACAATCTAGAAAATGAAACACGTGACACATACAGGAGTAGGTCTAAATTTCCTTTTCCTAGCTTGATATAAGTAGAATTAAATGGTATATATTACACATTTGTTATTTATTTAAACATTTAGATGTGTTATTTAGCAGTAAATAGTCAGCTATAGTCTTTTACCTGCCACAAGTCCAGTCCAATCACGCTGAAGCTGTCGTATTTGTAGATCTCAGAATCAGCCGTGTACTCTGGGTTGTCAATCTCAGGGTGGACCCACTTGCCCTTGAAGGCGGGGTTGTTGATCTCTTTTGGCTTCCACTCACCCTATTAAGAGCAACCACACACAGAGCCACACAGCACGGTTAATGTTGGCAGAATCAGTCATTTCTATTCCCGCTCATTCCTCACTCAGTCACAGGGGTCAGTGGAGCCAATCCCAGACTCTCTAAGGAGAGAGGCAGGGACACAGCCCAGACAGGTCACCAGTCTACTGTGGGGCACAAACACAATCTCAATCCAGGTAACAAGAGTCTCCAATTAACCTAAGCATGGTGTTGAACTGTGAGAGGAAGCCAGAGTACCTGGAGAAAAACCCACGCAGACACAGGGGAAAAATGCAGATGGCAGAATAACAAAAGCAAATAGTTCTACAGATTCAGAAGTTTACTTGTAATATTAAACTGTTATAATATAGTATTGGTCAGATTGTAGGGTTAGTCATTGCAGCAATATAGCAGTTATATATCAACATTTGTAAAATGCTTAGGAAGTAGTGGAAAAAAAAGATCTGCATTTGTAATATCTCGTTTGCAATTTCATGATTTTAAAGTAGATGCTGCACAATTCATTTTTTACAGAAAAAGAAAATAAAAGAAATAAATTCTTAAATTACTGTGTCATTTACTTTTTCATCCCTGATGGGTGCACTGTTGACAGCAAACACAACTGGAAATTTAATATACATCAAATACTGTGGAAAGAGCTGTGTACCCTCTATGGAAAATACCTTTTTTGGTACTCTATTTTGCATAAGTTTTAGATTAAAAAAAAAAAAAAGTAAATTATGCAACATATTATATAAGTATATTTTCAGACAATGCAATAATACAGTACTGTCAGAGCACATGTGTATACGTGCTAAAGCCATTTTACAGTTTACCTTGTAATCAGGGTTGGTGACCATAGGTGGCTCCCATTCTCCATCCATCTCATCATCCCAGTCATCAGGTTTTTTAGCATCAGGATCCGGGATGTTCTCAGACTTATCCCAGTCCTATCAAACAGACATATGTACAGGATGACATTTGGGTAACTCAAAATTATCCTAGAGGGCATATAAGTTTTATACGGATAGAAGTAAATCTTGGTAAAAAATAAATACTGGGGGGAAAGTTGACCAGAAAAAGGATTATGAAAAAAACAAAATAAAGATATGCAGACTGACCTCAGGTTTTTTGTCCTCCGGGTCAGGAATCTTCTCCCTGTCGTCCCAGTCCTCTGGCTTTTTGGCTTCAGGGTCTTTAATCTTTTTTGGAGGCAGAAAGTCCCAGTCGTCCTCCAGATTGCCAGATTCAACCTTCTTATTGTCGATCTTCACCTCGTAAGTGTTGTCGGGGTTGACGATCAGTGTGTACAGGTGAGAGTACTCATCATCCTGCAGGGCAGAAAACACAAGTTAACCTATAGGAACAATGTTATTTGTTAACCTATAATTTGCATTATAGGGATATTTATTGTGTTTCATGCAAAAGTAAGTCAAATGTAGTCTGTGTTTATAATATGCACCTTGCTGAGTTTAGGGTGAGAGAGAAAACATAAATGTTGCTATTACAAAAGGGCAATGAATGAATAGTTTAATAGTTAATGCAAGGACAAATGTAAAAGTCTCACCTTGCACCTGATGTCCTTGTTAATCAGATGGTTCTTGCCTTTGTAGTTAAAGATGACATGAACTTTCTTTGTGCCAGGGCCACAAATATCAGGACCTGAACAAGCCCACAAATTATTAGGTCAAAATGTGGATTTATAGCGTATTATTTCAGATCGATAACTCATACATGGGAATGAATACAAATAACCCTAAATACATCAAATAGGAGAAACAGTTAAAACTATCCAGACTTACCAAACATGATGTTGTAGACGGAGTCCCCGTGCATGTCGTCCTGACTGAGGTCGGAGGGGAACAGTTTAATGTAGCCTCCACCACAGTCGATGCTCTGCTCATGCTTCACAGTGAACTGGATCACGAGAGGCTGGCCCTGGTTGCTGAAGTCGTCAAAACGGGACGACATGGCGTAGAAGCGAGCGTCCATGCTGGTCTGCAGACCTGCGGTGGAAACAGGATTACAGGTAATGCAAGCGGGAAAAATTCAGGATTCACCCATGGTGTTTCAAAGCCTCTTTTTGATTATTCAGAGAAGGATAGAGAAATAGAGGGGAAAAAGGCTCAAATACGTGAGCTGCTTCTGTAGACAGTGAATAACTCTGAGGCACTGACAACACATGTTGATTTCACTGGGATATGGGCACATTTTGTGATTCACATTTGGAAAACTTACATTTATATAAAACGCAATTCAACAGAATATCTCAAATAATAATTTAGTGAGCTCAGTGAAAATATTCTGTATTCTGAAAACATTCAATTCCAAAAAGTGTCCACTACACATCTGGTCTGATCTTGCAGTCTAAACCTGACAGACAATGAATATCCACTTTAACGCATATTAGAGTTCTTAGTATTGTGTCACCAGCACATGATGCATTAAAAGATTATATAAATGTTAAATTGAATCCTAAAGACCAAGTAGACAGCAAAAACCTTTAAATGTTTACACTTTGTCCAGCTTGTACCCACATTTAGTGGTGAAGTATTTTTGTCATGTCAGAAAACTGTATTTACACTACACAAGATATGTGGTCAAAAGTGTTCTAGCGCACCTCCACATATGGTTTGAGTGAGGACATATTTAGTGCGTTTACACGTGTATTTAATGTTGTCTGCTTGTCACCACACTCAGGACACATGTTAATTACTGAGTAAAAACAGGACAGAAATCTCCACACACAAGATGCACCCCTCTTTGTGCTGAAAGCAGCTTAATGCCCAGAGTTTAAACAGAGACAACCGGTCGTTCCACCCACCTTTGTCTTTCTCTGCGTCCCCATAGAACTTCCCTGCAGTCAGGATAAACTTGCCATAATCAGACTTGTGCTTGGATTCCCTCCAGCGACTTGCCCAGGCATCTGCAAAAACAGAGTTTAGGTTTAGCTACGTAGGCATCACTGTGAACCACTGATTACGCATCAGAGCAGGTGCACTGGAAAAAAGTGTTACCCTGCAGGGACATGCATTATCTACAGGGCGTTAGTTATAAGACTGGTAAGAACAGGACAGAGGTGCAGGAGGGGGGGCAGGAGGAGAAAGAAGGGCGGGGGGTGGAGATGAAAAGAAGAGGGGGGGGGGTCAAAAGATGAATGGTTGACCATGTAGATTAAATGCTGCTAGAGGCGAGTATTAAGCAGGAATGAAGGTAAAAATCATTAGAAAAATACCATCAGTAATTAAGCAAAACAAGCGCACATGAGTGTTTAGTTCTCTTAAAGCATCGATTCACACAGTGATATCTGGAGTAGTCACAGAGCCAGTAAATCACAACACAGCAGTGTGTGTGTGTGTGTGTGTGTGTGTGTGTGTGTGTGTGTGTGTGTGTGTGTGTGTGTGTGTGTGTGTGTGTGTGTGTGTGTGTGTAGGACCTCACCCCCGTCTTCAAATTGCTCTCTGAAATACACCGTGGACTCGGCGGCTACGGACGCGGCCGACACGGCGACCAGGAGCAGCGACAGTGCTGTCATGGCGACGGAGCTGGATGGAGCCGCCGGATACAGTCGGTAAACGCAAGTAACGCAGAACACGCACAGAAACGGGTGTCAGAGAGCGGTCCGCAGCCCGCAGCAGGCGTCGTGTCCTTTACTGGGATGTTACAGTGAGAAGCCGAAGCTCCGGCGATGCTCTCTCTCCTCTCGCCTCGGAACAGATGTCTGAGTCTGATTGGACGTCGGCTCCGGAGCCCGACGAGGAAGCGCTATTGCGCTCAGCCAATGGGGAGAGAGGAAATCTGGACGAACGTCCTCCGTGGCCAATGGGCGAAGACCACGCGTTTGCTTGATGAACGCCCATGAAGGAGCGATGCGCCGCGGGTGAATCATGGAGGAGAAGGGAAAAAAAGACAATAAGGGTGGACAAATCATGTAAATACATATAGAACCATCAGTTTAGAGGAGGACTTTAAATGTAGCTGAACAATACGAAATGATTTCACATTGACTGCTGAGGAAGCATAAGTGAGTTCATTCATAGAGATAAATAAAACAAATAAAAACAAATAGTCTGAATATGCCACATTCCTATTTGCTTTACTCTGATGGTGACAGTTTCTACTTAACTCAAGTCCTTTCTCCGTGTATGTACAGTATGTGTAGTAGAGGTTTCAAGTTTCCCCATCATCCTTGTGTCCATACTGGCACATGATTGGCATCTCAGCTTGTTGTGATGTCAGAAAATCCTGTCTATGCAAACACATGAAATTTGATCTCTACAGTAGGTAAATAAGAAATAAGCTGTCTGGTGTCAAATGCTGCAGTAAAGCTCCAACATAGATAAGCAGGGCAACAGTTCTTATTACCGATTTAAAAGTTTAAGACATTATTTTTTTAATAAGTTGTTTTTTTTATCAGGGCGACACGGTGGAGCAGTGGGTAGCACTGTTGCCTCACAGCAAGAAGGTCGCAGGTTCAAGACCGCCTTGGGGCCTGGGTCTGGGACCTTTCTGTGTGGAGTTTGCATGTTCTCCCCGTGTCTGCGTGGGTTTTCACCGGGTACTCCGGCTTCCTCCCACAATACAAAACATGCTCAGGTTAATTGGCAAATCTAAATTGCCCATAGGTGTGAGTGTGTGTGTGAATGGTGTGTGAATGGTGTGTGTGCCCCACGATTGGCTGGCGACCATCTGGGGTGTATCCCCCTGCCTCTCGCCATAAAATGCGCTGGGATAGGCTCCAGCAGACCCCTGCGACCCCGAAAGGGAATAAGCGGGATAGAAAATGGATGGATGGATGGATGTTTTTTTATCATTTATTCTTTGATGCAAGAATTTTTTATGAATTTAAATTATAAACGAGACCTAGTTGAGAGATGTAACCGCAGCAGAAATGTTCAGATTTGCAGACTGTGATAGAATCAGTTTAAAGGTTATCCTGCGTACTTGATCTGTTCCATCTGATGCAAGGACTGTGTAAAGATCTGCTAAGTAGGAACACACGGGCACCTGTGACCTAGCTGGATAAATGCCAGATTCCAAAAAGCATGAACCCTTTTAAAGAAGGGGACACTTTATACAAATTTTGCAGAATCAGTATTTGAGCCATCCAAACAGGTATCATTCACACTCTGAATTACAAAACCCAATCTGAACAACTGAGTGAGTGCCAGCATGTTACTGACTCTAAAGTCCAAGCCAAGAGGGCATCCTCTGTCGCACCCTGTACGTGTCTACCAGCCCGTTACCCTGTCCTGTTTTTGAATGTGAGTTATCTGACAATTATTTTGAAGCAAATGATCAGAAACACTGTACATAATATTTCAACAGCTTAAGTTGCTATGTCTGCCAATGGTTAAAAAACACAGATATTCAGATCACTATTATAAGACAATAAAAACAGCTAGTATTCACATTTTGGAGGCTGGAATCACAGAATGTTTGGCAACATAAAAAATCTGTTACCAAAATTGTCCCCAAAAGTTATTTTGCTGACCAACTAATGTATTAATAAACTAATATTTTCAACTCAAGATTTGTGATTCGCAACATATGCCTTCATTATTTATTAAAAAAAAAGAAAACACTATGCAAAGCAAAAAATACAAAATTAATATTGCTTAAGTGTGCATTAAACATGAATACTCAATTATCACTGCATGAAATGAATGACAACTGTTGTTTTATTGTGGATTTTTATTTTCTCAGAACCACCATCCCAATGTTTATCCATGTTCACCTTGTGATGAGACATTTAGAAAATCACTGAGCAGACCAGCACAGACCCATGAGTGTATGAGTGAATGTGCGTTTGAGAGTTAAAGCAAGTCAGTGAATAAAAAAAAAAAAAAACACTTAAAAACCATTCTCAAAATTACAATATCTTTAAAGATATTAAGTAATGACAATAAAGATATCGCTCAGACATTTAGTGGGTTTATATAAACTCTTAAAATTACTAACATCAAAAAATATTGCACAAAACAATTCAAGTAACATTTTATCATATTCAGTCCCTTTATGTTCGCTTTTACGTAATCCACCACAATACCGTAATACACTGAAAAAACTGAAATCATAACAGGTGAAAATATCTTGTTTTAGGTACAACTACTGCAGTGCACGTAGAAAGTGTGTATCCTATAGAAAAGTAAACAGATTATACACAGTTATTTCATGTCCCACACACTGCTCTGCTAATCTGCTAGTATGTGTTTTTAATGGTGAAATGATAAATCCTTTTTTGTGATTACACATTGGCTCAACAACTTATCTACTCAATTTTGGACTAATTGTATCAAATAAAAACATGTTCACCTATTAATATTTTAGTTTTCGCTGTGTAATTATTACACACCAATGAATAGCTTAGGGAACCACAGTTAAACAGAAACTCTTAAAAATAATCCGGTACATTAAGACACTCAAACACATTATTGATGTCAATAAATAATCAGTGTTAATATAAGCACAATGTCTGACTTACTGATACGGGAATTCTGACCTTCAAAAAGCTAAGAAATATAAATCTGGACAACTCAGACTTTGGCCAAGATAATCAGACATAAATAGTATGATATGATGAAAAAGTGTACATGAATCCTTCTATGACATATTCTGCACAACCGCTTGTACTGCGTTTTTGTCTTTGATTCTTCATCGTGACGCTGTGAGGATTCAAACCAGGCAGGTGAAGACGAGGAGTCGCACCGCGCCGCACAGGATGACCATCTGCCATGTACATGTTTCCGACGAGACTGCTGGTGTCTTCAGAGTGGACCGCGCTGCTTTCCCCTCCAATGCTGGATCTGCCCTGCCGCCTGGGGTTCTCTGAGGGACCTGGACAGACACATGTTGTATCTGTGAGGGGAAGAGTACTGTAGGTAGAGCAGAGAGGACGCAGGCCGCTCTGTGGCTCTGTATGCAGATGGACAGGTAACGTAATGTCACACCTCCTTCAGGTCTCTCTGTCTGCCTGTCTCTCCTTCTAAGGGAGAAAGAAGTTGATCCTCTGGGGTATGGACTTGCATCCCTGGGCTGAGAACAGTCTCTCCTCTTTGGGTACATACAGCATCGCCTTGGCCACCTCGTCCAACGTCGCCTCGTCCGTCTCCAGCCCTCGCGCTGCATAGGCGTCACGTGCACACAGCTTGACATGGCGGTACTCCAGAGGCAGGAAGGGCACGAAGAAGTCGATGAGGTGGCCAGACATCAGCTCACTCTGGGCAAACCCACCTGGAAGCAAAGAGAAAAATGACTGTACAGCTCACATCCCGGGTTAAAGTGTCACAAATCTATATTATTTTTTTAGCAAGACTGTGCAAATCACAGTCTGCTGCTCTGTGCAGTCCTTCACAAACCCCCCACCACACATGTGTGCAGCTCACACAACTGGATTGTACACTCTGCCCCTGCTGAAATAGCAGATGGATGATGTACACCAAGAGAGAAAATGAACAAATGCCAAGCAGAGCACTGCTGCATACCTTGAGACTCCATGGTTTCAGCTCGTAGCCGATGCTCCAGGTCCTCCATCCCGATGTCCTCGCGATTCTGCCCTGAGTGCCAGAAGTCCAGCGCTACATCGTTGATTGTTGCTCCACCAATATTACTGCAGACAGAAGTCACTCAGTCACTTCTACATGTCATACAGCGTTTGATTGTTCCTCAGAGATTATGATCACAGAGATGTGAACAAATTAGATAATTCTATTTGAAATGTAATTTAATGAACCGAATATCAATAATTTTTAACATAGGAATTTTACACATTTAATACATCATAATGGTGTGATGAGAAATGCATTTCCTTATTAGACTGGGCAGATTACTTGTCACTAGAAGTCTGACATGAGTAATTGAAAACATGAAAATTCCATTAAGAGAGCTGAGGGAGACAGAGGGAGAATCATCCATCATCACAGATGAGCTGCCAGAATATCTGGGCCAGATGTGCAATACATTCGGCTTGTTTTTGACCCAGTTTCAACAGACAGGATGTAGCTGGATTGTGAGCCAACCTGAGGAAGAGGAAGATGGCACTGCGGTAATTAACTCCATCCACATTGTCATAGTGATCCATGTAGGGCTTGATGGCGTCAATGAGGCCTGGATGGAGCTTCTCAGCCTCGTCGAAGATGAACAGGGTCTGAGGGCATCGTAGCACCATGTCCCGGATCGCCTCTCTCAGCTGGCCCTAGAAGGAGGGAAAAAGACGGTGTCAAAAATTCCTGAAATCTGGTGATGAAGAAAGAAAGAAAGAAAGAGGAAAGTGATTAAAAAATACAGTTTTGACATTGTATAGGTTTTACATTTAGCAGGAGGGAAGTGAATGATCAACTTCCTAGGGACATTTAAGTTTCAGGTTTTGAAAATAAAGAACAGAAAGAAAATTTTGTTTTGCAGCAAACAGCAAAAACATATTAAAATACCCATAAATTCCAAACTATCAACATGCAGTGAAGGAAGAGTTTCATCCAAAAAAATAAATAATGGTTTGCATTTTTATTTTTTCTTATTAACATTTATTTTCCCATGCAGTCAGAATTATAAATCTCATTTATAAGAGAAACCTTACTGAGACATGTAGCCAACAAATTTCAGAGTCCACATTTGCAGACTTTGCAGACTCTAGTAGTATAAAGGTCATAGAGTGGGGTGCGTACTATATCCTGTTAAATCTACATTCATTTGTGTAATAATAGTGTGCAAACATCATGTTGTAATCTGATGCAGGGACCTGTGACCTGGATGGACAAATGCCAGGTACCAAAAAGCATGAACCTTCTATAAAAAAAAAGAACGAATAAACACATGGGTGTCAGCATGTTCCTGGCACGAGGGCCCGTTCTGGCTCACCTTGTACGTGTCCACCAGCCTGGCATGCGGGAAATGGAATGGGGCGATGAACAGACGGACACACTCACTCTTCACCCCGTCCCGATACAGGTTATCAGCGATGATCCGGGCCACAAAGTTCTTGCCAGTTCCAGACCAGCCGTGGAAGGAGAGGGTCAATGGCTTATTGGAATCTGGGTTGTTGATAAAACCCTGGATGGCTTTCAGAACCACAGACTGGACCAGGTGCTGCCCGTGGAGCTTCGTCTGAAGGTCCCTCGACAGACCTGCACACGGGTGCACAGAAGAGAATGCGTGCTTAAAACTGCTTTAGCAAGACAACGTTATCCTGTAAGAACCTGGACTCATGTATCCTTAAAGGAAAATATATAGGGGTTCTAAGGCAGATTAAATGGATGACATTTTTATTCCAAGTAATATTTTTTTACCAATTTTCCAGGTACCGATTAACATGTTTCTTTAAATTATGTAATAAATGAATTTCCTGGGACACGCAAACTGATATTTGCCAACACACTGAGCACAGATCACAGCAGACAGACACTGACGCATGTAGCAGGTTGAATATATATAAGATATGTTGGTTCTTTTATGTCTGCAGCAACCACATTTTTCATTCCAACAGCAAAAATATATGTCCTTTAGTCTCTTGAATGATCAAAAGCCCATTTGAGCCATGTGATACCCAGAAGGGAAAGAATCACTTAGGCTTGATACCCATATGGCATCAAAATGCTCTTTTCTATGTGGCGGGCTTGTGTTCACACACCGTGAAGAATGTTCTCTCTGAATGTCAAGCTGTCCAGTCCAGTATGTTTGAATCCGAACTAGGAACGAGGCTCTATAAATATTTGACTATTGATTCGTAGTTCTACATTGCCTAAGCATTTTAGTAGGATGCTACTTGACTATACACACTTAGTCATTGTGTCCACATCATTAGTCATTATTTATCAAAAAAGTGTGCAAATACACGGTGTGTCAGCACATCCTTTTGCAATAGTGATCAAGAAAATATCAAAAACAGACTGTGTTCACAATGTTTAATCTTCTACAACTGAATGTGAAGGAGTAGTTCAGCCCTTGAATGGCACATTTTGCTGCTGCTCTATCGTTTTAACAATCCATGACGGTAATTGAACTGATCAATGAAGAGAAAAGCACCACACACACACACACACGCAGCCAGCATCATACCTGTGATGTTGTTTGCTATCCTGCAGTCTCCAGACTCACAGCACTGGCCCAGGCTACAGTACCACTGATGCAGCAGGCTGGTGTAATCCTGAGGAAAACCTGCCCACAGGTCCCTGGTAGGAACTTCCCACACACACACACACACACACAGAGACAATAGGTTTAATGTTAGCGTTGAATCCACCTAACAACAGATGAACAGGAAGACTCGAGCCAGGCTACAACCACTAGCATGGTAGCCTGCTCAGTCTCTTACCTTGCTGTGTAGCATCGTCCTGGTTGGGCTGACACTCCCCCTCCCATATGTTACAATAAATATAATTAAAATAGTAGGTGGAAGCGTTGGAGATGCTGTCGAACTGGAAGAAGTCCGCCTGCGCGGACAGGGCGCAGAGCAGCAGCCCCCGCAACAACATCGGTCAACCCGGGACTGACCGTCTACTGGAACCGGGTCGGCCTGCTCCGGCAGGAGGAGTCCCCCCGTTCTCTCCAACAGACGGTAGGAGCGAGGGGGGCGCCTGTTCCTGCGTTATGTACGGCGCGGGGGGGCGGCAGCGACCGCTTAGCCCCGCCCGTCCGAGCGGAGGCGTCTTTATTACACCAGTGGGCAGCGACTTTAACTATCTTTAAAAATAGGGGGTTTACACATGTTTTGTCTCTTTAGACGTAATTAGGCGTCATATAAGTCAATAACCGAAATATTATAGTTATATTATATAATTATGGTCCCTTCAGAAGGGACCAATTGAAATGAGTGCGTCATTTCCGGTCACGAATGCGCTGTGACGTAATTGTCCTTTTCATTCAGAATGTGCCATGTTCGATTAATGCTATTCATTTGTCATTTCTCAGTCTGAGTAAAGCTGGTAGTTGTGCAAGTATAACATTTCTATTTGGATGACTTTAAATAAAAACACATCGTTTAGGTTTCATTCATTTTTTTATTCCGACAGAGATTATACAGCCAAACAAAGTGTAGTGTCTGCAGTCTCAGGCTCTCATCTGATGAACAGCAGCACCTGAAAAGGAGCAGAAAATGTTACTAGAGCCAGACAATTTAATGCAAACCATTTGATAGTAATTAACAAAAACATTCCACCATCCCAAACCCTGTTTAGACATGGGTCCCACTCACCGTCTTTCCAGCTACAGATGTTGGGTGAGGCCAGCTCAGGACCAAGAGGACCCACTGTCCGGTTTCCTAAGGAACAAATATTCTTTAAACAATGACACATGGGGAACAATTTCATGTATACGTTTACTGACCATAGCCTCAGAATAAATGGAACGGTATGGGTTATAATCAAAAGAATTCATTTGGCAGAATCTTTTCATCACTGGAAATGGCCGGTTGAATATTCAATATATATATTTTTTTAATGGTCAAAGTTCTTCAAATTTCTTACCAAGGTCATTCCAAGCAATCCAGTTGTTTTCTGCAGACAGGGAAAGAAAAATCTTATTACAAGTTGTGGCAGATTACATGAACACTTAAGAAAGTGGGTTACTCAGCAATACATTGTCCACACATTTGTGTTCAGGTCAGACATTTGTTAAAACATCACTGAACCCCACAGCAGTCTTAAGTCAATATGTTCCCCCAAATCTCACCAGATGATCAGTCTCCGCTTTACTTTTCAAAGCAGCCTCCAACATGAGGGATCACCTGCAGAGACAGTAGATTAGTCAAAAATGGAGACCAAGCATCAGGGCTAAGGTTCTCACACTGACCAGGTCAGCTAGAGCTAATATTACAGACTCCATGGTTTATTGTCAGTCTTTAGTCGTCATCACACCGGTCAGGCTGCAGGAATCAAAGGTTTACTACTATAGAAACCCGTGATCCACTACTGTATTTGTAGCACCCTTCAGACCCAGATTAGTTTGGGAAACTAAAGAGCCAAGAATGAATTCTTTGACATCAATGAGTTTAACGTCAATTGTGTGTGGAGCAAGGAGCCATCTCATTTAATGTTTTAAATACAAGTTACAAATCAGTAACACTGGCCATCTGGGTCTGATGTGCTTGAAATTCCACAAATTTTAGTCTCACCTATTCTGAAAAAAAGCTTTGTGCCCATGGCTGGCAACATCCTCTTGCTCTGCAAAATAGAAAATAGTCTTGTCAGATAACAACCCCAAAAAGATTAGTCAATACATAAAGAACTCTCAGATCAGAATATGTGACGAATTTCCTCAACCGGATCAGCGACCTGATTCAAAATCATCATATCTGAAAGATCTTAGCTGCATAATGTCACATGATGATTCTTACCATAAGGCCAGAGATGTTCCATCAGCAAGGTTTACATGTCTGTGAACAAAGGGGATTGGTCTTAAGTCTTGATTTTAATCACTTCACCACTTAAAAATATTTTACTTGACACATCAGCTAGGAGCGAAAGACAATAAGCAATCGTCATTGTTTAATCTGCTGAACTATGCGATCATCATTGTATCAGGCATCTATAAAAACCTTATTTAAGACTTCCAGCTCACCTTCATTTCGACTCTGGTTCTGCCAGAGCTTGCATCTGTTCTGCCAGAGCTTGCATCTAAAGAGAAGAGTAAAAAATTAAAAACATGCCTGAGGAATGAAGAGCCGTACAGGTCATGAGGCAAACACTCAGTTAGGAGCGAAAGACAAGTTTTCATCGTCATTGTTTATCTGCTGAACTATGCGCTCATCATTGTATCAGGCATCTATAAAAACCTTATTTAAGACTTCCAGCTCACCTTCACTTTGACTCGTGTTCTGCCAGAGCTTGCATCTAAAGGGAAGAGTAAAAAAAATTAAAAACATGCCTGAGGAATGAAGAGCCTTACAGGTCATGAGGCAAACACTCAGTTAGGAGCGAAAGACAAGTTTTCATCATCATTGTTTATCTGCTGAACTATGCGCTCATCACTGCATTTGATAATATCTTAAAAAAAATAGATTCATAGGAAATTGAAACTCACCTGTAACATTTCAGAGAATGAAAATCTGAATTTAGATTGATCCAATATAAAGCCCTGTAAGACAAAAAGAGATGTTAAAATCTGGCTATTTAAAAAAAACAAAATTATTTTTTATCAGTACTGCATCAGAAAAACAGTCATCTTTCACTCTTATTCAGAGAGATTCCCATTGTTTTAAAACAAAATCATCATTGACAGCATTTTTGGAAAATGCCAAAACAAATAATTTCCTCCATTACCTCTTCTGAGGTCAGCCATTCAAGTCCAGAAACAGATGTGCACCTGCAGAAACAAGACAGTAAGTAACCCAAACGTCATCTTCACTTCACAAAAATAAAGTTGCCAGTGCCTCAGATATCAACTTGGTGGGTTGTTTTTCTCGTCATACATCTTGTCAAGAGTAGCAAATAAGTGTCATCATAGCAGCACAGGAAGCATGTGCAAGGGAAAAGAGGCAGACCAATGCTTTTCTGTGGAGTCTCAATGGCTAGAGCCGTCTGGTTTAAAAATACATCCGAAAACAGTCGGATCTTTAAAGTAGGATGGAAGCATGATGCAAGTTTAAGACTAATAATGCCAAGTTACCCTGCACATGTGGAACACCTCAGAGAAGCATAAATACCTCATGCTGTCATTTAAGCAAAAAAGGACAATGCTTACCTCCATCAGTTTCTCCACACCTCTTGACCTCCGACCTATGAACAAAAATCTACATTAGTGCTGTTCTAGACAACCAATAAAGTAGAGCAGAGTTTAAATGAAGTCTCAGCGTGGGATTGCTCAGAAATCTCTTCTGTCCACTACTCTTACACTTAAATCATCATCAACTTCAGCTAACATGAGGAGATTCAACAGGCAAACACTTACCATTCAAGGCTTTTCTGACGCACGGGATTTGGGGAAGTCATTTTCAACCTAAAGAATATAAAAAAAACGTGTTAGCTGTATGTTTAATCACTACTCCAACATTTCCAAGCCTTACAAGTGAAGAAAAAAAAGTCAGGATATTTGTTTAAAATGCGCTACTTTGCAATTAAAGTTTAATAGTTATGGTTACGGCCAGCAGCTAATAGCACAGCAGCTAGCGAACTACTTCTACAGGCAGCGTCCCATACGGTCAGAAAAGTTGGCGTTTCCTCACATTTACTCAGATGTCCCTACCAACATTTATTTCATCATATAGTCATGGGACAAGGCTGCAGCTTCGAGTAACGATAGTTGAGTGAAATAATAGTTAAGTGGATAACTAGCTCCTCCACATGGGCGGTCAACACGTGGCGGAGGCCTCTTCACCGCTAGCTCATAATGTTTCAGAAATAATTCGCATTAAACCAAATAAATAACAAAAGAGGAAACTGCGCATGTTAAAAACATTATTAGACAACAGATTATACAATAGAGCTCTTGAATGTTAATCTATTCTCAGTAGCAAGGAGAATGAATGAGGCGCTTACCCAACAGAGAGCGGAGGAATGAGAGCGGTCAGAGGGTGCCGAGCATTTTTATATGGTTTGTCGCAAAGGCTGTTGGGAAAAAAAACTGCGACCCTCCAGCGCCCTCACCTGATCCCCACAGGGATAACTTCCTGTTTTTAAAAGAGACAGCGTTTGAAGGAAAATATTTCCTTATTTTATACAATATATTAAAATATTATTATTATTATACATATATATATTGCTCTTTATTTGTAATATAGCTTATATTTTATTACATTTATAGCATTGTCTGCCTGATATACATGTAGTTGAATCATTTATGCAACAGGCCAACTGAACAACAATATCTACAAACAAAAATATCAAGGGTCACTTTATTACTTGGACTGATAATTTTGTGTAAGTAAAATTCTAATGAAGAAAACTGTATTAAAAAATTACTCGGAATGTTATGAAACTGTAAAAATAAACTATAATAAAAAAAAATATGTAGAATAAATCTATCAATTTATTTATCAAACAGACTGTAACTGATGATGTTACAGATGTTTCAGGGACCCTAAAGCTCCTTGTTCACCCGTCAGTAAGTTTAAGATAATTTAGTTAACTTCATATTCATTGGTCTATTAGTCCTGCTACTTACAGTATCCGATGAATGTCTGCTTTTCTCTTTTTTCTTAACATTGAATATTGTCGTCAGTCTGGGAAGTGCTGTGATACTCTACCATCTCCACCCGTGGGTTTAATCAGACAATATTTCTGGTTTGATTCTCTTCAGCTACGACTGAATGTCCTCCAAGCATCAGACAGAACAGTCCTAGAAAAGGCCTATTCACACTCAAACAGCTCATCAGATCAGAATCAGTTAGACTCAAGTTAATATTGGTCACATTCACTTTAGAACATGACAATTGTTTTTCTACAAACTCCATATTGTGATGTTTTTGTCATTATCTGCCATAACAACAAATTATAAAGCTTATATTATTTCCTCCAGAGCCACAGGAGCCAGTGTTACAGGGACAGATGGTGGTGCATTTTACGCCTAAGGCGTGACAGTTTCAGCATATAATCTACATACCCCAAGGCAGTTTATATCTGACCTCTGGTGGCACTGAGAGGTCATTGACCTCAGTGCTGCATTTCTCCAGTTTTTGCCACATCGCTCTGCATGACAATCGATCAAATCTATGTTTGTTAGAAAGATTTGCTGCCAGCTGCCTCAGGCATGGCCCTGCAACCAAATTCATCTTAGAGCACCAACAGACAGCTACAGGATTACAGTCACTATGACGCATACAAGCATGATCGTTCACAACTCTGACAACTTCTGCTGTTCTGTCATTCATTGGACCTCAATGAAAGGATGAGGGCAGCATGGAGGTGAATAAAGCAAGAAAATACTGCTTCACTCAAAAATCCAGAGATCTGTAGAAAATGGCTGCAGTTCCACACCCTGAGATGCCAAGCTCTTCTAATGGACCTTCACCACAGCACAAAGGCATTTCTAATAATACTAATTAAAATTCCATCTAGTGTAAGAGAGCCTTTCAGTGAAGAAACATCCAGAATGGAATGTAACCTTAATTGTCAATATGGCTGCTGTGAAAAAGGCTCTCACTTCCAGAACCACCTACATTTATACAGCACAATTCAGCAACAAGAATCAAGGCAAATTGCATAAAAAACACACTGTTAAAGGACATTTAAATGTAATCGTTTAAAAAAACAAAAAATTAAAAGAAATAAAGGCTAAAATCTGAGGCTTCCAGGTAGAAACACTTAAAGAGCTTATAGGTAAAATATGAAGGCAGCAGATGTGTTTCAGACGTTATAGAATGTTCCCCGTGTTTTTATGGTGGATTGAATAAAGTTGTGTCATACTACTTGAATAGTTGATTTTAAATGGAATGAAATGCAGCAGGACAACACATCTTGTATTGAGTGTCTTCCTAAGAGCATGTCTGATTTCCTGAACTGACACATGACCACAGTGGACTGGAAGTCGGTTCCCTATTTGTTCATGTTTTACTTTATTGACACTGTTTTCAGCAGTAATGTGCAATATATGCTTAACAAGGGTAAAAAATAAAAATGTAATTTGATGTTTGGTCATAACATCAAGCCCCAGGGGTCAAATCTGAAATGTGTCCATGTCTGCAAATTAACTTAATGGTTTATGGAAAGACAGGAGAATAATTTAATGCTTTAGTCATAAAATGTATGATACCTTTTACATATTATCTGCTCCACTAACTCATATACAAAGGTTTTGGCTTGGACTCTGAATTGCAATTGGCTTCTGTCTCAAGAAAGATGAAGAGGTTCATCAGTTTCACAACACGTCTTAAAAACACTCAAATACTATTATACCATATTATACTATATGATCCATTCAAATATATTTAATACATTTTTCTACAGACCAAATATTTAGAATTATAGAGATATTCTGGGGCATTTTCAGGTGAAAATTGTTTATTTTTGTATCTCATCCAAATATCATTGCATTTAGATCCAACCTATGTAGCTGTAAATAAGAGAATGAATGATGGTTCAAAAAAGCAGAGGTGTACAGTAGGATAAATATTGCCCTCTATGTGGTTCTCATCTTAGGGAGAAAAAAAAAAAAAAAAAAAAAAATCACTGGACCCCACCCAAAAAAATAACAGGAAAACTGAACTCGCAGAACACAGTCTTGACTTTAAACAGCAGCAGTGTTTCAGAAGTCGACTCTGGCTCCTCGTCGTTTTTACTCTCCTGGCGTCACGCTGCGGTGAGCGTCATCGGGGTTGGAGAGGAAGAAGGACAGGCGATGTGTGCAACAAAAGGAAGACGTTACAGTTCTCGCCGTACATCCTCATCATGGATCAGATGTCCAGAAAGACAAAAATATGTAAACAATCATTTGATCATAAAATGCCTTCAGGTAACATGGAAACTTATTCAGAGGTTTGTTTGTTCTCTGACCAGATTTAAGTCCCTTTAGCCTTTACTCCAAACCCTTTTGGCATAATGGACGTCTAAAACTGTCTGCTGACAGGCAATGTAAGTTATCTGTATTGCATATATTCCATAAATCTATCAACTCCAAATCAGTGTGTTCAGATGGTATGGCTTAAAATATTGTGAACAACCGAATAGATGGCAAGTTAACTTAAATTGGGAACAGAACATCAAAAGTGTTAATGGAATGATTCCTAAAGATGTAAAGCCATCAATTTCATATCCTCAGATATTTTTACACTATTGCCAGAAAGAAAAAAAAAACAAAAACAAAAAAAGCATTAAAAATAAAAAAGAATATATATTTATATATCCATCATATGTATATCTATATATAAACAACAGTTATAACTAGTTGCAGGCAAGCAGAGTGTCTCCCCGCCCCTTTAGGATTAATCCGTTCCACCGTTATAAGGCTGTCAGACTCTTGGAGGGGGCAGCAGCTTTCTTTCCTCAGTCACCAGATTCCCTGAGATGTAGAGCGCTGATTTATTTGTCAAGGTTTATTTGATTTGAATACCATTAACTGCACAACCTTTGCCTCCCCCGTCAAAATTAAACAAAAAAAAAAACCTGTGTAGGGAAACGAGTGCTGCTGTGGCTCGACCTGTGGAGCTGATGAGGCGCGTGGTCTCCGGGCTGAGAGGCGCTGACACAGTCTCCACTCTGCGCTGCCGAGTCTCGTGTTGGCAGGTTGTGGGTATTGGTGGCGGTGGAAGGGAGATTGCCCAAAAAAGGAGACGAGCTTTTACTAATTTTCAGGTTACATCGTAGATGCTTTTCCGTTTGATTTCATTCATTTCCATATGGTTTTACAGTCAAATGCAAAGCTGTGTACATATTCAATCACCAGTCATTCCAAGGCTTGGATAAGAAGTGTTTTTTTCTGCAAAAGAGTTCTTATGAAGACTCTTGTTTGTGTGTGCATTTCTTTATGCATATGTATGTGTGTATATCAGAGTGCACGTAGTCTTCTCAGGGCCTCTGAGAGGCAATTCTCTTTAATAGAGGCTCGTCGTAGACCCAGCACTCCCCGTCCTCATGGAATAGCTGCAGACACACACAAGCAATGGCATTTTTACAATCAAAAATTTCAATCATAAAAGAGGAGGAAAACGTATGTATATCTATATGGATATCTGAGCATTGTGTGCTCTATGAGCAGCAGTATTCATGTTCCTCTGAGTCAATGCAAAGCAAATCTCACCCTCGTCTCCCACTGCTGCTCATTCTCCTTTCTCTCTCTGGCTTCCGCTCTCTGTTTCTCCTCCAACCGGTGTTTGGCTTCTGTCGCTGCTTCAATGTCTTTCAGCTTCAGGTTGAGTGTCACATCCCTCCATAGTCTGGCGGAGCATAGAAACCAACACGTTTGTTTCGGAGGGCTAGAAAACGGTTTCTGAATCTCGTCGTTCATAGAATTCAAGACTGTTAAAACCGCAGTAAAGTTCTTACCTTCGGGACTCGTAGTCCAGCTGGTCTTCCAGCTTTCTCACTTTCTTCTTGATGATGCCTATCCTCCTAGTGTCTATGAAGACTGTGTTCTCCTAGAAAAAAAAAAGAAACATTCATGTGTGTATTAAGGTATTTGTTTATTTCAACACTCCTGTTTTAGTAGTAGTGCTGACTGATTGTTATCTACTTTAATATAAACCCCGACTCCTACAGAAAAGACAAATGGAAATTGAAGAAAGATAGTACTCACTCCAGTTGCCCACTTAGCATACATCACTCCATTCCATTCCCCTTCAATAGAGCAGAACGACTTCTTATCATTTGGTGCACTGCAAAAGAAAAAAACAAATTTAAAAAAAGGTTGGGGTCTATAAAGTCTCATTTATTATAACTGTGCAACCACTTTCGCCCTTACAAAATCTCAGCAGTGATCCTGTGCTTCTTGCCTCCATAGAACGGTTTGGTGTGGAACACAATATTAGCGCTGTAGCCCGACTTGGAGCACGAGATGTTGCACTCCCCGCCCAGCTCCACCCACGGCACAGTCAGAATTGACCTGGATAGATGGACTCGGGTCAGTGAAGCAAACGGTAATGACCACACAGACATAATGGTGCGAGGACATGGAGCGCAGCAACACGCACCTGCCGTATCCATTTGGGAAGGTGAGGATGTAATGTTCATCATGTTCCAAACATGACACGCAGCCTAGATCAACACAAGAAAAACATCAATACAACTGTATACATTTTAAATGTGATTTAACATATATATTGGAGTCTATGAGGAAATATCTAGCATACCTTGGCCAATATTGTGAACACCTATGGACATGCCTAAGAACTTAGATTTGGTCCAAATGTGAGCGTTAAACTGGATCTTCTTATTTAAACACTCTGCGTAGAATGCAGAAACTGCAAAAAGAAAAGAAAGAAACAAAAGCAGCATTTTAGATTGTCAGTCTACATTCTTCTTTACACATGCTTTCTGGTCTTTCAGATGTAATGACAAAGAATCAATCAATCAATGGTAAAGAAGCTGAATGGGGGAGGATTCAGAGGAGGCAGGACAGCTCTGAGGTCAAAGGTCATCTTCCTCCTCTGTGTTTTACAATAAAGTCTTTGTCCTAAAGGGAGCTACTCAAACTCAGGAAGCAGAACATGACAGAGGTCAACTAAAATCCTGTGGGCCGATTTGTCTGTTGTTTACAGGCACACGAACAGGTTGTCGAATGTTTCCCAATAAGGAAGTTGAACACTCACTGGGTGGGTGGTGAGAGACCTGCTCTGCCACAAAACACACACTGCTTGAAGAAGACCAGGGAACGGGGCCCTCTGATACCGGCTCCTGGAGGGAGGAGAAGAGGAAGGTGATAAATGAGAAGCTACAGACGATTTATTTACACTAAATTTAACCAAAAGGGATAGTTTGTGTGGTGTGTTTACACTGAACAAATATGCATAAGATGAAACCAGTTATGATGCAATGATGAAAACCAAGCATATTTATATAGTATAACCCAACATTACAATGTTTAGCATAGTGGATTTTTACTGAGGCGCACATAAGCATATTTACAATGTCAAAAATAGTCAAAAGCTCTCTGAGGCTGACAGCCTTTAATGATATGTGATCTCACCGTGTGTGTGGGAGGCTCCTCCGTCTCGCTGGGCAGATCCCAGTGGCAGTAGAAGACTTCTCCCAGGATTGGGTTGTAAGGCTTCTTGGCCACTGAGCCTTTCCTCCCTGCATGGAAGGCTGACAGATACCATTTCACCACGTGAACCATGCGCTCCCGGGGCTCCGGTTGCTCAGCGATACTAGTGGAAACCACACAAACAAGTTCAGCTACTTTGTGTTTACTGAATTTTGAATTTTTTGGAACATCCGTGTGGTCCGATTGCGTGCACAGATAAGATAATTAAATGGCTGTTACCTTACAAATAAGTCGGGATGTGCAAAGAAGTCTGCATACATTTCTAACAAAGATCTCCTTTCTAGGATGAAGGTAGGCAGGACCACCTGTGAAATAGAGGAAAAACACTATAAATGGAGAAGAGGCAGACGGAACAAAGGGTGAACAGGTTCATGCATCAGTGGTGCTGCCATGTACCTTAGTGAGGTCCATGCCCAAACGGACTTGAGAGAGCAAGTGCATGATGACGCTCTTGTGCTCCTCCACAGACTCGCCCTCACCGTCGTCATCACGGTCATCGTGGCTGTCAAACTGGTCTGAAGACAACAACAAAAAGGAAATTCTCTTATCACTGCCCTCTCATCAAGTTCCCTACATTTTGTTAATTTCACATCATTGATAAAGCAACATATAGAAAAAAGTAAAATCGAAAAAGCAAAAAACAGGCTGAGCAACTGTTGTGGGGAAATTAAAACATTTGTTGTGTGCTTCCCTATTTTACCTGCATCTGTGGTGCCATTGGACATGGATGAGTTGAGGGACTCTGTGGTGTCTGGTCTTTTCAAAACTTTTTCATCATTAGTGAGAGGTGAGGCTGCTGGAGCCCCTGACGGACTGAGGGAAACAGAAAAAGAAGAAAGCAGGGAGATGATGAGATAAAGCATGAGTAGTTTTCACAGGTGCTTTTTGTTTTTTGAAAAATATTGCTGACTAATGGGGCCTCACACAGAGCAATCTGCATTATTTCCACACTCAAAAGCTAAAATCCTGACAGGTGGAAATGTCTTGTTTTATTAGACCAGAAATCAGTGGAATTATCTTATTCCACTGGTAGATAATCTTCTTGCATTTTGTTTTGATTTTGGTTAATTTGATCTTGATTTAAGAAAATAAGACTAATATTTTCTTAAAAAAAATAAATTCACTAAAATCAAGAAAAAAAAAATGAAATGAGCTAAATGATCTGCTAGTAAAATAAGATAATTCTAATCAATATTGGACTAATTGTATCGACAAGATACAGTATAGTCACCTAATAAGATTTCAGTTTTTGCAGTACAATAACTGTGTGCTGAAATCTAGCAAGATCCCAGCGCAAAACATGTTCTGTGTGAAAGCCCCTAAAACTAATTTCCATTGGTTTATTTTCCTCCGGCTGCTGCTGCTGAACAGAATTTACCCCTGGGGTTGGGAAGAGTTTACCATACTTCACCTTTTTTTTTTTCAAACTCTAAGCAGCATTTTCCCACCTGAGCTGCTAAACGCTGTAATTACGGAGTTGTGTTCAACCTCGACAGATTTATTCTCTGCTGTGTTTGCTGCAGGGAGGCGGGGTGATACTCTACTCACTCTAAGCAGTGTTTGGGGGAAGTGCTGCTTTGGTAGAATTCGTCAGCATCATAGAACTCGTCCTCGCTGGAGGAATAGGAGAAGTCTGGCACCGGGTGCAATGGGAGGGGAATGTGAGCCGGAGAGGCGACGCCACTGCTGGGGCCTGATGGGCCACTCCCTGAGAGAGGGGGATAACAACAAAGATGAATCATTTGTGGGTCGCCTTGTCGTGTTTTGTAATTCATGCATCTGCTTTAGTCTTCAGTCTTTTTCAGTACAGGTCACGTGGATGAAGTCAACATTATCTTGTAGTCCAGCAGGCGGTGTATAGTAACCTTAAGCTGTGTTTAACACAGTGAGGTTTCCTCTGCAGAGCATATTGACATTGCCCTCCTGCATGCAGCCTCCCTTCTTAGTGCACAGCACAGCGTTTTAAAAATGCTGCCTCAGCACAGATGACAAACAGGCAGGAACTTTGCTTTCGCTGGCGCTTTAATTCACTTTATGTTCATGGACACAGCATCCCAGGATAGAGGAGCACAGTAATAATTCATATGCTATTATTACTCTTGTTCTTGTTGAATTTGCATTACATTAGCTTCATGTAGCTCATAAATTAAAGGATCCAACATGAAATAACATGCTGACAAGGACCCAATCTTTTCTGTCTCCTACAAAATAGCAGACTGCATTCTTCTCGACATACAAAGTAGAGACAATTCATATTAAAAGAATGTTTTGTAAAAGTAGGTTAGATACGCATAGATGCAAGAGCACCAATCCTCTTGTAAAAAGCAGTACAAAGCTGATGCGCTATGATTGAGGAGTGATTTTTCACCTGTGCTGTTGGGAGTTGGAGTCTGCAGACTGCCCATCACCGTGACGACAGGACCGACCGGTAACGTTGAGGGTCGTTGGTCTGATTTACACACCTGAGAAGCGTCTTTTGCAAAAAAAAAAAAAAGGGGGGGGTATATAAATTAGCACCGCACCACAATTTCAAAGCCCAATTTCCCCAAAGGCTGTGAAAACGAAGTCAGACGCTGCAGACAGAGGCTGCAGCTGTGGAGGGGATTACACAGTCTGAAGACACTGAAATTAGACTGGCCTACTTTGCAGTGTTCATTTTCACAGTATTTTTAAAAGAGTCCAATCATAGTTATCTGACCAAAATGGATATTTAATTTAGTCAGGTTTCAGTAATACTATTAATGTGATTAAATTTAGGAAAGTTTTTACATACTACATAAATCTGCAGAAATACAGAACACGAATAATGTATTAAATGCTAGAGAATTGTGTCTGAAAGATAAATGTAATTAGATTCTTGTAGATCTTTAACAGCAGAAACTTCAAACTTTGTTACCTCCATAGATCGAAAGAACATTTAGTACATTTATCAAATCCCTGAATAGGAAAAGGTAATTCAAGTATGGACACAGAGTAGGTAATGCCTGATGCCATCTGTCATACTAGAATCTGCTTCATGTTTCATTCAACTTTCCTTAATACCACAGAATCATTCAAAATGCTATTGACTTTTTGTAGTCGTTGTAGAAAACAAAAACAATCAGCAAACATTTTCAGGGGATCGTATGTCAACGTCAACTGTGTTGGGCAGAGTGGGAACATCGGCTGGAGATTGAGACGTGAACATCAGGGGGAGCTGTTGTCCCCGTTCTGTACAATACGGAACATTTGCAGCCCATCTGATTGATGTCGAGTCTCGCGCCTGCGAGTCTATTCACAGATGTGCTAATGAGTGTGTCCAGGAAGGAGCCAAACGTGTACAAGCGATAGTGAGCATGCAGGCAGACGTCCAGTACCTGTGGGTAGTGTGGTCTGTGTTGGCATCGTGGTGTTAACTACAGGAGTGTCCAGAGCGGGCTGGTAGATCCCATCCACTGGGTTAATGGTGCTCTGGAGGAAACAAACATAGCATTGACATCAACATCATGGTGACATCTGCACGATCACACGCCCGCACAACTGCCTGCTTCTTTAAAATGTGGTTTAAGAGTAAGTATATATATATAAAAAAAAAAAAGGTATCCTTGCCAAGACAGCTTCCATATTATTTATTATGCTTCGTTTTGAGTATTGTTTAAAAAAAAATTTATGATACTAGTACCAATACCCCTAATGGCCTCATGAAATGAGAAATTGATTTTCCCAGCTTTAATCCTATGTCCCTGCATTAATTGTTCATTAATCTCCTGTTATTTGCTAAATATATTTATAGTAAAAGAAGTTTTAAAATGCTTGAGGACTCATACTGCACTCAGGGTGTTAAAAGTTCATCCAATGAATTTACCATCTAAAAAAAAATAATGTAAAACATATTTAATTGTATATCTATTGTATTTGTAGAGTACAGATGGAGTCAAATAGCTAACATTTTTGCTCAAACCTTAAATAATAATAAATTGTTTCACTGGGAAATAGGTCACAAAAGACTATACACATTACATTTCATGCGGTCTTTGTAGTAATATTGATACCAATAGTATTTAATTTGATACCTTTTTACATTGAACTTAAATACATTGCGCACGACTTCATCACCACCACAGACAAGGTTGTAGCTGCTGAGGTAGTGGGCTGATCGCATTAAATAGAACATTGCGGTTATTGGTAGAAAACCATGCATACAGCTTTTTTTTGTAATTTATCTGTGCTCAAAGGATGGAATGCAAGTGTCGTTTTGACGAGGAGTTTCAATACTACCTGGCACTGAGTACCAGCCCACCCGCCAAGCAAGGGCGGATCAATTTCCTTTCACTACATTTCCTAAAAGGGTGGCATTAACAGAATTCATTAGTCTGATCAATATGAGACCAACACTGAACCTCCAACCATCGGCATGAGCTTAACACAATAACTAACAGCGTCTCTCGAACTCTGAGCCACCTTCTAGTCTGAAAAGGACTTAATTATATCCACTGGGCGGCAGACTAAATCTGTAACATGCTTTACCTCTCTGCCTCTGGATTTCCCTGTGGTCAAAATCAGTGGGGATGTTCTTATCTGCAGGTGCCTGCCCTCATCATCAGCACCAACTTATTGTTGTGTGTCAAAGCATTTGCATGCAGGCACACACAGCAGCAGCCCGTTGGCTCTGTGTAACGGGGTCACTGGAACCAATAACTCAACTGACAAGAACACAAGCTAAAGCAAAATCATATCGACCCTTACAACTTACCCCCTAGGGCTTGAAATTAGATGTAGTCAAAGTCATGTGTCATCCTATAGTACTCAAACCTGAGTGATAGTAAGTTGATGTGTGCAGATGTTTTTGCTATTTAAGTTTGGAGTGAGCTATTTGAGATTTACACAAACGGGTCTCCACAAAGCCAGGATTTAACACTGAGCATGAAAAAAAAAAATCGTACACCAAAATATCTTCATGGTCAATGAAAAGGAAGTTATGATCAAAAGCTGAAAAGGTCACGCAGAGAAGCCTGGTCCGCTCCACTCCTGTTCACATTTCTCACTCTTAGCTCCAAAGCGTCCACGAAAGTAAGGCAAGGGCTACTAATTATAGCCAATTACAGAAATATTGGTCTGTCATGGTGGGACCAGCCAGCAGCCGTGCAAGCAGAAAAGACAGAGTTACATCTAAAAACAGCTTTAAGCAGTGTGTCATGATCGATATATTTGTTAAGTGAATGTAATATTAATGCAGCAAGCAACTGGGGCAGCGGGATAAACCCAAACTCAACACATAAAACAACTTTAGCATATAAACACTGAACAGATTCCTGCTGTGCTCAGATTGAAATTGTTCCTGCACTTTGTGGCAGTTCCCCTGACAGCACAGCGTTCGACAAGGTTGATCAAATGGTGTTTAAAGGAAGGTCTACACAGTGCATTCATCATAATCTTCACATTATAGGCATACAGGCAACGTGACTGACCCAGCAGACATTCTAAAGCTGCAAAGATATCTTTAGCACAAAGCTTATAGCATAAAAAACATGCAGTTAGATGTCTAGAGGGAGCTTATGTTGTTCTATTTATACTATGCAAGACTGTGCTTGATGTGAGATTAAGTCCGCTATGAGAGCAGCGCAGGTCTATGAGCGGTCCAGCCCCAGTAGGATTCTTGCATCGAGGATCATACTACTGGAGGTTTCATGTGTCTACTCTACAAACCATTCATGTTTTTCCTCAAAGAGAATAAGAATTTTATAAAGCTGAAGGTTGTAGGAATAGTAGTAGTTGAGATGGATTTATTTCTAACTGTCCAGGAAGCTATGGAGTACGGTTTATTGTAGCGATCCAAGCTAAAAGTATGTTTGAGTTGTGCTACAGTGTCCCCTGTGTTGTCGCTTCAATTTTAAGTCATACCCTTTCTTTCTCACCCACCTCTCAGTATTTGCATAAAAAAAGGTAAAGCAGTAATCTGTAGGATATGAAATCAAGCTAAAGTTTGAAAAAAAATAATTACAACATTAAGTGCACTAGACAAGCAAAGAAGACCTTTAACGTGAAGACAGGACACCTGCAGAGCCAGTAAAGTGTGCTTAGGATAGCCTTCCAGCTATTAGTGGTCAGCAGTCAATAAGCAGGCAGAGTGTACACTATAAATCAATGACAATTGGAGGAGTAATTAGTGGGTAAAGAGAAGTGCAGCATTCTCTCATATATATATATATATATATATATATATATATATATACGGCATGCAAACACACTCATGTACAGTCTATGAGTATATATATATATATATATATATACACACACACACACACACACACACATATACAATGTAAACGTAAACACAACAGGATGTGTCTTAATGTAGAAAAGAATAGTTCCCAACCCTTGTTAAAAGAATATATATCTCAACATGAAATCAGGAAACTAGGAGTATAATCAAGAGGATAGTGGTGGCAGACATAAGGGAAACAGCTTTAGAAAGAGCCAGCTCTAAATTAGACTGCATGCACTAAAGAGATCTAATTTATTTGCTTTTCTACAGAGTGAATTAAGAGGGGAAAGAGAGTTAGCAGTTTGTTTGATTTCAGTTCTTTTGGTCATGGACGGAGAATGTCAAACTTACTATAAGTCCGTTTGCGTGTTGCTGTTCGTTACTTTGGTCCTTAAAATTTTAAGAAGACAATGTTAGACTTCTTGTGTAGGAGGGTTCAAAGGTCATTTCATAAAGCATCTGTGGTACAACGAGCAATGATGTCCATCCCTCTCATCATCTGGAGCTTCAGAATATGCACCAACTTGCCACATGTAGTAATCCTTTCATCACATGAATAAATGCTCAGGAATTTCTTACAGTACACAATAGATCCATCTGCCAATGACACATTTCCAGTAGTTTTATTCATAAGTACAATTTTTCTGAGCCTCACCTAACAACCACATGATTGCTTCACTTCCTTAAAATGACTGAATCAAGCATGTGATGAAATGAGTACCGAGCTACACCCTTATCAACCACCAATCCAAATAGTAAATGTAAGCAGGGAACTACCCCAGACCTACACGGTGACACACTGCGTATTCTGACGTGGTCTCACAAGAACAGATGATTATGGTGAAACGGCATAACAATCTACAGACAGGTGAATAACATTTTTTTAAATGTTTAACGTGTTTACCTTGGCAATTTGCAGCAGTACAATACAGTGCTTGATGGACTCTACCATACTCTGGAAGAGGAACAAAGACAAATAAAATCAATGATTAGGACTTTAAAACTCAAGAAGGCAGGAAGGGGAAAGCATTATGTTGGTACTTACACAAGTAGTCTCTTTCAAATTTTCAATTTTCTGAAAAAAGAAAACAAGCTTTAAAAATCCAACAGATAGAATGTTAAAAAACAAAACAAAACAAAACACAAAAACAATGCAGTTGCAACCAGTATAACAGTAAATAAAGCGCAACTAAAAAAAGTGAAAAATGATCTCTGACTGGCAGCTATTTTGTGTTATTTTTAGCTGTAGAGTCTCTAGTATGGGGAGGTGACACTGTGAAAAACATCAAAGTTACCAATATGTTCATCTTTCGGAGGAAGTGAGTCACAGTTAAGTCGCGAACAAACACAAGTGGAGAGTGAGACGCCCTGAAACTGGTCTGCTTCCTCCAACAAAGCTATGAATCTTTACAGAGTCACTTGTTTAGAAACAAATCTGGTAGTGCTACTACTACTAGTTACTAAAGCAATACATTTGCTTTAGTAACTAGTGAGGAAAAGCTTAATAAAAAAAATCCTGAGAAATGACAGATATCAATAGTCTGTCTGTCACACTGGCAGCTACCATTTGTTATTTCCCAGCGCCATGCGTCAGGCTGCTTCCCCTGCCGTCAGCCTGGGCTCTAATGAGCAGACCAGAGAGCCGAGACACAAGGACAGAGCAGCACTGCTGGTACTCACTCTGCGTGACTCATCCTCTTTGCAGTCCTTGATCTTCTCATCAAACAGCTGTGTGAGAGTGACAGAGAACAAGAGATGAAAAGGGGAGAAAAGAGGAATGGAAGATGAGCTAAGATGGGGTCCACAGTCAGACAGATGCAACCTGAAATAACATGGCAGCAAGGTTTTATCAACGAGGATGAACGATTTTCAATAAGACTGTGTCTGAGATCACCATGCAACTACACATCCCCATTACTGTCAACTTCTGCTTTGTTAAAGAGCGTGAGAACAGAGGAAAAAGCGGCAGTCGTAGCTTGAAAATAAAGGTCATGACACAGCATACATACATGCATGCATAATAATTTGAATAGATGATAATGTGTGTGGAATGTTAGTTTTACCTATATTACCAAATAAACACCTACATATACATAGAGCCAAGTGTGAAATATAGCAGCAAAACTGATTCTATGTGTTGTGTACATGGAGTCCTACCTTTAACTGGTCAATCAGAATCTGTAGGTAGGCGTCAGCTTCAGCAAGCTTCTTGTCAAAATCTTGGACACTGGGAACAAATCCTGTCTCGGCCTCCTGAGGATACAGAAGACAGCAGAGCATTAGTGCAGCCTGACCAACATAAGGTCAAACGCCATGCTTGTATTTGCATATTCTAATTAAAATGCACAGATGCCCAGATGATACCAATAACCCAGGCCTTGTAATCATATATTACCCATTCATAGGAAAAAAAAAGAAAAAAAAAAAGAGATTGTCTCAGTCACCTCCAAGCCAGGTAGGCTTTGTAAACAGTTGCACGAAATGGAGGACAGAAACATCAACAGCTCTGGAGAATCTTCCAGCAACGTACTGTACTGGGGTACATATGAATACTATTGTTTAAAGGCTAACCTACATAAAAGGACAGCACGTCTGTCTGCCTGCCTGCCTGGAGGCCAGTGCATGTCAGGCTTCAACAAAACTGAAATCAAGGAAGCCACGGCTGGAGAGAAATTAGTGTGTAAATCAGTTGAGGAGCACTTCAGTGGTTTGTTAATTAGCTTGGCTTAACAGACTCATCAGAAACACAGACTGCACACACACAGAAACCTAGACAGACACTTTTATAATAAAACATACATTAAAAGGTTTTTAGTAGACCATTTGAAGAACAGAGGTGACAGGACATCTGTCTCAATCTCTCAGCTGACCCAAAACAGTCGAGTTGGCTGTGACAACAGACAGGAAATTAAGCAAATCCATGTGTACAGAGACAAGACTTCTTTTAAATTTCACCCTATGTTAAACAGTAGAGGCACACTGAGCGGCACCAACAACACACAGACTCCCTCTAGCCAGTCAGCTCTGTAAGATGACTAACGCAACGCGGTGTGTGAGGACAATTAACCATGACACAGCGGTCACCCGAACATGGAAAATCACAGAGCACAGCACCTCTCACATGGAAAAGCAGAGTGTGTCAAAGAAAAACTGATATCGACTGTTGCAGAGGTTAGAAAATCAAGCTCTAATCAAACCGTGTCGGGTGCTATGGCTGGTTTGCATTTGCTGTGTCGCACAGTCCTGGTGATTCCTGAGGTTTTTTCCCTTCCTGCTGACGATGACCTCACAGGAATGTGAAGAAAAGCCATTAACAGCTGCAACTTACTAAGTCACACTGTAAAAAACATACAAGATCTACAGAGAACAAAGTCTGAGTCAGCTCAGCAGCCATGAAGCCAGCATTTTACTGACCAAACTTCCTCAAAGGAGCAAAGGTTCTTCTACTGTTCTCGTGACTGCAGTGTGTAGCTGTCCAAATAAGAGCCTGAGTGAAAATCTAAATCAACAAACAATATCCATGTCAATATTACTGTCTGTCTGCTGTAGCAATATGTGTGTGTACACAATGATTTAATGTCTTTTTTGGAAAAATACAGTCAGTCTGCTGCCAGCAACTATCACGTTTGCTTACTCACTCACT
Organism: Eupleurogrammus muticus; assembly: GCA_036785175.1. Classification (NCBI taxonomy): domain Eukaryota; kingdom Metazoa; phylum Chordata; class Actinopteri; order Scombriformes; family Trichiuridae; genus Eupleurogrammus; species Eupleurogrammus muticus. Next base: position 12,747,285 of record JAYKQN010000006.1, read on the forward strand.
CACTGACACACACAGACACACACCACTTCTCCTGTTTATCAGGAAAAGAGCCCTTATCTTTCTGGCAAGGTGTTACATCATGACAAATTTTACTTTTTTAGCTGCCAAAATAATAATAATAATAATATAAACAGGTGTGGTGCCTATGTAAATTAAAGAGTGGAGAAAGATCTTTTAAACCACAATCAAATATAAAATCCCAGTAATGTTAAATTTATAATAATAATATAACAGGATTTCAAATATATATATAAATTATGTCCATTTGCACCTACAGACATAATTTAATTCAATAAAGCAAACTGAAATTAAACTTTTATTAGATTTAACTGCATCTTAGCAGTAAAACTGTTTAACAACATTTTGTCAACACGCATAATGGAGGGAAGTGATTTTCTCAGACAAGAGCAGATAAGTTTGGAAGCGGGAAGTCAGGGGCAGGTGGCTGGTTTCTAAACAGCTGCTGTACCACCACGTCATTGTGCGCACGTCTTCACCGTTCCTGAAATATTCCCAAAAGCCTACACCTCCACTCCCACTCATTCCCACCAGTGAAGCTGGTGGGATCCGTGCATCCGCGTGTGTGCATGTGTGAAATAGTGGAAATATTTCAGAGCAGCTTGCAAAGTCTCCCACATGAACACTCACAAACTCTCACAACCAAACAAGACTATAAACAACACAAGGCTTGCACCCTCCCCCCTCCCCTCCCTTTTCTATTTGTCTTTCCACATAATGTGACCCACTTTAAACTGCTGCTGCCCCAGCAGCGCACTGCAGCCGTTAAAGTTCTTGCTGTGGTGCAGTGGCGTGTTGTTTTGTGTGTGTTTTACTTACAGGGCGCCTCGCTCCAATGGACATGCTGCGCTAAATCTTGTACATCTCTCCCATCAGGCCCTTTAGCCTGACTCAGGATCTTTTCTCTTACTCCGTTACTCTTGTTTTTCTCACCCTACAGCAACAAAACCACCAGGTCTGGTCAAGTTAGCGTTTTCTCTCCCTCCTCCCTTCTGCTGCTCCTCCTCCACACAGAAACAGAAAACAATCTCCTCCTCTTGCTCTCCACTGCAGTATGCCAACATAAACCACAGCAGCCTTCAGACTGGGGGCTAGCTGGGCAGCCAGTCAGGCTACAATTTATCCTCCAGCGGCAGTGATCAGCGGAGTGTTTGGTGTGAGGCAGACAGAGCTGAGTTAATCCAGGACCCTCCCCTGGCAGGAAAGACACACTTCCTCTCACGCAGGCAGAAGAGAAAACACACAAAGCAGCAGCAAGTGCTGACAGGCACAAGCATTAACGGTGAGTCCCATTGGCGGAGAAACCACAGGCAGATGTTTGGTTGATCGAGCAAGCGGCTCTCCGATTGGTTAACGCCGTGTCACATGATCCTACGACAGCAGCGTGCTAACACCGCATAAGTGTGTGTATGTGTGTCTGCACCGGGTAAGCAGGCACACGTAGCACATCAGAAGGATTTGCCACGGAGGGAGGGGACAGGCAAGGAAAAGGGGAAGGGAGGGGGAGCAAATAGAAAAGACTGATCACAGGGGTGAAGAGGAGGGGATGGTTGGAAAGAAATGCACATTGGCGACAATGGGAGGGAACAGGAGGAAGGTTTGTCATTTGTTTTAGAGAGAGACAGTTTGCCGAAGAAACAACCAGAGGGCATGAAGAGCAGGAAAAACAACTGACCGAGACACTCAACACTCAAGAGCATAGAAACAAACACCAGGTGACAAAAATACCAAGCAACAGATCAGTAAGATTAACAGGAAAACGGTTCCCATGAAGCTAAAAAGCATGCTCCTGTCCATCCAAGCTAGCCATGCATTGTCTTCCCATCTTTTCTGACGTAAACGTCACAATTTTTTCCCCCCCATTAAGACGAATCATTGCAAGAATCTTCTTTCAGGCCTTCCAAAAACCCCTACAGCTACAGCTCAGTCAGATAGTTGCTGCTAGATGTCTAACAAATATAAGAAAGACAAACATGTTAGACCAGTTTCATCTGTCTCTGAATTACCAATGTGTCACAGAATCAACTTAAAATTCTGTTACTTGTCTATCAAGCACTTAATATGTAATTTCTGCTTATAATTGCACTCTTTTCTGAAAAAAACTTTTCTGCCTTTTTTTAATGTAAAGAACTGCATTTCTCTGTCTGTAAAATACAAAAATAACTCGCCTTGTCAAGACTCATCACAGACTCTCAACTGCTTTGTTGAGCAAGAGCTGATAACACCTAAGATGCAAAGTCCATTCACAGTCATTTAAGTTTATGATAGCATACTATGCTAATCGTTGGTTCAATTAGAGGTGGGAAGTATATTGATTAACTATAGATATATTGATATTGTGAAATAGATTAGATATCATCTTCGAATTTGTATATTGTAATTGGCATATGTTGTCTTCCTCGATTTAAAGGGGCTGCATTACAGTAAAGTGAAGTAATATGTATCGTGAATTTGTGTCAACTGTTGAATACTTCACCAAACAAACTGTTGTAGCCTGTAAACCTTTAGACAAGAATAACTGGATTAGCAGGACTACAAAATACTCTTCCAAAATAAGGTGTTGAGCAAAAACAATGACAACTGTTTATATACAGATTACAGAATATACTAAAATGTATTTATGAAGAAGTATTTATATTATTTTACTGTTCTAGCCTTTACCTACTGAGTCATTGTATATTGTATTTGGTCAGGAATGTTGTGATCTTTAATTTTGCCCATGTTGCCCAGCCTGAGGCTCAATAGAATTCTCACAATGTCCATGTAACATATTGATCTATATATAATCTAAAGTCTGAATCTTTTCCTGATTAAAAGCAATCAAAATCGCATAACAGCCACTGTGTCGACCATCAGTTGAAGTTTAATCTTCAGATATGACAAATACAGAGTTTGCTTAAGCCATTGAATGGTAAATACTAAAGCTACAAACGTAGATACAACAGTCAGTCAAATAAATAGCAACAGGCACTACAGTGAAACAATGTCTTCCTGCAGTTATACCGGATACAAACAAAATTAGTGTGCACACATGCATACGTGCACGCTCACGCCTTGAGCTACTTACGCGGAGTTGGAGGGTGTGACGAAGGATGGTTCCCTCTAAGGCGTGGATCCACTTCTCCCGTTCGTCTGCATCTCGGGCTGAGGGCATACAGACACACCCAGTGAGCCACATTTTCCACATGGAGACCATCAGCAGCCATTACACTTCTATACCAGGACACAACGTTGGAATGATATAAGTACTAGTGACGCACACTGTGTTTTCATCTTGATAAGATAGTTTTGCTTTTCATCCAAATTTTGCTAATTCTGTTTAACCTCAAACTTTGAGATTAAGAATCCTGATCCCAAGTACACAACAAGCTGTTTTAAGACATCACAATATCCCTATAACCATGAGTTGTTATTTTACAGAACATGTTATACTTTTGAGAGGCAAATTATATGCTTTATAAATGAACACCAAAGATTAAAACAACAAGAGGGAGAAGATAGTTAAACAAATAAATAACAGAATCTAAACAGTTTAAATAAAATACAGAAAGCTGTTGCAAAAAGATGTTGAGAGCTTACCTGAAATAATTTAAATTTGCCTTTTATTTTCCTCAAATGTGACAATCCCTAAGTAAGGCAAATTATGGCAATTTCTTATAATAATCGCTTAACATTTTGCAGCTATTTAGGTATTTTAATGTACAAAAAATGTTCAAATTTAAGTATGAAATTAAACCAGAACCTCTAATTGTAAACTATATGAAGCTGTGTCCAAGTAGTTCAGTTTAGTTTTTTAATGGATTAAATCAGGCAATATCTGAACAAACAGATAGAACTGACCAAGCACTCACATTTATGGTGGTTGAAATATTGAGCTTTGATAACCACCCGTATGATACTGGTGTGCGACTCAACACCAAAAGAATCTATATTTGTGTGCTTCTTGTAAGAGGAATCCTGGGTTAAAGCCTCTTCAAAGCAGTAATACGGCACTGCCTTTTTCCCACATGGAGCCTTTGGGGGTGGTTGTGTGAAATGGAGCAGGGCGAGGCTGCACCCTCAGAGCAAAGACAGAGAACAAACAGACTGCCAGTGACATTAAACAGTGACCCGATACAGGCCACAACACGTGCAATACACACGTTCAGACTTCCAAAGGCACACGCACAATATATTGTTGCCAGTGGCCTACACAGGTACAATACTTTGTCCTCTATCAAAACACTGGCAGGACTGGACTCCTCTCAGTCAGGCTGCAGCATGCAAGCAGAAGCAGCATACCGTATATTAAGAAGTATACAGAATTTTAAAATACATTACTATTAATTAGTACAGGTTCCACTGATGGCATCAGTGAAGAGTGGAACCTATACTAAAATGATATCTTAAATAGAAAAAAATAACGCAAGATATACACCACTGAATTAGCTGGAAAACTATATCCTGTGTGAGTCATTTTCATTGAGCTGGAAACAAGATGAATGGCTGTGCGAGCCGGAGCAGTGCTACAGCTGAAAAGCTTTTAAAGACATTAAAGGGTAGCAGAGGTTCAGGCCAATCCACTCAAACAGCACCTAACTGGCCTCTCGCTTTCCCCTCAGCCAAACAGACTCTCCGGAGGAAAAGATTACTGTGGCTAATGTTGTTTAGCTGTATTCATGGTAGAATAGAAGCAGTGCCAGGGCAAGTCCACAAAAATCGAATGCTCTTGACTGTAGGATTTGTATCGTGAGCCCAGTTTTTGTCCTGGTCGGCAGCTATCATGTACACCGTGATTTATTTTGTTTATTAAACTGTCTGCCATTCTGTTTTCCAGTCGGCTAGTCACATGACGGCACACACTGCAAGTCATGACAGTGGCTGTCATCTGATACAAACCTCCCTTGTGAATCTGCAGTTACATATTTAACGACCGGTAAGTTATTTATTTATTTTTTTTTTTTAAACATTTACTTGTTTTTGTGTATAAAAGGGGGGCAGGACAAGGCAAAGTTTGAAAATGGAAAAGGTACAAGATTAGGGAAACATATACATCAAGCTGACCAGTGAGTTACCAAGTGTAACTCAGGAGTTACCGATGTCAGAGTGTGTATAAACTGTGTATAAAAAAATGGGGACAGAAACAAAACATTGGGGAGAGTTCCACATTTGAGTCATTTTTAGTATCTTGAATTTGTCCCTTTAAAAATTTGAATTAAAAAAAAAAAAAAAAAAAAAAAAAAAAAAAGATATATTACCTAGAGATCTCCCTAAATTTCTGAGTTCATAGTGAAAATTCAATGTTCCTTCACAATGAAAAGAGTTAAAACAGGCTGGGTATGTTCCATTTACCAGAGTAGCAATTATTCAATGTAATCTTGGGACAAAAAAGCAAAGTCACTAATTTATGTTTTTTATCATCTGCACAAACCTGACATTAATAGCGCACTCTAGAGTTTTAGGAAGCTGTTAGAACCCTCTTAGAGTGTAACCTGGTCTCAAGTCCAGCCATATCTCATATCTATAATGACAGAGGAAGGTGTGTCGACCAAACCTTTTACTGCAGGCTCTAATGCAGAGGCACAACAAGGCTATTAAAACAAGAACAGGAACTGCAACCTCACACACTCCAAATTAAGAATTATGCTCTGACCAAAAATAAGATTAAATCATAAATAGGAGTAAGATACTTGAATCCCCAATGTGGGTAAATTGACTATAGAACATGTGAAAGCTGTGATACAAGAGGAACACACACTGAGGCTAGATCCTGGGAAAAAAAAGACAGACAATATACCTCATCGACAGCTTGGAAGTATAATTAAGAGTAAAAAAGACCACCTAGAATCACTAAATAATCCTAAAAGAACAGAAACAATAATTTCACTTTAAAATGTAGCATACCTGACACTACACTGCGACTGCACATCATATGTGATGGCACCATTAGCATAGGCGCCTCACCAAATACCATTTGATCCATTCACTCCACTTTTTTATCCTCGAAAAAGGCTTGGGGGCTTTGGGGAAAATTACCTAGGCAACGTCCATGTACAGAAAAAAAGCCCTTTACTAATTTTATCTTCATTAAATGGTTTCATCTTCTTGTTTTTGCTTTATACTGTGCATGCATTTTGAAAAATACAATAGAAATATGCACAAATATATTTGGCCAATGAAGCAGTTTCTATGAATAAATAGTATTCTATATTGGAGATACACCAATATATCGGCATATTGCAGGCATCAGCAGGTTCACCACTGGGAGAGGCACTTCTGATATTGACCCTATCTCATATTTACGCTTAAACATTGCCAGCTGTAAATCAGGAAGTTATGATCAATTTATACATCGTATGTTCACCATTGCACCAACTTAACCACAAGTATTATGGCCTTCTATAAATTATCTTGACATGGACATGCCCATTAACAGTTTTCTACCAGCTCAACTCATCTACTCAACTAGACAACCAGTCTGCTAGCTCCAATTCATAGCTACCATTATTGGTAATTAATGAAGCAGTTTGTGTAGATAAATTAATCTACTGGAAGTTATAGTGGAAGAGTCTATAACTCCAAAATGCACAGAAACAAAGATTTGGCTTAGTTACTTAGACTACATGCAGAAAGTGCCATTACATCTGAGAACACAGATGGACAATGGGGGCCAATACGTTATCCAGATTAATAAAAACAGGTACAAGATAAAATCCCAAACTCAAAGACTGTCCTTGCCTGTCTGTGCCCTGGATTTCTATCAGAAACATAGAATTATTCTGTGAATTATTCATTTCCCCCAACTCCTGCCATATACAGGATGACATTTTTCCCCAAACGGGAGGGTCTGCACTCTGGAACGATATACAACCCAAAATGTGGTGCAAACACAAGGCACTGCTCCATGATGCATAGAATCACTGGCAAATACTTAGTAACATGAGGTAACCATTAATACGAGACAAGACCCAGTCCTGAAAGTGCAGAAAAATGGTGACACAGGTGAGAAATTTGAAAACGGGAAGAGGACAGACAGGCAGCAGGCAGTATCGAGTTGAGGAAGGACCCTGGAGGGAGACAAGGTAAAGGGTGTACGGGGTGGTTTCTCATCCTCGTCTGACACACCGGGCAGACTGGTGGCCTGACGGTGGAGAGAGGAAGAGGGGAAGGAGGAGAAGAAGACAGGAGATTGATAGCTACTGTAGATAAGAGGGGGAGACTGAGAGAAGAGGGGGAGGAAGAAAAAAGGGGAAGCTAGAGGGCTTCAGGCAACTCTGATGCACCGCCGGGGGAGGGGTGGGGGTGATGAATAATGGATGCTCCTCTAAATAGAAAGACAATACAGAGCTGCACTCCAGGCGAGCACAGTGGCCGGCCAACTCAGAATTACACTTCAACTTATGAGCTGGACTGTCACATAAGAGGATGTACTGCCCCCCCCACTCTGGGAACATAAGAATTTCTTGCATTATGTCATTAATACACACTTTATTAAGAGGCTGTATATCAGCAGATTTCTAATTGGAAATCTCCAGTAAAGGACATCTGTATATCACAAGGGGCTTGTTTTCCTTGTCATCTTGACAGAGTGATTTTCAGAATCTAAACCTTACTTACGCACTGGCCCAAACACAATGGCATTGGAGCATATAGTATCTGTATATAGACACATTCAGACACTGCTGTGAATCTTGAGAAACCGCCTGCATAACATGTTCAGACACTCTCTGCATGTCCTGATATCCACGCTAAGAACTGATGAATCCTGAATCTCATGTCTGGCACACATTTAGTGCTAATTTTCTGCTCATTCCTCCAATGGTGACATGTGAGATGTACAGACGACACAGTGGCCCTCTGGGTATCAGAACAGCAGATGTGTCTTACAGTGACATTTCTTTGTTTTCTCACAAACAAAAAGATGATCACGGGGGGTCAGAATGTTATGCAAACAACTGTCTTGTGCAAAACATGCTGCTTTCAAAGAGAATTTATTCCCCACACAGTTTCATTAACATATCTAGGAAGGAAACATTTTTAAAAAATACTTCTTCGAAACATCTCCTAGTATTTGTCATATTTATTACACAAATTTCTTATCCTTGTTGCCATCTGTGATTACAGAATAATTCTTTAAATTCTCACTGAATTAACATATCAATTGCTCCATTTGTGATACAGAAGTCTTACAGAATTCAGATAATACTGAACGTACAAAGCAGAATGCATGCACCTTTAACTAAGAAAGTTCCACAGTATACGAAGATAATGAGACACACTGACAAACACCTCTGTGAGAAAATGTGCACACAATTATCACTGTCCTGAGCATGTCAGGATGTTCCAGTGAAGACCAAGGACGAGCACCAATAAAAACAAACATCTAGTCAATACAAACATTGTTCCAGTAAACGGTGCACGCTTTTCTCTCCTCAATAATTCCTTACAGCCGACAAACAGGCCATTCTGCACTGCTCTGAACTGTCCTTGAACCACAAAATCAAACAAATACAACGGGGCGACACAGAAGGCGCTCCACCCTGACTGTACATCCCGGAAGACGGATAAACAACACCTCCTCTCGATCCTGTCGCCCCCGGGACCGGCATGCATGCAGACCAAGAGACATGCACGGTTTTCTCCTTACCCTTCCGTTTGTAGAACCACAGCATACAGCTTCGGAACACAGACATGGGAGAGGGCATGGAGGAGGGGAGAGGGGCGGGGGGCCCATGGACTGTGGCAGGTGACAGTGAAAAGGTGCTCGTGGTGAATTGTGAGAGGGCTGGTTTTTGGCAGTGCGGGAAAAATGGATATAAAATGGACAGATGGAAGAACAGAGAGGAAGGAAAAATGATGGAGGCAAGTTAAAGACCTGGTGGAGTGGTAGAGTAAAAAAAGGGTGTCTGCGGTGCACTGGATAGGACAGCTCCCCAAAAAAGGAGGGAAGGGTTGGCAGGACGGGAGGGGGGTGATGCTGTAGCCGGGAGCCAATCCTGTCCCTATGGAGAGAATGGCTGTTAGATAGCGAGCCGCGGTGACAGCAGCGGAGTGAAGGGCGAACGGCGGCAGCGACCAGAAGAGACCTGAGCTCAGCTTCCAGCTCAGCAGTTCCCTTATTACTCCCAGAGGCTCAACTGCAGAGAGACACAAGCAGCAATCTTCCTCCTCAGCCGCAGTCGGCAGAGCCAAGAGGGGGAAGAAAAAAAAGAAAAAAAGAAAAAGAAACCTTACTTGCTCCTTCTGTTCCAGCGGAATCTGTCTAGCTTGCAGTGGAACAAATCTTGTTTATCTACAGAAATATGTGTCAGTCCAACTTCACATAGCTCAGAGACGTTCCATGGAAAGGGAGAAAAAGCTCAGATGCACACACACAGCACGCTTTGACATTGTGTAGATGTGTTTCCTGGCATTAGAGCAGACCAATCCAAGTCTTTTAAAAGGCGGGGAGGTAACGAGGAGCAAGTGAGAGACTGAGGGAGAGAGAGAAAGAGAGAGAGAGAGAAAGCAAAGGAACAACGTGGATGGTTGCAAAAGAGATGACGGAAAAAGAAAGCCGTAGAAAGAGAAGGTAAAGAGGCAGGGGCGCAAAGCAGAGCAAATGAAGAGGGGCATCTCACCTTGGAAATGGAAAGTCTTCTGGTCCACAGTGATGGTGAATGTGCTGTCGTCCTCGTCATCGATGCCGATCACAGCTCCCTGGGCAGAGAGAGAGAGAGAGAGAGAGAGAGAGAGTCAGAGAGAGAGAGGGGGGGGAGCAGGCAGTCAGACAGCGGTACACGTCATGCTCCACTTTCCATTTCTATCCACCACATGTTCGTACAATCCTTTACTGGGTCTCCCCAGTCGTTTACCCTTGGTCTAAATCAGCACCTCACTGTCCCCCCTTCAAAAACTACCATCTTCTCTTACCTTATCTCTTTCTCAGAAATAACGGATTCTCTCTCTCTCTCTCTCCCTTTGTCACACTCTCACACACATGAGTGGAGCCTTTTCGAACACGGAAGAGAAGAAGGGAGGGGAGGATAATGAGGAGGAGGTGGGATTTGGGAGAGCGAAAGAAGGAGAAAGGCAGGAAAGGGTGGAGAGAAACAGACACCGGGGACCAGCAGCTACAGCAGCCAACAGGAGTGAAGGAACTGCAGAGAGAAGGGCCTGCTGACGGGCTGGGGCATTCACTCCTAGCAACAGACGCTGGGTGTGCGGTTAATAAAAACAACAACAGTGGGCGGACAAAATAACACACTCCTCTAAAATATTATATTTCTAATAGCAATGCAACAAATACTACTTTCATTAAAGCTAAAAGGTTTATTACAGTTGAGAATGTCTAAGAGGAGTAGATCAAACTATGATCCTTTTTGAGGATTTAGTTTTGTGGCTGTTGTATTGGATGAAATTGACAGCTTTGGCAGAGAGATCCAAATAAACCAACAGACTGTACAAAGTATAGTAGCAAACACAACTCTCTACAAAACCAATAATTTCAATTCCCCATTTCACGATGAAACATACACAGGAGTGAAGTCCAACATGTTGAACCGACACATCACGCCACACTAACAAGTGGAATCTCTAAAGAAAGTGTTTTTTTTAAAGTGCATACAAAGGAATCTGCTATGCATCTTGTGACACATCGTAGTAACGAAGCTCAACAAATTACTACCATGAGATCAAACTAGGATATTCTCAGAACACTGTTTTTTTCTGAACTTTTCAAGATCTCTTATAATCAGGAAAGCCTCTACTACAAGAGACAAATTGACCTCCAACTTAATGGGAAAGTTAATGCTTTAATCGATGACAAATCCATGGATTGGATGGAATGGAACATCAAGCCAATAGATTTCAAAAGAAGGCTCTTTCAGATACAAGAACAGGCAATAAATATAAATATTATTTATCTTACTCTGCAGCCCTTGTAAATGTTAATACCTTGAATGTAGACACACACACTATAATATTTAAAATAACAAACCCTTTTTTTATTGATATTATTTTATTAACATTATTCATGGTTGTATTTGTTGAAGGGGCTGCATTATACTATTGATACACTATGTTCTGATTCCTTAAGACACATATTTTCAATATGTGATCATTTGTGTCTGATGCATGTATCTGTGATGGGATGGAATGCTTTTCACTTCCGATGCATTGTCTATAAAGTAAAACGAGTATAATATGCATTTTTAATATGTCTGCTCTGATGCAGAACATCATGTCAGGTTGAATCCAGTCAAGTGTCAAGTGCCTGAAGAATGCTATTTTTGCTGACGACAAAGTAGAGTTCAACATGGCAACAGTGTCATTTAAAAAGGGACACACAAAAAGGTAATGATTGATTAAAAGGACATAACAGTCACATATATGCATGCACATGCGTATATAAGTAAAAATCACACACATACTTATATCTAACTTCTCATATGGAGCAATTATTACTTTTATGTGGAAATTTAATAATAAGACTCAATGAAAAGCTCAGTTTCCTGATGACACAAACACACAACATAATGTATAACACTATGCTTTATGTTTATATTGGTATTGTAAACTGCGTAGAAGAAACTTTGTTGTACAATATATGATAGATAAAATGTACATAATTTATTATCCTTTTATAATTTATTATAAACAAGTCACAGTCTTAAGCAGTTTTCCCCCTATCCAAAAGCTGACCTCTATTTAATTTTATGTAAAATTGTATTATTGCTTTGTGTTTTATAATATTAGCCATTGGATCAACTTGTAGACATGATTATGCATTAAAAATAAATGGTGATAAATTTTTAAGGCACCCTGTGGTTATTGGTGTACTTCTAACTCAAACCTGTGGCCTATGACAAAATCAGAAGATCCTTTCTCCCTTGAGGAAGCAGCATTTTATGGTGTCCTGAAACTGTGGCAGAATAAAATGTGAAAAGACGAAATGAAAACAAAAATAAAGTTGAGATGAAAAAGAAAATATTGAACATAAGGTTTAGCAGTTGGACATGGAAAAAAGTCTTAAGACTTCATAGCCTAGAATAGCTCAGGTTTTTTTTACTATGCACATACACATTAACACTTTTAAATCAAAGTCACTAGACGGCAAATATGCAGGACAGATGGCCAGACTGAGAAAAGTTCTTCCCTCTGATCTTACAAGCAGCTAAAAGCTACCACACAGAGCGGTAGAGACAAAGTAGAATTTGGGTGTTCAGACATAGCAGATGCTCTTGAAATCTTAAAGTGGGCGTCATTGCTGCAATATAATAATACTTTTATGAGGTAACCGATATTCAGAAAATGGGTCTACGTCCACCATTGTATCCTTTATTTAAATTTTTTTTTTTTCATGTCTAAACTAGGCTGGATCTGTTAAACACCTACTGAATTAGAAACCCGGCACTCATTTCTTTATAGAAACAACATCAGATACTATAGTAGAGCAACTGCTGCCATCTAGTGGATATTATTCAACACTATTGACACATTGTCAGGGAAAATTATTTTACTGGCAATGCTACAAAGGTGTAGCAGTAAAGCTGTGGCTATGGGTGAAGGAAACTTTCCTGTTGAATTACACCAACAAATGAGGTAAAGACTACATTAGAAGGGAAATTCACAATACTGCAAATAGGCTGCACTGATAAATCAAATTTTCTGAGAATCATACATGGAATGTGTTGTACTCTGCTTGGGACCAGTATACTATGCTGAGCATTAGAAACGCAGCTCTTGATTATGATAATCAAGTAATGAAATACTTGAGATAAAGTTTCAATTTAACACTGTTAAATACAGAGCTTTTCTTTGATTTCAGTTTGAAATGTCTCTTCTCTTCTAAATCAAGTTATTCAAGTTCCACGAGGAATCGAGTATAGAAGAAATCTTCTAAATACCTGGTAAAGTAGGCCAGCAATTCAGCCATGCATGCAGAGTATGTGTTAAATAATCACTGAAAAACTATCTGGACTTTTGACCATGATAACTTACCCTGAGTCGCACACAGCCTCTTCTTGATCCTCGCATCATTTTGTCCTTTGACTGCAAACCAACAGAACAAATCAGGGATTAATAGTCAGTAAACAAAAAGCACACCAAGTATAATGCACTGTTTCAATGTAAAGAATAGTAGGAATAACATGAACCAGCATGTAGAGTTTGACACAGTGGATCTACATGTAAAACTGTAACAAACTACAGTCATGTAATTTCGCATGCCATGAGGTTGAGAAACTTGATCAACCTGTAGCCTCAGTGAGGTATTCTTTCCTAACTCTTGTCCTGTTATACTACATACTATATATTATTTATAGACAAATATAAGAAAAAAACAACTCATTTGCCTGAACTGATATGAAATTCCACTCAATTATTTTTCAAAGTACTAAAGGGTTCCACTGAAAGTGTAGATACATTTTGCAAAGACTGGATCAATCTGTCACATCCACATGCTTCAAGGAGTCCACCATCATTGCTGTGCACAATGAAATAAGACCCACCTGCCTGAACAATGAGCCCATTAGCAATAACCTCTGTACTGGTAAAGCTCTTAAAACAGCTCAGCACAGGCAAGACCTATGCATGGGCATGGATTTATTTTTTAAAGCCACCCAGAAAGAGACAAGTTCTAGGGTGGATAGAAAACTTTATAGACGTTCTAAGACTGGACTAAAAGCAGGGTAAGAATGGCTCAACTGTTAGCTTTCAGGCTAAAAACACTTCAGGAACTGAAATTTATTGATCAAAAGTTATTCAAAGTAAATAACAGTGCAGAATTTTGTCATACAGGTTAAAGAAATAGTCTGGTTGGTGCTAACACCAATCATAATTCTTAGCCTCAATATCATCATCTATCACAATGACTCACGATAAACATCGTCAACAATCCATAACATTATTCTGCATCATCAAGAGGGCCCTGAGCAGGAGCCTAACTACCTTGTTCAGAAACTGCACCGAGCAGGACCCCAAGGCCCTCCAAATAAGTCTGTACCTTGTCAGCAGAGAGGAGAAGGTACGGACACACCAGAAGAGCTGCTAAAATAAGAGTCAGAGTTGTTTTTGGAAACATGCCTGATGACATATAGTCTCTATGTTTATTCAACTTTTTCCACAGGGTCTAGTCTTACTGAGGAAAACAAAAAGGATGAATGGCAATACTTAAAAATTGCAATATATATTATACCAATTCAATACTTTAAAATAATATTCATACATATTGCTATGTGTGTCATAATAACACAGTTATCAATAGCATTGGAATAAGTGACCGTGTATCAAGTGTATTAACCATCCCAGCCCTACTTGAAATGTGCTTTAAAAGTAAGTGACGAGGCCAAAATCCTTTTGGCGTTAAATTCCCTCTTTGTGTTTCCTCGGACAGTTGTCCCCTGTTGAACTGCATTAGAAGTGTAGTAACAAAACGAGGGACTGTTGCCCTAGAAAGGCTGTAATGTTGAAATATATCTGTTTGATTTGACTTAATCGGATGGCTCAAGCCTAAACTAGCTTCAAATGAACTTTGAAATCCATTTTTGCACATGAGGAGGTTTTTAGATTTGGCCCCCCATCGCTGACGTACATGTTATGAAGGGATCTTTCTATGGTCATTATGAGCAGGATGAATGATTACAGTACATGTGTCAATGTTCCTTTGTCTTGAGCTGCCGTGTAAGACAATAACTATAGGTCAAAATTAACAGAGCACTTTAGCTCTTTAAAAACAAACAAAAAGTAGTTCCAAACCTCCAAGTTCCTGAAGGAACACTCAAATAAAAGTACAGATAGGCTATCTTACCAGGAAATGACTGGAAGTTAACGTCACCTATTTGAGTAAAAATCTAAAAGTATGTGATATTTAATGCACTTAAGTATCAAAAGTAATGTTCTACTCCAAGTATAAAGCATGCATTGAAAGTACAAGTGAATACTGTTAATTACACAACAGCTATTTAGAGAATAAGGAAACTTATCATCAGCGTTTGAGCCTTCACATGAACATTGAACGAGAATTGTCTTAAATTACTTGTGATGTGGTCTGCAGCCAAGGTTTACACAGCAAGTAAGATTGTAGTGTGTATGGTAAGTAACAAAAACACTTGGTGGCTATGTAGTGGAGTTAAAAGTTAATACTCGAGTAAAGTAGCCCCACAAAAACTATACTGTAATGAAGTACTACTACTACTACTTACTAAACACTATAGCATGTCGTGCACATAGGAAGTTAAACAGGATGAGATCAGTGACAGAATGTGACGGTGAGGAGGACGCAGGAGCTCGTGCGGGCAGTGACAGCTCCGACTGAGCATTCCGGTCAGACAGCAGCTCAACACGGCGCTGCGCGACTAATCAGAGGAGAGCGTTCGCTGTTTGTCACAAACTAACCAGCGGCCACGGTCCGCTCCTGCGGTGCCTCGTTAGCTCGTTTGTCAGCGTTACACACTGACACACACACACACATATACATATATACACACACATATACACAGATACACACACCGCCACCGACTCTCTCTCTCTCACTTTATACGCGGAACCAACGGTACCAACGGAAACTAAGCAGCCGCCGACGAGTTGTGTGTGTTTAGTTTGTTGTTTGCTAGTTTTTGTTCCCGCTTCGTTAGCCAGCAAAAGATTAAGACTCCCAACTCCGGACAAACACAAGGCCCCCCTTTATCCTACTTAGGCTGGGAAAACCACCAACAACTTCCCGGGTCCGAGCCGCGGGGTCACGGCGGAGAGCCGTTAGCCGTCCCCGGGGATGGGGGGGAACAACGTACCGTGTAGTAGGACAAGAGGCCGGCGTTGTAGTCCAGGACGAACCAGCGGTACTGCCAGCCTTTCATGACGTTAGTCCACTTGCTAAGCGGCCCCTCCATGATGGACGCCATCTTTACAACGGCGACGGTCGGGGAGGAGTCGGGATATGGTGCGGGGCGGCAGGCGTCACGCAGGACGCTGCCGAGGAGGAAGACGACGATGAGGAGAAAAAAAAAAAGGTGAGGACAACACACGGATAGAGAACAGAAACATGTTGGGACGAGGATAAAAAAAATCAGGATCATAAAAAAAGTATTAAAAAAAAAAAAAAAACAAGGTGAGGACGAGGATTATGAAAACTGTTTTTATTTTTTCTTTACTATTAAGTTTATATCTTAAAACAATATTCCTTTGATATTTATTTATTTCCCCTATTTTTTATTATTATTATACTAAACTTTTTCGTGTTTCTGGTACGCAATGCTGTTCCCCAGTGTAATTGATGTATATAGAAAATTTATAAATAAAGTTGCATCAAAAAAAAGAAGAGAATAGTTTGAATAATAAAAAAAAGAAACTAAGCTCTATTAAAAATCTGTATATCCATGTAGGTAAATTTCACATCCATTAATGCAGATTTCAAAATTCATCAACATCATTTAAATTATTTCTGATTGAAATTGGTTTCTATTTGAATTAAATCTGTTAAACTAATTAAAATAATAATAAAAACTACCTATAAACTTAAAATGTCATATTTTTATTAGTTCATTATACATTATCTTCTTCTTGATTGTATACATATTGTGTGTGAATTGGTAGGACATTTATTGAATTGTTAATAAAACTGGGAAAAAATGAGGATGACTATATTATCTTCTATTATAGTTACCCAGTACATACTGATTTTAAAATTGAAAGAATTTAATTTTCTATGAATAGAACATATACAACTTAAGTCATTACTTTTACTCGTTGATAAAAGATATATATATATATATATATATATATATATATATATATATATATAGCCAGACCACTCAATTTCATTATTGAACACTAAAATTGACTTTTGAAAAACAGTTTGAGGGCAGATTAACAGCCAAGAACGAAGCAGGATTCATCAATATCTTTATTATTTACAATAGGCTTAACACTGATAAGCAGAACTTCACAGTAATATATGTGAGCTTTAAATAAAAAAATGTTAATGTTAACATCTCTGCCATTTTTCATCCCTGTTTAGATTCACATATTCCATTATGGTGTGTGTTGGTTTTCATTGCACTCGTACAACTGAAGAAGTGGCCTTTGGTATAATGATGTGTACACATTCTCCAGAGCTGTTCTCCAAAACAGGGAGACAGGAGGGGGAAACAGATATATAGAATAAATGGAGGCAACATTGATAAAGATAACGCACAAGAGTGAAGATAATAATGAGCAGAAATGTTGTGGTATCAGATATCAGATTCAAAGAAAACATTGGTAGCAAATGAATTCATTGACACTGTAATCACTGATTGAATGACTACATGTTTTATTTCTTAAAAGGCAGTCCAAACTGGAAACTGTGTATGTTTCTGGGAGGTTACATTTTTTTTTCCTTTCACCGTTTGATACGTCTTATGTAATTTTAGGTAACCTGCGCCATAGAGATGCACTAAAAGTCAACCGCAACCAAACAGGAAAAGAGGCCAAACTGGTACAAGGCAATGATAAAGAATACAGTGAAAACCTTAAGATGAAACTTAGGATGTGAGGATTATGAGACAACAGAGCAGCTTTGGTTTAGTGCAGCAGACTCTTCTCTTATGTGTCATTTAGAGGCGTGGCTGTATTAACAGTGTCAATGGCCACAAAAAACAAACAAAAAAAAAACTTTATTACAGAGAATCCAAATACATCATTATAATAGACAAAGTGCACCTTTCGGTTTCAAGTTTGCATCTTAGCATTAACTTCCAAATGACAGAAATGCATGCTGTAGTGATGATCATATCACAATCTCATGGCAAAGGACACACACTGCCATACTTGTGAATTCTTGCAGTGATAGTGAACCATACATAAATTATTTGTCCACAAAAAGGCACCAAGAATCATGAACAAAAGTTTTTTGTTGGTTTTTTTTGCCCATGTTACTTGAAACTCACAGTGAATAGAAATGAACCATCAGTTTGTCTCATAGCATCCTGTTTGGCAAGAAATCGGACATTTTCACATGAAATAAAATGAAATGCAACGCAACACAAATTGATAAACGTTTTTAAATTGGAAATCCGTCATGTGGCGTTTTGAAAGTATTAAAGTCACGCAGTGTTTACAGATGGAAGTGTTTGATTTTATAGTAATCAGATGCAACATGTGTCAATGAACCAATGTGTCTGAAGCCTTATCCAGTGTACATTAAGATGTGAGCCAGAGCAAATAAAGACAATACTGATTTCTGAGAACTGTGAGTGTGCATATGTAATTCTGGCACAGTTTAGTTTGTGCTCAAAAAACAGAGCAGCTGTTTTCCGGTAATAATTCTATAATGTGACCAAAATTAAAACTATGGGCCAATAAATTGGTAAGAAAATAAATCATAATAAATTACAAAAAAATGGCACCATATGAGATTAAAGATTCATGCAGATGAACAATCGACCGGGTTCAGAACTGAAGAGTAATACATTCATAAAGCAGATATTCAGATCTGGGTGGATGGGCCTCAGTCTTGCACCTCTTCAGTCAAAAACATTGCTCTTTATGCTGTAACTACACATAAATCTTGTTTTCTGGATATGAAATAAAACAACTATTTACATAACTTGTCTCTCAAAATAGGTCTGTGCTTTTAATAAAAAAAGAATAATTTAAAATTCAAGTTCATACATAGACATTATAAAAAGCATTTTTCTTTGAATCAAATAATGTACAAATCGCTCATGTGCTGAAGACATACTGCAGTTTTGTTTGTTGAGAGATCAGTACTGTGTGATTAGTGTAAGTAGGTCTCTGCATTTCGCAGTGTTCATACATCGAAGGATTTTGAGGCACTGAGGCCACGACAAGGCTACAGGGAATCCAGCACTGTCCATACTTGGAAAGACACTTATAGAAATACTGTCCCAATTCACCTGCTCATGCGTTACCCTGTGCTCTCCCTCCTCCCTCCAGTCTATTACTCTCCTAGGAAGAAATGTAGTGTGCAAGGATAACTGGACATGAATATTGAAATGCTTCAGGGGACTGAGTATTTTTCCCCCATTTTTGTGGCACTGTGTTAAGATGTGAACACCAGTCACGTCACTGAAGTGGAGACAAATCCTGTGCATATGAAGACATCCCACATTCTTTCATTTTTAGTACTGTGAGGAAATAAACAAAATGGATTAAAGTAGGACATTTAAAAAAGAATATTTAGATCTGATAAGCCTGTATTTGGTTT
The DNA here is from genome assembly GCA_036785175.1 of Eupleurogrammus muticus. Classification (NCBI taxonomy): domain Eukaryota; kingdom Metazoa; phylum Chordata; class Actinopteri; order Scombriformes; family Trichiuridae; genus Eupleurogrammus; species Eupleurogrammus muticus. The sequence continues at coordinate 12,766,468 of JAYKQN010000006.1, forward strand.
CATTTGAGCTTATTTACACGCTTGTCAAATGAAAGTTTGAAACGCTATTAGTGATCCCTTCATCTTTCTAAATGAGTACACCTTGTAGGGGCATATGGGAATGTCACTGTCAAAACAATTGATTATTCTATAAGGCTATTCTAAAAGATAAAAAATAGAGGCTTTGATCCAACATCAAGAAAAGCTGTTTTGAGGAGCCTCTACTGAAAAATCCAGACCGTCAATCTATTCAACTTAAAACAAGGTTAAAAGAAAAAAAAAAAAACAAACATGCACACACGTCAAATTGAGACCCCAGAACCTTGAAGATGTTGATGCGGATTCCAATCCTACAATGGCTTTAAAAAATGGCTTATGGTCACTCAGTTTCCCAGACACTGAGCTAAATACCCGACAGATGATTCACATATTTATGGAACACTGCTCTAGTTTGTCGGGGGGAAAACAGTTGTTTAGTATTCTCAGTAAGGCTGGGCACAACAACCTTCATTCTCACTCAGTATGACAGACCAACAGAAACAGAGTGAGCTTACTTACTCTCTGGGCTGGATACACACAGCTGATACGCTCAACATTCATTTCAAATAGGCCTTTACTGTGGCCAGGTGGAGACTTGGGAGAAAACAGTTCATGTTGTGAATTAGTTTGGTATGAAAATTTCTCAGTATGTACAGGTCAGAGCAAAATTAGTGTCCACACTAGCGTTTTATGAAACCGTTGTTCTGTAAACAATAAAAAGATTTCATTTTGTAGTGATTTCTCTGAGGTACTTTAGAGATTTGTCTCATTTCATAACCCAAAAAGCTGTCAATAAAACCAGAAACAAAAGGAGAATATGAGCTGTCTGTTGGGGAGTTGGGGTGACGGATGTTGTCGTCACAGTGGCTACCTCTGTACGACGTCGCTAATCTCTTTAATACAGCTGTGCAGGTTGTCCAGTACAGTGTTAGGCCCCACACTGCTCAGCCCGCCACCTCCTGAGGACGAGGCCCGCAGTTCCTGCAGGCTGAGCTCCAGCTTCCCCACTGCCTCTCGGAAGGCAAATTTGTTCCTCATCTGAGGGATGCAGTCCACATAACCTGAGCAGTAGTCTAGCAGCTGGTGGCCGGCGTCCAGCACTTGGCTGCTGGACGGGCTTTCTGCGCTGGCGTGCAGTGCGCTGCTCAGGCACTCAGCGCACTCCAGCAGGGCCTCGCGGCTGACCCGCTCCAGGGGCACCCTCTCTGCCTGCTGCCTGGTTCGCCGCAGTGCCACCTTGGAGCCAGCAGATGGTGCAGAGTGTGAGGAGATGGCGGCGGTAGTGCCATTGGCCATTTTTGTGGGAGTCGTATTGTTGGTGGCAGAGCACGACGAAGAGAAGGAGGAGGAGGACGAGGAGGAAGACGCGGGAGGCACTTGCGGTGGCGGCACTGAAGGTCTGCCCGCCGTCACTCCTCCTGACAATCGCCCTGACCTGTGACCTTTTAATGTGTCTCCATTCACCTCCACGGGTGCTCCTCCTACCTGCTCCTCTCCGTCTCCACTGTATGAGTGCTGCATGCTGCGCAGGGTGGGGGGAGGAGGAGGAGCACACTTGGGTTTTACGAGTCTCGGCCTGTCTCGGTCTGCTTGGTGCTCAGACAGCAGTTTGAAGCGGTTCCCCTGAGAGTCGAGGCCGACCAGGTGCACGTCGGCTGGGCTGTGCTTCAGCGTGGGCGAGATCAAGACTGGAACTTTGTGGTTGTGGGTTGGCGCACCTGATGCAGATAATGAAGCACTGGAGCTAGAGGATTTAGAGGGGGATGACCAGCTCTGCTGCCTGTCCAGTAGTCCCCCGCTCTCCTCTCTACCCTTCCTGACCCGGGACAGACTATCTGAGTCCCCAACCTCCCCACCGACCCCTGGTGCCCTCAACCCTGCAGCAGTGCCCCGGGGTAGTAGCTTGGCTTTGGGCCGTTCCCTGATCTGCGCGGTCCCCTCATCCATCCTCCGAGGCAGAGTTTCCGAGGGGCGCGTGGCCCCGTTCTCTGGCTGAGAGGTTGTGGAGGCAGTTCTCTCCAGAGGGGGTTTAGCACTGCGGTTCCTGGGTAAAGTCAGAGCCATACGCTCGAGGTCTGGCAGCCCAGCTGACATCGAGGAGGTAGAATTGGACCTAGGGAAGGGCTTAGGCCCCCCAACGATACTTCCACTTTCCTCTGAGCAGGTAGACTTTCCTGTCCGTAGCCCCAGGGTCATTCTAATGAGTCGCGGGGTGAAAAAGCCGGCAAGTCCTCCCCAACTGCTGCCGCTTGTCACCTGGGAACCGAAGCCCCCACTGGAGGGTTTCTGTCCAAAAGTGGCTCCACAGCAGCGTGACTGACCCTGGGTGGGTTCCCCATGAGTATGTGATGGAGAGGCAGAAAAGCCCCCCAAACTGTCTGACTGGGGCAGTGGAGGAGGAGCACTGAAATCAGCGGTGGGCTCGTATTTCTTGTGAGGTTGTGTCTCCATCTCCCGGAAGGAGCTACTCCTCTTGGGCGGTGTTGGGAGGTTCTGTTGGTGCTGGGAGGATGGAGAGGAGGAAGAAGAAGAAGACTTCTTCTTTATCAAGGAGCTGAAGAACCCAGTCTTGCGGTCTCTCGTAAATGTGCCCACATCCTGTGCATCATCTAGAAGGCTGCCAGGAGATTTATCTCTTGGCTGCTGCTTCCTGGGCAAAGCTGGGGAGCTGCCTGATCGGCCCTCCCCTCCAAGCAGAGTAGAAGCCCAGCCTGAAAGGAAAAGAGAGGAGTGGATTAAAACCACATAACAAAGCCAAGTGACCTCAGCAGAACATATTGATCTTTGGACAAAGTTTGCAAAATATCTTGCAGACACAGCTGAAAGACATTGGTCCAGTTCTTTTGGTCTCTGGATATGCACGCCTATGCATTAAAGTCACTCATTCTTTCAGACAGCTGTGTGTTGTTACAATAAGACAGACTATTCCCTTTGCCTCTAAAAGCTGTTCTTTCCTCCTCTGGGACTCAGGAGTGAGGTAAAAGCACTTCAGTAAAGGGGGTGAAAAGTTTTGAGTCCATGCCAGCTGTGTACTAATTCAATGATTTACGAGTTGCTCTTGTAAAAGATGGGGGATGAATATGCTTCAGGGACTTGAGACGCGTGCCAAAAAAGAAACTGTCCAACCAGTTAATTGGAAGGAAGTTGCATAACTTCGCTCAAACTAAAAAAAAAAACATTTTACAAGCTTGCTGCAGTAGTTGTTGAGTCATTACAGAGCGGTGTACAATGTTCACCAACCAGAAAATGAAATGGGGATTACAGAGGAGAAAACTGCACAGCCTAGTCCTTTATAACCATAATTATTAGTTAAGTGATTGAGACAAAGAAGACCTGGTACCAGCACAAAACTAATTATCATTTTAATCTTTATCATGTGCCTTAAAATATAAAATACAAACAAGATATATTTCTACACATGACGACTCAAATAGAAATATGTAGGCAGTGGTGTTTTAGTGATTTCACTTATCTCACTGTTGTATATACTTAAAGACAACCATTGAAGAGGCAGATTGATGTTTTAGAAGACTATTGTCTTGTGTTTTGTTTTTTGCGTGTTCATAGTACCACTTTTATTGGATTTAAGAAGTAATAGAAGCTTATGGTCATGTGAATACTTAGGTTTAGAGACCAGAGTTTTAGAGATCAAAAGAAAATACAAAAGGACAGGACACAACAACAACAAAGGTCAGGATGTGTTTTTACATTACAAATACATACAGACACACACAAAACTGTATTACAACACAAAAGAAAATAAGCAGTGACTTAAAAGACAAACAACCGACAATATTATTGAAATGTAATATAAGGTTTTTTAAATTATAACAAAAGACCTGTAGATGATTATTTATTACAATATGGGGGTAGGATAAGACAAAACACAACCAACATGCCCTTATGTTAACTCACACCACAAAAGTTTCCTTTGGTTGAACATGTGGATTACTAGTGTTGTTGATTTGGGGAAACTAAATAGATCACATGGCAGATAAGATAAAACCTTAAAAATTAAAAATGGTGGCAGGGGGTGGGGGGGATTGAAACCCATTCAGGATTAATGCTAATAACATGTTTTATCTCTATTATAGGCACTGTTTTGAATTTATGTATTCTGGTAGAGGATGGATGTGTCATTAGATTTAAGTTAGACAGGATTAATTACATTTTGAGAAGAGCAGATGATTAATTGCCTTATGATGATTAGCTATCTGTGGGAATATAGAGGAAGAGTAACATTTTATGCATACAGATTGATTAACTGTTAGATTGAGTATTGTGGCAGTCACTCAAACAGGTATTTTCCTCGCTGTTATCTCATACTAATACACAAGATTGGTCAGGATGACTTGTACATCTATACTTATTTACTATTGTAGTAGCATCTTTGGAATACATCCTAATGTTTTGTATAGTATGCTTCAATTATAGTTTATACATATTTAATTAAAAAAATTGCGCTTATCTGTAGTTTTTTTAGTACATGAAATCACTGTTCAGCCCCTTTTTTCCCCAATGGCACTGATGAGCTGAAACAGGTCAATGTGTAAAGACTCTTTCAGGCTGTGCTTGCAGAACTGCCTTGAGACAGTGCTGCTTGGTTGACAAGACAGATGCTGGCACCAGAGCTCAGGTCAGTCGGGAAGAAAAATTACTGCCCTCCTCTTCAAACGGCGAGCTTCGCGACGCTGCAGTTCACCCTCTGAGTCAACGTCACCCTGTGTACCTGCAAAATTATAATGTGGTGCATTTGATTGGTTGGAAGCAAGGTGGGCATGCCTGGCTGTACCTGAGTGGCCATGTGTGCCGTGGTCAGGTCGCCCGTCGAGGCCACCCTCAATGTTTTCCTTGTTTTCTGTGTGCTTGTGAAGTGGGCGGGATTTGGAGGGCAACAGGGGCATGTCGTGACTGAAAGAGTGCAGTGGTCCACAGTGGCCAGAGGAGGCCGTTTTACAGAGCTCCTCTGCTACCTCTGCAACATACAAAGAAGAAAATGCTCAATTAGAGGCAGGTCACTATCCAAACTTAACCCATCTCTCTATTTGCGGTCAAAATAAAACTACATACAGTATGCATGTTTGAACTCTTGTACTATTTGTGTGACTTTAAACTGTTTCTCCTCCTCCAGTTTTACAGATTAATCTGATACAATCTTTTAGAAAAACTAAGTAGAATAGGCACCTAATATATAACATGTAAATAAAAGTCTAGTAAGTTAATATGCTTGCTTTTTTCAGCTTCATCATTGCAGTGGATCCAGAGGCTTTATCAAAGCAACTTTTGAGTTATACAAAGGATGGCCTCCACTGCATGTTCCTGTACCTTCAGAGATGCTGGAGTCATGGAACATTGTTTCGAAAGCTTGATGGATTTCTGCAAACGAAGGCCGGTCTAATGGGCTCCACTGCCAGCCTGTTAGAGAGACAGAAAAAAATGACATGTTACTTGCAATTTGAAACTACATAACTCAAAATGATTTAGAAATAATCGTGTTTCAAATCTAACAGTTTATTTACAGGTCTGTCTTGTTTGTCAGTGAGCCTTTGACATTCTATTGCTATTTTCTAAGATATATTTGCACACAGTATGGGAGGGGAATGCAGAAAAGTTTGAGATGGCAGAAATCTGATAAGAATTATTTAAGACAGCTACTACTCACATGCCCTCATAAGTTCATAAACCTTTGGTGGGCATCCTTCAGGCTGTTCCATGCGGTAGCCCTTTTCCAGAAGATCATAGACCTGAGACAGATCAATTCCTGGATATGGAGACATGCCATAAGTGGCAATCTCCCACAGCAGCACCCCAAAAGCTGTAAGCAAGAATAATTTGATGAATTAAATATGAATACACTGATAACAAGCTGTAATAGAGCAAAACGTTCTGCTGGAATCAATCCTTTTTTGATTCTAGTGATTGCATTTACTTTTTAAAAACCACAAATGTGGTGTTCCATTCTGAAGATTATGTTGCTTAAATAAGTGTGCAAATATCAAACTTTTGTCCAATGGAGAAAATCCTCACCCCACACATCCGACTTGATAGAGAAGGTGTTGAACGCAAGGCTCTCTGGTGCAGTCCACTTGATGGGGAACTTTGCCCCAGCATGGGCAGTGTAGGTGTCACCAGTCATCAACCTGCTCAGACCAAAGTCTGCCACCTTTACGACATGATTCTCCCCAACCAGGCAGTTCCTCGCTGCAAGATCCCTAAGAGAGGGAAAAACAGAAAGGATTGAGGGGAAAAGGAAATCAGTGTTTAAAGGTGAGGGCAAAAAGTAAACAATTACACTCTATTAGCTTATATATAGTGTATGCATTTAGACACATAACACAAGTATCTTCTCACCTGTGTATGAAGTTCTTCTTCTCTAAATATTCCATAGCAGAGGAGATCTGCGTGGCCATGTAGAGCAGTACCACAGCATTCACTTCCTCTTTGTCACAGTCTCTCAAGTAATCCAGTAGGTTGCCATGTGGCATGTACTCTGTCACAATGTAGAATGGAGGCTCCAATGTACACACGCCTGTGGGATAAGCAGCGGTTAGAATGCAGATGCCAACAAGCACAAAGAGTGAGCGCCAAAGCCAGAACTACTGTCATTTTAGGAGCCCGAAGTTTTTATTCTTGTGTGTGTGTGTAAGTATGTGGGGGTTTTGTATCTGTATTAAATATGCACACAAGAGTGAGGAAAAGACATGTAGACAATGCAGACCATGCTTTATGCCACAACTCTTGAAATAAATGCCTATATTTTTTTTTAGGTTTTAAAGAAGCACAATAACTTATAATTTGTAGATATTGTTCATAAATACTGACCTAGTAGCTGAACAAGGTTTGGATGTTTAACCTCCTTCATAACTGCTGCCTCTTTCAGAAATTCTTCAACTTCCATGGTGTCCTCCTATAATTACAGAATTAAAGAGAAAAGAGGGAGGTTTGAACAGACAAAGCAGTTGAAAAAATGCAACATCTAACCATCTAGGGGATAATTTAATGTAATTCCAAAGTCCACCTGCAGGTGGTGAGCTATAATCATTGTTCAGCCCATGTCCCATCACTTAAACATACAAAGGGGCTGAGAGAATGATATATATTTTTTTTAAAACCTGCTTTCTAATTCACAGAAATCAACTGATGGCTAAAGGAGTGTCCTCAAACCTTGAGTGTTTTGACAGCCACTGTGAGGTTGTACTTTTTCCATACTCCAACATACACCTCCCCGTACTGGCCTCCTCCCAGCTTGTGCTTCATGGTGATGTCGGTGCGCTCCATCTCCCACTTGTCATGGATGGGCGACACACCGTACACTGTGGGCTTGTTACATTTGGGTGCTGGGTAGTGCAGTGTGGTGACCAGGCCATCGGCTACAGTGGAGTGGTGGTGGACCAGCTCGGCCAGAGTGGCAAAACGGCTCTCAGACGTCACATACACCTGAGAGGGAGGGGGGTGGGACAAACACAGTACCTCTGGTTTTCAATTGTAGTTTAATGAACAATTCCAAAATAATATGCATTCAATATAGGTCTACAACAACACAAAACCCATCAACCTTACACTCCTATACAACTCTACCTTTCCATCAGAAGCTGTGTTGATCCGGTAGTGGTAGACTCTCCCTTCGTAGCGAAGAGAAATGGACAGCTGTCCAGGGCTGCTCTCACTTTCCCTGACCAGGAAACTGCCATTGATGAGGGATGAGAGTAGGTACTCAGCTGCGCTGCGGGACACAGGCCCATGGTACCAGCTATGCTTCTCCAGACTGTTGACTGGTGTGATGTAGTTGGAGGGTACCCAACCTTGGCCGTTTTTAGAACGCACTTCACTCCACTCACCATTCTGATTGTAGCCCAGCACACGCAGCTTCTCACCTAGACATGAAAAAGAATTAGTTAGACGACATATTATGGTAGCAACATGGCCCAGTAGATCCAAAATCTGATCCCAGCCATGCACATTGATTACATGCCCTTTGGATATAGTCTAGATAGTAAATCAGGACTTCAATAAACCTTGGAAAGAGAAATTTTAAATATGAAAATCTAAATTCTTTATGATTTAATACAAAATGTGCCAACATTTTATGATTAAATATCTGGTGCTGATTCCAGGATGTTGTTTATTCAACTTTCTTTTTTAAGTTCCTTGAACACAACACAGAACAAGAATTTCAGATAAGGCCACTATGTTGCCCATGATGCCATAGTAACAGTGTGCATTCAAGAGAGACGAGTCATAAATATATTCTCTCGTAGAAACTACATCAAAAGCTATGGAACAATGATAGGGTTGGGTGACAGCATATCTGTCATAGAAGGCTAGGCAAAACCAGGCATGCAGCGACTTGGTCTGCTGTCTCTATTCATCCGTCTGACGTTGGTACAGGAGACACGAGGGAGCGGAGTGGCTGACGTACTGGAGACGGGAGGAGGGAACGTCCGGACAACAAACAACACAGCGTGAAGGAAGGAGGATTAAGAGGAAGTGAGTAGAGGGAAGAGGCAGAATCTGGAGAGAAGTGATAGTCTGGCAAAGAGAAGTGAGAACTGTCACTTCCTATATTTCCAACACACATCCTGTGAGCTGGCTTTTCTTTTTTCTCTACCCACTAATACTCAAAGTTTTACAACCTAAGTACTCTTAATTCCTTAAGTTCCTTCAGTAGCCCTTTCTTTCAATTAGGCATCAGGCTATCATGACTCAGTCACATAATACCTCAAACTGCGCCTGCAAGAGCGCAAGAAAATGAACAGCTACAAGGGTTGTGAAATATACTGAAACATTGAGCAATGTGAAGTGTAAACATTGCCCAAGTAGAGTTTATGCCAGTCAGTAAGACAACCATAGCCCACTGACACGTAACCGCTAACCAGAGCTACAGGTCGAGCTCTTAAAGCTAAAGTCATCAGCTAGAAATCCACAGAGCTACATTAAACAGACGACGGTTATCCACATCCAGCCCACCAATCCACCAGTCTCCTCTGTGTCTGTGTGCTGGTGTCTGTGGGAGTGGAAACACTGACTGCCTCCCTGCCTTGCACTGCTGCAGGGCTCTGGTCTGGTCTGGCCTGGTTTGGCCTGGCACAAAGAGGAGACACCGATTAGCCCCAGACGCAGACCTGCTAAGACCCTCTCTGTGATCAACCCCTGCCTGTAGCTCTCATCCACCTGTTATTATTACAGTTGAACAAATTCCATATTAACACTGCATTAGAGGCACGTTGGGGTGTTTCCATGTGACAGAGCAAAGAGCGGGACAGATAGGAAAAGAAGAGTGGAGCCGGTTGGTGCACATGTGTTTGCATGTGGGCAAGAGTCTCAGATTCACTCCATGAGTCAGGGTCTAAACATCATTTCCATCCCAGGCAGCTGCCTTAGAAGTCTTGAAACGATGGATAATTAACACTCTCTGCCACGTTTAATGCTTTAGATCGGCTGGGTACACAAGCCCCGACTGTCTCTGGATAATATTATTATGAGGATATTTTAAGCTCATTACTCAGGGGAGTGCAAGTTGACCGGTTAACTGCTGTTGGCTGAGAGAGGATGGTTGGACAGGAGAGTGTGTGTCTGTAATAGAGAGGGCAGTGAGAAATACAGGAATTTTAGCCATGCTGTCAACTCAAGTTGGAGGGATTCCCTTGTTACAAGCTTAAATATTATTTTAACCTTTGGAGAAGTGGATGATAAAATATAAAAAAAACATTTGGCTAACATAAAAGAGGGATTTCAAGTGTGTAGGTTAGCGACAAAGAAAGCTAAGACTGGGGGCTCCAATACCTGCTGATGTCACAACAGGGTGACATAGTGGCTGATGTGTAAGCTCTGTTGACACATTACTCTGGCATAACTACGCAACTACTCAGAAAACATTCTTTCCAGGAGTCTCGGTCCTGTCAATCACTAGCATGGCTTCAAAGTGAAACCCACACACCCACCCACACCTTTTTCTCAGGAAGGAATAACTGAAAATTATACTAATTATTAAGGCATTATAAGTATAACAATAGTGACTTAATGAGAAGTTGGCTGATATGTTGTTTTTGCCGTTTGTTCTACCAATTATGTAAAATTAAGGCGATAATAGATAGCAGCCCTTAATTGTGTTAATTGAGAATTTGCAACATCATTTGTGAATTTTGACAGTAGGTACACAACAAGCACATGAACAGAGGAATATATATATATATATATATATATATATATATATATACACATACATACATACATATATACATACATACACATATACATATATATATACATACATACACACATATACATATATATACACACACACACATATTTATATAATATATATAGTCTGTCCCATGGTTTACCTTTAGTGATGCTGAGTGTGTTGTCTCCGCTGGCGACAAAGTCATAAAGTGCAACAAAGAGGTTGGGGTCACTCTCGGCCGCCCCCAGGAGGTTCTCCTTGGAGCTCCAGCGCACCGCCTCGGTTAGCGCTGCTGAGTCCAGGCCGAATGGCCGGTGGAGAGCTTCTGGAGGGAGAGGAGGAGGCAAGGTTCAGGGAGAAGATGGAGAGAAGAGAAACAATGAAACTAATTAACAAGCAACATCATTAGCAGACTAAACATAAGGGGTTGTAGACTTTGCAGAGAGAAACACAATCTACTGCAAAGCATTACAGAAAAACACTTCACAACAGCTGTCCTATTCCAATACTGTCCAGCGCATGACAAATTGCCCTCTAAACAAATGGTAGAAATGTTGTCCTTCCATAATCCCAAGAGTTAAGTCCACCCGTCTTCTACCTGTTGGTCCAACCCCAATCCTCTGCCTGACTCCAGTGTGACGATGATTGCCGCTCAGAGCTGACCACTCTTCCTCAAAACTGCTGCTTGCTGTCAGGCACTTCAATAGCATTACTTTGTCCTATTTGTTGCTAAAGAGCACTATTATCACTAGCGTCACACTTAAAGACCCGTCTCCTCTAGCCAAATCCAGGTAATATCTGGGGTAGGAGTGTTAGTGTCGGAGTGTGTAGTCCAAGAGGGAGGAGCTACAAAGTACAAACTGTTAGGTATGATTCTCTCTCTCTCTCTTTCTCTCTCTGTCACACAGACACACACACACACACACACACACAGGATGCTGTGTTTTCCATAGCCTCATCTCTCCCACACACGTACACACACCTGAATGATGTGTTACTACATGTGTAGCATGTGGGGAAGACTACAGATTACACTCAGCAGCTGCTACCAAAGCCACTACATGCCTGGACAGCTGCTGAGTGAGTGGGAGAGGACGATGGTGAAATGAGAGGACAGGGAATATAGAACTAGTTCTTGTTCACACAATTTAAAAGCTTTTTTAAACAGAAAAAGATAATACATGGGATTTTTGCACAATTTAAAGCGATCCTCTGTATCAGCTATGCAATGAACCCTACCTTTATAAAGTAGAAAGTCAGAGAGGTATGTTTTCAACTCCATGGTCAAAAATTAGGATTAATCACTTTTCTGGTATTTCAGCAGTATATATGTAATCATTAAATATTGTTAATGCTAAATCAAAACATTGTATAAGTTGAGCTCACATGCTGATAGCGAAGCAGAAATAAATCTGGGTAATGTGCAAATCAGCACATCAAAAGTGAAATGCTTGTCAGAGTGACATTGCATTAAATTGCCTTTAAAAGAAGTCCAGCAATTTAATTTCAGCACAACTTGGTGACTTGGCGGTTCAACCTCAGAACAACCACTTTTGTAGTGTTGTCCTTATAATAGAACAATGCTGAAACTGAATGCTCTGGCCTTAGTGATAAAACAGCAGCACAATCACAGAAGCAGGATCTGATATTAATGAAATGAATCACATGAAGTAAACTCAAAACGGTAGGAAAAAAAAACAAAATAGTTTTTGCCTGTAGAAAGTATGGATTTGTAAAGAAAAGTAGATAGATTGGTTAACAGAGCAGTGTGTGGGACATGCAAAAATCACATACATCAAAAGTATGTGTAATAAACGAAATAATAATAAATCTTTTTGCCTGTTTCTGCCTTGCTTTACTATTCACAAATTATTCATCCATCCATCAGTAAAACAATTATGTTGGGAATTCCTAAGGGTCTGTGAATGCGTCTTGGAGTTTTTGCGCTGTGTATAGATTAAAAAAAAATGCTTCAGTAAGTATTCGAACACAGATCTGCGGAGTTTGAAGCAAGCAGACACCCCCTACAGTACTACAGCCCACCTCTGGGACTTAAGTATTAATGATAATAATATAATAACCTTTTGATTCTCCATCTGAAAATAAGAATAGAAATGTACATCTAAATATTTCACAAAAAAGGATAACCCCATTGTGCCATGCGCAATCTATATCTGAAAGTTGAGATTGATCAGACAAATAGTAGTAGAGATATGCAATGAGCAGCCTTGGACAGAGGCTCCTTGCTTTACAGATAGATAAATGTCAACAGTGAGTAGCAGAAAAGAAATAACTGCTTTCTTTGGAGCATTGAAATATGAAACAGGGATGTGATCAGGTGGGAGCCCCCGCAGCATCACCATGCAAGTATTTAATGTAACATTGCCACACACCATCTTCACATCAATTCATCATCATCATATTATCCTGACTGTACAGTCTCTGTCCGATAGACTTAATTAAGTCAGCAATTAAAAAAAATCACACCGCACATTTTTTAACACAAACAAGACGGATGCTAGGACCAACAACATGTCATAAACAGGCCATAATAAGTAAGGAAGTGAGAATAATGATCTGCTAGAACAGCAAAATGGAAATAAATTAACATTGTGACATTGCGCTAAACTTGCAAATCTACAACCAGCCAATGTGAAATTCATTCAGAATCATGTATTTTCCATAGACAGCCTAAGCAAAGCGGCAGAGCCATACAAAACAGTGTCCAATGAAATAACATTCAAAACTAACTAACTTTCTCTTCTACCTACAAAAGATTTATATCGCCTTGTCTGTCCACCCTGTCTTTGCATCTACAAACAGGACTTGCCCACCTTTGCTCTGAACCAGCATGCACTGCAGAGCCGCACTGGCTGTGACTTGGCTTAGCCACAGTTCCCAATACATTTTCCTGCCGTGGTCCTGTCCGCTCTCAGCACCAGTTTTCTTGATCCTCCGGGCAGAATCCGAGCAGTTGTTATAAGGCTTGTCTGGATCTACTCAGACAACGGAGACTGAAAAGCACAAGTGTACATTCTCCTGGCAGTAAAAAAAAAAAAAAAACAAGGAGCATGAGCTAGTTCTCTGAACCCATCTCCTTTACTGAGGGAGTCCAAATGCTATATGTGAGGCAATCAGAAAAAGAAAGACTCAGAGACTCCAAAGACAAAGTATTTACCAACGCTGTCCTTGAATTTAACTTCTGAAGCTACAGTAGGGACTAGCAGCCTCCTGCTGAGAGCACCCTACTAGCTTTGATGTGGCTCGAGGGAGTCAAGATTTCCAAGGTCCATCTGGAGAGCACAGGCATCCATGACTGATATTCTCTGAGGTTTAACGCACTGCAGGGATGGCAAAACGTGGCAGAGAGAGGGAGCGAGAAAGGCGTGTGGTGAGGTGGGGGACGTATATACAGTGGTTGGGGAGGGTAGAAACAGAGTGTATGGTATGAAGGAAAGTTGGTTCAATATGACGTGTGTGTGTGTGTGTGTGAGGCCTGGTCCAGGGCTGTGGCAACAGCAGATGGCTGGTCTTGTTCCCTTAGGGGGGTGGAAGAGGTCCTATTAACCCACACTTTTTCCTGTGTGTGTGTGTGTGTGTGTGTGTGTGTGTATACACAATTGCATGACTGCAACTGCTGTAGCAAGGCTGAGCCAACTGTCAGAGCTGCTCCTCTTACATAGCTACATATCACATCACTCTCCTCGGGAATGTTTTTAATGAAATAGTGATATTATGCCAAACATGTATGTCAAAGGTCTCAATTTGGGGAATCTCAATTCCAGCCATCCCAAAGAGCATGGTGCAAAATGAAACCCAATCACGGATTAGTCAAGTACTCCAATGCTCCAAACAAATAACCTAATTACATCAAATTGAGTTCATAGCATGATCCGCTTTTATTAAGTTGATCATGGTTGTTAGATCACTTTTAAATCCCTCTTAAACCAGACAAAAAGCAAGATGCTGTTCCACTTGGACAAGCTCAAACTTAATGTGTTGAAACGTTTGATTGAGAGAGCAGTTGGCCTGCGTGGGGTACGTCGTGTGCCCGTACGGGTGCCTCTGTATGTGTCTGCTGTGAAGTGTAGCACATGTGCGTCCTGAAGAAACTACCGCTTTGTGTTGAGGGGACCAGAGAGCATATTTGCAAGTCCGAGGGGCACGCCAAGCTTGCACTCTCTAAGACAGCTGGGACAGAGGTGACCCTGGTCCCACACACACACACACACACACACACACACACACACACACACACACACACACACACACACACACACACACACACACACACACACACACACACACACACACACACACACACACACACACACACACACACACACACACACACACACACACACACACACACACACACACACACACACACACACACACACACACACACAATGTGCACAAACATCAATGGTGACACTATCTCCTTGGATGTCCCAGGACCCTGCTTCTCTTGCAGCTGTCTGCAGGAGGAGGGTTAGTTCATCAGCATGCTTAAAAAGGTTTCACTTCACCAACCAAACAACTTGTGCCAAAGTATTAAACAACACAATAATATCACTTACGCACCCTAATCAAACACAATACAGATTGTGTATCTGGAGGCCAGCGAGGTAAGGGTTTATTTTTAGAGGCTAGAGAACAAAACATAGCAGCATGACATCCAGGAATAACTCTGCAGAGCACATACTGATGGTGGTATGGAGATAGATGGCTGGCTGCTCGCAGGAAGCCTGAACAAAAACCTGAGACAATGGTGCGGATGAGACCCACATACACAAGACATTACCTAAGCCTATAGGACAAGCCAGATCAGATCCTGCAGTAGGTGGAGATGACTAAAAACATTTGCAAACAAGACTGCTAGAGCCTGAATGACTGGCCTATGCAGATAAATCATGTTATTCGCTTTTAATTTTGACAGAGACCTTTAGACAAAGATGAGACAACACTTACGTTATCTTTGTGATTAGATCCCATTTGCCTTGATGTGTCATATGAAGTATGATTCTTCATACGACTCTTTTACAGAAGCAAACAAATAACACCCAACCTTAACAAAGGTACCATGTACGCATGGCGTGAGTAATAAGTGAGGATTCTGTAAAATGCCTAATGCATTCAGACTATTACATGGTTATCTCTGGAAATATTTAATGCTCCTACGGCTCTAGTATGCCACCATATTTACTTTCTGATCAGTCCGAGTCTGTGTTTCCCGCTACTTAGACAATCTCTGTCCTGTTCACACCAGCGCACATGAATGATCAGGTGATATGTGTTTTCAGGGGTTTTAATATGGACAGAGACTATACTGAAAAGTCTTGTGTGGATAGGGATGGATTTTCAATTTAAACTCTGGGACAAAACGATGGCGGTGTGGATGTAGCCTGTTTAAGCTGTGATACAATATACCTCTAACTGACGCTTGTATCAAAATCACAGATACAAGCGGCCAAAATGACTTTCCTATGCAGGATGTCTGGACTCCTTAGAGATAGGGTGAGAAGCTTGGTTATCCGGGAGGGGCTCAATGTAGAGCCATGCTCTGCCGCGTCGAAAGGAACCAGATGAGGTGGCTCGGGGCATCTGGTTAGGATGTCTCCCTGGTGAGGTATTCCCGGCATGTCCCACCGGGGAGGACCCAGGACACGCTGGTGAGAGAGTCTCTCAGAGTGCCTGTGAATGCCTATGGGCTCCCTGGGAAGGGCTGGACAAGGTGGCCGGGGAGAGGGAAGTCTGCATAGGCTGACCTAATCCAGATCATAGAAGATTGATGGACTACGTTCAAAGCAACAAACAGTTTATGCACGTTGAAGGATTCCTTTTGTCACATTTTATCCTAATCTGTATTTTTTTTTCATAAAGTAAATAATGACACTATATGTAAGGTATAGTGCATGTATCTAACACTTCAATAATTTTATGTGAGCAATCCATTTACAGTTTGAGAAGCAGTCTATGGAATATACAAGGCAGAAGTGGTAGAGAGAAGTCAGTTGTTGTTCAAAAGGACTAAACAAAGGACAATAGCCTCATTAATGCCACATCACAAGTGTGTGTGTGTGTGTGTGTAGACTCAGGAAGAGACTCCCTTGAAATGTATCGTGTTGGAACAGAGAACCTCTGCTTGCCGATATGAGTCTGAAATACCCCTTCAGTTCATCTGATCTATTGTATGTGCTTTATAGTCATGTGTGTACTTGTCTTGTGCCCATAGTTCATGCAAGCCCATGCCGGCAGATTCACGTCTCCCTTGATCATCAGACCCCTGCCTGTAACATATCCTGGTGTTGCAAAGCTTTCTGAGTGATTAATTACACAGGGACTGCCTGCGAATATTCTCCACTCGACTCTATCTATATGGTCACCATCTACACCAATTAGGGAATGGACAAACACCAGCCTGGACCTGTGGGCCAGAGGATGATCCAGGAATGAGAAAGAATAGAGATCTAACCCAGAGATCATCCTGCCCTGCCCTGCCTCTCTGAGGGCCTGTTATGCGTTAATAATGGGCTTTAAGTGCTACTCTCTAGGTGTGCTGGCAACAAAGCTAAGTGCTCCTTTATGTGATAGCTGAGCGGCTTGAAATAAACTCTTCATTCACATTGCAGTCAGTAGTCCACTTCACACATATGATTTGAAAAACAAATCTTCACTAGTACAAATATATTTGTACAACACAGATAATTTGCCTTTGTCCTTGTCATGTAAAAGAGAGCAAAACATTGCCTTTGGGTTGTAGTAAGTAGATTTCTGTCAGGTGCAAAACATTCACACAAAAGTAAATTCAATGAAGAGCTGACATGACTACAGTAAATATAGTCAGGGAAGATCTGCCCAATCTTGTCAGATACAACACGCTATGACGTGAAATGTCTAGATGAGGTGTGTTATGTATGCTAATGACACCGCAGTGTGTTCGTCACAGTGCATCTATCCAAAGCTGGAAAAAAAGGATTCTCTCCTTGTTGCAGCTTCCATAGTTATCCTCATTCTTGGCAGGGAGTGTTTACAGGGGAACCCGTTGGTTAATCCCGATGTCTGAACAGCTAATCTGTGTGATGTGGTTAAACGTTAGGGTGTAGATTTAAGCTTGTTTATGGTGATTCTGTTTGAGCCAACGACTGGAGTCTGAATGGAAAATTTGTCCTTTTTTGTATGGAGTTATATTTTTTGGAGTGCACAATGGAATATTTTTAAAACAGAAAAAAATTATTCTGTGCTCAATAAATTTATTTATGACACATAGGGTAGTTTTTAATCGCATAGTCTGGCCATTAGTTAAATTGTACTTAATGGAGGGATAACATAAAACATGACAACAGCAACAACAGTGAAGCTCAAAAGTAATTCCTGACAATCATCCACAGAGAAAAATCAATAGAAGACGTGTAAAATCAGCAACTTCTGTCTGTGTCTTCTCAGGATAATCACAAGTATCAGACGGGATATTTGAGGACAGACGTGCCAGAGGGAATCCAAGGCTTTCTGACTGACTGGTCAATTACAGTAAAGGAGAGGGGCACACTGGATAATCCTCAGAAGAGCTGCAGCACATTACAACTTCACTGACAGGAATGGGAAAGAAAGGAATGGCGTCTCGGCAAATGTGGATGTGCATGCATGTGTGAGTGTTTACAGTAAATGTGTGTCTAAGTGTGCATTACCAGCCAAGTTCCCTGCCTGCGACCCAGAAGATAAGCAGCAGTGATACTGCCAGCAACAGAGGACTGATCCTGGAAGTGAATCAATGTTTCACAGGCTCGGCACTAGGACTTCCCCCTTCCTACCACATCTTATTTTTCCCCCTGCTGCACTATGGCATCTGAACAGTGAAACTTGGATTTAACCACTACAACAATTTGGCTAGACCTCACCCCAAAGTTTAAAACATTTGGTGTTCTTAAGTTGACAGATGCACAGGATCATTGAGGTGGTTTCACCATCTGTGCACTCAACCACTTACTGTTCTGATCATTCCTCACTCTTTAATGATATACGCTATGACAGAGACTAGGCCAGGGAATAAAAACTAGGGCTGTGGTAATGGGTTGACAAGGTTGGTTCGTGGCAGATGCAAAAGCTCAAGTCTCAAGAGTTGAGATACAGAAGCACACAGTCGTAATGACACCAACTTTGTTTTAAAGAAAAAAAGATCTCAATCAACTCTTTGAATGTTCATGACTTGTAATGGTGAGTGAAACAGAGGAGCAAATCTTATAAAAACCTACAAACAGCCATACTGCAGACCTCAACAACACTGCAAGCAGCTTTTCTGGGGGCCGAGAAATTGACCCACTTCGAACCAGCACACACTTATGTACGGGCATGTGTTTCCAAAGGGCATTTCTCCCCCACAACGCAAAGCAATCGTCATTTTTCAAACAGGTTCTACGGTAGTAGACTATGAATTAAAGTCCATTACAACAGCCATGGTTGAAAAGAGCGGACGGTTCTAGACAGGCGGAGCAGGTCAAATAAAGTCAGGGGTAGTACAACCTTGGGAGTAGGTGGACAACAAAGAAAGACATAAAATATTTAACACATAACCATTACAGAGTGCGCAATGGCACACGCAGTGTACAGACAAAAACACAACATGTTAAACACAACATCTACACAGCAACATTTTCTGCTCCTATAAACACATCCATCTACTTGCCACCTCTGAGACAGTCAGTCCACCAGTTTTGTCCTCACTTCTAGACAGATTCACCAAGAGGAGGTGTGGCCATGGCTCCTCCTAGTGGAGCATGACAGTCGCTCATTTAGACTGACGACTAACTAGTTGTTTT
The DNA here is from genome assembly GCA_036785175.1 of Eupleurogrammus muticus. Taxonomy (NCBI): domain Eukaryota; kingdom Metazoa; phylum Chordata; class Actinopteri; order Scombriformes; family Trichiuridae; genus Eupleurogrammus; species Eupleurogrammus muticus. The sequence continues at coordinate 12,785,485 of JAYKQN010000006.1, forward strand.
TTCAACATGTCTTCGCTCAAGGATGTTATCATTCAAAGCTTATTGAAATCCCACCCGTCACCATCTGAGTGCTGTGGCTGCTCTGTTACGTGTGGTTACTGGTTGGGGTTTTAGCACATAGTCCAAAGAAAAGTGGATTTGTCTAATCTAATTCCACCCGTGATGCAAATCAGCTTAGGTCTCTAGGTCTGAGATCCTAGATCCAGGCATGTCTTTTCTCTCTTATTTCTGATTCATCTGGCATCAATGCTGCTGCCAAAAAAATTCCAATCTACTCATCTACACCGATTCCTATAATTGACTAAAAAAGAGAAAAAATAGTCGTGCCTATCGCTTTGTTATAAAAATAGATTCTTCAGAAGTATCATTACCAGATAGTCAAATCATCAACAATCAGGCCAACAAAACATTCATATTTTTACAAGCCCTAAATAGGACTCACTTAAAAAGGCAAAACATGTGAAAAAGTAACAAATCTTGAAACATGATAAATTGTACTGCGACATGTGGATGCCCCATGGAAGCATGTATATCTTCCTCTGTCAATTCTATAGCAAAGCACTTTCCTCACTGCAGAGGAACCAATTGCAGAGATGGAGATATCCGAATACCTGACAGGGCTAAAGTGGGTTAAACCATCAATATGCTGCAGCCCCTGATTCACCAATACTTCTCGAGATGGCTGTTTGGCCGACTCCTTCAAATCAACACACTCTGTGGCCTGTCTGTCTGCAGGTCATCTGTCCTTGTTTATCTCAGAGTTATCTCTGTGACCGGTCTGTCTGGTGGGGTGAACACTCTGGTGAAGGTAGTCAAGGTTGTTGAATTAGTGATGAGCTGAAGGGAACTACCACACACCTGAGCAGGACACAAGAGGGAGTTCAACCAGCCTGTCTAGAGTGGAAAAACAGAAAAGTGAATAATTTGCTGCCTGCCTCTTGAATATCCCTTAAGACTGTGGGATACCAATCCCAGTCTAACTGAGGCATGTTTACAAATTACCCATGATATTCACAGAGAAGACAGGCAGCAACACATAGGAATGAGTTCAACAGACAACGTGCATTCCTCATGAACTGGCACCTTTCAATTACGCCTCAACAAGGCATCATTTACGTCTGCATGACATCACTTTGCTGAGGTTAAGCCTGCTGTAGAGTGGTTATGAAGCTTGATTAATAAAACCTCTTCAACAGGATGATTTCAGAAGGAAAGACATTATTCTGCTGATGAAAACATAAACCCTGATAGATACAGACACACATACATTAACATTAAATCAGATCTGCTGTCAAATCAACACCTCACCAAGCTGACTCAGTTACTTGATGAATCAGTTTTTATCCTTCCTTTTCCTGCTGTTGATATTCAATTGCCTCGCATAGGATGAATAAAATTGATTTCCTCTTGCCGTGACCTGGTCACATGTTGCAATTGTCAAAACAACAGAACTCATCTGCAAGCGATATTATATAATGAAATATATGTTCAGTTTAGCCCTGCTTAACACTCTTCCTGCCAAACAATATAGCTTGCTTGAAAGAACAAGTTCACTCACGTAGACACGTAAGATGATGCTTCATCATTATCAGATTAATAGTCTACTGGAGAAAAAAAGGCACTTTTATAGTCAATGGAAGACTGAGTGCACAATCCCAAGCCTCCTCACTTAAGAGTCTTTGTTCTATTATTGCAAGCTTTGAAGAGAAGCTCTGCAGAATGGCAGTATGACTACATCCTGGCTGCTATAAAAAGGCCACTCCTGCCTGAGCATCGAAGACAGAACAGCGCTGACAGTGAGCATAGCTGCACTTAGCAGGTCTGTCTGTCTTGTGACTGTACTTCCAAGTTGAGGAGGGTTGCTTGTTATGCGACGACAAGGAACTGAAAACATGTTCCATTCTCAAACGGGTGCACCTTCCATGTGTCCTTGCTTTCTGCAATGGCGTGAGGAAATTAGGTCTGGGACATCAGTGGAAATTAGGCAAGCTATGCCAGTACTTTTACATTAACGCAGCACATGGAGTGTGAAACGAGAGTCCAATTAAGGACACACACGAGAGAAAAACAAACAACGAGACATCCCACCAATTTATAGACCAGCATGTCACAAATAGGCTGCAGAAAGAACAGCAAAACATGGTGTATTATCTTGTAAAATTCACAAAATGACTAAGTAAAATGCTATTTGAATAAAATGCACTGTTATGATGGTGATATTATACACGTCACCTAGTAGGCATCTCCATTACTCATAAACCCAGAACAGCCACTGAAAAACTCTAGCCTAAAGGACGTAGGCTGGGGCAGGCTGCAGGCCATCTACAACACAGAGGAGGTCATGCTGGGCTATTTCTCCAAATTCAAAGGAGAGAGCTACTATACTGATAAACAGCTATTGATATGAGGCGGGGATATGGGTGCTGGGGGCTGTGATAAATGGGGTAACTAGTTATTTTTTTAGGTGTTGTTCACCCCTATATTCTTCATGTGATACACAAGGCACTTAATGAACTCACTAGGCTATTGTGCTGGACAGTAGATGTCAAGACATTTTAAACGTGATCACATAAGAGTTGATATCTGATGCGTAAACACGGTCGTTCAATGACAGAAGGTGACTTAAATTATTCACATGAGATTTCCCACCGGATCACACTGTGCAGTCAGCTTGCTGAGTGCGTTGTAACAGTAGACATTATGAGACAGAGGATTTAAGTGAGCATGTGAAAACCACCAGGCTTTGTAATGTGAGCCTGTGGTGGCTGCTATAGTGAGTTAATGGAGTGGAATTGCTACTCAACCACCGGAGGCAAGAATCAGTGTTTACCAAACCAAATCAGGCTCAACTAGCGAACACAGATTACACTTCCTCAAAAACACTGCCTATCCTTTCGGCACCGTTAGGTCACATGGGGCACATGCAGATGCTCCAAACTGGGGTAAAATCTGAGTGTTTTTAGTGATTCATCCTCTGAATAGGCAGCGTCTTGTCTGCATACTCGAGACAATGGACATGTTAACACAGAGTAAAATGGATGAGGCATGAAACGCTAATGTTGGTTGGCATGGCTAACACTTATTTCCGCTAACGCGTCGTTGTCAAACTAGCATGGACCAGGTTAGCAGATGCTAATCAGCAGAAAACATAGAGTGAAACAGGAGTCTCGCGTCATTAAATCGCTAAATGATGTGTGCCGGTACCTGAATGTTGCGTGAATATATTAATCGCCGGATCCGGTACGTTGACCGCAGCTGTCCTGCCTGGCGGTGTCCCGGTGGTGCTACTGCCGGGTTCCCGGGGTCTCCTCCCGGCGCCGCTCCCCCGGTTCCCCTTCCCTTGGTGCGGTTGGGACGCGTGGGGCTGTGGTGGCTGGAGCCCGGTCGATGTACCCTCACCGACGCGGCCTACCTGCTGTCCCATCCCGGTAGTTTGGTGTAAAGGACGTTTGGGACGAAGCGAACAAACCCCCCTGCGCACCTCTCGCTTGGCTCACATTCCCCCCCAAGCTGGAGCAGCCTGGCCCGAATAGTCTTCCTCACCCCCTCCTCCTCCTCCTCCTCTTTTTCACCGAGCTAACGAGCCGTGTTAGCTCGCTCGGCTAACCCGCTAGCTACCGTTAGCAGCTATCGAGTGAAACCCACCCACTCTTCCTTAAACAATAAAACCGCGACCCCGGCGCGTGACAGCGATAGCCTCTACTCCGGTGACACCCGCGGTATCCGAGAAGAAACCGGCGGTGCGCGACGAGCGAGAGTCGGTCAAAATGTGCGGGTTTTCACAAGCGTTTCGCCGTTGTCCGGCCGCTGCGCGCCCCCTCTGACGCCGCCATCTTTACCGCAGAGTAGGAGATGTGTTGCACAAGGCGGGGGGCTCTCCCTCCGCGGTCCCCCGCTGTCACCGTCCACCGCCTCCCGGTACCAACACCAACCGGGTCCCAACAACCCGCCAACACCTGGTTCCTACTCCTTTACAAAAAAGGCAGGATTGTGTGAAGAATGGAACTGTGAGCTATTGTTTTGTAAAGAGAATACTAAGTAGTAATAAATATAGTAATAATAGAGTGCGGCATTTGTTTTTTTTTTTTATTTTTATTTGTCTTATTGCTTACTATTACAACCTGTCATTTAAAGGTATGTAATTAGTTAAAATATAAAACTAGCATACAGAAATATATTACTCAACTACAAACAATGTAACACACAGGGATAAGAACATGCATATATATATATATTTTTAAAATTATATTTTCTAAATATAGACTATACAGCTATTTGTATATAGCTTTGCATTAGAGCTGATAAAGATGTGTTCATGTTCTATCCAAATTTTGCCCTAACTTTCAATGTTTTGTGATTGTTAAATACAACATATGCAGTATATAATACATTCATTAGAAAGTTGAACAGACGAGTTAAAAGGAACACATGTCAGTGTTTTTATTCTCAATAGTTCATACACATTGATTTGCTTTAAGGAATGTATCAGACAAGTGTCTACATCTGTAAATAGCACATATTGAATTTGCAAAACTGTCAACAGAGCAATTAAAGGCCAGAAAAAAATACTAACCACAATAAAAAAAAAATAAGCGTCATTAAGTAGGCAAAACTCTGCTCCCAAAAACAAATATCTTATCAATGATTTGCATTTGTAGAGCTTGGCTCTTGTAGCAAGTATAAATATTATTTAATAACACAATCTCAAATGCATCTTCAGCCAAATCAGAAGTTCATAACTTAAGTGCACACCATTTTGCCCAAACCTTATAACACATGCCATTCCAATATTCTTAATATTGACTATACGTACTTAAGAAAAATGCTGGTACCGTTTTTGTCAACCTTCTATGTAAAGGACTCAGGGAGCCTCTCTTGCTCTTGGCCACAAATTCCAGACAGAATGATCTGAGAAAAAAATCCAAACTAAAACTTTTAATACAGCGCCACCTTGTGGTCAAACCATTTTAGGCATGCAGAGTTTTACATTGCTGGTTTTTTGTGCATCTTATTCACAAGCATAAATACCGTTTCCCTGTATTTAAATCTGTCACTATTGGAAATGTTAAATGTGCAATAATTTCCTCAAGATAATACAAATATGTTCACACATATTTTAAGACCACAGGAACTAAAAGCACACTGAGAATATTCAGGTTCTTATTAGCTTATCATAGAAATTATTTTTTTGTAATATTTATATCCGTCTGACCAAACAACATTATTGAACATTATCTCCTTTAATACACTCTGGATCTGACAAAGCAAACCGTAGCCCTTAGTGCTAATCAAGTATCGTCACTATCTTTGAGAACATTCTGGCAGCCAGCTGCAACAGTAACTCTTGCCGTAATCACTGTACGTAACTCTTAACATTGGTCATCCACAAAATTAAACAACGTAGGTTTACAAGAGACATTCTAAGTGATGCTCAATGCATTTTCAAACCAGTTTAACTGAAATAATTCATCCATCAGGAATACATTCAGCGGTCACACAATATAATAACGCCATACCACATCTCTTTTTTTCCTTTAACATTTTCTTTCAAGGATTTCAGTCTACTCGTAAGTTGTAATAACTGCCTGTCTTTCCAATGTGAAAAACTAGATTTTGTTTAATTTAACAATTATACTTTAAGATATACTATGAGAGAATTTCCCAACTATATTTACGTATTGACACAACTTTCATCTTCTGTTCCACAAAAAAAACATCCTACACTCCCACAGTTATGATACAGCAGCCACAGTTTCTCATAGATTTAACCAGTGGCCATTTTTCTTAATAAATCTTGTTGCAGACAAAAAAACTAAATATCTTTCCTGACAACATACTGAATGTTCTTTTCAATAGTATTGACTGTTAACTTTGTTAAATATTAAACATTACTGCATATGTGAACAATGTCTGTCTTGTGTAATATTTGTTTTAGCTGCCCTATCATGATTGCTTCTATCATATTGGCACAAGGAGTAGTTCACAGTTGATCAAGGCTAAATGGTTGGGAATACATCTAAAAAATAAATCCTACAAAGTAAAAAGTAAGTTGAGTTCACAGGTGGTTTTATGTGAACGTGTTAGGATGTGGGTTTGTTTTTGAAAACAAAAACATAAGTAAGGCATCATCGTGACTGTGTTAGAGTAAACAACATTTTGGCAGATACGTTTAGGACATCTATCCATTCACACAACGACTCAGTCGTGACTCCAGTGCAATAAAAATAAAATAACATGACAGACCAAAAGTTATGACAGTAACAGGAAGGCTGATTCAATTGATACTGATCAGTGATGGTCCTCAGCAGCAGCCTCTCAGTTTGACATCAAGCCTCTCTGACAGCTCCAGGAGCGAGGCTTCAGTAACTCTAGGAAAGACGGCTGAAACGGAAACAAAAACACCAAAACATAAGAGGTGGAAGTTGCGCTGAAGTACACAGACAACACAAAACTGCTGCAGGTGTTACCTCCTTCAAGGGGCAGTAGCGCTGGGCGTACCACTCCTGGGAGTACAGACAGATAATGACGCCCTGACCCAGGAAGAGGGAGGTCCACATGATTATGTTCCAGATGGGACCTTTCCTTTGGTCATGCAGGATGAAATTGAACATCACTATGAGAAGAGTAAAATGATTAATGCACAGATATATTTCCTTTTTTTATATTATTACATGAAAATAATTTTAGACTGAGTTGATATTCTCAAGCAATCCAGTGTAAATACACATAAGAGGCAGAAAGGTGTGTGCGTGTAATTTCTCTTACTTCCAAAGCACATAAACAGGCAGAAGAGCACAGGATAGAAGAAACCAAAGCAAATTGCAAGAATGTACTCGTGGACGACTGCTGACACTGTAAACACAAACAGCATGGCGGCTGGTCTGAAACGCTTCTGAGACATCTGGAATGGAAACAGTGAAATTCAGAACACCAGTGGCATACAGGTTTAATCTGATTCATATGCTCCTACATTAGCAACAGCTGGGCAAATGTTCCTGACGTCTTTAAATGGATGTTCAGGCTGATGTCATAATTTATGCTGTTAGAAAAACAATCATTATAAACATAACAAAGATCAATGCTGCTGTGGTTTTTAAAAAAATAATAAAAAAAAAAAAAAAACAGGCTGCACCACTCACCCACAGGAAGTCTCTGTACACATAGTAATACAGCCAGTCATGGACCACTACATTCCAAGTGCGATAATAATTGGCAAAAGATGTTGAATTCCACCAATCCTGTAACGTGTAGACAAAATTAGTTAGGTCGGGTATACAACACACATGCAAGCTTCATTTTAAGAAAGAGAGAGCAGAAGCACCTTGTAAAACATCCTATCAGCAAAACGAAGCATCTCAGCGAATGCATTGAGCCAACAGTGGAGGAAGGCAAAGAAACCCAGGAAGAGAATCAAAACTCCTGCAGATGGAAAAGAAGAGGAACATTTGAACTCTGCGCAAGTGTATGAGAGTGTATTTATGATAAGGGCCTGCAAACTAACAAACCACTCTTACCTGGCAGGATGGAGTTGAATACACAGAGGACCATGGTCCTCAGGTCAAACAACTGTAGACTGATGCTGCGGAACTGAGGGATGCAGAGTCGCACAAACACGTAATAGGCATAGAACAGACAGCCGAGTACCTGTGGGGAGAGCAGCCAGTGGAGTCATCAGAAAATTGGACTGGTTTTGTTTGTGTACAGTCTTAAAAACGTATATGAGAGGGATTGTTACCTGTAGTAACTTTGTTGCCACATAACCCCATCTGATCACTGGGTTTCTGGATTAAGCGAGAAACCAGAATCATTTCATGTGGGTCAAGATAACAAAAATGCACTTCGACAAATGACGAGAGGGTCTATTTACCTAGGGTATTTATCTCTGTAGATAAGTGTTGGTGCAAAAAGAAAGTAGAGATACTGAGAAACCTGAGGGACCACTGGGCTAGGGTCTGTGAATGACAGGAGAAACACCAATAAAGGAATTGCAGCATAATAACGCACATAAAATCTGCTGTAGCTGGAAAGTTACTTACTGGTCTTGTCTGCAGCCCAATTCAGGAATCTTGGTACATTCTCCCTGACAAATGAGTGGACTTTCATCATTAGACGCACCTGGAGTTTGAAAAATAATTTCAATTTAAACTTTTGCCACAGTGAATTCTAGAGGGGAAAATGGCTTATTTAGAACATTTACAGTATACAACTATGGTTGTAACGATCAACTCAAAAACAGATGTACTGGTTATATACCTGTTCCAGGATGATGATGAAGCAGGATGCAGGCGGCAAACTGTTGGTCACTACTACATATGTGGGGAGGAATCCCAGACCCAAAGCTTGGTAGAGTAGGAATACAGAGCCAAACAGAAGGCTGTACAGCCCCGGGTGACTGAAGGATCCAGTCTGAGTCTGTGACCATAAGTGGAACAGGTTGTAAGGAATCACTAACACTGAAAGAAACATGCAGATCCACGTAGACACCACCAGAGGGAACTGTCCAAATGCATAGACCAGCAGGTGGAAATCCAGCACCAGCCTGAGGCCAAAGGAGATAGAGCAGAAATGAGAAACAAAAAATAAGATCATGGCTCTCTGGACACATTCATTCCCTCAATTAATACAAAATGCAACTTTTCCCCCCAAGTTAACCGACTCAACAGGCAATGAGACATACATAGTAGTCTTATAATATATTACCTGCCTTCATCAATGAAATCTACCACAAGTGTACTGAGGATAAAGAGAATGAGCAGGGCAATGAACATGTGGTAGATAGTCCTGATGTGGTTCACTTCAAACAGCTCACTGTGGGAAAATGGGTATCAGTGATCACAATGTGTTCAACTTTTCTGACAACAATCTTCAAGTAACTGAGATATAAATTAAGTGCACGGTTTCACACCAGAGTGCCAACTTACTCTAGGAGGGACCTGCGACTAATGAACGGCTTTCCCTGGCCATGAGGAGGCCGGAAATGCCTGAAGGAAAAAAAAAAGGTGACATCAGTCATCTCTTTTTTAATCCAAAAGAGAAAAGAAAAGAGGTACATGCATGACAACTGGTAGTTTTACTCATACAAACTCACTACCTGAGTTTGCTCCTTTCTTTGTCAGACAGCGGAGGTGAAAAGACAGCAGAGACAGGAGCAGGCTCTAGGCTAGCCGATTCCTCAATAAGACTGTCCATGAAGTCATTGACCTGGCTATCAAACTGACGCATCAGGTCACTCTTCAGGTACTGAGCAATGGCAAAAAACACAGCAAGAGATATCATTCATAGCCTTAAAAATGATGAACCGATATGGAACATTTTTGTTGAGTTAATATCCCTCAATATGCAAAAATGTTGTTGGAGTCGTGCAAAAAACAGGTAGAAAGCATATGCAAAATGTGTATCTGTTGGAGGAAACTCAAAGTCCCTCCAATTTAACATAGTTTCCCTTTTTGCAGGCAGATTAAAGTGATGCCAAGTTTAACCTTTTCCAACTCAACTTATTCATTCACTAACCTCTGCTTTGCGCTTTAGTTGTAACTTTTTGCTGATCACATGTTCCACCTCAATTTTTCCTGAAATTGGAAAGAGATTACAAAAGTCTTGAGCATAAAAATGACAGTGAATTGTCACTATGTCAATTTACAAGCAAAACATTTTAATATCAAAATAAAGCTCAGTGCTTTAGACACACCAAAAATTAACAATACAGCCACCTGAGTTGTGTGTGTTTAAAAAGGATTCTTATCTGGTGAATGTTAACTGCAATTCACGGCATGTTAAATATATGGATAATTGAGCCACTAATTAACCTACGAGTGGGTAACAGCGGGACATTTGAGGAGACGAAAGCACAAAAATAAATCAACTATGCTTTAGTCCTAACATAGAACTTAAGACATAGCTCAATACAAAAAATATTGTGATATTGAAATATTCAACAGTAAATTACATATTCGACAGGTTAAATCACACGAACAGTGACTCACAGTTAATATTTTAACCATTTAGCACAATGTCAACAAAGTCAAGCAGTATAAGGAACAACCTGACATTATGTCAATAAATTCTATTTTATTGAAACACTCTGTTGTCCCAGGGCGTATCAGACTGGTGTTACACATTATCAGTTCACTGACTAACATTTCTGCTCTGTTGCACTGTTATAGGACAGTGAACAGGATGAGGGGTAATAAAATGAGGATATATGTCCTCTCCCTTGAACCTGCTGACTGAAAAGTTCTTACCATTGCTGGTTATGTGGCTGTCTTCATTGGCTCGCTGGTGTTCTCCTGGACTATCCAGAGAGGTGTCCAAAGAGCTATCCAAATCAGAGAAGGTGGGCATCTTTGGAAAGCCTCGGCAGCGGGACCGGGGAACGCCGTCACTTCCACTATCCATCCTGAAGAAAAACAAAACCCTAAAGCACGAGCGGCCAAATAGACACTGACAGCTTTTTCCTGCCATTGTCACTCCACCTGTTCATACTGACCAGTTTTGTTCCCTCACACTGCAGTTTAACAGGGAAACATTAGGCAAACACAAAGAGGGAGTTTATTGGTAAAATGTTCTTGACCTTTTAAAACTTAGTATGAACAGAAAGTAAAGTTCCAGCGATAAAACCCTCCCAGTGTTCATTGGGATACCTGACTGTGGTTTTAAAACACACTTGAAAGTACGTGCGAGTCTCACCTATATGCTACGGTAATGGTCAGTGGCCCCATTAACCTAAAGGCAGCAGCCCTGAGCGGCGTCACGGCAGCGAGGACGTCGCTGCTGTGGATAAGAATGCCGAGGATTTGAATGGACAGACAAACAAGCCCAGCTGACAATCAAATCAGTCTCACATGACGCGGACACGCAACAGAACGCTGCCGTCAGCTCGACACTCGGTTATTGTGAAGCAGATAATGGGCTAACCGGACGAGCCCGTGAGCCGGACAGCCACTTGGCATTAGAATATGACGCTAATATTACCGTACTGTCACGTCGTGTGGTGCCGCGGCTACTAGCGCCGCATTAGCCAACTTGTTGACGTCTATCGTTAGCTACGGAACAGGTTGACAGAAATGCTGCTCGCCACCGGAGGGAATAAACGGCCGTCTGGATACTTACACGTCGGTTTTCTCTTTTTTTTTCTTTTCTTCTTCTTCTTTTTTTTTTAGAAGTGAACTCCGACGTTGCCCAGTACAAACTCAGATTCGTGACTCTTTCAATCACAGCAGTCGGAGCTGCTGCTGCTCACCTTCTTCCCCATCGCGTCGAAAGTGAGCAGGGCAGCCCGACGCTGATTGGCTCTCCTCCTGCTGACGTCATCAGGAACATCATCCACACTGCAATTCGTCAATAATTAATCACAGTTCTCACTGTGTGTGATTAATGTACTCATTATTTCTACAAAATGTTATAACCACAGATCAAACTTCCAAAAAAGAGCTGTTGGCCGATCGCAAACAATACATTGACATATCCGATTCTACGAATAAGAAGCTTTAAAATGTTTGTCTTCTTCTTCATCTCCTCTCAATTTTATATCACAAATCACAGATTCGCCCCAATGGGCTTTGCAGTTTGTACAAACGCAACACAATATCACCTGTCTTTCACATCGTATAAGGAAAATCTCTTTATGTAAGTGACAATTTGATTTTATGCAAATTTATTATTATCATTATTTTGTATTCTTATTGTGATTTGGACATCAACAAATGCATTTTTTAATCAAATAACTCAATACTTTTAATTAGGAACTGATGTTAGAAGTTATTGTAAATTATGATTCTGTACCAGCAATCAAATTGTGGCATTGACCAAATATATATATATATATATATATATATATATATATATATATTTATATATATATATATATATATTTTTTTCTTTCTTTTTAAATATTGACACAGCCTGTTAATGTTGCCTGTTAATGTTACGCAAGAAATCTTATGGTAACAAAGACATTCTGATTTGATAATTAATTTTGTTGAAATAAATTAATTGTTATTGCGTCAATAATTAACTCCAAATTATTTGACCCTGTGCTACATCAAGAGGCAGCGTTAAATAGGAAGCCTCTAGCATAGTGGTTCATGCAGCATAACTTAAACTGGTCTTATGAGCTGAGTGTGGCAAACACAATTAATTGCATAGACAGAAGAATATTTGTCTTCAATTTATCCTTTATTTACCAGGAAAAAATAAAATAAAAATCTCAAGGAGATTAACAACCTCTTTTTCAAGAGGTAACACCTGGTTAAATAGTTACACAAGCAAAATAAAAAAAAATACAAGTTGAATGTGTGATACATTCATGAAAATCATGAACAACTGCATGATCTAATATAATTACAACCCTTCCACCTGAGGGCAGACATAGCGTAGATCATCATCAGGGAGCATAAAAGGATCATGACTGAATTTTTGATGGAGGGGTTGGGGCTGAAGTTCACTCAATGTTCATTTATTAGAAGTCATATCATATCTGCCTTAGAAAATTCCATTTAGGTAGACCCTGTGACCCAGGCCATTTCAGCTGCCTCACTGTAGGTCTTTTCTTTCATAACAAGGGCACTTTGTAGTGTTCTGTGACATGGTTGCACAACCGAAACTGCCATTACAAATGTTGAAATGTCTTCAGGGTTTCCATAGTGTTTGGGAACCGTTTCCAAATCAAATTTTTGACTTCTGGGCCTCACATAAAGAGGAAACAATCCATCAAACTGGATCTGTAATACTAAATAGTAAACAGTAAAAACAAAACAGATGCACACTTTCCAACATGTTGTCTGATAGTGCTGCACATCACTTCCCACTGAGGATAACACACTATGTCATACAACTTCCAATATAAACAAGATTAAGGTTCATGTGGATGTTGCTATAAACATTTATAAAATGCTCTGTTATGTAAAAAAAAACAATTTATTCCACTTTTTATGAATCAATAAATATACACAAATTACAGCACAGCACTACGCGAATATATCCAAATCCAAACAAAATATTTGTCATATCTAGACACGATACAGTATATCACTGCTTTCTATATGAAAGAGGTATTTACAGGGAACACACACACATATACACACACGCAAACACACACACAACTCATGTCACAAGAAGCAGAGGGGTCCCAGGGCAGCATTGATCTCAGGGACAACTTGTGATAGGGAGCTCATCTCTAGACCCAGATCTCTGATAGGCAGTAACTCCATATCACCTCGGTGGAGCTCTGTGCTCCCCCGAACCCTCACATCCATCTCCACCTGCAACAGTTCACACATAAAGAAGACATAAAGTATAATTGTTGCCCTATAATTGAGAAACCATTTTACACACGCATAGGATTATAAAATACAACATCATCCGACAAGAAGGTGTTTTTGTTTTTTTTGCAATTAGAGAAGGTTATGTTTTTTAGCAGCTATATAACATTTTAGTCTTACCGCACAGTTTTTCCTGGATACTGTGATAAGGTGTGAATCAATTTCTTTGCCGGAGTCTCCCAGGATACGGAGAATCCTATTGGTCCCGCTGTCGATCCTGGACTGGTTTGCTGTACAGTTGACGGTCACATGCTGGAAAGATGTGTGGCTGTGTAAGCGCAGGAACCTCAGCTGGACAACATCCACACCAGCGTACCCTAACTAAGGGAGACATTCAGTCATTCATGTGAAGCAGGAGCAAATTGCCTCACTGTTGTTTCATTTAATAGATGATCTTCAATCAACACACAAACATGCTTACCTTGTTTTCACCATGTTGCTGACTAAGCCACAGGACACTCTTTCTTGATATCTGCCTTTCCGGTTCCCACATAAATTTAATCTACATAACAGAGCAGTGTGAGTTGCTATAACTTTTCTCCCAGGATCTACTTTTTTCTTTTGTTAAACCTTCATTCCGCAATTAAATTGCAAAGATTAGTCTCCTAAAAAGATTTTAAACATTTAAACACCTACTGCTATTTTTAAGACTTGCAGGTGAACAGAATTGTACCTGCGAGTGTAGAGGGTCTATGCAGGTTGTTCCTCCAGCTGTGAAGTTACAGAACACCCTCACAGCATCATAGGGACAGCCTTGGTTGGGGTCCATGTAAAAGTAACCTGAAATATAATCGATTCACGTGTTCCAAGTGCCAATCCCTCAGATTAATTTGTTATACAGCGGGTGAGCTGTATTACAATCAGACATATACCAGATCGAGGTTATGAGCTTATTGAAGACCCTCACCATCATCCAGATGAGGGTGTATGAGTCCTAGCTCATGGCAGGTGGTGGCTGGGTCCTCTTTGGTCCCCTGGGGCCAGCTGAAGGATTCCTCAGGCTCATCCATTTGGGGTCTTTGCTGCCACAGAACAATCCCCAAGTTGATAATTCAGTCCAGACAACCAAATATTCAATCAGATAGCCTTAAATATAATGATGAAGTGTATATGAGAAGAAAGCTTGTACCAACTTTTTGTTGTCCTCCCCTTCTCATCAGGAGACTGGGTGATTGTTTAAGTCTCTGTGCAGTGTTCAGATAAGATCTTGTACTGGTTCTTGTTGTCATTCTTTGACCAAGTCTTGGCTCAAGTTTTGATCCCCACCTTTGTGTTAGCTTGTGTTTGCCTGGTGCACCTGGTTTTCCCTGTGAAAGAAATTGCTTCAGGATGGAAACAAACCTCCAGCCTCCAAAGCAATATTTCCCTCCACTAAAAATGCATCCTAAAACAATACATTGCAGTTAAGCTTATTAATCAGGTCAAATAATTTTTCATCAGTTTCCTTGTTTCCTAAACGTCTTACTGGGGGTCCACGCTTGCCCTTCACTCCCTTTGATCCTCTCTCTCCTTGGACGCCTTTCATTCCCTGTAGAGACAAAAAGTCAGGAACTCTGGAGGCAACTAATGCATGAAGACTAATGTTGCTCTTTACAATCATTTACAAAAATAAACAGAAAAAGTAAAAGGGAGTCTCCCACCTTCTTTCCTAACCGGCCCTGCAACAGAAACAAAACAGAATGAAGTTTAAAACATTTCAGTAAACTAATTTGGATAGAGTCCTATCATATGCGTCAACTCACTGAGGGTCCAAGGATCCCTTTTTGTCCAGGTGGACCCTGAGGACCACCATCCCCCTGTCAAAATCAGTCAGCTGATTATTACTTTGCAAGCTCTTAAAAATGATATGAAATGAAAAGTAAAGCAGAATTTACCTGCTTCCCTTTATGGCCTTTTTGACCTTTCAGTCCCTGCAATCCAGGATTTCCCTTATGCAAAATGTAATAGATTTACATGAGATTATAAACATTGTTGCAGTTTGATGAATTATTTTACTTATTTTATATTTAAAATCAATATTCAAACAACCTTTAGCCCCGCTGGTCCAATTGGCCCCAGTATCCCCTTTTGACCCAGGAGACCCTGTATACAAAGTAAAACGAGTTAAGATCTGCTCCTTGTGTAACAGATACGTGATTCTTAGACCCCCCTATGGTACAGTGACAGTTTTTAAAATAATATTAGGTAGAACTAATAAAGGAATTGTAACCCAAAGCATAAGGTAAAGCACTGTATATGAAAAATTCAGCATCATATCATAGAATTGAAAGTCTTATGGGAAATAAGCTCAATATACTTTTAATATAACTATATTATAAAAAACGTTTAAATTGTCAGAATTTGACCTTGGGACCCGTTGTTGCAGTGTCGCCCTTCTCTCCTCTCAGTCCTGGAATTCCCTGTATCAAGATGATGCAGCTGATGATTATCTGACCAGGTATTATTCTAAGTTTAATTATGAAACAAGATGTGATAATTTACAAACCCTAGGCCCCTTTGGGCCAGGATGCCCCTGTTTTCCTTTTGGTCCAGTTTTACCCTTAGAGAGGTGACATGAGATCAGTATATTTTACAGTAATTTACATCGAACTGAATTGAAAATATTTTTTTTGTAGTTGTTTGCAGTGACCGTACATATCATCTGAGATTTGAAAGAAATCACGCTATCATACCTTAACCCCGAGGGCTCCAGTGTTTCCCCTGATCCCAGGTGTGCCAGGTTTTCCCTACAACATAAAACATCTAAAATGTGTCAAATATCACAAATTAAATGTGTTCAGTAATAAATCTGTAAGCTGAACTGAACTCAGAGAAGGCATAAGAAATGCCCATGTGATCCCTGTCTATATTGGAGCCTACCATCTTGCCAGGCTTGCCTGTTCTTCCTGGAGCGCCTCTGTAGCCGGCATCACCCTTTGGGAGGAGCAGGGGAAGGGCTTCATTTAGAAAAAAGATCAACTATAGTGTAATATGCATCATGAGGCATTTTCTTACCGGATCTCCTTCATTACCCTCAACCCCGAGTAAACCATCCAAACCATCCAGGCCCTGAGGACGAAAACCACAAAAGAAGAACAATCAGCATCACACAAATCCAACAGAGCATCATTTTATTGAAAGCGATAAGCTGAATCTTTCAGCTTTGCAATAATTTTTCAATTCATTTTGAAATAAGTGGTTTCATATAGCAGGAATTTACTGATAATATATGTACATATTTTATCTGTCAATAGAGATACTTGCGGGTTTTCCAGGTCTTCCAGCTGGTCCTGGTCTCCCTGGTATGCCTTTAGCTCCCTACAAGCATCCCACAGCAGACATGTTTAAAAACCTTTAAAGACTTTTGACTATATATTATTGAGCGACAAGGAATAAGAGAATAATTTGATGAATATAAAAGAATCAAACAAAACTCACAGATTTTCCACGAACCCCTTTGTTTCCCTTATTTCCAGACTGAGCTCGTCTTCCCTTTAAAGATAAAATTATTACATTATGGCAACTTTCTTTAAGAATGAAAGGTGATGGTTTTGTTTTTTCATTTGTGCTCAGATTCTTCTCACTTTTGGGCCCTGACTTCCTTTAGCTCCTAGAAGACCAGGGGACCCAGCAGGTCCAGGTCGACCTTTAGCACCTGGTATTCCAGGGGACCCCAGCTTCCCTCCTGTCCCCTACAAAAGCATTCACACTTTGAAACAAATCACCTCACATTTGGCAGAAACATTTTCTTTCAAATAACAGAATTTAGCAAACACAATCTTTGGGAGATGATGTTTCTTGCCCTAGATCCTCGTGTCCCAGGCTCTCCTTTTGCACCCTTTAGACCTCTTATACCCTGCGAAAAATACAGGGATAGAGACATTGCTTCACTGTGTGTATTTAAAAAGTTCAATTCAATTCAATAGTCATGGAATTATATTGATCATATGGATAAATGTTAAAATCCCTAGTGATGATAATCCTATCATAGATAATCCAATATAGGATATAAATTCTGAAAAAAATACATAAAAGCATGGATTGGGCTTGGGAGGGTGATAAATAACAGCAAGGATGACTGGATTAGTACAAAACATTTGGGCAAAATATATAGCAGAGAGTTGACTACATTTAAAATACTTTTCTTTATTTATATTAATGAATATGAAAATAAATAAAATCCCACCATGCCTCCTTTGATGCCTTTAGGACCGAGCCTGCCAGTCTCACCATGACTGCCCTGAATTACAAAGCAGACAGAATTAAACAGATAAACCATACAGCTGGATGGATCACACTGCATTATTGATAGCACTTCACTTCATCAGAATGAACAAATTATGCATTACACCTTTTGTCCGAGGCTTCCAGATTTTCCATCATCCCCTCTGTTGCCTGGTAAACCCTAAAACAGCAATAACCTCCATGTAAATAGGTAGATACACTACTTTCAGCCCATATATATAAACACAACAAATTTACTTTCTCTCAAATACTTAGTCACTGTGCTCAATTTGACGTTAAATCTAATAAAGCCTACTGGTGTTGATGTTCCAATCTGTCCATGAGGGCCTAAATTGCCAGGCGAGCCCTGAAAGGAGAAAGTATAAAGCTTATTTGCAGCTGTCATCTTCAACATCTTATCACAATTGACAGGGATATTGATATTAATTGCCTACATGCAGCGTTTTTTGGACATTATTTACAATCAAAGCATTAAATCTGTTACTAACAGTGCGTCCTTTCAGGCCCTTCTGGCCTTTGCCCCCTGTTGCCCCCATGTTCCCCCCTGGGCCGAACTGTCCTGGCTTGCCCACTAGACCTCTGGGGCCTGGCTCCCCCTGTAAATTCATCATCGTCATTTCATGGACATCAACTTCCAACTTCAACTTTGAGCACAATATGTTTCCTCAGGCCTCAGTTTTAATCTGAAACGAGTGACCTTGAGCCCCAGTGATCCTTGTTTTCCTCTGTCCCCTGGTGCACCTCTGTATCCCTGCGAAAAAGAATAGATGGAGAGGGCAGAGGGTACAGGTTGCCCTTGTTACATCCACACTATGGAAACACTCAGCACTTGACTGAGACTAAACAGGAGAAATAAGTTCTACCTGTTTTCCTGGTGGACCTTTTGCTCCCAGGGGCCCTCGGCTGCCTCTGTCACCTTCAGCTCCCTTTGGTCCTCTCTGACCAGGAGGTCCAGGATTCCCCTTGGCGCCCTAAATACAAGTAAAACAAATGGTTTCATTGATAGATTTGTGCTTGTCTGCAGCTCATAAAATAGAATAATGACACATTTATATTTACTCACAGACATGCCTTTATGGCCGGTGGGGCCCTCACGGCCCCTGACTCCGCTTGGGCCCTGAAGCATAGTAGCACTGGGTTAATTTATTGGTTGATCAGGCTGAACATTGCTTTGGATGTCTTTCTGTATACAGTCAAATCTACAGACTCTATATACAGGTACCTTTCATCTTTTCAGGTTATGCTAACCCTGTGTTTTCAGGCAAAGAACTCAAATCTGTGACCAACACAGTCTAATCAATCTACCTCCTCACCATCGAGACCAGCAACTCCCTCCTGCCCCAAAGCTCCTCTGGATCCCTGAAGAGACAAAATTTAGAGAAAAGAGTACAATGATGACTCATTTGTTATGTATGAGTATTTAGATTAGCTCAGCACAAGACAACCTTTACCTTATTTCCTTTGCCACCAGCTGATCCAGGTGAGCCTGGAGATCCATCTTTACCCTGAATGTGGAGAGAATCGTGCAATAATGAATATTTTAGCAAATGATCAAGTAAATTTACAATATACTGACATAAAGGAAGATAGGATGCTTGTACATAAGAAATGTCTCTTACTGAGCTTGTTTCTTAAAACAGTCAGTTTCAAGTTTGAAATTCTCCCTAATTACAAGTAATGAGACGCAATACCATGTGTTAATTTCATTTTAATGAAAGTTGCTTTCATGTGAAAACAATGTATACTCACAGTGTTTAGAATCTTAATTTTACACTGACAACAAAAGTAGACTCACTGGGTAACCTGTTGCTCCACGAGGGCCAACTGGACCTTGTGGCCCCTGGTTACCTGGAGGACCACGGGGGCCAACTTCTCCCCATGGTCCAATGTTACCCTGGATACCCTGGATAAGGATTAAGCAAAGATAACATGATGAAAAACTACCAAGAATAAATTCAGCTAGAGTCAGGTTTATTTGTGTAGTTTGATGTGTCAGTTGGATTCACAGGCTCATTTAATAAATAAATAGATAAACTGAACACAGTAAATGGGACAAATGATCTTGTAAGTTTAATTGATTTTCTTGGAGCCCTCTGAACATTAAGTAGGACCGTTATAGAGCTGAGTGTCATCTGCAAAGAAGCAGAAATGAGTGTAACTAAGGCTGGTAGAAGTATGTATAAAAAACTTACAGAAAAAGAAGCATGCCTACTGTTGAGCATTGAAGTTAATGTGGATGTAATGTATCAGATGAATTTATCAGAATTAAAGAAATGAATTCCTAGAATCATCTTACAACAGGTCCTCTGTATCCCTGTGGTCCAGACACACCCATCTCGCCCTGAACAACAGCAAGAGACAATGTTTGTCAAGAGTTAGAGTAAAATTTTACATAACCTCTTGCACAGTAAATGGATAAAATGATAATGTTTGTGACCAGTAACAGTGGCAGTAAAACAGATAAGAATTTACTTACCGGGGGGCCTTTTTTCCCTCCTGGTCCTTCCTCACCTTTATCACCCTTCATGACGGGGATACAACCATATTTAAGTGAAGTCTATCATGTGCATCCCACCAAGTGAATACCAGTGACAAACATGATAGAATGATGCATTGTCTTGTGCTGCTGAATATGCTACCATTTGAAATAATGGATACCTGTAATCCTTCTCTTCCTGGGGGTCCTCTGGGGCCTGCTTTACCTTTAACCCCCTAAAAGAACAAATAATCATTTACTCTCAGCATCATTATGGCTATAGTCAGCACATCTGTCTCTCTCTCTCTCTCTCTCTCTCTATATATATATATATATATATATATACTTACTCTTGCTCCTGGCTTTCCTGCTGGCCCGGCCATTCCTCTACTGCCTGCTTCACCCTGGAAATTGCGGCAAAAGTTATGAAAATTTACATCTTTATGGTCATGTCAGAGTGAGGTATTGCTGCAAACAACACAAGCGGAAATGTACTCTCCTGTGAGATTTAATAGAAAAGGGAAAAATGGCATCCATGAAACAAAGGCGCCCCTCACATTTATTCCTACGGGTCCCTGGAGGCCAGCAGCTCCTATCTTCCCAGGCAATCCCTGTGGAAAACATTTAGCAGAGCATTACATATCCATCTGTAGTGCTGGAAGTCAACGTAAGTTTACCTGCTCAGTGTTTGCTGCAGATGTTTAAACTCACCTTTGGTCCCAGAGGTCCAGTGTCCCCATTCATTCCATTTGAACCAGTGGGTCCCTAATGGAAATGTTAGTTTATCACAACATTAGTAATGTGCTGATTATCCATAAACTTAAGTGTTCGTATATTGTCTGTGGTTGATCTCACCATGGCTCCAAGAGCTCCATCATGACCTCTGTTTGCCAAAACACCTTGAAGTCCCTAAAATGACACAGATTATTGGAGATCTTTTGCCTCTTTCTTTTGAATGCAGAAGATAAAATATAATTTACCTGTAAATATCTGACAAGATTATGACTAATATATATAAGTATAATCACCTTAGAGCCTTTAGGTCCAGCCACCCCTGGGACTCCTGGAATTCCCTATACAAGTGGTTTATACATAAAAGCACATTACACCATTAGCATTCATATTAGCAGAAATTAGAGCAGCATTTTGAAAGGTCTTATTGTGGAAATTATAAATGTGAAATGAGTGTTTGATGGATTAACATGTTTATGTATTCTGCTGCACATATCATTTTAAAGAGATATTTACAACTTTGAATATATATTAAACTGTTTTGGCCATTAATTTAAAAAAAATAGCAGTGAATATTGACTACATGCTTGGGTTGTGGTAACGTAAGGATCAAAATAAGAACATAGACACATAAGAACCTTAATACCAGGTTCTCCGTCAGGTCCTTTTTCTCCAGACTTTCCCATCTCTCCCTGCAAGCAGAAAACATGATCACATCAGATACGGTCTAAGCACAATACTCAGCATTGAGAATAAATATATACTGCACTCATTCATACTCACAAAAGGACCAGGCAATCCAGAAAATCCTGATCGGCCTTCTCGTCCCTTTATAGGAACAATAATTGTTTAGTGTATATACACATTATGAAGATGTAAAGCCATTATCACAGGAAATATATCTAAATTGAAATAATAAAAGTAACAGATAGCACCATTTCACATGTTACTTCAAATGGGATATACTGAGTGGATCATCAGTATTTTTTATATATTTGGGCTCCATTTCTATCAAAAATGACATAAGTATGGATATTACTAATAATTTATCCATTCATTCATTTCTCTCCTTCACTGACATCATTGTCAAATGGATGTGGTGCTCACACCACATTTATACTACATATTGATATAACCTTTGATGTGACCTTTACTTACATCAGTTACACATATATTTGTGTTACCTTGTCTCCTCGAGGCCCAGGAACTCCTTGTATACCGGTTTGCCCACGATCTCCCTACAAATACACACAGCATGCACATACAGAAACCTCCACCAAATGCAGAAATGTACTGTTCGGGAAGATAAGGTTCAAGCAATGATTCTCAAACTCACCTTAGGTCCATCTTTTCCCTGCTTCCCTTGCTCTCCCATAATGCCATCAAACCCCTACACAATGACAAAACCAGATTATTACAGCCTGTGTGGCATCACTAGTAAGCATGTCTTCATTCATAAAGCTTATATCACTCACACTGGGTCCAGGAAGTCCTGGTGGCCCCATTGGTCCTACAAGTCCCTCAAGTCCTAGCGGACCTCGACGCCCCTTCAATCCCTGTGTACCTGGAGGCCCTGGAAGTCCCTGAACACAGAGGCAGCGCTGATTCACTGAGCTGGGCAATGAACGGATCAATAGCCAAGGTAAAAGTTAGACAGGAAGGATTAAACTCACCGGATCTCCTTTAAACCCTTTATCACCTTTATCACCTCTCGTGGCTTTAGCCCCCTAGATGTAGAAAATGCAAACACACACACACCCACACACACATGGCACAAATAACATAATTTGTCTAAAATCATTAAATATTTTTTTCCATTATAGTAGATTTAAAAAAAAAAATAGCTTCAGTCAATAAAGAAATTGCTTTAAATAATCTTACGGGATCACCTGAGGGTCCAGGCGCTCCTGTATATCCAATGGCTCCCTGAAATGGAAGAGAAAAAGATGAAAACTCATGAATGCACAGTTATATGCGTTCATATATTCTCTGGTGATTCATGTTGATAGTGCAAAGAATTTGGCCTTGGTGTCTTACGTTAAGTCCCTGTGGTCCAGGTTCCCCTATTTCACCTTCATCTCCTGGATCACCCTGGTTAAGACACAAAGTCACAGATACGAATGGTTGCAATTCACTGCTGTGTTTTACAGCCATTGTTTTTGCCTTTTTGTTTTTTCTTTCATTCTTACAAGGTCGCCTTTAGGACCTGGAGGCCCAACAGCTCCCGGGTTTCCCTGCAAGAAGAAGAAACTTTTTGTTTTGTTTCTTCAACATTTATTCTGCAGTGTTATCCTAACATTTTTTAACACAAGTGCTGTACAGGAAATGAGACCTTTTCCAAATGGAGATCGGTAACTGTTCCATCCATTCATGTATGTTTTGTAACAAATTTATGAAAATACATTCCATTTATGCAGTCTTATTTACTACCAACTTATATCCCCTGTTTCTGTCACTGCCAACCAACAATAACACTCTGTTTTGTTCTATAGCACTATAGTAGTTCACTGTAGCTTTGTTGTACCTGAGGGCCACGAACACCAGGAAACCCAACTGTTCCATTAGGACCAGGCTCTGCCTGAAGCAACACATGTACGTGTCATTGGTTTATTATAGGTTACATTTATTCATTATTCTAGTGCACATTTGTGAGTGTTTTGCCACCTGTTGTCCAACTGTGCCTCTTGGGCCCATTTCGCCTTGTTGACCCTGGCAGCATAACAGTTAGTTCATCAATATCTTATCATTTAACTTATCTTGTTATTTAATTTGGGTTGTTACTATGATTCACTAGTTGTTTACTTACTGGAGGTCCCTTCACTCCTAAGACACCTTTTATACCTCTGGGGCCCATTTTTCCCTGAAGAAAAGACAGATTAATATATGTTCACATGCAGCACATCCATTATAATTTTTAAACTATTATGACACATTGTGTGTAGCGGTACATTGTGTTATAACTTACCTGTGGGCCTGGGGGTCCGCTGAAGCCTGGAGCTCCGTTTGCTCCCTGAAAAAAACATCAGCAGTATATCAAACCAGAATATCAAAGCAAGAGCTGTGGGCCTGTTAATCAGGGTGGAGTATATTTATGTAGATATTGTAATTCATATAGCTTCCAGTTATCCGTATGGCACTGACCAGTGGTCCTGGTGGTCCAAGGAAACCAGGAGGACCCCTGGCTCCAGGCACTCCCTATAAAGATAGGACAGTTCAGAGCATTTATGTAGCATTTCAATATGGTTGTTAATGCTAATGTTACTTACAATGTATCCAGGAACCCCGATGAGGCCTCTGGCACCTTTATTTCCCTGTTTAAAGCAATAGATAGTGATACTACAATGACGCACCTTCAGCCTCTCCTTTTCAAAAGAACACTGTGAGGTGTTGAATTTACCTTATTTCCTTTTGGCCCTCTATTTCCTTGTGGACCAGGCTCCCCATGATAACCCTGAAAAGGGGATTTGATAAACAAATACAAAACAGCTCCACTCATGCAGTGTAGTGACCCAAGGTTAAAAAAGGTGAAAAAAATGCAACTCAGACAGACACAGAAGCATTAATATAGGCCTCCATAGTTTCAATACCCATAACATTAGAAGTCCAGTCCACTCTTACCCACTCACCCAGCTCCCCTTTGCTGCCCATTTCTCCTCTGTAGCCTTGGGGGCCCTACATGGATTAACACAAAATATATCAATCAAGTTAATTACCAATTGTGCTTACATGCATGGGTGGATATAACATATAAAAGGATATGTAACACCAGTTTGACAGCATAAGAACTACAAAAAATATGCACAGAAAGCTCACCTGTTCTCCAGGTTTGCCTGGAGGACCTGGGTCAGTGTTTGCACCTGGAGTCCCATCATGCCCAGGGCGGCCCTGGGGACCTGGGAGGCCTTGTGGTCCAGGACTACCCTAATGTACAACACAACATATAATACAGCCCTTCTGGTATCAAAGAATAATTCGATGATGTCTGTTCTTTTGTGCATCACAAATCAGTGATGGAGTTCATGTATTGACTTGTATTGCATTGTATTTGATTGGACTGAATTGAATTGTTTTATTTTATATTTAGTGTGTAGATGCTTTGCATCAAAGCATTATATTCGGACACTCCACATATTATCTTTGGGAAACTTTGGTGTCCATTTTCACACAGTATCCAGCAAAACCTTTTAGTATAGTTACCACCCACAATTACCACCTGAGTATTGTCTCTTCTTAATAATTCAATCTTAGTTCACGCAGTAACTTAATACACCTTATTACACAGCTTTGTTAAATAAATGACTCGATTGATTAAATTACAGCATTCTACAGTGTGTTTCTGAATAGCCAACTGTTGCTATTGACCCTGTTTGGATCCCTCGTACGTTCATTCTTCTCTTGCCATGTAATATGCAGGATGATATTCAGTGAGTGGGTTATTTTTGCAAAATAAAGCCCTTCAGGGTGATTCACGATTCATCCTGCATCCCCCTGTCAGGGTTTGTAGAACTTTGCAGTAACGACCTGCAGGCTGACATTACTGCTTACATAACACACACATAGATAGACTATCAGTTATCTTTCACCACCTTAGTGGTACTTTTACCACACGAGCAACTGCCTAGCAACACTGCAGCAACAACCTGGTGATGTTTGCTTAGTCATTTTTCCTGAGAATATTATTCCTTTTGTAGTTTAATACAAAAGGAAAAATATATTACAGCATGTTGTTCTATATAAAAAACCTACATAAATGTGTTTTTATGCAGAGTTATAAAGTTGTGAGCTGAATGCGGATTTTATGCAATATGGAGGTTTTAATAATGTATTGTACATGAAGGTAAGTATTGGCTTTCTAAATGTGTGACATATGTGGAGGTGTAAACATCAAAGATGTGCATTATAATGAGCCCATATGATATAAAGCAAAGCGTCACTGTAGACTGTAGGTTGCAAATAAAGTAGAGATACCTACGATTTTCCCTTGAACACCTTTTGGGCCTTGCTTTCCAGTAATTCCAGGTGGCCCCTGGAACACAAAATTAGCCACAGATGTTCTTTATGATAAGTTTTGTATGATCAAGTTTAAACATAGATAGCTCTTTAAGCTACATGTAATCCATAACACTTCTGCCTACATACAATTGGTCCTTTTTCTCCAGGTGGTCCAGGAGGCCCCTGTGGTCCCTTAAGTTTCTGAGGATAAGAAGCATGTCTACATGCATAAATGCTTTTTTCCAGAGTGAAACAGTTTATAAATAGGAAATAAAGTGATAAAACAATATGCAGTTGCACTTACTCCAGCAACTGTGTAGGATATCTAGATTTCACCTGAACTTGTGGCTTAAAAAGGCTTTTAAGTGGATGCATTGTCCCAAAAAAACACCTACCGGCCAGGAAGAAATCAACTTTTTGTAGAACTTCTTTTTCTACAAGGAAACAACAGAAAAAATATCCCTAATGCATAATACAAGGAGTATACTATCTTTTACACATGATCTTTAAGCCCAACTTTCAGAACAATTCCAAACCATGAGAAATTATTTAATAAAATTTACAAATATAATCCTGTAGAAACTTTATCTGGTTTGTGGTATATTATATATTTTACAGTAAAATAGAGGATGTGGTGACAATAGTCCAACGTGTAAAACAGTGGTAATGAAATGCATATGAATACAACAACAATTTGTATATCATATGTTTGCATGATGAAATTTCTGATTTGTGAAAGCACAATACACAAATGAAAAAATGCAATTAATGTTTATGTGAAAAAAAGTCAACAAATAGCAAATGTTTAGAATATTTAGATAGATATAGCATTTTAATTGCAGCATTTTACCTTGAAAGCCTCCCACTCTTCTTCAGAAGTTTTATACACAACAATAGCAGGAATCCCAGCAGGACCAAGCGGGCCTCTGTCACCTGTCCGCCCAGTCCTGCCCATGATGCCGTGATAGCCCTAAGAGGAAATAAAAACAAGTGTGTTTGATCGGGAAACAGGGTGAGTTTAGATTGCATTTATTATTTATTGTCTAATTTGATTAGATAACTGCAGATAATTCTAAGATGCAGTAAACCAGTTTTGACTGCTAGGATGCAAGAACTCAGCAAGAAGCTCAAAGTGGAATATGAATTTCCTCACTAGCTCCTAAAGCTTTAAAGTTTATACTCTAAGAGGACTTTACACCTGTCTTCTTAAAAACCTACTGCTGTGGCCTCAGAAGCTGAAGCAGCTGTTATCTAAATATAAAAGCTACCAGAGCTTAGTCAGGGTTGAGCGAAGTAATTCAGATCAATTGTTGGACAGAAGTTTTGTTTTCTTTTAGGGACAATGGAAAAACTGTCATGTGGTGCAACCCTAAAAAATCTTGGTACCAGATAATTTAACTCACTTAAAAACATCTCATCTACTAGGACCTGATGAATGCTTCCTAAAATTGTTTTTTTTTCAATTTCAATTTTCATCCTGTCAACCATGATTTTTCTATGATCTTTTATACTCTGGAGAACTGAGGATAGAGAAGCATATTTATATCACTAACATTAACCGAGTTGTGTGAAAATGGGAAAGTGCCAATTTTTACACACTGTAACGGAGTTATTAAAACATGTCCTTTAAAGGCCAAAGATAGAATATATTGTAGTAAGAGGATAGGCCTTCAATAAGATACCTCTATGTTTTTACTGTTCACCTCTGCTCGCTACTTATTATAAGTAGCATATATTATATTTACTAATTTATTATATATACCAATATTGTAGTGACAGACTGGTGATAGCCCCTGATGACTAACCCATTAACAAATAGATGTCTTGTTAACACGACCAGCATGAGCATACCATGAGCACATCCTATCGACCTTTTTCGCTGTAGCTGCATGAACTAATAGACACAGGCAATCATAATCCAGGTCAAACAGAGTCAGGATGCTGCTCCGGTGCATGTCGCCTCACTGGAAACACTAAATGAGTTTCATTTGTCAACTCTAGAACTCAGCCACAGCTTATTTTGCTCTGTGCAGGTCAGTCTGCTGCCCATTTTATCATTAACCCTTGAGACTGATAATAACAATACAGCTAAAAGAGGCCTAAATGCATTTACAAGGGGCCATCTGTTGAGCAGTATCTCACAACACATATGATTCAGTGACGTACTTTGTCTCCTTTAGGTCCTGGAAGTCCTGGTAGCCCTGGTGGACCCTGTAAGCCCTGAGGAAAGAGTGAGGTGGCTCATTATAAATGATGTAGGCCTACCGTAATTATTATAGGTTCAGTAGCAATACTAGTCTATAAAATACAGCATATCAGACTTTTTCAAGCTTTAAACAGCAAATAATTTAAAATCACAAGACTTAACTGGTTAAAACATCAGTCGAGGTAAAAGACCTTTTAGCAATAGTAATTTCTGTTTGATTGATGGTGTGTGATATAATACTTTGCTTTTCTGTCGCTTGTTTATTTGTAACTTTGTGCAGCTTTTCAGCTTGTTCCTGTTGCACACATCAGGGATAAGGCATCCATCGTCTGATAGGATGACATATTACAAAATAGAGATTTACTAAATAACATTTTCTTCTCTTGATTTGATATTGACCACTATAGGAAACAGTGCAGGTTATTATGCCAGTTAGATTTTTTCAGGGTTACAATAGCACAGTTCAGCCAGAAGAGGGAGATGATGCCTTTCGTTGTGGAGACCAACGCTTTCCTTCTCAAACAGATGGTCATAAGGAGACACACACACACACACACACACACACACACACACACACAGTTTCATGGCTCTCCAGGTGCTAGAATTGACACAGATATATGTTTCCATCTCAATCATCAAATCATCTCTGCACAAACTCAATTTCATCCAAGGTCATGACAGAAAATGAGATGAGCATATCACACAAATGTGATTAAAATTTCCTATGTGGCTTGTTTATGCATTTAAAACATCATTAACAATCTGTCCTCAATGTCACTGCCGGTAAACCTGCTGTTCAAAGTATAACAAGACCCATAATGACAAAAATTTTAGTTCAATTGTGAAATCAGGATTTTTTTTCACTTAGTCTTACCCTTTGACCCCTGATCCCAGGTCTTAGTCCTGCCCCATAACGTCTGGTTGTGTATGCAGGAGGCGGATTAGTTGCTTTAACATTTGGGAGTGGAGATTCAGGCTCTGACTGGATGATGGGAACTTCAGTGGTAAACTCGGAAATGTGAATGTCAAGTGAGGATTTATTGTATTTCTCAGGGACGTAAATGTCATCATCATCATCGTCATCATCATCATGATCCCGAGCTTCCTCCTCCTCCAGCTCTAAATCTATGTCATCTCCATCTGTCTCTGTGCCACTCCCTCGCTCTCCACCGAGTGGTTGTTGCTGTGTTGTTTCTGTTTCAGATGAAACCGTTGCCAAACCCTCTTCCATTTCCTGTTTGTCTCTAATGTCACTGAATGAAATGTTCTTCCTGTCAGCTACTGCGTCCCTGCTGCCTACTGCCCCTCTGCCTTGCAGTAAAGGAGTTAAAGCAGTCATGTTCTTCTGGGCTGCAGCTCGTTCTTCTGTCGCTGCTCCCTCAAGGGACACGTTTTCCTCTGCAGCTCCGCTGTCTTGAACTGAAACTGGAGATGTTAATGTCGGTGGTGATATATGCGTAGCTCTAGTGGAGAAGTACTCGGGCCCATGAGAGACAGATGTCTCTGTACTTTCTGCGTCTGATGCTGATGGCAGACTTGGAGTTGTGGGCTTCTCAGGCTGTACATCAGGACGTGATATAGCTGTTTCAACATTTTCCAAGAGCAGTGTCTCCTTTCTTGTGAAGCCCATCTTGGCTGCACCAGAAGGATGATAAACCTGTGTTGAGGCTTGAGTAGCTTCTAGTGTTTTAACGGAAGGAATCATGGTCCTGATAGTACTTTCTGTGCTCCATTCCTTCACTGTCGCTAATCTTTCAGTATTAGACATCTCCTCATTTCCAGTCAAATACAGAATCTGTGGTTTAGTGTCCCCACCTTGATTCACATCCTTACTCACAGACTGTGGTTGGTCTTTTTCTCTGTTGGTTGAACCCACAGCCTGAGCGTCCACTGCAGTTTTCACCACAGTTTGGGTGTTTACATCCTGTACAACTGATGTATGGTGGGACTGCAGTGGGTGGACCAGAGGGGAGACGATGCTGGCTGGATCAAGTCTTTGTGGTGGCCCAGTGGGATTTGTGTCTGGGGAGTTTTCTGGTCTGGGTGATATTCTGATGACAGGCTGAGTGGTCACTTCCTCTAAAGCTTCAGCCTCCTGGGAACGTTTAACACAAGGAGAAACATTACTCTGTGCCACCTGTACATATGTTTCAACTTTCCACTGTTCAGTAATAACTTAGACATGGGAGTAGGATGATAGTTATGATTATTGGTGCCTCTTATTTGCCCTTAAAACATATTCCACTTCAATTATTACATTTCCAAAGGAAAAATTATAATGCATCGATCATAGTTTAATATTGTACTGTGTTTAGTGATCAAATGCTGGGCATATTCCTGAAATGTAAACACTGAAAGAAAAATGCTTCTGATGAAATCACATGCAAAAGAGGCACAGTTAGTTTACAAGACAAATCAGATATTAAAACTGTTTTAATGTTCAACCTCTCCCAGACAAATGCTCGCTGTGTGAAATGGTGCTACCACAGAGCCAATAACACACAGCTACTGCTACTAGGAGACTGTTTAATGGTTTTATAATTAGACCTGTTCTAATCAGACTATGTGGGTGAGTTCAAGGTGAAAATAAATTATATTTCCCTGAACAGCATATTAGCTTAGTTGCATGTAAGAGTGTGTAATTAATCCCTATAAATGACTACCTCTGTATGAATTAATACAGCCAATAAAACTACCAATCTACTGCTAATATTTGTTTGATGGAACACATTGCTGTAGTTTGTGTTATTAGAAATAAAGATAAAACATGGTTTCAGGATATATATTTCATGAGCAGAACTCCACAATTTAGTGTTTTATAGCTGACAATAGAGCAGTGTTTGTACCTGTGTGTCTGTTGGAGGTGAGCAGCTACTATAGTCTTCACATTGCTGCTCTGCTGCTGAAGGATCCCCTAAGACAAGGATCATCTGCTGGATGGTGCCCTGAAACCAGAAACACACACACACACACACACACACACACACACACACAAACACACACACACACACACACACACACACACACACACACACACACACACACACACACACATACACACACACACACACACACAGGATGTAAACTTCTGTATTACACAAAATTATCCATCCATCCATCCATTGTCTATCCCGCTTATTCCCTTTCGGGGTCGCAGGGGTCTGCTGGAGCCTATCCCAGCGCGTTAAGGCGAGAGGCAGGGATACACCCCAGATGGTCGCCAGCCAATCGTGGGGCACACACACACACACACACACACACACACACACACACACACACACATACACACACACACACACACACAGGATGTAAACTTCTGTATTACACAAAATTATGTTTGGTAATATTTGAAAGTGTGAATACCATAAAAAGAAACAAAAAAAATCTCCAAAGTTTAATAAAAATTGTAGCATGAGATATCACCATGCAATTCTGTCTGTTACAATGTCTGTGGTATTATAACCACTAGGAGTCACTACAGTCAGGAATCATCAAATCTTACACACAGGGGCTGTAATTGTATATAGTACAGAACAGTTCTAAAATGCAATAAAGAACTATGGTAACCGCAGTGACACAAACATTGAATAATGTATAAGAGATTTAATCTGTCACATTTCTTCCATACATTTTGCATGGCCTCCACTCATACTGGTCTGACTGTTGTGACTCATATACTGTATTTTTAGATGTAATACAGTGGTAGGAATTCAACAATTTTACCTTTTTTTTATCTTTTTCTTTAACTAAACGCTGAGGTATGAGACAAATCCACTTGACTTATTGATTAACTAACTAAAGAAATAAATGTTGTTGTTGTTAGTAAAAATGATAACTAGTTCCCAGTTAAGACATTGACAAATGCAGAGCTACTTACTCTAGGGATCAATCAAATCGAAAGCTATCAGCAGCCAATATATAGACTGAATATAGCAAAAGTTTATTCGTGTACTATTTTGTCAATACGTACTATATCTAAAACTGACGTTGGTTTCCCTCTCAGGCCTCCTATTATGACTGATGTGGCCGACCCCAGACTTTGAGCAGAGCCACCATTTTGATGCAAACTTTCAAAATAGCCTTTTATCAGATTTACTCATTGATGTGAAAGTCTTTACCTGTTTCTCATCCACTAATGTGCACATGTAAGAGGCCCTAAAGCCAGTTGGAATATTCAAGCTACAAGTGGTACACCCACATGAAGATTTTGTTGCAGAACTGACGCCGGTGCCAACATTTGCAGACAAACACTTTCAAAGAAAATAAAATCTTAGGAAGAAAAGCTGATTGAACGACATACAGTCAAAAGTACTCATAAAGATAATGTATATAAATTGTAGTCAAACTCTATAACCTACAGCATATTGTACATAAGATATAAGAAAAATGCTCAACTCAACATGTCGAAAAGATGAAATTAGAGCTATACTGATGGCTAAAAAATGCTCTGAAATATTATTTCAAATATAGTCTGAAACTTTGAAGAATATATATATACAATATATATATATATATATATATATATATATATATATATATATATTTATACATTTAAAAACAAAACACATAAGTTACATTTCTGCTTCTTAATTGCAGTGTTTGACAGACAAATGGTGCAGACTTACACAGCTCAGCAGCAGCAGCAGCAAACCCTGCATGGCTTCTGATAAACCTCTGGACTCCGTGTGTGTGCTGCTCGGAGCTCCGGCCAGTCTCACACGCTCCTCCAGAGGCTGCACTTGTAAAAACACACACCCCTCCCCGGAGGAGTGAGCCCAGCGCCTGAGCCCGGCTGACCACACGTTCTGCAGCCCAGAGCAACGTTAAAAAACCAACGCAGCCAGCGAGTCACCCGCGGTCACAGCAGGAAGCCATGCCTCATGCACAAAAACACACATTGCCCCAGCACTAAAAAACACCCCTCCTCTTTCCACTACACACCGATACACAGACTTCTCTGCTTCCTGTGGTGATCCAGTGCCAGACTGATCCACTTCACCCCCAGCAACGTGTCCATTGGTTCACAGTGTGAACAACAACAGGCTCCACGTACTCTGCCTTCTACTCTGCTAGGCAGCTCCAGTCTCACATATCATGAGACTCTAGGAGTCCGGTCGTCTTTTCATTCTCTCTTTGTCTACCACTCAAACTTCATCAGGCCACACAAAGCAGTCAGATTTTATATATTAGGTTTGCAGTTTTTCATACTCTGTCTTAAAACAACAGACAGGTGCCCATATGAGCCTTGAAGTAGGTTTTGCTCGCTGTAATAAGTGTAATCTCCTGCCCAGATGGACCATTAAATGAGATTATTCTTTCTGCTCTTTCCACAGGTAAGTCATCAGTGGTTCTATGTGTGGGTCATAGATGGAAAACCCAGTGGGGATGCACAATACAGCCACTGCTGAATGTAAAACAATGTGTTTCCTAATTCCTATTCCTCAAACGGGTGTTCCAATCAAACTATTATGTAGAAACTAGTGACTCATATATCACACCACTTGTTCAAAATTTGTCCAAAATCAGCCTCTTTTTAACAGTGTGCTGATTAATATAAATAATAAAATATAGACCTAATGATCATTAACAAGGATGTAAGTTACTGTAGCAGCAGCTCATCAATTCATGATCTAATTTGCCTTATGTCAAAATATAAATAAATATAGAACATTGCTATAAAAACTATTTTTACTTTAAATAACATTGTTTAAAACATTTTATGCAGAATGCACAATGCAGAGGACATTTTCTGTTTATTGTCCCCCACCCAATCAAAGACATGTGATTTTCCCCGTTTGTGCAGGTGCTGAGAGGACATCTGAGTACCTCCAATTGTCGGCAACCAGATTTGTCCATCTGCCACACCTAAGATGCCCACCAACCGCACATGTGTGAAATGCAGAAAGAGATGTAAACACAACTACTATGCAACTGCAGTGTCCACAGCTGTCCACAGCTGTCCGTATATGTGTCCATATAGGAGTATTTTGAGGCCTTTTAGAAGATTTTGTCCAAAAAAACACAGTCCATTTCTGTAACAGGAATGTATCTGTATGTATATGTAAACATCTGCTATGTGGGTCAAATCAAGTGTAAATCTTCAACATTTAATTCTTTTTAATGTAAAAAGTGTGTTTTTTTCTGCTGCAGTAGAAGGATTGTAACAAAAAGTGGGCTCTCAGACAAACAGACATTAACTTTAAAAGATATTAACATGATTTGACTAATTTTGTTAACGGGAGCCTCATATCACCTTCAGATTAACTGTTTAATACATGTGTGCACTTCTTTTAAAAGTCGGTATGAACAGGAAAAACAACTGCTGCAAGAAAAACACCTGTTAGGTTGTTAAATTGGGCCCATCAATTTTGTTTTAGGACATACTTGTTAAAAATTGTGAACCTGTCCTTTAAGGTAAGATGATGAATTCCTCCCTGAAAGGTTTTTATCTCTTTTTTTTTAAGTATTACTGCACTGGTTTTCATTTTTAATAGATAGGACCTTGCTATATTGTTGAAAGAGATGCTGAGATTGCAAACTCTTTACAAGACTTAATTTATGAACCGATTCTTGAAAGCGACTTATTTTCCACCACACGTATGCTTCATTTGCCATTGAACTTCACATCCAGCCCTCCCTCCTTCATCTATTTTGTTCAGGGTCAGGAGGGGAGGACTGGGACCCAGGTGGGGAATGTGGCACGCGGATCAGAAGAGCGAGGAGCTGCTGCCGGCGGAGAGTTGTGTCGGGTGAGGACGGCGCTTACGGTAAAGGGAGTGTGATGAGGCCTCGTGGCCCCTCCCAGCAGCGTTAGGCCCAGTGTGTTGACCCGCTGGCCCGCGGCCCGGTGCCAGGGGATGCTCTCCTGGAGACAACAGTCCAGATACAGCTCCAGCGTGGACGCCGAGACGGACAAGGAGACGCTGTGCCATCTTCCATCCCACAGAGGAGCAGCGAGAAACCTGTCGGACAGACCAGGAGATTTTTACTCTCACAATGTGCTCATAATATTTCACAGTATATGCACGAATGTTGGTTCAATACAGCAGAATAAAGCATATTTGGCAGAACAAGTGGGAACAATTATTTCAAATGACACCACATGGAGCTGCTCAGTGGGAACAGATCAGACTGTGTGAATGTGAGTTCTCTCCATAACAAAAGGCATAAAACACCTGTATTGCACCTTATATCACTGGAATTAGTTTTAAATTAACTTAAGCACTATTAAAGTTAGTTGTATACAGGACAATTAAAAAACTGTCATGTGGTGTAGCCCTGAACACTTGGTACCAGACAGTTTAACTCTCTTAAAAAGGTTTTAAAAAACTAAAAACATATGCTATTATCTGGTTTTATATTGTAGGAGGATTAAATATTTAAAATGTATTAATTTTTTCCCGTTAGACCATTTGACATTTTGGTTAGAAAATTGCCCCAAAAAAAGATACAATTTGTTTTTTAAATGACAAAAACCAACATGAACACATTATTCCATACATTTTGAAAGGCCTGATTAATGCTTCTTTGAATGGTATTTTAACATCTTTTGGACATTTTTATTTTGCCAACCATGATTTATCACTGACCCACATATGTTTCATGCAAACATAATTTTGTGATTTACACTGGAATCTGAAGATGATCCTTGTTTGGCCTGTTCTATTGTTCCTTTCCCCTAAGTGATTCTGCTTTGGTGTCTGTGTGTGTTTCCATGTTTTCTCACTCATAGTGTTGTTCCCGTGCGGTGACCAGAGTGAGGAGTCTTGGTCCGACCTTCAGCTGGAAAAGCTCTTCCCCTTCTGGCCCTAAAACAGCCAATAACGTTCTGTCCTCCGACCAGCGGTGACGCAGACGCAGACGCATCAGCACACTCAGCTCATCTGGAAACCTGTCACGTAAACGTTAGCACGTTGGCAAATAAATGTACACGCACAGTAGAGTGGACTCTCCTGCACACACTCCATAAAACACAGACACATTCACATTCACATTTCTACTTAAAAGTTCACCGAACACAGTTGTGAGAGGAGCGTACAGTACAATATAGACTCTAAACCCATTGTGGTGGTGTCATGGAGGGACTCTAGACTTTTCCTCATGGAGAGCCGTTTCACAGGTCAATGTAAACTATATCACAAAGCTGACAGATCCAGACGTCATTAGTATGCCGTGTGCAAACATTCAAGGTCAAGTTTAACACCAAAGCCTTGAGGTAAATCCTTCCAAACTACTCATCATGGAAAAGAAAATCCATTCTAGATAAACAGGCTCAGTGCAGTCAGGTGTGACCTTGTCAACTCGGTGAAAATGAAAAATGAGCATTTATTATGAAAGATGCATTAATGTGTTCAAAGTACCCATGGCCTCTTTGGGGTAAGTGAATTCGGATCGAAGTTGACAAGAAAAAAACAAAATTGCTGAAACCAGTGTTTTTTTCTCTCAAGTACAACTTTTCATCACAAAACTGCAAAGGTAAGAGAATTTCTGTTAGCTGCTGTAAATAAGTGGTTGTTTGCCTTTTTACTCTTTGGCTGCTGGTTCACTGAGATTTTGTCCTAAGGAAATATTAGTTGTACTGTTGAACCCTCCAGGGTTTCAAAGGAGAGGCCCTGCTCTTTGTGTGCTATGA
The DNA here is from genome assembly GCA_036785175.1 of Eupleurogrammus muticus. Taxonomy (NCBI): domain Eukaryota; kingdom Metazoa; phylum Chordata; class Actinopteri; order Scombriformes; family Trichiuridae; genus Eupleurogrammus; species Eupleurogrammus muticus. The sequence goes on from JAYKQN010000006.1 coordinate 12,822,066, forward strand.
AGTATCAGAGAAATAGTAATGAAACTATGGAGAATGGGTTGACATTTGTTGCTATTCAGAATCAATTAAACATCTTTAAATGTAAGTGACCACTCAATAAGCTAAGTGTCATATTTTTTTTTTTACCAACACAAACCAAAGTAACACTAAAGTTCACCTGATGCAAAAGATAAAATGCAATGACGGTGCATCTCACATGGACTCACGCTGTTGATACTTACAGAGGGCCGGATACTTTAGCTGTGGGTAGGAACAGCGTGGCGTATTGTCCTATTTGATATGCTGGACAGCCTCTGTCGTCTTCTGTTGCAGTGACATTGTAATGAGCAGCTGACTGCATGTCCAAAAGCTGCAGCATATTCACTTCTGCACACAAGTTAAATTACCAATAAATAACACAAAGATAGAAAGAACTTCCCGCTGTGAAAGTAAATGAACATATAATACACCCTTATCTCATTGTGTGTGATCAGCGTTGCCCCAGAAACAAACCTTCGCCATAAATGCTTAAGGAATTATTATTGGTTGATTTTTTGTTTTGTTTAAAGCTGTGTTGTGGGGCCACTGTCTCCCTCTGTTGGTCGTGGAAAAGAAACAAACACAGAGTAAAAACATACACATAAATTATGGTTGTGGCTGTAAAAACATGGATTATTTCTTTTTTCATAGCATCACATCCCTGTTTCAGAATATGAGCCAGCAGGGAATGACTCCACTGACACAAGAATAAAAAACACAAGACACACTGTGAAAGAGAGAGATCTGCTGGTTACTTGCTTCATCAGGATTGCATAAACTTGTTTGACAAAGGCTTTAATGGATTAGACATTGAAATCATTCAGGAACTCCACATTATTCTGGTGCTAATGTGGTATCCAAAAAAACTGTCTACTGAAAATGTAGAAGCTTAGGTGAATACTTCACCCCTAATTTTGACCATTATTCTACATAGGTTAATACATGGCAATAATACAAAAATAGTTAACTGATGTTTTTTTCCCCACAGACATCATCCGTGTGATTTATTCACACAGTGCATCAGCATAAGAGATGACATGCCAGATGCAATTCATGACTCCTCCCTTATTCAGAATACAATACTGAACTAAAACAGGTGTATTCAACACATGGGTGACAGCGATCCTCCGATGTGATGAAATCTAAAATGGTGAGTCACATTTTATATATATATATATATATATATATATATATATATATATATATATATATATATATATATATATATATATATATATATATATATATATATATATATATATATATATATTGTTTACCACTACAGTGAATTCACAAATAAATGCATCTATCAGCCATCAAAAGTGCACCTAAGACTGCTTACCTTTTACACCTGCTAATGGCGCATTTCTTCTTGACCTCCCATGATCCTTTGCCTTAGTATGTAACAAACACGGCACCCTGTCGGGTTTTACCAAACAGGCCAGAACGCAGAGCTGCACCACCAGTAGCCTGACGCAGCAGTGCACATAGGAGCCGGGCGTCATGTCCACGGCGGATAGCAGAGAGCGAGGACTGATACTGGAGGAACATCTCAGCTGCCGCCACCAGACCGATGATCTGAGGGCTGGGCCGATCTGGCATCCCAGCCTTCACACAAACAAACAACAAACTAGATATCTCACCTACGCCTCTGCTCGGTTTTCCAGTCCAACCAAATCTTTGGCACCTGGTTATTTTGGGAATATGTGAGCATACACACAGAGAAATGAACAAACACATGGTCCTGGAGCAGCGAGCGGGTTCTGCAAACGACAGTAGAGAGAGAGAGTTTTTTTAGGCAGAAAATCAGTCTGATCAAAGGATCAGCTCCTGGACCTGTGAAGATGGAGGCTTTTCTCCATTGCTGCCCAATCCCTATAGACATTTCTCTTTAAACACATTTGTGGCTATCAACCTGTTTTTGTTAAAAATGTAGATTTAATATAGATTTTTTTTCCCAGCGCAAAGCATCTATGAGACAAAATGCTCTATTAATTAAATGTATCATTATAAACTGCATCAAATGTTGTAAATCATACTGTCAACTGAAAGCAGCATTCCCTATACAATTATAGCAAACAGAGGTGACAATAAATGAAGAGAAAGGGAGAGGGTTAATGCAAATAAAAAGGTTCCTTGGGGTTGGGTATACTGCGATAACATGGGCAACATGCTGGTTCTGGTGCTCCAAATGCCCCTTTCTTCTTTTATTCATTTTAATCATTTCATACGGTGAAGATGACACGCCAGGTCTAAATTGAAAAGCATCACCCAGTACAAGAAAGACAAGTGATCTCTCTTTAATTATCATTTAAACATATGTAAACACTTTTCATTTTCATAGACACATGTGATTAAAATTAAATATTAACAGTGCAATAAATTAAACATGGATTTGTTTTGTACAGTTTATACTACATATTTACCAGAAAGCTTCTCTATCTAGGAAATCCAGGCTTGATAGGGAACTCTTTGGGCGAGTTTCCCCAGGCACAGATTAGGCTGTTCTGTACAGACGGACATCAAGATCAAGTCCTAGGCTGCACTGTACATGTTTAAGCACGGCCCTATAATCTACAGGCTGAAGCCTCGACCTAACCTGTACAGTATAGTGTTTGAGTCGAACCTTGGAGTCAACACACTTCTTTGCTAATCTTCTCAATCCAGGACTTTCTGTTTGGGACTCCAGGTGGTGTAAGCGCTCCTTTTGGCCTGTGGAACCCCATTCCACAAATATCCTGTGTTCACATTTCAGAAACATGTTAAACTCAACATATTACAGCAACACAACAGCACATGATATAAATATACATACCTTACTTGGGGGGGAACAATAAAATGATCTAAAGTGTTGGAATGTTCAAAGATATGGACAGTGAACGCTGGGACTTAAAAAAGCATAAACATTTCTCTGCTTGGTGTTAAAGTTATTTTTTTTTCTTTTTTCTTTTCTCTTCTAATCTGTTCTAACACCATGAATATGTTAAAATAAGAACAATTAGGCAGCTCCATAATAAATATCTCTCACACACATCTCCCATGATCATCATGCATGTGAAATACACTCTGAAATACATAAGATACCGTGATGATCATTTCTACTGACCAAAACAGACTTAAATTGATGGTGTGGGGAACAGTGCAGCACTCAACACAGAGACACGTCAAACTGTGTGCTTGTGGTTCCTCTTTTGTAAGAGCATCCACGTTGCGGAAATCATTTGCATGTCACACGTAAAAAGAACATTTCATTTCTTGACATTTTCATCATCACGTGGGAGAAGGCAACACACCCTGGACACGTCCTCGGCTCTATGTACATAAAGAAAATGGCTTTAGTCACGTCTCTGACACCAATGTCGACAGCGGTTTTCCAGCACAGAAGTGTGTAAAATAAACATCTATTTGCTCTCACTTAGTAACAAAACTCAGACTGTCCGTCCCACCGGGGTTGATCCTCTGAACCGAGCAGATGTGGACCACATTGTCCTTGTTATGGTCGTGTCATCCCGGACATCATGGTGATTGTAGACTCCTCTAGTCTTTTTGGCTTCATTTGGCGTCCAAAATATTCATTTAACATTTCTGAGGGAAAACATGTTCCATTATAAATCCAATGATCCAGTATCCTGAGACAAAAAACATATATTGTAATCTTGTTTTCACATGACAGAGTGGACATACTGTAAACTTGCACTGTGCTGCTCCACATAAATATACACCACCATTGTTATCAGATAGGGAATAGAAACGTCTAAATCAGCAAGCTCTAGAAGCTTGGTTCACTTTAACGTCTGTTTCATCGATAAGTGAATTTGTAATGCCCAGAAAACATGTGGACACCCTTTTTGTAAACAGGAGGTCTTTGTAATGGCGGGTTATATTCTAGCAAAATGTGTCTGTATCGTTTCCCTGTTTCATTGCTACTTTTACAAATATGCACAGGAAAGACTTAACGGCAACCTTCTCAAAATGACCTGAACATTAGAACCAAAAGCTAAAATACATTCATTGTTTTACATTTGTAACATGCTACCTCTATGTTCACCTACACAAAAAAATGCACTCAAAACAGTTTCTGGGATTCAACGGGATTCTCAACATTTTTTGTTCAAATAACAACCAAAACGCAAACTTGTATGGAAAGGCTTGGCAACATGTGTGTTTGCCTGCAGTGAGCTACTTATAGTACAGTCTCCACTGTTTGCTTGATTTGGCAAATTCTCTCTGTTGAGACCATGCACACGTATCCACAACACAATCATCCATGTCCACATATACGCAGCCGCACTTTCACCTGCAGCACAAACCTCACACACACACACACACACACACACACACACACCACACACACACACACACACACACACACACACACACACACACACACACACACACGGACACGTTGCAGACAGACACAAAAGTAACCATCAAAGTCGCAGTAGCGTTCAGATCTGCCTGTTTTATGCTACTTGTACTGAGAAAACAAGGTCTCAGAGCCACAGAGGAGCTGCGGCCATGTGGTAGAGCAGCTCTGCGTGTCTTTGTATCGCTCTGCGTCCTCTTCCCTGATGTCCTCTCCGGGTTTTAGCAGCGATCGTCCTCGTCTGTGTCGCTCAGCATCTCTCTGGCGCCTGCCGGCTGAGCCTGGCCCAAGTGCTTCCGGAAATGGCCGTTGGGAACCTGCCAGGAGTGTCTGAGCTGAGGGGCAGAGCTTATGGCGTTGGCACGTCCGAGACTGGTTGCCATGGCGGTCTCGAAAGTGAGGGTCTCCTGCCCCTCACCCGCCTCGCTGCCAATGAGGTCCTCATGGAACGGGAGGTAGGGCTCGGAGATGTAGCGGTGAGGAGATGGGTGGCTGGGCCCTGGAACCTGAGCTCCGGATGACCCCTGACCCGCAGCCAGGGCTCCGCCCACCTTGTCGGCTCTCCACAAGGTCTCTGTAGAGCCACCAGGGCCATCCTGAGGCTGGGTCTGTCCCCCAGAAGAGGGTGCTGGTGTTGCAGATGGGTGGGCTCGGCAGACCAGAGGAGAGTAGGAGATGTAAGGCCGGGGGCGAGAGGGCGTCTGGGGAAGTTGGCGCCGATTACGAGGAGTACCAGAGTCTGAGTGGCCGGGGCTGCCTGACGTGTTGACCTGTAGCTTTATGACACATAGGCAGTAAAAACACACTGTTATAAGCCCTGATGGGTATAATGGCGTTACTTTTGTTAGTAAAGGGTAATCTAACTAATTTGTTTTTCTATCGGTTACAAACTCTGTTACTATGCGTTACTGGCCCGTTGCCTGGTTAAAAGAAGCAGGGAGCGAGCTCTTACACAGCCTCAAACTGTAACAGGTCAGAGAGTCAAAGTGAAAAGCAGCAACTTACAGGAGAAAAGGTAGAGTTAAGTTATGAGCTTTGTCCGGTTTAGCTGTTCACGCTAACACAGGGCCGTGGCCAACGCCAAAACAACAAACTTCCTAAGAAAAGTTCACAAGTGCTGTGTCCTACTCCAAGATGTGTCAGGAAATCCCAGTACATTTTTACACTTAAAAAAAAGGAATGAAATAGTTCATTTCCTCTGTAACTAGTTACTTTGATAGTGGAGTAACTTGTTTACTAACTCAGTTACTTTTCTATTAACTAAAAATAAATTATCTTTCAAAATAACGTTTCCAAGGTTTTCTGTTTTTTTAATCATCAGGATTAACAATTCTTGAATCAATGCTTGGAACAGATGGACATAGACCGGAGTTTCTGACACTGTTGTCTCCCCACCTGTCTCTGTAAGGTGTGCGTGCGTCCTTCACTGGGTGAGCGGGAACTCCTCCTCTCGCATGATGGGTCTCGGCTGCGTTCCTCAGAGTTACAGCGGGACACGTCTGGTGAAAGTAAGTGGCGTCGTTCCTTAGACCGCCCCCTCTCGTGGCTGCTCGTTTCTCTGGGGTTGATTCTCGGGCCTGTGAGTGGTGTAGATTTAGGTTAAGTCAGACAACGATGAAGCATGCAAAACCCCTTCAGCTTTCAAGCAAGAGTGAAGAAAAACGTCTCCATAATTATTATAATACGAGTAAATCGCAGGAAGCCTTAGTACTCTGGAAACCTAATATGTGACTAGTATTGAAATAAGAAGATGAGTAATTAATTAGTTATTGATTTAACACAAGATCAGAGTAGAGTACATCAGAAAACACTTTAAATAAAAAAACATCGATAGCAAACCAAAATGAGTGTTTTCCTCCTTTGGTTGTCATTCAATATGAATTAATCAAATATTTAGTAAGTAATGATAACTTTTCACTTCATTTTTAAGGTTATTAAGGTCCGAAAATTTTCATTTTTTTTACTTTACTCTGAATACATATCATTCCATAATTTTATCAATTTAATACCACATTTAAATTTTCAGCATAATATGAATATGAATCAGCGGTATAGGTGTTAAATGTTGTAAGCCACCTCTGTAGCTCTTCTGGCGAGGCCTGTATGTGCCATCAGGGCTGATTCTCTCCAGAGAGTGTTGTTCCTGCCACAGGCCGTTCACACACTGGTCGCCGATGGTGGAGAAGGAGCGTTTCATGAGTTTACTGTCTGCTGACAAGCCAGGCTACACACACACACACACACACACACACACACACACACATGCGCAAAACACCCAGATGAGCATTCAGCAAACACACATAGAGAACACATTATGTGGAGAGCATTCCCTCACTCTCACTCCTCATTACCTGTGGATCAACAGCCAGTCTGGGCATAGAAGATGCTCTGATAGACGCTGTCCGCTGAGGTGATTTAATCACTGCTGGGTCCTGCCTCGCCTGCTGCTTCACCTGGTTATACTCCACTACGTCTGACACCTACACAGATGCCACAGGAGGGAGGAATAGGCGTCAAAGTCCATGAGAGCGGTGTCAGAGAGAAGGATGTTGTCTAGAATAAGAGTCACACTGCACAACTCCTCACATCCTGTCAACGACGTGCTGGCGAGCGGCAGGAGCATCTTCAGTAATAGACTCATTCTACCTCATTGCTTCACAGAGCGCCATACACTGCAAAATCTCAATTCTTGACAATTGAAATCTCTTTTTGGATCAATTAGTCCAATAATCAGTCACATTAAACACTGACAGATATCTTTTTCCTGATTTGGGTTAATTTGTTTGTGTTTTAGGAAATCTTTTTAGACTAAAGTCACTTGTTAAGATTTTAGTGTAGGAATCGATTCCTGCCAGTAGCTGTCAGACTATACAACTTCTCACTTTGATTGTGCAACAAACCAGCTTAGCAGAGATTCTATTTAATTACATATTTTGTTTTTCCATTTTAATGCTTTCAATTTATTTTATTTTTGGACATGAGGGGATTGCACAGTTGTGTAATATTTTTTTCCATTTCACTGTTTTTTGTCACAAATCGTGACGTATTTATTCTATTTAATCTTTGTAAACTGGAGTGATATGGCAAAAGAATTGAATTGAAGAAATGAGTAAAGTAAATTTAATTGAACACTGACTTAGGACATTTTAAGTGGGATTAAGACTCCAGATCCACTAGTTTCTGAAGTGGACATTGCTGATTCGATGTGGCCATTTTATTCTGTCAGCAAAGTTATTACCAGTGTGTGTAGATGGTGGTGGTGATGTGGGTTGTAGTAAGGGCGGCAGGGAGAGTGGTAGTTGTCGTCCTCCTTCTCTTCCTCCCTGGAGCGTGACAGCGGCTGCAGGAACATCTCTTGGGGAGAGATGGGACTCAACGCTACAAAGCCTCCTCTGGTGCTAAAGTGACACGCAAACAATCAGGCAGAGAACAACCATGACACACAACCTAAATAACCACAAGCTAGAATAAAAAAAGCTGTGTCAGTGTCCAAAAGTTGAATATTTACAGAGCAGATCCAGCACTATGCCCGAGGAATGACAGGGATTTGGCATTGCATAGAATCTCTTGAGGCAGAGAGGAGGCGTCCATACGCTGGAACATAGGAGCATGTTTCTATAGGGCCGGAAAACACAGGGAGAGGCAGGATAATGAAATATTACGAGATTACACAAAGAAAATCACAGCAGCATAATTACAACATGCCAGCAAATTGTCACTGAATAAGATGATTAATACAGTTGTACAGTGGGACAGTTTTGTCGTTTATTATTTTGGAGGATGATGGAATTTAAAAAAAACTCTTCCCTTTGTTAATAATGTTCTATTTACGTATAGAAAGAGGCTGCCCGACACAGGATTCGAACTGTGTCATAATTACAAGTTTAATTTAAAACTGCCTGCTGTTTGTTGGGGAATAAAATTAATCCAAAATTTAAAGAAGAGAAAATAATAAAAAAATACCTGTTCCTCCAGTTGTTGTCGGAGCTTCTTAGCCTTGCTCTGCTTGTAGTAGTCCATGATCATCATGGCGGCATAGATCTTCCCTATTGTCATGTCGCTGGCTGAGAGGGAGGTAGCAGAAAGCACGAGACGCTAGAAACAACCCTTCATATCCGCATATTGTGTAAACTTTTGTGTTGCAAAGCTGTAATGGTGATTTCACCTTTGTGAATGGGAACCAGCACGTCCAGCGTCTTCTGAGAGAGGTGAGGCCAGATCACACTAATCTCCTTCTGAAGGTCCAGGTCCATCTGGTTTCGATCTTCTCCTCCTGGAAACAAACATGATAAAACATGCACAGGAAAACGGACAAAGGCAGACGTGCGCATTAAGGGTGAGTTCCAGTTGTTTGACATCACGGTGAACATGTGTCCGGGTTTCCTCTAACCTCTGGCTATCTTGACCTCCAGGGCCGTGCGGATGAGGGCCATGAGGGTGGAGGTGAAGTGGACGGACATGTCATCGTCCACAGGCATGTTCATCAGCACGAGCCTCTGATGGCGGCAGAGGAAGCGTCATAATCAGACAGAGCCTGACTGAACAGTTGACACTGATACCATGTTATACACTGAGAATGGAGGAAACCCAGAACGGCGGTGGTGGCTCATAATGTTATGTCATTACATGATTAAATCTATCTATCTATCTATCTATCTATCTATCTATCTATCTATCTATCTATCTATCTATCTATCTATCTATCTATCTATCTATCTATCTATCTATCTATCTATCTATCTATCTATCTATCTATCTATCTATCTATCTATTCAAACCAGATATTTATTATATTATAGGGACAACACATCTTCTCTTTCTTCTTATTATTATTGAAGATTCTGCTAATAATTAAATAAATTAATCAGTTCATTGTTTTGCCTAGAAAATGCGTAATTGTTAAAACTGGTTTCTAAGATGCTCATGGTGATTTTCTGAACTGTCTTTTTATCTGAAATCCAAAGATGTTCAATTTACTATATAATCTTCAAATCCTTATATCCAAGAATCTGCAGCTTACAAATCTGTATTGTTTTTGTATCAAAACATGACTCTGATGATTATTCAGTTATCTAAATAGTTATTTCCTGTCCATTGACCAATCAATTAACTGGCTTATGTTCCCAGCTCTAATAGATCATGAATAAGTAAGATATCGCATTATCATGGTTGGACATCAATGCTATTGTGGGACTTAACTCTATTATAAACAACATTTTTTGCGTTTATAATAGAAATAAAAGGTAACTAGCAAAGTTATGAGCAACCATGGCTTTCTTGGGTGACAGTATAAAATAAACTTAGAGTGTTTATTCAACCATGAGAGTTGCACATAATTAATATATTAAATTAGTTTGAAAACACAGCTAGATACAAAAGGACAGAGAGGACATGCATGTAATTATTTAGCTTACAAACTAGATCATTATTTTCTAATAATGTTTTCTTGTGATCACACACACACACACACACACAGATGTCACAGTGGGCTGCAGCAGGAGGCACATGCAAATAGGTATATGGAAGAAACAGAGAAGTCAGTATGAAAGCCATGACTGCTATGGTGACAAGAGTTAACATGTAGATGTTTAGCAACTTCCTCCGTAAAGTCCTGACTTCAAATATAGAAATAAATAAACTCCATCAAGACTCTTTCATCAGATGACAGCAAACAAACATGATCTTAGTTCTCTGCCAAGATGCAAAGCAAAACAGGCAGCGCTGGTCATCCGCCAATAAAAAGAAAAATACTGGAACTTAAAATAAGCAAACACTGCATCATACAATCAACATAAAAAATGACTTGCTTTTCCAATGTATGACACACACAATGAGCTTTAAAAGCGCTGGTCCTTGTTGATTTGAATATGGAGGCAGTGCCTGTTAGTCTCCATTGTTTAGTCTACCTTATATGCCACCTTGGAGGGGCATTTCTTGCCCAGGCCTAGAGGTGGCGACATGTTGGTCAACATCTCATACATGTCAGTGTAATGGATGCGACCACTGGGGGCGCCGGGGAGCCATGAAGATGGCGATGAGAAAAGAGGGAAAGAAATGGAGGGGAAAAAATGTGTGGAGTGGTGGTAGTGGTGGGGGTGGGGGGTGCATTCCCAGCGGAATCACAAGATGGGAGTGAAGAATGAGAGGGTGAATGGAGGAGATACAAGAGAGAGGATTATTCCATAGCATCACACAGAGGGATTCTATATTCTTTCTATGCTGCCATCAGTGCATAGAAATCTGGGAAAGGAGGAAACCTCACACAGGACAAGCAAAGAAATGACAGCCTCACTGGATCTGGTGCAAATTAAATACATAGTACCATAATACTATAAGATCCACAGGGTAGAAAGAGACAGGCTTCCCCCTGATTGCACCTCAGTTGTAACAAAAGTAAGTGTCTCTAAGAGGATGAGGCTTGAATAAATTTGTGAATGAGGGATGTCCTGTGGCTTAGTACCCTGAGACTGGAGTGTCATCACTCTTTCACTCAGGCAGTCCTGAGTAACACACCCCTAAGGGTCAAGCAGGGTGGTGGCAGTTGGTGAAAAAGGGGAAAAGGAGAAAACGGCAAGGAGGAAGTCAAGAGGGATCCCACATAAAAGAGGCGGAAGAGGTAGGGGGTGTGGGGTGTGGGGGGTGTTGACATGGGGGAACCAAACCTTGCATGCCACCCTGTGGGGGCAGTTCTTCCCAAAGCCAAGGGGGGGTGAGATGGAGCGTACAACTTTGTACATCTCCTTATAGTGGAGCCTACCACTGGAAAGAACATACATGTCTTTAGTTGCGTGTTATTACAGCCTGGTAGTCCACAATAAGGGTGAGTGAGGCCCCCGAGGAGGCGTTAAACATGTTGTCAACAACTCATGATAATCTATTTCTAAACGAGATGTTTCTACATGCTGGTAAACTGTCGGCATTCTCTTGCTCTACATGTTCATCAATAGTCATTTATCTTGGTTGCAGCTACTGCAGATGCTGTTCACAGTGCTGTGCAGACACGGCAAAGCTGACTTTAGTTCGTTAAGCATCAATCAGACTTGAGTTGGTCCAGTGGTTATTTTTTTTTTGTCTTAAAAAATTAGGTACCTACATAAATCTAGTATTTTAACGATCACATTCATAACAGATACACACTTTTCTTTATTATTATTATATTTATTTTACTATTTTCACTGTCCTTAGTTAGTGAAGTGGCTGATTGAGCCGAGCTAAGAGTGATGTTGAAAAATGATCAAAATATCTGAGCCAAGTACTGAAGTTGCCGTCATCTTTGAGTATATCATGAATTACCAAAAAAGCCCAAGGCATTTATTTGTTTCAGTCATTTGACCAATCAGGCATTTACCTGAGAACAGGTGATTAATTTAAAAAAAATGGAAAAACCATGGTAATTTACCCAAATCTTTTATTTAACCAGCATGATTACTGTACTGTATGTATTTACAACTTTCAAAAGTAGGATTACAGTACTGTAGTTAAACAACTTGTGATAATGTTTTCTCCTGTATATATTACCATATTTTAACAGAAAGTCATCTTTTTTTGAGATAAGCTAGACTGTTTATTTGGAATTGGTGGTTATTTATAAAACAAATACACCTACACCTGGCATTTAAAGGGGACCCTGTGGTTAATTAAAACGCTGCTATTATTTGGTAACACAGAACAGTATTTACAGTACAGTATTTTTATTGTAGTGAAATTCCTTATTATTAATGCATGTGTATCCAATATATAGTTCACCTTTATTTGGTGTCAATAGAAAGGGTTCATTTGTATCAACAAAAAATAAGAGACCACTGACCAGGCAGCACGATCATACTCTCCCCAGATTCTGACAAACTCATCCAGGTGGTGGGGACCCAGGATGGACGAGTCCCGAGTCAAATACTCAAAGTTATCCATGATCACAGCTACAAACAGGTTCAGCATCTGGACCAAAGTCAAGCAGAATAAGGAGATGCTGTGACGCTGATTTAAACACTGATATATGTGTATTTATAAGAGTAGAAGGGACTCAGAGAAAAATCTAAATAGTATTTAAAACCACAATGAAATATAGAAACGAGAAAGTGCAGTTTAGCCTCTTGAGACATTTTTACAGGTTTAAACACTTAATATGGTTTCATGAAAATTAAAGTTATCCCAGCTGCGGCCTAATTATTCAGACCAGATCCCTGATTTCATGTCTTACCAGGAAGGAGCTGAAGAAGATGAAGGAGACAAAGTAGAAATAGGCAAAGTCGGAGCCACAGCCCCCCTCTTGGTCAGCGGCTGCCTGTAGAAGCGAGGGGTCTATCTCACACTGCTGCCCCCCCAGACAGGACAACATGATCTCCTGCCAGGACTCCCCCGTGGCACTCCTGGACAAACACAAATTAACACAACACCAGGAGGAGGAGGATGATGAGTTGTTTAAAGGAGTTGGTTCCAGCTCACAGTTTATTCACAGTAACATCTGCCATCTGAAAGATGCAATTAAAGCATCAGGACTAGTGGCACCTGCGTCAGAGGCGGCTTTTAGATGCTCTGAACGTTAGATGTGTACAATACCTTCTATGTGCAATTGGTGTTTTAATGCCTATAAATGCTCATGAAAATGTTTAAAATGATACTAAAAGGAAAGAAATTAGCAGAGGCACTCCAAGATTAAAAAAAGTGGGGGAGACTCTTTCGAAACGTTTCAGATCAATAAACTGAAAGCAACATCTTTATCTTGCCTGAATGAGAACTGACTTTTCCCCCTTCTTATGAAATATGATTTTTTTTCCTTATAAATCAATTTTTCTTTTGAAATTTACTGTCTTCTTTCTCTCTTTCTCTTTAGTGTTAATTCTGTGTCAGCATTTTCTGAATGAACATCTTTTGTGTCTCCTACTAGTCACATGATGAAGGCCAATATGGCTGTAACCCATAGGCCTATGTGCCATGTCATATTTAAGGCTTTGAAAATACATTTTTCCCAAATCTTCAAATCCCTTCTGCTAATTCCTTTTTTTTTGTTTCTGATTTCACCCATACGAGGAGAGCATCTGAGTATATTCGTATGCAGTCTCCTGAGCACCCTAAGCCCCTTTGTGTTTTCTCAGTTTTCTCAGAAAGGATTGCTTTCATTTTTTCCTGCATGTTTGTCGTGTCGGTTCTCAATTTCCAGAGCTAAGGCTTTTATCTTGTTTGTTTTTCATTGTACACATCTTTTCTTTATTGGCATATGATAACACATAAAATAATAAAACAAAAATAAGTAAACGCGAACAATTTAATCAGTTGACTGCTTTTCCTTTTTAATTACAGGATCGGAAACTCTTGTTTAAAGGGTCTGCAATGGTATTTTCTAAGGAGGTAAGTGGCACACTACAGTATCCATCACCTCTTGACACTTACTACCCCCTTGGGTACTTTGCAAGCAAAGCCTTACTACTGTAACCTAGCAACATCTTTTAGACTACATTAAAGAAATGTGTTAGTGTGTAGTTTTGATCACTGCTGGATCTCAATTAACTGGGATAAAGAGATTTTCAGCACCCTGGACTATTCAAGTTAAACCACTGGGTTAAGTACAGTGTTGGGTTCAGAGTGAGATCATATCTCAAACTCCCACGCCTGTGTAAAGATCAGGACTGCAGGCTCCACGGTTCCCTACCTGAAGAGCAGCATCAGAGCACCAGAGAAGGTCTTGAAGTTGTTGTGCTGGTTAATGTGAGTCTCCTCGTTCAGCTTTATGTTCCCAAATACCTGATTCATAGGTGGAAAGTGTCAAAAACATCCACATAGTCTTGGATGGGTGCAGACACACATGTGGTCAATGGGTTGGACACAACAAGAACATTGATTTTGCATTTAATGATTTTTTATGATTTTGCATTTCATTTCCTCTTGAGACAAAAATTCTGCTGTGCTGTGTCTGACCTGCATGCCGATGATGGCGTAGATGAAGAAGAGCATGGCGATGAGCAGGCAGACGTAGGGCAAAGCCTTGAAGGACTGGACGAAGGTCCACAGAAGGATCCGGATGGTGTAGCCTTGTCTCAGCAGCTTGATCAGACGGGCTGCGCGAAACAGCTTCAGGAAACTCATGTTGAACGTATCATCAAACTGGACAAAAGGGAAACACGAGGTGGGAGGGAGACCGTCAGTTGCTGTATTGAATGTCAAGACCAAATCAAACAGAGAAACAGTGCTCCCTCTCCCCTTCTTTGTTTTTACCTGCAAGTCCACCACAATCTCAGTGATGCTGCCCAACACAGTGATGAAGTCAAAAATGTTCCAAGTGTCTCGAAAGTAGTTCTGTAAAAAAAACAACAACGGTTTGAGATATGCTGTAGGTGAATGTGGGGGACTTTGAATTCACATTCAGGCTGCATTCTGTTATTTTTTTCCTCTCACCAGGAAGCCGAAGGCCATGATCTTCAGGACGCACTCGACCGAGAAGAGAACAGTGAAGGCTGTGTTCAGGTGTTTTAGTACCGCTTCATAAGCTGGCGGGGCAGAATAATACTGAAAATACAAAGGTGGGAGAGGTTAAAGTACATGAATTCTGTGAGATGGGCTGGCGGGAAAAAACTGGAATATTCCTCAAACCAATTCACTGCAACTTGTGATACCAGTCTGATGAGTCTGATCTCCAGACCTGTACTTTGCAGACCTCCAGGTTGATGGAAGATTCCTCCAGACCCATAAATAGTCCCTTAGTCCCTGCACCTCTCATCTGTCGCACTATAAAAGGAGTCATTCCTCTAAGGGGCGGCAGCCACAGTTAATGAGGTCATGCTAAATAGCAGCCCCTGGACATTATAGATCAATATTTAATACAGGCTGAGTCACCCTGCGTCAGTCTGTCTGCATGATCAGCAGCGCCCAGAAAAAAGATTATTTCAGGAACTAAACAGTGGTTTAAGAAAAGTTTAAAACACCCTCAAAATATCAACAAGCAAAGGGGGAGATCAGCAGATCCAAATGCAAACATCACAGCGTGTTGAGGTGGTACTGTCATACCTAAAAAGGGAAAAAAAAACCTGTCTACGCATCTTGGCTTATTTTAAACCAAAGTGTTAACAGTTGCGAGCATGTGACAGAACGTGTTGCTGAGAAGCAATAAAATGTGTTTTTTTTCTCCCCTCCATTGAAAAAAAGATATGTGGAAAATTATGTTATTTTTCAACAAGGCGGGAGAAAGAGATATGAGAATCTAAACTCCTATTCATGTAATGTTCAGGTAATATTCTCTTCTTTGATTTTCTCCTTGTCTTCTCTTCATTCTCCTTACCTTCATCATCAGTACGATGGTGTTCAGAGCGATCATGGCCAGCACGGTGTACTCAAAAGATGGAGACACCACAAAATGCCACAGCCGGTACTGGACTGTGTGCCGGTTTTGGGGCATGTAACGGGTCAGAGGCTTGGCACTGATGGCAAAGTCTATACACGCCCTCTAAAATACAGAGACAGGAGAGACAAAGAGAGAAGAAACGGGGGAGGCCTGAAAACAGAGAACTACATAGATGGAACTAAACTCTTGACAGAGAAGCAAAAGTTTCCTAAACAAATGACACTGAACTGTCATTGAGTCAAAGGCAGATATAGTATATTAGGTACATGTGTATGGGCTTTACAGACAAGACTACTTTGCATAGAGGAGACACACAGTGACCAAGGGGAGAGAAAAATACGGTGTTGCCGACAGCTTACTAAAGCTAAAAGTGAGCTGCTGTTTTCTGTCAGGAGAAGAATCAGAAACAAGAACCAGCCAATCGTCAGACTAATGAGTACGTTAATTTACACCAAGATGATAGATTGGACCTAAGTTTAAAGCCTGAAGGTCTCGTTTGTTTTACCGCATCTGAGAGCCAGGGGTGAATTTAGCAAATTGGCAGCCCAGGTATGCAACACTTTTACTCCAAAATGAAAACGGAAAGTTGATAGTCACAATGGAGAGAATATGATTTTATATAAAACATCTTTCCCTAAATGCCAGGAAAATCAGCTCTGTTTATTTAACACTGTTTCAAATCTTTTAAAAGCAAGAGAGTGTGTGAATGAGTGTGTCACGCTGGACATGTTATGGACTTTTCCATTACATCCTGAAAGGAGAATTACTACTAAATCTTTCCTAACCTCGTTCTTCTCCAGGCTGCACTCCTCCATCATCTTGTCCCCCTGTTCCTGGAAGGTGATGATGATGAGAGCCACAAAGATGTTGACGAAGAAGAAAGGAAACACAACGAAGTAGATGACGTAGAAGATGGACATCTCCATCCTGTTGCCGTGGCTCGGGCCCCTGTCCTCCTCTGTCACATCCACTGAGTGCTGCAGGACCCTGGAAGACCACACAGACGAGGCTAATAATGATGCTAACACTAATGCTAAATAACACATGCATGAGGCATCGTGTTTGTTCACTGGGTCGGGGACCAAATGCCAATATGCTATTAGGAAGAGGATATGAATTGAATTAATTTCCAAAACGGCGGTCAATTAACGAGGGTCAAAACAGTACAACCGCTGAAGCACTGTCAGTGACATAGTGGCGTAACCTTATTGTGCTTTAATGAATGGCCAAATCATTGTTAAATCAATCACTTCTATTATATATTTTATTCATCAAAGGTCAAATTTGACCATTACCGAAGAACAAACCAAATGTTAAAAGGTTATAATCCACATAAAAACCAATGAGCCCTCTAAGAATGGAAAACGACAGCGTGAAAGCTCTTGCTGAATTTTCCCCATCCAGAGACTCACTGAGGCCATCCCTCTCCTGTGGAAACAGTGAAGAGAGTCAACAGGGCCCAGATGACGTTGTCGTAGTGGAACTCGTGCCTCTTCCAGTCTCTTCTCTTCACCTCTTTCTTGTCTTTCCCATAGTCGATGTAGTAACCCCTGGAGGAGAAAAGAGAGAAAGGCAACAAGCGGGAGCACATCAGAAGAAAACAAATTAACTTATTAATGACAGAAGGGAAGAAGGAGAGTGGGAAAGAAGAGGGAATAATTAAATAGAATAAAAGGAATCAACAATAAAGAAGATAATGAGATGGTATGAAATTAAGGTGGCAAGTGGCACAATGAGAAGCACAGATTAAGTAGATAAGAATGCAATTTAAAAAAATCATCATCAGAAAGACAAACAAGTTTTACTGGCAGTCCTTCTCTGTGTCCTTGGAACTGTCGGTACAGTAGAAAAACTTCCCCTTGAAGAGCTGCACGGCGATGACGGCAAAGATGAACATGAAAAGCTTGTAGACAATCAGGATGTTGAAGACGTTCTTCAGAGATGTCACCACGCAGTCAAACACGGCCTAGACGGGAGGGAGAGAGAGGGACACACAGTAAGATCAGGAGCCAGCATCTGGGAAGATTTCAGACAAGACAACCGGAACCATTAGGATTCAGTCACATTCAGGACAATGCCAAAAAAGCCTAAAAACTCGGTAGCAGATAGTTTTACATTGCATTAATGCATTTAGTCAGTCATGGGATCACATATAAAAGATTTATTATGTCAGAGTTGAATAGCTGAATTGAAATTGTTTTGGATTGTGACATGAATTTTAATGCCACATTAAAACCATATTGTAACACAGAAGAAGTGAGAAAGAGCATTTGCATTTCAGTGACCTGTGTCCAGCAGAGAGCAGCACAGACCTGCCGGTATTTAACGCAAAGTGCTGTTTATAGTGTCAACACAGAGTTTGAGGGGAGCTTTTTCCTTTTTGAGATGGGCACCTGTTCAGTCACAGCTTTGGGTGCAGGCTGTTAAGGTTGGGATTAACAGCCATGACAGACAGCTGAATTCACATAGTTTGAAATGTTTAACATTTATGCATTTAAAGAGCACCAGAAACTGAATGTTGAGAGTCGCTAACATCCATGTGCAGATGCCTTTCTCTACAGAGGCCACCGACAGGGGAAAACATGCAGAGAAATGATGCAAAATGCAAATGCAAATGAGAAAAATGCTGCAATCATAGAAATGAAGCAGAAGCAACAACTTACACACCCACAAAACAAATGCAAAAGAAAAATGCTGCAAATATAAAAAATGCCATGCACTCATCTATACCACCCAACATTAAGTTTCCAATGTGAGAAGACGATGCACATGTTGCAGAGTAAAAACTATGGTAAAATTACATTAAAACACACCAACATTAGCTACGCAACTATGCTGCTCTTCTATGATATTGTAAAAGATGATGGCTGATTGTTTGCTAAATTTTTCTTTTGCATATTTTGTAGTTTTGTAACTCTTTTCTTCTGCTTCATGAAGGAAAAAAAGTATATTTTGGCAAATATAGGTAAATAAGTGAATAAGATGACCAGGGATGTGATCATTTTTCATTTCAGTAGCACTTAAACATCTTCCAGGATCACAGAGGAGCAGATGTGTTCAGAAACTCGAGACCTAGTGGAAATGATTCATTTAATGAAAACACCAAATTCATATTGTCCTTTTCACAGCCCGACTGTTTGCTTAGTCTATCCTATCATTCCTGACACCATACTTCACTTCATGAATGAACATCTTTGAACAGATAAATCTAATTTCTCTGTAGTTAGTTCTTCGGGTACTTGAAACACACCAATAATCATTTTTATTGGCATGAGATTAAATCTGCTGCTGCTTGGAAGACATCAAATAAATATGAGTATATTGGAGGCTTTTGGAATAACTTCCACAGAAGTTTTAAGAATCTACAGTTTGATTTTAATAGTCATAAACATGTAGATGTCCTTGAGTAACGCTTTCAGTAATGTTGATAATTAGTCTATTGAGTCTAGTTATTAGTCAAAATGCATGCTGATGACTCCCTGTTGAGACACTCAGCAGTCATCAATCTTCCTAATTCTAGCTTGGTTTGCCCTATGTAGAGATCACATGATCAGGATGGCTTAAACAGGCTAACCTAATTCCCCACCTTCACATCCAGCTCCTTCCCCATCCTCCTCCCTTCACTGTTTTTTCTTGTATTTTCTTTCAGTATTTTTTCACTTTTTACATCTCTGTCCTACTTTTCAATTTATATTATATTTTATTCACTGAAAGGACTATTTTTTGTGCCCTCAATGTCTTTGGTTATTATGTTTCTGTCTTTGCATCTATATGACCAATTCAGTGTTTGTGGTGTGGTCTCTCTCCTTTCCTCTAATCCTTTCACCTGCTTCTTGTTTTTTTTTTCTCTCTGCAGACTTCCCAGTCTCATCCAATTTGTCACCTTGTCTGTCTACTTGGTTATTCTCTGCTCTCTAACTTGTTCTTTTAACAGTGCGCCGGAAGATTGAGGATGTTTTTTTAATATGACATTTGTTCTGCTTCTATATGTCTTTGTGGACAAGCAGAGATGTGGTAAAACCCACATTTTATGCATTGGTGCAGGTTAATACACGTTCCAACTTGCAGGTATAGACAGGCATATTCACAAAGTCAGTTGCAGGCTGTAAGATTCCTACAGTCATGATTGGAAAAGGAAGAAAGTGATTTTTTCCACACTTTAAAACATCTAAACTGAGACAAGAGTTTTCTCCCAAAAACCACCTGACAATTACATCAGTCATGTATTGTAACTAACTAATGATAATCATAGCCCATTTTTTTTAAGTGAATCTTAATGTTCTAGAAACATAATAACAGCCTTGTGCAAAGGTACAAACAGCAAAAAACAGTAAACATGAACTCCAAAATTATAGAGAAGCTACAAAGCCAGCTAAACAGTATGTACAAAAGGAAATTCAATTATTACCAGCCCCTCTCATCCATTGCATAGTGAAGTTGAACTTTTACCATCAGGAATGTGTTATATAAAATTAAGGTAATGAATGAACCCAGAGGTATGTGTGTCTTTTTATGGTGAAAACAAAGGCAAATTTCCACACTGCGGGTAATATGTTTTTTCATCTGCCACTTCAACTTTTACCTATGAATAGATAAAATGTTAGATAATTATGTTATTTTCAACATTTTTTTGGAATGGTCTGCTCTTCCTCTGTTACCCGGTAAAAAGTAAAAGAAATAAAAACTGAGCATCTCTGACCTTGAGTTTAGGAAGCCTCTTGATGGTCTTTAAGGGTCTGAGCACACGCAACACTCTCAGAGATTTGATGGTTTTAATGTCCCGTCCTTTGTTATTTCTGCATAGAAAGACAGGAGCGTGTGAGCATCACACCACAGCAGCATGTTTTTAGACGTTACTATAGGATATAAAAAAATGCTTACATGCTGATATGTTTAATAATAAAAGTCTATTCATATTTTACTCTCTATACAGTCTAAAAGTGATATTTATTCTAGTGGTTTACCCCATCACATTGCTGCTTGTGAGACACCAGCCACATACAGAGAAACCAGGAGAGAAGGAAAATGTATATCAATATTTATCATGTTATGGACAAAATTGAAGAAATGACTTCATAGCATCCAATACAGTTGCTCTGCACCATGATGAGAGCGTGAAATAAATCACGTGACTGACGTGAGGGCGAAGGCCACCAAAGCTCCCACGACGACAACGAAGTCGAGGATGTTCCACAAGTCTCTGAAGTAGGAGCCGTCATGGAGGAGCAGACCCTGGTCGATCATCTGAGGACAACACAAGAACATGCAGTGAATACAGTTCTCTCCCCAGGACAGGAGTGAAAAAAAGTTTGTTCCTGTTTTATTTAGAATTTAAAAGGGAATTTATTCAGGTTGAATTGAAAGAGGTGGACCTACAGATGAGGGGTTAGCAAGATGATTACCAGAAATAAAAAACAAATTTATATATATATATATATATATATACACACACACATGCTTTTGTTAGGGCTGAGTCTCCTGCTGCTGTTCCTGACTTCAGTCATGGTCTGAGCTTCATTCTGCTCTAGTGCAGAATTGCCCCTTTAGCCCTGGGTGCTTCCAACTGGAATGGTGCGTTGAAGGCTTTTGCCACATTAACCATTCCAGTCTCCTCTCCTGGGTCTCACCTGTGGACCCTCTTCAGTCAAGACATCTTCAATCACCAGCCAAGCCTTCGCTCAGTCCCCCCCCAGCACCCCTCTACCACCGACCTACTTACCTCTGGCCCCACTTTCATCCAAAACATATTTAAGCTCTTGTTCAGGCTGTATTCTGAGTCTGGCCGTGAATTCTGAATGCAATCAGTCCCCAAACAGGGAGTAATATTATAAAATCTTCGCACAGTAACTCACCTTTATAATCATTTCAAACGTGAAGACTCCAGTGAACACATAATCAAAATACCGTAGAACCTTTGAAGAGAGAGAGTGAGAGACAACAGAAACACTGTCACAGGGAAAGAGCACTCAGATCACAGGTAGATTCAAACCAATTAGATGTGCTCTTCATAAAATAAAAAGAAACAACTCTTTATCTTCATTGCATTGCTTCATGACTTTATTGTGATGCAATATAAAACAGTCCTCTCCAATGATGGTTATAGAACACAGATAATTAGCCTCATTCTATCCACACTCAGTGTGTTTTCAGACTTCATTTGCCTCACTCATCAGCAATTTAATTGCCCCCCCATCAAGTTACATTATCGGCCTTTTGCAAAAACAATTTAAGGAAAGTGTTTTCATTTTTTCTTAATGGCACTTCAGCTGCTTAGCGTAGACGAAGGGAGCTTTAAGACCCAAAGCACCCAAAAGGGATTGAAAGAGATTGGGTTCATCGTGGTCCAATCATTGAAACAACTATAATATTGTCAATCGTAGGTGACCCAGTATCAAACTAATTATGTGGAAAATAAAGGTGACACAAACCTTATTCCAGTCAGAGGTGGTGGCCACAGGATCCTCTGCAGCGAGTGCTATACTACTAGCAGCTATGACCAGGAGGATGGACATTTCAAAGTACCTGAGGTTCACCACATAGTGACACATACGACGCACCCTGGGAGAGAGCAGGCGGAACATGATTTACAGAGGGTGTGACACATTATAGAGCGGGGCAGACATTTAATAGCATTACCAGGCTCACTAATGAACACACCGCGAGCCAGTGTGTGGCTGCAACTTACGGGTTGTCAGGTTTGAAGATGAACATGCTGTCTGGAATCACAGTGTTGACAGGCTGTGTCTCCTCTGCCTCCTCCTTCTCAGATTTACAGCTTTCAGGGTCTTTCCTGTTGACTGGAGAAGGTCAGGGGAGGAAAATGATGAAATAGGGGATGAGGCGAAAGAGGAAGAAGTATAGAGTGGGTTGAGAAGACTGTAGAGTGGATACAAATGAGGAAGGTGGGCCAAAGCCAAGATTTAATATCCACTGAGAATGGATTGAGCCTGTGATATGACTCACTACATCCCAAAATGCCTGTGCACCTCGGGGCAACATTTTTAAATTATGTGGAAATAGATAGGAAATCAAGCATGACTGTGCAAAAGCACAATCTATTTCTTGTCTGATATTTATTCAGAAGCTATATTTGCTCCAGAATTCAAGAGAAATTACATTCAGTGGATGTGCAGGTTCAAACCATCGAGTTGACCAAACCACCAGTAGGACGAGCTGCTGGCTACCTGTGATGGTGGAGAGCTCCAGAGACGACTGCACGCTGGGCACCTCGATGATCACGCTGGAGCTGAGCTGGTGTTTCTCCTCTTCCTGCTCTGTATCCTTGTCTTCCCTGCTGCTCTCTGGGACAACAGGTTGAGACGGGTCGGATTGCTGTGGAGGCTCGTCCTGCTTCTGAGGACATTGGTCACCAGTGTGGTTGTTTGGTGGACCAGTGTCCCCCACCTCATTACAGTTACCTTGTCTGTAGACACAGAGAGTAAGACTTAACCGGACAGAAAGGAGACAGTGACAAACCTTTGTCCAGTGCAGCTGTCATTGGAGAAGCATCTGCTGGAACGTGTGACCATCTGATCTCAACCAGGGAATTCAGGCTCATTCTTTTGAAATACATCAGGTGAGGGTTGTTTCATTGTTCATAATGGAGGTTAAAAGATGGTGCTAGCCTAAAAGGTAGTTTGAAATGCTGCTGTGGAAAAGGGTTGATTTGAGTAGCGCGAGCAGATGAACTGGTGAATAAATTGTGCTGAACGTTGAAAACAGCAGCTTCTTGGCTGGAAAGACATCACTGCCCTTTGATCTACTGAAAAGGACATGCAAAGTCACATCTGTATTCCGTTACATAAAGCAACATCTCAGGGTCATTATGACACTACCCATCTGAATCTGACCAGGATCCTTTGTTGCATTTCATTCTCTTAACTTCTCCAAATTGTTTCTGCCTCTATTGTTTTTGACTTGATTGTTTCACCAAAATGTGAAACACACTCCGAAACAAACTTGTCTGCCACAAAACACAGATAAGCAGCTGTTTCTCACCTGTTCTCCTCAGGTTTTGACACCTCTCCCTCCCTCTTTTCAGTCTCTACTTCCTTCTCCTCTACTTTCCCTGGATTTCTCTTCCTCTCCCTGCTGACTGAACGATTCTCCAAGTGGCCTCCATCCCATGGAGATGAGCTCTGACTCCTTGCTTCAGTCTGCTGGTCAATGGGATGCAGTCCCCTCTTGCCCCTCACTCCACCACAACCTCCCATCTCGGGCGTCAAGGCGTCACCGTTGTTCGGGGGTCGGAACTTCTTCACAGCCCTGTGCTGACGCTCGCCGTTCAATCTGGGGCTCCTTCGCTCGCTTGTGGCGTTCTGACCCTGGCTGATGCCCAGTTTCCTGCCCTCAGGGAGGGGCTGTGCGTCGGGAAGCTCTGGCACGATGGTGGCAGAAGCGTCTGCTAGGGGCGCTTCCAGAGGATCCAATGACCCCGGCTCCAGCACAGACAAAGGTGGACTGGTGAGGTCACCAGAGAGGGCAGCGTCCAGCCGCATCTCCACGGCCTGGTTCTTGGTCGGCGAGGGCAGAGGGTCCGTCAGGTGTTTCAGGCTTCCTGTTTGGTGCACTGCCTTGCGGTGCAGCGACAGCGGATGTCCATGCTGGGCCTGAGCTGCAGCAGGGGGTCCGTCCTTCTCTTCGCTGGGGTTGTTGTACAGGATCTCCCGGCTGGACATCTGGCGGTGTCTCCGCAGCTGGCTGGTCCTCTGCTCCCACACGGACATGGTCATCCTTTTTCTTCTCTCTCTCCTGGACATGAAACAGTTAGAGGGGTTGAGTGGTGGGGGTGGGCGGAACTCCCTGAAACTGCCCTGGGCCTCTTCCAGGGAGCAGGAGTAGGTAGGCCGGCTGCGGTGGATAGCTCTTTTCCTGTACAGGTAGGGCCGCCTCCTCCGGCTTCCGCTGAGAAGAAAAAGAAAAGACAACACGTCAGCACATACAAAGAGACATTTCTATATATTAACTGAGATATTTAATGGTTAAGTTAATGTCTTAGTGTTAGCATATAAACATTTTTATCTTAGCTTGTTGTTTCAATTTATTGATCCAGATTTATAGTTTGTTTTGCATGCTGGTGGACTTGAAATTATTCTTTTTTAAGCCTATTTTTGTTTTGTGAAAAAGAAAATTAGCAATGAAAACATTTGTGAATGAATTTCGCAGTACATATATAAATAATCTGATGCTTAAGCCATTTATCAGCAAAATAAATAAGACAATTTACTGGATCAATGAAGATGTTAAGTGATGAATTAACCAAGCCAGGAATTGTTATGTGACTTCACTTACAAAAAGATGCAGAACGAAATCAGTGAAATAGGTATAACAAATGTGGAATCAAATAATGTTTGAGAGTCTGGAGGTAGGGGACAGGGCATGGACGGAATACTACGGTATACAGGATGAGCTTGAGACATTTACCCATTTAAGAAAATGCAAGCAGGCTTTAGTGAGAGATTCAGAGAGCTAAACAGACAGTGTTACTTACTGGAGTGTGGACTCTTGTGTGGTCCGTGTTATCAATGAGCGATTGGTTGAAAACAAGACATTAGTGCTTTTGTGAACAGAGACAAAACAGGCCAGGAGACACACAACAAATACTCCTCACAGATCACAGACTAAGACCAAAGGCATAAAAACATTTATATAGAGGATTAATGCCATTCAGCTGTTTTGAATTTGTCATCCATTGCCTCGGGGTGTGTTTTTTAGAAGACTCCACGCATGCAGATGAATTATTAATTTCAGATTTAATTTCTACAGCACGTATTCTGTTTGCAACAGAACACTTTCACTGCATGCATCCTTTCTTAAATGTTGGTAGAAATAAAGGATAAATTTGGAGCTTTAATACAGGACTTTTGATGCTTTGGTGTGTGTCTCCATTGGAGCCAAGCGGCACATTGACAAACAAGATGGTAGCTGTATTAGACCAATTAAACAACATTAATAAACATCAACAATAAGCGCGACATTGATAAGAAGACATCATAAGTAGATTGAGATGTTAGACAATCTGAGCTACAGTATGGGTACAGGTAGAACACACAGAGATGGGCTCCATCAACAGACACGGGAAAAGAGGACATATTTAGATACCCTTCAAAACAAAGCCACCACATTGGGATGCAGCTCTGAACACCACCGCCACCTCAAAGCACCCACACATTAGCATTCTTTTATGTCATGCTAGCACAGCTAAATGAGGAAATTCATGTGCCGGGCTTTAGAATGTTAGCTAAAAAAATTCAGAATACTGAAGAGCATTTGGATGAGGCATTAAAGACTGCACAATGGAAGAAAAAACTGCACACACACTGAAAAACACTATTGCAAATATCCCAGTCCGTTTAACATCACTTTGTTAGAATCGACATGAAAAGCTTTCTCGGTGATTGTGTGTGTGATTTCTGTTTTTCTTCCTTTGATCATGCTGACCAGATGCATGCGGTCCCAAGGTGAAATCAATTGTTGGCCTCCAGCATGCTGCATTTATTTATTTATTTCCCCCCCTCTGAGCAAATTTTGTCATGCAAGTTTCCTCAGGGTCAGCAGCAGGGGCAGGTACTGCCTGGTTTCAGAGCTGACATTAAATATGAGATGATGAACCCTTAAAGTTCAGTGTCCTCTCTCTGAATACAGATGACCTCGGGGTATTCCAGTTATCTCTACAGGCTTTGACAAGAGCCTGACCCTCAGCTGGCTCAATTTAAACGAATGCACATCTCTACTTTTCTTTCTGTTCTGTTCTCATTTCATTTCGAGAAAATGGCAAGGCCTAAAGAAAAAAAGACAGAGGAAGAAAGAGAAAAGTAGCCTACATCATTTCATATTAATAAAACATAATCTTGTTAATTCTTCCACATGCCCATGCAACAGACTGCTAGTTTCGCGTGCATACAGATGCAGTGGTCTCCGCTCCCTGTGCATGCACATGCACCTCCATCACCTATGACAGTACTGTGCAATCAATTCCTGACTTAAGGAAAAAAAAATCTATTCCACACGATGGAAACCTGGGCAGTGAGAAAACAAGGCCATGTTACTTCATGCATACATTTGTCCACAAGTGGAAAGAAGGCTTTAACTTTAGTTCACTTCCTGGTACTCTCTCATAGCAACGCCATGCACTTTGCTGAGTTAAGTGTAACATCACAGTGATCGACACACCGTGTTAATTTGGACATTAAGTAACCCTGTCTCCATGACAACAAAATAAGCACCTCCCACCCAGTGGAACCAGTAACCATGGAGACGTAGTCTCCAATTTGGAGCAAATTACAGTGCTAGGAGCAGGCAGCAGCTAGATAGTAGACCTTTCAGTAGAGATGTATCAATAAGTCTCTAGTGGGACGTCGCCAAATACTGATTTACTCAACAGGCCCTAACTGACATTTAAGTGCTACGAGCCAGCACATACACAGCAGCACAACGTAAAGCCTAGCTGACGACCCATAGCCTCCATCCGTAACTGGTCTGCACGCCATCGTTTCATAACTCAAATCTACTGCAATCGAAAGACAGACTCATCATGTGCTGGAGGCAACTTTTGCTAAATGTTGAGACTGTGGCTGAGTCCTGT
The DNA here is from genome assembly GCA_036785175.1 of Eupleurogrammus muticus. NCBI lineage: Eukaryota > Metazoa > Chordata > Actinopteri > Scombriformes > Trichiuridae > Eupleurogrammus > Eupleurogrammus muticus. The sequence continues at coordinate 12,849,366 of JAYKQN010000006.1, forward strand.
GGACACTCCATATAGGGAGGGAGGAGGAAGAGGAAGAGAGAGACAGAGGGAGGGAGAGGAAGAGAGGCGAGGAGGAGGTCAGGCAGCACTTACTCTGAAGACATGAAGGAGGACAATGGTCCGACCTCCTTTGCTTTCTGGAGGGCGTGCTTCTGGTTGAACGCTGCCTCTGCTTCCTCTTCATCCTGATCAAAAGAGGAAAGGAGACTGAACAGCGTCGTGATTATAAATAATTAAACAGAATCAAAGGGACGAAAGGAGGAAAGAGCAGAGTTGGATATGACAGAGTGGAAATAACATAAAATCTATTAAGCCTTAATAAAACCAGATGAACAGTGCAGGCTGGTACTTTCATTCATGTTTTATCTACTTTTTTAATACCTTAGTAAGTTCTTGTGCATTGGCAAGGTTGTCCACAGCAATGGCCAAGAAAACATTCAGCAGAGTGTCTTGTCAGAGGTGAATTAAGGACATGGTCAAAGTGCAACGGTATTAAAAACACAACACTGACTCCTTGTTTTTAGGTTATTAGGTGTAACACGTGTTGTGTTTGCTAGTGTTGCTAATCAAGCCAAGAATCCAAATCACAGTTCAGACTTCTATGGAAAAGCATCAGGAGCTGGTGGACAAAGTCTGGGTAAAAGATGACTACATTTTTGGATTCCGTTCAATTAAAGCTGCGGGATTTCAATGAGATGCACGTCCTTTCAGGGTCGGCTGCATGTAGTTATATTATACAAGTATATAATAATGACATTTGTCAAACAAAAACATTCTTTTTTTTTTAGAAATAATACAGACATTTAATCGAAATATATGATACCCAAATGATCTTCATCTAGCCTTATAATTAAGAAGGTTTTAGTACTAATAATGGCATCAGTAAATTTATGTAACTATCACATAGTTAAATAAATTAGTTTTGTATTTGCCATTTTGGAATCAAACCTTTGATATTTTCTTGGAGGAAAAGTAAAGAAGGATACAGTTTCCAAACAATGTGAGCACTATAAAGTAGATGGAGGACCACATGCCAGACCTCACTCCTCCCTGAGAGCGAATACCATTATACATCACCTCGTTCCAGTCCTCTCCTGTCAGGATCTGAGAAACAAATGTACTGAGCATCACTGTCCAGATTAGGTACAAACCCAACATGTGCTAGTCACAGTAAGAATTTAGTTTTCAGGGTAAATATCTGCAGGTTTATCTCCAGACCTGAAAGACAGTCATGATGGCTGCAGGAAAGGTGTCAAAGTTTGTCGGGCTGTAGTCTTCAAAGATGAACCTGTGAGAACAGTTTGACACAAATCTGAGTCTTCAGTCAGAGAGGAATTAATCCTACAAATAAAAAATACATGGTGTTCGCAGTGGATGTGAGGTGCTCTTGAAATTAAAAAGTTTAAACTTAATTAAGGGTAGATTTCATAGGCACCCAGACCCAGCCAAGGGTTATCTTTAAAATACTTTGAATAGGTTGCTGTTATAAAACATGTAACAAAAAACTGGTTTAGACCCACACTGGGCTTTCCTCAGGGTAATACTGAAAAAAGAGCACAAGCCAGAAATCAATCCTCCTACCTGACAAAGTGTGATTTGGCTGAAGTTTTTCATTTCCCATGTGCTCTGTATGCTAGAAGCCAGTTCATACACAAGGCCATGTTTGTGTGCCTTAGCCAGCCTTTACTTCCAAGGGAAAATCAAGAAAGTGTGTGGGTGTGTGTGTGTGTGTGTGTGTGTGTGTGTGTGTGTGTGTGTGTGTGTGTGTGTGTGTGAAAAAGACAAATCTCTACCTCACACAGTCGGTTGGTATAATGACTACAAGTGTGAACAGGGCATATGACATTTATTCCCTCCTCAACTCTGTCTATTCAATAAAGAGGAACCTGCTGAACCATGAAGTCTAGTTAATATCTATATTTCCAGTCAAATTGAAAAGATTAGTCTCTCTGTCTGGCTAGTTTAACTACTTCTCTTTATGGACATGGAGACGTGATGCATCGAACGATAAACTCTAGAATTTTTTATTCAAGGAGATGTGCAGAACATTTCATTGTTACCTGCCACCAAAGAGCTGCATGCCAAGAAGTGCAAAGACAAGGATGAAGAGGAAGAGAAGGAAGATAAGGGAGATGATGGACTTCATGGAATTCATCAGAGAGACGACCAGGTTCCTCAGAGATGCCCAATACCTTGGCAGTCACAAAACAACAAATTAGTGCAAAAAAGACAGTGAATAATAATGAGGTTAACATAGTAGAGTATGGGACTTTCCTACACGGGATTTCCATTTTAAGGACCATGAATATTGCAGTTTGAATGCCATACATCTTCTCTTATTAATGTGAACTATAGAAATTGCACACAGGGGTGCAGCACCAAATTCTGGGCCCTGGAACTGGACTTAACCATTTTGTGTCTCCAAGAGGGGACCCGAAGATTGTTCAATATAAAACTGTGGCACAAAGTTCATTCTCTCATGATCTAATTAATATATTTACACCATATTAAATTATGACACCAAATAACTGGAGGGCCCAATTACTTTATTTATCAAAACCCAGGGGCCTCTTTTTGGTAGTCAGGTCCACTTTTCCACACACTACCATGCTCATGGCTGCAGCTCACAACAAGGTGTCCAACATTTAAAAAAAAACACGATGCTGCAAACTTTCCATCAAAAGAGAAATATTTCTTGTAAAACAAAGCCCTTCTCGGCACTAACTTAGTGATCTTGAAGATCCTCAGCAGACGGAGAGCGCGCAGGACGCTAATGCCAAAGGAGGTTCCAGGCCTGAAGAAACCCCACAGCACTTCAAAGATGCTGCCAACAATCACCTATAGATACATATTTATGGGGAAATGCAGATTCAATTAAAAATAAAAACTGAAGAAATCAAATAGAGAGAGATGAGAAAGATGAGAGAGAGACTGACAGAGTAAGAGAGGCCTGAAGTTACATGACTTAAAAACACAAGCAGTGGGATTTTGGGAGAGTGGATATGTATAAAGGGAAGTGGAGTACTGACACTGCAGTCAAAGCAGTTGAAAGAGGAATGGAAGTAGAGGCGTGGACCCAAGCTGTACATCTTCAGGAACATCTCAGTCAGGAAAAGAGCCAGGAACAGGAACTCTGCATAGTCTGGAACAAGAAAAAAAAATTTGGTAATAATATTTGGAGACAAGCAATGACGCTTGTCATGGAAAAAAGCTGTTGCAGTGGTGACAGGTAGAAGGCATTACCTTCCCAAGCATATCTCATACTTCAAACTGACTGACTCACAGAGGAAGTTGGACAGCCAGGGGGGCTGGTTGTGGTGAACTATTGCAACACACAGGGTGTTGAGAGCCACCAGGCCCAGCACTGTCCAGTAGAAAGTGTTTGTCTTCACCACGCGGCGGATGGAGATCCGCAGGAGACGCTCTTTGCGTCGAAAATAGGCTGTAGGACCTCTTTTGGCACTCCTGATACTTGCTCTGGCCATGGGGATGCCTTCAGGGACAGAAAAGGGCACTGTTTTGAACATCACACACTAACTGTATCAAATGCCTCATCAGATTCTTCCATTGATACCTTACAGCATAAGAGCCTGGTTCGACTCACCCACAGAAGAGATGCCTCCATATTGTTCTTCGCCTGGTTGTCCTCGATGCACCACATCCATGCCTCTCCTCTTTATGGTGGTGGCTCTCTTTAATACTGCGGACAGAGAGGATTGAACATAAAAAGTCCCAGAAAAAGATGATCAAACAGTTTAACCACTACAGTCATAACCTGAAGTAGAAACCAATGAGACTGAGCAACAATTTCAACTACTTGGCATTTGAGTGTTGAATCACTGAACAGATTTCTATCTTTTGGCTGGTTCATACGTCAACTTTGACCAAAAACCTTTCTCAATGCCTGACCACCTCTACATTCTTAGGACACCTACAGTTATACTACGGCAGTAGGCATGAAAAGATCATGATCAATGAATGCAATGAAAAGATCATGACGATGCAAATGGTGTGAGAAGTGAAGGATCATCCGCATGAGGAGCTAATGCCAGTGGAGTTTTAGCTGAAAGGGAAAGTTAAGCTCATTAGTGTTGCAGCTGAATGAGCTAAAAATGATCACTTAATGTTTGTGTAATGATCCAAACAGCAGATTGCAAAACTTCTGCTGTTCATTTATGAGCTCTGTCATAGCGAGCCATGCTCCGAGGCGGCTTGCTGGTCCATGCATTTGTTATATTTGAGCCGTGTTATTATGCAGGATCAGGGGACTGGACGTGGACTGCACACATGCTGAAGTGAGTGTGATGAGTGTGTTTTGACCTTCTGCTGACAGATATATGTTTATGATTACCTTATTTTCCACCCTCCCCCTTCCTTTACATCACCCCATCCAACAGACACATCAGAGTCAATATTTGCCTAGGTGATTTTTTTTAATAAACCACTGGTCAAACACACACAGATACACAAAAATGTTGCCGCCATCTCACACACAGAAGTGTTTGCTAAAGGCAGGAACACACACACACATGCACACATGCGCAAGCACACACAATATTCTAGACCAATGGTTACTAAGGCAACCACAGTGCACCACCTTTCTTTTTAATCAAGGCTATCAGAGCTTCTGCATTTATTTCCATCACAACAGTGGGACCCATTATCTGATTTTATAGATTTGCATCATTCAATTTATTTTCTACCTGACCTGTGCGTGTGTGCGTCTGTGCATGTGCATGAGTATGTCTGCTTGGCAAATGGCGGTGAAGTTGGTGAGGGAAGGAGCTGGGGAGGGAAAGAGCAGAGCAGAGGAAGGTTCTCACCATAGGTACCACCTGTACTCCACTCTGGGAGCCTCCTGAGAGCTGCCAATCAATCAACATTTAATAAAAGGTCTGCAGGTTTAGCCAGGAGTAAAGGTGAAAGTAGAATTGAGAGGGTCAGAGCAGGCACTCAGCTGTCTGCAGGGCACAGTGTCTATTGGCAGGTTTAGCAATATCAAGACTATTTCTCTCCATGTGGCACATGGAGTTGTATAAATTGACGTGTGAAGTTATTTGCTTTATATTTTTTCCTTTCAAACTAGTCAGCTTAGCAGTAAAGTTTCACCAGATTTGAAGTCAGTTTCACTAGAAAAAAGGTGCGTTCAATCTGAAACCAAAGACAAATACAGTAGCATTATTTCATGGTATAATCCATGAGCCTGAATAATTTTTATAAAGGACCTTAGTGTTCCCTGCCAGCATAAAACTGTTTAAGAGACAGAATGTAAAGCAGTGTGAGCAGAGTGGCAAGTGCACAATGGAAGTAGAAAAAATATTTATTCTGTACTTACCATCGAGAGCGGAAGGCCCTGGATTCTTGTTCTCCTCAGCAAGCATCACCTCCTCTGAAAAGTAAAAAGGTAAAAATTTTATATCAGACATGAGTGGCAGATGAAGGCTCAGATGGAGATGGAGTCTACTGGTTGGATATATATGTGCATCTCAGCTGTGATAAAGGAAACATCTGAAGGGCAACAGGTTGCATCAGATTGTCCTGTGTTTCACAATGGAGACGGTTAGAGTTAAAGCTTAAAGTGAAATAACAATGTTGTTTTTCTAATCACAAACCCAAATCCTTGCTATCCCTCAGATGTGACCGCGAGTTAAAAACCACCTGCTCTGTCGATCCAGGCCCGGTAGCCGTTGAGCTCTCTCTCAATCTGCTGTTGGCGTCTCAATTTCATGAAGGCCCGGCGGTTCTCTACCCGCTCCCTCTCCTTGGCAAATTCCCTGCAGGACCACGGAATCATTTATTTGACTTTTGAGGGCAGTGGGATTTATTTTCACACACACATTTATAAGTCATTTCTCTTGGAGACAATCATTGAGGAGAGGAGACGAGACAAGACACGAGGAGATGAGAGGGGAGGAGAGAAGAATCTCCGTCCTTTTCACTGTGGAGATAATGGCAAAAGATCCCCCATTAACCTTTCTGTAAAACTAATTAACTTGAATAGACTTCAACACCGGGTGCTGAAACAACATGGCAGCTGCTGTGTCGACCACCAGCCACTGAAAAAGGAAGCTACAGTTTAGCCTGGTTCACAGTCTAGTCTAGCAGATCCTAATCCAACAGGACAATAAAACAGCTGGTACAGGTGTGACCCATTTCAGGGGCCGTCTCCTCCTATGAAGGTGTAGTAGTCTTTGGAGCAATGAAAGCTTGTGGGCTGAATCTGTGCCACGTCTCCTGTCGTGTCACGCTACATGCTAATTCTTCAGCTGGCTTTGAGCACGTACCGCGTTTAAAAATGGAAAACACAAGTAGCGTGCATAATAAATATGGCAGATCTCAGAGCGTGACACTATTGTCCAATGATGTAATGCACAAAGGAAATGGAAGTGCTAGTCAAGGTTGGAAAAAAAAGGTGGAAATTGTGGGGAGACTTTGTAAAACACCCCTTCCCTAAAAAAAAATAAACAAGAAGTGACTAATTTTCTTTTATTTGCTTGATTGCTTGTTTTGTGGAGTAACTGTTAAAGCAGCATGAGCAAGATGCATACGCTATACAATTAGTGTGAAGTATAAAATTGGTGCAAGCTGACAATCTAGCTTCACTAAAAACAAAACTAATTGGAAACACTGTTTAAAGCTTCGAGTGTGATATCCATGTGAGCACCCCTCCTCATGTCATACATTTTCAAGTTAATCACCATTAAATTGCCCTCAAATGGCAAATTTAACGGTAAACACATCAATGCTATTTATCTGAATCGCCCTGTGGAGTTTTAAATAAGGCTGCTAATGAGTAGAAACAGCTGAGTAGTCAGGGCTCATTTGGAGAAAGCTTTGAAAAGTGTGACGGGTATTGTTGGACTGCAGTGTGCTCTTGAGTTGCATCTGAACTGGAAGACTCCACACCTCCACAGACTTCTATATTATTTCTCAATATTTCAGAATTTCTTGATAGCGGTGAGTACGACAAGGTAGTGTACATTACTTTCACAAGAAGTAGAATTCTTGTAGATAACCAAGAGTGCACCTACCCAGAGAGGACTCCCAACACAAGGTTCAGCACAAAGAACGAGCCAATGATGATGAGAGGGATGAAGTAGAGCCAGTTCCAGCTTGGGCCCAAGGCATCGTCGGTCTGAAACAAAGTGTTAATCTGAGTAAAACTCAGGCTGAAGCAAAACATGTGCTCCTGTTGGGGTATAAGACATAAATACATCAGAAAGATCATGTGTATTGACCTGGTCAGTCTCACAGAGAAAGTGTGGAGGAGAGTAGAGGTATTCTGCACCTGAGAAAACCTATTGTATGAGGCCAATATAGAAATGGAGAGTTGCATTTCTCAACATGAGACCCAGTAAAATAAACATGGTGTGTGGGTAGGGTTGCAAAATTCCAGGAATATTTTAAAGATGGAAACTTTCCATAGGGATTAGCGGGAATAAACATGAATAAATCCAAATAAAACTGAAGGTTGGCCCTTCATGAATGCACTGTGCACTCCTCCATCACATGCACAGATGAGTTCTAGATCATTAGAGAATACTTTTTAAGCCCAAAGAACAAGATCATTGAAGCCACAAATTTGAGCCGGCGGACAATATAAAGTCAAGTTTTGATTATATTATGGGGAATATTTGATCTATAATTATATCAATGCTATTGCATTTGTGCTTTTACAAGCTCTTTTTGTTATTTTATTCTACAAAAAATGCCACATTCAACAGCATTTCTCACAAGCTAATGTTGAAGGATAGTCTTTGCATAGGGGTAGACATTGAGGATCGCCCAATTTACAGTGTCTCTGAGATTCTGGAAAAAGCAGTTGCTAAACAGATTTTTTACACAACAATAACTTACACAAGGATTTCCAGTCACTGCACAGGGACAGCTCTGGTAAACGTTTCAAATGACATTCTCAACGCATCTGATGAAGGATTTATTTCCACCCTTGTTCTGTTAGATCTTTATTTCTTCTATCCATACAAAAGTTAATCATGGGGTTCCACAAGGTTATGTGCTTGGACCAATACTTTTCTCTCTTTATATGCTCCCATTGGGTAAAATCATTAGGAAACACTCATACATTGATTTCCACTATAAAATACTAGATGACCTGCAGAAAATTCTGCCTCTAGCTCCACTGTGAAAAACCTGGGAGTCATTTAGGAACACTTGTCATTCTCTGCCCACATTAAACATATTTCTAGGACTGCCTTCATTCACTTACGCAATATAGCAAAGGTCAGACACTTCCTGTCTCTGAAAGATGCGGAAAAACTTATCCATGCATTTGTTACTTCCAGGCTTGACTACTGCAATTCTTTACTGTCTCTAAGGTTGCACCAAAAAGCCTCTTAGGACTCTCCAGCTGATCCAGAATGCAGCTGCACGGTTATTAACTGGCACTAGAAGAAGGGAGCATATCTCACCTGCATTAGCCGCTCTACACTGGCTTCCTGTGAAATCTCTAATAGAATTCAAAATCCTGCTCCTCACCTATAAAGCGCTCAACGGTCATCCTCCATCCTACCTTAGGGATCTCTTAGTCCCATATCGCCCATAAAGAACATTACGCTCCCAATATGCAGGCTTATTGGAGGTTCCCAGAATTTCTAGAATTAAAACAGGAGGCAGAGCCTTCAACTTCCAGGCTCCTCTCCTGTGGAATCGTCTTCCAGTCTCAGTCCGGGGGGCAGACACCCTTCCTATATTTAAGAATAGCTTAAAAACGTTCCTGTTCGATTAAGCGTATAGTTAGGGCCGGCCCTGGCTGGCCTAGTCATAGTTATGCTGCGATAGGTTAGCCTGTTGGGTCCTCATGAGATGCTCTGGGCTTTTTCTTCTTTTTCTTCTTCCATCTGTGATACTGATGAACCACTATTGTACGTTTAAATCTGCTGTGTTCCCGGAGTCCTCCAGTGTTTTCTCATTCACAGAGCATGCTGCAGTGCAGCCACTGAGGGATCTACGGATGTTGGAGGGTCTGATGCTGTCCTGGTGAAACCTGGAAGCTGTGATGGATCCTGCTCCTCATCCTCCAATTACACTAAAATTCATTACATTTCTGTTTTTCTGTTTGTAATATCCAATGTTCCCTGTATTGTTTCCACACATCATCTACTGCAGCCTGTCTGTCCTGGAAGAGGGATCCCTCCTCTGTTTCTCTTCCTGTGGGTTCTTCCATTCTTTTCCCCGTTAAAGGTTTTTTTAGGGAGTTTTACCTTGTACGATGTGAGGGTCTAAGGACAGGGGATGTTGTGTTGCTTTTGTATAAACTGTAAAGCCCGTTGGGGCAAATCTGTGATTTGTGATTCTGGGCTATACAAATAATTTGAATTGAATTGAATTGAATTGAATGTTTATTTGTGTACTCATGCTAGTAGACCACAATTAATATGGCTAGAGTAGGTGTGAATTAAACAGTCCATTTGAAACTCCCCAAAAGCTCTAAAACCAGACTTTCATCTTTTCTCTTATTATGTAGTAGCTTCCTACAACAAAACAACATATGCCTTCAATTCATGAGAAACAGCATTTTTTTTCCTCGACTCTTCTCTTTGCATCACCCTAATCTGACCAAAACATTGGTAGTGAATATTAGAAAAAAGGAAAATTGATTTGATCCAGAGACTGATCAAATGTGATGTGAGACTGTCACACTCAGAGAGGTGTGACTGCAAAATCCCTTACAAACTAATGCGATACAAAAAATGTCATATCTGTGATGTTAGTTTGTGCGACAGAGCACTGCAGTAGATCGCCTGTGTTAAACAATTTCACATGAAAGATGAAACTTTTTTTTTGTTTTGTCATTTCTTTCTGGACAAAAAATTATAATGATTAACATATACAGTCCAGGCTGAAAATGACTAAAGTAAATAGCCACTTAATCTTTCCTGTGTTCCTGTGTGTGTCTGAACAGGATCGTGTAATTCTGCTCGGCCGCAGCCTGAGGTGAACATGACTGGACTTGATTTGGCATCAGCTATATTAAATTAGAAAAAGGTGCCACTGCTTGTCTCTCTGTCCACACACTGTCTGTCCATGTCTGGCTGCCTGATATAAAGGTTCATGAAGCATGTTGCAGCCTCCCTGTCTGACAGCACTGTGGCAGAAAATTGTATTGTTACTGGTTTCAATGCTCGTTATTTGACCAGATGCCTCTCAGATGCAGTACGATACATTATTATTGTGTCTCTCCTTTGTATAATTTCAGGGGATTTTAAAACATCGCCCTCTGACATTTTGAATATAAAACATGCCGGTGTCAGTCTGTCCTCACAGTCAGAGCAGCAGTTGTGACTCAGCTCACTTATTATTCCCAGTCAATATTTAAGCAACCTGTCACTGCTCTGTGAGATGTCAACCAAGCAGAGTGCCTTTTGCCACATTTCAGGCTTCAAACAGAAGAATCAACACCAGGTGGGACATAATCATGAAGTGGAAAGAAAATGTATACAATATTTTAATTTTTTTCTTTAATAAAAAAACTAAAAAGTGGGGCATGCAATAGTGTTCACCCCTTCACAGTCAGTGCAGCTAACTCACTCCAGAAGTTCCCTGAGGATTTCTGAATGATGTTGACCTAATTGACTGATGATGATTAATAGAGTCCATCTGTGTGTATTCAAGTCTCAATAAAATAAACAAATGCAAAAAAGCATCTTTTTTACCCACTCTTTTTGCTCAGCAGTTTACATTTTTATTCTAAGAGAAACAGGAGCATGGCACATTTCATAACTAGTAGGTGTCTAATCTCTATTCCGGGCCTTGCAGTGTGTTGCAGCAGGTTGTACAGTTCTCGAGGCAGCGGAAATAAAAAAGAAAAGCCGTGAGAAAAACAGAAATCAACAGAGTGCCCGCACAGTTTCAATACTACAATCACAATCCGCCAGCTCTCCTCCCAACGGCCTGAGAAAGAGGAGGATGGTGGGGTTGCACACATCTACTCAACAGCCATCAGCATGCAGGACCTAAAGCTTCTCCTCTTCATTAGGGTTAATGGAGTCTAAATTGTGACAACACATTGCTATACCTCTGTAATTTGCAGCAATCAAGAAACATATTATGAGTGGCAAATGTGCGTTTCTCACATTGTAGAGTACAGTGGTCCATCCCTCCATGGTGATGCACTGGAAGACTGTGAGAACAGCGAAAAGGATGTTGTCAAACTGGGTGATGCCATCATTCGGGCCAATCCAAGTATGGCTGCAGGTGTATTTGGCTGGACACTGACGCACGCCACATGGGAACTCGAACTCGGAAGAGTCAACGGTCTCATTTTCTGGGAAGAGCACAAACAACAACAAACAACCACATAAAACCTCAACAAAACAGTGGATGAGCAAAGCATCTGTCTGAACAGCGATGCTTACTATCTGTCTGTCTATCTGTTATCAAACTGTCCAAGCATCTTAGTGTGAAGGGAGGAGCTTGTTACATCAACGGCAGCTGTGAATGTACAATGAGCCATTGTACTGCATTGTTGGTTTTAATTATACAGGACAAAACTGCTGCTTTGGTTTGATTACGTCTCCAGGTGCAGCCTGGGATGCTATTGTGTGTACTTGTGTATGCATTTGGGATTATCATAATAGGACGACTTCCAAAAGAGCTGCGTAAACGCAGAGGACAGAACATTACGAACACAATAACAACAGGAGCCTGACTCTTTTCTTTTATGTTCTGTGACTCAGTCTGTTGTCAAATATAGCACGAAAATGATTCTTTTATCTTTTCACATTTATACATTATTAACACTCCTCCAATCTTTTCAGGTCCTTTCTGCAAATTGCTCTCTTTCATTTCATCCATGCCATCACTGAAGATGATTACACTATATCCAGTTTTGTTATTCTGTTTCAATTAGACTAAGAACAAAAATATCTGAATAACAGTAATTTGCTTCATGTCCTCAATGGCTACCAACACAAATGGAGTGGTATAAATCATTGCATGTGTATCTGTGTCTAAACAGAGCAAGTACAGACTCACACTGATTTAAATGGATTCACATTACCGTATATTTGTACCTTTTACTTTTTTACTCTGACTGTGCATGTGTGCTGTTACAGTCATACATACACAAACTGCTATTGCTTCATGTATTGATGTACATATACACATTCTGCACAGTTATTCATAGCATCTTCATACATATTGTGAATAGATACACAACACACGTGTATGTACCCAGTATTCCAGGCTGCGGTGTGCAGGTGCTGTGCAGTCTGCCGCTGTAAAACTCCAAGCCGATGATGGCAAACATGAGGATTGCAAAGAAGAGCAGCAAGCCAATCTGCAGCAGAGGAACCATGGCCTTCATTATAGACTTCAGGACTATCTGCAGACCTGCAAGTAATGCAAACAGAGTTTGTCTTTTTTGAGAGCATTACAAACAGAATCCCATTCTTAACGCATTGCCAAATAAAACCAAAATGTTTTTTTTCATTGTCATGTGGTAGCAATCAGTAAAGTAAGACTCACTGGGGATGCCTGAGACCAGTTTGAGTGGTCGGAGCACCCGCACTGCCCTCAGAGTCCTCAGGTCCACTGAGATGTTCATGTGTGCTCCTGCTGCTGCCAGGATCCTAAACACACACACACACAGTGACAAATAATGGTTGGCAAGATGAGAAAGTCAAAAACTTCAAATAAATGCATCAGATCTCTCAAAATATACATTTTTTTTTACATTTAAAAGTCTATTTGTACAATTTTTTCCCCAAAATTCACAATTTTGGGAGATTTTTGATATAAAATCTAAAAGTGTTACGAAAAAAAGAATGATACATTTTTAAATATTTCATTCACTTAGAATATAGATATATACTTCAAAAACCTTTTAACAGAGTTAAACTATCTGATACCAAGTTTTTAGAGTTTTACCACCTGACAGTTCTAACAATGTCCCACACACAAAAGTCGATCTACTGTATACAAACCCACACAAACACACAACCAGAAGGCAGAGCAGCATTGTCCTGTGTTTTGTATGGTTGCAACGATTTTGTACCTCATAAGCCATGTGGAGCTGTGTTGGAGAGGGGAGTCACGCACACGTATGCACACACACTGACGCCAGGGTGCACAGTGTGCACTGATGGCTGCGGTGCTTAGATATGCGGTGTGAGGACGCCAGGGTTCTTCCAGCAGGCAGGGAGAACAACAAGGAGGTTTTTTTTGGGGCTTTTGGCGCTTTCTGTGTGTGTGTGGGAGGATGACTGTGACAACTGCTATTTAAGAGGAGAACAAAGAAAGCAGCTCCATCAAAGCAAGGCAGGACACCCTTAGGCATGGAGAGACATTAAGCTCACGGACACACACACACGCACGCACACACCGTGGATGCACACACACATACACACACACACATACATACACAGCAAACACATCTACCCCTTTATCTGGTACACAAAGCCCTTCGAAAGTTCCATTTTCACTTTGTTTATCTTGTTTTGTCTCCCCTATTCCAGCCGCCCTCTAAATACACCTCTGTGGCCTTCAGCCCTCAGACTGATGAGAAAAAGGAAAGCGGCGTCTGCTGATCTCCCTCCCCATTTCCTCATTAGTCTGCCCTCCTGCTTTCCGTTCCTCTCACTTGCCTTTATACATCCTCATATCTTTCTCTTCATCCTTAAACCCTTTCCTCCTCCACCTGTTATTCACCCTCCCCCTCAATTATTCTTACACCTCTGACTCTCTCTCTCTTTTTTGTAATTTACACTGACCTGAAAACATATACAGTACATACATGTATTCCTCTTTTACTTGGATGCCTTGAAAAGCAAAACAATAGGTTTAGCTAAAGACAGAATGGTGTAGAAGTTCCTTTTTTAAGACTTTGAGGACACTATATTAGGATGGTTAAATGTGATGAATTCTCAAGAAATACACAAATTAAGACAAAGATGAAGGTTTAATGAAAGATTTTGAAGATACGTGATATGTGAGTTATGTAAAAGGGGTGAAGCTCTATAAATGCAGGATTTATGTGCAATACAGCGTAAAGGTGCCACCTTCATATTTGCTTTAAGATGATGCATATTTGATAACCACACAGCTGATTGTTGCGCGACACAACAACACAGAGCTGAGCTGAGAATTAGCCCCACCTATAGTGTTGGAGACACAGAGTGTCAACTGATTTCATTAAGAGAGGAGAATAAAAAAAGGCGAGAGAGAGAGAGAGAGAGACTGAGAGAGAGAGTAAGAAAGCAGGAGACAGAAAGAGAGAGGGGGTGAAGGATTAAAAAAGCTCACCATCATCCACACAAAAATTTGGAAATTGAATCATCCTCATGAGCTTCACACCTCTAACTGTATGCCTATGCATTTTTCTCTCTCCTCTTTTCACCTTCGTTCCTGAACACTGTGCACTTTCTCCTGCCGTCTTCTCTCCATCCCTCCTTTCTCCCCGTCAATAGCCCTTCGCTGTGCCTGCCTCCTCCATCATTTCATCCCCCACTTCCTCCATCTCTCCATCTTTCTTCAGACCATTACTCAGTCCGGGCTGCTCTTTAGTTGTTATGGAGACTAGAGGACGAGGGTCTAAAAATGGCTTCTTCATTTTGTCCATTCTTATTCAGTGGATGTCCTGGGCCCCTTTTGTTTTTTTTCCCCCCAGTAACCTCTGTGTTTGGAAGGATGCTTTTTTTGCTTAAAACCAGGTGTCTGATGATCACAGCTTAATTCAAATTCAAAAGCAGAATGTTCTACTTCAAGAAATTAACATCACTTTCTTGAATTTGTATTTATTTTTTTGTTTAATTTTTTTTTGATGGCGGAAAATATTCATTAATTTTTATCAGCTTTGGTATATTTTATGATTTAAATGGAATTCCCCTAACACTAGGATATCCCTCTCTTACGACTACAGTATGTTGGAGTCAGGGTCCGGTGCTAACTTACATAATAAGGGAGACATTAACACTCTCTGAGATGATGACACACAACCCGACAGGTGGCTGTTGTGTCCACGAGTTAACAAAGTCACTTTTAGCCACTGTGAAGCCGTCATAAAAAAAACCCATCTCTGTTCACACTGCAGGCGTTTGTGTGAGAAACAACCTGCAGTGAACCGAGCTGATGCCCTGGTCAGAGTTGTCAGCCGTCACAAGTGAGTAACGCTGACACACCCCGCGGTGCTGACAGCTCCCTGTCGCATGACAAATCTGTCGTGACAACTGTCGTGCTGTGATACTGATAACGTAGTGACTTATGCTCCGTGTCACTGTCCAGCTACTTAGCAATATGATATGAACCCACCTGACTATTATAATAATATTAATTGTACTGCACAACAAGTGTTATTTAGGCTGGTTGTGTCTAGAAACTAGCAACCCTCTCCCAATCTCTGTCCATCGTTTTTAGTGCCATATCCTAATGTGTTTGCATTCAATTGTTTCAGTAAGAATTTAATATATTTTATCAATGGTTCTTTTAATATCCCCATTAGTAGTGCTGTGCACAGCTCTAGCCCTCTTACACTTCCCTGAAGTTTTAATCAGCTTTTGATTAAAACATGCATGTAGAGTTGTCCTAACCAGTCCAGGTGTAAATATTATTCCAACCAGTATAGCTATTTATTCCACCAGTGCGTTTCCTGCTATGACATATCAAACTATCTGCTGGGAAAAGCCTCATCCTTAAGGTTAGTTGATGGATTAATGCACAAGTCACCTGGTGATATGTTTTTTTTCCAAGAGAAAATATACAGTACACAGTCTTTAATTTTTCAGAGTAGAATCCAGTAACCAGCAGCATGGTTTCCAGTAGATTGCATCAGTCAAAGAGAATCCGGCAATGCAAAGTGTTCTGCAGAAAAACACAGATGAGATAGTGGAGCTAAGCAAATTCAAATTTTAAGATTTAAAAATAAAAAGGTGTGTGAGAACAACAAAGTATAACGTATTATAACACAGCCACTAAAACCTAATCACATACACAGCCTTTATTCAAAGTCTCATTTACTGTAAAAGGGCCTTTCTGGTCTGAAACGCATCATAGGTTGAACTGTCAACTATTTCCTATTAGTCATAATCATTTATTTATAAAATGTGAAGAAATGTTATTTGCAGTTCCTGTTTTGATTTTGTCAACTTAAAATCCCACTATAACTATTCCTCAACATCATTTTCATCAGTTTAAAGTAAAACAATACAAAAAGACATATTTTCATTGTCATATCAACACCTAAATCTAAATAAAAATCCTTGTTAACATTAGAACTTTGAAGGAAAAGGATTGTGATGATCTTTTTTTAACAAACTTTAGGCCTGTGTTTTCACATAGGTCACTGAACCCATCGTCCTTCTGTTACACTTTCATGAAACTGAGGAAAATATGACTAAAACTTTCTAGCCATAATTAGGCAAATTACTGTACAGCGGAGTTCCACTGTCATCATTTAGATGAATAAAGCAAAACAAAAAGACTAGATGTGACTAACTAAATATAATTTTCCTGTGAGTGACTAAGACTAAATTAAAATTCCTGTTATACTATATCTGTGTGAATCAACCCGGGTGAAGTGCAATACTTCTTTTCTATTTCCTCTTTCATCCTTGTGCACAGATCAGCTTCCTGTTTTTCTCTACACTCGCCTCAATCACCAGCCTCCCCTTGGCGAGGGTTTGTTCATTTTTTGTGGTTTTGGGACATTTTTCCTTATTTTCATTGTGATGTTGTTGTTGTTATCTTCTATTGCAACATGCTGCATCCGGTTAGTTTCTGATAATACATCGCTCCTGTTTTCTCCAGAATGTGTCTGTCACATGCTCCCTCACATTCTCACCAGTGACTCAGTTGTTGCATTCACATGTGACATCTCTGAAAAAAACGCGTGAATGTGCAGCAGTTAATACCATTTTTTTTAAAGGACGTTTTTTTGCCACAAGGCCACAGCATCATTTCCGACTCTCACAATAACAGAAGTAATGTGTATGTGTGTGTGTGTGTGTGTGCACGTCTGTAAGTATAAAATGTTGAAGAAGTGTTCCAGAGAGGATTCAATTATAAAAGTTTTTCTAACAAATGGCAAAGAAACAACTGATCTCAGATCCCTTGCTGAAGTGTCCTTGTGCAAGACACTCTCTGAAGAAGGAACATAACATATGAACACTATTTATCTACAGGCGTGAAATGAAATCATATGTTCCCAATTCTATGAAGAACACTGATTCTGCAAGATGATGAATTAAAAGAGCAGTTCTGTAGCCCACTGTGCAGTGGGTGGTGTGTGTGCGTGTGTGTGTGTGTGTGTGTGTACTGCGGGTTGTCTTGACAGAATAAGGAATTGTGTGGAGCGACTCCTACAGTGCTGCTCTGTTGGTTTAGTTGATATAAGCCTCTCTGCCTCCCACAGTGTGCTCTCTCATTTTTAACTCTCTCTTCATCTGTCCTTTTTGCTTGCACACACACATACACACACACACACACACACACACACACACACACACACACACAAACCCTCCTCACACACATCATATATAAGTTGTTATACAAGATCAAATGTTACTGCTCCTTGTACTAACAGCTGAGGATACTGGCATGGATATGAGCATCAGAAAGCGTATCAGTTTATGTGTCAATTCGCTAAATGTTTTCCGTTTGGCCAGAATGAATAATTTATTTGTCTAAACGATTTATTTGCCATCTGTTGGAGGGGAGTGAGAGAGACAAATAGAGAGAGTGTGAGTGAGGGATGTTAATTTAATACAGTGCGGAGATGAGCTGTTGGCACACAATCTCTTTTATAGGTCACAAAGGTTCATGTCCAGGATGTAAAAGCAAATTAAAATCACAATGTTGTGTAAAATTACAACCAACGCACATCCGTTCAATGTGATTTTATGCATAAATCAAGCAAGTTACATCTTTGCCAACTGATTCCAACAATGTGAGAATGACTGTAATGGCTGTTTTTTTTGGATGGGCTCTTTATAGACAGAGAGACTTTGAATCCAAGCAGGGACTACAGCGCCTTCACAGGTTTCTTCTGTGAGATTGCCAACTTTTCTTTGAAAAACATTTAGAGAAAATATTGTTAATTTCCATATGAAATCAGATCAATATAGTTTTAATCTCGTCTCTGAAGCTTTTCTCCCAGAAAGTGTAGAAAGAACACGTCTCATGAATATTAATGAGCCTCTCCTGGGATTGGCTGATTTGAATAGGTGTGGCATTATAAATTCATGGGAGTACAAACGAGCTCCATTAAGGCAACGTTTCTGAAATCAGACTGTGTGAATTTCTCTGCGGATTATTTGTTGCATGAGGCAGTATTTATACAGTCTATATCCAATAATACATACATATATAACTTTGCTGCGAAATCTGTGGTTATTTACTGTGTTAAACACAGTGATGTTGCTGTGAATGATATTTACAGTACTTTTCTGTATATTTCTCAGTAAAACACAGTAGTCAAATTACTACTGATGAATTACTTAGTTAATCACAGTAATCAAAAAGTTACTGCAATATAATACAGTTAATCACCTAATACTGCAATACAACTGAAATAATGATGTTTAATGGTGTTGTTACAGTAAAGACACAATACTGTAAACAGAAGTACAACACTTCTACTTTAACAATAAATAATTACAGTAACTTTCTGGATAACTGCTACCAGTTAGTTCCTGTAAATTTCCATGATGTGAGACCTTTGCTTATTTTTCTGCCACTGGTAATTCAACACAATAGATTATAATGCCCTGCACAATGGGACTAATTTAAACTAACTACAGTCTTTTGAATTTCATTCTTGTGCTCAACATCTTTCCCCTCTGGATACTCCTCCATTCAATCCGGTCACATATCAGGGGCCCCTGCTCCAGTAATTCTCCACATCCCTGGCCTGTAACCCTGTGAAGGGAGCAGGAGTATCACAAAAATCCCCAAACACTCTCCTCCTTTGGACTGTAACAGAACTTTTCTCACACCAACAACACAGATGGATGATTCTGACACATCTGCTGGCTAAAACAAAGAACCACAGCCATCATTTTACCTTACAAATAAGGAATTGGAGTATGTTTGATTATTTCCAGTGTTGATTTTAGTTTGTTTCAGCAAATTGAGGAATAATTTGTTGCCGCTACATATGGGAGAATTGTTATGATTATAAGTCATTATTGCAGTTACATTGTACGAAGCTTGTATTTACAGTACATGATCAACAGAAGTTTTGTAGTTGAAATTTAACTGTATGAGTATCTCACACATAGTAAGTATGGACACCATTTTTTTCCAGCACTGCCCTAGCTCTCTTGGCATAGAGTTCACTAGATCTGACCACTAGAAACCTCTTTCACTCCTCCATCAGCCATCACGGAGCTGGTGAAGGTTGATTCCTTGCACTCCCAGGAGAAGGGAAACTTCTAATTTCACTGGAAAGTCAGATTGATTGTCTCCTGGAATTTGACTGTCTCTGACTGCTGTTTTGTGGCGTAACATCTCTGGAAATCACACTGTTGCACATCATATAAACTGTGCTGTATCTCATCCAGTGCAGTGTGTAAATGTTTTTTTCTCTTTAACCAATCAGATCAATCTTTATGAGAATCGCTCAAGAAAAGACTCCAATAAAATAAAGAAAGCTCAATTGCACTGGGTGTGCCCGGAAAGTTCCGCCTTGCTCTTTTTCATTTCTTTCGTTAAGCTAATGTTAAGCTAATGTTGTTGTGAATCATTAATCTGAACTGGCCTTTAGAAAGTCTCTGAAAGGGACTGTCTGTCTGAAATTTAATTTGTAAAATGACATTGCCAGTTCATAATTGGGGAACGTTCTTGTGGATTTCCACCCTCTTGCAGGATATTAGGAACTTTTAATGGAAGCTGAACTGAATTTAATTTCACTTGAATCCCAGTTGTCATCAGGACTGCTTTCATCTGTGATGCACCTCGACTTCTCTGATCAGATGCCAAACTAAACTGCATAAAGACATGATCTTTGTTTCATGGCCCAGTCTCTTTAGAAGAAGGATGGAGAGGGAGAGAGTGAGGGGGAGGCATACAGGGACAGTGAGCTTGTTAGACTGTTTCTTCCTCAATACTGTCATCATTATTATTCACTGACTTAATCCAGGCTCACAAGAGAAAATACTTTTGCTTCACCTTATTCACTCAAAGATTCATGTTTCATTTGACTTGCAAAACAAAAGCTCATTAAAAACAAAACAAGAGAATAGTGTTGCCATCTGTTCCTATTTTTGACAATATGCAGACAGACACTTGCAGAGTATATAAGCGCATTCCCCCACCGGACTGTGAATCCGGCGAAAGACAAATCCATCCTGATCTATAGTCTAATTGTGGAGACATTGACCAGGGAAGCAGCAGGACTGCAGCTAGTGACAGCCTGACCTGGGGCAGGGTCCTCAGTCGCCACGGTAACAGCTTATGGGGACATATCCATCCCTGTTGTGTCTGAACTCATCAATCGATCAGACAACAGATGGAAAATAAGATTGGAGAGGACAGGTCTGTGTGTTTGTGTGTGTGTGTGAGTGTGTGTGTGTGTGTGTGTGTGTGTGAGTGAGAGAGAGTATGAAATAGTCAGTTTTAACAGGTGTACGTCTGCCAAACAGACATAAGGTGTTGCTTGGCTAAACGACGTGCAGTAGTGGCACATTTGGTTCATACACATGAATGCACACCCAGGCAAACACGCAGGTTTTCAGCTTTCAGTAAATCAGGCACAGTACGGCTGAAACAGGCACCGTGACAGTATGTTAACAACCTGACAGCATCTCTGGGATGATACCATGCGAAGCTCAACTTCAGCCACCCTGGAAGAACTAAGCTAAAGAAAACTAAACACATAGGAAGGGAAAGGGTAAAAACAAAAGGAAAGATATGAGTAGAAAGGGGAAAAATATAAATCAATTAAAATGTAAATACATAGAGTAAAAAAAAAACACAGCAATGGTTGAAACCTGCTTGGAAAAAAAAACTATTTGCTGCAAAGGGTTAATATTAAGATGAAAAGAAAGCACAAAAATCAGAAAGTAGTGCTTGAATTCTTTGGTGGGGCATCTTTTATTCCGTTATTGAAGAGCTACAGTAGAGCGAGAAGAAGGTGTAGAACAACAGGCAATAAAAGATCCATGACAGAACCTGAACCACAGACTATGTGGTTTTGATGGCTACTTTGGCACATCATAAACAGGCAGTTTAAAATGTGCTGCTTGTAAGTCCAGCTAGGGATCTTTTCCGCTCCCATCTGATTCACATTCTCATTTCTGCTCCATACCAACATACCAACTAATAAAATAATGTTATTAGTGAGTTTCATGATGATTTTCAGGTAGATTTTCAGATGATTCATATTTATATCTCATACATCTTCCTTAATGCCATGGTGTATTTATTAGATCAAGTTAGGACGCCCTGTCATCTATTCTTCTTGGCATCCTTTTGTCCTGTGTCCCCCCATCGATAGAAATTAGGTCTGACCCAGGGAAAAACCGCCCCCCATTCCCCACAAAACTCCACACCTGACCCTACCCATGATCGAACCAAAAATAGTGGAATGTTAGTTGGAAGCACAAAAATTTAAGCCAGACACTGGTGGTAAAGGAAACCTTAGACTATAAATTTATTAATTAAGAAATCAGAGGCTCCAAAGTTACAAGAACACCAGGTAGTTTTTGACTAGAGTTGCTAGTGCCATCCAAGGTAAAAAAAATATATATATAAAAGTCAAAAAAGAAAGGCCTACTGAAACCCTAATAGGATATCCTGGTTTTAATATATACATGAGCAGAGAAAGAGTGGATGGTTTTGGATGATGGGTTAGTGTCATGAAGAAAACTGAAATGCTCTTTTACCCAGATTCCCCATCTTTACTCTCATCACCTCTCTTTGAGTCAAAATCCATGCCCCCCCCCTACCCGGCGTCTTTTACAAACCCTCGCTGGGCGTCTCTCTCTGCCAACTGTTGCCAGTCTAATGGAGGGCTTGCCAACGAGCGAGACCGCCGAAGTGCCAATTAGCACGTACGATTACGCGTGGAAACATCGTCCCTGTTTCCTCCAGCCCTTTCTCTTCTCCCTCGACTACTCTGTGTTTTACTTTCTTTTTGTCCGCATGTTTTCCCCGACCATCACATCCTCTGCTTTTTTCTCTGACTCCCCCTCGTAGCTTTCCGGTTTAGTATGGGTAACCGGCTGGGGAAGCATGTGTGAGCAGACTGAAAGCCTGAGAAAACACACAGCCCCTCCATTCCAATTAAAATCACAACAATTCTCAACTACCATGATAACAGCCTTCAAGGAAACAGCTAGTGCCATCTGGTTTTTCCTATCTCCCTCCCACTCACTCTGTCTGTAATACAGACCTCCAGCGCTGACACTGTTAGCAAACGCTTCCATAATTACACATGTTCACACATATTGTTGAGTGAGTCAGGGGTATCCACTGAGGACAGTTTTGCAGGCTTTGTAATCTGAGTTCATAGCCATGGCTTTTGCATCCATAGGCAAAATTCTCTCTGTTAAATGAAGCAATGGAGAGGAGAGGGCTGTATGACTCAAGTATAATATAAACCTTCAATCAAAGTTAGCTCAGTAAATCCCTGTGAGCTGAATCAACACATCTCTGGCACGACGTCAACACAAATGACACGCTCCACAAAAAGATTGGATTTACTGCACGGCCATTGTACTGGAATCAATTAAGTGGAATAATTCAGTGTAGTTTATAATTTCTCAGTATACTTGCTGCGCACCTGTGCGCCTGTGTGTGTAACCAGAAGCGTTAAGTGCCTGTCGTCACTGTGAGGCCATAAATGACACTCAAAGTGGTTAATTGCAATTTTATCACATCAATTTAAAGTTTACAAGGTCTTTTAAGCACGTCATCTCCTGGGCCTCGTAAAGAATTCAAAAAATATTATGTTATTAAAATATATATATATATATATGCTTGGCTGCATCTGCGGTTGTTTTCTGTCTTCATGATTTTCGTATTGTAATTTCCCGTTGTTAACTCTGTACACAACATGTCGGCCCTGTACTGGAAGAGGACTCCCTCCTCTGCTCATTCAGAAGTTTCTCCTTTGTGTTTTTTGGCTGGGGGTCCATGTCCTTCCATCTTAATCAAGTTCTAATGATAGAGCTTCTAAAACCATTTCAGGCAAAAGTGTGCTTTTAAATTGCTCCATTATCAATTTTCTCATCCTCTTGCATATGAGTTGCCATTCCTGTCCAGTTGTTCCATTCTCATTCTTGCAGGATCCTCTTGGTAACGTTACACACAACCGCAATGTTTAACCAGTAATGAAATCCTAATCATAGTCACACAGCCCAACACAGTCATGAAGAGTTACACAGAGAACATGAAAATAGGAAGAATAACTGGAAAACAACAGAAAGAGGAGATTCACATCTTTGTGCGCGAACTACTGTGAATTACGAACACATTCTGACCCTTCCCGTCTGCAGAGGCTTCCTAATTACTCAACAATTGACAGCACTGGTGACTCATATTATTATCAGCAATTCTTATAATCTTTACTCCCCTATATACTATAGGTGAGTGAGCATGTGTTTGTGTGTGTGTGTGTGTGTGTGTGTGTGTGTGTGTGTGTGTGCGCTAGGTCACAGATGATGTCTGAGAGAAAGAGGGAGAGTGAGAGTGAGACATGAGCAAGAACATTTTCATTAATTTATCTTTGCTGTGGCCAGAATGATAATGTAGAAAGGGCTCTATCTACAGCTCACTTCATCATGCTGAATATTAATACTATGAGAACTGGGGAGGCTATTTCATCCAGATTGTGCATGCATCATTCCTATTAGTCACTAGCGGGGGCTTACATTCAATCTACAGCACAGGAAAAAAAAGGTTAATGCTTTGCTGTTCGTGCTTTTGAAACAAATCCTTGTTAACAAATGTTAATCAAGATATATTTGAGGGAAGATATGTGTTTGTATCTGCCATTTGAAAAACAGCCAAATGCGTTGTTTTTTGTTGGAGTCAGATCACTTCACCCTCTACACACATACACACACACACACACACACACACACACACACACACAGTGACCTCTGCACCATAAGACACCTACGCATCAATAAGTACTGCCTGATCTATAAACAGCATGCGCTGAAAGGTAAAGTCTGATTACAGCATCTGTCACCCCTGGGAAAGCCGGTGCCAGACTGTGGCCTTTCCTCTCTGTCCCCATTCAGGCAGGTGAGATTAGAACAATCCATTACCACGTGTCTGTCTCACCGTGTTTTAATTAAGATTCAAATTTTGGTCGTATAGTAACTCTCCGCAGGGCTGAGTGTCCTCAGGCATTTTGCATACATTCAACAGGCTTGAGGAGGCTAAGAAGACGTTTTTTTCTTTCTCTACCGATTTCCTTAACATCCCTCTCTCCTCCGCCCTAGCATCCTTCCTCTCAGTGTAATATCGTTAAGAACCAAGATGGAGCTCAGCTCATCAATAATGGAACAGCCAGAATCATGTAGAATTCTCTAAGAACCCTGTTTGTCACCCTTTGTACGTCCGTGCTGTGAATTGATTAATATTTCATTTGTATGTGTGTGAGTGTGTGCGAGGGAGAGAAGTGTCGGGGTTAACCTGCTGTCTCTGTAAGCTCCTCCTTTGAAACCATAAACATTTCATCTCTCAGCTCTGATGGTGAGACGTCTGTCTCTGCTGAGAAAGTAACTGCTGTCCAATACCCTCTAAATAGAGCCCTTCTCCTATAAACAGCAAACTAACTGTGATTTTCCAAGAAATCATTGAAACAGAGCTAAAGTATTTTTTTTACTTATTTTTGCGTGTTAACACACAAAATATACAGGTGGGCTTTTAACCTATTTAATGTTAATTTAATGTTATATATTTGATCATAATTGGCTCCAAACTAGCTGTGATGTCACAAATCATTGACAAATCATCCCCCCAAAACTCAGATTTACACAGAGACACAATGAGAATCTCAGGAAGAAATTTGGTGCAAAACACATTTTTGAGCGCAGATTAAAAAAAAAAAAAAGAGCACAGTGGTGAAGTTCTCTCTTTGCTGTATGCATTCAGTGTATTCAACGACTTTCGTTATTGTTGCTGAGACAATGTCAAAATGTCATGTGGTGTAACCCTAAAAACTTGGTACCTGCTGTTTGTCAATCTTGAGCAATTACACCCACCCCTCGCCTCTAAATGCATCAACGTCTTGGTATTTTGAATCCCATTCATTTGGCAACAAATCTTTTTTTATGAATCCATATCCAAATACTGAGCTACACACACAAACAGACACACACAGTTTGACTCACCCACTGAGGACAACAATGAAGTCCATGACGTTCCATCCGTTTCTGAGGTAGGAGCCTTTATGAAATACAAAGCCCAGGGCGATGATCTTTATTCCTGCCTCTAAGCAGAACATCCCTATGAAGTAGGGTTCTGTCTTCTCCTGTTAGTGCAAAGCAACAGCACAATTAGATAATCAGACAGGTGAGATCTGTAGGTTCCATCAGACACAGTTCAGAATTTTATCAGCGGCTTGACCGAAGATTGAGGGGTGTAGCGAAGTGCATGCATGCATTTCATGATGGAGTATCTCACCAGCCTCTTAGACATGGGCGTTTTGTCCTCTCCAGGAAGGTGCTGCTCCAGAGCCAAGACGATACAGTTGGCGATGATTGTGGCAAGGATCATGTATTCAAACGGAGTGGAAGGCTGAAGTCAAGGAACCTTTGACTGACTAATGCTGACTTTGTTAATATTTTGTCTGCCAATTTTCAGTAAGAAAAGCATTTTAGTGACACATGGATTGAGTGAATAGATGGGAAATCCCCTAAAGAGGTTCACAGTGAAACACAAATACAGTGCAGTTTATTCATCAGAGCACAATGGTAGCTCGGGAAATATGAATGCAATAGTGCAATGAAAAAATGCCACTAACACATATCTGCACAGGCATCAATGATATGCTGTCAGAAGGAGAGCATTGATATTCAGATACAGGATTGTAAAGAAATAATTTATTTAATTACAGTGAGTCACAACTCCACTGCAATAACATATAAAAGTAGAGATTAACATTAATTGCCCCATATGAAATGAAATTAACCTGCTCTTCTATAAGCCCTGAGGCTGCAGACACAACCAGACACAGGCTGTGTCCGTCTTATCTGAGGTCAGCTGCAACAGACAGGGACACACAAACCTCTAAATGCTCTCTCTCTCACGCACACACACACACACACACACACACACACACACACACACACACACACACACACACACACACACACACACACACACACACAGAAGGCTCATCAAGGAGGGATGAGTGGGCGCCACCGAGAAATTATCCTATAAACAGGGTCAGTTGTACTACAAGCCTCAGAGCCTGCACTACGGGACCTGCAATGGTCGTGGGTTCAACTCCTTCTGCTCTGGGGCTGAGCTAAGCCAGCAATGTTTTCTCTATCTAATGCTCTGCGTGGGCAGTCCCCTCTCTCCTGGCTCTGTGCAGAAGAGGTAGGAAGGAAGGGAGCTTAAATCTGCAGGGAGGAGACAGGGAGAGAGCGGAAGAGAGGAGAAAGTCATGGAGGGGAAGATGACGGGCATGCACAGAGTCAGAAGCTTGCGAAACAGGTGGGTGAGGAGGAGGAGGAGGAGGCAACGAGACCAAATAAGACTGACACAGGACCGTCGATATTGCGCTGGCAGCTGTACCCAGCAGGGTTACACAGGGACAAGTGAGCGATGAGAAGCTAAACGAACAAATACAACCACCACCATCCTACAGGGATTACAAATACAGATTGACTGAGCGGCTGCAAGTAAATCACTCTTTTGGTTGCTCAGAGAGATTTTTTTGACCTTAGTAGCCATTGGTGACCCGGGAGAAGATTAGGCAGGAAAACAATTCTATAAATGTGTCTTAAAGATAATATCTGTCTGAGCATAAGTGGTTGATGTCAAGTTTGTGTATGTTCATATGTTCGGGAGCTGAAGAGCATTGGATTCTATGATTACCTTAGCCTGACAGGGAGCTCTCAGGAACAGCCAGCTACCACACCCTACATTCCCTCAAACATACACAACAGGGGGAGGGGTGGTGAGGAGATGAAGGGACATAGAAAGAAGGAGAGAGAGAGGGAGAGCAGTATGATGTGTGCATGTAAGGGGGGGAATGAAGATGGAAAGAAAGTGGAGAGAGGTATCCACGGCAACGGGTTTCTCCTCCAGCCAAAAGTAATGCTATGAGGCCGTAAGTGAACAATTTTATTGTCAGTGGCATCACCGAGAAAAAGGGCAATGTTTTTTTTAACTGTGCCGTGTGTTATCACTAAATAAGGGAAAAGTGATAGCTTCAATATAGTTGGTGAAGAAAAAAAGAAGTACCCTGAGTGACGTCATTTTGATCTCAAATATATTGAGTGCTCATTTCCGATTGCAAAAACATTTTCTAGATAGACTCATGCTCAGCTGACTGTAATTTATAAACTCAAAAAGTGTCTTTAATAAAAGTCTCCTCTCCTTCTCAGCGCTGCTCTGAATGTCAGCTGCTGTGTGACACGGTTCATGGATCGTCTACCAGCTTTAGCGGTGAGGCGTCTCGTGAGCAATCCTGTGAGTCACAGTGACGCTGGCACTCTGCCTCTATTCCTCAAACATGCGTGTAAAAATAGACACGGAGACAGAGTGTGATGCCCTGTGAATACGCTTGAGCTCAGATTGGATCCAAGCCGCCCCTGTGATTATTATTACATAGAGGTGAAAATCATAAATGAATCATGAGCATCTGAGCCTGGCTTATTGGATATCTGTGAAGCTGAGAGCAGTGTTATATACACAAACAGAGGAAAACAAGGGGGGTGATCTCAAACTCTAATCTGATTTTTATATTACTATAACTATTTAACATCAGGGAATGAAAACATTAACAACACCAAAACCTAAATCTCTGTTGAAAGTTCAGTCTGTGCTGTTATTAAAATTATGAATTGTGCTGTCACTTAACAACTGCTCCATCAAATATATGTGACATACTCCAGACCATCAGCGATTCCTCATCACCTCCACACGTCAGTGGTCGGCTTCGAGGGATCAATTCTGAGGATGAATGTGGCCATAGTTCAGTCAGCCCTGTTTATATACAGCAGCCCTGCAAATAGACCGTGTCATCTCAGAGTCACAGCCACTCTTATCTTCACTTCTAGGTCAGGGAATATAGAGGCTGGTGGATATACAGCTCTAATGCTAATGGCCTCATGCCTCATGTTCTGCAGATTGATTAGATGAACTTGTACATTGCTGTTTATGCTTATCTCTCATATCCCTTGAGCTGCATTGATCCTTAAATAGCCTTTAAAAAGTTAGAAACAGACAGAAATGGTTTTGGAATTAAAAATAAATGAGTGTAAGAACATAAGTAAGTTAGGGACACCTGGGTCATTTCCTTGGTCATTTTTTCCATTTGGAAATTTAAAAGCTTTGTCAGGTTTAGGCCTACTACACATGCACCACAGTACGTCAACGATATTAAATAACCCAATGTTCAAAACCGTGGAAAGAGACCTTTACCTCAAGGTAAGCTTTAAAAAGAACACTGACACAAAACCTTAATTGACCTCATGTTTTACCATCTAATACCTAAAAACTGACATTCTGATTAGTAGCAGATGCATGTTACTCACTCATGGGTCGGGTGTGTGTGCACTGATAAAACAAACACTATTAAAACCAACAATAAATTATTTAGTGTGTCAGTGTGCACCCTTCTCTATGGGACACTTCCCACTGCGGGGGATCCCAGTGGGGATCAGAAAGAAGGAGCAGCTGCCGGTCTCTCACCACGCCAGCCACACTAAACTCATGACGTGCGCTTCATTAGCTCTGCCTCCTCCCTGCTAGGCCTCTATCAGCCTCTATCGACTGGGATGTCACCTGACAGTCAGACTCTCACATACATGTACACGCACACAAAAATGCACAATCACCCCCGACTCTCATCTCACAGAAATGCATAAGAGAGAGCCTGCACTCGAACAAATACTCAAAATGCTTTGCAATTTGCTCTCGTGAGGCCACACGCAGCCGTCTGGCTGCTGTGTTCCCATCCAGCTGCAGAAGCCTCTGTCTGATCTGATCATCTGCTGTTAATTGAGCACTTGGAGAAAAGAAGAGTCTCTTACCACGAGGTGACAGCAGCAAGTTGTGCTCCAAACACAAGGATGACCTTTACGAGATGTCCTGCAGAGATTGTGTGTGTGTGTGTGTGTGTTTTTTTCCTCCATCTTTGTGAGGACCAATGTGAGTTTTAGACCAAAAGAGCTGGGATGTTTGCATGAGGTGATTATAATTTGGTCCTTGCTTTATCAGAGCTCTTTATATAGTTTTACACTACTACTATACCTTGGAAATAGAAATAGGTTTAGATTAAGGTTTTTGCATAGCTGATACATTCCTAGCAACCTCAATGTGACAAAAAGACTGCAGGATTTCATTTTACACTTCGATTAATGTATGGAATAAACAAACCAGATATAAAATAGGCAGATACTTCCACCTTCAGATAAAGTCCCTGCTTCCTGTATTTATGCTATACAATCTAAACATAGCCAACAGTCCCCAGGCTCTAAAGTCATATTTAACAGGTATGACAGTGGTATTGACCTTTTCACTACAGTCTGCTGTTAATGCTTCTGTACTTGCATTGTTGTATAACTGTGCATGCACAATACTCTGATATTACTTGGGATATTGCTTCAACTTCTGGGCATTGGTGAAATAAGTCAATCGCATACAGAAGGTCATTGTTTTTATGTTAATACACATCTTTCAACATGTTGTCTCATTCATATTTACTTTTGGTTTAACACCCTGCACATGAATCACATATTGTATATAGTGGACTGAGTCGCTGCAGGAAACCACACTATTAAGCAGAAGTACAGCACCACTCAGTTCAGCATCACGCCCTTCAAAACCATATTAACAAACAATATAATACGGTATGATTCAGTGACTGATGGCTTGTTGTAATAGCATATGACACAGCGATCAGACATCGTTACATATAATTCCTGTTAATGTCTGTTAATCAGATACAGTAGAGCTCATTAGATGTAATGGGACACTCCCTTCTCAACAGCACATTAACCTGGAGGTTATCCAGTCTGGCTGGTTTCCTTCAGGTCACCACATACAGCACACACAGCATTTGACTTTAAAGCTGTGTTCTTGCTGCTCGAGCAGAAGATGTGTCTGTAGGTGCAGCTGAATCATTGGTATTACAGCCAGTTACAGGCTTACATAACTGTAATATGATAACCAACACACACATACACAAACACGTCAACCCATTCTCCACAGCTGTTAATTGAAATTCATCTCATATCTGTTTTTTTTCATCTCAATAAAACAGGCAAACCCTGAGGAAGCAACAATTTGCAACGATCAACAAAAGAATCATTCTTGTTGCTGGTTGTTACTGCTCAGTCAGTCAGTCAGTCAGTCAGTCAGTCAGTCAGTCAGCCAGTCAGTCAGGAAGCTGCTGAATAGAGTAGAACAAAAGCAGCGGAGAGGCCACACCTGGCCCGGACACCTGGTGAGCTGCACAGCATCAGCACATACACGCCACTATTGGACATTTGCGTGTGGTCGATCTCCTCAGCAACAGGCAGAGGAAACAATGCAATCAGGCACTTAGCAGCCATAGCAGAGAGGCTGTCCCTGGATTTAAGCAAGCAGCCTAATAAATATTAGTGTAACAGGGCAGGTTAAATGAATAATAGTATTATGTAATCATCAAATGATGCCACTTCAATTTTAATGTCAGTAATGAGGCAGCTAGTGGAAGGTATATTCAATTTATATATATATATATAGAGAGAGAGAGAGAGAAAGAGAGAGAGTGAGAGATCCATCCAGGGTGGGGGTGAGTGAGACTTTTGTTGACAGAAAATATGTGCAGCCATGAACAGAGAAACTCTTGTGTTCCTGTAATCCTCTTCCCACTGACACCCACCTCCTCCCCTGATAGCTTTTTGATCACTGGAAACTTGTGTCAAACTTACCCTGGTGTAGGAATCACTCACTTTTGGTCTAATTGTTATTCATGTATTGTTATAAAATAGTCAAATATTGCCAATCATACGCTTGAAAAAAAAAGATTTAGAGCTTATTTCATCATGCATTTTCAGTTCCTAATTTCCTGTTTTACAGTGATGTAGTGCATAGGATTTGTTTCAATCAATCAATCAATCAACCAATCAATCAATCAAACAACCAAACCGGTGTGTGTGTGTGTGTGTGTGTGTGTGTGTGTGTGTGTGTGTGTGTGTGTGTGTGTGTGTGTGCTGTCCATGGTGCTGAATTCTCTCTTACAGTCTATTGCACAGAGAGAATGAGGATACAACATCACATGTGATTTTCCTCTGTAAAGGGTTAGATTTGTCTAACACTATTTTGCACTTTTGGCGTCATGTGGACAATATCCAGAAGTTGGGGGCATGAAAGGTTTAGGACTAAACTAGTCATTTATTTCCTGTTCTAGGGTTGTTTGTTTACCATCTGGAACACAGTTTACCCACCTTTGCAGCCCACACGCTGCCCGTCTCCTCGCACGACTTGTGCGACTGTCTGTCTGTGAACACACTGCACATCATCGCACCTCGCACCGCGAAGCCGGAAAAAGGATATGGCCACTCGGTGATTTTCTTGGCGTACTTCCTGACCATGTTGTCCTCGCTGAAGATAAAGAGCGACCTGTTGACGGTGAAGCAGTTCTCCCTGACGGGGATGGGGTTGTACAGGGCCATGGTGCGGGCACGCTGCGCTTTGGTCTGCTTGAACGCTGGAGAGATGCCACCGGTGGACACGGCCGCGCCGTCGCGGTTCCTGTTGCGCTCGGACCCTCCATCCCCAGAGCTCAACAAGCCCGGGACGTCGTCTCCAAATCGGGCCATTCTGTCAAAAAAGCAAACGGGTTCCGGGGGATGGGTGGGTGGAGGAAGACAGGGTGAGGACAGAAGGTTATAGTCTCCTCGGAAGCAGGGCGCGGTGCTCCGCTCCGTGTGGCGGCAGCACGGTGGCGAGCTCCTGGTCAGCTTTAGTCCATTATCGGGTTTACTCAAACTAAAACCGATGTCACTTTAAAATCAGCCAACATGTACAAAATTGTGTCTAGCGTGTCGCTATTAGGTCCACGAAAGGAGCCGCAGCAAAGAAACAATCCCCCTCCTCCTTTTCAAGTGCGCTCCGCGTAAAAAGCACATCCATCCAAAAAGTAACTCATATTTGCCTCATTTCACAATCCGCAGTCTTAAAAAGAAGCTGCGAAAAGAGATGTCGACGATGCATTTCTTCCTAGCGTTTTATCCATCCAAACACTAAAAGCTGTAAGAGGTCACGTCTTCAGCCATCATCAGACCCAGGAGCGAAAAGAAGAAGAGCAGGCTGATCCATGGGTTTTTAAAGAAAGCAGCAACAGTCCACTGACTAATTCAGAGCACATCACTCCTTTCTGCGCTCTCCTCCTCTGTTCATCACCTACCACAAGAGCATCATCCTACTGCGTGCGTAAGAGCACGACAAGGGGAGAAAAAAAAAACTTTGCCTTTTTCCACAACATTTCCCCCCTCTCGAAACAACGCGCAACGCCAAAGCAACAAGCTGTCAAATAAAGGAGGTGTCACAAAAGGGAAAAGAAGGATCGCCTGAATCCACCTTGTCTGCAGTGGTACAGTGATTGGAGCGTCTCCCCTTTTTTGAACACATGAGCAGGAGAAGTGTTTCTTAATGCGACAGGATCATCACGCTTCTGCCAAGCTGTCCAACACAAAACGTGTGTTAACAGCAAATTAAGCCTGAGAAAAACAGTTAAACAAGTAAATAGACACTGCTCCCTGTAAACTGACCAAATAAAAAAACGTAACCAGAAAACACATTATATACTACTCCAAATATCCACTGACTTTATGGTTTTCTTGGAAATGCACATAAGCTACGTAAGACAAGACAACTTTAAAATGCCTATGGGATCACTCCAGATTTTTATGCGACTGGTCAACTAACCTGTGGAAAAGGGGGCAAGCTGCTAGTTTAACTTTATCTGTTCCCCGTGCACAGTCACGCCTCAGAGTGAGCAAACTGAAGCTGATGCATCAGTTGTGGAGGAGAGCATAAACACCTGTTGTGAACTAGGCTCCCCAGCCCCTGCAAAACACTCAGGAAGACAGTAGCAAGCATCTTTGACTAATTACAGGGTTCAAACCCTGTTATTTGGAGGCCTGATAGTGAAGTGGACAGTTGTGCTGCTATGTGCTGCCTGGAAGTGATTCCCACAAGATCAGGGATTTTCACAATGGAGATTGAAATAGGAAGGGAAAGCCCTATTGAAGTTGGTTTGGAGGTTACATTTGTAAGGCATGAGACACTTTCCACTTCCACAAATTCAGTATATCCCAACCAACACTGAACATCTGTTCCCTTGTCATATACATTGAAAACAATTTTTCAGACTAAATGTTCCATGTTTTTATCTGGTTTCCTAAATAGATTTTAATGTGTTATTGAATCATATGTATTTTTTTATAAATAATTCTAACATGTACTACCCTTCTAAAACCAAGCTAATTATATATATATATATATATATATATATATATATATATATAGTCCCATGTTTCAAAACTGCTCAGGATTCCATGAAGCTGTGATGTCACAATTATACACTCAGCACCCACTACCCACTCACAGCCAATCAGAGGAGAGGTTATATATTGCAGTGATTTTAATCACTTAGAATACGGGCCTTTTAAAGCACAAAACCACAGAATGGGCTTTAATTTATCTTCAGCATCTGTGGTGTTGCTTTTCCTCGTGTAACGATATGACAATCCTGTCCAATGCATGGGCACTGTAGGTAATGTATAGTCAATCCCATGTGCAACATCCTGTTAAATATTCACTTGCAACTTAAATTTGTATTCATCCGCAGATAAAAATAGTCCTTAACAACTGCTCTAATTTCTCCTGTTTGAGCAACATCTGGTGAAAAGTACAATGCACATCTCCTACAGGAAATGAACGCACCTCTTCAGAAATTGAAACTATTATTTGTGTCTGTTTTTTTTTTTAATGAATTATGACTCCAGAAGGAACCAATGTGTTTGAGGCGATAATAGAGCAAGGGAAGTCTTAAAGTATCAAGAGGCTAACCAACACTTTGGTGATTTTAGTATTTTCACGGGATTCGTTAAAATTAAAGAAACAGGTAGGATAATAGCACTCTTACCCTTGAAATGAGACAATAAGGCTCTCTACTGAAAAGATAGGTGTCAAGAGACTGAATAAAAGCTCTTATTCTCAAACAGTATCCAGCAGTGGCACCAGGGAGGAGTCAGTGCACGTAATACTTAGCTGATGACAGAAAACAGGAGACAAAGAGAAGAGGAACCACGGGAGAGCATTTACCACCACACTGACACTGACACTGATGGGTATTTAGTGATGGTGTAATGACGAAGGCAGTGATCAATGGTGTGTGGCCTCCAACTCATTAGTGCTCCAACACATTATGGCCATTAAAAATAGAACCCATAACAGACAGATATCAGACGTCTGCTCATTATGCTCAGATGTACCAGCGATTCTCAACAGGCTCTTTTAGTCTAACTGTTATAAAAAAAAAATCACATTTCTTGTTTGTTTTGTTTTTTGTATTTTCAACCTCAGCTAAGCTTGATAGGAATATTACCGCAGTAAGCCTGTACTAGTGATTGTTTTCCGTCGGGACGAGCAGCAGCAGCGGTTTTGTAGGCTGAGAGCAGCGAGGAGTGGATTATGGTAATTAGGTGTTAGCAACAGGGATGATTAGGATGGAGGGATGATGGTTCCTTTCTGGAAAGGAGCCAACGGTTAAAGAGTCTTTGTTGTAAATGATGCTTTGAGTCAGTAGTTGTTTTTTCCTCTCTAATTGAAAACCCATCTTTTGAATCAACAAGTTATTTTGTTGAAGGTGTATTATTCCTGGGCTCAGATGGACTGACCTCCAGCTTGTTTAAACCTGTGAAACCATAACCAAAGTTATGAAAATAAAGCGAGGAAGGCAACAACACAGCATCAGTACCAGTATCATTATATGTTGACGATGAAAAAATCTTTGAACCTTTTGAACTTTAATAAGTTAACCCTGGATTTTTTTTTGGTAAATGAAATCTAATACGATCATAGATGCTAGATTTGAAGGTTTATATGTATTATGTGTAAAACTCACTTAACACAACACTATTTACTCGCAACCATTCATTTGTGTGTTTTTCAGTGATTCAATTAATCATAATATAGATAGTATTTGTAATTTGAGGTTTTTTATGTATATGCATCTGAAGAAAAGCAACAAAAAATATGCTAATAAGGTGAGTGTCTTTTTTAATTATTTATTTTGTTATATCGATTCATAAAAATCCATAATGGTGTGAGATAAAATGTGAAATTAATACCTGATGTAATAGACACATGAGCCATTCAAAACAACAGATATACAACGAGATTGAAATTTAAAACCAATGTTTGCAGTGTAAAGTTACAGAAGGTAGATTTTTCTGGAGAACCACTGACATCGTAGACTTATTGTCCCCACTTTAAAATAGCTGTTGGAGATGTCTAAATTGCAAAAAATCGAGCTGAGGAACACAAGGTTACCACGGTTACCTGCTGTCTTGACAGCAGGTTGACTGTCTCTGCTCTGGTAAATAAGACTTAGTGCCACAGGGCTGATGTGTGAACAGAGATTTCAATTCAAAAAAGGCAATGTGTGCACTAAGACACCTGTCAGGCTTGTATCTGAAACCTGGTTATTATCATCCTCTGGGTTTAACAGTCCTACAGCTAAATTGGCTGTTTTGCTTCGAGATATACAGTAAATACTCCTGCATGTGAGTTCAACACACATGTGCTTCCGTGTTTGTGAACATTAGAATAATTTCCTTATTAAACAGCCAATATCTTTCCCCCATGCTCCGGTGAGTTTAATTTACGTGGCTTTCAGTGTGGCTCATCCCACTCTCTGAGAGAACTCAAACTATTCCCATGCTCACAGTAGTGAACCATGTTTTAACCACCCAGTCGCAGAAATAATCATATCTAAAGCACAAACAACCAAGAGAGCCAACGTTTTTCGTAGTCTGCATATTTTTCCTAATAAAACATCCACAGAAGGGATATAATTTACAAAGGGTTATTTTCTTTTACTAGTTTTGCTCTGTCCAACATATATTTGGAGCGGAGGTGTAGGAAGATGACACATTTATAAGGCAGAAATGATGCACAGCTCTGCTAAAAATATCAGATTATGACATGAGTTTAATGCCATGTACTAACTCAGCAAGGATAATAGGACGATATATACTGTGCAAAAGAGCAGTGCAAGACAGAGTATAAATAAAACTCTACATATAGAAAACAAAACTTTTAATGGGGAATAAAGGAAAATCTACTCCAACAAATTTAAAACAGTAACATTTTGAAAAATATGCATATTTACTTATTATCTAGTGAAATAATGACAGTTTCATAGAGCTGAACAATATCAATCTGAAGGCCACTAATATTAAAGGATTGACTATTCTCACACACACACACACACACACACACACACACACTGCAGGTGTTTCTATTTTTTATTCCTTTGTGGATCATTTAAATTGAAATCCAGCTAAATAGGTGAAATGTAATAGGGAAAGCAAAAGAAAAAAAAGGAATCAATGACTAAATGAGATGTAGTGTAATTGAAAGCCTGTACGTGCTGGTAGCTAATGTAGTGAGTAAGATACATTATTTACACATTGCTGTAAGACAGACAAGCGAGAGAGAGAGAAAGAGAGAGGGGGGGGGGGGGGGCAAATGAGGAATCTGGGTGTCTGTCTGAGTTCAACGTGTCAACACATTTTCATCAGTGGCGAACGCACTCGACAGCTATGGAGCTTTAATTGTGCAGGTATAAAAGAGCAGGTTAAAATACAACCAGACAGAGCAACCCTTTGACATCATTTAAGAGTTTTAGAGGCTTCATTGTCATCTGATTTTATTGTAGCTCCTAATTTTAATTTTATTTTATGTGGTCTTATTTCAAACACTATTTGTTAAATATGAATCCCCGCAACAAAGGATTCTGATTAGTGAAGTGTAGTGTTTTATGAATGTTCATCCATCCACAAGCATGAACAATTCTATTCTTTGTATTAAATAGATTTTAACAAAGCGGCATGCTGAAGTAACTTGAATCCTTTTTTTTTTAAGTCTTTCTGGGTTACCCAAGCATTAAATTGTTTTCAAACAACAACAGCACTGGTCGACTGCACATTCTGCTGAATTTACAGACTTTACTTCTCACACTTTGCAAGATTTTCCACCTCTAAGAAGATGAGGCAAATTCAGAGGGTTGAGTGGAAAGAACAAGGTTGTAGTGGGAGTGAAAAACAAATAAGATAAAATAAATAAATAAATAAATAAATAAATAATGAAAGATTTGTATAATACTTGTTACCATATCATCAAACATCTTACCAAACAAAGAACATTGGTTGCTTTGTGATGATGGAAGGTGAATACTACACTACATGCACTGTGGTGATTGAAATGCTTTTGAAAACACATTTGCATATATCCTTAAAGTGCATTCACCATCACCACAGTCAGACATCACCTCTATGAATATCACATCCAACTTCAAGTTATTGATTAGTGACCAAGGAGCCAAAACTCCCTGTCTGCTCTTTGTTTATTTGCTGTAACACAGACAGAATATCGTGAGCCACCGCTCTCCCTCTCTGTGCTGGTCTGAAGAATTTAGGTTGATTGAATAGTTTCGTCGCCGCCACAATTTAGCTGTGTAAACTTGCACTTGGTCTTTTGAAGAATAGATTTTGCTACACAAAGCCTAGGAAAAGCAAGTGTATTGCTTTACTAACCAATATGCATATCCAGTTATGGTAGAGGAGCACTTTACTGCGTGGATGCAAGGAACACGTTGGCTTAAACTGCTGGTGCTGTGACAAACGCTATGAAAACATTGAAAAATACAGACTCATACTTACACAGAACATGTCATTCCAATCATCTAAATTTTAAGCTGAATTTACGGTTTCCCCTCAACTTGCACAGTCACGTTACATTTGGACTGAAAACTATGTTGCCGTATGAGATATGGCTCAAAACACAATACCCATGGACTGGTGGAAAATGGGAACTGAATCAGCAGAGAAAAAAAAACGGTCTGTTCTTGCAGTCTGTTGACACAGCTGATGTATGTTGCTGAATGTCTGGCTAATTAATTAATATGGGTGAACACATAACCGTATTGGCAAATGCAAAAGCAGAATATGTTTCAATCCACGGGATCCTTTCTATTCCCAAAAGTAATGAGCACAGTTCACAATTGGAACATGGATGAATATTTGGTTTTGAATACAGCACCAACAACTGTATTGAGTTTCCATTGGTTTCATTTAACATTTTACCAAAAAAAACTTCCAAAGTGAGATAAATGAACATATACTTTACTTACAAAAAAAACAATATGCATATTATGTTCTTATTTGATGATATATCATTAACATTGAAATAACATATAACATTATGAACATATTGTCAGTATGGATTAAATATCAGTGTCATGCACTTGATTGGCACATCAGCCAGAGATTTTGATGGTTGATATTCTCATTAATGAGAATACACTATGTGAAAAAGCAGTGCAAGGCCTACAACAACAGCAAAGTGTACTCCACGTATAAGAAACAAACTTCCATTGACAGACAGTCTTCTCCCACAAAACAGTAACATCTTAAGAAATATGCATCTTTGGTTCTTAGCTGACAAAATAATAATGTTTTTATGGAGCTGCTCAATATCAAATATGAAGGTCACTGATACTAAATGGCGCACAACTGGAGACATGGATAAAAATCTTAGCTACATCATGAACAACTGTGTTCAGTTTATAATTGTTTCATTATTTATTTATTAGCATTTCACCACACTTTTTTGGTAAAAGTGGGTTACTTTTTTTAATATTGTTCACCTTAAATAACTTAACATATTGTCAGTATGTGGATGCTCAAATCTCCCAAACATGTTTATTCAATAAAGTTGCCCCAAAATAAGCATGCATTGGGTCAGTGTGCCATTGTCCAGTGCGCAGATTTCAAGGTGACAGAGAAAAGGTTGGGGCAAACAGAGAAGGACAGACAGACGACAAAGCCAGGCCCTATTGATGTGGCAAGATGAAGAAGGGGCTGGGGGATTGGACTATATTTAGCTTCATTGAGATGGTAATGGTTGGAACATGAGAGGACTCTCTACCCAACCCAGATTTCTGCTCTCCAGTGTTGTCTTCCTCCTACTTGTTTCCTAGCAACTGAACTGACATGCCCCCTATTCCCAGCCCTGTGAATCTGTCTCGTAACCCTAGTTTTTACGGAATAACCTATATAACTCATTGTTCCCCAAGGGGAACTGAGTTATGGTTGTTGTCTCCAGATAAATAAAGACTCTGTCTACAAGCATGCTGTTGTTAGCCTGCTTTCTTCTTCCAGATTGCAAGTTTAGAGTGGTCAGAGCAACAAGTTGGGCATTGAACGCTGTTCTGCATTTACCAACAAAACAAACATAATGTTGACATGCATACAGCTGCCTTGGAGGCTCAATGAATTAAAGCAGCTTAATGGATAAAGACAGAGAGCAGTGTCTTTTAAGATGCTCTTCATGGACTGAATGGTGAATTTATTGGGTGTTGAGAGGATTAGCTTACTGATCTGATCATTTTGAGAAATTCATTGAGGCTAAAGCAACTGATAAAAACACTGCAATGCAGTCTTTGGCACCAATGCTGCATGTCATGGTGAGCATCCTCATATTCATACTTAAGTAAAGTAATGAAAATAAAGGCATTTTTATACATATCTATCATATAAACAACCATTCCACAGAAACAGAACATTTCATCGTCTGTAGTCGAGTGTCATTGCAGTGACAAAAAAATGTCTTATTCAGTTTGTGAGTGACATTTTTGTTTGTGTCCTTAAGCATTTGCAGGTCCTGGAGGTTAAATGACACAGATGACACATCACAGGAGACGTTAACTTATGTAGGCCATATTTATATAGTTTGAATAATCAATGTAAAATAAAAGAACACAACAGTTCCACAACAGTTCCATCAGGCTGTTTTAATGTACATTTTTCAATAATGTCTGACATTTAGCCAATAAGACAATATAATCTTCATATACGTGTCTAATTCGTATATGATATCTCTTTCTAATTATTGTCTAACACAACTCATGTCTGTAGTAACATTGCAATGTCACTCTTGCTCTAAAATCTGTCTCATGCTTCAGTTTCCTTAAAGTTTTAATTTCCTGTTTTAAGTCGAGGGAAATAAAATTGCTGAGCGATGGTCACCATCTAGTGGTAAAGAGAGGGACTACATTAAATCACAGCACCAATTTAGATTGTTGTGTCCTTTTTGGAGACACTCCCTCATGTACACTAATGTATACAGTGCTGGTACTTTGAAAGGTTAGAATTGTCATTTGGATTTGGATCATTTTTTGTGAATGATTTTTGTGAAAATATATTAATAATAAGTTAAATCAAAACTGTAAAAATATACTATGTTTAAAGGTTTTTATTCTACAAGCTTACAACACACGTGCGTGTGTGTGTGTGTGTGTGTGTGTATAATTATAGTAAATGTATATACTATGTAAACATAGTATATTTTTTCCCCAAAAAACATTAAGGGGGTTTGTAGAATGTTTATATTTCTTGCTCAGGGGTTTACAGACCTTTCCTTAAGACAAACATCTCAATAACACAGTGCAAAACTGAGAAGAAAAAAAAAGGATTGAATCACGGTGATGGAAATCCATCATCTTACAGTGAAACGGAAGAATGTGGAGTAATCTAAAAATCCATGAATAAGGAATTTCCAACCTGTGCAGGCAAGGAGGGAGTGAGTAGTTCTCTGTGACTTCTCTGTGCTACAGTCATTTTTTTTTATTAAATTAAACCATCTATTAGCTCATATATCTATCTGGCACAAAATTAAAGTGAATGAAAAGAGTGTTAATAATCAAACTGGCAGCAAGACAGATCAATATCGCCAACAGGCAGCTGTAAATTTATCAGTGTGTGTGAAGGGCCTGCTCATAAGCAGAGGGCTGGTAGGCTGCTAGTTGGATGCTTGCTCCTGAGGGTTGGGAGAAGCCGGTGAGCGTGCAGTGTGCATGAGTGATGTCTGAAGTCATCACTAATCCAACCAAAGCTGCAATGAATATAAGGCAACTGGGTGAACTTGCTTACTGTGTTTTCCACAGCAAAGGTCTGGATCAATGCTCAGACTTGGCAAC
The DNA here is from genome assembly GCA_036785175.1 of Eupleurogrammus muticus. Classification (NCBI taxonomy): domain Eukaryota; kingdom Metazoa; phylum Chordata; class Actinopteri; order Scombriformes; family Trichiuridae; genus Eupleurogrammus; species Eupleurogrammus muticus. The sequence continues at coordinate 12,890,764 of JAYKQN010000006.1, forward strand.
AAGCCCCAAAACTGAAAATAAAATAAAATCCCAAACATCTAATCTAAGGATACCACGTCAAAAAATTTACAATGATTTTACTCAGACTGTCCTAGCAGCTGCAGATTGGCCATGCTTGATTTTCACTGCACATGAGTGAGCATATACACACAACATTAACCAGCGGCTTCTTAAGTGGCAGCTGCTCTGATCTGGAAAACACAGCTACTGTGCAGACAAGCTCGACTGAAGCTGAATCACGCAGACTGTGGATTAGAGATGCAGCAGACAATGATAATTTAACATTATCTGAATGAGAAGACATCACAGTGTTGTGTCAAAATTAAACCTAAAATGAAGATTTTACACTTGTATGAGGTTTCACTTTCTTGTTCTCATTGTAGCCTTGAAAGATTTATTCTCTTCACTGTGTGAATCCCCAGTTGGTTTGATGCCTCTCTCAACAAATCCACCCATAAATTTCAGATGCCATCACAATATTCAATATAAATAAATGATTAGTTTGCAGGGTGAAAACCATCCATGTGTCGGAAGCAGTTCTCAGTAGCTCCACTAGAGGTCAGACACATGACACCGAGACGGCAGTTTTGCTGCTATGTTGGATATTGATGACAACTCAGTTTGCTTACACAGCACCTTCTACTCATTTGTCAAAACTGCTCCCCTGTGGGACCACATAACTGTAGGGCTGCAAACATATGGACTCCCTCTGGTTTTGGTAGGAGGAGGGGGTCATGGATGTGATGAATATCTCTCTCACTATCATACACACACTCATTTCCTACACAGAGACATGCACACACACTTCAGGCACCTCTGGCTTGTTTCCCCGCGTCTTCATCTCAAAACAAAACCTATAATGTGTCGTTGCTATTGATGCTGACCGCACACCACACGACCTATCCCTAAATTATAATCTCAAAACAGGGGCCAAAAAAGGCAATTTAGAGATAGCTGGGGCTCGGCTTTAGGCCAATTTGGCTTGAAAGCGTCAGTAGCTGAAAGAAATCCTGTTGCACTACAAACGTATTATTTACTCCAGTAAGGTAAACAGCATTGAACCCTGAGAACACAGCAAAATCATCTTTGATATTTAAATCTGAAGCTTTTGAATAAATGAATCCCACATTCATCATAGTCAACGATTCAGGACTGTCCAGAGTGGCACATGATGGCCACAGTGTAGGCTACACACACAATAATGTAAACACACCACCCATATAAACAAACCCATACTCACACACACACACCTATCAACGCAGCTCATTAATGTCTTGTTCCTAAATGGTTGAATCAGCTATAAGACCTCAAAACAGCAGCATGGAGAAGTCTTCACTTCCCAGTTGTTAAAGTATAAATAGCCTATAAATCCTGCATAAAGGCATTTATTATAATATCTGTCTTTCAATATTTTCAGACTTCTCTAGTCATCTCTGTTTCTCACAGTCTAAATGAAGACTTTAAAATGGTTAAATTGGACACTATAGTTTTTGTTTTTTAGCTCAGTCACCCAGTGCAACTGAAATCCTGGTTTGTCGGATTTTTGGACAATGTGAGAAATCTTCAATATCAACTTATCCATCAAAATACTGCAATTTTTAATAATTTTAATGATTGAGTTCTCCCAGTTGTCCGAGGAACAAAAGTCACTACTTATAGAAATACAGACATAATACATACAGGTGGCAACAACTGCTATCCTTTCTTATACTGCATTTTCCTTTCATCCTCCTGTCTTTTCTCTACTACTTTGTGTTTTCTTGATTTAAGTACATCTGGATTGTACCATTATTTTATCTAACTGTTTGGCTTTTTATTGTTGTATTGCTTTTTAAGCACCCTGCTGTTGCTTTGTCTGTCAAGCACGTTTTAAAATGTGCTATATATATAAAATAATATATTCCTGATTTACAGCTTGACAATGAATAGGACACAGATCGGAAACTAAAAAGATAGGAAACATCTTTACATGAGTGTTTTATTTGTTGGTAAATGTGCGCATATGCTGGTGAAACAAAATGACAGGTCACATTGCTTCCTTCCTGTGATAAATGGTTTTATATGATAGGGCTGTGTGTGTGACCAGCTGCTCAGAAAATATCTCCAATATGCCTTATTAAGAGTAAACAAAAAATAAAATTACATGAATATTTTACATGTAAATATTGGCATAAATGTAGAATCAACACAATTAAAATATAGTTTAAAGGCATATCATCTTTGAGCACAGATTCACCTGGAGGTGGTAGGTCACATCTCTGATAATATTGATGACTAATTTAACTATATTTTCACACCAAAAAGCACGTTTCTATGTATTTTCATATCAAAATTCAATCACATTTTCTTCTAGTAAAAAATATCATGTGATATTTCTCATCAAGTCTGGAGCAATTTCATCCAACAGTATCATTATATCCACCTGTCAGTCAAAGCAAGTAGTCCATGACAGAACATTCCTTGGTTCTTCCTGCACATCTAGTGTTAGCCCATTTTTTAATGGTCCATTTAAAGTCCTACTATAGTTTTGTCCTGCATGCATCTCCTGTTTCTAGGTGAAATATGTTCAAAATGCTGTTTCAGGTGAACTTTAATCAGCATTGTGTGAACTAAATAACTAACAAGGACCCAAATGGATCAGACATTCATTTATATCTAAAGTTTTAAAATGCAGCTACTAGTAAAAACTTTGGGTGCTAATATTATATGTGCATAAGTTATGAATTTTTCTTATGGAGGAGTGTAAAGTGAGTTTGATGTAGCCTTCTCCTCCTCTGGCAGCGGTTTTATTTCCCAGAAGCACAATTACTGTTAGACACTTCTTAGAGTGCACTTCCTTAAAATATGAAGATAAATTGAAACGTAAATTATATCCAGTACAGAGCCTGGAATATTTAAAATATTGCCTGTAGTGAGTGAGTTATCAACCCATCTATGGTCTTTATTTATTAAACAGATAATAAATGTTGCTCTACGCATGTGCCTGCAAACCATGCACATTACTACTACGACTACAAATCAGAAAAAGAGAGAGAGAGAGAGAGAGAGAGAGAGAGAGAGAGAGAGAAATGTCATGTGGTGTTGAATGGGAGGAGCAGAGGCCATATTTCATAAAGGTTCTCTCGAGAGATTTAGGTGTCAGTAAAGCAGGGCATGAGTCCAGAGATGCATGGTCGCAACATTTAAGACAGAAAGTGGAACGGGGGCATCGCAGTGATATTCTGCAATAAGTGAAAATATCAAACCAGCTGATGATCTGAAATATAATTATCTTCAGATGTAATGAAAAAAAATTAAAAATCCATTTTTGTTTCAGCCGTGGAGACATTTCAAGCAGAGTGTGAAATGAGGATCACACACCTCCAGTCCCCAGAAATGGGAACCAGCGCTGGTTCCTCTGGAAATGGTGCGTCAAAGCACCCAAAGTGTTTCTAGAACATGCTGGAATCAAAGGGCTCACCTCTTGAAAAGTGATATTTCTAAAAGGTTAGTGGCTAGTTCAGCATTCCAAGTAACCTAAAAAGAGCCTGGAGTGTCCTTTTATTTAAAAGAGGACAGACAAAGACAGGACTGTCTGTACTCTTTTTTCTGCACTCTTGAAGTCTTTCCCATCCCTTTGCTGCTTTCATTTCAGACCCCAGAGCAACATTCAGCCAAACTCGGACACCATCATCCACTGACAGATCATGACAGATCACACATCTCAGTAACTCATGAATACTCTCCATCATCTGTGAAGGTCATCAACAGTGTCATTTTGCATGCAACATCACATATACACACACACACACACACACACACACACACACTTACACACACACACACAGAGGGGAGGGGCAAAGACCAGCAAAGAGAGAGAATGAATGCAGCAGTATATCATTTTATCACTTAATGAGATGCTCTCCACCATAACCCAGCAAACAAGCTAATGTGTCATTGTCCTAAAACAAATATGCCTGCCTGAATTAAACGGAAACATGACTAGAGAGTGTGTGAGCGAACAAACATTTCCACACTTTTCCCCCGACACACATTTTCTCTCTCAATAACACCGCTGTCTCCATTCTGCATAATGTTTGACAGACACATGGTTTTATGTGGCGGAAAATGGCTTTTCAGCATGTCATCATTAATAATTCACTTATGACAAACAGCTCTGACATTTTACACTGTGCTGGGTGTCTGTCTGACACTGACAGAAAGACTATAATGAAGGAGAAGGAGACAGAGAAGGGAAGAGACAGATTCTCACTCAGTTGAGTACTAATGAAATTAGAAAGGGTCAGCACTACTGAAGTGTCAGACATTCAGTAGTAAAACTGTGCTGGAGGGAGGAAGCAAAGCTCCCAGTGATGAAATTTTAGAAATTATCCGTCGACTACAAATAGAGTTGAAGTGAGTTTCTGCAGATTGAAGAAACATGAACAACAAAGTGGAGGGAAATGATACTGGATGTAGCACAAAACGATCCTAAAGGTGCAGTCAAGCCCCTAAAGCTGTAGTTAAATTGGCATGAATGAGAAATGACTTTTCAACTGCACGGCTTGCTGTCCTATTATGCTTCTATTTGACCATCAATCACACACTCCCTCCGCTTTCAACATACAAACGAGAATAAGGAATGTATGAATGAGCTTCTGGCAGACTTGCTGGCAGACTAAGTGATGGACTTTGTAAACTCCTACGCCTCCTTTCCTGAAAATCTGTCTGCAGCTCAACAGGTTGAGAATAAGCAACCGTGTGGGAGCAGATGCTCTTTCAGAGCTGATGCTTTGTGGGCAGACAAACACTGACAGGAGCAAACAGACTGACACCAGAGGTGACATCACCCTTTCCCGGATGATATTATTAGCTTTCCACTGGGTTTTATCTGAGAATGACGGCAACAAATTGCACGGATCAAGCCATGCAGATATTTTTCATTTGAATGTTGTTTTGAAAATAATAACTCGGCCAGAGGAGGAAAACACACACAATGTTGTAGCTTTTACAGTACAGTCACGTCTGTATCCACAAAAACATGGCTACAAAGAAGAGAAGAAAACAAAAAGAGAAGAAATAATAAAAGCAGACGACAATAAATAGGAATAGGAAATATTGTCTAGAGTGTTATAAACTGTATCTATTGGGGTTTATTAGAATGGTTGAGGGTGTTATTGATCAGTCACAATGCTTGCTTGGAACATGTAATATTAATCCTGGACGTGGCAGTGGGAGAAAAAGTGGCCTAAGCAGAGATAGAATCCTGTTTTATCATCATTATTAGTTTTTAAATGAATCGGGCCCCTCAGGTAATTGAAGGCCCAATTTAATATGGTGACATCATGAGAGAATGAACTTTGTGTCACACTACAAATTCACGGGGTGTCCCCCTTGAAGGCACAAAATGGTGTAGTCCACCTACAGACAGGTGACACATGTAATGTAAGGGAGCCTTAATTGAAATTCATGTGGTGAATGAAAGAACCAGTCATCAATCTAATCTGGTCCAATATTAATATACCTTCAGCATTGTACAAACATTTTGCTAAAATAATGTTTAGCAAAATCATCAATCTAAGACATTTGGTCATAGTTTTGCCAAACAGTTCATGCAGACTTAAACTAGCCCCTGCAAAAGAGCTCCCCATTCTTTGTCCTGTGGATAAATAATTAGGCTTGTGCTCGGTGTGTAAAGAATGAGCAGTGACACTACTGCAAACAGGCAATTTTCCAGCAGCAGCAGTGAGCAATGAAGTCAGGCGGACATTTTACAGATGGCCAGAGGCACAGCCAGTGTGCTTCAATCCTGTTGTGATCAGAAGAAATGACGATCACACACAGTCTGTCCAAGTCGGTAAACACTCCTGGCGAGAACAGGACACACAGCAGATAACCACTGATAACACAACACACACACACACACACGAATGATGATGTGCTGGTGTCTTCATCTGTCGTCTGCACCCACTGTGGCCTGCAGTGATTCCAGAATACATCCCCTGTGAAATATTGCCTGAATTGTTGATTTGACATCCCTCCCTCAGCCGTTTATATATGTGCATGTGGATTAGTGGTCAGCATATTGTCAGCTCAAGAAAAATGAGAAATCCTTATAATGGGTCTTAGTGCAGGGTAATCTCGAGACAAATATGAGGGTTTTAATGTTTGAATGATTCAATACCAAAACTGGGGTAAGATCACATTTCACTAATTGTAATTTGGGCTGATATATCTGTTGACATTTCCCTGATTTAACTTGTTGGACCCAAAACATGTTTTGATTATTTTATTTACCTACCATGTAAACACATCACTAATAATATTTTTTTAGTCTTCACATTTAACACATTTAAACAATAACTGGAAAATGGAGAATTAGGAATCTGTGGTGTGTTTACCCATTTGATTGTGAGGGGGAGAAGAGGAGGAATTGCTGTTTACTCTCCTTTTGACATCTATTTTATTAATAACAGTTAGATGCTTTGGTAATTACTGTCTTATCTGTCCTCCGGAGCCACTGGGGGTGCCATTATTGTATCATCAATGCACTCAATCACTTGTTTGTCGTACTCAGCCTGCATCCCTTTACTGTGAAGGTGTGCCAGCAGAGCCGAGGAGGGATTCAGAGAAGAAGATAGGTGACGCACACCAGGTGTACCAGGTGTAACATTAGACTCAGAAGAACGGAAATCAAAGAAAGACTCATTCAGGAAACACACTATCTAGTCGATCTACACAACTCTGCTTGTATTCTGCTTGTACTTGGACAGCATTAAATATCATTCTGGGGCAGTAGCCTAGAGCCTCAGTGAGAGAGCTGTCAGCAGGAAACTGGCCTTGCTTATGCTTGATAGTCTTGCCACACTTTCGGAAGTCTGCTCTGCCTCAATTTCCGAGTTTAGCTTAAAGGGGACTTAATATGCTCATTTTCAGCTCTAAATTTTATTGTGGTACTCAACCGGAGTAGTTTTGCATAATTCATTGCCAAAAAAGGCTAATTATTTATCCAATACGGAACCTTTATGCAGCCCCTCAGTTCACTTCTGTCTGAAACAGGCTGATTTAGCCCCTCTGACTTGTTCACTCTGTGCTAAAGGGCCAGTTTCCTGAGGCTGCATCATGTGAAGCGGATACCAGAGTCACATTAAGTTGCTGCTAGGGATACATCATAAGAGAACAGGAAATAAAGGAAAAGCATAATAGGTTCCCTTTAATGACTCACGGATTATGTTGCCACCAGTTGAACAACTTTAACTGCCTTAAATCTCTACCTTGCAAAATTGAAACAAGCCATTACTCCGACAAAAACAGCAACTGTTCCTATAATTCTTCCCTCTTCATTGAATCCAGCAACACCGGTCGTGAATTTTAGATGATAACTTATGCTTAGGTTGTGTCTTGGTGAAAAGTAAGTGAGTACAGTAAGAGAATTACATTTGAGGATACTTTACTTGAATATGTCTGTTTAATTCTTCTTTATAAATTACATTACAAGGGGAAACTTGCACATCTTATTCCATCCATTTATCTGCCAGCTAGTTACAAGTTATTGTACTTTAAAAATTAAGATTTGACAAAAATATAAATAAAATACAATGCATTTATAGATTAAACTAGTAATTTACAACTTTTTAGATTGTGACCTACTAAAGAAGATGCCCTTTGTCACATTTTAGATATCTATAGTCTGAGTTACTAGAAATTCTAACAATTTCTTATTTAATTTCTAATCTTAACATCTATGATTGATTTATATGAAATAAATTTTGGAGTAAGAAAATATAAAACTGTCAAATATTTCACAAAAAAAAGGATATGGGAGAGGAGTCCAAACACTTAATGGTTTGGCACATGAATTCAGCCCTGCTCTACACTAAAGCACAGACATTACACACACACACACACACACACACACAGTCAAATGGAGTCCAAAAGATTTTTTGTGCTCTCCTCTATTTGTGACAAATATATACTCCTGACGCAGCTGATTCAGTCTGATTACTGTCATTAAGGTAATTTTAAGGCCAACACTGAGTACTGTTATTTCAACAAGCACTTCCGAAAGGACGTCTTCATCCAGACAAATGCTACAAATCCACCCCACACACACACACAGACACACATGCATTGTAGACGCACATATACACATGCATCTGTTTGTGACCAAACAATATAGTCAACAACTTGCTGAAAATAGAACAATATACTAGATTTCTAGTTTTTTTTTTTACTAAATGCCAAGACCGTTTTACAAGCTATGTTGCCTGTTTTAACATGACAATCCTTTAGAAGATGTAGTTTGGAGACACATTAAAACACAGATGAAAAGAAAAGCACTAATTTTGCAATTAGCTAACAGAGGGGTCAAAGGTGTGCAGTTATACATTAGAAAATGGCATTATGACACTATGACTTATACAATCAACACTGAGAGGTAGCTTCCTAATCAAAATACATTCTTTCTAGCAGAGTCGTGCAGGAGGATATGTTAAATCAGTAAAGTCAGTGTTCATCTCTATTATACTGTAATTGGGAAGAGAATCACTAAGACATTAAGAAACATCTTCAGGGAGTCATGGATGTGCACAGTAAATGTCACAGCATTTACCACTGGTTTCTAAACGTCTTTATTACAGTGCTGTTGTAAAGACTATAGGAAAATCTGTGATTTGTGATTTTGGCTAAACAAATAAACTTGACTTTGCCATGAACGGAATTAAGGATCAAGGTTCCTTTTTTACATGATGGTTGCTCTGTATAAAAGTTTATGTGATCCCCACAATTCATTTAAATGTCAAGGCAATCTAGTCAGTAGTGGCTGAAATAGAGACCACAATGAGTAAAGGGACAAACACAATTACTCTGTTGATAACTGGTAGAACACATTGCCCCTGTTTGGTCTAAAATCACACTAATTCCCTTTGAAAAACAAAAGCAGGTGTGCACTTTGGCTTGAGTCCAAGATCTCATTTTCCGTTCTCCTGTCAAGTGGCTTTGGGTTTGCCTCTAAGTGGCCCTGAGAGGTAGATGTTCATGGTTGTAATAGAACCTGACTCACTCTGGCCATTGTCCTCTCAATGGCACAAGTGTAAACCTGACATAGTTTTATTTTAATTATATCAGACAGACCAGAGAAAGTTATACAGTCCATGACTGAACATCTCTACAGGCATGGTAATCCAGTAATGTCCACATCAACTACTGTCACGTGGATTTAAATATCCAATGGGAAGAAATAAGTTCTAATTCAAAGTGACCCATCTTAACGTTCCTAATTCATATTTTGCCCCTCCTGTCCCTCTTGAATCCCTCTCTTTGTCTATTGTATGTCATCCATCTCCTTGTCCTCCACCAGCCTCTGTCTCTTTAGCTATAGCCTTAATTCAGCATGGGATGTAGCATCCTTTACCTGTGGTGAGGAAGGAGGGGGGCACAGTGAGGGCCAATGCCACAAGAGGTGAGCAGAGGGGGGCATCATGGCTATAATCAGCTAGAAATTCCACAGCACCACAGGACAGGAAACCAGTAAATACATACACACACACACGACACACACACATACACACAAAGGGCATGAACATACAATACACATACACAATTAAGAGTACAAGCAAATATATAGGATATACAACAAACTGAATAAATAATATACTGACTGAGCATTAGGGTCATCATTGCAGCAGTGACTGGGATAACGTAACAAACAAGCAGCTGCTGAAATGAAATGCTAATCAGTTAGATTGAGATAGCACTGATGGGCAGATCAATACTTTTCACATTATTGGTTCCTCTGAGTTGATGAATAGATAAACCTCAAGTTTATTTCATTTATCAAGTGCTGCTCGCGTTGCAAAACCTCTCTTAATGCATTCACCAGTTATCATATATAGGACTACATGAATAAAGAAAAACATTTTAATGCATTTATTCAGCATCTCGCTTGTATGCAGGAACGACTATGTACGCCACGTACAGTGGTACTGAAATTCTCAAATTTCGATCTGTCGTTCTTTTTGAGGGGCAAGTAGCAGACATCATAGTTCAAGTGAACGGTTTATTGATCTAGCTTGGTGAGTAGCTGCCTTCAAATGAGTCACATTGTCGCCATCATTCATGACAAGGGTTGCCAGGCATTGGCTGTCCCGATTCCTATGTTCTGAGCAATTGTACCGTCATAACAGGCAGCAGGAGCAGTACGCTATGATAACAGCAAGTGGGCTTGGGCAATAGTGGCAGGAAATGTCAGGGATTCATAAGCGTTTGGCACGTTGGACATGCTGACCAGGTACATATCAGAAAATAAAAAGAGTCATTCATTCTCGACCATCAGTACAAGACACTTGTTTTTCTCTTCCGCTGCAGGATGCACAAATAAAACTGGTAATCATATCCCCAAAAGACCCTAAAAACAAGAGTTTAGGGGTTAATTTCTTAAAAAATGAAAAAATAAATATCCTGATAGCCAGATGTGCAACAGCTGAATGTTTGTGTAAATGTGCAGCCAGCAGAACATGAATTTTCAGATGGAAACTGGATGCAAAGCAAGGGCAAATCGCACTCGGCTGCAATATATTATAGCCGTGCAAAATCTTTTGTGAACAGGACCTTAAAAGGGGGCAAATAATGGTGCGTTTTTCAAGGTGCCGTCAGCAGCAGCAGCAGCAATTCTTTCTTTGTGAATTCGCCCCTGCGACAACAAAACTGCTCTCAATACTATATATTAACACAGCAATGTTTGCTAAGAGCTGCTTCAATAAAAAGCAGTTGCTGTTATCATATTAACAAACATTGACAGCGTAATACAACTATTCTGCTGTGATCTGTTTCTCCGCGCTATGAGAATTGTGAGCAGATGTGACCATTCAGAAAAACAGCCCGTAGAAAAGGCATCATACTCACTCCCACTCCTTGCGTCGTGCCTGTGGTGTGCTGTGAATCTTATGAGCCTGGTGGGCTTTCACGATGTCCCTCTGCTCAATCAGTCCCCCCCGACGCCTCTTCATCACGTTGGGACTGACCGCCAAATCTCCATCCACCCCCAGCGTCCCCCCGCCGACATCGAATGATGAGGTCACATCAAGAGAGAGGCCGAGGCGGTTTTGGTGAAGGGATGGCACGTGGCCAGATGTGTGTGGGAGGTAAAGGGTCTCGTAGCTGGTGGACAGGCTCTGGGGCTCCAGGAGGGAGTGGGACAGGCTCGAGCCCGCAGCCAGTCCTGCACGGTGTTTCTGCCATGTTTCACCATCCGCCTGGGATGTGCAGAGGATCTGTTGCCTGGCGGGGCTGCTGCGACACATCGCCCCCATGCCGAGACCCAGACCATTATCTGGACATTCGGACCCTCCTGGGGCTCTAGGTATGCCCAAAGCATGGTGGTCCCCTGTCAGAGACTGAGAGCTGATGGAACAGGAGCCAAGTTCCAGCATGGTCGAAAGGCTGCCCGGGAACTCAGCATAATGCTGCAGGAAGGAGCAGGAATGGGGGAGAAAGACATAATATCAAAGATCAATAACAGCATCAAAGAGTCAAAAAACAGTTTGTGTGTTTTGACAGGGGCTATTCAGATGTGGTAGAGCTACATCTTTACCGCTTACAGGTGCAACGCCCTAATAGTCTGTGAACAATTGAGTGTTGGATTGCAGCCCCAGTCAAAAGCCAAAAGAGTTTTGAACTGTGTGTAAGTTATGCAACTGTTCAGCTCAGCCTTCAGAGGTGATTTGCCAAGAGCCTAATAACTCTCACTGTCATCAGTCCATTTAAAATATTACCAGTCCTCTGAGCATCAAAACCAATTAGATAGCTGTAATTAGATAGTAGCACTCAAACAAATAATCATATCATGCTGCCAGTGCCTTATTGGTGCAATTAGGAAGAGGGAGGAAGGAAAAGGAAAGTCATTTCATCAGCCTACATTTTCTCCTTAATCTGTTACATGGAGTTATTGTATCAGGTAGGTGACAATATATCTAAAAGCTATAAAACCCGCTCCAGTTTGACTGAGATTTTAGTGGGCGAAAAAGATAAAAGCCTGGTTTTACAATCCTTTAGAGAGGAGCCATTCTACATAACTTGAGTAGTAGTAGTTGATTGTGTAATGCAAATAAGATGAAATCATTGAATTTCTTCAGCTGTCTGGAACATCACCTGATTGCTGAATCAACCATTACTTAGACCAGGGGTCACCAACTCCGGTCCTGGAGGGCTACCGTGCTTGCAGGATTTTGTTGAACCAGGCAGTTACGCACCTGTTTCTAATAATGAAGGTCCTTAGCAAGGGCTCTAGTGGTTAATTAGTAGAATCAGGTGTGTTACTGCCGTTTGGAACAAAAACCTGCACCCACGGTAGCCCTTCAGGACTGGAGTTGGTGACCCCTGATTTAGACTATGAGCTATTAATAAGTGGACCTACAGCATGTTGTCACAATAAAGGGATCACTTGTACAAGAAAGCTGAGGCCTCTAGTCAAATACAGGCATCACAAATGTCTTGAACAAAATGAACTAACATGCTGCTTTCACTAATGGAAGGAGAATAATAACACCAAACCTCAAGCTGAGGAGCAGAAGGATGCAAGTCACAATGTCTTCTTTTGAAAATGCATAAATCAGGCAAGACATGGATTTATTGGATCCATGAAGCAGAAAGTGGTATATTTTGGGGGGGATGAAACATGAAAAAAGTGGCAGAGATACTGCACATGAATCATCAGATGGAGTGTTTTTCTAAGACATGGATGACTGGCTCAGCACATTAGAGCTGATGGGATTGGGCCAGTTGGTGGATTTACCATGAACTCACATTAAATTCTATCAAAAAACAGAAATGTGCTGTTGGGTAAGTTATCTAGTGCAATCATGGACATGGAGCTGGGGTTTGTTTGTTTAGTATTGACAAAGTTTGAGTTCTTAACTTTTGTTGTGGAAGACAAATATTATAATGTTCTTACAGCTCGATGTGCTGCTTCCAAATGACCAAAAAAAGAGAATGTTTACTCAAAGTGAGCCCAATTTAAAACAAAAACAAATAAATGTACTTTTTCTTATTTGCACTGAGTCTCTTGTAAAATGCTACAACTTTGAGCTGAAATCGATTGGATGAAGTGCAGTGCCCATTGAAACTGTGCCCAAATGTGAATCTCTCACTTTATTACTAAAACCTCTTACATGTGCTGTTCCTCTGATGTACTCATTCCTGGTCTTATCCATCCTGGTCACTCCCAAAGAGAACCTCAGCATCTTCATCTCTGCTACCTCAGTGACACTGTCTCTAGCCCAGACAGCATCACTAGTCTCACTAGAACTTTTTTCACCTTTACTTTCCTTTTAGCTGAATCTCTTGTATCACATATCACACATCCCACCTGGCACGTTTCTCCACCTATTTCTCCACCTGCCTGTACATGCTTTTTCACCTCCTTTCCACACTCTCCATTGCCCTGCTGACCTATGTGCTTACCCCTCCACTCTTATAGGTCACCCTCTGCTCTTGCCTGTTCTAGGAAAAAGTATAGCTATAGCCGTTTCCATCCTTTTTGTAAAATCAACCACCATCTGTCCTGCGTTTCTCTTCTGGATACTTACGCATCACTTCATCAATCTGAATTTCTTCTTCTCCTCCAACTCACATCGTACCTGTGGAGCATACCCACTAATAACATTGAATATCACACCTCATCACTCTGACAGTGTTTTTACCTCCAGGACATTCCTAACAAACTCCACCTTCAAGATAACTCGTACACCATGATAGAACAATTTGAACCCTCCTCCTTAGAGCCCTGCTACCTATCCTCCTGGTTTCCTGGACATCGTAGTTCCAACATTCAAGATCCCTATTCTCAATCGTATAGTCTTTGCATTCCCCTTCTCTCTCTTCCTACGAACACGTATTCCTCCTCTTCTTCTTCAATTAACAGTTGTTCAATTTCTAAGTGAGCAGCACCGATGGCCGTTATTGTTAACAGTCCAGGGAAATAAACAAGGTAGAAAGGAGTTGAAGAAGCATGTACAGGCAGGCAGGAACTGTGGAGAAAAAGTGTCAGATGTGATGTGTGATAAAGGAGTTTCAGCTGAAATGAAAGGGAAGGTGCACACAACTGTAGTGAGACCAGTGGTGCTGTTTGGGCTGGAGACAATGTTAGAAAGGAAAAGATGGAGGCAGAGCTGGAGGTAGCAGCGATAAAGATGCTGAGGTTCTCTTTGGGATGTGACCAGAATGGATAGGATCAGGAGCGAGTACATCTGAGAGGACAGCATATGTTATCGCTTTCAGAGATAAAGTCAGAGGTCTGACGGAGATGATTTAAACATGTCCCGAGAAAAGATAGTGAATAAATTGGTAAGGGGATGCTAAAAAACATGTTTATTTTTTATTGTTAATGTAGAAATTTGACCATGAGATGTATGTGGACTGACTCATGTGGACTGACACTGTAGCCAGCGTAAAGTGACCATTCAAGAATGTGCAGCTTGTACCAAATTATTTATTTCGCACGCAGAGGGATTAGTGAAAAAAGAAATTCAGTGGAAGACACCTTATTTCCCACTGCAACTAGATATTGACTTGTTACACAAGTACTGTCATTATGGTCTTTACTGTTTGCAATAATTCACCTACCCTCAATTTATTAAGTCAATGAATCAATATCACACACACACACACACACACACACACACACACACACACACACACACACACACACACACACAGTGTGTTACTGCCCATTACCTCTGACATCCTAAAGTCCTTTCTCTCTGGGAGGTTGACCTCATATAATCATATAATGACAACACCGCTGCTCTGGAACCCAGAGAGCTGTGGGGCCACAAGTAGCTTTAATTTTGGTTGCTGAATGAATAAGAGCTGAGCTTCCAATGGGGGCAGAAAAATCCTGCCTTCGTTATGCTGTCCCTCACCTTTACTGAGGGAACCGAGATTCATAGGCCATTGTGTTGTTCCTGGCCTGAGACGTGACTAATGCCATGTCTTGGACCTTAAACTTCCCAAGGGATGTTTAAGGTCAGACAGTTGGAAGCCAGAAAAGCACCATCTACACTGTTGATTATGGGTGTAGTTTCCATTTAGCAAGAAACAAGTGGATCAACAGAAAATTACAACGTAAAGATAAATTAAGAGATGAGCATAGTAAAACAGTAAAATAATTGTAAAGGAGGAGGAAACTAAGAACTCTCTGACAAAAACTAAACACAAGAAAGAATAACAATGTATATGACAATAAATGCTTATTGAATTATGACACAAACACTGTTGCACTTTTAGTCACTCGAGTCAATTCCTATCAGAAAACAAGTGCACTTCGCTTATCTAGGGTGCATTCAACCATTTAAACTGTGTATACTGTCCTCTGGATTGTGGTTATCTGTTAGTGAGATAAGAAAGAATGATACAATATCGACAGGTGGGAGACCACTAATATTCATTTTGGGTCACATTTACATAATGACCATTTTATTCCCAGAGATTAGGAGCATAACCAGGACATTGCATAATCAGACAGTGCAGTAGTCTAAAACATCATAACTCCATTATCTTCTTTGACCATTATCAGGATCATTATTCTAGCCAGATGCTTATCCACCAGTTCAACAACAGGCTTTTAACACAGTTAAGTTTAAAGAGTTTCAAAAAACACCAACACTGCAATGCATACAGTTGGACAATGAGGCTCAGCTGTTTTTGAGGTTGCTCTTCATTATTACAAAAAACACACGTCTAGGGGTGGTTTGATATATTTTGCCTCATAAGCTTAAGAGGATGGTGGTTGATTAGTTTTCAGTCTGCCATTATCTTAACTTTACCACAAACCTAATGTGTCACTCACAAGCTGTGTGTTGAATTTCACATGTTCTGACAAAAGAGACAAAAGAATGCGAGCCTGGAAACCTAAAATAAAAAACATTAGCTGGGCCAAATTGTTTTTATGCTCTTGCCTGCACAGCCAGGTGTCTGCTAGTCTTACTAATGAGGAGTGAAGGGGATGCTCAGGCAGGCGAAGAAACCTCACACCTGCTGCTCCCCAGCAGCCCTCACACCTGCCTTTATTCTCTCCACATCCTCCCCTCAACTTGTCAACCGGGGGAGAGGCCAAACATGCGTCAAGACGGGTTGTGTCACCTGAAACTCTAATGGGTGACGTGCTTGGAAAAGGAAATGAGGCGCGCAAATGGTAATTCAAATCTAAAAATAATCAAGCAAGTAGCAAGTAACACAGCGAGTAGCGGCAGCAGTGAAAGTAGTTTACTTTTTATATTATCTATTATTTCCTGAAGTTTGTGTGAATGTGTTGAAAAGAGAAGGATGAGACAAAGAAAGAATTTCATTAACTGCATTTCTGTCAGTGTGGTTCATTTCCAGTTTAAATAGAAATATATAAAGTAAAAAGGCGATGGCAATTTTAGGAGCAATCTATTACAACAATGGATACAGCAGGCAAAAACAATACTGCACATACAGGCTACAACTCTTTCGAATTACAGTATTTCTTCAGCCATCTTCAGTCACCCTGTATGTTGTGGATTATCTACAGCCTTGTTTGCCTTGTACAAACAGAAAAAGCTATTGAATGCGGAAGTGTCCTCTCATGAGTAGTCCAATTTTCTCAGCTAGCATCTGGCGCTGAAATAGAGCTAGTGCATATTACTGTTCTGCATTATACAGAGTGCATTACGCAGTGCCAACATCTACATATTACATTTACAACTTTCTATTTCACACTCTAGCGCATTTCAGTGAGTTAACAAATGCAAGAAATATGCTGATGCCCACTCTTAGAAGTAAAAGGCACAACTAGAAGCATATCAGAGCATATCTCCAGCTTGCCCTCATTGAACTCCTTTTAGTTTCTTTTGGAAGCTTTTATGAATGCTCCATCTGGAACCTCTTCAGTGCAACCAAGAACCCAACTTATAGGGTTATACATAGAAAAGTCTGTAAAACATTACACCAGGAATCACCTGAGAAGCTCTCTAAGATGTAATGGTTTCACTTAGGAAAAAAAGGCATTAGTAACCTTTCTACACACTAAACTACAAAGTTTGCTGCATGACTAGACGTGATGGCCACAGCAAACACAGTGAAAGGTTCAAAGTTTCACACTCCTGCAGTTTGTTTTCATTTGTAGTCACCTAATTATATTATTATATTAGACACAACCAGTTCTGTTTAGAATTTGTTTACTAGCACCTTGACAGTGCACTTTCTTATATATATATATAGATTAGGTGCATTTACATTTATTTGTTATAATACTAATTCCCTAATTGCCTACTAATTGGTTTAATTAGTTTACCTGGATGCCTTCCTGGTCATACAAAGTAGGAGCCAGAGAGTGGAGCCTGGTTTTATGCAGGGGCTAGTCCATGGCTCATACCATGCGGTCTGACAACATGGGGGAATCAGGATCTCTTTACATTAAATTAATTGTGCTTCCCTATGTCTGTGTTATTCGTTTCATCAATTAGTATACAAGTCTCCCTCAGATCCCATCTATTTTTTAGGTTGGTTGAGTTAATGTCTTGTTTTGAGAGCATTAGTAGGGAGAAGAGTTGTGTTTTGTTGGCTTCTTTTACATGCCCTATAACTCTTATTTGATTATTTGCAATTTGTTTGTTGAGTTCTTTTGGGGAGAATAAGTCTGTTTCCTTGCCATGACACCAAATGATGGGAAAGATCTTGCCGTTACAAGGAAATTTCATAATCAAAAACGGTTGCATCTGGAGCCTTGAGTGTGCAATACTTCATTTTTCACATGTACTTCCAGTGACCCCCTCGCAATACCATTGTGCATTACAATGAAACAATGTTAACTCCTGCACTGTAAGTTCACTATCAAACATATTCTCATTTAGCTAACTAATCTATATTAGGCTTTCTAGTTAAATACTCAAGAACATCCCCCACCTTGACAATGGGAATTGATGAAGGATGTACAGTATGTAAGAAGAAAAATACAGAACGAGCAATACGTTTCCACTACATTGTGCCAGTACAGTATTTTCTTTCCCCAGCCATAGCTCAGCCTGGATTGTAATTGCTATTTTATGACTTTATTCTCTGTATCTGGACGTTGAATGTATTTGCCTATGCATTGTCTTTACTAAACACCTTCTGTAGATGTATTATTAATATTATTTCAGCATATATCTAGACTATGGATTACATTTTGTTTTTTTCTTCTAAATCTTTTGTCCTCGTTTCACTGTAGTATGTATTATACATGTCATATATGCCTTTTCCCTACTTCTTTCTGTATACAACTAGTATAATATTTTATGCTGCACCAACAACAACCCAATTTCCCTGCGGGGTTTATTAAAGTTTCATGTTGCATTATGTAACTATTGTGCTATAAACTCTGAATGACCTAAGATTGAATAGATCAATTAGTTGAAAGCCTGAGTAACAGACATGTGACTGAGAGCATTCAGGGTAACTCAACTAGTAGATTAGTTTTCCTGCTCTGAGCCCAGCAGTGGGTGATTCAATAAGAAGCTCTGAGATGCATGCTAAACTCTGTAATTCTGTTTCAGGGCAAATCAAGACAATTTAAAAGTTTAGTAAAATATTTTCCCTCTCTCCCTCTTCTAACTCTCCGACTAATGTGTCAGTCAGTCAATCTACCACTGTCTCGACTGAAATACCTCAACAACAATATGATGGGTTGCCATGAAGTTTTGTCGTTTATGGTCCCCCTCCTTTTAGTGAAGTTGTGTCATTCACCACTTCGATTGTAATGAAATGTGTATAGATATTCATAGTGCTCAAAGGATGAATTTGAAGAGCTTTGATTACACTTTTCACTTTTTTGATTGCTCATTGCACCTCTGTTGCAAAGATAGTGTAGGCTCCTCAGCATCATTTTTTTCTTTGAAGAGCATATGCAAAGCTAGCTGCTAACTTGTTCCTTGTCAGAAACATTGTAGAAACAACAGAGTATAACTTTAAATTAAAGGTAGTGATGAATTTAAGGTTTTTAGACTATAGAGTTTTTTGACAATTTTAAACACACATTTGCTCATTTATTCACAAGCAAGATGTTTTGTGACTAACTGCAGCCAAGTATTCCATGACTTGTACTCTGCAGATGATGAAAAGACATCTCTCAAAGAGATCCTACTGCTGTGGTGACCTTCCAGGAAAGACCATTAAGCAACACAACTGACATGTCAGATCAGTAATGATCAACACTACTAATAGCACCCCCACACATTCACAGTCCAATCATTCGAAGGTTAGGTAACCTCTGGGGAAGGGTTGGAGAAACTGAGGTGCACTTTCTCAACTCTGGGCTATTATTATCCCTTTCTGAAAAATAACCTATACTGAAACATACTAACGTACAGAGATGTTAAGAAATGTCAGACATCAAAAATGTCATGTTTAAATATTGAACAGGGTAAAACAACTACTTTCAGAAAGGCATCAATCATTCCAAAAAGTGTATTTTCTGGCCCTGAATTATGTGTAGAATAGGTAACTATTTTCAATAAAACAACATCACTTTTACTTTGAGAGAACAATGGGTTTAAAATGTACTGTTTAAAATGTACTGTACAGTCCTGAACATTTGTTGAATGTCCTATTAAAAATCAATCGATAATTTGTAAGATATTCAGTCAACTAAGAAATGTACCCTTGACCTTTGTTTCAATCTACTCTCCATGAACCCACCTAAAACATTATATTAACAAAGTATATTATCATCTTTATTAGTGGGGCCAATATGTAAAGACTCAGTGCCCCAGGTCCATTCAGAATGATGACAAAATCTTATACAACACTTTCAAGAAAATGTCAGACATGCTCGTCATGTTTTACAGTGTGCAGCAGCCCAGTCCATGAAATGAAAAGATTGTATGTTCAGATGTTTTTTCCAATTCTGAACCTACAGTGAGAACCTGATGAGAATAAATCAGTTGTTTGGGCTGCAGTACCACTGGCTGCATCAAAATATAATTTAGCACAGAACTAATACCTGAGAGGATTGTACATGTGTGAGCATGTGCATGCTTTTAGAAATTAAATTGAACAATATATTAAAATGAATAAATTGGTTGAATATTATTATGAATTTGGTGGAAAGAAAAATTGGACGAAATCATAAAAAACATTAATAATGTTCACAAAAGTAAAGCAGTGTTTTTCTTTTTGTGCTCTGAGATTGTAATGAAAGATACGCATAAGTGCTAACACTGTTTGAAACTGTAACTCAAATGTGCAAACTGGTTGAAAATAAGTTTCTATTGCATTCATTACTGAGCACAACCCAGCTCAACAGAAGGCCACTACAATACTGCAATGAAATAAAATCACTTGCAATTAACTCTTTATGGTAATTAAACGATACAGAATATCAAGTCATTTTCATATGCCAGTTGCTTGGAAAACTACATGTATATGGCCTGCCAAAAAAGTTAGTTATAGAGTAGTTTCCAGAAAATCCATTTGAAATAGAAACAAGTCACCTGCCTCCTTTAGATAGTCATGGTACACCTGGAAGCTTCAAAGTGAGAACAAGTCTTGCTGCCTAAACAGACAAACTGTTACAATCACCACCAGCCTGTAGCTGGAACCTAATAGCTAAAACTTGTTTTAGTTAGTACAGTGAGTGTGTATCTCATTTATTTTACAATTCAATAGAATGCAAAGACCTTTGTGTACTAATGTGACATCAGTTTTTACAGGAAGTTAGTAAGTAAGTTCTGTTTCAACCAGTGATTACACATGTGCATGTGCATCCTCAACTCTAATCTTTCACAATTTGCATAAGGCGTTTTTGTCTTTAACATATTGAATTATGGAAACTTATACATAAGATTTCACCAGAACTAAACAAGATTTTTTTTGCATATTTTGGGACTATAAAAGATTTGATTATTTATCTATGATAAATTTGAATCAGTCTGTGGTTTAATAAATAAGAATCAGTTCAGGGGGTGCACTTAGGTTCAGTTTTGCACCAAATAGATGCACTAATTTACAAACTGTGAAAAACAATTTACACCCTTTCCAATGAGAGTAATGTTGTTTAATCATCAGAATCACAGCACTTGACAAGAAAAGATTAACAAAAGGCAATAACAGGAAAACATTGCCAACTGGATTGGGAGGGGTTTGGTGAACTAATTAAAAAGACACTGAACACACAGAAGCAGGATTGATCCCAACAATGGTGCATTTGCCTTCGTATTAAAAACTGTAGCACAAAGCTTATCACAATTTCTAGCTGACCATTGAATGGGCATTGTAGGCAATTGCATGCCAGCATTTTTAAAGCTCTACTTCTAAGAAAGAGAAATGTGATGTGAAGTCAATTTGCATCACAGTGTTTCCCTCCAGCAGCCTGACATCTACAATACAAACTGCCTCTTCCTTTATTGCCAAACCCCCAGGACCTGACAATACAGATTGTTTTGCTTGTTCTGATGGAATATATTATTTAAAAACAGTGCTATAGGTCACAAAGTGGCTTTATTTTTCGGCAAGATCATAAAACACACATATGATTTGATGTTTCCTGCACATCATAATAACACAACTGCAGAGGCAAACAACAACTTGTCAGTCAGATTCTTCCATTCTGCTCACTGCAGGAAATGCAATCTCGATTTTTGCATCTTTAATTAATTCTGCTCTCTTTGTGGTAATGAGGGCTGCATTTTCTCAGCTCTGGGATAGAACAGGGATAGATTTCTTTTCCTACATTTCAAATTGTGCCTTTAAATTTGTTCAGGCCTATTTCCAAATCAGCAGGATTCCATTCAAATCTGCCCATGAGGCCTTTATACTGACACCTGCACAATCACTCTTAGCCACACTTGAATACACAAAATTTGTAATAACCCATAATGTTATGCAGTACTAACCATTGCCATGTTCATGTTTTGCGGGATTGGTAAGTAATGAAACAAGCCAAAGTGCGTGACAAACAAGTCCCTTTAGGACCCAACAGTTCGAAAAAAGAAAAACATGTACCTGTTTTCCATAGTCTCCTAGAAGAGTCTTAATGTTAAGAGCAAAAAGTAACCTACAAACTACGTTTTCATGTCAGCAAAATCTGTAGAATGTTTCCCTACAGAAGTCAGACACCAGCTCCACAGTCGTGCACCTGCTGTACGTTTCTCACTGAGTTAGTCCGCAAAGATCAAGGCTGTCGCACACAGTTCAGTATTAGGAAATATTAAAACGCGCAGCATTTCTTACCTAAAAAGGCAGAACTCCTTTCCATTTCCACACCTTTCCCCAGAAATATAAAAAATGTGGCAAGAGATACGACCACGTCCGCTGTTCCCTACCTACGGTCTCCTGGACCGAGAGAGAGAGAGACAGAGAGACACAGAGAGAGAGAGAGAGAGAGAGAGACACAGAGAGAGAGAGAGAGAGACACAGAGACAGAGAGAGAGAGAGAGAGAGAGAGAGGGAGAGAGAGAGAGAGAGACAGAGAGACACAGAGAGAGAGAGAGAGAGAGACACAGAGAGAGAGAGAGAGAGACACAGAGACAGAGAGAGAGAGAGAGAGAGAGAGAGGGAGAGAGAGAGAGAGAGAGGGAGAGAGAGAGAGGGAGAGAGAGAGAGACAGAGACACAGAGAGAGAGAGAGAGAGAGAGACAGAGAGACACAGAGAGAGAGAGAGAGAGAGAGAGACACAGAGAGAGAGAGAGAGAGAGAGAGACACAGAGAGAGAGAGAGAGAGACACAGAGACAGAGAGAGAGAGAGAGAGAGAGAGAGGGAGAGAGAGAGAGAGAGAGGGAGAGAGAGAGAGGGAGAGAGAGAGAGACAGAGACACAGAGAGAGAGAGAGAGAGACAGAGACACAGAGAGAGAGAGAGAGAGAGAGACAGAGAGACACAGAGAGAGAGAGAGAGAGACAGAGACACAGAGAGAGAGAGAGAGAGAGAGACAGAGACACAGAGAGAGAGAGAGAGAGAGAGACAGAGAGACACAGAGAGAGAGAGAGAGAGACAGAGACACAGAGAGAGAGAGAGAGAGAGAGACAGAGAGACACAGAGAGAGAGAGAGAGAGAGAGAGACACAGAGAGAGAGAGAGAGAGACACAGAGACAGAGAGAGAGAGAGAGAGAGAGAGAGGGAGAGAGAGAGAGAGAGAGGGAGAGAGAGAGAGGGAGAGAGAGAGAGACAGAGACACAGAGAGAGAGAGAGAGAGAGAGAGAGGGAGAGAGAGAGAGAGAGAGAGAGAGAGAGACAGAGACACAGAGAGAGAGAGAGAGAGAGGGAGAGAGAGAGAGAGAGAGAGGAGAGAGAGAGGGAGAGAGAGAGAGAGAGAGGGAGAGAGAGAGAGGGAGAGAGAGAGAGACAGAGACACAGAGAGAGAGAGAGAGAGAGAGAGAGGGAGAGAGAGAGAGAGAGGGAGAGAGAGAGGGAATAGGGGGATTGGATCAAGTGCCAGTTACGCCCCTTTTCTATTGAAATAGAAAAAAATTCATAAAGGGAAAAAAAGAAATGCAACTATATATTTTGTGTAACTGTCTCAACTGCTTAAATGAAGGAAGTTTCAATAAACTGTTTCTTTAAAGTTAAACTTAATTATAACACCATAGTCCTTACATAGGCTATGTAAGCTCTTTATTGTATTTATTGTATATGCACAACACAAATACAAGAAAATACAACAATACAATGGAATAGGCTTTTAAAATCCGGATACTTCCATGCACAACACCTCCGGGGATTCTGATCCCACTCCACCTCAACTTACAAAGAATAAAAACATGCGCTCTCATGAATAACATTGGTAACATACTTGTTGCCTCAAACAAGCAGCCATATCCTGGAAACCTGCATCTCTCGATAAAGTTATGACTCACTAGTACATATCGATGTTTACACAATCCTGTCATCAAACTATTTTTTAACAATTTGCGCTCCATGTGTTGCCATAGGGACGAATAAAAGAGGATTCGACCTACAATAAAAAATCATTCAGATGAAAAGAAAGCAAACAATATCCTCTAGTGGTGAATGACTAAAGGTGAACTAGACTCGGGGTTAGTGGGCTCAGGTAATTTTCTTTGAAAGAGTGGAGCGTTCAAGGTGATGCGATATCCATGGGATCCATGGGTACAACAATCGACTAGTTGGTGAAGGCTGTGCTAGGTTCGTGTGATACACCATCGAGCCGCAGGATGGCAGTAAGTGCACATAAGTTGCTGTATTGTTGAAGCTTGCCTGCATCTCGGCTCTGACTTTTTTTTCTAACTCAACAACGTGCAAACAATTCTTAGATTAGTTTACCGTAGTTTATTTTGTTTTGCTACTGTGGATAACAGATAACAATATCTATTTATTATTATTATTATATTTATTTTCTTTTACTTTCTTGGGTCATTTACAAGCCTTGCATATCTAAATTACACTACCGTTCAAAGGTTTGGGGTCACAAATACAATTCGCTGTTTTCTATTAAAGGTCACACTTTTCACTCATGTTTTACAAATGAGTTGCAAAATAGAAATGGAAAATATATTGATGTTGATTTTTATTTGAAATAATAATTTGATTTTACTTTTATTTATTATATGTCACATTTTAATTGTAAGTGTTATTATATTATTATATATGTTATATCACAAGCCATTGTGGTTGTGGCATTTTTCTCTTACTTTATGTACTTTATAATCTTTTTATAATGTGCATTTGACCTTTAATTTATGTGATATCTAATTGTAATGAGTCTCATAAATAAAACTGCATATATTTGTGTCTCTGTGTGTCTGTGTGTGTGTGTGTGTGTTTGTGACGTGGCCCAACGTTTGACGTGGCCCAACTCTCGCGATAGTTCGGTCGCTCATCAGTTGCCGACTGACCCGTCTTGGTTACTCCAGTTTCACGGTTAGGAAACATCAACATAGTAACCCGGGAAAGGCGACCTCCGAGGTGGGTTAGCCACATTTCTTTTCCAAGGATTTCACATCTGATATCGGATACTCGGCCACCCTGGATGAAGGCGCAGACAACGAGAATCGGGTACATGTCGCTGAAAAAGTTGCTAGAGCTTAGTTGGCACAAGTGGTGTTAACGTTAGCTAATGTTCGCTGGCTAACGCTAACGTTAGCAAACAGACCGCTGAACCAAACTGAACAAGTTGGAAGAAGTTAGGATCGGAACTACCATGAAACCACCGGCGTGAAAGCGGACATATAGACACGCCGACTTGTTTCCGTAAAGGTAAGCGCTAACGTTGTGGCTTTTCAAACCGATTCCGCTAAGTTGATTCATGACTTTCCTGTCAGCTAACATTAAGTCTCTCGACTTGGCGGCTACGACTATTGCCTGGAACGAAGTCATCAAAAACATGTCCTCTTCCGATTCAGAGGTTAGATTGAGTTAACGAAGTGGCTAACATTTGGGGACATAAAAACGTTGATTTTTGCTAAGCAGAAGATGGTAATTGAAACATTGAAATCGTAGTTAGGTTTTAAAACACCAGCACTAAGCTGGTTGTTATTTCACACACCCGAAAGTGGATTAATAATGAATGGAGTTCTTGGATTGTAGAGTTTTTAGTTGTATCTTATTTTTACTGTCCTAGTTATAAATATATTTAATAGCAAGAGCTAGTGTTTGTGTATATACGGCGTTAACTGTTACGCGAGTTGTTGTGTTAGCCTGAATCCAGCTGTTTTAGTCTCTCGGCGATTATAAACTACTGTTACTTAATAATAATAAAAATATGAAGTCATTAAGGGGGCGGGTAATTTGTCAGAAATGTACCCGGAAACATAAAAAGTCAAATCAGGGCGGTGTAAAAGTATTAAAACTCTATTTCTTACCATGCAGTAAGAATGATTTACATTACAGTAAATACAACCCGTTTAAAACCAAAGATGGCGCATAACTTCTTCCTCGCCTAACGCAGGATTTTTCAGTGCTGACATTAGTGGCCGGAAGATATATTGCAACAGTCAGTGCTGTTTTTGCCATTTACCGTTTGCGTTCACATTTTAACAGTACACACATATAAATTATATAAATATGGTACATTTAAAAGAAGGGATGACCACAAGAGGCAAAGTACCTGCTTATATGAATCGCTAATCAAAACGAGCACAAGGCAATCAAAAATAACACTGATCAGTAGTTTGCAATATAAAAACCTTTAACTTCATGAGTGTCTGGATGGTGTTCGTTCACTTCGGCAGCACCACAGGGCATAATACAATATGATCTCTTTGGATGTCAACTTGCATTATTCAGCTGGCTAACATCAGTAGTAAGTTTATTTGACCCACCAATTATTAAAGTAAATTGAGCTTTGAACAGGCATGTTTTATGTGTTTTATGTAATGCTGGGGTCTGCATCTCACTGTGTCAAAGTGAGATGCATTCACAATAGGCAATATGAAAACCTGAAGTGTTAGTTCCTCATGTCAATGTACAGGTTAATGCCACATAATTTGAGCTGCTTTTGGTTTTCTGTTTTGGATTTACTTCCGCCTGGATTCATATATCAGGAAATAGTGACAAATGTCTGTAGTCTGGTTTATTAAGCATAATTTCATCTAGATATATAGCATTGATTAAGGTTTAGAACAATGCTCACTGGCCAACAATATACAATATGTTAATCGAGAAGGCTGTTGCTAAGAGATTCTGTTGATGTAGAAAGACAGAGAAAGATTTCAGTTTCTTCCTGTTTGCTCTTTCAGTGTGGTCATGTGATCACCTCAGGGCTGTGTCATGCAGTTTATGACTAAACGGCATGACTTCTGAGGAGCTTCTTATGACTTAACAAGTTTAAAATATGATGTGCTGCAGTGAAAAACACCCACAATGAGCCAACAACAAGTCTAGTTTATATGCTTACAGTGCAATGACACAATTAACTGATTAAAGTGGCATAGTTGTCAACAAACTGACCCAGACAAATATCTCATGAAAAGTCTTCCAGAATGAGACGATTAGATTACCTTTATTATTATCTTAGCAGGAAATCGGTCGGTGTGCTATAAAATGTACACATTAGTCAGTAGCTATCAAGTCTGAATAGTACCTGGCCGTGACACATTTTAAGGTTGACTTTACAAAAGGTGTACCTCACCACGCCTGTATTTTAGCATTACAGGTGTTTTAGGTAAACATCCAAAAGGCAGGGTGACCAAGTAAAGTCCATCATGGAAATCCTTTGAGGAATGTGCTGTTGTAGAACCTGTTTTAAATGGCATGTTGACAATAGTCTGCTGTCAACGGGGCGTCAAAATGGATGCACATGTTATGCTTGGAGTGAATTGGGCCATACTAAATAGTATTTATTGCATCTTTTTATTTTTAAATCGGGCAATGCTACGCATTTAGTCCCACCATCTAGTCTGTTTTCTCTAAAAGATTCTTATGTTTGAGTCATTTTCTTTGTTTAAGAGTTTGATTTGATTGAGTTTATGGTCCACCTCAGTGGAAAATTGCTGGTGTATAGAATAAAAGTCTACAGTACACAGCACAACAGACCAATAAAAAACTTAAGCCCACTTTACATATAGCCCGCTTGGAACTACTAAGCTGCTGCGATATTTCAACCAATGCAACTGCTTGTTGCCTAAATGCTTCAGATTTGTCAGTATTAAGTTATCAAACCATGTTTATGACATGTGGTTTGCTGGTCCTACAAACAGTTGAGAAAGAACTTTGGTGGTTTTGATGGTACTTCAAAAAGCAGCCTTTTTCTAATCCTGTTTCTGTAAAGTACTTATTTCTTGTCACAATTTAAGAGATTATCGTTCAGAATATTACTTTATTTTGAAATATCGTTTCTTTTGAAATTTAAACAAATATTAGCATGCCAGTTAACACACAAATATATGGATCTGGATAGGCCTACAAACTACCCTTGGTTTATCCTATTAGAAATAATTTTATAATAATGTCCGCTATAGTTTTTGTGAATACTTTTTTTGGTTACAGTACAAGTGGATACAAGTCAAAACAAAATGAAAAGAGCTATTGACAGCTAAGGGAGTACTAATTTAAATGGAACATGTTTTATTGTTAAGATTTTTAGAAAGAAGTGCCATTAATATTACTTGACAATTTAAGCACAGTATAAACATTATCATTTAGTATAAATTCACCAAAGACGCTCGAAATGAGAGTTTAGAAATTTGGTTACAAATTCTTGAGGTAGGGTATTATATATGTAAAATGTCTTAAAGGTGGATTTTTTGGCTTAATAAAGGACATTTACCAGAGAGCAACCTTATAAAGTTGTAAGTGTTCCTTGATGTCATTGTTCTGTGTTCACTGTCTGTATGGTTGACACAAAAAGACTTCTTGTAAATCTTCTGGTGTAGACGGTATACAGTATTTGTATATTATGTGTTCAGCCTTTCTGTGTGCAGCACTGTCGAATATTTTTGTTTAGACATTGCTGCCTTTGTCACAAGATTATGTACTCTATATGTATATAGCGTTTAAAAGTAAATGAGTATATAATTCCCTTAAGCACATTTTGTGTTTATCTCATTAATGTCAGGTTTGCCTTCTGTTGAGTAATGTTTCTTTTTATTTACATGTATCTATTCATGGCTGCAGTTGAATGGGAGAGATGAGGAGCAGCAAGAGGACTGAGGCATCTCTTAAACGCTCCGCTCAGCTTACTGATCACACTATTGGGACAGGTGTGTAAAGAAAATATGTAATTCACTGATACTTAGCACTCTGTGCTACCTTTAAAAATAAAGAATGATGGATTTACTCTCAAGGTTGGTATAAAGTTGTTGGAATCACTTCAGTTGAAATTGATGAGGTAATTGTGTCATGTGGGTGTTGACATAGAAAGAGGTTATCTGTCACCTGTTAAAATGATTTTTCGTTCTTGTTCTTGTCAGAGCTGACAACTGCATGGAAAAGTTTGGCTCAGTCCAAAGCTGCTGTAAGTACACAGAACAGCTCTTTGAAAAGTGAAGGCAATTTTATAATACATTTATTTAATGATGAAAATTCCCTTTTATCTTTACATAACCCAAATCATAGGTTATTTGTATGATGTCTTTGTAGTTGCGGCACATAGAAAACTGTCTAGAGGCAACTCCAGGAACATCAGTTGTCCTGGATTCTGTAATGGACCCCCCCAAGAAGAAATCCTCCAGAGCGGTCCGCTGCAGGGGTGAGTAGATCCAGAATGTAAAGCTAAATCACATTATGTTTAAGTAAGTTTTGAGTGAAGTATAGTGAAGTTGCTTGTTTTTAACTATACAATCTTAACATAACTCTCTCTGTCACAGATGGACAGCAAGTTGATGACCTCAGCGGCTCTTCAAAGTGCAGGGGCCGTACTCAACAAAGTCCAGAAAAGAGCAGCTCACGCAGCCCACTCAGAAATGCCACCCAGGATAGCAACGTCCGCAAGAACAGCAGCGTGGAGTTCAGGGAACCGCTAGCCTCATACAGGTATAAATACTGTAGAAAAATGCATGGCTCCCTCTCTGTGGGTATATTGCTCTATTTGGGTAGGATAGGACACTATCATCCTCAGGACTGGATATCTGTGGTTTATGATTTCAAGTGCTAACAAAATAAAATTTCTTTTTTCCAGATCTTCTATAAGTAAAATAATGGCAATAAAAGCATGTAGCTTTTATTGAACATAAATGAAACAAGTCATAAGATTGTGTGGTTTTTTTGGTGTGGGTTTGTCTAGGGATATACAGTATCAGCTTATTGTTTGTACTTGATACATCAGAGGAGCTGTTTTTCCGAAAGAGTCAGTTATAACACAGAGCACTTTACCTTTCAAGACTTCTATTCAGAGACCACATGTTTTTGACATCTCCTCCTCTGAATAGCCTGCAGGTGAATAGCTCACAAATACTTCTTTGGTCTAGGCACCAGTGTTGGGATACTGCAGAACTATTGCGGTGTAGTATTGTTTTTAGTATTTTAAAAGAATAACTTTATTTAAAATGTGACTATGTTGCACAATCCCGGTAAATTGTGTACACTCAAATTGTTTTCTAATACAATTATATTTTAACTGTTGAGAGCTGCTTCATATATCTATATCCATTTTCTGATGGATAATAAAACACCAATTTTTATTTATTTGACTTAAAATCAAAACACAATCATGCCTTGTATACTTTGCATGTGAAATATTTCTACAAGGATTTCTCACAAATATTTTGTATTATGGTTTGCATTAGTGTAAGCAAGACATGTTTGATATAAAATGTACATTTTTTGTTTGATTTGCTGTTGCCAGAGTATATAGATAACTCTTTGTTATTATATACAGAGAGCCATCATTAAGTTTTTCATGGTCATGTTAGTCAGCATTACTCACATTAAAAAAAAAAAAAAAAAATCCACCACCTATAAATGTGTTCCTCTGTATGATGTTGGAGTGGTAAATGAAGAGTAAATCTTGATCCTTTTCCTGATCCTATGTAATCTGATTTGCAGAGAGGCCACCCCTCCACCACATCCCTCTTCTCAGCTGGAGGCCTGCAGCCTGCAGTCAGTGTCAGGGTCTTTACATCCACCCTCTCCACCCCCCGCAGATCCTCTGCTCAGCCAGCTGGTCTACCAGCGAGCCACCAGGGACAAACAGACAGACAGGGACCTGGACAGCACACACTCCTCGGCTCTGGAGAGCACCGAGGTCCGCTACCTCAATGACCAGCCAGCCCTGGACACCCTGAGGACTGTTGCAAACCTGTCACATCCAACGGGTGTAAGGGTTCCTGCAAGGGAAGGCGCTATGGAAGACCACACTCCCAAAGCACAATTTTCCCAGAACATGGACAGTCAAGAGTCAAGCCCATGTCTAGCTCTAGCCCCAGGTTCCGTACGCAGAGGGGATAGCACTCCCTCCACCAGCCCTGGCTCAGCCTCCCAGCGGTTGGAGAACCTGAGGAGACATCAGCCTGATGATAAGCTGGAGAAGCTCAAGGAGCGTATTCGAAGGCAGAGGCAACATCTGGAGGAGGCTGCTGAGAGAGAGAAGCTGCTGGGTTATCTGGAACAGCCCGCAATAGCAACTGTGGGCAGTAACAATGGTGGTACAAGCAACATGCCCACAGCCAAAACACGGAAAGTAGCAGCGGCCCCACCTGCACCCATATACAAAGGTATTTTGGTTATTAAGTATTCGCACTTTCCAAGGTTTATTTCATGTTAACCAAATTATAAAAAAAATGATAGGCGAGTGAAATTTTTCTGTTTCGGATGTGCAAACTTAAGTTGGAAAATGAAAGCTTAAATCTTCAATTTTTTTGCTACCAGGCTTCAACAGTATTGAGACAAAGATCTGCACTCCTGATGGGAAAGTTTGGAAAGAGGAGGATTTTCATAACCTCAGTAAAGAAATATACAGAGACCTGTCACGACAGTTGGCTGGTAAGCACCTAAAACATTTTATTTCTGCTGCCATTGTTTCGTAAGATGCCAACACCAGCATCTAACACCTAAATTGTAATAAATACATAAGGATTGTCTGTGCTTCTTAAAGTTAACCCATTTTATTTTTTAAGTGATAAGGAAGAATGAAATGTACAATTCAGTGAACTGTTTTATTCTATGAATCGTTGTTTAAACAAGCCTGACACAGCTTTGAAAATACAAAAATGTCACCCTCACCCAGTCAACTACTCATAGCTCCAAAGTCATGGACAGACCACCAAACAGATATTGCCATCTCCAAAGTCATGCTGCTACCTTGACTAAAATGCAGTAAACATTAGGTTGTTAACAGACTTGCTAATACAGAAAACCAATAACTTTCTTCTATAAATTGTCAGTGCTTCTCACTGTGATGTTTCACTTGGAGGAAATTGTATTCAGCTCATGTTAGAATTATCCGCAGAACTCCAGTAATCCAGATCAATAGAGGAGGCTCATTAACTGATCAATAACTACTAACTGTTGTAATTAAAATGTAGTACTGTTTAGATATCATATGTCCGTGATGAATATTATATATATATATATATATATATATATATATATATATATATATACGCAAGACTCCGTCAAGGGGGCATAATTTCTCAGATAAATTCTATATATAGAAAACAGTGAGTTTTATTGATCTGTCAGAAGCACATAAATGCAAATGATCCAACAGCTGTTCCCAGGACTTTAGTGTGTCAGCAAAGATTGCTCACCTTGCTGCTGTCTACTACTGTAGTTAAAAAAAATTCCTCATTTTGTGTTGCCCCATGTCTTACACTTTGTGAATGTATTTTGTGTACAGAGACTACCAGATCCAGGCATCAGAAGCAAAAAGAACAGAGAACAGACAGACTCAAAGAGAGGAGGGCTCCCAAGCCAGTCAGGAAAGTCCACAGAGCTACTCCTGCCTCTGACCTACATACAAAAACAGGTATAATAATCCTCTTTTATGTGAGAGCAAACCCACCCTCTGATCTATTTTTAATTAGTGACAGTACGAATTAGGAAAGATACGCATGTAGAAGAGGCGGATGTCGGGATTTTTGTTGTGGGTCAGTGGATTTGCTGTAAAACCAAGGGTCTCAGATGCTGAATAGTGTCTATGCTGCTGTTTTCCCTCTAGTGTCTGTGTCTTTTTATGTCTCCTGTATTCTGAATACCATATCTGTATCAATTTCATATTATTGCACAGATGTGTTCACTTATGTCAAAAATGATTTCAATGGCATTATTTTTTAGATTGACACGAAAATGTATACTAAACAGCATATATATGCTCTTTTGAATTGAATTAATAATTTTTTAATCAGGGCTGTACCAATTGCTTCTGACTCTATTTTATCAGTGGTCTGATAGGGAGCGGAGAAGATGAGTACATGTCCTGCCTCCTCTCCACCCTGCTAGCTGCCTCAGTGTCAATTTGCTACTGATGTTTTGTTGGTCTGCATCAAGCTCACTCTGAAGCTGCTACTGTTGCTTTGGGCAGACCAACAAAACACCAGTAGCAGAGAGACGCTGAGGCAGCTAGCAAGGTGAGAGAAAATGATGTATGTGTACAGCCAAGTTATAGCATTAAGGTTTCAGAGGCGACTGTGACTCACTGGTAGATCAGCCGCTTGATTCCCAGCTTCATGAGTCGATGCGTCCTTGGGCAAGATACTTAACCCAAGTCACTTCCATTGCCTTCACCACTGAATAGTGAATGATTAGATCTTCCCAATAAGCAGTTGGCAACTTGACTGAATGGGTGGATGTATACTTGATGTGCTGTGCTTGAGTGGTTGTAACCCTTACCCTATACAAATGCAGTCCAACTAACAGCTACCTGTATTGTTGCGTTGGTATTTTTGCTATTTTGTTTGGCTAAAGGGGACATTGTAGGGGAAAATATATTTAAAAAAAAACTCTGATTTATCCAAGATTAAACTCAGTAATGCATTTTAGACAAGACTCTTCTTCTTCAAGTTTACAACGTCACCAATTTGTTAGGAAAAAATCCCAGAAACCACAGCAGCTTGACATGTACTATGGCAGTAGTAAATGACATAATCAAATTATACTTTGCAATTGCATTCAGCAATGAGCAAATACTCGTGATTTTAGCCTACAATCACCATATTATTGTAAACGTCCAGACTCTTGAAGAGACATTGCCATGAATTTGGCCTATTTTTTTTATTATTTATTTATTTTCTTTATAGCTTCTGATATCCAATAATTGATTTTTGCGTAGGCCAGCTAGGGTTGCATAACTGGGAGCTTTTGGGGAAAAAAAGGCATCCTTAAATAAAGTGAATCGATCATATTAGGTTCTAAGATCGATGATAATGATAACATGGTGATTCTGTGTTAAAATCACGAGATTTCCTTATTACTAAATCCAATAGAAAATATAATTTGTTCAGGTCATCCACTGCAGGTTTAACGAATGGCAAGTGGTAGTGTATGATCAGGTTGATCTAACCTTGTGTTTTTTTTTGTTTTGTTTTCTTTTCTTTTTCTAGAACATTTTCAAGTTTAATCATGGAGGTCTTTCCATCCCTTTAGTTTTCTTATATCAGGCCAGCATGTGTTCTCGTACATGAAATGGAGCCATTGCTGGCTGCTGAAGCTGTGTTACGATTCTAATCCCTGCAGAAATGTTTAGTATGTGTGACATGCAGTTTGTGACAAGCAAGTAGCATACATACTAACTCAGGAGAATCATAACCACATTCTGCAGTAGCCTGGTCAAAGCTCAGCTCTGACAGCTGAGAAAACTCTCCCTCCCCACTCCTATTTATCCTAAGGCTCGCATGTAAACATGATGTGTACCTTACTTACATGGCTTCATATACCTGGACAAAAGGAAGCGTCTTTGCCCTATAGTCAACCAGGTCCATAAATATTTGTACATTGAAACAATTTGCATCTTTATTGCTCTGTATAGCAATGTAACAGCCGAGCAGCTAAGTGTTTGATTACTTATGGTCTCTTAAAAAGCAGAAGAGACTTACAGAAAATGTAAATACCTTCAAATTGAAGTCAAGTCTGCATTTAAAGCGGATATTTTTTGTTTCATTTCAAATCCATTGTAGTGGTGTATAGAACAAAAAAGAATAAAATTGCATCAATGTCCAAATAGATATGGACCCGACTGTGTATATTATGATCATTTTAGGACCATATGAATGATTCAGCATCCTATACAACTTGAAGAACTTGATTACTAAAATGAAGCCAAGACGCAAATTTGTAGAATTCAGCCTTCATTTATTCCATGTTATAGCGCAGTGCGATAGAATACTTGATTGTGGAAAATAATCATTAGGCGCAGCCCTCAGTGGTGAATCTTGAGTGCATAAGATCTTGTTCGTGTTTTCGTGTGACGATTCAGTGTATGCCTGGTGTCTTCTTGTGTTTCTTCCAACTTTTGTATTGCCTCTCAAGCCTGGCTTGTTTCATGTGGCACAGCACTATAAATAGCCCTCTGCAATCTCTGGCCTGATTCAGTTGGCTCATCCACCAAGTAAAAACAGCTGTTGGTTAGTTGATGTCCAGCTTCATTACCAAGAACTGCTCTTGGGTCGAACAGTCATGGTGAAAAGTGCACTACAAATTTTCAAGAACATTATTGTTTAGTGTTTGAAGTAAGAATGGAAGTATGATTTTGGTGGGAGATCATGCATTTAATACAGCTTCAATAACTTCGAAATAGTAGTCACAGTTAGGACCTCAGTGTCTTTTTTTAATATTAGGTTTTATTTGGTCACACTTAAACTATGCATCTTGCCAATGTAGTGTTTTCTGTTGTCTCCCATTATATAAACTATATGTATTTATGTCAGAGTGAGTTTTCAACAGTTTTCGTGTATCTAAATATATGTGCTAACATATGCAATCATGTTCCAGGAAGTCAACATGAACCTTATTGTATTACAGTGTTCTTCTCAACGGCATCTAAGCTGTTAATATTCTGTTTTTCTGCAGTGATTAGCCCTGCCTCATGGCGGGAGGGCCAGAAGCTGGTGAAGATGGTACTGGGACCAGTTCCCAGGCTGCCAGATGACAGACTGAGCCGAACAGGTGGGGCCTGGAGACCTAAACTCTTACCCTTCTATATGTACATGCCACTACACTATACCTCTGTCTTATATTACTATGTAAGCCCATTTCATGATACCAACAGCTGACTCAGCCTGCCTTTAATCCACTCATCTCTGCTGTAGCCATTTATCAAATGTTCTTCTTACATTTATTGACATAGTGTAGACATGGAGAGAAAATGACTACCAATGTAGGCTCTGAAGAACTGCTCAAAATGTGTCATCTGGATGCCACAAACATTGTCTTTGCATCATTTATGTAGCAACATGTTGGACATTGGTTTTCAACCATCACTTTTTAGCCATCTTGTGTCTTCCTTTTACTCTTATCTCATTCACTTGTAGAAATGTTGCATTGTTGTTTGTTGTGTTATGATCTTTCTCTTGAAAAATGTACCATGCATTTGTGCTATTAGCTGTAATTTAGTTTCAAATTGGAAGATGATGAAAATACACAATTTCTAGTTTGTCCCATGTCTGGGACCCATAAACCCAGTCAAAATAATATAAATAAATTACGAGTGTACAGCTGCTGCTGTACTCACACAGCCACGGTCTCTCTCTCTCTCTCTCTCTCTCTCTCTCTGTCTGTCTGTCTCTCTCTCCATCTCTCTCTCACATACACACACAAACTATCTGCATTTACCTTTAGTCTAGTCTTTGCTTGCTGCATCTGCACTGAGCACCATTGACCGGAAGGAATAGAGATTGACTGGCTCTTCTGGTTGAATGCACATTTAGATGTGGCCTGATTTCATAAGGTTGCTCCCACTGCAGGCGGCTTGTTCTCTGGGGAATGGCAGAGTAGGACAGGGAGGTGCAATGAGGCTCACTGTAGTCATGCTAACCAAAAGCACTGTCTGAAATAATACTGCAAAATCTTGATGGGAATTCTCAGTTTGACCCAGATCAAGATTTACCATGGCAGACCTGTCCCCCCATGCCTCATTTATGTGTAGCTCTAGTTCGTCTGGGTTCAGTGCTGCAGCTTTAGAGGTTTTTAAATCTGCTACTAAGACGGTGTTATTTATTCCAGATCAAACCTATTTCCTACAGAAATTGATTATTGAATAAATGAAGAGGAACAGTTTAAAGCAACTTGCTATGTAAAAAACAAATTTAAAAAAATAAATAAATAAATAAACAGAACAGTCATGCATTAATAGATCTGATTGTATTAAATAGTGGGTGCAAAGTTGAAATTTTGTGTGTCATTAACCTGGCTTTCAGTTTCAGTGAATGCTCAAGTTAAGCACAGAAGCTATTTAGCAAAATGTTGTCACTTTTGTTGTCATTATTGACTTAAATACCCATTACTAACTGTAACATCCTCATTTCACCAGCTTCCTGTCACCGCTCCAGTTCACACCCTCCTTTAGAATCAAACCAACTATCTCGCCCTAAAAGCACAGAGAGGTCTCGTAGTGCAATTCAAAAGCAGTCCAGAAGACACTCCTCAGCAACATCTACCCCTCCGTCTGCAGCTCAGGATAAGGTGCCAGTGGGTGTAAGCACAGACCTGTTGTCAGCTGACATCCAGGGGATACTTGATGACCTTCAGCTGGAGTGCAAAGTGGCAGAAAAGGAGGAGGAGAGGGCCCGACAAAGATCCCGGGGAGCGGATGGTTGTCGGAGAGGGGGATCAGGGTCACGAACAAGGGCGCCAGTCTCCGTATGGGGAACTACTAATGCAACAGGTAGCTCCTCAAGAGGCTGCCGTAGTGCCAGCCCCACTATACGCAGAGTAGAGCCTGCTAACAGGCCTGACACAGGGCAGAAAAAACGCCACTATGATGCAGATACCGTTCGCCAATACATTGCGAGGCAACAAGAGGAGCGAAAGAGGCGTCAAGCTGATGAGAAGAGGGCACTGCGTGAGGAAGCAGAGAAGAGAAATCAGAGACTGCAGGAGCTATACAGAAAGCAAAGAGAAGCCGCTAAAACTGTGGCCCTTCCCAGCGAGACACCTATAGCCCCTGTACGAAAGCGACTACAGGAGACCTACACCAAACTGTTGCTGGAAGAGGCCCAGCTTGGTGAGGAGGCCACACAGACTCAACCTCCTGCTCCTTCTAGTGCGATGGTATGCTATATAAGCATTAAACATAGTCAACTTATCATATAAGAAAACTTTATTTAATAAATATAATTAAATAATTTCATGTAAGAAAGAACATTAATGATTTCTGATTTGTGTTGTCATGCGTCGCACCACAGAGGCCAATCTACCAGCCGTCAGGAGAGTCTGATAAAGAGAATAAAAGACTTGAGCAACCGCAGAGCCCTTCAAGCAGTGATAGGTCTCTAAATGATCAACCACCTCCTCCTCTATCCAGGTATACACAAGCACACACAAATACACAAAACTGCCTACCTACATAATGCTCAAAACAAATAGGCATTCATATTTATAGACATGGACAGAAAAATCCCCTGCCCAAGTACATACTCTTGTATCTTATCTGGCGCGATAACTAGGAATCACCTGACTGTACCAAACAGAGAAAGAATCTGTTCTCAGGTGCTTGGTTTTAATGAACATCCCTTGCAAGTGCCCCACAAGCTTTATTGCAACACACATCAGTACAAGATTAATGTAATCTTGTAGAGTGACTTTTATTGTCACTGCTTCTGTTTTACAGGTGCAATAACAGTGCAGATAATTGAGTATAAATAAAGATAGTATGATTTCACTTGTGAAACAGCAAAATCACCTTCATAAATATGGAGTATTGCTATTTTATTCATATTCTTTCATCCAGTTGTAGTTAATGCTTTCTGGTATGGTTATTTCTTCAACAAATATTGAGAGGATTGTCATGTTTCATACCATTCAAAATGTATATCAGGCAGGTGTGTGTCTTCTAAAGACATTGTTTCTGTCATACATATAGTCGGGTAACGTGGCCACAAATGTTAGGGAAGAATTTGTTTTTACAATTTACTGAATACATAGCCTGGCTGTACGTAATTTGTCAGCAGATATTGTTATTCAAATTGCATTTATCCTCTTCTGCTACCTCTGTAGATATGATTTACATAATTTTAGATACTAGATATTTTTCATCATTATTTTCATAGCTCTCTCTCTTTCCCACTCTGTTTTCTCCCACTGTTGTAGGAATGATTTGGATGTTGGAGTCTCCTATTTGTTTCAGCATGACCGCCAGAGCCCAGCTGTTGCACAAGCACAGGTTGGCGATCATCTCCTCTCTCAGCTCCTCAGACTAGAGAATCCAGTGGCAGCTGATGACATGAGGCACATCCAGCGGCCAGCCACAGCACCTTCCCACAGGTCGCAGTCCAAAATGTCCCGCATAGAGACCATCAAGGCCACAGCTGCATCCCTTTCTAGCCGTATTGAGAGTGAGGCACGGAAGCTTGCTTGGGAAGGAATCAACTACGGTACAGCAACCTCAATGGACGTGGATTCAATATTGGCTCCGAGGCCGTCTCAAGCTAATCTTGACGATGGATGCTGGGCAGAAACTGTTCCTCGTGCTTCAACAGAAAATAATGGTATGGCATTAAGAATCCACAGGATTTTGAATAGCACAGGTCATAGCTCATACATTGGCACTGCTCTTCCAGGAGCAGGAAATGTGCACAACTCCAGGGAAAAAAAAGAAAAGAGTGGTGTGCATCCCAATTTGACCACTCCACAGACAACTTGTGCTGATCCAACTGGACACATTAACAGTTATACACAAGAAAGGGGGAAATTAGTCAATGGTTTGGAGAAGGTAGGGAGAATAGATAAAATGCCACGTAGGAAAGAACATGAAGCAGGAGATGACAAGGGGGAGAAAAACACAGATCTCCATGACTCAAGTGCGGGTTCCATTAGTGAGGGTCCCCTACTGAGTGAAGGAAGTTTTTCTGAAGATGATGCAAGCCCCCCTTACCCTTCCAGCCATCATTTACGGAGATCAGCAGATTGCTTTGAGACGGAGTACTGTCAAAGAAGAGATTACCAACGTCTCTCAGAGTTCCAGAGGGAGGCAGCAAAATGCTCTGCCTTCAGCCCAACCTTTGCTCAACAGGACAGCAGCAAAGCAGCCTGGGAGGAGCTAAACAAAGGGAGCCCGTTAAGTGTAATCAACATTTTCACCAAGAACCTTCAAGGCCGTCATAAAGGTTTGTTCACAGATAAATACCTTTCCACAAAAAGAAAAATATCGAAAAACTTACCATTAAAAACGTATCTCTCTGTAGCCAACACAGAAATATTTAAATTAAACAACATTGTGATAATGATTGTGGATCTGCATTTTGTGTCATTATGTGAGATGTAACTATAACTAAGAGTAGCCTCATATTAAGAGTAATGCTGTAATGTTTGTCATATTAAGGTTTCTCTTTAATCTGTGACTTGTTCCATAGTAATTGAAAGGAACTCTCCGTCTGCCCATTCTCTGCATTCTGGAAACCATCCAGGAGATGAAGTCGTATATGAAGATGACTTTGTGTCATCTCATAGCAGCGCAGCTAGTGGTCAGTTAAAAAGAGGTTCCAATTCACCCAGGTAAGATAAATCAACTAAACATGCTTTTAAAAGTGACCACTGGGTGGCATTCATGTCACACAGCTGCAGCGCTCAAGCAGACCTTTCAGATAAATCATCCTGTGTTCTTCAGTTTGTTGATTTTTTTTTTTTCCTTCTATGCTTTTTATAAGCATAGAAGGAAACTAACCAATGCATCATCAGAAATTTCTGTGTTTATTTTTGTGGTTGTGTCAAAGATTTTGACTTAATCTGTAATGTTTTTATATACTTCTTTTTTTCTGTCTGACAGCATGAACAGTCACTTTGAGGAATTGATGAGGAGGTCTCCTTACGATAAATATACAAGTGGCATGAATTCCCACCATTCATCCCTCCACTCATCGATTCACTCACCACATCTTTCCTCTGGATCCCCATCTGGTTCCTCACCCCTCTCAAAGAACTCTGCCAAAAAAAGAGGTGGGAATTAATACTACTTTAATAATTGTATGGCATGACTCTCAATCATCAACTGTTTTGTGTTTTTATTTTTTTTCGTAAACACAAATGGAATAAATTTAAGCTTGTTGATAGATTGAGTTGAAACTGTCTTTGTAAGGTTGTATTTTGTATTTATGAGTTATAAATCCCTTATGATATTGACATTGTCATTCCCCTGCAGGCACATCATCGGACCAAAGTGATGTCACTCTAGTTGAAGAGCAGAGGAGTGCCTGCTCACCCCCTTCAGAGGCACTATCCTCCGATTCCAGGAAGAGGGGCTCAGAAAAAAGCTCTGCCCACAGCCAAGCCAAGAGTGTCCACTCTAATGACACATTAGGGGAAGCTTCAGGGCATTCTCATCAAAGGTAATGATCCTTGACAGTCTACATTAAAGGATAGGTTTGATATTTTCGTTTAGTTAGCTGGTGTAAAAATTTCACCTGCAAGGTTCTAGTTTCACTGTGTTTATCAGTTGAAAGCATCTCTAGAGGTGTCAAATTGAATAGTACTGTATGTATGGTGGAATTAGCAAAGAGAAGGAATGGTGAAAGGTCTTCCCACAAGTTCAAATTACTCAGACATCCTGTGTCTCTGGTATTTCCTTCCTTTCTGTTTATAAGTTACCTCCAGTGAAACACTGGGCTGTTATGCTACCCTCCAGGTTTTTGCCCCCTGATGCTAATTTTCATGTTCATGTCACAGTGTGGTCTTATTATTGACTTTGTTGGCTCTAATTTGATTTATCAAAATGATATGATGAGTTTATTTACTAGTATATGCATTTCTTTAAATGTATATTGGAAAGAACCTCTAATGTCATACCAGTCACAGCCTTATCTACATGCAGTCAGATATGAAGGGATCTTTTCACCACTGGATCATCTCTGTTGCTTTTGCTTCAACCACTCAGACAGACCTGGTATAGACTGTAATTACTAAAAGGTCAATTTATCTGGGCATGACTTCACACTAAACTCTTAATTGAGAGCCCAAGTTGAGGTTGCCAGTCCAAACAGTCTTGTGGCTTGCTGTTCGATTAAATACTCGAGGGTTTAAGCAGCCGCGGAGTACCCAGCAACAGGAGGAAGCTGCAGTTCGACTCAAGACAGAAAACACTGGTACTTTGTTTTGGGGGCCTGCAGGGTTGTTTGTCAGGTCAGCAGGCTTCACCATGGGTTTGGCCTGCTGCCAAAGGAAAGGAGAGCATTTTCTTCTCTGTAATCTCAGTGCCCAGGAGTGACATTTGAGCCCTCTGATGGTACTCTTGAAGCCCAGGTGGCAGATTCCTGTGTTCTTCCTAGTGTCACATACAAAGTAGACAGTTGTTGTTCTTTGTAAGTATCAATTTAGTATAAGTTTTCTTACTGTGATAGAAACTGTCTCAAAAATAATTTGATATATACAGGAAGTGCTATTATCGTGATTTTGGAGACTGCATTTATATTCATAAGACTGCCAGCTGTTTTTATCATTGACCTCGTGATAACATTGCTGTATTATGATATTAATTGTTCTGAAATCTGTTTAGAAAAAAGGCGACTGTCTACTTTTCTTAATGGGAAAGAAGGCTGTAGCCTGATCTCTTTAAACCATGTCCTTGGCCTCTGTTTTTTTCTGAGCAGCACAATATATCCATTCATAGTCTGGGCCTCTCACAGCAGGGCCACAGTCAGTTCAAGAGTTTGCAAGTAGGGATGTGGACCCCTTCTATCATTTGCTCAACCTGCTCCATGAAATCACCAATCAACTCTGGAGAATTTGCAACATCTAACTGTCCCTATTTAAATGCCTACTTTTTAAACAGACTCAAAAATATCCTATTAGTGAATATTACATTCATGGTCATTAAAATTGTTTACATATCACATGTCTGCTTTGTTTATCTGTATTAGATGTGTCTAAAACATCTTAAATAATTACAATACCTTGGACAGCTGCAGATACCTTAAAAGGGACAACCTCAACGTAACTAATTCTCAAACTTATTATCACAGTAATAATCCATTTTCATTACTTTTTTGAATTGCTCTTTTAGTTTTGGGCTGGATGGAAAAAAGTCTCCAGCAGCACGGCCCAGATTGCCTTCTCCTCCTGGCTTTCCAGACTCTGGTTCTTCTCCAGGAGCAGGCTCTCCTAGTGACCCTCTGAGAGGCAG
Organism: Eupleurogrammus muticus; assembly: GCA_036785175.1. NCBI lineage: Eukaryota > Metazoa > Chordata > Actinopteri > Scombriformes > Trichiuridae > Eupleurogrammus > Eupleurogrammus muticus. Next base: position 12,933,394 of record JAYKQN010000006.1, read on the forward strand.
CTCTCTGCTCGGAGCAACTAACCAGAACACAGGCCCCTCAGCTCACAGTAGTCGAGCAGAGATCAGGGCCACAGGTAAATACAACTATTGTTTAAAGTGAAGTAAAGAACTACGTCATGTAAATAGTGGAAAATGTTAGTGATGAATCACAGGTTTTACCTTTTTGTCATGTGACATTTCCTGCTGGCTAAGCTAAAGACACTACCTTTATTGATGGAGGCAGAAAATATGTAGCATAATTTCAGTCTCTCTGGTTGCATAGGTGCATACTAATGTTTTAGTCTTTCTTTTTGTACTCTTCTGTCTTACTTGTGAATCATCACACTCAATCAGCACCCTTCTACTAATTTCTTTCTCTTCCCCCTTCCTTTCTTGGAGGTGAACTACAATATTCACCTGCTGTCCTGCAGCAGCGTTTGACAGCAGAGCTCCAGTACCTAGAATCCATTGAGGAGTCAGTCAGACAGCTAGGGGATGTGGAGAGGCTTATGGGTGTTTCAATGGCTCAGCAGGAGAGCCTGTCACTGGCCCAAATGCTTAAGGTGAATGATCATGTGTAGTTAAATATTTTTACTGAATACAGCTCTTTTTGTAAATAAGCTCTTTGTATTTAGATCTGTCTAAAATATATAATTTAAATATCAAATTTTATATTATTGTCAAAGCAATTTATGTGTGTGTATGTAAAACAATTGAAACTATACTGCATGTCAGTGGCATTAGTAGACATATTGACTTTGGGACTGTACTATGCTATCTGTTTATTCATTTAAAATTGTATTAATGTAGTTAATTATTATTTCAATATAGTTATGGTATTTTCAATACTTTTATTTACCTCAGATTTTGATGAATTGTATCTGTTGCATAACCTTTATATGATAACTACTTTTAAGGGATTTTGGGCCTCTATAATTTCAGTGCCATACAACCTAATTATAATAGCTATGTATAGATAGCCTGTATCAACTTGCTTTCTGAACTTTGATCCTCTAGGTCAAACACCAGCGCCATGAGCGTGATCTTCACGAACTGAAGATCAAGGCTGAGAGAGAAGCTCTGGAGGCAAAGCTACAGCTGGAGGAAAACAGGCAGAGAGTGGCCAGGGTACAGCCACATACACACAGTTCATCAGTTACTTTACTCTCAGCAACAATTTAAATGCATATGAGTGCTGCTTTTTTCTATGTGTGATGTGTATGTATGCTTATCACCAGGCTCATATCGAACTGCAGGAAAGCTTGGCGACAACTCAAAAAGAGACTTTGGAGAGCCTCCAGGATGCAACTACGAAGATGATGAGTCAACAAGCTGAGGCAGCACGGTACACAGTCGATGCTGCCCGACACATAAAAGAGGTTAGCAATCACTGATGCCCCCTTTGCCTGGAAAACAGCCTGTCTTTATCTTGCAACAAAAGCTGACGAATTGTTGGGTACTGTAAAAAAAATGAAAAATAAATGCAGAGGAAGGATACATAATATCCAATGTAAGAGTAATCAAATCTAATGTTTGATCTATATGTTGTTTTTTTGACTGTCAGATGACAGAACTGGCACAATCACAGATCGCAGGTGCTCTTGCTATCCCTCCTGTTTCCGCTGATTCTTCCAAGTTGCATCAGTGGGAAGAAAAGAAGAGTTTCTATGCCAAACAGCAAGACGATGAGTCTAATTCCGACAGGTAAAACTAAACTTTTAAAAAGCTTAGTTTAAGATCTCCAGACCCCACTTTTGTATTACCAGTTAGTGTCTTGATCCCTGAGAGACGCAATTCGTATGCTTGAGATTAATTTATATTCTAGATTTACAATAAATCTCTTCTGCTTTACTTCAGCTTCCAGAGTCAGGGGTCAAGCCGAAGGACCAGGCCAGAGGAACCACTGTCTTCACTGAACAGTCTCAGTCAATCTGATTCTCTTTCTTTCAAAAGACCCAACCTCAGGTACCAACCGGGCCTCGTATGTTTTCACTGTTTTATGGTGAATCTGTAGAAAGAGAGAAATTACATTGTATCTTTCATTTTCCCCTTTTTTCAGTGGAGCAGACTGCAGCAGCAACCAAAGCCCATCACATGTGTCCTCAGACCATAGGGAGCGGACAAAAAAAGATGTCGCAGAGTTAAAACGGAGAAAGGGGGCAGCTGAGGAGAGGATGGAGAGGGAAGCAGTTAGCAGTTCCATCGAGGAAGAAGTTCCTACAGCAGCTAATGACTCCCTCTGCAGTAACAGCATCCATTCTGTAGCAGATGAGAAAGGTACCTGCTTTTTTTTTCCAACTAGAACAATCCCATATATTTGCCCAGCGTTAATGCAGTAACCATATGGAACCGAACCACCATGCCAAATTATTAGTTTTAGTTTTCTGTGTGCACTGAGTTTATTTTCTTTCTGGTTCTCCAGGAGACAGTACCTCAGTGGCCACAGAGTACTCTCTCAAATTTGATGAGTCTATGACAGAAGATGAGATAGAAGAGCGCTCCTTCCGCTCTCTGCTGCCTTCTGAGGCACACCGCCGTGTGACTTTGGAGAAGAAGCCCCGCCACCACGAGGAGTCAGAGGATGATGGGTCCAATCACAACACAACATTGGCTCCTGGAGTAAACAATATCTTAACGGTGAGAGGGGAGTACAGTCAAACAAATATTGTATGGTCCTTTATCTCCTCAAAAATCTGGATACTTTAGTCTGGATGTTCTTTCTTATGTGGATTGTGTCCCTGTTTTGTCCTTTTATACATTATAGTTTTCCTTGGTTGTTTCTCATTTGTTGTGTTCCCCTTTAATGCTTTCCCTTTAATTTACCTCTTACTGTGGACTTTTTGCCTTCGCTCAAATGTAACCTCTGCCTTTTTGTCTCTGTTCTCCTGTAATTTCAGGATGCAAGCATTGCTTTCTCGAGTGGACAGGACAGCTTTTCCCAATTCACTATGGACATGGTGCGTCAATACATGAAAGACGAGGAGGTGAGACTGCAGCATCAGAGCTCTCTGCTGCGTCTTCGCCAGAAGGCTCTCAAGGAGAAGACCAGGACTGAACTGGCTTGGCTCGAGCACCAGAAAAAGAGGCTGAGGGGCAAGGGGGAGGATGACAAAATGCCACCTCTCAGGAAGAAGCAGAGGGGCCTTTTGATGAAGCTACAACAGGAGCAGGTACAGGGGGAAAGAAACATAATGTCATTAAGTGACAGTTGAGCCTGAGGGTATATAAATACACCATCCCAATCAATCTGTGTAACATGATGGCTAAAGCATTCTTGCATGTTGGTGATGTATTAATGTTGCACCACCACTATTTCAGGCTGAGATTAAGCGGCTTCAGGACGCCAACAAAGCAGCAAGGAAAGAAAGGCAGCTGTTATTAAAGCAGCAGGAAGAGATTGAGCGCATGCGAAATTCGACACTGAGACTAAAGGAGCGTCTCAAGTGTGCAGGGAGTGACGTGCTATCTGTAAGTAGTGTAACTTTCACTACATGATCAAGACAGAAAACATTCATGTTACAGAGCATGTTGTATCTACTGTTTTTTGGTTTTATTGTCTTAACTTTTTTTATTGGCCTGCCTGCATATATCCATCCATCCCCCAGGAGACTCCAGTGTCAGAAACTCCTGTGTCAGAGGCAGCCTCCCCCTCCAATATGAGGCATGCTGATGATATCCGAAGCCCCTCTCCATCGCTCTCCATCTCTGGCAGTGAGACGAGCAGCATCATGCAGAAGCTCAAGAAGATGCGCTCTCACACAGATGAAAAGTAAAATCTTTAAATGAGTTTTTCATGCATTAACAAGAACAGCTTATTAACAGTTTTTCCAAGTGACACAGAAGTCATTCTTCTCTATCTGTGTGTTTTAATATTGCCTTTCCATTTGATTTCTTCATGCTTTTTATAATATTTTTTTTTCATAAATTGAAGAGATTTCCCTGACTTTTTTATGTTTTGCTTTTTAACTTGAACATTTTCATTTGTCCTGTTGGTTTGTTTCTGGCCCCTGTTTACGATCTGGATCATTTAACTTTTCTTTTATAAAACTTTTTTTGTAATTCATTCTAAGGACACTTCAAATTGTGCAGTGTTTCCCACAGGCAGTTCGGGGGGGGGGGGTTGCGCTCACCCACTCTGTGCGTATGAGCACAAAGGACAAAACGAGGCAGATTTAGATTGTGGCACTATGATTTCATTGTGTAGCACAGCGCCACACAATGGTTAATGTGTGGGGAAACACTGATGTGTAATCTCAATACTAAACCGTTCAATGCCAGAGTAACGATTATTTCCCAGATAGGAGAAAGACAGATGTTGCATTCTAACATTTTCTATTACTCACACTTCCTCTTGTTGACATGAGCTTGGAGTTCCTGTTATGTCCCAAGAGCTCAAAAGTTTTCAGACTTGGCGAACAGCCTTGGTCATATGATTGTAGAGCCTCCTAATGACCGGGTGTCTCCAACAAGTGCATTAATTGTTCCGGGTTTAGGATTTATTTTTCCGCTATTAATCACAGGCTAGTCTTTCATCGAAGCCCTTAGCAACACAATCATGACTTGCTTATCTGCCATTTAGTTTTAATAAATTAGGAATTTCACAATCAACATAATTTGGTTTCAATGCAAAAAAATTAAAAAATTACGAGGACTAAAACTTGAAACTGTATTGGTGTCTTATCATATCATTTTTAGGCTTGCCTAATGCAATGATCATTTTTGACTATCAAATGACTCTTTACCTCAGTCTGACACTCTATTACCACTGTTGTTCATAAACAAAATAATTGTATATTAAATATTCAGCTTGATATACTAACCAAGATCAAATGCTTGTTTCACATTTGTCATCTCAAGCTGCTTTTTACAAATCATCTACTAACAAATCTACCATTTAACCTTCTCCATAAAATGGTGTGGCAGTGATCATATTCCCATCCAATCACTGGTCTAGATTCCATGCCCACATGCTAGTTTAAATGTTAAATAAGGGGCAATTATAATCAAAGTATTTCCCTTTCTAACAGAAAATTGATAGGCTGACTCCATATTTGCTCATATCGCTCTTTTTTTCTCCCTTTCTCTCTACTTGTTTTCTCCCTTTGTGTTTTTAATGTTTTTTCTCTCACATTGTGAATGGTGTTCGTGTCCACACCCATGTCTGTGCTCCATCTGACTTTGTCTGTTACGTGTTTGTGTGTTGTAGACACTGTTCTCCTGTCCACTACTTCTTCTCTGTGTTCACGGCCCACCACTGGGCCTCCCTCAGTGTCTGTCTTCCCAACCTTCACCCTAAATTCCAGCTCTTTATCTACAACCAGTTGGTCAGGTACTGTACAGTGCTCTCTACCTCTTCCCCACCTAGCCCTGCCTCGCCTCACCTCCCCCCACCCCACCCTATGGAACATGCTTGTGTTCATCCACTGGCACTGGGACCTTGTAGGGGTGGGCCGGTAAATAATGAATGATTGGATATGTTGGTTTGTTTGGGTTTTCTGGCAAAATTGTAAAGTTTTTCATTTACAGGATGGACTTTGTGGGGGAAAGAGTTTGAGTGAAAAGCTTGAGAGTGCCCAAGGAAAGCGCCTTGCAGAAATAAGCATACCTTTTGACAAAATCACATTCAAACTTTTTTTTTTTTTTTTTTTTTTAGTTCTTAATGTTGTGTCACTAGCATCCATTAAATCACACTTGTGTAGCACTTCTATACAAGGGTGGAAAGTGGTGGTCACATTGAGCAAAGTGGAGGTGATATATGCTTCAATACATTTGTATAGTTTTGTGGGTGGGTAAAAGGTTATGTTTATTCTAAAAGAAGCTTTCCTTGTTGGATGGGAATCTCAGACTTATGTTGAGATTTTACTAATTTCTGTGGTGTTTAAGTTGTGACTCTTCCCTTCTTTATTCCTAAGCCTCTTGGAATGAATGATTAAGACGCTGTGCATCTCTCTTTAATGTCATTGTCATGCTGTAACTGCTCAGGTCTAGCCCAGACATTTATTCTATACAATAGGGGTGGGATTCAGAGGGTAATTCATGATACAGTACTATCATGATATTTAGCCCTTAATAATATTCCTATCATGATATTTCAAAATGATATGTCATATCTGTGACATCTAAGGGAAAATACCCCTAAGAAAAAGGAGTCAGTAGGTATTTATTCACCGCACTGAGGTTTCCCTCCCACATAATCCACAGTTTGACTCCTGGTCAGGGAAGCTTTGTTTCATTTTGTACCCTCTCCCACCTCTCATCTAAAAAAATGTTTGTTGTTAGTGTGTGTTTGCTGGAGGGAGTACCATAATATATTGCAATGTCAATACTTTATCCCACCCTTACTGTACAAAATCATCTGAGATGAAACCACACTATGACATGGAAGTGAAACATTTGGATTCTTTTACAGAGAGCAGAGCAGAGATAGAGTGGTCTATCTCTTTAATGAGCTCTGTAAATCTTATCTAGCTTTCTTTATTAGGTAACTGTTGCATAGGATGGGATAATAAGTACAGATGGCCATTGGCTATAATAGAGTTTAGGAAGGCACTAAAAAAACTCCCCAGCCTGGTTTGTCAGTATCTGATCTGTCATCAGTATGCATTAGGTCAAGAATAGGGCAACTAAATTAGATCAAAGCTAAATAATACTGCAGTGTAATTGCACCCATAGCTGTGGAAAACCACATTACACAACAGCTCTACCTGACTGCACTTTATTTTAATAGAAATCTGTAGAGATATGTACATAAAAGTAACCCAAATTAGGTATTAGAGTGCCTGGATTTTAAAATGACTTAATTTTGTATGGGCTAGCAAAACAACTGCAGCCTTACATTTTAGGCTCTTTAATCACATTGGACAGTAACATTATAGTAAATGGAAGAGGTTATAACATAAAGACTTTAATGTTTAAGAGCCTGATTTCTTTCTCTCTTTTAGAACTGCTACATCTGTGTGACTGCACCCAATAAGATCGCAAACCCTGGGTCTCAGTCTAATGCATGAATCTGACATTTTCACTCTTTTTTTTTTTCCTCACTGTTCTTCTTCTCCTACATGAGTGACATTTCAGTTCCTTGTTTTATTTGATGGGTGCTTGTACACTACATTTGGATGATTCATCTAAACAAAATGAATAATTAGCATGGCCGGCCGGGTGTGTGTGTGTGTGTGTGTGTTTGTTTGTTGGACAGACATTTGAGGTGAGCTTGCTGTGACAACTGGATGTCCCGGTGATTTGGGTTTGCAAGGTCATGTTTAACCATTCCTTATGTTAAATGTCTTCTCTCTTCTCTCCCTTATCACTACCTACCTTCCCGTTCCCTCACCACCACCTATCTTCTTCCTGTCATTATCCTCACCCTGATTCTTAATCTTTCTCCTCACTGTTCTCTTTCAATCTCTTACTCCATAACTACCCCTTTCCCTTCATTCTTTCTGTCCCCCCCCCCAAGGTTCTTGACAAAGCGGGAGCAACAGCTGATGCAGAGGCGTCACCACGCAGAGGAGTTGCTGCAATGGAAACAGCGGCTGGATCAAGAGGAGGCAGAGGTCCGCAGAATTGAAAAAGAAGCCTTAGCTGTCTGGGACAAGGATCATGCAGCATCAGAAAGTCAGAAACGACAAATCTCTGACATTAGTCCCAGCACCAGTCATCACCGAAGCTCAGGGCCAAGAACTGACATTGAGAAAGGTGAATCTATGGAATTCCTCCACTTTCAAATAAATGTCTGACTGTTTATGTGGTTTAAAGTAAAGCAACGTAACTAGTATGTTAAATGAAATGTAGGACACATCTAAACGTCTAAACCAATAAAGGTGACTTCTTTTCAGAGTATGTGAGTGAAGGTGGGCGTTCGTCTGTGACACCGGAGTCCAGTATACACACAGAGGGATCACAGGTGTCCCAGCAACCGAGAAGTCTTTCCTCTGCACATCCTGCATCAGTCTGTGAAACATCTTTGGCTTCCATCCAGACCAGCCCTGCAAATTACACCCAGGACTTCACTTCAGCCTCTCTCAATGTGGTGGTAAATGTTTTTTTTTTGTATTTGGGTGTCTAGACTCATCACTTTAATGTTAGTTGATGGTGATAGCTAATCTATAGCTACTCCAAATCTGACTTGATAAAGAGTAATGTTTGATAACCCAGAAGGGCTGACACAAAGAATACAAGGAAATGTATAGCAAATGAGCAGTGAAGTCTTACTTCTTGTATATATTATATTGTGTGAGGGGATTAGCTCTGTGGTTGTTCTCTAAATCTAAACACATTAATCTAAGAATACCTTCAAAATAGGTCCATCAGGATGTGTTGTTATCATAGCCTGAGGTAACATTCCTCCTCTGCCTCTTTCTTCATCTCCACATTCTGTTTGGCCTCTACAGTCATCTCCAGTCAAAGTCAGCCACAGCTCTGCTCCCTCTCCCAGCAATACAACAAAGATGCAGCTTCGCTCCTCCTCCCAGAGCCCCAACCAGACCCGAATTCAGCCCGCTGACACCCCCATGGCCACCCAAACTGGTGAGTAACACTCCATCTTTCCCACACACACATGCAAGAGAGAGGGAGATACTGAATACCTAACATTCAGAGTAGTTCCTGACAGAGAAGATGGAAGGGGAAAAGTAGAAAGGTTGTGGACATCATGCCGTTGTATAGCTGGCACATTATACTCTAGCATAATGTGATACTGCCGGGAATACATTATGCAAGCACTTCCCTGATACCTAACCTGCTTTGCTGTGTGATAGGAAGAAAAAACACTTTGCATTGCATTTAGTTACTACTCATGCAAAGACAATTTTGCTGCCCTGGTACAGAAGCTGACTGCTTTATTCATTTTCTGGCAACGGTTCAAAAATTTACACAAAACCCAGTAGCTTATTCTGATTGTGTCACTTTCTGTAATTCTAATCTTTGTAATACTTAGTGTTTGTTCATTGTGCACAAGCCAAAGCAATATGCAAGTAAACTGCAGGCTTTCTTGGTAAAGAAAATATATGGTAATCCTCAACGAATTGAGCACAAAGTTGGATTACCCTTTACTAATCACAAGAGGTCTGGCAATGGCTTCACATTCTAACTGTGATTTATTATCTAAATTTCCTTTCAGAACCCATTTCAGACCAGAGTGACATAGAGAGTCGTATCAGGGCTCTGAAGGAAGAACTAAGTAAACGTAAGTCTATGGCCCACCAGCTTAAGAAAGAGCAGAAGAAGAGGCACAAGGAGCGCCTGAAGGCACAGGAGGCCAGCCTTCTCAAACAGTTGGAGGTAAGTGTGTGTGTACTTTGTGTGTTTGTTATGTGCATGTGTATTTTTATATATGTGTAAATATAAATGTACACATATATTAACAATTTCCTTTCAATTCTGATTTCTTTTTAGAACTATAACAACTTCATTGAGAAAACAAAAGCAGAACTGAACAAGGAGTCAGACTCAATGCCTGATACCAAGTCCCAGATCAAAGATTCCACTTCAGTCATAGCACAGTCCGATATTAAACTACCTGCTCACAGGTATAAGAAAAGCTGCAAAAATTAGACTCATGCTTGTATCTTGTATCTTATACCAAAATATGGGTTAGAACAGACTGGTGTTCAATTAAAAGCAAATCTGTCTTTCACAGGTATGAAATTAGCAAAATATCTGACTCTGAAAGGACAAAGATCAATGCTTCATTGGATCACAGTGAGTAATTAATTCTTGCATAACTAATACATACGTTATGTACAGTATTTAGGTGTACATCCAGTAACGATGTAATCTTCTCTTATATTCACAGATGCCCTTCCTCGACTTGATGATAGTAGATCCACCTCAGTGCCTATAGAATTATCTGATGAAGACCCTCCAACAGTCACTCCAACTCCAATATATGGCAGCCCAGAGGGTCCAACTTCAGCCCTGAGGAGCCATCAATCCACAGAGGGCCTTTTAAGACCTTCCTCTAAAGCACAGATCATAGAGTCTGGGGATGAAAACCTTGTGTCTGAAGAGCTAGAGGTGGAAGTCAGCGACAGGTCTGAGGCTCAACTTTCAGAACATCTTCTCAAACTAGAAAAGAAAGACCGACCTGACTCCCGGGATTACCCATTAGTGAGGAAAGAACCTTCAACTGTCCTCGTACAGGATGCACAAATGAAGATGAGGGAATCATTTGAATCTGAAGAATTTGTAAAATCTATTATTGAAAATTCAGGTGCAGTAGACCTCAAAACCTCACAACAACCAAGTGTCAGTGGAAATTCCCAATCCCCTGACTCAGATGCCTTCTCTTCAAATAAGGGGGCACTCATAAAGGAGGGTGAGGCCTCTTCTCCCTTGGAAGATGGCTATCATGATGACTTTGAATCATCAGGAGATTTGTCTGCCAGGGAGGACCATCGTAGTTCCAAACTTACCTCTCCATTCCCCCTTACTGGAATCAAGCGTTCAATTAAGGACTCAACTCACAGGGCCACACTGATTGACAACCAAGACGAGGAGGTAGAAGAGGAAATAGCTGAAGAACTAAGTCACCATTCAAGGATGAGTGGTATAGGCCAACAATCTGAAAAACTTTTAGATCTTCATAAGCAGACAGAAGACTCTAAACATGACAGCAAGAGCCTAAATTCCACCCATTCACTTCCCATCTCCCCTTTACAAACCCCTCTTTCTCCTGTTGTAGATGAAATGCCAAGTTTTAGCATTGGAGACAGAGTGCTTGTTGGCAGTGTTCAACCTGGAACTCTAAGATTTAAAGGTACGACCAGCTTTGCCAATGGCTTTTGGGCCGGTGTGGAATTGGATAAGTCTGAAGGCAGTAACAATGGCACTTATGATGGGGTGGTGTACTTTGAGTGTGATGTGTGCCATGGCATCTTTGCTCCACCAGATAAGATCACACACCTGCCAGACAAATTTGAGATCTACACAGACACCACCGAAGATGAGGACTCGTTCTTTGATGACATGTCAGACAAAGGTGGAGATAAACGTAAAACAGATGCGGGCAAATCCACAAAACATGGAAACCTGGAGACTAAAAATGGACAGACTTCTCACAATGACTCTATCTCTGGAGATAAAATGGTTACAGATAAGTCTGTTTCTCCATATCAGCGCCATACACCAAAAGACATATCTCACCTCAATTCACATCATCACAAAGAATCAGAACCCACGGTTGCTAATGAAAAAAGTGGTGACATCATCTTGGACTTTGAGCATACACCCACTACTCTCCTCATAACTGACCTAGACAGAAGGCTTGGTAAGCAGAGTCAGAAGGAAAAAATTGCCCTCATTGGGAATGAAGATGTAGACTCCTACAACCAGTTAACTCCTGTTGACATTTCCAAAGATTTCAGGGCAGACAAGGCAGAGCAGAAAGAAAGACATGTACTAGACACATGTGCAGACCAACTCCTTAACAACATTGTGAAAGACACAGTAAAGCAGTTTGCTCAGATTAAAAAGGCTAAAGAGCAGAAGATAGAAGCTGCCAATCAGGTAAATGGAGACCTCTTTGAAGAAGAAGAATGGATCTCTTCAGTGGAACAAAAAGACGGTCTGCCTTTCTTTTTACCTGCAGAAAAAGAGGAGCTTTCTTCTCCAGAGCTGTGTAACCGACCAGTAAGTCTTCATTTCTGATTCTTTTCTTAAATTATAATAAAAATATTTATTCTTTATATTTCTTAAAAATTAATAGAATGGTCATTAACAGTCAGTAAAGAATTTCGGAATGCGTAGTGCTGTATGTTATTTAACTCTTGTGACGTTATCAATTTGCTGACAACATTCCTTGCTTGCTTTTGGTTTGTGTTCAGCCAAAGTCCAATGTTCACAGACTATTGAATTTGGTTCTCTTTGCTGAAAGCATTTTGTGTCTAAAACATCAGTTAGAAAGAATACTCTTACAACACTAGATCAAAAGTATAAAACATTGATTTACTACAGGGTGTGCTCTGTTAAATTTTTATATCTATGAATGATTCAAATCTAAAATTCAAAAGTTGCACAATATTACTTTTTCCTGTGTTTCTTTTACAACAGGAGAGTCCTGTGTTGGGGGCCAGTGGTCAAGAAGAGCTTGCCAAGAGGCTAGCAGAGCTGGAACTTAGCCGTGAACTGCTAGATGACCTGGGTGACGATCAGGATTGGTTTGATGAAGACTTTGGCCTCAGTTCCCGTAGAGAACAGCAAAGGCTCAAACAGAAACAGAGAGAGGAAGAGGACGAGGCAAAGTTGGGAGGAGCAGCCCTGGGGGGGCTAATCCCATCACCAAGTGGGGAACAGCAGGTAAAAACTCCACCTAGACCTGAGCTTCCCCTTCCCATGCCCCCGAAACTACCAGAGCAACCAGCCATGGTGGTGCCCCACTCAAGCACAGAGGTAGAGAAGATGGTCCATGCTGCGACTCAGGAGATCTGGGAGAGCTGTGGCCTCGGGAAGGAGGGAGAACCAACACTTGCAAAATTACCTTACCCCAAACCGTCACAAGAGTATTTGGGTAAAGAGCCCAGCAGCCAGGACCAGGAGGCCCTCTCCATCCACAGCTACAGAAAGGTGAACACAGTAACTTGCAATAAAAAGTATGTATGGAGGTAACAGACAATTACACAGGCTAGGGGTTGGGTGTTCACAAAATCTACTGAATTGTGTTACAGTCTGAGGTTAAAAGTAGATGAGATTCTAGCTGCAAGAGAGGAGATATTGATAGTTCCAGTTATTTGGCAAACAAAGTTATCTTTAACAAAGAGCCATAGGCTCTATCAGTACTAGATGTAGAAATGTCTGAAATGATGTCTCTTCATACAGTGCGGGAATTGCCATGTTGCTTCATTCTCCTCCTACCATAGAAACGACACACAGTTGCCGTGCTTCAGTAGTTTTAAGTCCATGGCAACTGGACTTGCAGTCTTATAAGAAATGGCAGTCCATCAGTTAAAAGCCATCTTGTTTTCCATTATTCAACATGTTTCCCGTGGATGGGCATCAAACTATTTTCAACACAGTTTCAGTGTCATTTGTTTTATGACTACTGTGCTTATGTTACTGTGAAAGTTCAGTCTCCTGCTTCAGAATTCTCCTCACTGGTCAGATGCTTCACTATGAATGCAAATACCAGATCTGCAGCAAATAATGTTGACATTTATATTCACCTAACAATGGATTAGTGTCGTTGAATGTACTGTGCCAACATCTACTACAGTTTTAAGCTGTCCATTTAATTTAATATGACTTTCCATTTATTATATTAATACAATTAAGCTCCCGTATCTCATTATGCTGTCGTTCCCTAGGCTGTGTATGACCTGACATGGGAGATCCTTCAGGATATCTATGCCGAAGACCCCAATGCTGACCAGCCTCAGTGGGTCAAACCAAGGCGTACGCAATCCTCCTTTTACCACAGAGTCAAAACACCAGGAGACATCAGTAAAATCAAGGTACAGTAGAGAGAGCCACCAACAATCACCAGAAACTTGTTTTACTAGTACTACTCTCTTCTAGAAATCTAGTTACCATCTCAAAGGTCAGCTACAATTTTTAAAGGACAGGGCTGCTCAATCCTGCTCCTCTAGATCTACTATCCTATATGTTTTAGGAATCTCCCTACTCCAACACACCTGATTCTAATCGTCAACTCACAATCAAGTAGCAGACTGCTGAACTCTCTCCCCTCCCCACCCACAGGACTGGTGACCTCTCTCCCCTTCTCCCTCTCACCCACCTAAATTGACACTCTGCACATGCAAAAACTTGCACACACTTGTTGCTGGTATATTTATATTTATATATATTGTTATTGCACTAGCCATTACATTACAACAACTACCTCATAATGCACATAGCTGGGACAATCAGTACTGTCTTGTTTTGTCTTGTTGAATTTGTCCACACCCTACTACTTATGTCTTGTCTTGGGGTACTCATGCCTTGTCCTGTCATACGTGTTTGTTTGTTTCTAGTTTAGTTTAGTAAGACTTGGCAAAAGAAGCCTTAAGCTACTGCACTTTACCTTTGTAGTTTAGGACTGTCTTGCGCACCTGCACTTTGATGTTTTACATGTGAAACGCATAGGATAGTGAGAAATGAAATTTCGATTCCTTTGTATGTCAAGTACACGTGAAGAAATTGACAATAAAATTGACTTTGACTTTGAAGTTTGCCACGGGCTTGTGATTGGGAGATTCGCAAAACATGTCAGATAGTAGCCCTCCAGGAGCAGGATTGGGCAGCCCTGCATACGGACCTTCACTTCACTGCTCTTATTGGCTAAAATGAGACTGGAAGCCTTACACACTTCTGCCTGATTAACCCTCATGATCAGCATTTAAATTGTTAAAAAATGAACTATAGTAATAAGGTTTTTTGATCGCACAAATTCAAATGCACTATCATGCCTTTTCTGCGTGATGACATGATGTTTTTTTTAATATTGGTGACCAGGAATTCGTCTCAGCAGAAGTACTGAAAATGTATGGTCTGACTAAAGATCACAGTCAGAAGACAGACTGGCAGAAGATGCTTAAATTTGGCAGAAAGAAAAAGGATAGAGTTGATCACATATTGGTAAGTGCAAAATTAAATGTTGGGTTGTTTTTTTTGTACATGACTTTAAAAAGCCACAGTACATCAGTATCATCATTTTTCACAGTGCAACAGATTTATAAAGCAATTATAGGTTTTCGTGTTGAGGGATTCTAATTGAGGAATATAGTCTTTTGATTGTCTATTGATTTTTCATTTAAATTGCTCTATAAGTACAAAACTAACATTCAGATTTTATTCTATCAAACAATTATTCAGAGTAAACTTTAATTAAAATTCCATCTTGTTGTCATGAAAGTTTTTCACTTAACTTACCAGACTTTACCAATTGATATTAGTCACTGTGCTTCAGTAGTTGACACTATTTGTCTCTCAGGTACAAGAACTCCATGAGGAGGAGGCCCAGTGGGTCAACTACGATGAGGACGAGCTGTTTGTAAAGATGCAGCTGGCAGACAGCATCTTTGATGCATTGCTGAAGGACACTGCAAACGTTCTGAATCTAATCTCTGACAAGAGAGCCAAAAGAGGCACCCTCTCCTGACACCTTTCCTGCTTTGGTTTCAAACTACAACCTCTAACTCAATCCCAGTCTTTCCTCACACTAGATAATTCCAGCCAACCCACCGCTGCTCAGTCTTCCACCAGCTGATGTGCCAACAGCAACCTTCAGATGCCTTCAGTCCCAGCATTACCTCTCAGCTCAACAACTCTGACTTGTTTCTGTGACTTTTGAGTTGCTAATTTTGCTTCAACTAAAAAAACGTATATGTTTTACACACAAAACGCCTCTTGAGCAATCCAGCCTTCTTAAACCATAACACCATCTTGTCTCAGTTCTCCTCTCCTGCACTTACACTTTTGTGTAACTGCCAGTTGGAGAATAAGTAGATATTTTGATTGGATGGACCGTGCCATTTGGTTAGCATTTAGTCCATCAGTGCTGCTAAGTTTGTTGTTCCATATTGTAGTTATTGAAAATCCACAAAATTAGGTTGTTATATTTTGTATTGAATCTTAAAATAAAAAATATATATATATGTGTTCAAAACTTGTAATAGAGAAGCAAATAGAAAATATACAGTGTAGACCACAGGTCTTGGACAGTGACACATTTTGAGTTGACTTGGAAATCAAACAATGACTATGGAGTTGAATGTTCAGTGTTTACATCCATATGCATATAGTAGTGTAGCCTTTTTTATGGTCCACAGTTTCAGGGACTGTAAACTTACGTTCATAAAAATTACTGAATTCTAGCCATCAACAGATCCTGCTGGTGCCACCGTGTTGCTCCCATCTTTATTTTGTGTTTGTTTCAAGAACGGTTTCCCCTTCAGTCTGGATCTCTGCGACTACAAAACAAGCTCTGTTAGACTGAGGTCAGGTGACTTACATAGCCAGTAAAAATATTCCACTGTGTCCGCTCTTAGCAAAAACTCATTGTCATGCTGCATTTGTTTAAATTCCACTAATTTCACTCCCATACCAAGTATGGATGTTTTTTATTTTATGGATGATTTCACTTACAGCTAAAAATTTGTCACTGATCTAAAACCTGTAGCTTGTACTGTAGTGAAACATCACTGAAATCAGATACTTTGTGAAAACTCTTAAATATATTATTTATTGTGTGAAAACGTTTGATTAAAGGAGAAGGTAACATTTGGAATTGTAAATGATCTTGTCAAAATATGGAGAAGAGATAATTTTAAAGTGTGAAGCAAATCTAATGAAATTGTAAAAGCACAAACTTAAATGTGAATGTGAACACGGCAATACATTATGTAGGCGATTTCAAAGAATGCTATTGAAACCAGAGAAGAACATGGGAACAGTTTTAATATTTAAAAGTTGTAGTGTTAATAATTAGTTGAAACTGTTTGTATGACTTTATCTGTTGCCACAGCTGTCCAGTTGGTCAACACAATCACTGTCCCACTTCTGTGCTATATGTAAATATCATGAAGCCTTACTGTATGCACTGATGTTAACTGTTGGAAAACATCTCACACAGCCTACAAGAAGTGTTTGTCCACTGATTTGAGGTTTTTCTGTGCTACAACTGAAGCTTTGCACACCATTTAGCATTGTTTTTCACTGTCAGCAGCTCCTCGGTAGTTGAGTTAACTCACATTGTACAAATGTGTCCCATCAACAAAATGCTCAGAAATCTAGTCAAGTGTAAAGACACTACATACTCAAGACAGAATTGATATATTGTATGCATATAGTATAGAAGTGGGGTGCAAAAGAATGGCAGTAGGCTTGACTTGATATTTTTAGAATCTCCTTTTAGGACCGTATTGAAATGCTGGATTTGAGCCTTACCTATCCTACAGCCCAGTTCCTCTCATGTCCTTAAAAAACACTTGTAATTGTCTTCTGTCTTCATCAGTTGTCCTCGTAGAAGTTGCTGTAACAGAACAGTTTTGAGTAATTTCAGTCACAGTGATTTGTGCATCAACATGGTTGTAAAAATATTTGGCTTCACAGTGATCGGCATGTTCAAACCAGCTGTCAGAATGTAGCCTGGTGACGTTCGTCTCTCTCAACGTTCAGTTCAAGTGCCTCTTTAAGTTCAGTTTCTAACAAACTGTGTCGACGTCTCAACCTCTTTTGGACCTATTTTCTTTGAATGTCTCTTTCAACTGCTGTAAACTACCATTTTGTAAATGATCTTTAAATGACAGCTCTTCCCTTTGACCGGTTCAACAATTATTCAGTTTCTGCCTTATCAGTCTTTCTGTATCAAAGCATACTGTGGTTGAGGAAGGTACCCCCTCTCATTTTCCTATGCCTCAGCTTGAGGAAATGATTGTAATACTAAAAAAAAGAAGAAGAAAAATTACTCACACTAGATGTAATATCCACTTTTTCTTCACATTGCCCCCTGTATGTTTTTAAAGACATGGATGAGTCATTTTATTGATACACTGTATCAGGAACTAGCTTCTGGAGACTCTCCCCCACGGTCTCCAGCTTTAGGCTGCACAGGGTGAGTCACAGTACTGATGTGGCTGAGCACATAAGACTGTATCTAAGGCCTTATTTTGGTCCTCAATGTCAGCGCTGCTTTGATCCAACAAACTGTATGACCGAGCCTGTTAATCTTCACTGACTGTTTTTAGATAAAGTGACCTTAAACTGATACTAAGTCATTTTTTTCTACTGTCAATATTTTAACTGTTGCTCGGGTGTTTGTTCAAACTGTAAGTTATATAATGTAGAAAAAGACCAAAAATAACATTTGATACCAATCTCTCCATGCTGGATGACATGTAGGTCTGGTCTGTAGGCATATGTAACTATAATGGTGACATGGTTTTTGACAAGGCTTTATTGCAAACCCTCTACGATTGTCCTCTTGAATTGATTGTATATGGGAGGAAATTTCCCCTTTGTAACTATGCAGTACTTTGGTCTTATGCATTATTTTTATGTATGGATTGAACAGCTCAGATATGCTGTCCTCCATAGATGTAAAAAAAAATAAATAAATCTTTCAAAAAGTTTGAGAAAGTTCGGTGTAGAGGTCAGCTTTGGAGCAACTTTAATAGTGTCTTTTGGTCCTAATAATTGCATTAAAAAAAAGGCACAAAAGATTTGATTACCAATTTAACCCGGTCAGACTAGATTTTCATCTTTTGAAATGTTTATGAATATTTATAATAATGTGCTGTGAGTGTGCGGTAAGTGCACTTGAAGACATGTACAATTATTTTATGGGTGTAAATATATATGCAATGTCTATCCAATCTGACCCACTGTTACTGTACCCGGAGAGATTGTTGTAAAATAAACACTGTCTACTTTGCAAATATGTATATATTCTATTTGTTGACTAAGTGAACTTTGGAACTGTAAATAAAGCTTTCATTGTTTCCGAAGGAATGCTGCCTGGTATTAGTTGCGACTAGAGGAGTGTGCAATAATTACCGCAGTGTTGTTGCTGCGACTGACAAACCGCATGTTCTGCGCCAACACTGATGGTTGGGTTTCTAACCAGAAGTGGGGTGGTGAGGTTTGTGGGCTGGTTGACTGAAAACTGCAGCATCAGGAGGATGTTGGACATGAGGGAGTTACATCCTGCAAGGAAACAATCCGTAAGGTAGAAAACAACAATTGTGTCATCCATATATGTTTAGAAAATATAAATATATAGGCTAAATAAACCAAATTTTATCGTCTTCCACAGTGAAAGGATTATGCGTGGTTGTCATGGAGATATAACCATTGAGGAAGACCTCTGTGTGTGTGTGTGTGTGTGTGTGTGTGTATATATATGTGTATATATATGTATATATATATGTATATGTATGTATATATATATATGTATGTCCATCCATCCATTTTCTATACCTGCTTATTCCTCATTAGGGTCGCAGGGGTCTGCTGGAGCCTATCCCAGCGCGTTACGGCGAGAGGCAGGGATACACCCCAGATGGTCGCCAGCCAATCGTGGGGCACACACACCATTCACTCACACACTCACACCTACGGGCAATTTAGAGTTGCCAATTAACCTGAGCATGTTTTTGGACTGTGGGAGGAAGCCGGAGTACCCGGTGAAAACCCACGCAGACACGGGGAGAACATGCAAACTCCACACAGAAAGGTCCCAGACCCAGGCCCAAGGAGGTCTTGAACCTGCGACCTTCTTGCTGTGAGGCACTACCCACTGCTCCACCGTGCCGCCCCTATATATGTATGTATATATATATATATGTATATGTATATGTATATATATATATGTATATATATATATATGTGTATATATGTGTATATATATATATATGTATATATGTATGTGTATATATATGTATATGTATATATATATATATATATATATATATATATATATATATGTATATATATATATATATAAGATAAGATAATTCTAGCCTATATCTCAATGTGGCAACTGACACTCATGATGGCTAGCTAATATTTTTCTTATTATCAAGCTAATAGCTGAATATTCGAAGTTGATGTAGCTAAATATATATACCTATATAATGTATATAGCTATGTGTGTGTGCATATATGTAAATAAAATACAGCCTATTTTATTTATATATATTATATACAAAACGTCAGTTTTGTATATATGTGTGTGTAGTAGAGTAGAGAGTAAATGTTAGCTAAATTCAGAGACAGAAATAAAGGAACTGGGCACACGTCAACGGTTCATACGCAACAAAAAAAAAAGCTTTTAGTTTCCGTATTTAAAAACTATAATATAATAGTCATATAATATAATAAAGTCATTATTTAAAAAAACAACACAATTAATAAAAAAGATCGTGCATAAAAGCCGTGTAGTGGAAGAACAAACTGACCTGCCACTTTAGCCGTTATTTAACATCAAAGGGAGTTTAAACTAACGGTCGACGGTGGCTGGTGAGTGATAGTGGTGCGTTTACTGGCCGGTGGCCGGTGAGTGATAGTGGTGCGTTCACTGGCCGGTGGCCGGCCAGGGGGAGGACCCACTGAAGCCTGCTCAGCAGAGAGCAACACGAGAGGGAGAAAAAGTTCTATCAAGTTCTGTCACGCCGAGAAGGAAACTTGCCTTCGGAGTTCAGACCGTTGGTTAGTGGTGGCGGCGGCGGCGGCTCGGACGGGGAAAGATGGCGCGGCGCGTCGGCTGTGCCACGTCTCGGTTTAACGGAGCGATACATCCCCGAAAGAAAGCGGCAGCATCCGCGGTTTGGCTGTGTTTGTGTTTACTTTTCCCCCCAGCTGCGGAGGCCGGACTGTACACCGACTCCGATCAGATCTTCTTGATAACTCCGGAAAATGTGATCCCGTATTTGCTGAACTCCACGGCCGCTGTAGTCGTGGAGTTTTACGCTTCTTGGTGTGGACACTGCATCGCCTTCTCACCGGTTTACAAAAGCCTGGCAAGAGACATTAAAGGTTGGTGCACGGCACGTAGCTGCAGCAGTTTATCAACGTGGATTCTTTTTTATTGCATAAAACATTTGCCTCCACGCAGCTGTCACATTTTACTCCGCAGACTCACGCCTGGTTTTTAGGCATCTGCATACAAGCAAACCTCGAACATCACGCCACCGTTCCTGTCTGTTAATTGGAGCGTGTGATTTAATAAGGGCGCTTTAATTTCGCCCAGCTCACCGACATCGCGCCCTCTCACTGACAGTCAATGTGTCGAATGTCTCATGAGCCAAATTAAACATTACAGAGCCAAGAGAATACGTATAAATACGGCTGTCAAGGGTGAAGCTGTTTGGGCCTGACACAGTCATGGGATATTTCAGTCCAGTGTTTCACTCTCACACAGTCAATACTGGCCACTGATCCCTCGGCAGGCTATTAAAATGCCTTAAGACACATGGGAGTGACCCATCTGAACATTTTAGGAGGACTCCAGGTGAGAATAGGAGCAGATGACACTAGCACCCTGATGTGTGTGAGTTTCAGCAGCCCCACGCAGGTTTGGCAGGGATATGCATGAACAGTAAACTAAATATGTGCTGTTTGTCTCTCTCTCTCTCTTCCTCTCTTTCTATTTGATTTCTGTTTTTTCAGAGTGGAAGCCAGCTGTAGACCTGGCTGCTGTAGACTGTGCTGCAGAGCAGAACAGAAAGCTTTGTGTAGCCTTCAGCATCAGAGGATATCCAACTTTAAAGGTATCATTACTCACTGCTCACGGGAGCCTTTACATCGCAGAACCCTTCCTTTATTCCATGTGTATATTGTGATTTCATTAATTGTTTTTTGTTTCTGTAAAGCTGATGGCCAGGGGGAAATGTGTGCAGGAGGTGATAAGCATGTTTCTTCCACCAAAAGTATATTCAGGGTTTCATATAAGGCTCATACAGACGTAGTGTGTGCACATCGTACTGTATTAGCAATCCTTTTGCTGCTGTCATTCAGTTTCACCAGTGTCACACTGCTCCCACACATTTTCCGAACTAATCATTAAATCAGGAATGTTCACAGTCTTGCTCAAACTTGTCTCAGAGGCACTTCCCTTTTTCAACAAAGAAATGTGGGTTTTTGATTTACGTGTTTGTGTAAAATGCGCATGCACATGTGCCAGAGTAAATAAAGCACTTAGAGTAAATGTTAACACTACCAGTGTTTACCCTACAGTGTTAAAATGAACTCTTTGAGTCCTATAATGAAATTGGTAATTTTACTGTGAGGGAACAATATGATTGCAGGAATTTATTAAGGTATTTGATCAAATAAACCTAGTTAAGATAAGCATATGACCGTTTATTCCTCAGTACTGTTACATTGCTTAATTACAATTTGTGTTTAATGGTCTCATATTTTATATGAAGTTTTGATATATTTGGAATTTAAAGTGATAAAATTCAACTCAATATATTCTACAATGCTGTCTCAAGTGCCTCCCACAGGTAAATTTCTTGGTCTGGCTCAAAATTTTAATAAGCACTTTTTCTGATTGGCAGAATTTTGCTTGGAATATTGGGAAAATAAAGTGGGTATGATGGTGGGGGGCAGCTTGGCTGCAGAAAACCTCTACAGGTGGAGGTAGCTACTGCATGACATCACAGAGTCAAGGAAGTACAAACGAGCTGTCTAAACCTCATCCAGAGTTAAAAAATAAAATATGACAGTGGCTACTTGCACAACATGGGACCTTCAAGTCATTAATTGTTTCAGTCTGTGGCAGATAGTGTTTGACACTGTAGTTTCAGTTTCCTCAATGGAGATCACTTCTGCATGATCAGCAGCCATGCTGCAGGAACGCCTCCAGCATCAAACATCTGCAATTGTATTTTGCAGGAAATTGCACCATATCTGATTAGTCAGCAGTCGTGTGTGTTTAAGCCTCCGCTCTTAGCCCCGTCGCTCCACTCTGTCATCCAGTGAAAGCCGATAAAAACAAAGAGTGCCTTCTGTTCAAATTCACAATGGAGCTTTAACATCTGCGACTCATTTTGAACCAGGAAAGATTTAGGGGTCAAGGCGGGCAGAGGGAAAGTCTGTCCCCCAACCAAACATTACACAACATCGTTTTGCTGCTCTCATGGTCGTGTGAGGCCAGTTTGAGCTGAACTCACTTCTCTCCTTCAACTTCCCTCTTAACACAACCCCCCCCCCCTCTCTTTCACTTCACAGTTCTTCCGTGCTTATTCCGGCAAGGCTGACTCGCCTGGAGAGGCTTTTAAAGGTATTAAAAAAGGGAGTTTGTTTACTTAAAGTATACACTCTTCCGTGAGTTGTCTTTCATACGGAACGTGCCGTTTAAACACATGTCATATCAGAGTAGGAACATGCAAAGTAAATAAGTATATTATCATCACACTGGTAGTCAGCCTTTTGTCTAATATTTAACTATTGGCTTAAGTCAACTCTACTATGTAAACCGGTAGGATTTATAGACGCTTATGTAATATTGCAGGGACACCATCATTTCTGTGTCTTTATAAACAGTTGTTCTGCATCAGAACAAACAGAGATGTGTAATGTTCTCTTGATGTTCTTTGACCCTGCAGGCTTTCCCCGTGATGTTCGAGGTCTCCGACGCAAAATTATCGATAAACTGGCAACCCATGAAGAGCCCTGGCCCCCTGCCTGCCCCCCGCTGGAGCCTATCAGGTAAGCACACATGTTCAATACATTATATTTATTTTCTTTGTGACATTTTCCTTTGGAATTATTTCATTACACCCAGAGAAATTGTATTGGTAATAGTTGAACCATCAGTCTTTATTATTATTTAGTTATTTTCATCTAATTGTAGTTTATTGTTCATCTGCTTTATTAGAAACCCATAAGTCCAATCTTTTCATTTTATCTAATAAACATGATTATTCATCAGTTTTAAAATTTCAACATGTACTGTGTATAGATTTTCTTTTTTTATAGAATATCCTGATGGTGCAGGAAACAGGATGCATTAGTCAAGTTTCTCTTCCTTTTATTTTGAATGGAAAACTATCATCACTATTTTCAGAAATATGGTTTTGTCCTTTTTATTGGAGTTTAAAAATAAAATTGTACATAAGTATTGCAGGACTAAGGAGAAATCCAAGGCAACTTGAAGGTAAATTTAAAAAATATATATATATTTTTTAACTTTACTTAATATAATATGCAGATGAAACATATCCATAAAATTCTGCATCTCTTTAAGTCCTCCTTTTTGATCTCATTTGTTTTAATAACGTCTAGTTTCATTAGCAACGTTCAGTCAGGGATTTTTTGGCAACACTATAACGCATGTCTAGGATTCCAGTCTGATGTGTTTTGTCTGCTTCTTTCACTCCAGCGAAGCAGAAATTGACAGCTTCTTTGAGACCAATAACGTTCAACACCTGGCCCTGATCTTTGAGGACTCTAAATCCTACGTCGGCCAAGAGGTACCAACTCATATTTCCATTGACCCGCTGTGTTTGATTTTCTTTTTTCTAGACGTCTTTTTAGAAAAATACTACATTCCAAATCTGTACCACCTTATAACTAACAAAGCTCTGTTGTGGATGACATTATTTTAATGAGAAAAGGAGAGTCAGTTGTTCAAATTAGATGATGTAGTGTTTGAAATTTAGTCACTATACTATATATTCAAGATAAATATGTTGAAATATAACATGACTAAAAATGTTTCTTCCCCATGTGTGCACCGTGTACATCAGGTAACTCTGGACCTGTTGCAGTTTGAGAACATTGCTGTGCGGAGGGTCCTGAAAACTGAAGAAGGTGTGGTGACCAAACTGGGAGTAACCGAGTTCCCATCCTGCTACCTTTATTATCCTGGAGGGAACTTCACCAGACTCAAAGTGTGGGTGTTTTTGTAGTTTTTCCACAGTTGCAAGTTTTTGGTTTGACAAAATAGAAAAGAATAACTGGACACAGAGTGGGCATGAAGGCTTTTTTTTTTTTAAATCTACTCTCTCTCACTCTCTTAATACTAACTCTTCACTTAGGAGGTATAGACCTTTTTACAGCAGGAAATGCACTGGTACAATTAACACTGATTGATACAGAGGAATCGTTAAATCGTGTCTGTTCCACCTGACATTGATACTGAGACCTGTTAAGTAAGGCAGACACATGTGGGCCTCCACGCGAAGGAAGGCTGCATTAAATAAGATGAAAAATAAACTGTGAAACCTTCCACTCACCACCCTAATCAGTAAACCTCTGTCACCATGGATATATATTACTTTACTACTTCAGTCAGCATAGTTTTTCTTGTTAATAACCTGTTATGTGCCCAAAACAATCCGGACTAGATAGTACAGTACACAAATTGCTGTTTTGGTGTGATGTGCAAGAACCACTCAGCCCCTGAAAGTTCATTATCTAAAGTCCTCAAAAGTGCCTAATCAAACATTTTTAACCCAATGAGAGGAGGACAGTGAATGGGGGTTTAACAAATAATATTTTTCTATGTTTATTAGGGACATTTGGGGGGAAAAAACAGAAATGCATTGTATTGATATATCTCAAATATTTTACTGTGCTCTCCATTTACAAACAAGTTTATTCCCCTTTCGGTTTCCATTGTTCAACACACAACAACTTTGCTTTCTGCTGAAAAGCTTCATCGTGTGCTCATTATCTGAACCCTATTCATGAGAATACTTTTAAACATCTGGCCTCTTAATGGGATCAGAGCATCAAAATCGCTCCCATTATTCACTATCATAAAGCGCCGCTGATCATTCCTCACCCTGCAAATTCATCTGCTGTTTATGCCTCTTTGTTTGGCTGTTTCAATAACTTGGCATGCAAAGAGGACTCTTTTTAGTTGACAAATGCAAAAAGGAAATGATTTATTGCTGATTTATTTATTCACCCTCCATCTCTCCCCTTCCAACCCCCCTCATCTCCATCACTGTACAGAGGGGAGGTTTTTTAATTTCTTGCATGAAAACAATGCCATTGCTTTTCTGGCTTCACCTGCCAAACAAGCCCCAGCCGTGCATGGCGACAGATGGCCTCCCATCATCGCTGAATGTCTGATTGATCCTGGGAGAGCGGAGTGTATAGTTGTGTGTGTGTGCGTGTGTGTGTGTGTATGAGAGAGTGTGCGGGGGCGTCTCACATCCGTCATGCATGTAATGTGTGCTGGTCCCAGGTGAATGCATCCCCCCCCCAGCCCTCCCTGATGCCTGCCTGCCCGCCAACCCTGGGGATCGCTGGATGAATGGCTCTCCCTCCACATCTGTACACTCCCACCAGACACGCAGGTGTAATTGAGTCCCGGGCTGGTGTGAGTGAGCGTGGGCCCAGAGTATCCATCCTCCTTATTACCATCCTGCTCCAGTTTTATGACTCTCTCTCTCTCTCTCTCTCTCTCTCTCTCTTTCTCTCTCTCTGATGAGGGGAGAAAGTAAATGAGAGGAGGATGTGAGGGTGTAGCAGAGAGAGAGAGAGGGTCCACATTAATGGTTGTGGTTTCAGTTCCACTGCTATCACACGGCTAGATGATCAGCTCTTTCTCTCTCTCTCTCTTTCTCTCACTCTCTCTCTCTCCCCTATGCCACTCTGGCACCATCTGCTCAGGATTTGAAATGTGTTCCAGTAAGTGTGTAAAATATATGGCCACAAAAAAACAGGTCATAAAACAATTTTTATGGCAATGGACTTGAAAACAAAAGGTGCAGGGGAAAAAAGAAAAGTGCATTTTGTGTGAGGATCCTTGCTTGGCTCTCAGCTACACATTCACACAAAAGTGTGTGGACACCTGAACGTTACACTCATAAGCGACGGTTGAACAAATCACTCTAAAAGCATTGATTTGCAGCTGTAATAGCAGCCAAAGTTTGGAAACCTGGCTGCAGGAATTTGCTCCCATTTAGATAAAAGAGGATTAGCAAGGTCAGGCACTGAGGTTGGGCTGTAAGGTCTGTCAAAGTACAATTCATAGTCAGGGCTCTGAGTCTGAGCGGGCCATGCTAATTCTTATACAGCAAACTCTTTTTTTAATGGCACCATTCAGGGATTTCCCAAAATGTTCAAATTAGTTAATTACATTTACATTTTTTTATTTGGCTGACATTTGCCCCAAAAACCTGATTTTGTACCAGGCATTGATTGAATTATTAGTTTTTATGCTTCTTTAATTGGAATTGAGGAACTAACCAGACCATGAGAAACAACCCTAAACAAAAAGTACAACAATAATTTGTGGGCTGGGCTGTCCTAATTAGTGCCCCGGAGGAGTGAGTAACACTTGTCCTTTCCTCCCACAGCAACATCGAGGCTCGTACTTTCTATTCTTTCGCCCTCCAGAGGCTGCCAGGTGTGGTGCGGTCAGGAAAGCCTCCACCTGTCACCACAGGCCTGGTCGCCAACAGCACAGAGGAGCCCTGGAGACCCTTCAACAGGTATATGTCCTAGACCAGGGCTGCACTAATCCTGCGCCTGGAGATCTACTATCCTACATGTTTTAGGAATCTCCCTTCTGCCCTAGACCATGGGTAGGCAACCCTGGTCCAAGAGAGTCCACTGTAGCTGCAGGTTTTTGTTCCAACCAAGCAGTTACAGACCTGATTCTACTAATCAACCACTAGACTCGCTTGGTTGAAATAAAAACTTGCACCTAGAGAGGCTCTCTAGGACCAGGGCCGCCTACCTTCACCCTAGACACACTGTACATGATGGTCTTCCTCTGTTCACCTTTATGATTTTTTTTTTACATGAATTTAACCGTGTGTGTGTGTGTGATTGTTTGCACAGGTCCAGGGTGTATATGGCAGATCTGGAGTCAACGCTGCACTACTCCCTGCGTGTAGAGGTGGCTGCTCAGACTGTCATCGAAGGAGAAGCCCTGAAAGCTCTCAAAATGTATATCGCTGTCCTCACAAAGGTGAAATTAACTGAGTGCACTGCATGAATACACGCATATTATAAACATGCATAAATTATAGAGCAAATGATATATATGGTACCATTTTCATATATAAGACTAGCAGAAATCGAATAAAAATATATAATATGGGGGAATGATTTCAACATCGTATTAGGGGTGCAAACATTTATTTCAACAATTTATTTTTTTTATTCTTTATATTTGTATTATCTTCTTATTCTATTATTCCCTCCTGCACCTTTACAAGAGGACAACTATTTAAACATAAAAAAAAACTATTGAGTGCATAGGAATCAGTGAAAAGCAAGGATTGCTATTTTTTCTAATAACTAAACAACTAAAACCCACAGGAACATGTAGTTGCAACATATCACCAGTAGATGGAGAGTGAGACAGCAAAATGTTTCTTCACATTACATTTCAGCTGTTTTTTTTTAGATTTTCACTTTTGTTTCCTCATTCATAACATGCTTCAAATGCATTTAGCATCCATTAGGTTATTCTGCAAACTATGTAGTTGTTTTGTAGA
Organism: Eupleurogrammus muticus; assembly: GCA_036785175.1. NCBI lineage: Eukaryota > Metazoa > Chordata > Actinopteri > Scombriformes > Trichiuridae > Eupleurogrammus > Eupleurogrammus muticus. The sequence goes on from JAYKQN010000006.1 coordinate 12,961,275, forward strand.
AATGTTTGTCATTACACACACACTCACACACATACATTATTGAAAGCACAAGTGGATGCCATTGACTTAAAAAGGAGCACAAACACTCTCCTGGGTATAGTTGACCCTCTTCATATTGGCTCCCAGGGGTATTGAAGCGTGGCTGCCACCCACTTACACATGCACACAGCTTGATGGCAAGCCACCATTCCTGGGACACCAAAGCCCCTCTTCTCCTCTTCTCCACCTCCTCCTCCTCATTCTGTATCCCCCTTTGGCTTCACACAGGCATTTCTGTGGATGCTTGTGACTGTGCCAGTACCCTGTGGTTCCCTAGCCCCCCAGGCAAACATGTTGTGCTGATGAGGCCTGGCCTGTTAGCCCTATCCCTATTGGCTACGCACCAGGCTGTCTCACTGCCCGAGTCTGTCACCAATCTCTCTGATTATATCTCACTCTCTAGGGAGGCGTTGTAGCAAGCTAGTGTGTGTCTGCGCGTGTGTGGGGCAGAGCTCTGTGGCCTCCCATTAGCTCCAGTTTGTTTAGTCAATAGCGGCAGGTCCCAGTGGTATTTTTAGCCTGTCCCCTACCAGAATGGGCCAGCCGCTCAACAGGGCTTTGTATGGCTAAGGAGGTTGTCATTGTTGCTGCTGACCGGGACTCGTGACAGTCTTTATTGACATTAGACTAAGCGCTCTCCCTACAAAGAGAATCCATTCAGCCGGTTAGCTTGTTAGCAGCAGTTCATGTAAGACAAGCAAGTAGAATGTGAAGAACCTGAAGAAGAATTGGAATGACAGAGAATAACAAAAAATAAATATGTTGTGAAAAAAGATGATAATAATTTTAATTCATATGTACAATTCATTGAGCAAAAATCACAGAATGAAATGTAATTTTCTTAAGTAGTCTGTGGCGCTTTATATCATAATGGAGTTGATCAAGAAATAAAAGTTGTTGCTCATAACTGACACAAAATGCAGGAAGAAACAAACATCCGAACTCCTGCATGAGTCATATAATTAGATTAGAGTCAAAGTGACTCACACTGTCCTGACCGCATGGGTGTCATCGTCTCACACTGGTGACACATTTCTCAATTATGACGTATTTCTTGTTTTTTTATTTTTGTCTAAACCAAGAACATAGCTGAAAGCGTATTTGCATAGCATGACAGTATGTATACAAGGTATGAACACATTGTGTGATCATGCCTCTGTGTTTGCGTCCCGTGCATAGTAACAGGGGGGTGGTAAAGTCTGTTTCATGAATATGTATTCATCTTTTAGCCCAACCCTCAAAATGACACTGGTCTGCTCTAGAATTGTAATTTAATTTTCTTTCTTTCTTATTCACCATCATATGGTCATTGCATCGCCAACCAAACATGTAAATACCGGGGTTGTTTATTTTTCTTCCTTTTTTTGTTTTTTGAACACAGTCATAATATTACTAGATTAACTGTCCTGTCAGGCTGAAGCCGGATTTATGAATCCTCTACATGTATATGAGGATTTAAAAAAGTGGATCTTGGGAAGCATGAGAGCATTAAATCAAGGTTTTTAAGGATTACACCTCTATCCTGCTTTTCTTGAAAGAAGCCCAGAGGGGTCAGAGGTTCAGGGGAATAAAAGAAAGAATTAAAAGGGGGGGGGGGGGGCTTTGGTCTAAAGGGGCATTGGTTTGGCCCTTTTCATGTCAGGGATGTAATGTTCAATTACGCCTTTATTATCAGGGTACCAAAAGGTTCTGTGTGTTTTGTTTTTTTTAAAGCAACTGTAATTATGAATGGTTGTGTTTAATAGGTAACTAGGTGTGATTTGTAAAGATGAGGCTGCTGTTTGCCTGCTGCCACTCTGCCACATGTCTGCAGCCCCACCCCCCACCCTCCAACCCTGTCTTCTACCCCAGGCCTGGACCGGCCTGTGCCGCTCCAGTCAACAGATGCCTCCCTCTCGGGACCCTCACCACAAGGGGCTCGCAGTTTCTCAAGTGCCGCTGATACTAATCCGATCAGTGATGACATATTGCCGGGGTGAAGGGGATTGTCATGGTCCGCGGGTTGGGGGCAGGAGGGGTTCAGGGTGAGGCGAAGTGTGTGTGTGGGTGTTGCTGTGTTTTCTTTAAGATGGAAAGAGCGTGTATAGAGTGAGACATGTAGTTGAAACGATACAAGAATGTATGAATCAATTTTACTAATCCCAAATCCTGAATTTTTTTCAATAACTGCCATGTCAGTTGACATAAATACCGTTAAGTTTATAATAAATAATTTATATTGTGCTTTTTATCTCTAAAGCTTCTCGCAGATGCAAATATCTAAATTAGTGCCTTCTCTTAATTTTTTTTCCCCTTCACCACAGTGATTTTTACATTCATGAAAAAAATAATACAACTCATTTCAACTTAAATGTATAAACATTTTGTATCTTTCAGTTTTTTTAAACTAATTTATTATGCTACATGCCTAAAAAAAGTCATTGCTGTACATGACCTTTCTTCCAATCAATGCCTGTTACACAGATTTTATCTGCATATCAAAGCCACTATTTTCACAACTATAGGCTGATTAATTGGTACTGTATAAAATTAAAGATCAAAGCCAGGTATCCAGGGAGGAATGTTATGATAATAATATTCTGTGTGTAAATTAAGACAAATACTGACAAAGTTTAGCAAGATCACTGACTAATAACTGGTTGTGGTCATGTTTGTAAAAATCCATAGTGAACATGGTGAGCATCTGATTTTGTACACGATTACCAGCCTGAGAGAATCCATGAATATCGTTGTGTGATGCTGAGCTAAGCCCATTAGTGAGGAAACACCTGCGTTTTCTCTTCTGGTTAAATTCATACAGTTGTTTAATGAGCTTTTCTGACTGGTTGGCACCAAGACCTAAACCTATTATATCACTTTCCCAGTAGCAAGCAGCAGACGGAGGCCTTTGTGTGTCCCAGACACTCTTTCTATAGTTTTGGTGTGTGTGTGTGTATCTGTGTGCGCACATGCATAAACATTTATGCAGTAGTGAGATCAAGAGTTGGCAGAAAAGGTGAATGTTTGCTGATGAATAGTTTTGTCCACATCTAAAAGCTGATAATTTCTGTGTTTGTTGTTAAGAACTTTTCTGTTCATTTGTACAACAAACCAAAAGCCCCCAACATGGTTTTCTGAATTCCAAGTTGATGAGAGCTGGACACAGGAAGGAGCAGGATTCTATTAGCCTTGGACACAGAGGTTTACGCAAATCACTGGGGGTCTGGTTAAGTGGTCGCGGTGTAACACTCAGATCCTGTTAGAGGGTGATGAATAGAGGACTGAGCTGCTGATTGAAAGGACTCCGTGTGTGTGTGTGTGTGTGTGTGTGTGTGTGTGTGTGCGCGCGCACGCACGCATGATTGTACATTTGTGCAGGTGTATTTAGCTGAACAGATGGTTGAGGCCAAATTAAAAAGGCCCACATTTTGAATGATGCAACCTAAGTCCACCTTCTTTTTTCTTTTAGGCGGAAGTTAACTATGCTTCATAAATGGATGATTGATGCTTTGTGAGGTGATCTCTCATGTTCTGTTGTAAAAAGTAAAGGAGACAAATATTAGGAAAAAAACAAAAGTTACCATGGTAGCATTCTATTTGTCCTCTGTTGAATTCCTGGAAAAAGCTTGATCCCTTTTAATGTGTTGAAGGAACTGGACCATTATCATAAACTTTTCCACAGAGAGACTTACTGCGAGAATAGGAAGCTCATTTAGCTGATATTTACTAAAGTGCTCCTCTCTGTTTCCGCCGGTGCAGTCAGCTGTTTCTATTGTCAGTGCGGTATGTGTAAAGACAGGCTTGTCTGTATCTGTCTTTACACTGTCATCACAGGTCTCAAACACCCATCAGGCGGATTTCCTTTTTCTGTTCATGAACCTACTTCACTAGTTACAGTATCATGTTTCCTCACGGCTGCAGTTGTTACCATGGCACTGATCGTTTGAAAAGCTGTAAATACACATCATGAGAAATCCTGAGTAGATGGTGGCTAAGTGGTTGTTAGTGGCTTAGGAAATGGATTTTAATGAAGGTGGAGGCTTAAGCTCGGATGTTGTCACATTTAGTGAAATTCTTTAAAGGTGCTGAGAAGGAAAAACACCCGAACCACAACTGTTGTATAGCATGTAGATACTGTGCACAGTATTGTCAAGGATGTAAGATGATTTGATTCAGTTCATTTCATGCTAAGGTGTGTGGACGTGTTATGTTAACCGATCCAGCAAACACTGAAACAAAAGTGCATTAGATCATCTCAATGCTCCCTGCAACGTGTATGCAGCACTTAAACAAACATCAGTCTGTAAGTCTGAAGGCTCATTTTTCTAAACTTTCAGTGGATCCAGAATCAGAAACAAGAAACCTCTGTGACTCTATCAGGGACTATTTTCAGCTGTGAATATTTGCATGCTTTGTGTGCTAGGGTGTATTTACAGCAGCATGATGACAAAGAAAATATATCATAATGAAGGAACATGCAAGTCCTACAATTTTGTCGCTGTTTTTAAATATATATATATATATATATATATATATATATATATATATATATATACACATACATATATTACCCTTTTTTTCGCAATGGACCTTTATGACTTTTATAAAGTGGCTGAATGTACTTGCATGTGAAAGTTTCAGCTAAGTTTTTGCACACTATAAATTCTTAATCACTGGTGTCAAACATCCAGGACTGGTGTTTGACACGCATGGTCTTAATGACTGTAGATGTGTACAACCAAAACCTTAATCTTAATTTTAAATGAGAGGAAACCATTGACTTAGTCTCATTGACTGTTAGGCACTTTTATTTGATTACTTGTAGTTAGTCTGAGGGGATATAATGATTCACTCATTAAATAATATGAGTACAATTAATAGATTTTGAGTTCCATTCTTTCACAATAACACATACATACACCTCATCCTCTCTCAAATCAGCAGCTTTATCTGAATGACTGTTCAAAGTTAACTCTTCTTCCCATTGTGTCTGCTGTTTTGTGTCTGCAGTACTTTCCAGGCCGTCCTATCGTGATGAAGCTGTTGCAATCTGTTAACTCTTGGCTACAGAGTCAGACTGGCACTAAGGTTTCCTATGAGGAGTTTGAAAAACTGCTGGATAACTCTGCCCAGGTGAGTCAAGATTGCGCTGCACAGGCAAATATTAAATCAAATCAAACTTTATTTATAGAGCACCTTTCAAATGCAACACAATCAGGTTTACAGGATAAGACAAGAAATCTGCAAAGTATTAAAACCCCATATATCAACATAAGACACAGCAACAGAAAAAGACACTGATACACACACATTCTCAGTATAAAAACATAGACTTGGCACATAGACCACCCCAACCCAACCTCATGGTGTGGACACTCATAGTGTGCAGCCTGCCAAAATCCAAAAGATAATAATACTGGGTAAAAGTAAAGTAGGACAGGATAAAGGCATAAGATAAGATAATGGTAAAGACCATCAAAACCAAAAGAGTAAAAACTAAAAGGCTGTAAAATAAATTACAGTGAAAAAGTTGAGAGGAAAATAGAATAAAGGAAATTAGTTAAAAGCTAAATTATATAGGTGTGTCTTGAGCCTCCCTTTAGAAATATCAGCAGTCCTCTGTGGTTCTGATGCTCCCCAGCAGGTTGTTGCATAAGCCTGGGCCATAGTAACTGAATGCAGTCTCACTGTGGGCTTTGCTCTAGCCTTAGGGATGATTAAAAGCCAGATGCTGGAGGACCTTAGCACCTGCGAGGGCTGATGTGTTAAAACCTGGTGAGGTAAATAAGATGGTCCAAGACTATTGGGACATCTAACAACTAATAAATGAACCTTAAAATTACTCTTGAAACACGCAGGGAGCCAATGCAGGGATCTCAAAACCAATTCTCTTCATAACACATGTGGCTAAGTTTATTGTAATAATTGTAAATTGGAGGAATTGTGAATTTGTGAAGAAAATGTGATGCGTAGATTCTTAACACATTGCAAAGGTTTAAGATCTTTTAGTTTTGGCAATACTTTGTCTTGTTTTCAGGAGCGATGACTAAAACTCTTCTTTGTCCTCGTAAAGCTATAAGAAATGCACTGCCATACATGACTTGATCTCTAAAATGCTGTTTTAAGAGAGTATCATTCAGCTCTTAGTCATCAGGAGACAGAGCAGAGTAGGGTTTTTCTATTTCCACTCTCCTCCTGCCACAATTTACAACACTTGCAGCCTCTAAGTACTGCAACATCTGTCTCTACGAAGAGTTTCAGCGAGTAGCAGAACACACCTCTGAGTTGAACTTACCAGTGTCTCCAAAGTATTTACTGTAGAAACACCCAATCACACCAAAACTTTCGTGAAATCATTACAACGATGATGGTCCATGTTATTCTCTGATAGGAGCTACCATTTTGTCAGTCGAAGCTCAAATAGGAAACCAGTGCAGAGGGAGAAAAATGCTGTTTTTCCTCCATATTTGTGTCTGCTTATACCTGCAGTGCAGCCATAATCATTGGCAACCAGCTCCTGTTGCCATGGTAAACTTTGAGTCTCAGACTGACAGAATGCAGGTCATTATAACATTTGTCACCTCACACGCACACACACACACGCACACACACATCTCAGTGAAAACAAGCACAATATAATGCAGTTACACAATCCACATCTTATTACTCATAAACTCTTTTTGTGTGCGAAGTCTGGAAAAAAGTATGGAAATTTGATATAGTAAACCTGTTGAAGATGCATAAGTTTCTGAATAAAAACTTATAAAGTAAATGTTTGTTGTAGATGTACTGTTTGCATATAATATACATTTATTAGTGTTATTTGTTTGAAATCCCTGTAGAAGCTCATCATAATGTACACACTCCAGCAGTGGACTCTGGAGCACTGTAAACATTTTCTAGGAGTCAATAGTGGAGCAAAGAAATCTGGGTTTGTTTTTATTGTCTGTAATGGGTTTTGAGAAATGGGGTGTTCATTATATCACATTACACTGTACATCTCTGGCATACTGAAGTTGAGTCTAACTTTTTTTGTCTGTCCTCTATCATTGTTATTCATTTGTTTCAGAAGTTGTCAGTCTGTTAAATACTGCCTTCAGGACACTGTGGAAAGCATGAATATGAATTGCAAAGAGAACAGATGTCTGAATTAAAGCAGGCAACCCAGTGAAAAGAGACGACTATACATACAAGTAGGAAGAACAGAGGGCAGGGCATCACAAATGCATCCAGACTGACGGGACTACGTCTGTCTGGGAGCATCCCGTCATTTCACAGAGCAACCAAGGTCACTTGTCAACCTGGCCACTTAATCAGTTCAAAAAGCACTGCCGAAACACTAAAGTAATGCCGATTCATGACAACACAAACATGAGATCTTGAAAATGTCATGGTTGAAAAGCAGTAGGCAAAAAGATATTTAAGGATAAATATCCAGATATTTCAATATGTACTTTGTCCTTGTCTCAGTGCCAGCATATACAGCTGAGAATCTATGTGCTGTTGTCTTTGGAATGAAGCCTGCATGCCTCCAGTATATGGCCCCTCGCAAATTGAAAGACTCACTTACTTACATCATTAGCTTTTAGCAGGCAAATCAATGGATCAATGAATCAATGGGAAGGTATGAATAGACTTCACCTCAGAGGAAATGGAGTCCGCACACACACATGCATATACACGCCAAATCTTTACTATTGACATGTGAGTAACGCTGTCAATCACGCGAGCGATGGCAAGAGAGTGCAGCAAGAGAAACGACTTTGTGTCAGAGAAAATATGTTGTCGGATTCAACTGTGGTCCGTGGTTAGAGATCTGGATAGCTTCTGTTCATTAGTGGAGGGCTGAGCCATTAACCTGAGATTGACTTCTCATTGATCAAGAAAACTACACGAAGCGGCTTTCATTAAACCCAACAGGTTTGGAGATGCTCCTTTTTTTGTAGGAGGACCTTTTTTTTCCTTTTCTTTTTTTTCTTTGTTTTTTTTTTATCGTTACAGTCATCTGCAATTCATGTTTCCCTGCTTGTTTCCTCCCTCTCAGGTTCCAGACACTGCTTTGCCTGAAGGGGTGAGGTGGGTGGGCTGTCAGGGATCACAACCCCACCTCAGACGTTACCCTTGTGGGGTGTGGACTCTCTTCCATGTTCTTACTGTTCAGGCCAAGAAATCTAGGAGCTCAGGTACACACACACACACACACACACACACAGTTTATGTTACTGTGAATGAAAAGGGCCATTGAAAGTTCACAGATAGAGAGGCAGACTGAGGATGAGGGCTTTGTACAGCTTTTCTAAAGAAATTAGCCCTGGAATGTTTGGTGGACCTCCCTTCACACTAACCTGATTCAAGACACAGAGAAAAGACAGATGCACACACGGAAACTCAAAGAAGTTTGTATATGTTGACTACATTTTTTTTTACCAGGCTTTGGTTTTGTTTTGGCTAAAATTGAGCCTAATTGTGACTGTGTGAAAAGGGATTATGTTAGATTAGTGGAATGTGAGTGGTTAATAAAACAGGCAGATGACCGGAGGCTGCACTCCTGGCAGGGATGTTAATCTCTCTTCAACACACACACACACACATACACACATCCACATAGACAAATTCACACACACAAACCCACATGCGTAGGTTAATCCCAGGGTTTATGGACCATCATGTGACTGACCAAAACTGGCGTCCATCTGGCCCACCACAGGCCACCAGCTTAATGGATGGATGCACATACAGTACAGTATTGACCACAAAAACAGAACTCATTCATACACACACATGCTGCAGACAGAATCAAAGGTGTGAACGCAGCCCGATATATTCCTATCCATATGCACATAGCATGCACACACATACACCAAAACTAAATGACTGGCTGTATGGTGCATCTAAGGGTTCGTCTGAAGGTTCTGTTAAGCCAAGAACAAAAGCAAATAAATATGGTTGTTGACTCTTGAGGCCCTGAGACAACAGTCTGGCCACCATTCACACAGAGGGTTAACTGTATTTAATCTCCAGATTGGGTTATCCCATTCGTATATGGGGTTAACCCAGCTGTCTGTGACTCCTGGCCCACATAACCGTGGGAATCCAGGAGGCTGTGCAACTGACTGCTGTTTGAAATCTGTCAGGCTGCAGTATGAGTTTATAGTACATTTTAATGTGCAGTGAAAACCGGCTTTACAAGGGAAGGTGATTGTGCATTGTATGGAACAAAATGACTGATTTCTGATTTTTGAGTTTGCACTCACATTTACTCTTCTTTATAAAAAAAACTATTTTTTAAACGTAATGTTGAACATAGTCAATAATCATCATAATTGATTGCATTATATCATAAACGTTGGTATAAAAGTACAAAACAGCATTCATGTGTTGTCCTGTCATTCCTCTCAGATTCCCAGGAGGTGCTGAAGGCGATGAGGAGTTACGTCCACAACTTCTTTGGCTGCAGGCCATGTGCCGAGCACTTTGAGAACATGGCGAAGGAAAGCCTGGTGGAGGTGAACACGTTGTCTTCTGCCGCCCTGTGGCTGTGGTCCAGACACAATCGCGTTAACAACCGACTGGCAGGTAGGAGTCAGACAGGCCATCTGGTTCCCAAAGAAGAGTCGGTTCTTCTTGCTGCTTTGAGAAACACTTTTTGTTTCATTTTCTAAAATGAAGGCCTAAGTTCTAGGTCTAAGTTCCAGTTTCCTCTCATGGCCAGTTATCCTTTATAATGTGACTAAAGAGGGTGAGGGGAGGAGGAAGGATGGATCCTCAGATCAGACACCAGCTGACACTCGGTCTTAGTCCCCCCCCCCCCAGTATCATCTGTTTCTGCCTCACCCATTTTCTCCTGACCCCCCCTCTGCCATCTCTCATCCTTCTCACGCCCTTTCTTTGATTCTCTCCTACTATCGCTTCTCCCATCGCTAGACATCTCATTTTTTATCTTCTTAATTTTTCCCCCAGGTCCTTTCTTGCAACTCTGTCCAGACTACTCTGTCTTTTTTCCCTCGCCCTGTATAAACATTCACAAAGTTTTGAGTTGTTCAACTGTACTGTGTCACTTTATTTTTAACAGTGTTAACCCAGCATCCCTCCTCCTGCCTCTGTATTCATATGATTCTATTAGGCACAGGGCTGTCATTAACAGCCCACTTTGTTAAATCGCTATCTTTTGTCTGTGTTGACTGCCCCTTCTAGGGACAGCTTGTGTCCTGAACAGCAGGGGCCAGAAGGACACCCGTCCCTGCGTGTGTCTGCTCCCCAGACACTTAAACACTATTCAGCCTCCCCTCCCCTCCCCTCCCCTCCCATCCCCTCCCCACCATCCATCTTCTCTCTATTCCTCTATCTCTGTTTCTGTCTTTCTCTCCTTCCACTTGGCATCCCCTGGGACTCATATCCTACGCTTGACAAGTAATAGTACTGCATCCTCGCGGGATGGGTCCCCTAGGAGCCAGCCCTCTTTGCCCACACGCAGACAATTCCCATGGTATTGCATGACAGCAGGTGGCAAACACCATGACACAAGCACCAAGCCACAAACCCCCCCCTCCCCTCCCCTCCACCCCGTCATGATCACCCTCTCCCAAACACGCACACACAGGCTGTCCAAGCATGGGTCAAGTCGTGGCGTGTGGCAGGGGGAGTTACTCATGGAGGAGGGTTAGTTGGGGGGGGGGGGGGGTGGTAAGTCGCGTGAATCAGAAGAAGAGACGGAGGGAGGAGCTGAGGGTTTGCCGGTGTTTGCAGCAGTGAGTGGCAGCGTCTCCCTGAGGACAGCACACTCCATCCCTCTCTCCGTCTACCCAACCCCTCCTCTCCCGTTTGCCTAAAGTGGAGCTCTTTAGCAGGGCTCCCCGCCCTTCCTTTCAAGAGCAGCCATGCATGAAAGAGCAGCTATTTGTAAAGCGGCTGAACAATTAATTTAGCTGGCAACAAAGAGGCCCCAGGGCCCTCAGCCTCCTCGCACCGGCAGAATTAAGAGCGGCGGCAGCTCAGTCCTGTTGCTGCTTGTCAACAGGCTGATTCACATTTCTACAGACAAAACGGCGGCGCTGCAGTAGGCCTGGCTGCCGTCACCGCTGCTCGAGTGTGTAGGTTTCGTTTGTTTTGTTATACAGGATCGAAAACAAATTCCTGACTATGTATCATGTGAATCTGTACTGTACAGGTAACAATACAGTATCTTAATTTTTGTACCAATACCAAAGCAATTCCTTAATACATTTCTTTTAGAAATATAAATGTTTTAGACATATTTCAGCAGCAAAAGTTTACATATATTAAATGTAATATTAAATAAACACAAGCAGCAATATAGGACTTGAATTAACAAGTATTTTCTATATTGATTGATCTACATAATATTTTCTCAAATATTTGTTTTGTTTGTAAAATTTATGGAAAAATAGTGAGAGAAAAAAATACCCAATAAAATTTTTTAGTTTACTATCCTATTCTAGAAAGAAATTTGAGAAGCTGACACTAACCAATGTTAATGGCATTAATATATATATATATTCTAAAATAGTAAATAAGTATTCAGTGATCAAAGCAGTTTCATTTTCTTTCCATAAGCAAATAAGACCAAATATAAGCGCCTGTATGTAGAGCAGCAGAAATGAACAACAATGGGTCCAGTGAGTATAATATAGTATAATGTGAAAAATTGTGTCTGGCAAAAAGCAAACTACCCCATTTGTAGGTCATTGTTTTAGTTTTATTCTTTATTTCCTGTATTGTTTTTGCTCATCCTGTCTGCAGCAAACTGCTGTTTTGTGAAACAAAAGCAGGAACAAAAAGGCAGATCCAGGCTGGTGGAGGCTTGAATATTGGACTTAAATTCATCATGTGGCCAGAAACTCCACTCTAAATCAATGTTGCATCACTTATTTAATCAGGAACTTTCTAATCAATGAGGAAATTATTAGATTTTTAATCTGTCTATTAAATGCCACCTTGGAGTACTTAACCACTTCCGACATTGTGTTACAAACACATTTAGGTCAGCACCAGAAAGAGCACTGAGGTTTGTTACACAGCACCAGTAACCTATTAAACCTGTCATGCATTGAACTGTCGTAATTCCTATATTAGTTTAAGCCTCAGTTATTTAAATGAGTGTAAAATCTCCTGACATCAAGTGCACTCCACAGCAGCCGTGATGGCTCAGGATGCCGTGCGAGGTAGTTGATCCTCACTTACAGAATTAGTGCTGAGGAAGCTAGTTTGACGTGGCGAACAATACATATTTATTATACCTGATGAATATGTATGCCCGCTGGTGATGACATCTCCCCGACAGGCCATTGTGGCAATCTCAATATGGCTGGTATGGCTAAAGTCACCCTGGCTGCAAACATGGCAAGCTGATTAGAATAAGGATAGAGATCCGAGGCATTGTGTGTGTGTGTGTGTGTGTGTGTGTGTGTGTGTGTGTGTGTGTGTGTGTGTGTGTGTGTGTGTGTGTGTGTGTGTGTGTGTGTGTGTGTGTGTGTGTGTGTGTGTGTGTGTGTGTGTGTGTGTGTGTGTGTGTGTGTGTGTGTGTGTATATTCTCCCACCTGCTGAAATGTATAAAAGCTCCCACACACCCAGAGGCTGCAGCCCATCCAGGACACAGTAAAATTGATGTATCCTTTATGTAAAGTACTGTATGCAGAGTACATACACACATGCATATGACTGAGATTAATCTTGAGCAGTGGAGGGAAAGAGGGAGAGGGGATGGCGGATGTAAATTGACAGTGCTGTAAAGTGACAGACCTGCTGCTGCTCTGCTTTTTCACTTGTGTGCACACACACACACATACACAATGGCCTGTTGGTGACAACAAGCAATTTATTACTGTTTGTGCGTGGTGCAGTGTGTCCGTCTAAGCTTGTGTTTGTAACCTGTACGTATGTTTTTGTGTGTTACGTTTTATTTTCTCTGCCAGTGTGTTTGCATGGATGCAGCATGTGCGATTGGGAGGTGGCCACATAAAAGAAAACATGTTAAAAGAGAAAGTTCCTAATTTATTAAAGGGGCAAGGTCCCCTCTGAGGTTTCTGTTGCTCTCATGTTCAATTTGAAGATTGGACTTTTGCTTTCAAAGGGATGTGAAGGGACGAGACAGGTGGTCCTGAAGCACTGGGGGTCTGCTGCCTGAAAACAGTGTGTGCGTGCATGTGTGTGTACGTGTGTGTACGAGTGTGTACGTGCACACGTGCAAGTGGGGAAGCTGTCCACTTTGGCCACATCTATTATCTCACCACCCCTCCCACTGGGACATCCCTGAAGCCCATTGATCATTGTTAGACGCTGTCATACAAACACACACACAAATATCAATCCCCAGATTACATGCACACAAACACAGACAGATGATTTACATATACACTTTTAAACACATACATACACATATGCATATAGGCACTTAGTTTTTACGAGCACTGTGACAAGATCAAATGGGTTCAACACAGATTGCATCCAGTCCTCAGAGCACTTACATCCTCAAGTCAATTCACCGACAAGGAGATAGAAGAAATAACAATAGAGCAGCTGTGTGGATGCTGCATGTGACACCGAATCTGAGTCCTTGCAACATTTTCTTGTGTATCTACTGCAAGTATTTTGTTACTGTAAGAACGAGTTTCACACAGCTGGAGCAGGGAGAAGTACTGTATTAAGATCTTTGAACACCACTATATAAAATACTCGCTTCACAAGTAAAACTCCTGCATTAAAAATGTCTGTGGGTCAAAGTATCAGCAGCAAGATTCACAAGTAAAAGTACTTATTATGCAGAGTAGCCCCTTTCGGGGTGTTATAAATTATTGACACACTACCCTGTAAGCAGCATTTTAATGTTGTAGCAGGTCCAGGTGCTGCTATGTCAAGTACTACTACCAACGACTCGTTTATGAGAAATATTTTTTGGTAGTTTATGACATATCCAGCAATGCATTATATTATCTGAGTTTATTATATTTTGAGCATGTAAACGCTTGATCTGTTTAATATATGCAGTATTATTTTTTTCTGAGAATGTACAGGAATAAAATGGAAATATTCAAATGATGATTTTATTTCTACTTTGGAAGAACGTGGTTTCCAGCCAAAATGTACATAGGTTGATGTTTTCAAAAATCTGTATTACATTTTTAAAGGCATACCATAAAAAAAAACACTAGGAAAGTGTTTTGGAAGCAGTGGCATTCCTGTGGTTTAAGCACTATTGGGGATTTATAAGAGGACGTTGTGTTCCTGTCATACAATAATCTATTACAGCGATTTAACGGATTGGAAAAGGAAATTTTTGGAGGTACTTACAGATAAGAAGTTGTATTACGTCGAAGTCTTCTCCTTGAGTAATGAGACTTTTAATGTGAAAATGATTTGGCAGAGGGACCTTGGAGAAGAAATTGAAGGCAATAAATGGTCTAAAATTGTGACCAGTTTTGGCAAATGTGTGAAAGAAGTGCGGGAAACACTCACACAATATAAGATACTACACCGGTACTATCACACATCACAGAATGAAATTGTTGAAAAATGATTTGTTAAGCTCAAATAGGAACTTAACATAGGCACCCCTACATGAAGTACTAACTGCTGGAAACGAGATGTTGTTCACATAAAAATGTCTACAGTCTACTTGTGAGATCAAAAACCTTAAGAACATGTATGTACACCTTAAACTGACTATTTATGGTGGACTCAGTGTCAATGTTGTAACTCTGTCTGTGTGTCTTCTGCTCCCAGGTGCTCTGAGTGAAGACACAAACTTCCCAAAGATCCAGTGGCCATCACCAGAAATGTGCTCAGCGTGTCATTCAGTGACGACGAATGGGGAACACAAGTGGAACCACGAGCAGGTCCTCTCCTTCCTCCTGTCATACTACTCCTCCAACGACATCCTCACAGGTACTGCGACTTCCAGTCGGACATGACATCACAATTTCATGTTTTGTTTTTTTGGCTATTTTACCAAACAGCAGAAATGTTTCTTTCTTCTACCTTCCTGATCGATCATTCATTCCACCCGTGTCTGTGATTGCTTTCCCTGCCAGACTACCTCATGGATGAAAGCCAAATCCTGGCAAACCAGAGGGAAAAGCATGCCCGTCGTGAGCTGGCTTTAGAAGCTCGGAGACGGGTTGAAAGGGAAGCCAGAGAGGCCTTGGACTCTATGACTCTGCCTCCACAATCACAACCCACCGTGCCAGAAGAGGAGGAGGAGGAGGAGGAAGAGGAGGAGGGGCCGCAGGATGAAACGGATGAGGAGGAGGAAGGTGCGGAGGGAGCGGCGGCGGCAGATGAGATGGAAGCTAAAGCGTCTGAGCCGACTCCCTGGGCCAAACACGAAATGGAGGCGGGGCCGGGCCGGCGGCAGGCCCACAGGAAGCCGAGCATCGTGGGGATGAGGATGCGAGACGTGCCGGAGGACATCGTGGACCTGGACTCGTTCGTGAACCAGCACTACAAGGCCAAGGCACTGCGGGTGGCCGCCTCCAGCCGCGTCAAACAGCGCACCCTGCAGAGGAAGGAGGAGCAGGAGCCGGACGCGGGGCTGGGGATGGCGGGCCTGCAGCCCATGGAGCCGGACTTCGGGCCGGACGCGGCGGGGCAGAGGAAGCGGCTGCAGAAGCGAGAACTGACAGGCCAGTACTTTGTTGAGGAGGACGAGCCGAGCCACCGAGGACGCTGGATGACCGTGCTGAACATTGGCTTCTCTAAAGTGGACATCAGCCTGTGCGTCATTCTTTACTTCCTGTCCTCCATGTGTCTCCTCGCCATGTACCTTTTCTTTAAAAACCGCCTCCGGGTGCGGCGGGTCAAAGTCGCCCTGCCCTGAACCAAAGTATAACCAATTCTGACCCCAGCAACGATTAACGTTCATTAGGTTGATATAGGCTAAGGTTGGGGTTAGCGTACAGGGATATGTCAAGATTAGCCCCATCTTAGGTGCTTCCACTTAACTGTTACCTTCAGCCAAAGGAAGTAGGCAGTTGTTTTCACCTTGTGGGAGCCTGTTGTTTGGACAGGTCTCTGACCTGCAGAGGAAGAGAAGGGAAAATCAGCTAATTACCTTTTAAAATCAGAGCTGCTGTGTTAGCTCACACCTAATCCAGCCGCCACAGCTTTGCAGGCAGCACCTCCACTGTGGAAATACTGTGTGTGTGTTTCCATTAGTGGCTTTCTGTTTGGGGTTTGTGTTTGAGTTAGGGAGAATCAATCTGATTGATTCTGTTTGACCACTTACTGTATGAAGGATGAAATTAAACCCAGTGTAAAATGAATAGATTTTTGCATTTGTATGAAGGGAATACAACTAATGTTTTGGGGGGTTTTATACTAAGTGATTAATTTTTTTTTTTTTTTACTTAAGTAATTTTTTAAAGAGATTATCTTTCTAGTTCTTATTTTAGTTTCACAGTAGGCTACACTACTATGACTACGAATAAGTTCCAGTAGATTTTTATATATATATTTACACATAAAACGTACAATCATTTGAACTTAAATACTCACATAAATGATCTGCTATTAAAAACAAGTAATGCTGCATATTACAGATGGAGTGTTTCCCACTTCGTTCGGTCACTTGTGGAGTTTTGTTTCTTAAAATTCACATTTCTTTGAATTAAATTTGATAATCAGACCGTATAAAAGCACATTCTACCCTTGTCCCCGAACTATTCTGTGGGTTTGTTTTGCTCTGTTCTTGTAACGCATTAAATACTGTAATTGGAGCCAGCAGGTTCAACAGCAACTTTCACCAGAGCAGCAAGAAAAGAGCAGATGAGCCACTTCATGGAGGTTTACATTACACCGAGCATTGTCTGAATATCACATCACAGCTGCTCAGGACAACCGTGGCTGTTGGTGAAGTGCTGTGGAGCGACGCATATGTTCACACTGGACACGGTTTTAGAATAAGCAGGATTTGTTTTTGGCCGGTGTCCATGATGCAAAGCTTCTGCTGGTCATCTCCAAAACACTGTTTTTCACTTTGCTTCTTTGCTTCCATCTGAATCAATAAAATTATTTTTGATAAGGACCTTGTTGTTTATTTATGTTTTTTATCTGTCTCTTAACTCTTTATGTGGGTCAGAATGGCCACAATGAAAGCTGATTCTGAACAGACGGTCAGTTTAAACCTAAACGCCATCAAAATATGTTTTTCTGAAGCTTGCAGATGTTATTAATTTCCTGTTCATGAATAACACGCTTTTGTTTTTTTGTTTTGACCAAGACTACCAGGATCTGAGGCAAGAAGGCACGGTACTAAAGCATCCAAAGTTGAAGGAAAAAGCCTGTTGCCATCTGCTGTGCAGCGCAAGCTAAATCCTAACAATTTCATTGGGATTATAGCAAGTGAGTAATCCAGCTTTCCTTTAGGACTGGAGGGGGGGAGATTACCCTTGAGGATTAGCTCCCTGCAGATAATAAACTTTATTAAAACGCAATCGGCTTTCGTGGGGCTTCTTCCCTCACACACTTAGAGGTGGGCCCTGTCGGGGGCGGGCGGCGGCGGGCCCTCAGGGACCACTACACGGGAGAGCGGGTTTTGGGTGAGGTGGATGAAAGAGGGAGCGGAGTGTGTGAGGGATAAATGGAAGGATGGACGAGGGTTTGATGTCGCCCGGATTACGACAAAACCCCTCTGAAGGACAAGGATGCTTGATCTTGAGCTGTGTGTGTTTCCTGGAACATGGGTTTGAATTCCCTTGACTCCTGCCCCCTACCTCCACCCACAACCTGTCAACACACACACACACACACACACACACACACACACACACTCACAGCATATAGAGGATATAAACACTCTGATTTCATCCCCAAACCCCACATCATCTCTTTATTCAAACCAGTATGACGGGTTTTGGTGAATGAGTAAAGTTAAAGCTGCCGATTCCTCTAGAAAATGCACACACACACACACACACACACATCCAACAGGCTGATTTATTGCCCCACATTAAAGGAGCGGAGCATCAAGGCTGAGCAGAGTTCTGTGACTTAATCAAACTCTGTGATACTTTGAATTAGACCTTCAATGACACATTATGATTGCCAGAATGGACTGAGGAAAAAAAAAAAAAAACAGCGTTTGGCACGGAGAAAGCCTCTACGTGTTATTTATTTCCCCTTTTCAAACATTATCTGATATATCATCTGACAGATTTTAATGTCTGTCCATGGTTTTTTGTTGTTGTTGTTGTTGGGAAATCGTCAAACCAAAGGGTGAATTATGTCTCCCCAAAATTGTCTTTTTTTTATTTTTATATTATTTGTCTCTATAGTGGAATGTGCTTCCTTTTTTCTGATTTTCACCATTTATATTTCTACTTAAACTCTCACTCGCCTTTTGGTTAAATAATCCTTCCCCCACATGACTGATCTGTTAATCTATGCAAATGTTTACCTGTGTTTGCTACACGTTCGGAGTTTATTGGGCGCCTCGAGCCTCAGTGAGCAGCAAACTAATGGTGACTAATGACAGTTAATGAGGAAGTTGGCAGCTATGGAAAATGAGGCTGCAGCTTTGCCAAGGCGGAGGGGTGTGGTTCACACCCAGGCCAGAGGCGTCCCATCTGAAACGGGACGCATTCCCGAGGTGTTTTCCTCTTCCTCCGTCTGAATCCAGAAGCAGAGTTAATTATCTACATGTCTACACGCACAAGGAAAATTACTTTGATTGTTATTCCTGCAGATTCAATAGAAACGCACTATACCTGCAGACCTTTACATAGACAGGCTGGTGGTAAATGAAAGGTGTCATGGTAAATACTTGCTGCACAGCTTTGCAGCAGTTAACAATTGATCATTATGAGTTATTTTAAGTGGCAACTAGTCATTTGTTTGTATTTTTAATATATATTTATTGGGGTAGTTTATGCTTTAATTCAATAGGGAGAAATGGATGGAGATTAAATGGCAACAACAGCTCTACCTGGTGTCCATATTAAGCTGTACACTATAACAAACAGTGTTATATAGGCTGCAACAAATATATAAGAGAGAATGTGTTTATCTTCTAATTTATTCAGAGAAGTTCTTTATTTCCTCTGGAAAGAAGATTGAAGGTTTCTGTCTTTATCTTATGTTTGGAGTTGCAGATTATGAAGGCTTTCAATGTAAGTCACGGGGGACAAAATCCTCCGTGTTTTTTGTTTTGCATATAGCATCAAATCGTCGACCTGAAGCTTAAGGATATCTGCCCAAACCGCTGTCTTCTTAGCCACTAGCTCCCTCTTTATGGTTCCTCGGACAGCGTTTCCCTGTCGGGCCGCAGTGCGAGCATGATAACAAAAACAAGGACTTTGACATGAAACAAAAAGGTTGGAGCCTTTAGTTGATTTGATTTATTTGGATGATGAAGATATTAGCCTCAGTAAGACATTTTTGCACAAGAGGAGTTTATGGTTTTGACCCCCATCACTGCATTATGAAAGGATCTATTTTAGGACAAGGACCATTTCAATGTTCTTGTGGGCACTCCTAGGAGAAAAAAAGCATAATGAAAACTATTTCTTTGTTGCCTGCTATTACAAAGTCAAGAAAGAACTTTGAAGGTAAAATATAAGGCCAACTTGGATTAAGCGTCTGTAAAGTCTTCAGGGGAAAAGGGGGGGAATTTTGAACAATCTAGTGGACAAACTCTAGATGCAGACGCAGATTTTTAATCAAATCGGACCATGAAGTGAGACTGTCCTGTCGTACTGCAAAACATGGGTGCCGACGGGGAAGATTTTAATCCCTACTTTGCGTCACTCATCCGCCTTTCTGCGGGAAACAGACAGAAAATTGCCTCGTCTATCATCACTCCTCCGGGTGCAACTTGAGCCTTTCTATTACTTTCTTCCCAAACTTTTTTCCCCGCGCGTGTTTGCGTTGTCAGTCACAAACGCTGTGCACCGAGACGCTGTTGTGTTATGAAAGCACAGACTGAAGGGTAAAAACCTCACCTTGGTGCCCTGTTGTTGTCTTCCATAAATTAGACAATGTAGGGTTTTATAGTCACTCCTCTCCTGTATGCTCTCTGCCTCGATGTTTATTACCCCTCCGGTATTGATATTAAAATGCAGGAGGGGCCTGATGCATTTTTCTGTCATCTCTCTTTCTGACTTTAATAATACTATAAAGCTTCCTGCTGTGGACAGAGGGAGAAGGAGAGAGGATGTGGGGGGGTGTGTGTGGAGGAGGGGGGGGGGGGGTTGAATAAATTATGAAAAAGAGGTTAATATATAGTATTGGTATATATCACATCCAAACTAAGCCAGATCCCCTTTCAGTTTCTACATTCAGCCTTTTAAAGGCAGGAGTCAAGTAGGGTCAGATCCATCTCATTTTACTGCTGCATTTGTTCGCCCCCCCCCCCCCCCCCCCCACCCCTACTCCCACTACGCCCCCCCCCCCCCTCCTATGTGGACGCTCATCTGCTGCTCGCCACCAAACATCTAATCTGACCATCAGCGTGTTGGGCTGCTGCTGCCAGGAGGAGCTCGTCACCTTTGCTGTGCTGCCAGTCCTACAAAAAGGGGGGGGGGGTTGTCTTGCTGGTTTCTGTCTGGTCCCAGTAGTGTAACTTCATGCCCCCCCCCCCTCCCCATGTTGGTTTCCTTGTTTGATGCATGTCTGAAAGAGAGGCTTCGATTCCAGCCAATTGGAAGTCTTCACAGTTCATCTGTGCAGCAGAGTGAAGAGGCGAGGACGGGGGGGGGGCAGGAGGGACAGAGGGGGGGGATCAATAACCTTCTTCTATCAACTGAATTTAAGCCTTGATAATATGCTCGCTCGGCTGCCACTGTTTTAATTTCCGCGCAAACCTGACCCTTTCCTGCCCTGCTCTGTTATATTCTATATTCCAGTGTATTCTGGCCTCCCCCCCCCAACACCAACCAACAACCCCCACCCCGCCCCCCCCACTCCAGAGTTTGCTTACAGGAAGTGCTCGGGTAATGAAGTTGGACAAGATCCAGCACTTGTCATTCACATTGTTTTAATTCACTCAGCTGACACGGCGCCTGTCAGTGCTCGGAGAAGATGCTCTCTCCCTTCCACGGAAACCCCCAGATCATGAAAAAGGCTTTGAAATAGGCAGCGGGAGGCAAGAAGGGGCTTTGGGGTCAATCTGATTTTCAATCTTTTTCACATTTCAAATGGAAAAGTATGGACATGATTTCAGACGACGAAATTCAGTGGTTAAGTTTTCATTGAAGGTGTATTTACTGCCTTTTCTGTTCTCTGAGGGTTTGAACTGAAGTTGCTTCAGCAGCAATTTTGTGAAAAAAAAAAAAGCTCAAACTAGTTTTTGTTTTTGTTTTCTCTCTATCTCTAACTCTTCCTCCTCCTGTCCTTTCCCATCTCTCAGGCGTCCATCCTCCATCTGCTTCCACCGAGTCCTGAAGCTTTTGGATCCGGTTTCCCGTCCTGCCTCCGCACATCTCTCCGTTTGACCGATGTCTTCATCCTTCTCGCTGTCTTCTCTCCCGTGTGTGTGTGTGTGTGTGTGTGTGTGTGTGTGTGTGTGTCCTTCCTGCCACAGGTCCTGTTCTGTGGTGGTGGCACCTGGACGCAGCTCATTGTCCTTCTGCATCACATTCATATGTACTATAAATCCATTAGGATTTTGTTATCCAGCTCAATACTGCATTTCTATAATTTGTACTAATCTATACACGCATCAATTGCAGGTGTGCCTGTCCCAGCAGAGAAATGATCTCCTCTGTTGCTCTTCCATGATTTTTACCTTTTAGTACTTTGAATCAAAAGCGTAAAGACATTTTTTTTAATGTATTAACTTGGCTGATTAAATTATGTGCGTCATCCTTGTTTCCACCATGCACATATAACCGGTGGTTCTCATAAACAAATTCTTTCATCGTGAGCTTTGCACCTTTTGGGGTTTCATTCATTTCGCTGCTTTCAGGGTTCGTCTCATCAAGGTCACGGAGGCCGGATGCAGCGAGCAGGGCCACATCCTGGGCATCACTCAGGCTGAACAATGTCCTTGCTGTCCACAGATTTATACACGGGCTTTGCTCACTCATATTTATACTAGTGCTGCTACTCCTGCTAATAATAATAATAATAATCACATCTTAATAATTACAATAATATGTGTAACTATTATTATAAGTGTGTGTTTTTTAAGTTTAATTACACAGTAATACAGCTTGTAATAATCTGTCTGTTTAAAATAAATAAATAAATAACACCTCCAGCAGATTATTAGTAAAACCTCAATCACACCTTTTATCAGGCAGTCTTGGCTGAACTGTGGTAGCAGTTATTTGAGTCAAATGAGCCTATTACCGCCTCGTCTTAACAGGACAGGGTCAGGTTCAATCAGGGGAATTGGAAAATATCATTTCTGACGGGAATAGATTTCGTTTGTTCAACCAATCTCTTCTACTAATTACCCAAATGGACAGGAGCTGTCAGGAGACAATAACTATTCCCTAATAGAATTTGCCCCCCAAGTGCAATTTAATTTTCTCCGAGCTCTCTCCTAAGGTTTTCCCCCCCTCGCTTTCCGCCTCTCTCCCTCTCTCTCTGTTCCTCTCGCCGCTTTCAGGACGAAATGGTTTGGGACGCGGTGCCGTTCATGTTGTTTTGCCTGTGGGCGACGGAGAAACGCGTGGACCGACTGCTGCCGCTTCCCCCTGCGAGCTGCAGCCTCGTCCTGCAGGAGCAAACCGTGGGCGCCATGGCGGAGGAGAGGAGGAGGAGGAGGAGGAGGAGGAGGAGGAGGCTGACACAACCTCAGCGACGAGCTGTTGTGATTAGGTAGGTCTGCACATCCTATATGCAGCTTTACAAGAAAAAAACAATACTCATAAAAGTGAATTTTCTAAAATATCATTGCATTGAAGTCACATCTTAAGCTTTTAGTTTGTGTTCAACTTTTACATTATAGGTGATTTTACCTGCTGGTTTGTAATTAATTATACACATAATAAAAATGTACATATTTTTGGTGTTTGTCAGGTGCTATGTTGATGTTGTGCCCATTTGATGCTTCATTTAGTGTGTGTGTCACTGTAGTTAAATGTAAAATAGTCTGCAAAATATGACATTTCAGGCCTGTATGTGTACAAACAAATCTACATCCAACCTCTTTAGTGTGTGATGTTTGAAGCTCATTGTAAACCAGGCCTGGTGCTTAGAATAAACTGTACATTATGACACACACACACACACACACATGCGCGTGTCATGGTTCATATCCCGTGGTCCTGCTCACCCTGCAGGATGGATGTGTTTCTATATTTGTGACTCCTGGCTCAGTACGATGGATCAGTGAGTCGCACATGTCAATGAAGTGGTCCACTGAAATATTAGCTCTAATTAGAGGTGGCTGGGTCACCGCCGTGGCAAAGGAGTCGCCCTCAGTGTGAGTTATTGCCCCGAGCTGCTGCCTCCACAGCTTTCCTTCTCCCTTTAAGGTGACACCATGCTCGTATCACTCATCTGCACCTCTCTCTCAGGTGGACATTTTTTATTTATATTTTATTATTTTTGTTTAAAGATCAAATTAGGAATTCTAATTCTGACCTTGTTTTAATTCATTCATTTGTGCAGGACTGTTGGTTTTGCAGTGGAGACAATTATGAAAAGGTTCAAATCTATACAATAGATAATTGTTCCTATGTTAGATTTTATTATTTAAAATTTTGCTGGTGTAATTATTGTTTGGAAATGTCTCAGTGATCAGATCCAGGTGTGGATTTGTTTATTTGCCCCAATTTTTTTTACACAGCACAAATAAGTACAAAAAAACTTATTTCATTTCGCATCCTGCAAAACCATGATGTGGTGTGTGCTCACATCTTTTTTTTTCTCTCCCTTTCTGCATTTTGTTATCTGTCAATTATTCTAATTGTGTTGCCCTTTGCTGACAGGTTAAGAGCTTTCTTATCTGCATTGTTTTCCAGGGCAGCTAAAGGGGGTCTGGATACCAACAATCAGAGTAATTGAATAGTTGAATAAATTGAATGATCTTGAGGGGAAAAGTGTATAATGAAAATAAAGTAAGACGAGATGATTCCCCTGACACACACACACACACACACACACACACGCACCTGACCTCACTGAGACTGGCTTTGAATCGGTTGGATAAAATTCCTGTAATATCCCAGCCTCCTTTTTTTTTTTTTAATCAGCTTGATGTGCGTTTTCATTTCCCTAAATTACACTTGAAACATGAAGCACACGCAGACGAACGCGGCTTATGGGATTGTGGCTCCCTGCAGAGGCTCCTATAAGCGCACAGCGAACAATGGGCTGCAACAAACAGGCCAGAGGTAAACAAAACAACAAAAAAGAAAAAACGAAATCAGCATCACGCACAGGACGTGATGCGTCTGTCGGATTTTTGGAAACACGCGAAAACGCTCCCAAATAATTCGTTGCTTATATATTCACACACTCGGTTTCTTTTATTTTTATCAGCCTTTGGTGACATATTTTTATCCAACAAAATAAAAATCTTTAAAATATTCTAACATTTTGTAGGAAAATAACCATTGTATTATTATTATTATTTAAACAAAAAAAATGTTTTTTATACACTTGAAAAACGTGTGTGTGTTTAAACTGAAATATGCGACCATGTGTCCGTGCGCGTGCGCGCGTGCGCCACGCGTGCGCCCACCTGGGGGACTGCGTGTGTGTGAAGCCAACCTGCAACTGTTGGTTCTGCCGCTGCCGCTTTTCCTTTTCACGCTTGAAGTAAATTGGAAGCGAAGATTGAGTTCATCTAGCTTGAACTAGCAGCCTCCGGGGGGAATATGTTATCCGGCGGAGCAGCTCTCAGACGCCGGGGTTGAAATGAACAGTGTCAGGAGGACTGGCCCAGACTCCTAATCCTACCTGTCACTGGCATCCAGCTGCTGCTGCGTGCACTAAGGGGGGGGGGCACAGGTGAATCTGACCTACACCTGACAGAGTCTGTATCAGACACCTGCTGCTAGTGTCAAGCACATATATATAGTTTCTAATATAACCTTTATATGCGTATATGCATCATTTGCTGATATTTACAATCACAGCGCATCTAAAAACCAGCAGGAATTTGATATGTGCTGTGTTGAGTTTAAACGCACGCGCGCTCTGCCTGGACTCATCTCCCTCCTATAAAGTGTCATAAGAAGGGAAATAAAAGTGAAATGAAAGTGTTCCTCTTGTTCCTGCCCCCCCCCCCAGCCCCCCCCCTGCCCTGCCTGGCCCCGGGTCCCTCCGGCAGCCACTGCAGTGAGCTATTTATGGTCTCCACAGGAACAAGGGCCCGCCCCTCCGGAGACGTTTTCATATAGGACCGTGTGAAGACGCGTCCCCCCCCCCTCCTCCTCCTCCTCCTCCTCCTCCCTCCTTTCTTCTCCTCGCCCCTACACCTATGGAGGCAGCTTTCCGCCCTCCGGGGGCCTCCTCTTCCTGCGCTCCCATTGGCCGCCGCTGCGCCCGTGGCGCGGTGACGTCAGCCCCCCCCCCCCCGCCGCCCCTGCAGCCGCTGAATGGCCCGAGCAGGCTGTGCGAGCCAGTGCACAACGGCTCGGCACGGCGCGGCACGGAGCGGCTCGGACGGCAGCAGGAATAGAGAGGAACCAGGGGGGGAACACCGAGGCGCGGGCTGGACGGCGACGCAGTGCGGAGCAGGGCCGCGGTCAAGCCTCAGCGTCCCACACTTTTTTTTTTTTTTTAATTCCACCCCCCCTCCACCCCCCCTCGCCCCCCCCTCCCTCCATCCTCCTCCTCCCATCCCCGCCTCCACGGAGACAGGACAGGGGGCAGTGCGTGCGCCCACCTTGTTCGCGGGTGTATGTGCGGCGTGCGTTTGTCTGCCGGTTTTGGATCACGATGATGCAAAGTGCGGCGGTCCTACCGACAGAGAGTCCTGTGAAGAGTTTACCGGAGATTCTCGGAGTGCCACTGCAACGTAAGATACCCGCATCCTCCTCCTCCTCCTCTTCCTCTTCCTCCTCCTCCTCCTCTCTGTCCCTGATCCGCCTGGAAACCGCAGCTGGCGGCTGAAACCTGCTGCTGCTGCTGCTGCAGCTGCAGGCTTTTTTTTTTACTCTGTAAGGAGATGTAGAGGAGACTCCGTTGATAGAGAGGCTCGTGCAATCCGGTGATGTGTCATGCTTTTGTTTTAATGTGCGAAAAAAAAAAAAGAGACAGGCGTAAAGCCGCGTTCCGGTGATGTTCGGCGGCCTCAGAGCAGCCCGCAGGTCCAGTTAGTCTGCCTCAGCCTCTCTGGCTGCAGCTGCTGCTGCGATTTACAATTTACTGCAAAAGGATGGATTCTAGTGATTTACTTCGGTAGAAAAAGAAGAGAAGGAAGCAGAAAACTAGCAGCATGCGTGCATCCTTTGCTTCGCAGCCAGGCTGCTGCAGCTGTTAATTTGTAAACGAGCCTGTGGAGCAGAGATCAGACGCAGTTGTCATCACCGTCAGACAAACACGCGCTGACTGCGACTCACACTCGTTGCTGGATCCAAAAAAAAAAAAAAAAAAGTCTCTTACATTTTTTCTGTTTTTAATTTTGAAATCTCTGAAACATTTTAAGTCAGTTTGTGTGTGTGTGTGTTTTATATATTTTACTATTAGGGAGGATTTAAAGCAGCATTGGGGTCATTCTGTAAAGAGGATAATAACTATCATTATCTTATTGCGTTTTACTGTATTGTTATTATTATTATTATTTTACCTTGCAGCATTACTTTACATCTGTTCGTGTTAATCTGTGCCAGGCCTCTTCATAATCTGATCGTGCAATTCGAGATAGAAGTGGACCTGGACACATTCCTGCTCTGACCTAATTATTTGCAGCCTGTCAAATGTGCAGATGGAGCCATTACAGGCTGCACCTCTGCAGACATAATCCACAATCCACCACAATGGAATAATTACTGCTATATTTAAATATCTAAAAACGTAAAAAACGTGCTTTATAATGCATGGATCGGAGTTGATTATCAATAAAGTCCATGTCAGGCTGTTCGGTTTATCAGTCGGTTCATGCTCTTTCATTTTATAAATTGAGGCAGATTAACAGAGTGGATAAATATCCTGCCACTCTGTCCTATGCAGCGCCTTCCTGTTGGATTTTTAAGGAGTAAAATCAACTGAATTTATCTGAATTTATTTTTTTGTATATAAGAGATTTGCTGACTTGGACACTTACACTTATCTTAACCTGAAGGCTATTAGTCCTGAATGTTAAAGTGTTTATTTCACGTTTTAATTAACACAAACCTTTTCTAAAAACGAATCATTGAAAACAATAATTGGAGCAGTTCTACTGATCTACCACGTGTTTCACCTCCTGTGAAGAGAGGGACAGCAATAAGATATAAGGGGACTCCTGGACACATGAGCTTTCTCTCTCTCTTTCTTTCTCTTTCTGTCCCATCTGATGCCAGCATCGTGCTGCTTTCCTTTCAGCACTCCTCTCTCTGCAAACCCGCTCAGCTTCCACCTCCACTTTTAAAATACTTCTGATCTGTTTTTCTTTTCAAGCCAAAGGCATGCAGCTTTATTCTAAATTAGAATTTTAATTTCCTCTATTGTTGTTAAGTAACAATCTTACAACATATATAATATATATACTATCTACGCTATTATATATATAATCAATGCACCAAACTGAATGTAATCCGCAAATTACTTTTTTAAACCTTGCTCAGAAATATCAGTCTGTTTTTTTTAGAATCTCCAATCTGGCTTTATTATTATAATCTCTTATTTCCACTCAACTAAATGACATCTTTTTATCGTACATATCATTTTGGATAATTATTGTTTAAAATTCAAACAATCGCAAAATAAAATGATACCAGGAGAACGTTCTAAAGAATTTTCCTACCACACATTTACAAAAAGAGAGAATGCACACGTGCGCTGTGTAATCCTCGTGCCGCATGTTCACGTTGTTCTCGCTGTTTTGACCTGCACAGCTTTTGTTCTGTGTGCTGCGATGGGATTGAGCATAAGGCATCTTGAGCTTTAGATGGTTAATATAAGATGGAGATGATGTGTGTGTGTGTCTGTGTGTGTGTGTGTGTGTGTGTGTGTGTGTGTGTGTGTGTGTGTGTGTGTGTGTGTGTGCGTGCGTTTCGCTCTGCTTGGTCACTTTTTCCCTCGACATTGATTTTTCATTATGTGAGATCATGTGGATCTAGTGTTTGTCTATAAGAAAACGTAGAGTTGCTTTTTTTTTCTACAGAAT
This sequence comes from Eupleurogrammus muticus, assembly GCA_036785175.1. Classification (NCBI taxonomy): domain Eukaryota; kingdom Metazoa; phylum Chordata; class Actinopteri; order Scombriformes; family Trichiuridae; genus Eupleurogrammus; species Eupleurogrammus muticus. Next base: position 12,989,513 of record JAYKQN010000006.1, read on the forward strand.
AATGCAATGAGAATAAATTAAATGTTGGTTTTACGTGATCGCACGAGGCCTCAGTTTGCGCATCAAATACATTTACCTCAAAAAGCCACATTTCATTTCATAGACATATTCTACTGTTTTCTATAATATACGTGTAAAGGAATTAAACGAGATGCTGCGTGCTACATAAACCATGTATCGTTATATAAATTAAGGAATATGGTCGTTTATAAATGGTTATAAACGCTTTGATTTGTGGAAGCGCGCATTAGATTCAGAAAGTGAATGAAGAAATTCATTCATTCATTGAATTAGACTTTTATGGAATCTGAGCATCGACTCCTGCTGCGTAATTTGGAGAATCTGAAGCTTTTTGTTGGGACCAGAACCGTGTGTTTCTCCGTGAGCGCACGTGGTCTGCTGCTGTTGGATCCGCAAATCGCTGTTTGTGTGTGTGTGTGTGTGTGTGTGTGTGTGTGTGTGTGTGTCCCACAATGACAGAAATTAAATTTAATCTCGTCTTGACCCCGATTTGCATCGAGCAGCCGCCTCGTCTATTAACACTGACGCCAGCAGCCAAAGCCGATACACCAACAAGACACCAGTCAGACAACAGGCTTCCAAACAACAGCACTGGTTTAAAAAAAAAAAAAAATCAATAATTGTGACCAAAAAAAAGTGTGTGTGCACTGCTGGAAAAGAGCTCAGAGTTCAGCACCTTGGACAGATCCACATGAATAACGAAGGCGTCCATGTTTTTACTGTTAGACAATGACTATTTACCCTCAGTTATCTCTCTCTTTTTTTATTTAAAAAAGAAAGAATAAAAAGTAAAAAAAAATTTAAAAACAAATACATCAACTAAAATAAAATAGAGGGCAGAGCAGTGTTAGAAGCTTGTGCGTGTTTTTTGTATCTTCATCATTAGGAATGAATGGAACAATGTAAATAATCCGTTATGTGACATGTGTCTGATCTGAGATATTTCACTTTTCAGTGCTTAAAAACATGTAAGCACTTGTAAGAATTAAAGCTTAATGATTTTTCTTTTCTCTCATGTGACTGTTTTTACGCTTCCCTGAAAATCTATTTCTATGGATGTTATTATTATTTTTAATTCAACTGATCTCTTTGTGCTCGCAGAGATCCCTCAGTGTGCCGGCTGTAGTCAGCACATCCTGGACAAGTTCATCCTCAAGGTGCTGGACAGACACTGGCACTCCAAGTGCCTCAAGTGCGCGGACTGTCAGACTCCGCTGGCGGACAAATGCTTCTCCCGAGCAGGAAGCGTCTACTGCAAGGAGGATTTCTTCAAGTGAGTGGAAGCTGCTCGTTTAAAATCTCTTTTCTTTTTTTTTTTATGAGAACATTTTTTTTCTCGCGTGAACTTTCGAGAAAAAAAGAAAAATGTGAATCAATTTGCATTCTCGGTGGGAGGAAAAATAAAGTCCTTATTTGACATTTAACAAGACCTATTACTTTAAGATGTTTCTGTGGAAATTCATTTAGTTTATTAATTATTTCATCTTACTTTATATGGGATATTTTCAAGTTGCTTTTTTAAAATTGTTTTGCAGCGTTATAATAATAATTATTATGACAATAAAAAAGATTATTTATTTACTCAATATCTGCCATTTATAGCAAAATGGCTGTAAGCTTCACATGGAGAACTGGTCATCTTATGGTAAATAATATTCTATAGGCCTACTGTCTGCTGAGGTTAATTATTATTGTAATCTCAATTATAAATAGTTATGGTTATTTGGCACCATGCTGGATTATGTTTAGTAATAATCTCAGATTGTGTTGTTATATTAATATTTATAATTCACATACTTTCAGTGGCTCACTTGTTCTGTTGATTAGAAAAAAGCAAAAGTAATTTCAAAATAAGAGCTGTCTTTCTTTCTTTCTCTCTTTCTTTCTCTCTCTCTCTTTCTTTCTTTCTTTCCCTTCAACGATTGGATTTCTGAGGCATTACAGAGGAAAATTGAGTTTGACTTTTATCCAAAACAGGATCAGCAGATCCAGGCTTTTTACTAAATCATGTTTGAAAGGTTTTAATGCTCAATGCTTGAATGAGAGCTAAAGAGCTCTGGAGTTGCACTGGAAGCTAACTGTGTTAGCTGACCCAGGGGACAGCGGGGGGCGTTCACATGCTCAACCTGATGACGGACACACACACACACACACACACACACATGAACATGAACATAGGAACACACAGCCTCACTGGCGTGTGCTTCCCAGCAGTGATTTGGAGGGTTCACTTTGCTCTTTTTATTTCGGTGGGCTGGTGGTGTGATTTAAAGCCTCTCCTGAGTCAGTGTTTTATTGGTTCTCCTCGGGGTGTGTTTACTGTGAGCACTCCTCCTTCTCTTCCTCCTCTCTTTTTCCTCTTTTTTTCCCCTCTTCCTCCTCCTCCTCCTCTTTCGCGCTCAGTACTTCATCTGCAAACACATAAACATGCAAACATGCACACACACACACACACACACACACATACACAGTGCACGCACTGCATTGATCCTCTCCATCCATCAACCTGCGGACAGGTCTATCGTTAACAGAAATGCATCCCAGTGCTGATTTTTCCCTCTACAACAGCTGGAGCTTCTATTAATACAGATACTGTGCCATCATTCTTGGCTGCAGTTGAAGGAATACGTAGTTGTCTAGCACATTTTAATCTCGGTTGGTCTCACTTTCTCCATCAGCCTGCAAAGTGGATATAAATAGTCTATCCTGCTGGTGTTTTTGCATTAGATGTATCTAACTGCAGCTCTCTCTCTCTCTTCTTTTTGTTTCCATCTTTCCTGCAGGCGTTTTGGAACAAAATGTGCATCATGCCAACAGGGGATTCCGCCGACGCAGGTCGTGCGGAAGGCGCAGGACTTTGTGTATCACCTGCACTGCTTCGCCTGCATCATGTGCAGCAGACAGCTGGCCACCGGGGATGAGTTCTACCTCATGGAGGACGGGAGACTGGTGTGCAAGGTGGATTACGAGACGGCAAAACAGAACGGTGGGTCTGCCCCCGCCGAGATTAGGCTGGAAGCCGCAGCCTCCACCTCCACACACGCACACACGCATGAAAGGAACGAATTTAGTCGCAGTAATCAGTCATTGTTCATTGCATGTCAGCAGCAGAAACAGGTGACTGGGTGTAGAACACGAGAAGATATGACACACCAGGCCTAATGCAGCGTGCAATGCAGTCTAATCACCGCTCACTGTGGCTATATGTTGTTTGTCGTCTGGGTGTGTGTGCTGTCTCTCTCCCTCCCTATCCTCAGAGATTTCCATGCATCTCTGATTGATTATGTAAAGTGAGGCAATGCTCTTATATGGTGCGGCCCCAATAACTCCGTTGCTCTGGCACGCTGGGCCGGGTAGATTTATGTCCCCTGCTGTAGGAGGGGGACAGATGCACAAGGACAATAATGCACTTCTATACATGACCATTCACTTCATTTTACGCACGTACACTCAACGCACGGGGGCACCGCCTGTTAACACGGCGTGACAAATGTAAGAAGAAGTCACTCACGCTTGTAATGGTGCTTTCAGATGATTCAGAGGCGGGGACCAAGCGACCGAGGACCACCATCACGGCCAAGCAGCTGGAGACCCTCAAAAGTGCCTACAAAAACTCGCCGAAGCCGGCTCGCCACGTCAGAGAGCAGCTGTCCTCTGAGACGGGGCTGGATATGAGAGTCGTGCAGGTACAGGACCGGCCTCCTCCTACTCAGATTACTGCATGTCTCCACGTTCCTGAGGAAAAATGAAAGAAAAGAAACACATTTGTGTTACCTGGAGTTTGGACAATGAGCAGCAGATCAGTTCATTGTTGTTTCCTAATTAACCTTCATCACAAATAATCCAAAACAGGCCTTTGGAGCAACAGTCCATAGGAGGTCAGCTGGATAAATTGGGCCTCTGATTTGATTTTTGTTTAGTAAATAACCTACATCAACTTTGCTCAAAGTTTAATGTTAAATTCATAAACTTGAATATATTTTATACATTATATGATAATTTACTATTTTAACAACCCACATTTACCTATTATTCATTTTTTTCCAACACTGTTTGGATACATGTTCTTTATTAGTTCACACTGATGTTATTATTTTTGTTATAATTATTAATATATTATTAAATAATAAAAAAGGCCTATTTTACAGTGGAAATTTTGACTAGAATAAAGAAGCATATAAATAAATGTTCTCCTTTTATCCCTGTGCATTGACTTTTAGAATTGAGCCACTATTGCTGTTTCCTGGTTTGGTTTTGTAACAGGCCACATATCCTATAGTCTTCTCACATGATCAAATAAAAAAAGCAAAGAAAAGGACAATCCAAATAAATGTCTATTATTATTGGGTACACTATTATTGTGCTAAACGAATTATAATAAATATTCTCTTGTTCAGGTTTGGTTCCAGAACCGGCGAGCGAAAGAAAAGCGTTTGAAGAAGGACGCGGGTCGGCACCGCTGGACTCAGTTTTATAAAAGTGTTAAACGCAGCCGAGGAGGCGCCAAGGTGGAGAAGGAGAGCTCAGCCGACGACGCGGGGCTGAGCGACAGCGAGCTGAGCTTCAGAGGTACACACCAGCCACCGACACTGTTCTTCAGGGACACGCTCCTCGTAGGGAAGGCGTCCGCCATGCTGCGGCACCGACGGGAATTATACAGCGGAGCGCACCGGGCGCAGAGCGGGCGCGCCCGCAGCAGCAGCAGCAGCAGCAGCTGTGGGCGCGCCCCGGACGCGTCCTGTTCCCAATGCGTGACGTCGTTCTCAGGCAAATCTAAAAAAAAAAAAAAAACGCAGCTTATTGGAGAAGAGAGAGGCTCCTTTAGTGGGATGCAAACGACATTTTAGACTTTCCAATGATATTTAATGTGTGCCATGCCCGTTTTAGGTAGAGCCGTAAAAGTCTTCAAGCCACTTCTAAAAAAAAAAAAAAATGAAAAGGGGAAAAAAAAAAGAAAAAAGGGACTTTTTTTATGAGAAATGAAAACATGGTGACAGAAACTCTATAAAGCATGTGAGGCTTTTAGTCAATTAGGGAGAGAGATGGAAGGAAGGAGGAGGGAGGGGGAGAGGGGGGGTCTGGAGCTCTGGGCATTGTTGTTATTGAAGCCTCCCAGGGGACAGATTGAGATGGAAACAAATATTTTTGTAGACCTGCTGCAGCAGCTATAATTACACGCACAGGCTACAGACCTATGTTAGAGACTACTCTTTTTTTATTTTTATTTATTTTTTACACTAACAAACCAGAAACGCCGCGAACATAAATCTCAGTCGTAAAATGCACTTACCTGTATTGAAATATAACAGCGACATAACGCGCACACCGCGGTGTTCACGTGTCACACTAATCACAGGCCGAGACTTCATGTGTGTAAGAATATAACAAATAAATAAATAGGTAAAAAAAATACATAAATAAATAAATCAAGCCGAATCAGAAGGATCATATTAAATGAGAAAATCGTATCAAAAAGTGTATAAAAATCCTTTATTATAACATGGTAAAGAAATGTGTAAACGCACGTGGGCCTACGCGTCACGGTTAAATAGACACGCACAGGTGCTTCATCCTAACCACGACGTCACACACCACGTGACTGACATCTAGTAAATTACATAGAACATTTTCGCTGTATTTTGAATTCCGTTCAGACTCGTCTGTCATGAATGAATTCGTTAGAGTGAATGTTGGCATGCAGACTGAATGGGACAGAGGCCTGTAGCTGATCCGTACTGACCCTCCCCCTCCCCCCTCCCTCCCCCCTCCCCCTGCAGACGACCAGGTGCTGTCGGACCTGGGCCACAACAACGGGCTCTACGGCAGCGTGGGTGACGTCAGCGGCGGCGCGGTGCTGAACGGCGGCTTCTCGGTGGACGCGGCGGGGCAGCAGTACCACGACATCCGGCCGGGCAGCCCCTACGGCCTGCCGCAGTCGCCCTCGTCCATCGCCTCGCTGCCGGGCCACACCCCCCTCCTCAACAACCTGGGCTTCAGCATGGACAGTCTGGTGGCGCAGGGCGGCCCCGGCGGGGTGGGCCAGGCGCTGCGGGCCATGGCGGGGGGGCCCACCTCAGACCTGTCCACGGGCAGCAGTACGGGATACCCCGACTTCCCCACCAGCCCCGCCTCCTGGCTGGACGAGATGGACCATTCCCAGTTCTGAGCCTCCTCCTCCTCCTCCTCCTCCTCCTCCTCCTGCTGCTGCTCCTTAGCGGGGACACGTGGGGGACACGTGGGGAGGGCACGTGGGGGGACAGAGACAGACTCACAAGGCTTTTTACATTTTTTTTTCTTTCTATCACCCTGCAAGAACTGGTATGTTTTGTGATGTCGGGTGAAGGGGAGAAGGAAGAGAAGAAGAATCTCAGTCCCTCAGCAGTGGCAGTGACCTCCACACACACACACACACACACACACATGCACATACAAGATCACATGCACACACACACACACACACACACACACACACCTATTGAATGTTCAATTTCAACAGTGTATCATACGATTTTCTTTTACCGTTACCAACTGACTTCACTTTGTTCTTTCACTCTGGAGTGAAGATGAGGCCGGATTTCCGCATTATGTTTGGTGGATTATCACGCTCACACGGGAGCTAATGTTGTCTCGTCCCCTCAACATTAAACCATCGGCGTCCAACAGCCAAGACACCAGGGCTACACGATGTAGATCAGAGTCCCCGCGAGACCCAGGAGGCACCTGCATGCTTCTGATGCATAATGACTGCAGCTGTCTGGCCATATCAAAGCCTTTACATTGGCGATGCACTTTACTCTCCTCTCGTTTTTCTACACACACACACACACACACACACACACACACGGACAGGAACGCAGAGAGAAAAAGAGGAGAGACATATGCACAAGGCAAACAACAGTGTTTCATTGGGAGAGAAATTTACAAGAACAGTGGCACAAGTGTGAATTTTGAAAACCATGCTGACGTTTTTTTAATGTATCGCTGAAGCTTACATCACTAAGTTGTTAGGGAGTCAGGTGGCCGTTGGTCCGTCCGTCGTCTGTCCGTAGAGGCCGATGTTTCCTCTGTTTGAGCGAGGGCGAACACTGTTTGCTACGCAGCAGGTCTCTCTTCTGTATTTATCGGTGCTTGACTTGTTCTTGTCTGTGTGAATCTGTCAGACGCCTGTCAGTGTTAAAAACGATCCGGGATTTCCAAGCTTTGTGGGTGTTTCTTTTGTTTTTGTTTTTTTTTTTGCTTGAAGGGGAGGGGGGGCAGAATTAAGGTTCATTCTTTTGAAATGCACAGATGTGTAGGAGACATCCCTTTGTAAGACATGCAGATCACATTTGCATATATTACTGGGCAAATTAGGATAGAAATTCTGTACAAAAAAAAAAATTGAAATGCAGATAAGTATTAGCAGGAACACTGACAACATTCCCCCTTTGTGTTTTCTTCCGTTTTCCTCGGCCTGATCCGGGCTGCTCTTGGTAATCTCCTCAGTCCAGTGGAGCTCCAGCTTTGCTTGCTCTCAACCTACTTACTAACCCCAGATGTGTCGTCAGCCTGTTCTCCCACTGCCTGGCCTCCATGTCAGAGGGATTATCAGAGTCCCCCCCCCCACCCCCCAACTATCAGGGCTGATAGCGTGGCATCAGAGCTGCTGTGACTGCTGGGCTGCATCAGCTGCATCTTAAAGCCCCATAAGAACTGACCCCTGACAGGAGAGGCCCCGCTTCCCACTTCCTTTGAGCTGTACCACAACCAGTAGTTTGGATTTGACCTGTTGAGCATGTCAAAAATCATTGTTGCTTATTTCGACCCGAGGGAAGGTGTTTGCTTCAAAAAAAAAAGAAAAAAAGGGAAAAAAAGATAAAATGATCTTTTCTATTTTCTGTTGAAGAGAACAAATCGTATGGACATAGCCACCTTTTCTTAGGATAAAAAAAATTGCCAAGTCCCATTCTTTTTATTTTTGTTCTTTTGTTTTCCAAACCAGAGCATCCTATTAAAGAGCCAAACCAACAAACAGAACGTGACACCGATTAAAAGAAAAAAAAAATCATGTAAAAAAAACAAAATAAGAGCAAAAACTAAAAAAAAAAAATACCACCACTACAGTTTTGTTAAGTGTGTTGCCTCAGAAGTTTGCATCTTAATTGTTGTAAATTTTGTACAGTTTGAAAAACGTGTTGACCGTCTTGTTTCATGACCGCTATTTATTATTGCCATGTGTCTTTGAAAAAGATGTAAAAGAGAGCACTGAATTTATTCATTTATGCCTTCTGTGTAATGGTATGAACTGTGTACAGTCAAATCTATATGAGGAAAATAAAGCTGAATTGTCTTTGGGTTACCCCCCCGGGTGCTTTTCTTCGCGCTCACGCAGTGCTGCGGTGATGAATGCCACAGTTAAGATTTTCAGATGAACTTTGTTTTCAATACATCAAAAGAAAAATATCTACCGTAGGTGTTTTTTATTATTTTGTCTTATCTAAACGCTCTTTAGAGAGAGTTAACCCGCAAATTCATTTACCCATTGAGAGCATTTACCACACACTTAGGCCTCTATTCAATTGTGGAGATCCATTTAGTACCACCAACAGACAGTGGTCAGTCAGTTAACAGTGATTGATGCCGCTTTCCTCTCTCGCTCACCCGGGTGTGTGTGTGTGTGTGTGTGTGTGAGAGGAGAGGGGGGGGTGACAAGAAAGATGCATGAAGAGAAAGAAGAGCGAGAGAAAGGAAGAGGAGGAGGTAGTGGGGGGAAAAATAATAAAACAAGTGGAGAAACAGCTGCCTCGCTGGATTCTCTGATCCTCTCAGTGCTAAAGAGGCACAGCAGCAGATTGCAGCGCTGCACAGTCAAATCTTTCCCTAATCCCCGTGCTGTTAACTAATTGTATAGTGCTTTGTGGAATATGGGCAAATATGCTTCACGGCCCGGGCAGAGAGGGAATATATGGCTCATATGCAGGCTGTTATCTTGTTTGTCGATAAGTCAAGCTGGTGCACGCTACACGCACTGCTGTCCTGAAGATTATAGAACCACTGAAGCCATGAGTCCAGTTTTCTGGTGCGACTGCTTCACCCAGTTAATGATTTGATGGTTGCAGAAAACATTTCCTGTACAAACTTACGCCTTACCTCTTCACATTATATTTGGATGAAGTATGTATCATTTAAAAAAAATATATACATACTTTACATTAGATTAGAGGTACAGTGTGTAAGATGTAGCAGCAGTTAGCAGCATCTGGTAGACAAACTTGGGAGCAATGGAAACATTTTTTTCTCTTCTTAGTCACGTTTTTCCCACCATAGCTTCTCCTAGACGCTTGGGCGCTCAGATGGTTGCAATCTGCAAATTCACCACCAGATGGCGCCATGCAGAACACGCTGCAGCTTTAAGTGTGAAGAAACCTAGAAGTTTATGCTAGCTGCTCTTTGAGGCCGTCTTTAGGCACCGTGGTGCTTTGAGCTAAATACAAAGTCACGAATTGAATTTGTTTTGCGGGTATTTGTTAAAAAAAGGGACATGATGAAAGTGGCCCTATGCCTATGTAGGTAGGAAGGTAGGTAGGAGTTTCACTGTGCAGACGTTCACATTAAATCAGCTGTTTTCACATTTTATCTGCTGCAGGAGGAAGGTTTCTGCAGCTTAACGGCGTAAGAATATGAAAAAGCAGGATTCGGGACTTCATAACTAGTTTGGAGCCGATCGTGGTCCAGTATGAAACTTACTCCAGTTTGATGTTCCAGTGCACAAACACGAAGCATGAACTTTTCAGTGAAACAGGAGACATCTTGTGTCTAATGAAAACCAATTGCATATTCATAGCTAGATTTTCAATAAGGGAGTAGATGTAATTTTAAGAATTTCTAACTAGATAATTAATTTTTTTTGCAGAAAAGGCGTATTAGACACATATAATTATTCAAGGTTTTAAAATAGTAGCGGATTAGTGAAGCTATTGCAGTCCATGCTGTAGTGGAGAGCAGTTGTGAATATGTGGTACGTATGTGAACCAAATATCGCAGCTTTGCATTTATATGGTATTAGGTAAAAAAAAGAACAAAATATTTTTAAAAATGTGTCAAAATCGCAATTCAGTAGCTATATCCCTGACTTCATTTTACTGTACGGTGTGTGTGTGTGTGTGTGTGTGTGTGTGTGTGTGCTTAGATTTTGCCATCGCTCCTAGTATCAGTTTTCTGCATCACTAAACCTCTCAGGTTACAGTGGATTTATTCCCTGTAACTATGGTGTTGGCTAACTATGTATGGAATTATAATGAAATTACACCACAGTGTACATCTGTACGAAACTAATTTGTATGCAGCAACGTGCAGCATTTGTCTGAGAGCAGGCCAACCTAACCGAAAACCTAAGTGTTATCGATTCCTTTGTGTTTTAGCTATTCCTGTTACATTATAAAAACAAAAAGCAAGGAGTCACCCTGGTTGAAGTTTGCACGTTTGCATAAAACGCCACAAATTGAGCTGATTTTTATTTAAGCATTGATTGGCTCGGCTATGGGCATTAATGGATAGGCTCTAATAGTGGTGCCTTACAAAGATAAAGAGCCACACAGACAGTTAGGATAATTTACACGCCACTTACAGCCCTAGTATACAAATAAATCTGGGGAAACTCCACCACTGTTGCTTTTGCGAAGATGACAAACACAAGCACAAATGCCATTATCATCGATCGCGAGGCTTTTATTACAAACTTCCTGAAGGAAACAGTTTTCCCCCCCATCTCAGGCAAAAGGGAATAAATTAACATGCAAAATAGATAGGATTTGTTTTGGCCCGAAAGTCAATCTAGTGGCATCAAGACAGGACATTTTTCACCCCAAACGACTCCTTCCTTCCTGCAGTGAACAATGATCCACGGGATGATGGAGTGAGTCTTAAAGAGGAGCCGGAGTCAAACAGAGGCCTCCCTCAATGACACCCTCAAGGTTGCCGGCTCGATGCTGTTTTAATGTGAAACGGGGCCTTTTCCGCGCAATGATCATCCCGCTGCACACATCAGATAGATGACAGGTAACCAAAGGAGGAGGGTTCATGACTACAAGGGAACCATGACAAATGCTTCAGTGATGCTAATATGTTTGCTGTATGAAAGGTCTCTGGTGGAGTTCACATGTGACATAAATACAGTATGTGAGGCTGTTTGCTGGTGGCTTCTTAAGCCTGAAGCTGAAGTTCTGAGAGACTGTTTATTACAATATAGGATACATGACGCTTTAAAGCATGCACACGCACACAAATGATGGTGGGAGTGTTTCAGCAGCAGAGATTTCTGCTTACTGTTGGGTTCCCAGCCACGGAGCTTAGGGTGGATGTGCTGCAGCATGAGGAGAATGGGGGGGTTGTTGGGGGTGGGGGGGGTGCGTTAAGAGGCCCGCCAAAGCAACATGGTATTGCTTTTAGAGAAGGGAGAAAGCAGAGGAGAGGTAGAAGAGGGGGAGCGCCCGTTTGGTGAATGGTGGCGAGGGAAAGATGAAAACGGGAGTGATGAAAGCGGTAAAGCAGAGAGATGGAAGAGTCTTCCGGAAGGAATTGTTTCCAGGAGGCGCGCGCACATCCACAAACACCTCGACCCATGCGAACGTCACGAACGAGGCAAAAACAAAAGGTGATCGCTATAATCACCCAGAATTTCATCAATTTCTGTATCTGTGCTTGTTTCCCTGTTGGTGATTGTGGTGTTTTGTCCCAGACCTCATTTGTTCTGTGTCCATACAAACACAAAAGTACAAGGGAAAATACTCCAACATTGCTTTTTCACTTCCTGGACATGATTGATAATGGGAACACGTGTTTTTCAAGACAATCATTGTCATTTTTCTCCTAATTGGATAATAAATTGGACATAGGACATGGGAGCAGCCACAGTATGTAATGCATTGCAAGAGTTGAACATTTGAATCTTAATCTAATAAATGTACAGAATGATCACAAGGCACTGGTATATGGTTGACGTTTAATAGTTCCATTTACTCATTAAAGGTCTGATTAGTCCTAAAGTATGTTTTCATATGTTGGTCATTGATTTTACGATGAAATAAACACTGCACACACTGGCCGTATCTAAAGGCTCCACACACTCAAACAGGTCACTTATTTTGACTGATGAGACATCTACTCAGCCTGAAGTTGCTTGATGCTCGAAATTATCAAACTACGTGAACTAATAAGAACGATGAAGCTGCCACAAAGCTGACAGAGTGTGTGTGTCCACGGAACTGGTCCAATCAGGCATAAGTGAAAACACCTCCGTAGGGCCACCATGGGTGTATACGGCCTTTTAACTAATTATCTTACCAGGAGTGACGTAATTCAAATGGTGACGTCACACTAGGAAAATCACAAAAGCGGAAGGAGGAATTCCATTTAGCTGCTTTAATTTCAGGATACTTTTGTAGTTCAGCACGACACCGAAGCCCTGAGTTGGTTGCTGATCTGAGGTAGTGCCCATTGGAAGTATGTATTCCTATAGAAACAGGGATTTTTCCCTGTTTGGCCAAATGAGGCCATGGGATTTTTAATGATAATGTTTTGAATATACATCCAACAATTTGTGCCATCCACAAGCTAAATCAGAAAGCTGAGGTTTTGGACATACTTCATACTACAGACATCCTTGATTTTGTAGCTATATCCATGTAAAAAAAAAAATCATAAAAATTACTCAAATCATTGCTTTGATTTATTTATTTTGCGGGACATTGTCTATTTTTGCACTTTAGTGAATGTAAGCAGCAAAAAGTTTGATTTTTCCCTCTAAACCTAAACACAGCAAAAGTATAGAAAAAGAAAATACCAGTACTCTGAAGTTGTACTTTAGGGCAATACCTAAGTAAATGTAATGTTCTACTTTTAACTCCATTACAAAGCATAAACGTTAGGAGTGTGTGAGTCTGCGGTTTGGAGAGGGAGGGAGCTTCGTGTCAAAAGCGAAAAGCTCAGAGGAAAATTGAAGCCCCATAATGGAAGCATAATGGGCTTAGTGTCAGAGTCTTGCAGACGAGCCGGGGAGGGGCGGGGGGTGGGGGGGGTAGGGGCGCACGGCTGCCGTCACCCTCTCTTACCTCAAGCCAGCGTAACGGAGTTTGGGAAGCAACGGGGAGACAACGCTCGGCCCCAAACAGGCTTTAGAGATACACCAACAGCCTAATGGCTGCATGTGGACGGAATCCATAACAGAGAGATGGTCACTGGTTGTCTCTTTGTGGGATTGTAGCGCATCATGTCTCAGACTCGGGTTGAATACTCAAAAGCTTTTCCTCCATCCACGGTTTCCTTCTCAAAATCCATAAGCGCAGATGAGGAGAATTTCATTGCCGAAGGGCTCCATGGGTAGAGTTTGCGAAAAGGGAATGAGGACACTTTGGGGAAGTAATAATCTCCTGGATCGAGTACAGGACATGTCGATCATGTGGAGATTCTGATGTCCCTCATGTATAGCAGAGCTGCGCTTGCATTTCAGTTCACTACAGGCGCTTGTGTGACAGTTGTCAAGATAAAAATTGAATTTGAAGTCGCGCCTCTGATGGTGACTACCGATGGCGGCAGAACATCTTCTCCTGTCAGAGATCTGTGTGAGTGACTGACAGACGCCAACCCGGCATGCTGAGACGCTTATCTAACGCCCTGTGTCAAAGTAGATTTTCTGTTTTTTGTGGTGGATGATGTGCGTGCGTGCGTGCGTGCGCGTGCGTGCGTGCGCGTGTGCGTGTGTGTGTGGGAGGGGGTCGGGGGTGAGTGCAGGGGTGTTAGAGACAAGGATTAGGCTTGTTGTGTGCAAATTTGCATTTGCATCTTCGTGGAGCTGTAGTTAAGAACTGGAATCCAGATTTAGTGTGTTCTCATCTGTTGGAGTGTGCGTGTGTGTGTGCGTGTGTGCGTGTGTGTGTGCGTGCGCTAAGGCAGAGAGAATGTGCTGATCAGAGGGGCTTGACGACAAGTAAAGCAGATTTTGACTCAGACCATGTGCTGGCTATTTTTGGAGAGCATCCAGATCACTCCTATGTGACATAATAGCGAGGAGGCAGGTTGTACGGATCGATGCGTGTTTGTATACTGGATGTTTGTATTATTATTATTTTATCACACTTTTACGGCTCGTCTCATGTTTTCCATGTGTTGCATTAGGTTAAGGTAGTTATGTGACTAACAAACACTTACAGCATTAACAGAGAACAGAATCGTGGAAAAGATCTGTTGAAGACTTTAATAGTGATAAATGACAAATGAATCAAGCATTCCTTGAAACGTAACACAACTGAATCATGAAGAAACCTGCATTAATGGAAACAAACGGAGGGATGACCCAGACTGAAAGGTCTGGCTGGTCAGACCTGGGCAGTAGAAGTGGGCAATGTGTGTTTAATCTCCAATTACAGTAACTCCCAATACCAATATATATATATATATATATATATATATATATATCATAAAGTTTCTGGTAATGTACACTGTTCAAAGATAAAGTAAGCACATGGGAATGTCTGTGTTTTGGCTCCTCCTGTGAATGAAATACCTGACAAATCCAGGTACTTTATCACATTGATGCAACAATCCAATATTGCCATAAAGCAGTCCTGCTCATTGATTTGCAACACTGCCTGCAATGGTGGAATATGATGAAAGGGTAACTACCTCTGTATGCAAACATCTCACCAGCTGACAAATCTATAACGTCTTAATCATATCACCCAACCCTACTGGGCAGGTTGAGTCAATATACAGTAGTTAGATGAACGTGAACACGTCTCATTTCGTGCGCTGTATCGAATGGTCGGGCTTGTGTTTTCACCCTCAGCCAAAGAAATCAAACTCATCTCAAATATTAAGAAACAAATTCAAATAAAACCAAGACCGTCCTGGGCCGTTAACCGTTGGGGTTGAACACAGTCTCTTCAGGGATGAATGAGGGATGGTGGGAAGTCTGGGATGAAGGGTCGAGCAGGGATGAGACTAGGAGGGGAGGGGGGGGCAGGCCGGTGATCTAGCCTTTTGGAGCGGTGTACTGACGCAGGAGGGAGGAAATGGCGCTGGATTCAGTGACCTCCTCGGGCAGAGAGCCCTCCATGTCTTTGATGGACGGGTCGGCCCCGGCGTTCAGCAGCAGCTCCACGATGTCGGCGAACTCGCACGCTGATGCTGCCGGGAAGAAGACAGGGACAATTAAAGGGTGAGTTGAATGCAAGGCATGTAGAGAACTGTGAAACAACCGAGGCACGATCAGCAGTGGGGTGACGCGATTCTATCAGTCTAAATGTCATAACTGGGAATGGTAAATCGTTTCAGATTGTTCAAGGGTTTCGGGGGAAATTTGCCCCATTTCTCACTTTTAAGTGCTGCAGTTTAATACAGTACGTACAGTCGTGCAGTTAATGAAAAGCCCATCTGCAGGCCGAGCTGTGACACTGGCCTGGACCTGTGGTTCCCTCAAACACTTCATTCCTGCCCCATTGGCAATTTGTGCCCCACTAAAAGGGTTCTCTCTCTTTCTTTCAGTCTACGGAGGAGGAGGAGGGGGAGGAGGGGTGGATTGCACTTTCTTAACCCAGTTAGTGGGTCCCTGCGTTCCTGATGCACCTCTCGCCCCTCTGGCACCCCCCCCCCCCTCGTCTCCTCTCTCGTCCTCTCGCTCATTGTGAGTGCTCTTCTCTGTCCGTGTCAATCGCTCGCTCCTTTTAAGCAGCAGGCGCCGTGCTCCGCCACGATCGCTGATGTCAGCAGCCGCCGTGATTGACAGCCAGGCCTTTTAACCTCCAGCCCAGGGGTGGCTGGCTGGCTGGCGCGTGCGTGTGTGTGTGCGTGTGTGTGTGCATGAGATACGATGATACATCGGAATGCGTGCGAATGCGTGCACACATGTGAGCTTGTGGCGTGTCCGTATCATGAGGCGAAACGTTTCTAAATGTTCCTCCTGCATCAGACTAAAAGTAGAAGATGGCCTTATTTTTCCAGCGACGCCTGCAGTTCTCCTCTTGTTACTCTAACCAGTGTTTTATTTAGCCGGCGGTGTGTATGTGCGTGGCGGGTGTCTCGCCTGGGCCTTGAGCTGTAAAAAAGTGGCTGGCCCTCAGGGGAGCCGTAGAGGAGGAGAACAATTTATGGTGAGCAGTAAACCCTCAATTAATCACTTGCCAGCCACTGTGGCCCTGTGCAAAGAGAGGTGGAAATGAATTTTCATTCTCTGCTATTTGTCTCTTGGAGTTCATCGCTTATGTTTATTAGTCATCTTTTTATGCCTCATCCTCAGGGCTTCCTCTGGTTAGTGTGTGTGTGTGTGTGTGTGTGTGTGTGTGTGTGTGTGTGTGTGTAGACTTGCAGCAGGTGATGCAACATGCCCACCCCAATGCCACCGAGCAGCAGGACAGATGGTGCAGCCAAACACACACACACACACACACACACACACACACACACACACACACACACACACACACACACACACACACACACACACACACACACACACACACACACACACACACACACACACACACACACACACACACACACACACACACACACACACACACACACACACACACACACACACACACACACACACATATACATACATCCACCCACCCACACACAAACACAGAGGACAGAGGAACCGCCCCTCAGGGACATGTGTGTTGGGGCATGAGAGGGTCAGGGGAGTCTGAGGACCAGTGCTGATTTCCTCTGGGAGGCCTGGTGATTATTACACACACACACGCGCACACACACACACACACACACAGGCAACCCCACATGCACACATACATACCAAAGGACGCACACTCGCACACGCTCACACATGCACGCAGACAGAGTGAAACAGAAAAAAACGAGGAAAAACTCGAATGGATGAAAAACAGTTGAGAAAAGTTGAGATGAGAAGGAAGAGGAGGGAAGGATGACAAGGTTATTCAAATATAGGTGTGTGTCAGAAAACATGTTTCTGTATATAAAGGGAGTGGACTTCACTCTATTTACACAGCTGAAGATGTCAATGTGTGATACGTGTAAATGAATGGTCTTTTAAGTGAATATACACTTTCTTAGAATGTGGAGATTAACATGAGGCCTCCTTACCATAGTGTAGTGCTGTTTGTCCTTCATTATCCTGTAAAAGACAAAACAAAACAAATCAGTACTTCAGCAGACTCGTGACCGCCGTAGAACAAACGCAGACAGATTGAGAGTGCAGACCGTAAGAACGAAAAGAACTTTTGAGCGAGCTTCCAAATTACTTCCCCAAAGAGTCGAAGGGAAAACTTTGAGCCGCACAGATTACCTTCTACGCGTTGGCTGTGGACAGAGGGCGCCTTGTTTTCTGTAACAAGGCATAGGGGGGGGGGGTTATGAGAAGATGAGGTATTGATTTGAGACCCACGTGACCCGAGAGTCAAACCCATCAACTTCCAGCTCTGAACGATTTGATCCAGTAAGGGAAAACCGACCCAATTCGGTGGAGCTACACAACACCAGAACAGCGTTAGCACCAAGTTTGTGCCTGAAGCCGTGTGATTACACCATGGTTATGTAACGATGGACAAGAGAAGACTCGGTGGTGATCCCCTCGCTTGCATGTGTCTTTTGAGGAGTAAAAACGATACTGGGGGTCAAGGGGTCAGTGGTGGAGGTATAACTCTTCGTGGATTGGGGACAGGACGGCGCGTGTGCAGGTATAATAAGACACAATATGTGACAGGCATCATCAACAGAAGATTCAGTTCTTAATCACTGCTCCGGCCTGCCTTTGCACCTCATAATGATGATAAATGGTCAAACTGTTGCCTCCTGTCCCAGAACAAGAGCTGGCCGTGCAGCCAAGTACAATGGCTCCGAGCGCTCGCAGACAGATTAAAAGCCAGCGCGCTCGCTGACATTTCCCTCCTTGCCGTAAAATGTCATAGCGGTGGAAATACTTCCAAATTACTGGAACTGTTATGGTGAAATTATTCATTAGTCTTTCCACCTTTGCCCCGCCAACGGCGGACGCTCCCGTGCACCTGTTCCCGCTTACTTCCATGTCCTTCCCCCCCGCTCTCTTCCAATCCGTCCTCCTCTGTGTCTTCCGAGCTCTCTTCCTCCAAACCACACCTCCCTCATTTCTTTTCCACCCGTTCGCCCCTCTCCTCCCCCCCTTTTCTCTGCTTTCATTACCGCGTCCACCTTTCTCCCTCTTCTCCGTTCAGTCACCTCTTCAATCTTAATCCCTTTCCTTTCAGTCCCCGATCTCCCTTCCTTCCTCCCTTCCTTCCTTCCTTCCTGTTCTCCTCCCTTCCAGGCCCAGAGCGGTGCAGAGTGATCCTATTGTTGTGTCTCTCTCTCGGTGTCTGTCTGTCTGTCTCAGGGGCAGCACTTCAGGGACCTGCTGATTGGATTAGAGCTTTCTATTCCCTCCGGGTGGATCACGGAACACAGATGCAAATCGCCACTAGTGGAAAGAGTGCTGTAGTTGGCCCTGGACAACAATGTTGTCTGTCTGCGAGTCAAAGCCCCGACCTGCCGACATCCAGTCCGTCTTTCACAATGAGAAGTGGGGACGTTTTTTTTTTTTTTTTTGCTAAAGTTGACAAATTCAGATACAATCGCCTGGCAGGGGAAAATGACGTTAGCCTGCAGGCGTTATTTAATACACTCAAGGATGTTCCCGCTCGTACACGCATATAAAGACTCTTTACAATGTGACAGATGTTCACAGCTGGGGCCAAGCGAAAGACCTTCGAAGCACATAAATACATACACTTATAATTAAAGTGTAAGGGGTTTAAGCCCTAATCCCCAGAAAAACACTAATCTGCAGTCAGTTGTTCAACAAGCACACGTACGCACACGCATGCAAACAACAGAATGAACGAGCAGCTGATGATTCACAAAAAAGAAAGCACAGAACTGCGAGACTGAAACCCAAAAACGTAAGGAGGAACACAGAGTGCGCTGCTGCCCGTGTTGGGGAGGAGGATGTTGCGCATACATGCATCCTGCATGTTCATGTGAGGGGGGGGTCAGCGGCCTGTCCTCTCAGCGTTCCCTAATGCCCCTGGATCCAGGATGGAGGCTTGATGGAATCACAGGAAATTGGATTGTCTTCCATTTGCTTTGGAAGCAGCCTTCCCTCCGATCCTGACAACCCCCCCCACCACCACCCACCCACCCTCGCCGCCAATACCTGCAGTTAGCTACCGTTGGCGATCCCCCCCCTCGCCCCGTCTCCGATGCACCGCCGTTCCCATCCCATTACGGAGCCATGTTGCACCGAACGCTCCTGCTTCTACATGTCGTCCGAAGTTTCCCCTTGCGGTGCAGAAACGCTGGGCTGGATGTCAGCAGAGTGCTCAATAAAGCAGCTGCTTGCACAATATCAGCAGCAGAGATCCAGCAGCGTGTAGCGTATCACCCTAATGGGGCGGACCAATATGCTTAGGAGCAGCATGGATACGGATTGATCTATTAGTACAATTGCAGTTTCGCTGAATTCAAGTCACACCGATCCATCGTTTTCTACCACACAGACGATGTGAAGCAAGACGGACTTGGAGAAGAGAAGTTGGAAAGATGTACTGGACGGTCCTTCTGCCTGAAAGGATGGAACTGATACCACTGTCACTGAGGGTAGAGAGCGAAGCAGACTGAGGCCAACCAGGAACAAATACAAACCTCACAATGTCATGGTCGTTTTCTGGAAAGAGGCGGTCTTTTAACCACAAACTGTTTAGACCAGCACTGACTGGAGGAATCAGGTGCGTCTCGGGAAAAGGGGGAAACTCAACCGAGTCCGAGGCACAAAGAGGACGCAGAGGTCCTGTGAGTCAACGGGGATTCAGTCTGTCTGCGCTTTCATTCGGTTTGTCTGTCACAGATAAGACAGTGTGGGTGGAGGTCAAAGGTCGGTCAAAATCCAACCACCAGCTGTGGAGTCGGCTGCAGGATACAAGACTGAAGAGAGCCCAGTGTGTGTGTGTGTGTGTGTGTGTGTGTGTGTGTGTGTGTGTGCGTGGTTTGATCTGTGAATCTGTGAATTTTCTTTTTGTCTCTTAAATGTTGATCTTAAAAGCTCTTTCTTTTTCTATATTTTTGGAATACAGGAAATAGGAATAGTGTCGCTCCCAACAGTAAGAGGAATTTAACTAGTATTTATTGTTAGGTGGACAAAACATTATTGGCACACAGTGACACAGTGGTGCCATGTGGAGGAATTTATCATCAATAAATCATTACTACAATTTGAGACATTAGCATAATTACTGTAAACAAACAGGAGCACGGCCTAGATGATTGGCAGATATTTTGGCTGAGAAGGTTTTATTCTCCCCAAGTATGCACAGCTTTGGCTTTCAAATATTCTAGTGATAAAAAGTAGATTCTGGAAAAATGCAATGCCTCTAATAGCCACTAGAAAGACGCCTGTGTTTCCAACACCCATTGTGCCCATTCTCCATTTCTTTAACTCTAAACTTCTCTATACTGCCATTATATCGAAGGCCGGGCGTTGCTGTCAGCCATTTAAAAAATGACTGGTTGGTGTGACCTTTCTCCAACTGTGAATCCAATACCTTTCTAGCACAGTGTGGAAATGTCCCACAATGCAAAGTTCTGGAGGAGTATGGCAGATATTTCCAACATCAGTATAATACACAGCTATTGTTGCTATATTGCATATTTTTTGGGTTTACATAGTGCATACTACCTGCTACATTTCAGTAATAAAGTAGTGTAGGTGGCTTGGAACGCAGCCTAAGTAAACTTTCTGAGGTTTCTTCCTTTCCCCGCCTCCCCCTTTTTCTCCCCCATACTGCCCTGACAGCAACATTAAACAAGTGGGGAAAAATGGACAAGCAATTATGATTTATGATCAATGCATGCAGCAGCTGCTGACTTTTATAATGACAGCGGCCGCTGGGGGAAGGGGGAGGGAGAGAGTGTGTGTGCGTGCGTGTGTGTTGTAAGATGAGGGGTGAATCGATAGGCGGCTGGGATCATTGGTATGCAGATTCCGGCCGATAGCATTATGATGGGCAGGTGCCATTAATCAGAGAGCAGAACACAGATCTGAGCAAGATGGAGGAGAGAAAGACGCTCAACCACTCCATCAGGTCACATTTGTAACCAGAGCACACAGAATCAACCCAATAACCATATACATATATATATTTATATATATATAAATGGTAGTCTGGTTACAGATATACCAATGGGCCAAACATTGTGGTAGTGCAGTTTGAACATTCTCCTGTTTTGTCTGCAGCTCATACAAAGCATCAAGCATCTAAATTATTTCAATCATAAGGATAGCCTCCAAAGTTACAGCCTTTTAGTACAATATTCTGTCTTTCTGTTGTTGCATGTCTGGGACGGAGATGCTCATGTTGGAGATGTCATGTGTGTGCGTGTGTGTGCAGTGGGAAGGCCCCCGTGTTAAAAGGATCTGCAGACCGTAGGCCAGCCTTAATTAAATCTGGGTCTCCTCTCTGAGCAGGGAGAGTTAACCTTGCCACTCAGTGTGTGAGCACTGGCACCCACGGTCAAATTAGCCGCGATGCCAAACTCGCCGCCCTTCACACCCCCCAGGAAGTGTCCTTCAGGCGCCCGGGTGATCCCCCCTACCTCCTCACGCTGGTAGCTGTGAGCAGCATCATCATGGTGTTGGGGGGGGGCGACCCTGAAGGATTTGGGGATCCAGAGCTGACAGAGGCCCTGGAAGATGCCAGGGATTATAAATATTTATCACGTCATTGCAAAAAAAAGTCAAGCCAATTTTGACGCCCAAGCACAGGTTAAAACAATCCCCGTGGATCAAGGACAAAGGGTAACAAGAGTCCCTGAAGACAACACTCAATCGTGGTGAAAGCTCCTTCAAAAGGCTGAACATATCCCTTTACTCACAGGAGTCTGATTTTCTTCCCTTTCTCTGTGAAAGAAGACAAAAGCAGCCTCTTGTTTTGTTTTGTTTTTTACCCTCCAAGCCTCCCCTTTTCTGTAGATCTGTAGCCTGTTCTCCTGGTGCACATCCTCTCCCCTCCACACCCCCCCCCTCTCCCCTTCCCTAATGTCGCCAAGCTTGCTTGTTCCCGTGGGACACCTTAGCCTCCATTAAAGCCATCACGGAGGAGGATAAGGTTGAAGCTGAGAATTAACATCGCCAGAGGCCCCCCCGTCTGTCCTCCTGCGGCTCATCGATGATGTTTAAAAAGAAATATATGAAATAAATAAATGCATAAAAGAGTGTAATATGAAAATCAATGGCCGGGCAGCGGGGGCTGCGGCTGAGGCATTTGGAGTGAGGGACTCATAAAGCTGAGTACTGCGGGAGACTGATGGAAGGCAAAACACTTACTTTGTTTATTCTCTCTCCTCACCCCCATCCCCTCCCCTCGCTGTCTGTATCCAGCTCTCACTCTCTCACCCCCCCCCCCCCCACCCTCCTCCTCCTCTCTGTCTAAAACGGTCGAGGACAGCTTTAATGCTCCTGACAATTTATGTGGACGGTTAAGAACGATGGAAATCAAATAGTTGAGTGTAGGCAAGGCCCAGTGAGAGGCCAATAAGGAAGAAACAACAGCTGATGATGGCAAAGAGGACTGTTACCTGCTGGAATGGCTCTTTACGCTGCGTTATTACTGTCAAGTCGCTGGCTCTTTTCTGAGTGCTCCGATTAGAGATTCATAACTGTATCTGTGTCCGATAGACCCTTTTAACACGGCACGGCAACAGCTTTCATTTCATCAAGTACCGAGTATGAATCCTATAAGACCACCTCATAGTGTGGGCTATAATATGTGGAGGTGTGCTCTGGTTCCCATTTTCCTAAATTTCTTCTTCTTCTTTATTCATTTGTTATTACGCCTTTGAAGACCCGTCTGGCAGACTCCCCTCTATACATTTAGTCTTAATCTGGCATGAGAAAGAAACCAACATCATGAAATGTCTTCCCCTGCATTACCAGATGCATCAATAGTAAAAACGGCGCACGCTGGCAGGTCGGCAGACGCACCACCATACACACACACACACACACACACACACACACACACACTGGCGAAATGCAAGAGCAATATGTGCGAGTTGCGCTGTCATTGGGTCTGTTATAAGAGGAAGGCAGGGGGAGCTTTCTTAAATGTCTGTATCCGTGTGTGGACTAAGCTGTGGGAGCGTGTCAGAGTCCAGTGTTCATCTGTGGCAGGAAGCCAAGCGCGTGTGAAGGCGCTCGCTGTGTTCAGTCATATTGGTGCCGTGCCATTCTTATGCTGCAAATTAGGGACATGTGCAAAGAAACACACAGGTGGAGTATCCTGGAAGTGGTTATATGTCATGTTCGACTTCGGTTAGGGAGATTTGCTGCACGTCATGATTGACCCCAAAACAAAAAAGACATGTATATGTTCATACTCAGCATACAGTGCTGCAACATCCTACAGAAAGTGGTCACTGTCCATCTTTTTACCTTATTTCTCCGTCCATCTGGATTTATTTTCCGTTTTTAGCCTTTAAATCACAGATATATATATACCCTTTTCTTTACTTTCCCAGCTCGCTTCCTTTTTCTTTCCTCAAAGACCCTATATATTCTAGAGGAGAGGTTGCACGTTTACACACGTGCACATGTGCACACACACACACACACACACACACACACACACACACACACACACACAATTATGACAAATCTTGCTGGATATTTGTTATGACTGGGCTGACTGAGCCATTAGTTATAGGAGGCAGTGCTGGGAAAGGGGAGGGATACAAACGTGTAATAATGCCTCCACCATAGAATTTCAATCAGCTACCGTGGAGTGTGTGAGTGTGTGTGTGTGTGTGTGTCCGTGTCCCTACGCCAGCGTGTGTGTGTTTACCACTTTGATCACACCAGTAGTTGCCACCACAGTAGAGGACACAGATGAGAGGGTCCAGTCTTTGTGTGCTACAACAGTGGGTTGAGTTTGACTTTAAAAAAAAAAAAAAAAAAAAAAAGGAGAAACCCCACGTCAGTGCTACGAGATTTAATTTTTGCTGAATATTGCGCCTTAACTATGAAACATAGTAAATATTGATAGTGGTTTCACTGTGTTTTTTTTCATGAAAAATGTGCACGACCAGATGCTCATGCTCATTGGTTCAGTGTGATCAAAATTAAATTTGTTCTCTCACATGCAACACAACCTAAATGCAGCCTTGTACTATTTGGTAATTATTATATCATATATAATAATAATAATTTAGCATGAGTCCAAAAACTAAAATAAAACAACTGACAATATGGATTTTTTCCCCTTTCTTTTATTCTTGTTATCTAACATTTTAGACTGTTGGCTGCACAAATAGTGAGATGAATTAGAACTGATCAGGTGTATTGTATATCCCATGTCGTCATTAATTCACTGTTTGGCTCCATTACATATATAAACAGTCCATGCAGCCAATCAATGGATCCATAATCTAAGAGGGAATGTACAATCACAAATATCTTGTGATTCAGAGCTGTGCTACCTTGTGCATTTAGTAACATAAGACTGCTAGTGTCCTGAAGGCCTAACACACCCAGATACAGCAGCGTCTACCCTGCAGGTTTCACATGCCGCCTGTGTTGCATGGGACTTGTTGTGTGCTCCCCAGCCACCAACTGTAGGCCGCCCAGTCAGATATTTATTACTATTGATCTCGCTGGTCCTGGCTGGAGACTTTTGTTCTGCCGGCTCGAGGCTCTGACCTCAATTAAGTTATGAATTTCTATCTGATAGACTGGGAGCGCCTGGGGCCTGCCGTGGCCGCGCTACCACGCTGGATTAATTAGAATTAGCGGCGCTGCGAGTCGCCCTGCCTGCCTCATGGATCATGTTGTTTTAATACAAAGTGGAGGCGGAGGCAGCGAGGGATGGAGTGAACGGAACGAGAGCTGGTAGCCCGGGGGTGGTGGTGGTGGTGGTGGTGGTGGTGGGGGTAGAGCGATGAGGAGAGGATGTAAGAGAAGAAGAGTGGGAGAGAGACGGCCGGAGAGGCGCGAGGGTCACATGAGCATGTGTGTGTGTGTGTGTGTGTGAAACCCGCGCTGCCTCTTCTTCCACAAAACAATGTTTCCTTCCCGGCATTGTGTTTGTGTTGTGTTAACCTGCAGCTCACCTGTCCTTAATCTTTCTGTCTTTCGGGCGACCTAATCCCGCCCCCCCCCCCCCTCCACTGCTCCGTCACTTACTCTCAGTAATCACAACCTAAGTCCCACATTGTGTAAATCTACTCTGGGCCATTCTTGTCCTTTGTCGCAGTCCGTAGCACTATGAACCCCAGCTCTGCCTTTTTGACTCTTGTTTCTCACGAATGGTCATATCTGCTCCGTGTTGCCACGGCAACGCGATTAAGGAGGGTTGAAGGAGGGTTTTTGGGATTTCCACCTGAAAACAAAAGTTGTGTGTGTGGGATGAGGCTTAACTCTAAGCACGAGATTACAGCGTCTGGACAGAGAATGACCACAGGGAGAGAAGACACACACACACACACACACACACACACACACACGTCATGTGAGGACACACCATGCAACTTTTCACATACCAAAAAAAAAAAAAAAGGTGATCACCCGGAAACGCCTCTCAACCAATCCCGAATTCTCATAGCAATTTTGCTGATGATGATTTCATTTTTTTAAAAAGGACAAGGCTGGCATTATTCGATATATATATATTTTTTTATTATTGTCATCAAATCCGATGAAAAAAGATCAACAGCACAAAGTGCTGAGTGCGTCTCTCACTACTTCCTGGCTCCTGTAGCGTGTCAGTGGCTCTCAGCCGCGAGCCCAGTCACTCCCATTGACAGGTCACCAACGCGCGGCTTCATTTTTTAAAAAGGGTAAATAATTTCCCCCTGAACAGCTGGCCACTGTCGTCTCAGCAAACGTTTCTCAAACGGGAGTGATTTTCAGACATGGATGTGGTGAGTGTTCCCTGGAGCAGCACGGTGCATATGGAGCCGATCTAATGCAGCTGCAGTAACTGTGTTCACTGTAACAAAGTGTAGCTTAGCTCAAAGCTGCACCAGAATATGGCTACACACTAAACACTTGATAGTAGCACACACATACTTATATTCTTAATAGAGATATTAGAATTGTATGCACCATTATGTCCTATATGTCCATAATTTACCACAACCTTACTGTACTTTTGGGGATTTTCTATTTAATTATATTAGAATCATTTATTCTTTAATATCTAAAAGCAAAAATCTCATAGGATGGGGACTCTAGGACAAAATCTTAGATAACAAAATATTGAGAACCACTGTAAATTATTATTTATAAGGAAATATCTAAGCATGGAGGATGTAACTGAATCTGAAAAAACATTCATACAGAAGCATCCCTGTCCACATATTATCGACGTCATGTGAAAACTTAGTAACAAGTAATATATATATATAAAAAAGAGTTTTTTGCCATGTGATGTGTTTTCACTCTGGTTGTGATACGGTGGAATGTCTAAACCCATTCCCCATTAATGCTCTACTATGGAGTTTAAGTCTTAATTTCCATTATTACACAAAGTGAGGGTTTAATGTCATGTTTCCCACATTTGCTGCTGTCTGCCCCACTTTTCTCCCGCTGTATTAGCTGGGGGAGCATGTGACGGCGTGAGGGCGGGGCGGCCGCGGCTTAACGTACAGCGCCAACGCTGGGGCCTGATCTACAGTGGGCAGGTGGCGGAGCCGTGATCTGCGTATTCGCGCACACCAGCTACCTATTGTAGTGCCTGGCCGCCTTGATCCAGGATTAACTATCAAAACCAGCCCTTAATGCAGGTTACCAGGGTTTGGGAACAATTCACTGAAACCATCAGTTGATTAATTTCAAACGATTTTCCTCCACTGCCAGGCAAATAATAATACTTTTTTTGTTTTAACTCTGGAGGCCCCCTCCCCTTTTTTAATCAACAAATTAAACATAAATCATGTTTGATCTTTATTTACTGGTTGCTCAGCAGTTGGTAGAGGTCAAGGGAGATTACTGGTCGCTGTAACAGCCTCCGAACAACCCAAACATTCCTCCATGCTCCCCACGAACGCACACAACCTCCCGTACACCTCCTTTGTGCCCCAAAAAAAAAAAAAAAAAAATGGACGCGTATAATAGAGCAAAAACAGCAAAAACTTTTTTCCATCTTTTCCTTTAAACTCCTTTAAACAAAAGAAAAAACAAAGGGATGTTCAGGCAACTTCTAATGAGCCGCATATCGTTCTCTAAGCTTTACATAGTGAGATAATTTGGCAATGCGACAGACCGCTATGATTTAGCGGACTATATTTTTCTCTCAGCTACCTCTCTGCCACCTCATAAATCTTCCACCAGTAGCTCGGCTGCAGAGGTCCAGTTTCTTTAATATTCACACTTCTCCGGCTTCCTCCGACACCTGAGAGACGGCCGAGGACAAAAGACTGAGCCAAGCGTGACCTCCGGTTCGACCTGCGCTCCGATTGTCCTAATAAGTCTCCCATTGACGCTTCATTCTGAGTTTACATCTATTTAATCCAAAGGCCCCAAACACACAATTTTAAGCAGAACAGAATAATAATAAAAAAAAGAAAAGGTGTCTCTCTGGAGTACTGTCATGCATTCTCTGTTTGCGCTCGCAGAAATTCAGGAGTACAGCAGGATTATTTCCTTCTTTGTATTTTGTCACAGGAGGAAGGAGAAGCAGAGTGAGTGTGTGGGAAATAAATGAAAAGTCGGTTTAAATTCAGCCACCCAATATCGCTACCTGGGCAAAGATTTATGTCGCCTACTTAGACTGCTGAGAAATCTTGGCACACGGGGGTATCAATTTATATTTTAATGATAGATACATGATTGTAAATATGCTACATCTTACAAAAGGACAAAAGCCTCTCCCTATACATCAATCCTCCTCTACTGTCATTATCTTGATATGGCTCTAAATCATCAGTGAAGTGTTTCGTAGTTATCCTGCTGTTAAGTCTTTTATGAACCATTCACCACAAATCCGCCCCCCTCCCCCCCCCCTCCCTGCGGCATTCGAAACAAAAGGGGCCACGCGTGACCACAAAAGAGAAAGTCATTTGTGAAATGTCCTGATTATGTGGGTTGTGCAACGCGAAACAATTTGCCTGATTACTTCCAATTGATTCGGCCTTACAGTTAAAGCCTGGATGCGCGGCCCTGCGCGGCCAGCCGCGCGGCGTCGCGCTGCCAGCGCAGACGGAGGAGTAATTTCTGCGATGTGCAGCTGAGCCAGCTTACGGGGGCTAAAGCCTCCTGGACGCAGCCAAACACCCCCGGCTAGCTACCGGCTAACTCCCGTCCGCTAAAGCCCCGGAGGATTTGCCTGTGACACAAAGTGAATTAAAGGTGACCTTCTGCAAGGGGATGGAGGGAGGCGAGAGGAGGCCAATGGGGATGCGGGACACGTCAAAAATTGCCTTTCGGGGTTTGCATGTGAGCACGGTAGCGTTACAAGGAATTAGAAACGCTCCTGCCACTTTCCTGTCCTATCCATTACAGGCGCTGGTATTTTGCAACTAGACTTGCTTTCTGGTGCACATATTAACCTAAAGCAATCAAACACACACACACGCTTGTATAACTGCAAATGAAGATGCACGGGAATGAAAGTTAAGACTCTACCACCTAAAAACAGTCCTGAGTCCAGTTCTAAAGCATTTTAATTCATGCAATTATTCCATGGAGTCTAATTACATAATTATCCAGCTCTGGGTGAGGTGCTGAGTACGTTTTCCCCCCATAAAGGATTTCTTTCATCGCCCTTCTGGAAAAGTTTAAACAGAACACTGGTGTTCTTTTTAACCTGTTAAAACCCTAAACCCCCTGATACAGGGGCAGCTTTGCAGCTACAACAGTAAATACGGTATTTTAACTGTAGTAAAACAAACTAAGTTTCTGTTACAGTATCAACAGCCTCAATACAATAAGGATTTAAATGGGTCCAATTATTTAAATGGGTCCTTAACAATCTCCCTTTTAAGTATTTTACAGAATATATTCTTCATGTACTGTGTTTGATTTATATTATATTTATTTTATGGACAAATAGTGGATCTTTGAATTCTAATCTTAATAATTATTGAACTTTGTGTTGCAAATAATTTAGCTTATTTTATTTTTTTCCCCCTTATTTGGGTCTGTCCGGTTTTGTTTTTAAAAAAAGGGTTTTTTTTTATCTGTAGTACAACACAATGTTCCATTTTTCTTTGTAATATTCTCGCTGTATTTGCTTTGTAACAGCAACATCAATTGATTCGGACACTTCTGTGGTCACCTCACATGTTGTAGATTAGTTTTTATACCAGAATTAAGTACTTAACCTTTGTGGTTGTGGAGATATTCCTTATTTATTATCATCTATAGCAGGAAATCTGGGGCTTTTAAACAAAATGAATATATTTGTGGAAATTGGGAGAAAAGTAAATTAAAATAGCGACTGATCAATTACAACGTTATTACTATTGTGGTGGTTCAGGCTGTATCTTGTTGGCAAAACTAAAATTCTACCATAAATCCACCGGTGTAAATCTGCTTTAGCGCTCCTTTAAACTGAGCAATGACAAAGATCTTGGGTGTCTGTGCCTCACAGTGTGATGTAGAACCAACGCTGTGCGGTTCTTTGTTGTCAGACGGGCCTTTGGAAGAGCACCTTTGTTGGAAATGCACTGGGAACGCCCAGGAGGAGAGGAGAAGGTGGGACGGAGATGCTGCTCACCTGACTGTTGATGTCGGCTTTGTGCTGCAGCAATACAGACACCAGCTCCTTGTGTCCTCTGTCACAGGCCCAATGCAGGAGAGCTCGACCCTGTAAACACACACACACACACACATGCAGGCAGGCGGCCGTGAGAAACCCACATGAATGGCACGTGGAGAAGTTGCAAAAGTTATTGTTTAAACTAGCCACCACAAGCTAAATTTAGCAGAGGCCGTCAACTCAGACGGACACAGCGACGCCACCTCCGCTTCACCTCGTTCTCCTTCACCTCAGAGTTAACTTGACTTCAATCAGTTTCTTTGCCTCCAGACAAAATAAATTATGCATTACCATTCAGAACTCAGAGCCTTTGGACCTCAGCTCCATAATGACCCGCGGACAGAGTGACAAGACGTGTACTGTGTGTGTGTGTGTGTGTGTGTGTGTGTGTGTGTCGGAGAGGGGTAGGTGGTTCAAGTGGAAACTGAGGGCCCCGGAACAAATTGCAGAAACCTGTACAGTCTGTAAAGCTTGATTGATGGGAGGCTGCACACAAAACAAGAGCTGCCCTGATCTGCTGTCCCCCACTCTATATCACACACACACACACACACACACACACACACACACACACACACACACACACACACACACCGTCCTCTTCATAGGTCCAAGATCCTTGGTCTAATAAAACCAAGCGAGCTCATTTTTCAGTGAGGCCAATTAGGTAAAGCAAACTCTCCAAGTCCAATTCTGCTGCTTAAATCATATTGATCACCACGGCTGCATCATGTTAAAATGGATAGTTATGAGCCAGGCCAGAATACCAAGAGGTGTGCTGCTGCAGACTACAAGAGGATCAGAACTTTCTGCTAGTATCGGGTGAAGCTTTGTGGAGCCGCAGGGATTCAAGGACTGAAATCCTGCAGCATTCAAAGTTGGGAAAGTTGTTCAAAAATACATGGCTTGGTAAAACTGCTCTAATAAGCGCCTCGTAGATTAGGGCTGACATGGCCTTTTAGGAAGGGTAAGCTCAAAATTCTCTTCTCAATAGGATATAAAGTATATTAATTATATTGACCGTGGTCACTTTATGCATGTAATATATATATGGAATCCTATTCTCTCCCCTCATCTAACTACTCCATCTCCTTGTAGCCTTGCAGTTGTGCATGTCTGAAATAGTGGGGAAGGATGCAGGAATGCAAGTGTATTTGCAAACTTCCCCTCTTGGGATCAATAAAGTCGTATTGTATCTTATTCCACATCTGAAAAAAAAGAATACGATAATACATTTCATTCATTGGTACGGTAGTGAACCGCTCCTACACCAGACGCGGTCTATAGTAATTAGAATATTGAAGAAGATTAAAAGGAGTTTTGCTCAATAAAAAAAGAGAAGCCTGCCTCTGCAGACTTCTTTGTCTTGATTGCTGGAACACTTGATGTGCACTTCTCCACATGCGGCTTCAGAAGTGTTTTTTTTTTATTTTTATTCTAATTTAACTTGTTTTCTTCTTTATCTACATAAATACTGCAGAATAACAAAATAAGTGTCAGTGTTATGAAATTTTCCCAA
Source organism: Eupleurogrammus muticus (assembly GCA_036785175.1). NCBI lineage: Eukaryota > Metazoa > Chordata > Actinopteri > Scombriformes > Trichiuridae > Eupleurogrammus > Eupleurogrammus muticus. Next base: position 13,020,827 of record JAYKQN010000006.1, read on the forward strand.
ACTAGAGGAATGCAATACAGAGCGATAAATGGTAATTATATTTCCTCAGGGATTGTGTCACCTGTGATTTGTTTCAGAATAAATGAAACAGCGCACATTAAATTTGTTAACCGAGCATGTCCTACTTCTTCCACACACTTTCTGTCTGAAACAGAACTTTGGCACTTTTGGTGAGTATCCAAAAGATGTTAACACAGGTGTGTATTGGTGTGGCCTGCAGACAGAGCCTCTTCTCTCTGTCTGCTTCTCGTCCTGCCCATGTGAAACTTCACCACTGCCCTCTGCTGTCGAGCGGCCGCCGCTGCAGGCTGGAGCGGACGGACAATGGCGGCAGACGGACAAAGCTCTCCCCTCTGCAGCTGGCCCGCAACCATCTGGCCTCTGAGTGGGGGAACTCAGCGGCCAACTGCCTGCTCATCCGGAGAACGGCCGCGTTGAAAAGGAAAAAGGCCGGGTGCGAGCCATTTGGCCTGGCCGATAATGAATCAAGGGGCGGAAGAATAGCGGGGTCAATGCAGGGAGAGAAAAAAAAACACACACACACACACACACAAATCTACACATCGCAGCGCTTCCTATGTGTCGCTGACTTAAGATCGTTGAAAGCAATATGTAAAGAACGGCCACATAAAGCGCTCTCCGGTGGTATTTTTCACGATATTCCGATCACTTGTAGAGTTGTTCTCCTTCATAAGGGGTGAGGCCACAAAACACTTGACTCCCTCCTAATATAAGGGTCCCCTGGTGATTTCGCTTTCCCTCGCACTACTCCGGCTCCCCTGCTGTCTTTACCCACATTATGTATACACATTACTGTTCATTTACAGCAACACTATAAAAACATCTTTACAACTCCACATATTTTTTTTTTGTACTTACCTCTTCATCTTTAGTATTGACATCCACTTTCTGGGCGCTGATGGCCTTGCTGATGTGGTCGATGTTATTTTCTCTGCAGTAATCAAAGATGTTCTTATCTTCTTCCCTGAGAGTGATACAGAAAAAGGAAAACAGAGAGGGAGGGAGACAGAGAGAAAATGGGTCCGGAATCAGTCAAATTCACTTTCGCAGACATCACTTGTGATTTCAGGGTCAGAGGACTTCCCTTTGCTTTCTTTGGCTGTCTCCGTTTGGAGATTTATGTCGGAGATTTCACAGAAATCTTCCTGGTGTTGCTCACAGCAGCACATCAAAAAAAAAATCAATAGTTTTGCAAACATTTTGTTGTTCTGAATAATCAATTACTTTTGCACTGGTGGACAGCAGGAATCTGAGGCATTTCTTAAAAAAATCGTGTGTAATTTGGGGGAACCCCTTTAAACTGAACCAGCGCTTCCATTCCAGTGCTTTATATAAAACGTGTGTGCACACACACACTCACTCTCACACACACACACACAGGCGTGAAGCAAAGCAAACAGCGTGTTACTACAGTATTTAGTCATCAAACACACAGACAGATAATACAAACACAAAGTAGTCTCTCTGTGCCGTACACAAGCGGCAGCTGCACGCGCCACCTCCCTGGGGAGCACTGACGCACACACACACACACACACACACACACCTGATTATATCTCTCTAATCACCTCCTGGCATTGGGGACAGGAATGAGTGCTGGGGGGGGGCAGGGTGCAGTGGTGGGGCTGTTGGGGCGAGCGGGAGAGAAGGGGCGAAATCTCATTTAGAGCTTTACGCCTTCCCCTCCCTCTTACCCATGCCGGCCATTCAGATTAATTGAATTTAGTGCTCTATTGTCTGACAGAAACCCCACGTACCCGCTGCCGTACCACTCCCACGCAGTAAGTCAGTAACCCCCCCCCAAGGCCAAATCCCCCTGGTTCCTGTCTCTGACGCCTGCTCCACGGCTCCCTCAGCGGCGTCGTTCAGCCTGGTGGGGCGAGGGCGGCCTCGCCGCTCCACACCAACCCTCAGGCTGCCAGCACGCTGCTCAAAGACCCGGCTATGTGAATAAATTCAACCGTCGCGTTCTGATTGAAGTGCAACCATCACGCCGCTCACTTCACCACATTTATCACAAACACGGATGTGCCAAGTTGTGAGTCGCTCACCACCGCTGCTCCGTGATTTCCTGAGGGGAAACCCTGAACTCGTTTGTGCCCACCCATAAACCAACATAAAACCACCTTTAGACTAGGGTTGTTTTTAAAAGTTGCAGCCAATCAAATCTCTCTCTCTCTCTCTCTCTGTCCGGATTTTCTACAAAAAGAAAAAAAATCTCTTTAACTCATGACCGGATTTTCATTTCCCCCAGTGATTTAATCTCGGCGGAGGCATTGAGGTCATGTAGTTTGTTACTCCTGTGACGTCCGTAGAGACATTAGAGGTTCTCCTGGATGAGGGGGCGAAACGCCATGTACGAGTCCGGTGGCTCTGGACACGATGCTTCCTGATGCCATCTGTCACAATTGTAGAAGTTAAAAAAGCGAATAATAACATGAATAAAAAAGCAGTTTGCAGCATTACTAGCAAGCTTTCTGTGTTGGCCACTGAAAAACCTGAAAACAGGCGAATGTTAGTACAATTAGTCCAATATCAAGTAGCATTATTTCATATTAGTGGCGAATAAGGGCAGGATTTTTTTTTTTTTTTTATTTGGGTCAAATTTGTCTCGTTTTACGACAACAAGACTAACATTTTCTTAAAAAATAATTTGACTGAATTCAAGAAAACAAAACTTGAAAAAAATAAATGATCTGCCATTGGAATAAGATAATTCTACCCAACATCGGACGGATTGCATCAAATACAAGATATTTTCATCTGTTAAGATTTCACAATTCTGGCAGTGTAAAAGTGCTTGGATGGGCCACAATGGCGCGTCAAGTTCAATTCCGAAAAACAAAGATCATACAAACACAAATCATAGCACAGCTCATCAGAGGGAGCCCATTGCTCCACTCACACTACAACCAGGAGGGGGGGGTGACGCATTTGACTGTTTAAGGTGAGAGCTCCGTTCCAACATCGACGCCAGCGGCGCACACAAACCAAGTTAGTCTGCCGTTTGTTCTTTAATGAACCACTGTACTTCCCATTCTTCAGCTTTCCCGTCAACACGCGCTCTCTCTCTCGTTCCTGCCCCCCCCTCCCCTCCCCGCCGTCTCTTCATCAGCCCGTGATGAATTATGAATAACTCATTACACTTTTATCACTTCTCGGTTATGTATGAGCACATCCATTTACATACTCCTGATTACCGCCGCTATGTTTATTCATGAGTGGCCACGCGCTGGGCCACGCCCACTTCCTTGTCTGATGGCCGCGGTGACCTCGAGTGTCCCTGATGTGTGGCCGCCATCCGTCTCCCCCGGCAACTAATCAATAGGCCAGCTCATCAGTCTTTCATCGATGGTTGGACAGGGCCGGCCTGACGGGCGCATGACACATGTTCACGTATATAAAAGCATGCGCGCGCACACACACGCACACACACACACTGTGTAATGTATAGTTATATAATAGAAACACGTGCTTAAATAAAGCATACAAATAAATGCACATATACAACCCACACCTGTATATAGTCCACATATACTACAGTGATAAACATGAGACCACACACAAATGCACGCACACACACGCACATGCACAGACACACACACACACACACACACACACACAGGCTATAAACAAACAAATGATTAATGTGGCTCCTATAAATGACGTGACATCAACAGTGCCGCAAAGCATGCTGGGAAGGTCACAGGCTACTCTGTCATCACAACAGCTGGGGTACCGAGGGTTATGTGTGTGTGTGTGTGTGTGTGTGTGTGTGCGTGTGCGTGTGTGTTAGGTGCTCATGTGTGTGTGTGTGTGTGTGTCCAGTCTGGTGTACTGGCAGATATGTCCTTCATCCATCAGACTGAACTGGCTGCAGTAGTGAAGAACACTCATCTACCTGGCCTGAGGCTCACTGATCAGCAACACAGCCACAGTATCCATCACACACACATACACACACACACACACACACACACACACACACACACACACACGTCCACACACACACGGCTGAGCTCCATGGAAGTATAAGACATAATAAGAACTTGACTAACTCGGCCTTGCTTCCAGCACAACGTCCAGACAACAAAGCCTCCTGTGTTCATCGGAATATTTTCAAGGTGTAGAGAGCTCTATTTGCAGCATGCAGAACCTCCTCAATCACACACTGATCAGCTCAGTAACAGGGATATTGCTAATCAATCCTGCTTTTATCAATACACAACACACACACACACACACACACACACACACACACACACACACACACACACACACACACACACACACACACACACACACTTTAAGAGTGAAATGCGCAGCTAGCAGTGCAATTAACACTCTGCCTGGTTAACAGGTGCTTAGCTGTTCAATATGGAGTGGGTTTGAGCGTGTGTGTGTGTGTTTGTGTGCAGAAAGGGGGAAATTGGAATGCAGCAGAGCAGTGAGTGTGACAGTTCTGGCAGGTTAGGCATGGATTCGAACGCAATCGTGGCGACGTATAGCAGCGAGTGTATGTTTGTGTGTGCACACATGTGCATAGGTGTGTGTACAGGACATGTTAATGACTTCCTGCTCGCCGGTTCCCCCCCGGGGACAGCTTTGCTACCGGATACCACAGAGGGGAGCCTTGTTCTGGGAACCCGCTGTACCTGCCCCCCCCCTCCACTGTACCCAGCGTGTCTTCATCGCCCCCTCCCTCCCCCACCTAACCTGTGAATCGTAACGTAATTAAAAAAGGGAGACTCTGGCCACCGCTTCCCAAAGACTGTGCATACTAATCACATACAGCCATTTAGGAGGAAAACCTGCAGGATTCACACATCTAATTTTCATCTCCAAAAGAGCTCTTCTTTCATTGAAATGAAGATGGGGTTTTTAAGCTTGAGTAAGTCTGCCAGGCAAGAGTAAATGGAGAATATAATCCATTAACATAAATCAGAACTGTATGACGTCTCTGGGATCTAACTGCAGTTACGGTCTGTTGAATGTAATCAAATACAGCATCAAGACTTCTGGTTAACAATGCCAGACTCTGACCGAGTTGACCTAAGCTTTAAATAAGTGGTGATTCAAGACAGGAGGGAGAACACAAGTCTATTCCAACAGACGATGCTTTAGCGTTTGTGTTTTTGAGATGTGCACAGGCAATGATGCACAACATGTGACTGTAAAACTCCATGAGATGCTTGCCTTTTCCTTGTGTAGACACTAAAAAATAAAAATGTGCTTTGTGGTCGTCTGTGTTTGCATGTATACCTGATCATCTCCTCCTGGTATAAAGAGCTGACGGCTGCTCCTCCGAAGCCCGTTCTCCTTTCTGCTCCTCGTCTTTCCTGCCAGAAGAAAAAGCGGTTACAAGTTTAAAAAGGACATTATCTACCACGAGCACAGTGAAAATTACACACACGTCACATTTACAGTACAGGTGACAAGGTGAAAAAGTGTGAATTTACCAGCGTTAAATACACTATCCTAATCTAGTTTGGCTTATCTCTGCGGTCCGAGTTGCTCTCCCACATACAGTATGGACACAGGCAATGACCTCGCCGTTTTGTGTGCACAACACAATAGAGACGTATTCATCTATTCACCCTGAAAGGCTATAGTTTTTCACCTATAGCCTTTGTCAAGTTAATGCATGACAGAGATGAACTGCAAAATGTGAGAACGTGAGACAAGCCTCCGAGGCTTTAGACATGACCTCATTGGCAATAAATGGCCAACAACAAGCACAATAACAATATAAAATATACAGCGCCTTAATTTGTGACCATTATAAATCTTCTCTTAGTTTCATGAAATTTCCTTATTACATTCGCTTTGGCCCGAGACTTTATTACCGGGCCGATTCTTCACCGACCAACCTTGACTCACAAAAGAACCCGCACAAATCTGATTTCAGAAAAAGGGAAGAGTGGGGGAGAACATGACAAGCGGAGCAAAACAACTGTGCGTGCACTTTTGGGACAACCTAATTCACTTCTGAAACTCGGAATATTCGCTGATGCACTGGCCCCGCTCCTGTGCAGAATAATGTAATATAAAGCCAGTGTCTGCTCAACAATTGAGGCAGGAACAGAGGTCACATTCTGGCTATTATTCTCGTCCCTGCTTCTCTGTCTATGCACTCCTTCTTACACCGTTTTAACTGTGCCTCCACAAGAATGGCCACTGCCATGCCATGGCGCTTTGTTAACACTAATACAATCAGCTTCTTTTCATGGGGGGGGGGCATTTGTGCTTTTTCCGGCCTGTATGGCAGGCTCCCCGCGGGCATTGTGCAGCGGTGGCGCCGAGTCAGCGAGCATGCCCCCCGCAGTGTGCCCCGAAGAGAAAAGAACGTGTCAGAGATGGACACGTGGCTGACAGTGATGCTATTAAAGGGCCATAAATGAGGGAGGGGAGGCGAAGCAAGAGGAGGGATGGGGGTAATAAAAGAGCGGAGGGGTTAAAGAAGACAGTAGAGGGGGGGGGTAAAATGAATAGAGGAGGAGCAGGTAGCAAAGAGGTGGACAACAAAGAGAGGGAGGGGAGGATGGAGAGAAGATGAGGGGGGGAAACACAGAGGGAGGGTAGACAATGGGATGGAAAAACATGAGAAAATACAGTAGGTCACAGAGGACACGTGACGCGTGTGTTAAGCAACACATAAATGTATTCCTTTGCCTTACGATTCCAGGAAAAAAACAAAAAAAACAAGCTAATAGAATTCCTCTGGTTTGTAGCGCGTTGTGTGACTGTCAATGCAGCCTGTTCAGAAAGTACAGTACACATGGAGAGGGAGCCCGGCCCATTCGGTTTCTGCCTCCTGTGGACACGGCGGGCACGGTCAAGATGTCACTTAATCACAAGTTACAGCTACCACTGTACATCAAGGTTCTCTTTTCCTTATCACCATCATATATATTTTTGAATATGATCCACATCAAAAGTCTTCTGAACAGATTATCGATGGGTACTATATTGCTAGAGAGTTTAAGAAAAAAAATCAGTTTAAAAGATGGAACCATTTAACTTTGAATAAAACAGTAATAGGGTGTATTGTCTTTGTAGTGAAAACATGTATTTAAATGTCAATTCTGACTTATTCTAGTTTTATTATTTAATAAAAAAAAATGTGGATTAAACTATTTATAAAAACTATTTTCTTACTGATGGGACTGCGGCAGCAATGTTATTTTTTTCAAACTTGCTTTCTCTATTTCCAACATAAAAAGCTAATGTCTAATTGAATTGTATCAGATGTGTCTCTGACAATAAATTCAGAGGAAATTCCCAAAGTGAACATCACCTTTTTACTCATTACACTATTAAACTGCAACACTGGAGTCCAGCCACTGTGTTTTTTTGTCTTAGAACCACCTATATTACCTTTAAGAAAATCTCACCTTGAGAGATATAAATAAAAAAAGACAATCATAAGCAAACCTAACTCAGTCTGCCTTGTTAGTAACTATATATTTGGAAAGACATATTTGATGTTAATATGCTGAGTTTGCTCCTTCAGTGATCCCATAATAAGGCCCTTCCAAACTAAGAAGACAGTCAGAGTTGTTGTTGTAACTGAACGCCCCAAATGACAGCCTGTGCATGGCAACAGCTCTCCTGACACATCATATGACATAACATGGGAGCGTGTCGGGACATAAAGAGCGTCTCTGATGTCACATCTCAGCGGCTGCACCGCTACAGCTTCCTGAATTATCCATTAAGTAGAATATCGACTATTGAGGGACATATCATGAACTTTTAACGTATCTCTCATGCTCCATGTACAGAATGAGAAGCCACAGAAGGTCCTGGAAGGAAACGACACAGTGCCACTGACCTCTGCTGGATGACACGCTGCACTGCATCCATGGCTCATCAATAGCTTTGAATGTTTTGGTATTGTCATCCCTTCATTCTCATTGTGAAGCGACATGAGCCGAATCAATGTTTATTTTTAGTCTAATAGCCAATCTGAGGCACCACGTGGGTGGGGTTGGACTTTTAGCATCGTTATTCCAAAACAATCTTTTGGGAGGCTTCCAACAATTATTCTCCGACTGCAGCAATTTGATCTAAAGCCCAGAAGTAGAACCGTCACCCTTTAAGCAGGATGAAACGAGTGCTGCAAACAACACAAATACATGTTTAACCAAGCGTGCACTAAAGGCCGTGGTTTACCGCTTGTGTTGCATTCACTTTTTGGGTGTGTCTATAATTTTTACATCTATGATTTATTTGGGAATCCACTATATTAGAAGAGATTCAGAACACAGACATTTGAATAGCAAGCAGTGAAGGTTTGACGTTACCCTCTGGCTGCCTTCAGGGTCCAACATGTTAACGCAGGAAATATACTCCTGCATCGCCTGCTCCGGCTCCATGTCTCCAAGCTGCTTCCAGGCTTGCCTGTAAAGGTATTAAAACCATCATCATCATCATCGTCGTCGTCATCATCATCATTATCATCTATCTGTAGACCAATGGTATTTATCTTTAGCTGTGACAAATGTATTACAAAGTAAAAGTGTAAAAAGGCAGCAAAATAACATACTTAAAAAGACACAAGCTCTGATATAAACTGAAAACAGCACAAAAAGAACTTGGTTGTTTTATATAGAATTCTAGAATGTTTTTTTTTTTAATTATTATTAATGGATTTCTGATTTTGTCTACATACCATTTTCTCTGTCCTTCGAAGTCAAAGAAGCCAGGCTTTGTTGTGTTGCACTTTCCCACTTTGACCTGCAGACACAGGGAGTGAACATTAGTATGTGCAGTAGAACTGATATGATTCACGTTCCTGAGTCCAGGTTTTGGTCTAAGAGTGATCAAGGTGGTTTGGAACAGTCTTCAAGTTAATCTTCTTCTTTTAAATCCTGCCTTAAGGTGCATCTTTACAGACTTTCTTTTTTCAGCGTACAGCTACTCATATTCGTTTACATGATTCAGAAGTTTCACTTGTTTAACACTTTGGATGATTTGTGTGTACATTATACCCTTTGCACTACTCTCCTGCTTTATAGTCCATATTGGTTATGCAACACAGGCTTCATCTCTTGCACGACTATGTTATGCACAGTTTAAATCCTCATTTTATATGTTGTGTATGTTATGTCTTCAAACTTCCTGGGAAACAGTATTTCATCCCAAATAACTTGTACTATATAAGGATGGATTACAAATAAAGAACCTGATTCTTTACCTATTTTAAAATATTTTTGATTAGTTTCAAGCACTTTGTGTTTCTAGATTGAAAAGTGTTTAAAAATACATATTATTATGACTCACAGGAACCTGATCTTACTCACCAGTGATGAGAGCTAACTGTACGGGCTTCAGTCTGACTCCAGCCGATAAGGAGCAGACTGGTCCCCCCGACTCACCTGTTTGTACCGGGCGTACAGGTAGAGCAGCTGGTCCCTGCTGGCCGTCTGGACCAGGTCTCCTACGCGCTCGGCTGCGGACTCGAACTCCCGCTCCAGCTCCTCTCCCTCCAGCCGGTCCCCCATCTCCATCCCGCTGCAGTCAAACTGACCCAAACCCAGGTCCGAGTCCGAGTCCGAGCCCGCCCCGCCGAGGGGCTCCCCCGTGTCGGGCCGGGCTGGGTCCGTACCCGAGCCCGTCGCAGTGTCCGGAGAGGACGACGGCGACCTAGAAGCCATTGTTATTGTTGATCGGCGGGAGCAGTCGTCCGACGCGACGACGGAAAGCGGCCGAAGCGTCACGCCGTGCAGCCGCCTGGTAAACGCAGGTGAAGCGCGTCAGCCGCGGTTTCCCGTTTTTAATCCGTTATCGTCAAGAAATCCGTGACAGTTGGATTTGTTTCCACCATTGGTCCGTCTGCGGTACGGTCGGCAAATAGCTCCGGCTCAGTTTACAGCTAAGAAACGGTTCCGGTTACATTTCCGTCTCCGCTGCTGCTCTGCAGTTTGGTAAGGAACAGGGAAACAAGAACATAGCCGTATATATCAAACAAATGTACAAAAATAATAACAGTAGATTAATTTAAATATGTTTTACAGCATATTGTTGTTCATGTTGTGGGTGACAGTTGATATGTACGTATGTGTATATGAAAGTTAGCTTAACGGTACGAGCTAACCCGCAACAGGCATCATGATGCTTTGTTAGTCGAAAGTTGGGTCTGTAAAACATGGAACATTTTTTCACAGTCGCACACAGCTATGTTTAGTGTATCGTAGCCTTTTAATCTGACTTTTTATCTTACTACGTTACACCGTTGCCAGGGTAACGGTAATTACGGCCTCGTAACGCAGGTGAATTTCATTAATTAGAGCTGCTTTGCGGCCGTTTTGCGACCGACTAGCGTTACTTTTACCCTCACTCAACCAAATGTAAGTCCCGGCCCAGTTTTAACCTCTAGGCCTCAAATATTGTCTGAACACAAACTCATTTGGTAATAACGTGAGTGTGGAAGTTTTTTGTTGACGCCTGTGAAATGCAGTAGCGCAGTATGTCCAGCAGATGCTGCTGTTGGCATGGTGATGATGATGATGGTGGTGATGGTGATGGTGATGGTGATGATGATGATGGTGGTGATGATGATGGTGGTGATGATGATGATGATGGTGGTGATGGTGATGATGGTGATGATGGTGGTGATGGTGATGGTGATGGTGATGATGGTGATGATGATGATGGTGGTGATAGTGATAGTGATAGTGATGGTGATGATGGTGATGATGGTGATGATGGTGATGGTGATGGTGATGATGGTGATGGTGATAGTGATGGTGATGATGGTGATGATGATGATGTTGATAGTGAGGATGATGATGATGATGATGGTGGTGACTTGTTTTGTAAGAGATTTGTCGCTGCAACAGGCATGAATCTGTGGTCCTGATGACAGCTCATTAGGACGAGTTCAGAACTTTGCAAGTCTTAAAGCTGCTCACATGAACACTGAAGGGTTTTCCTGCTGGCCAATAAGAAGCTTTTTTTTCATAATGCACTTACAACTAAGGTATTCGAAGTGAACATCCAGAGGTTCCTTCTGTACAAACATATTAACATGGTTTAAAGCCCAAATGAAGCTTTGGACATCAAAATTAGATCAGTTACACCTAAGAGCAAAATTATTAATATAGTCAAATAGAAGGGATTTCTTTTATTTTTTCACTTACAAATTAGTATTTCACGTCAATTTTTACTTAAATAGGACATAAAAGAAAGTCTGAAGCCATAATTGATTTGTGTTTCATTAGAATGTGTAAATAAACAGACAGTGAGTGAAAACAAAAAATCACATCCAACAAATGACTATGATTTAGAAAGCTCCTGGAAGGGCATACTCTGTGAGTGAATACTAATTTTTAAGTGAAAAAAAAATCAAGAAATCCCTTGTATTTGATAGGGGTATGAATAATGTTGGGCTTAAGTGTAAATTAAATAGATATATTTTAATTTTATAGTAGTTTTAGTGACAAAATCACTTTTTGTTACACTTCAGCTCAACAGGTAAATATAAAGAGAGAATTTTATGCAAAAAAAACATGCAAATGCAGCAGATATCAACTTGGTTTGACTAACTCAGAGCCTCAGATACACATTTAAATGCAAAATCTATCACTTATTCAATATCACTGCAATCAGGATCATGAATTGTTATAAAACAGCACTTTCTGACATCCAAACACTCCACCTCTCTCCTATTTACACACTTATTACATTGTATTACATTTTCCATACATCCCAGAAACTGTTGACTTTGGCTAACATAATGAGATTCCCTTGATATACACTCGTGCCAGTAATGATTGCCTGTCATCATGCCCCTTTGGAAAAACAAATGGCACAAACAAGGCTTCGACATAAGCATCCCGATTTCCGAGTCACAGTCCCATTTTCAGATGCATCTGAAATGTCTCATTATCCATAACATGCTTTAAAAAAATAAAAAAAAATAAAGATCTGAAATGCATGCAGGAGATGGGGAAACATTTACTCCATGCATGATCTTTAAATTGTGTTTTACTGATAGCTGGGGAAGTTTAAACATAGAATGTGAACTTTAAAGCATCAGGTGGTGTTTATATGCTTTAACTGACGCCTGTTTATGTTACATTGCAGGCGCGCAACAAGGAAGCTTCTCAAAAAAAGTGGCACCTGAGACGTGTGTGTATGTGTGTGTGTGTGTAGTGTGTGTATGGGGAAGTGAGGGAGATCCCTGCTGGCTGCACTGCCAACAGTTTGCACAGGAGGTCCCAGCAGCGCCCGGTGCCACTGCGCGCTCTGCTGACGCAACCACGTCGCCGTGGCTCAACGCGATGGCGGACCGCAATGTCCCCAGACCTGCCCAGGGAGGGACGCAGCAAAGTCACTGAGCCGCTCTCACCGGCTCCGACAGACCGCCGCCCGACCACCTGTTAAAACAAGAGAAAAAAAAGACCGTGAAGTAAGTAGCGTGCGGGACGGGGATCCGCTCGGAGCGCACTGCCCGGGACGAGCCAGGAGTGGAGCGGGGAAGGAGCGACGCGCCGCGCGGCGAGCCAGCCCGCAACTTGACTGAAATAACAAAAGTCGCGTCGACTGGGAAGCGGTACAGGCAGGCGCTCGGATTTTTAACGGAGGCTTGAAGGGGGAACAGTTGTTCCGGCAAGAGAAGAAAACAAACATGAAATTCGCGGAGCATCTTTCGTCCCACATCACTCCAGAGTGGAGGAAACAGTACCTTCAGTATGAGGTAAAGTGGCTTTTATTTAGGTTTTGGCGTTACACCGTCTTATTGCGAATGTGGACGTGGGCGAAACTCCGCAAAACACACACTAGACTGCCTCGTCTATCTTAGAGAAAGGGAGATAAGAGTTATCAACTATGAGGAAAAAAATACAGGCTGTTTAAATATTTAGTTTAGTTTACATTTCCAATGCAACCTACTCCTGAGAGCAATAAACGACGGGGAAGATAAAGGATGTCCTATTGTTTATGGAGGGGAAATTGACTGCAGGGGTTAGAGGCACATACAGATAGAACATACAGTTTGATGAACAATTGGATGCCTTTCTTACTGGAATCGTTTACAAAATAACGTCCTTTATTCGAATGGTTGATAGTCATTATATACTAAAAAATATTTTTTCTACCTTTTTGTATTTTCTTTGCTAAACAACTCATACATTTTTTTTTATAGATTTTGATAGAATCTTTGTTCCATGTTTCAATACTCTGAGTTTGTTCACTATGTAATTGTAGGGGTCTATTTAAAATAGTAAAAAAAAAAAAATCTTCTGTCACAATCCTTTGACATGATTCCATAATTTTTTTTCAGATTTTGCTTTTATTTTTTATATATATTATTTATGACAATCTAACCGAACACAAAGAGACATAATTAATAATGCATTGTCCAACATATTCTCCTTGAGTCTTCTGACCCCACTTTTAGTGGCATAGGTAAATATTGTTTATTTTATATCAAGATGTTTGTTTCTTAACACCATTCTAAAAAATATATATATATATATATACATATACATATATGTTATTTGAAGTCAACCTGTAAATCTTCATCTTACAGGACATTCTAGTTTGTGGTTATAGATGTTTATGGATTTAGGGAGAAGATTGTGTGCACACATGGTCTTTGTTGGATGGTGTACAGTACTTGAGGAGTATTTCTTTTTTTTTTATTTCGCACCACACGTTACTGGCTCCACATTAAGAGCTTTGGTGCAGATGTGCAGTGACAGGACTCACTGCTCGGTTCCATTTGGCTCTATGAATTATAGACAAAGACCCTGCTCTCCTCAACCTCTGTAGCCTACATCCCAGGCTCAACAGAAGCTTTTGGAAACATGACCTATAATTTAGTTAGATTATTGCTGTGACAGACATTAGGGTCTGCTCATCTTGACATGATTGATATGGTGTCATCATTGTGTGATTTTTAAAAATATCCTCAGGTAACAATTCAAGTAGAAAAAAATATAGAAAATATGTCAGGTATGCTGAAAAGAACAGTTCTTTTAGAATTTTATTTGGATTGGTTATCTCCGTGTATGCTCGGTTAATGCGCAGGCTTTGTATGTACAGACTAACACAGAGTGATGTGGCCATACCAGCCATTTTACACCTCCAGTCTTCAGCTCGGCAGTCACTGACCTGAGATGGATGATGATGGATTTTCTTTGTCATCAATTTATGTAACAGTTTTATTAGATCTGGACATTTTTATTTTGATCTTATAAGTCAAGATGATATAGTCCCCCCCCCCCTTCCAAACATTTACTCCCATTATAGACACAGTTCTATTCTTTAATATTGTTTTTAATCCATAATAATTTTTAAAAATAGAAGCATATGTGATTTCAGGAAGATTGGAGATGATTATTGGGCTTCATCAAACGCTGCATTTAATCTCTGACAATTGAAAGTTCTGATAAATTCAGCGCAAACGCAACTGCGATCTGTCATCGATATGCAATTATGTGCTGCGGTGATTCCTGTGGAGCCATGCCTTCGCTTTTCTTACATATTTTTTTTTACAGCTCAAAAATTCAGCTATTGTTGAATTTTGTAGAGCAAAAGACTGTCTCCTTTTCTTACAGTTTGTAGTCTTTCTAAAATCAGAGTTCTATTTATGTAGCTTGTGTTGCAGGGGTGGGTTTGTTGTCTTCAGTCTTCGTGCGACCACTGTGGGACATGTCTCACACCTGCAGGAGGTGGATGTCTTATATCAAGCTTTTATCCCATTTGTGTTTCTGTGCTGCAACATAAGCAGCTCCAGTCTATTGGCTCACATGTAGTGAAGAGATCAGGGCAGATACCTTTGGAAATGCATAAAAACATGTATGTGTCATTACATACAGTGGTAAGCATCACATATTCTACCCTCCAGAATCTATTCTCCAGTATGTATTGCAGGGGCCACTGCAACCCTGTATTGTAACTGTTATTTGTCTATAAAATGCCAACTGACACGTTATTCCTGCGGCAGACACACTTTTTACTGTCGATAAAACACAGCAATTCCACAGTGGCTGCATCTGTGGCGTGAATTTATTATGGCTGGCCACATTCAAATTGACTGTGGTTTGAAGGAAAATTCTTGCCTTTATGTGTCAGTTGGGTTAATTGACCCGCTGCCCTCATTGTCACACATTCTTTTTTAGTACTACAGCGACCACACACTTTCAGATTGGTCAGCCTGTTTCTATGCAGATGAGAAGGATGCAGCAAAACACAGGCTTTAGTAAGCCTTCACTTCATTCACTTCATTTGAATGTGAAGGCATTGACAAGGCTATTGAATGATAGGGTAATTAGGCCAGTGCCTTATCCTGTTGGGATTATTGTTATTAACCTAAATGCTAAATAGCTGTTTGGTATGGAGGATGTGAAGGTCCAACTGACTCTAGAGGCATCTGCCAAGAACAAGAGATACAGGTGAGATGCAGATACATAGATGTGCTTTTAAATGTAACTTATAAGGTGCAAAAAAAGCTATTTATGAACTCTGACTTATGGCAGATGAAATTTAATGTCTCCCTCTGAATTCAGTTTCTTACATGCCCGGCAGTTTCTTCTATACAAAAGCCTGCTAGATAGAGATGCGGGTGTGTGTCTGTATACGTCTGTGTGTGGGCGACAGAACAAGGCCACTTATACATTCACCTCTGCAGTCTAATCACTCACGTGAACCTGGAGGAGGAGAAGAGTGGATGGAGCAATTTGCATTTACAATTCAAACGTGCAAAATCGCAATATTCAGACAAAAAGCAGGTGTCTCTCTGATTTCAGCGAGTGATTGGTGTTCGTTCGAAAATCAAAAATGAACGTGTGTCTTTCATTAATTAATCCGAGTGACATTTAAACGTCTTAACTAGCAGAATCATCTTTGTATCGTGACAGATTTGATGTAAATTGCGCATTAGATGTACAGCGTGGCTCACATTATCTATACTCTCTGTAATGGAAGTGTGATTTATCAGCGTGTTCTACAATATGAACATTATGTATACAACGGGCCACTGCTGAGAAGCGCCTCTCCTCCTCTCTATCTCCCTCCTTCCTTCCATCCACACCTCATCGTTCCTCCCCCACTGGGAGGACATCTGGTCCCCGACCAGACCTGCCCTCTGGTCCCCTCCTCCTCTCCCTCCATCCTTCCCTCCTCCCATCCTCTCCACTCCCCTCTCTACACGCAGGGATCCACTCAGACACAGGGCCGGGGATGCAAGTGATCCACTATTGGCTTTCTGTCCGGGCCGGATATCTCTTCAGGCTAATAATACCTACTGTGCGATCCTCTTAAGCACAGGGATAACAATCTCAAGCATCTTAAGAATAATTATTATGACTTAAATATTTTGGCTAGTGTGCACTCAACATGTCACAGCTATTAAAGGATTGAATTCCATTGACAACATTCAATTGACTGGACACTCCAGTGTAAGCTTCAGTCCATTATGGCGACACATGTCTGGAACTTCTAGCACACGTATGTGTGGTTCAGCGAGTAAGCACTAAGATTACGTTAATGTATATCCATTCAAACTGATGGCCCATTAGGCTCGCCTTAGTTATTGTCTACAGGTTTCACTTCAGATTACTGGCAGGCTTGCACGTTTATCCCAATCCCCCAAAGAGCCCACCCCCGTCCCCCCCCTTTCCTGTCACTGCCATCGCCATGGCAATGGCTTCATCTTAATGAACGCCTCCCTGCCTGAATCTGAATGTCTATTTCCCACCTAAGAGTTGGGAGGAGGGAGGGAGAGGGGGGGGCGACACACCAGAGATTAGCCAGGACCGGGCCCTGCTCCAGAGCGCTGCGTGCACAGTTGGTCTCCTGTGATCTTTATCAGACAAGCTAGAGACGGTGCTACATAAGGATGAAATGTTGTTGGATTAGACCTCAGTGCCGGGGTTTCATTGCACATGTTTTTTTGTTTTTTTTTCCAAAAGAATGTAAGTAGCAACGATCCTGGCTGCTACTAATGCACGGCAGTTTCTGAGTGGTTTCCACCCACACACTGGATCACTCACACTGCTCCCTCCCTGGCGTGTTACAAAAGCAGCAGGTTCTATAACAACCTGGACAGAAAATAGTTTAATATGATCAGAGGAGATCACGGAAACTTAATGCAGCTTACCATTCATACTGGAGGATACTGTAAAGTTTTATTATACATTTTGAGTTATAATATCAGTTATCAGAAAGTCCTTTAAATATATACAATTTGATGAGAGCGAAAAGGCAATTTTTTTAATGTAGAGGGATAATTTAGTTCCAAAGATATCTCTATTAAAATCATGATTGTCTTTTGTCTGTTTGCCAGTTAGTTCCCATTATCTTCAAATTCAAGATCAGCTACCGCGCTCTCTGGGTCTCTTTGTTTCAGTCATCTGTCTTTCTCTCTTCCCAATCTGCTGTTTTAATCGGTAAGATTTGATATACATTATAATTAATATGAAAGTCTACATCTGTAAAAAGACCAGTAACTCATCCTGTAACAGTGAGTTTTAAACATGCAGCATCTGCTGTGTTTGATTTGTTATCTTAATGATTATAGAAGATGGTTAATGTTTGTCCTTTCTCTGCTTCAGTGAGTAAATTTCTGCTTATCTTTTTAGGTTTTTGTGTTTAAGGATTTGGGCTTGATTAAATAGTGAAACAACTAAGGAGATAGCTTGACTCCACAACAAACATAACTTGTAAAAACCTGCAGCAAGCAAGTCAAGTCAAGTCAAGTATGGTTTTATTGTCGTTTCAGGCATATACACAGTACATAGTGAGACGAGACAACGTTCCACCAGGAGCAATTGGTGGTACACACAACTGTTAAAACACAGTATGGACAAGACAAATACATAATAGCAGGAGCCATTTGTAAAGACGAATGCATATGAATACAAATACGACCCAAAATGTATTATAGTGGATTAAGGGACTATAATGGACTATAATGGATTCCATGTTGAATTTCAGCTGTACATTGGTTCTTATCAAGTTGTGCTACAATATTTACATTACATTTTGTCATTTGGCAGATGCTTCTGTCCAAATCGTCTGCCAGCAATCAACTAATAAATGCAATAGAAGTGTGGCACAATACCTTGTAGTTCACGAGGTACTTTTAAAAATTAAAGAATAAAATTACTGGAAGCAGATGAATGCATCAGAATTAGCACTTAAAACAATTAAGAAGGTAATGCAGCAATCAACAAATTGCTGAAGTGTTCTGGTGTTCACATCTTTTGTTATTTCCAGTTTAGGAACTAAAAATAGGTGAGTTGAGCCTGTATAATCGCAATTCTTTAAATACTGTTTTTCATTAATTTACATGCTCTACATATCTCCAATTTGACTTGAAGTGAAGGGGAGGGTTTAAATATTGTATTGTTCATTATTTTAACAGCTGTGTGGCTCTTGCTTTAATTTTCCCATATGGAGAACAAGTGTTAATGGCTCTCAGATGACTTTAGATGGTTTAAATACTACTGTGAAGGCAGATGGTGCTGACAGTGGTGTAATGGCTCACTGTCTTCTCTAATCACCTCTCACTTATATCAATTTATATTGTAAATATGCAATTTAACAACATTTTACTGTCTGTCAGACTATTTGTAAAGAGACTCGAGCTGCAGCGGTTAGTTGATTAATTGATTAGATTCATAATTTTACTCATAGTCACCACCTATTTTGCTAAACGATTAATCGATTTGAGTCGTTTTTAAAAAGAACATTCTCTCTCTTGATTTTTATGTTTTATATTTATATTAAGTATAATGTGTTCAGACTGCAACACATTAAGAAAGTCTGAAATCATTTAAAACTTATCTACCACTAACAAAGCAGATTGTCCTCTCCTCTTCTTAAATTTATACCAACCATGACACTAACTGGAAAATCACTTTCCCTCTATAAAATTTTACTGGCCAGTGGTTAGGTTGGACCCTGCTTTAGTTTTTATTTGAGTAGGTAAAATTGATCAAATGATTTGTACTTCACTTTAACTGTTTCTTAGTGGAGCGTCACAATCACCACACTCTCAGAACATATGAGAAATACTGGATTTGAACGGCCCCTGGAAAGTGAACATGTAAGATATTGTCCATTCTTGAAAAAAACCTCTGCTTTTTTCTATTCAGAGCATTCCTTCTACTATAGTTTTATTTTTGTCTCCCTGTCCCTAACTTGTGTTTTATGCACAAACTTGTTTGGCTGAGCAGAATCACATGAGACAAATTTACAATACTGTGAGATTCCTGGACCACTAAAGGAATACCATAGTGTAGTTCATACAGGTTTGATAAGCTGCACCAGTTGAAACGGAAAATATCATCAAAATTTAGTAATTCTCAATAATTAATTAGTTATAATGAGCTCAGACTTGACACTTGACACTGCAGTTCCTTGGGTCTCCAGCAAAAGGTTCTCAAAATATATGAAGGACAGACAGACCGTGAGTCCATGCTTTATTTAGAGAGATACACCATGTATGAGTAGCAATCTGCTCCTTTTCATGAATTCTATGGACTCTTTTCACTGATATTCAATATAAACTATGGGCAAAGGAACCGTCTTCCCTTTATAAACCTGTGTCCTAGGTCAGTGTTTGTGAAAAGTTAAAGATTTGTTCAGTGATATTTTGTTGTTGTTGTCGTTTCCTCCTCAGGCATTCAAGGATATGCTGTATGCCGCCCAGGACCAAGCTCCATCTATAGAAGGTAAGGAGGCTACCTGATTGGTCTAAACTAACACACATTTCTGTACTGACCCCCCCCCTCTCCCGTCCGCTTTGGGGCTGTCTGGGCATCCGCAGAATAACAACTCATCTGCTAAAAATAGATATCGTTTGCTAATATGCTGCCATCGCTCCACAGGATCTGACTTAACCGGACCGGGGCCAATTACCAATTTATTACCTTCTACCTTGTTATAGTAGTTTTTTTGCTTGCATTATGTATACTTGCTGTGGTTACTAGCTACACCGCCGTTGTGCACTAAACTATTAGTGGACTGAAACATCCACAGGTTTTACAGTGGCGTCCTGGTAATCAGACCAGAGCTGGACTTCAATAGCCAACAGTGCTGAGTGTTGCTACTCAACACAGCAAAGATAAGGCTATAATTAATCTTTGGCATTAGACCACGAGTGAGATGAGGGGAAAGCATGTAAACCATTTGTTTTTTGTTTTTTTAGATACCCATTTGTTGGAGTAAACAACTTTCTTTAGTTGCAGACTGGAGATTACTATGTGATGTGCAGCTCTCTGTATGTGCAATGAAATATAAAACATGGGCTCATCCATAAACGTCTCTGCACAAATCCTCAACCATGCATGCATGACTGTGTTGTTATGGGCTTTTTAGATTTTTGCCCAATTGCATTTGAGATAGATTTTCAGTGTTCAGCGTGTCCCTCACAGAGCTGCGTATCCCCACGCTGAGTCCCAGCTGAGTGAGTTGGATGTAGAAGGGAGTAGGATGTGATTCTATCCATGACTGAAAAATAAGATATAACACTATATAACACATAGTCACTGAGTGTGTACAAAGCTCTGTCTGTGTGTGAGTATAAACAGCAAACAAAAAGATCAGTTTCAGGAATTTGTTGCCTCTATTTTTGAGGGTGGTCAGCAACGAAGGATGTAAAATAGTCCATCAAGTCTACTTTTTTTTCATGGGATGGTTTGATCTAACACTTTAGATCGAAAATGGATTTCAGGTTTCAGATATTCAAGCGATCTTGAGACTGTCAAACCTGAGAATTGTTTTTGCTCTTTTCCTAACCCAGGTTTTAGGAAAACACTACCTTAAGTTAAAAAACTTTTTTGCTCTACTTTTGCTCTCAAAGATGGCTCTTTTAGTTGCTAAGTTACAATGCCTATGTATAGCATGTTGCTTGTTCCTATATAGAACTACATTTGAAATCAGTTCTTGATTTTAGTTTTCACTCTTGCATTAGAGTTATGGCATTAATTGTTTTAATGGTTTGATATAAGTTTCGTGATGCCTGTAAATGTTGTGCTCTGAAACTTGATTTGAGGAAAATTGTGAATAAAATCGAAATCGCAATATTTGCCAGAAAAATCACGATTCAGTTTTTTCGTAAAATCATTCAGCCCTAATATGAATGCTTGCTGACCTGCAGGTGTGGAGGCGTATTACGTACATACCCCTGGTTCTTAGATAGTACATATAAATTAATAGTTCTACAGAATATGACTTGTTCTGTGATAACATATGAGCTGTTTTGAAAGCTGCCTCTAGACAGGCTGTTAGCCATGCTGAGCGAGCTCGACATGGATGATGGATCATTTCCTGTCTCAGGCCTGAGCTGTGCTCATGGGTCACCGCTTTGCGTCTGTCACCTTGTGGCGAGATAGGTGAGGGAGTCTCATGAACAGGGACGGGATCAATCAATCAGTGGAATATTGTGTCAACACTCAAATCGAATTGATTTGTGTGCTTTTCACACAATTTATATACAATAGAATTGGCGAAGGCAAGTGCAAAGAAAGGACCTTTTGCTAAAATGTGTACGCATCAGATAGGTGTCTTTCTTAGTGGAAAGTGGGAAAGACAGAGGAGCTGTGATTAGAGCAGCATCAATAGCAGACAAACAGCATTACTGAGCCCTGACAACTATATTCTCCTGTGGCTGAGATTCAGTTGACTTTTCATAAGAGAAACAAGATTAGCACATGCTATAAAATAGAAGCTTAGTGCAGCGTTTTTCTGCACATGCACCAGACCCAATCTACCAGATCAGATTTATAAGTGAAAATACACTTTTTTTCACACTGTGTTAACAGCTTTAGAATAATGAAGGCATCAACATTTAGATTGGTTCTATTAGCCTCACTTTCTCTATGCAATCCTGTCGGCCACCGGGCAGGATCTCCCGGGAAAATGAACATTAGATTAGACAATAGACTAAATTAATAAACAAACTCACAGTTTTTCTCCTGATGTTTTCTTCTAACCTTACTCCTCCCTCCACCCCTGCTGTAGTTGCTTGTTTGTGAATGATGTGCACTGCATAGTAATAACTATGTTATTACTAAGCAGTGCACATCATTAAAATAGCTTTTGCCTGTTCCCAAATTCAATCATGACAGTTTTAATTCACCCCTTCAGTGAAAAATGCTTCTCTTCTCCTCCCTTTTACAAAGTGGTATTGATAATTTTTTTCTTTGAGCTATACTCTGACAAATCTGAAAGTGATTAGGTTTTGTGTCGAAATTTGTTCACCCCTCAAATATTGTTGTACTTAGGTAATACTTATTGTTATACTTAGCAGATGTAGCTGAGATAAGTGTTTAAGGTAAAATTGAGTGCAGGTTAAGGGCAAATGCATCGACAGAGGAAGGAGTTTTGACACAACACGTGTTCTAGTCGCAAAAAAAACTATTAATTTTGGCTATTGGTTATTATCCATCAAGCAGTAAAGCTGTGCATATACTGCACAATGTTGGGAATAATTTTTCATTTTACACAGCAGCATTTGCATATACCATGCACATATGTGTTTTGCCATTTTAAAGATGAAATAGTAGTTTTTTACAGCCATTAATTCCCCCCCCTTCACTAATGAAGAGGATTTGATTCAAGGGTGCGTTCCGCTCTCTCTCTTTTTCTCCCCTCACCTCTCTGCCTCGGTCTTCACTAAAAGCAACATTTTTGGTATTCAGAAGATGTTTCCCTCGCCTGAGGGAGATCATTTTGAGTTAAAACTGCTCGCTCACACACTTTGCTGTCTCACTGGACACCCTGTGGTACCTGATAGAGATGTACTGTGTAGTAGACATTGCAATGAACAGGCACAACTTCAAAGCCTCTGTAGCGTATAGTTGTCAGGTTGTTAAATTTTCTCTACAGCAATGTGCCCAGTGAAACTATTCTGACAAATCATGAAAGTTGACAGTGTCAGATAACTTTCCTTTGGGGATTTATTAATGACAAATACACTGCAAAATAGATTGATTGTGTGAGTAGCACATGGCCAACAATAGCAGAAATAACATCTACACTGTTTGTGGTTTGATCTTGATCCGGTGCATAATTGTCATTCATGCTGTGTTGTGCGTCCAGTTTGAACATGTATTACTGAGACAGCACCCCCACTGAAGAGAGAATCTGAAATGACACTTCTTTCAGCACCATTTGTGGTCAAATAAAACAAGATGGAAACATACAGTAATTAAGAGAGATTTGCGCCAACACGTGCACATTAAAGTGGCTCTGGTGCAGCGTATGACCCTTCACCCTCTCATTAAAAGAGCCTTTGTTCTCATTACCTCAGTCCCTCCATCGGTCCTGTGTAATTGTAATTAAAACAGGCCTGTCCCTGTCCAGTGGAAGACAACGGCGAGAACAGCTGTTTGGATCTCTGGTTCCCCCCTGTTTCCAACCATTAGAATGAGTTATGCCACAATTTAATTCAATTAGCCTGCTGATTATCTGAGAACAATAGCCCCGGATAATAAACACACAGTGTGTGTGTCGTTCTATTTCCAGTCATGTTCACATGCAAGCTACACATGCCATAAATGCCTGTATTTATATTGGGAAGCTTTAATGTAATAATTCTGTGGGTTTCACATTGCACATCGTTTTCTGTCTCATTCATTCCCCATTCTGGTCTATGAATACTATGATGCTATCTGTGTGGGCTGTGGGAAGATGGCACTGGATTGGATTGGATTAAGGAGCAAGGGTGGGGTTTCTGTGTACCATAAATGCCCCCCACACACACACAAACACACACACACACACACACTGTCCAGAAGGGGAACGGGGTGTCACATTATTGACTTACAGCTCAGGGGGCCGCGGAATGGATTGGCTCTGAATGAAAAGGTCTAGATGTCAGAGATGAATGAATCAGACAAAAACAACTAAAATGAATGCATGATTTTATAGCAAAGCCCCCATCCTCAGTCCTCAATGTCCACCTTATTTTCACTCCTGTCCTGTGCCTTGGCTGCCAGCCGTATTCCTTTAGGGCTTTTCATGTTTTATGCAGCCGAATCAATAATGCTAGTACAGCGCTGTAAATATAGAACGCTTCCATTGCTTTGTATGGTGATGAATTGCCCTACTATTTGTATCAAAAAGAAATGTAATGGTATGGGTCTGGTCTGCCCATATGCTTTTCAAATGTCATGTCCTATTATGTTTTATTGTGATGAAGTGTCCCCCTTCATTCATAAGGAATCCCAGCCTGTCCCATTAAAAAGAGCCATCTAAGGATGTGAGTGAACACACACTTAGTTTTAATAACACTAATACTACTACGAATACAGAAACTTTACATTATATGAAGTATGGCTACAGATGATACAGACTTGCCATACAGATAATTGATCTGCCATTTCCCCTCCTGTATTACCACCACTGAGTTGCTGTTCCCCTACAGCCCCAGTAGTTCCCCTGTAGACCATCACATCAGACTGTGGTTGTACTGGGCAACCTCCAAGTGAAGTGGGAATGTGCGTTACTGTGTGAATGTGTTCACAGTTTTCTTAAAGAGCCTGATTCCCACTGTATCCCAAGCATTTGCCAGGCGATTTAAAACCGCTCAGCCTTTACATCATTGTTTTGTGATAGATTAAAATTGACAGAATACAGTAAACTGTAAGAATACGGTTCCATAAACATGGAGAGCGAAAATGAATGACAAATCCATATGTCCATCGTTCCATTGTTTCATCCGTGCCATCGACAGTATGTGTTCAGCACCTTCACAGCTGCCTGCTCTCTACCATGTTATGCTTTTGTTCCCATGCTCCCCCCTTATTCAGCGCTTTATGCTTTTGATAGCTCGACAATAAACAGAACAGTAAACCTGAACACCTTCCCAGCTCTGCCAGCGCCCCTTTTAGCTTCAACAATTCTCTAATGAATATTTTTGTGTGTCTGCGTGTGCCGTTGTGCCTAATCTGCCTAATGAAAGTCACAACATGAATCACGGCCGCAAATCACCTCAACTACATCTTTCAGCCAACACTTATCCAGCTATTCTCTATTGTTGTCGACGCCGCTCTGGCTTGACCGCCATTTTGTCTGCTGCTGTTGACGAACACGATGAGAGGTTAGTTGGAGTCTGCTAGTAATGCGGTGCTGATTGTTATTCCGCTGGCGTACACGATAGAACAGCAGCTGTTATTACCGTAGTTGGTGTTTGGAGTCTGTCCTTGCCCCCCCGTGTGAAATAGCATCCTGAATTCTTGTCATTTTCACTCAGTGGCTTGTTGATTCAAGTGTTTTATGCTTGCAGTCTTTCAATAATATTTCATTTTGTTGCAGGCCTTTGTATCCCTGTGTTCCCTTCATGTAAATCTTTTCTGATGTGTGCTTAAATACATACACACTGAGTCTCTCCAGGCACAGCAGCTCGTGGACATATAGCAGATACCAAGGCTCCGAGGCTGTATATATAATATATGTAATTACAGCCCTGTGTGGGAAGATAGAGAAATGTGAGGCAGGGGCTGAGGTGAAAGAAGCCAGGGAAGGCAGAGAGACAGATGGACAAGCAGGCTGACAGGTAGACGGATAGGAGGGGTCAGCACGACACTATTGTAGCAACCGTGGTCACCCACCAGCCTGCTTTATTCAACTGCTTGCTTCAAGTGATAATTGTATTTTTTTTGGGGGGGGGAGTTGGTCTTTTTATCTAATCGTAGAGCCACCAAAAAAGTAGATATAAAGAGAAACATATTTAGGAGCCACAATAGAATATGATAACTATAAGTCATAAGGAAGAATCAAATAGTCCAAACTGAGTGAGACGTCTTAGAGCTGTAACTCCGACACATTCTAGTGTTGCTGCTTTTTTATATATATAACATTTTATTTATTGACTATATAGTTCTTTAAGACTTTATTTCAGAGGCTGTGCATATGCTCCTGTAAGAGTTTCTGGCATTTTCTGCTTCTGGTGAAGAGTGAGATAGAGATTGCTGCTGGCTGACAAGATTTTATTTCTTTTGCAAAAGAAGTCAGTCGGCACTCGGATGTTTCAAATGGAAAAAGACCTTGAACATTTTGAAAAGCAAAGAATTTATAGTTGTAGATCATCCTACCCCGGTCTCATGTGTTACTTTGTGTCTGGGAAGAGACATGTTGTTGGTCAACCACATTACAAACATTAGTCAACCGTTGTATTGGTCAGATGATGCAATGTACAGGTCATGGCGTTCCACACTCAGACCTGCAGGCACAGGGGAATCTGCATCCTTTAATAACAGAATCATTACAAGGCTATCTTGACTGACAGATTTCCTGTTAAAAGGAGACATGGGCTGTTCTGAACACACAGGTCATGCACTGCCAAACAGGAAAGGCAATACACACATTTTAGATGCTATAAAAACAACCCCTCATCCAGTGTGGCTTTGGAGAATCGTCATGCCTGTCCTGAGACTTGCAACCATCAATAAAACAAATATTTCCTTCCTGTGATTGACGTGATGTCTTCTTCCGCTGTCTCACTCTATTCTATGTAGAGTGAATTCTCTGTAGTATTTGAACAAGTTTGGTATTTATTTTCTTTCTCCAAACCATCAGTACTTTCTGAGTGGAAGATGGTTGATGACCTTTATCAGACCACAGTACACTGCTATTCAATTATATGCCTCACTACCATTCACACTGGAAATCTTATGAGCCCAAACAAGAAAATCCAAGTTACTTCAATTATATCAAACTAGTCACCTCAGCAAGTTTTTGCTTCCATAGTGGATTTGAACTGATCTAGATCCGACAGAGCAGTATAGCCTGTTGTGTGGATTCTGAGGTTGGTTCTTTGATGGTATTAGATGGGAGTGGAACAGCGGTGTCAGGGTCAGCACCATCCTAGAATAGCTATCCCCAAGGTCAGGGATTAATTGATCTGCAGTAATGAAGGTTGAAAAGGTGACGGGTAATTGGTCAAATAGAAAGAGATGATGATTTTGAACAAAGCAAAGCAGGGAAAGAGAAAAAAAGGGTTGGAAAACGTAAATAAATGGAGTAATGAGATTGTCACTGACCAGTCTGGATCAGAAAGAGATAGCCTGATGGAGATGGAGGAAAGATAGAGAGATCCTCCGGGCAGCAGACAGACAAACAGACTGAGTGGGAGGTCCCTGGGCTCATCTCCAATGCATGTTACCCTGCCCGCATTAGCGCCACAGCCATCCTGTAAGAAAGACAGAGGGGGAACCTTGATAGATGAAAGTCTTCTATCTCTCCATCCATTATTCATCGGTGAATTAGACCTTGCTTGAATGAAGTAGAGAGGAGGTGGAGGTTGAGGTTTGGGGGGGGGCATGGGCTGGTTTAGATGATGGAGGGTGGGGGGTGGGAGGGTTTGAAAAGCAACTGTTGTGGTGTTAGTAAAGGGTGAGGAGTTCAGATGAGGATGTCGCTCCAGCAGGGGTGGTATTTTTAGATTTTGGGGCATTTGACATGAGTCTGGGAGGGTAAGCACTGCAAAGGAGAGAAAAGAGAGAGCAGGGGTGCATGAAGGAGAAGGAGTGCTGATGTGTTTGTGTGTTTTGTGGGAGGGGGGATAAAGCAGGGAGAAGGGGTGAAGGACAGGTTCACGGTGCTCAGAAGAGTCAAGGTCATCCTGAGGCCATCAACGGTCTTCAATGTGCTTATGAGGGCTTTTAAAGATTATGAATCCACTTGCCATCACTGTTCCTTCCTACCCACGTGTGTGGAGTGTGTTTGTGTGCGAACATACGTGTGCACATCTGCTCCGGCCTTGGCACTGATCTCTTCTGTCTTATGAACCCGCTTAGGTTGACGGGACTGAGCTGTGATCCCTACACCAGATGGACAGAAGCTAAACTAAACTAATCCTTAGATGAACATTAACTAGTTTTCTTAGACACTGAGCCTTTTTCCTCAAATGATAATAAAAAGGTAAAATAAACACAGAGCCAAAAAAAAAATCATCCGACCTGGCTGTTTGCCAGGTGCACAACTGCAGTTTATATAGATAGATCAGCGGCGATCTCTGCTATCTCAGGCACGGCCGGCATTTGAAGTAATGAGATCTGACTCTTTTGATTAGGTATCAGATGTCGAGGTCTCAGGGGTTTGCTATATTTGTTTAGCTTTAGCATGGCTTTCAAACCATAATCTTAACCTCTGTTTTGAGCTGAGTTATTGTTTTTAATTGAAGATGAAAAGCATAATCCGCAGTTTAGCAGCTCTACCAGGCTCTGCCTGAGCGTAACCGATCGGTTATAGCTGACCGCCTGGCATTTATCTGGCAAAGCTAGGATTAATTACAATCACTTTCTATATTGATTACTGCTTGACTGCAATGGGAGAAAAAAAAACATAACAGTGAATCGCAATTAGCAGATTTGGATGACACGCACATTCATTGGGCATTTGTTCTGTATTTTTAGATTAAGACCACCAGTATGTGTAGGGGGGGGGACAACATTGCAAAGCATGGAAGAGAATGATGGATGAATAGAGGAAGGAAAAAAGACGTATGACCTTGTCTCTGCTTTGTGTGTTTTTATGTTTTTATCTTCTCACACTCGCTGTTCTCAGCTGCTCTCACATGCAACGGTACATGCTGCACACACACACACGCACACACACACACACACACACACACAGACAGGCACATAAGGAGCTGTATGCTACAGGGGGTGTGGGTGTGATTGTGAGCTATAGGTGATGAGAGCAGTGCCATATGCTGATGTATTTTTTTTCTTTTTTGGCACTGCATTTTGAGTACAACCAATGAAATCATTTTTCAGGGTCCATTTGGTATTCCTTTTAAATATTGTGGGAAAATGAGAAAACTTTATAGGCCTGTAAAATAATTTGCATGCAGAGAGTTGTTTTTCAGCCTGTCACTCCATGATCCTGTCATATTCAAATTAATTCCCCTCTTTGGGATTGACAAGTTGTTAAGTATTACTCATTTGCAGTACAATTCAAATGATGTTTGTGTAATGGATGCTTGTGCAGTCTTTTTTTAAGGGATTTGTATGGCTGTGTTTTCATTTGGTCGATGACTGTGGGTGGATTTGTACCGTATGTGCTAGTGGGTGAGGCGGGCCACTGCAACAGACACGGCGTCCTTCACTGTGCCGCTCCGCTGCGTCGACACTCCGGAGAGGCAGCCAGGACCTGGCCCAGATTGGCTCAGAGGCAAGAAAACGTCGTGAAAATGTAACAATCCTATGAAACTCTTATCACCCTGCCCTCTCATTTTTTGATATTGCTGTATTGACTCTCAGCTGATTTTCAACACAATTACAAACTCCAGCGCTACTCCTGGCAGCAACAGGATCTATATCGGAATTGATATTTGATGAAAACATTTCAGTCCCATGTGGATTAATGCCAGTGTTTATGATTGCATGTGTATGAAGAAGAGGCGTGCATTCATGTCCAATGTGGTCTCCTTATATTTCCTCGCTATCTCTCTCTAAGTAGGAAAGAAGCACTAAGAGGAAGACAAAGGCATGACAGCAGAAGGCGAGTGGCGGTGAGACGGCTAAGAATGAGAGGGAAAGCTTGAAAGAAAAAAAGAGAGGTGACATTGGCGGTAATTGGTAGACAGGAAGCTAGAACCTCAGGGAGCCTCCTCCACCCGTTACTATAAGTCACAGTCAGTAAAATATGTGAAAATAAAAAGAAGTGGAGGTGAAAGGAGAGCCTGGCAGAAGGTCTGCCACTTGCCATTCCAGTGAATTTGGATTCACTGCACAATAAAATCTCATACTATAAATTGAATGCAGTTGGTCCAGATATGATTCTTATTCTTATTTACACTATAATACCTTCTTCTGATCCAAAAACAAAAGGAGAGAGCCATATAAATAATGCACCGCTATTGTTCCCTCCCGGGCAGCCTGTCTGTTTTTATATTAAATGTTGAATTATTAACCAAGTATGAGATTGGAAATGTGGTGATGCTTCTTCCCGATGCCCACAAGTCTCCAAGAACTGTCCGCTCAGCACCAAAACACAGAGTAAAAGTAGGAGGTGATTAAAAGCCCTATTAAAGTATTTTATGGTTTTATTGTATAGAGGAGGGATCACCCACTGAAAGGCTGTTTCCCTGTGTGTTGGCTCATATAAATATTATACAAACTTTTGTAGTTGTCCTAAGCTTTATTTCACTGAGTTAAAGTAACCATAGGGCAGCTACCATTTGTCATTCTGAACAATTGCTCTTAAACATCCCTGCTAAATCTGTCTATTCCTCAGAGAATATGCATATTTCCTATCCGACCCCAACATGTGACTAACATATTCATGATCTGCGTTAATAATAACCAATGACTTCAGTGCTGGCTGGGGTGGCTCACCGTTTAGGGTTGAGTCCTATCTATATACATTATTCCTACTACATATATGCACCTGACTGCAATTCCACTGACTTCCTGTCATGGTTTTAATCTAAAGAAGTGACCTCATGACTTTAAGCAGCCGTATTATGGAGAGAGACTCGTGAGGGGCTTTTCAGTAGAAACAACAGTTTGTCTCTGTTTTGCATTTCGTCCTCAGGGCAAACTGCACGGCTTCTTTTTGACAAGTGCCATCTGATAATTAGGGCTCATAATCACCCTATTAGTATGCAGCTCAATTGAGCAGAGAACAGCTTATTGTTCCCCTGGCATGAGTGTCCACCATTTGTAAGAGGATTATTGTAAAATTGTTGTCAGCGATTTTATGAGAACAAACCATATGTTTAATGCCTTAAATTACGAATTAATCTTAGAAGTATTTGTTTTTAAAGCGGCCAGCAGGACGGGTTGTAAAATGAAAGCAGCTGTGATAAATCTTTGGATTGGTTGGGTCATATTTTTGAAAGCATAAAATCACGAGTGGTGGTAGGGGGGTTTGCTCAGTGTTTTAATGTTGAGTTCACTTCAGGATTCTAATCTTATTTTCTGCACCTTTTAGAGAGACACACAAAGCAGAGCTGAACTTTCTCCATCACAGTAACCATGGCACCAAAGAAAGAACCCAGAATCACTCGAGCCTTGTTTTGTAACAGTGACATTCAGTACACAAACACAATGACTGCAGAACTAAGGGCTGGGGTGTTAGGGGGAATTTTAATTCTGTGTGAGAGCAGGCTGATACCTCCGGAGAGCACAAACAAATATGACAAATCAACTGAATTTATAATTGGCAGCATGACTTTAAACTTATAGTCACAAAGGGAAATGTGTTTCACAGGATGTGTGTGTGTGTGTGTAAAACTTTGATATGTTTTGTTATCGAGGGTGTATATTTTCCTCCTTATTGGCCACACATTATATATCATGTCATATCACATGATATGTCTTAAAGTTACTAGCGTGCACTATACGAACAGATTCATACCATTGTTACTTTTAGCAAAACCTTTGTCCTTCTTCCTTATTTTTGTTGTTGAGTGAAACATCAAGGCTTCACTTTTGTTGGTTTCCTTTCAGCTGAATTGTTTCCTCAAGGCTTGTGCAGAAAATCCTTCCAAGTTTTGTGTGTGTAGAACATCTTCCAACCAGCACTGGATGATTTCATCCACTGGTGTGTGTGTGTGTACTGTACAGTGTGTGCATGTATTATGTACTACCCAGGTTAACAAGGAGCAGGTCAGATTGGTGTGTCTCCCTGGAAAAAAGTACCCGCCAGATTGGATTTGCTGCAGGGCTTTAGAAGGCTCAGTCTGTCTGCCTCATACACTGACACACACACAAACACACACACACACACACACACACACACACACACACACACACACACACACACATATTCACACACATATTCACACACGTATTCTCAGATAGGCACAGACATGCATGCATAGACACATGCACACATGCATGCATGCTCAAATACACACAGTAATGCATGCATACACACACACAGACACACACACACACACACACACACACACACACACTCCATCTCTCAGAAACCACAAAAGACTCCAGCTCTGATTTGTTGTCTATTTGTACTGAGGCTAGATAAAGGGGATGAATGGGAATTCGTGGCCACAGTGCTTGCTGGTGGTTGACAGACAGAAGCTGCCTCTTCTCTCCATGCTGCTCTTTAAACTCTGCCAGTGTCTACCCCATGCTGCTGAGTGACAAATGCTCACACACACACACACACACACACACACACACACACACACACACACACACACACACACAGACATCGCTCATGACGCTGAAGCATTACGCATTCAGTTTGCATGCCACACACAGCACAGCCCACAAACAAGCCACATATGCTGCCCAAAGCCCTCCTCAAAACACAAGTACACATGCTTGTCTATTCTTTATATTTGTGAGTATCCTCACTGACATAATGTGTTACCTAGTCCATAACTCGAATCTGTCAGGAATGGAAATTTCTGCTAAACAAATGTGAAGCATTTTGAAATCCTGTTAACTCTCCAAATGTCTTTACTTGCTAATACTTGCACTTAAATAATGAAATAACTATTAGCTTGAACACTTTGTAATTGTTGATAATTATGACCAGATGTATTTGATAACACTAGGTAAACTTCAAAACACAACCGTTCAAAAGCAAATCCAAAATGACAAAGGGAAATTCCCGTCATAAATCAGTGATGTTTTCAGTACATTTTTGATAAAACAAGCTGGACATATAAAACCTATAAACATTGATAGAAGTAAAGACATTATCATTACGATCAATATCAGGAGACATAAAACATACAGGAGACCGCAATTCACCATAAGAAAGAACAAAAATAACCTTTTGTAGAGGACAAGCTCTCATTGGTTAACATTTTATAATACACACATGACATTGTTCTGGACATACCATGACAGTATGTATCCAGTCAGCTCTTCATCTCCTGATTCCCCACAAGGCTGAGACTACGTTTAACTAGGATTTATTAGGCAACTCAACTAAATATTTGGCAAACATTTGATAAGATGTTTTTTTAATAACCTGGTTTGAAACATTTATCAAAGTAGAACTTTTGCCATATTTCTCATCTACAAGATCCTCATACATGTGTTGTAGATGTAGCTTATACAACATGCTCTGCAAAATAATAAGTAGAGTAGAATAATTATTTGTCGAATATGATTTTTTTTTCTTTTACAAAGCTTTTTACATAAGATAACATGTTTCAGTTCAGAAATTTAAGTTCTACTCAGTTTTAAAGTTCTCAGTGTTTCTGTGATTCAAGTTTTCACATCAAATCTGCAAATCAATATGAAAACAGCTCTCAAGTGATAAACTCTGCACATACATCTTTCTGCACAATGACACTCAAACATTCAACTGAAAGAACAAGAATAAAACATATTTTTGATTTGAGGAGAACTTTAGGATTTATATTAGAACCACCAACATGTACCCCTCTGCCTCTTCAGGGCTCATGATACTAAATTGTGAATGATACCTGAATGCATTGTGAAAACCTGGGTACTTCCTGCTCATGTAAATCAAGTTAATGATACGACTCTCAAGCACCGCAAGGTCAGTCATGTTCCTAATCTGATTGAGTCAGGAAATTGCTCCTAATCTAATAACATCAAGTATTGGATTCCTCCCCCCCCCCACTGGACTGAACGCTAAAGGTAGAATGGGCTTTATAATGACTCATTCATAAGTAGAGTTACGGTATTACGATTATGGAATGGAAAAAGGAAGTTCCGATGGGGAAGCGGACCTGCAATTGTATTCCTTAAATTAACTTCACCTAAAACAATTTAATAACGTTAACGTTTACAACCCAGCTGTGGTACTAAATTTAGTGCTCTTTGAGATTATTGCCAAGGCCGTAAGTCTCCTGGTTACTTTCATGCGATTGCCACAATAGCATTAAACTATGTTATTACTAGCTTGGCTAGGGTTGGGGTTGACATAGGGTTGTATTGTCTTTATAGGCTGGAACACAAGTGAACAATAAGGTAAATAACATTTTAAATACATGTGTGGCACGTACTGATTCATTGATAGCAATTCTTGTGGAGTTGCATTGTTGTAAATGCTATTTTCCCTCCTAATTTTCTTCCTCATTGTAATTTGGTGCAACACACACTCGCCAATCTTTCACATATTTCCTATTTCATCTTTGTTTCTACCACTGTGCTGCCGTCTCATCTTTCATTCCCTCTGTCACCTGACTGATTGCTCACTTCATTAGTATCATCCCTCTTTTATTCCCTCCCCTCTGTCCACGTAGAATAAAATGTTATCGAATGTTATTACACTCCGAATTATATTGAATTACTGTGACCGGCCTGTTTATATGATGCATTCAAGATGTTCCCGGTTATAATGTCAACTGAGAAGTTTCCAGACGCTGCAGAATTTGCTCTCACTCTCTGAGGAAAACGCCTTGTTTCATGTCTGCTAATCTGCTAGTTCATAATATCTGCCACGTTACAGGAATGTGTGTGTGTGTGTGTGTGTGTGCGTGTGCGTGTTTTTATGAATGTTTTCTCCTTACATTTCAGTTCATTTTGTCTTCAAAGTGAAGCTGTTCAGTGTGACTCTTATCGAGAGGCTGCAGCTGCTGCTGCGAGAATACCACTGCAGCCTGGAGGAATGCCTTCACACACACACACACACACACACACACACACACACAGACAAAAACATGTACACACACCTTGGTTTACCCACACCAAACTGACTAAGGCAAAACACTCCTCAACAAGCTCACATAATAGCATGTTCACCTCCAGGGTGATATAGCTGAGGGACTCTCTCAGGAATTAGAGCGCATCTCAATTAGTTGTATGCTAATTAAGTTAAGGACTGGACCCTAAGAGAATATTTTGCAAGTTCATGCTATTGATTAAGTTTTTAAATTAATTATATATGTTTTTATGCGTGTATCTAGAATGCAATCTGCACTTAACTGAGCAGAGGTGACCATTAATCATAGAAATCAATCATTTTTGTTTTGACTGCGTGCCGCTAACATTACCATCACGATTTGACATCTCAAATGCCAGGTGATGCCTCTGAATTTGAGAAGCGTGTGCTGTATATAAATAGCATGCAAAATAGTGATATTGCACAAGCCTTTTTGTGATATACGACAGCGTTTTTCAGACAAACATACTCAGTTTCACGGGTGATGATGTATTTCCAGCTATGGCAACCTCCATGCTTTCGGAGTGCTGGCTATAATGTTACCTTACTGACCCCCTCTGTTAATGGCATGGCCACCCTGTAGGTTAATGGATACTGAGTTTCCTCCACCTCTACAGTGCGCTCTGCGCTGCGTCTGCCATGGTTACAGTAGTGGAGCCTGAGCTTTTATTCTGCTTAGATTAATGGCCCCAGCTTGGACTATTGACACAACACTTATCTTGTTTTTATGAGTCCAGTGGCTTCTATCTATAAACCTCAGAGGCACACGTGTGCACAGTCACACACATGAGAGCACACATAAAGAGAGGCACCTTACCGAGGCTCCTGCAAGTACAGTTCTATTAGTTATATATGCAGTTTACTGTTCGTAACCTAATTGACCCAATCCTAATGGCTATGAACTCAAGATGAAGCGAAGAGTGGAGCAGGGCCTCTCGCACACCGCCACTGCCTCACGATATGACAAGCAGACCGCAGCAGGAGAGATGATGATATTTGATGCTCTGGAAATGGAAGAGGCTGTTCCACAGCAACCTATAGTACAGTGGCGGGCGGCATGGAGATGGGACGGCAATGTCGTTCACTACGCATACCGTGTTACTAAATAGGTCATTAAATGTTTGCGTTAGCATTTAAACAGCATTTTATAATTTAAATTGTGAGCATCCTGACATTGTGACGTTTTCAGTAACATTTTATTTGAATGGGGCTTCATGATACTGTGAAAATTGTGACATGATACTTGTCATTAACATTAATAAATATATAAATAAATATTTATGACAATTTCTGTTTAGTGTCATTAGGTAAATTATGTCACTCTTGATGTAAAGTTGACATTTTTTGGACATTTCTTACAGTCAAACAAAAGAAACTATTGAGCTTATATCTTACATTAACAATAAACTGTCATATATGCTTCATTTTAACATAGCTGTTACAGGACCATTATGATGGTGTTATTGAATGTTGTGCTTTTCATAACGATGTCCTACAGTTTTTTCTCTTGGTTTATGTCAAAGACATGTCAAACAACATCAACTTTGCATCAAAAGTTACATAATTTACCTTAATGTGGTTTAGAGTTAGTGAACCTGAATCCATTTGTGCACCATAAAGTAACAAATGCAGACACCTGCTTGTTAAGGAGAGAGAAGGCACACTAAGGTCTGAGTATGAGTACTGTTTGTATTGTTATACGGCTTTGCGAGCAGATCACAGGGAGAGAGAATCAGAATGAGCAGATGAGATGTCCCTGTAGGCTTCGCTTCCTCTGCATCCGGAGGATCAAACACACACAGTGAACTAAACATCACAGGAACCGTCAGCCACAGTTAGGCTAACAGATTGCCTTGCCTAAACTTATGTCTGTCAAAGTGTCTGTGAGCATGTGTGTGTGTGAGAGCATGTGTGTGTGTGCGTGTGCGTGCACACATGTGTGAGACGGAGAGAATAGAGGAGAGGATTCAGTATGCACCTACAACACATGCTACCTTTCTCAGCACTTGCTGTTGGCAGGTGTACCCTGACACCCCCCCAACACACACACACACACACACACACACACACACACACACACACACACACACACACACACACACACACACACACACACACACACACACACACTCTGAGTCTGACCAGTGAGTATGCTGGGTAACAACATTCTCAAATAGATCTGTTTTTTCTCTGTCATATCCATATACATCATGATGCAGACAAATCCCATTTGAAAATATTCCAATAACTTTTTACATTTTTTAAAATTAAACATTTAACTGCTTTTTATTTTTAAATTATATATGCCTCGGTTTGGGCGAGGAATGTGGAAAAATGCATATACAAACAGCACAAATAATTATCTAGCTAAAACACCAATAAAATTATGTTCAAGGGCCTAATAATAAACCCTCCCTATACTGTACAGGAAATAATGAATTTTGCAGGATTGGACTGCTTCACAACTATTTGGAGAAAAGAAAACACACAGAAAGTTCTATTATTGCATTTTTGTGATGTTTAGATTCGCTGTTGAAATAAGTGACTCCGGGCTGCTATTCATATAACTGCTGTAAAGAGAGCTGTTTGCTGTTGCTTTCTCCCTGAGCCAACATGAATACATTGTAATGTTGACTATCAGGTGGGCTCTCACCTCCGATCCACAGATGGTGCCCAGACAACCAGGTGTGCCCTGAACTAGTTTGCCGTGATAATAGCTGCATAGCAGCCGCTTGACATCCGTCATGATTGGCCATGGTGGGAGTTGATGCTTGTGATTGGTTGACGGTGGTTAGATACAGACTGCTGATGCTAGCTGCCCGGTTGCCTGGATACAGCCATCCCTCACTGTGTTAGTGGCCTTGGCAAAGTGACGGACAGCATAAGTGCTCTGCAGAGGAATTTGCCAATCTGTTGATTCTGCTGAGAATCGCTTTATGTGTCTATGTAATGGATCTGTATCATTTTATGCACCAGTATATCTTCATTTCTCTCGTTCCTGTTGCTTTATCTCTTGCAGGATTGCAACGGCAAGCGTTTGCCTTCCTATGCAGGCGCATACACCAGCAAGCGTCAGCAACTTAATGAGCCTATTTGTTGGTTTGTGCCAGTCTCTGCTATTTCAAGTTTTCACATTTCCGGTTTGCCTGAATTTAAAACAGCTCTTAAACGCACTAATATTAATGGATAACTAAATTTCCTCTTTAACCGGATGCAGCCTCCTGGGTCCTACCTGAGACGTGCATCTGCCTGTGACCCGATGCACTATAAAAAAATATAGGACAAATACAATTTAGCAACTAACAGTTTGGTGGCAGCACTAGCAGCTACAGTTGCCTCCTTTCTGCACCATGTGGTTTCTGCTTCGGTGCTGCATGCTCTGGCTGCACTCCAGACTCTTAGCCCAGCAGACTGCCTGCTAATTTGTTTTTCTTGGTAGGCAGACAGAGGACCCCCGGGCTGCACATTCTTCTGGACTCTTTTGGTCTGTCTATTAGTGTGCGTGTGTGTGATAGACGTCTAGACGAGCAGTCGGAAGTTGTCTGCACTTGTCTCTCTGGACACTGGGCCACAGCTTGGTGACATAACTTGACCAGTGTCTGCCACTTGCTATTTCAGGTATAGTGTTAATGGTACACATGCAAACAGACACACACACATATACACAGATGCAGAGAAATACACACTATTTTAAACTTAAAATAGGGTTTAACCTTTACAGCGATGTATTTTACTAGTAGAGAATTGGAGATCTGCAGTGCAAAAGTGAGGCAAACAGACGGAGACATTTGAAAATATAAGCTGAGAGAGATATATTTATGTCGGAGCTCTGGAGTCATTCATCTGTGGACATACAAAGTAGATTAACTCATTAAATTTAATGTGCTCGGTGGTCAGTAGAGTGGCCAGCAGAGCATAAACAAACCTACAGATAGTTTTCCACAGCTGGACTGTAGTTAAAACGCATCATTACAATGGACGTAAGTCACTTTTCACTCTGCTGCAAATTGGATGTCTGCCATTCCCAGTAGCAGAAACTTCGAGAATATTTGTGCGTTTCCATCTGTGAGATAATTTAAACTGACCTCACCTGCCTGCGCTGCACTGAACTTTCTACAGAGCAAACTAAGTGGCGTCCTGTCAGTGCGTCCTTCCCTCCTTGATTGCCTCTCAAGGCCACTGACATGCTCCCGGTGAACCCTCGCCTCAGTTGCCTTGACAACTGTTTCTCCCGCCGGGCGGGGTGGTGCTCACTTTTCTCAGTGATAGTACGATAAGTGCTACAATTATGCAAATTTGGTCCAACTAAAGTGTTTTTGCAGATTAAACACTGCTAGCTGAAAAGCTCTTGGTCCAATGCTTTCAGCTCTAACGTTCTGCAGCTAACAGTTCATCCTGCATCGTTGCATTACTGCACGCCTCAGTCCATATCCTTTATTCATTCATTCACTCTTTAACACATCCTTCTTGTAGGAGATAGATGGAAACAGGCCAAATAATCATCTAAGTAGATAAATGGATAGCTACAGTAAAAGACTGGTGAGCACTTTTATATGCAGTTCCTCACATATGTACAGAGGAAATTCTTCAAAGGATGCTATTACTGCCTCATCCATGATTCAAATGCTAGTGCCTAATTTAATGATAAGACTTATCAAACTATTTGTGTCAAAATTAAAGTTATAGCTTCTAAAAAATCAACCAATACAAAAATTATTCTTGAGCAGGCATTATTTAAAGACAATACAAACTTATTTTTAGTACACTTGTTGGAATAAAGATAAAGGCTGATTTACCAGCTCAAATAGAACAAACCATGTGACGCAATCTCTATTTGTGTTTACTTTGGTAATTTTACCTCAAGGATGTGTGACATTTCTTCTGTCCCCTCACTCAGTTGCACAAAACTTCTAGGTGTTGCATAATCCTCCACACTTCTTGAATTTACTTATGCATGTTCTTCACTCTGTCACCCCTGCTCCTCTCTATCGTCGGTTTACAACCAAACCGTGGCGAGTGTTTACACAATCCTGTTAACATTGCTTTAGTTCTGCCTGTTCTGTGCATGCGCTCATGTGCATTTTGAAAGGATTCTCTCCTTTCAATAATAACCATGTCCCTAAGAGACCGACTCAGAGGGAATGACACAGTTACCAGAGCAGTGCTGCGGCGGTGTTTGGTTTTGCCACGCTCTCTGTTGTTGCCTTTACAAGCCTTAAAGTGTGTGTGTGATCCCTGGGGAGCGAAGGCTCGGCTCATGGGCTGTCGATGCGTCGCCATTCTTCTCCTGTTCTCGCTGTAGCTTCACCACTTTCTGAATCCAAAACCAAAACATGTGTATCTCTACCTTATGGTATAGTGTAAGGAGAACAGAAAATGTTTCAAGAAGTGTGAGAAAAATATGTCATCACATAGTGTATATAGTATGAGATAATGTAGATTTTTGTATGTATGTTGGTGGTTGATTGTGCTATGTCTGGTTGCAGAAGCAGATGGATGCAATAGAGATGATTGTTCTCCACAGGGAGTGATGCTGCAGACCACAAAGCCGATACCACCTGCGGAGCTCAGCCACTTTAGCCGTGGTGATTCATAAAGAGACCCAATGCTTTTATATTGCAGTGTAGGGATTCATTCCTTTGACATGGCAGCTTGTCAGAAAACTACAGCCTGAAGGTCAAGGTCATTTTACCTCTTACACTAACTTTCTTGTTTCTTTGTCAGCCACCTTTATTAATTCAGATTGATAGCTATAACTATTCAGAAACATACACATGCATACGTGAATGTGACCATAGAATCAAAGTCAAAGTCAAAGTCAATTTTATTGTCAATTTCTTCACATGTACTTGACATACAAAGGAATCGAAATTGCGTTTCTCACTATCCTATGCGTTTACATGTACAACAACATCAAAGTGCAGGTGCGCAAGACGAGACAATCCTAAACTACGATACAACAACAATGGTAAAGTGCTAAACTAAAACTAGAAACAAACAAACATGTATTACAGGACAAGACATGAGTACCCCAAGACAAGACATAAGTAGTATGGAGTGGAAGGACAAGTTCAACAAGATAAAACAAAACAAAACAAGACAGTACTGATTGTCCCAGTTATGTGCATTATGAGGTAGTTGTTGTAATGTAATTTACATTACAATTTTATTTAATGCACAAGTAATGCACACAGACCATGTGTGAAAATACAATTCTGCTGCAATTCGGTTTGTCGGTGCATGTATGATTGCTTGTGTGTGTGCACATCGGGTAGAAGCTTGGTTGAAAAGGCTCTTTTGAACTTTAGGGCAGCGCTGGTCTTTTGTTGTCTGTCTGTCAGTCGCCTACGCTCCCTTCACCCCGTCTCACCCAGCATCCACCGACCCACCCATCCTCTCCCTCCTCCTCCTCCTCCTCCTTCATCTCCCATCCTCCAACCACAGCCACGGGCTCTTTCATCACTGAGGGTTATGGCTCTGTGTGTGTGTGTGTGTGTGTGTTTGTGTGTGTGTGTGCATATGTGGATTACCACAGTAGTGGCAGAAATACAAACATATCATCAGTAGCAATTTGACTTTTCACCTTGTGCGATGTTGTTATTTATTGTGTGACTGTCCCATCATCTTAACATTAGTAGTCTGAACACAGGCAATAACTGCTGCTGCTGCTTGTGAATGGTAGTTACAAACACACACACACACACACACACTGTGACATACTCTGGAGAACAAGATCAATTTTGCCCCCGAGGTCATTCTTACTGGCATTAGAATGACGAGAATGAATTAGAATACTAACAACCGCAACTTCAGCTGCAGGGAGCCAGTTGATAAAGGTCAGAATAGACAGGACATTGTGTGTTAGAGTTGTTGTCCTGTTGGAATCACAGACTACATAAAAGAGATTTAGCAAAGTGTGATTTATAGTTTATGGTTGGCACAACTTTTCTGTGTAGAGCCAGGAGCTAAATAGGAATACAGGGTATTACCTTTCAATCACAACACAGGAAAAACACAGTGCCCTGCTGAAAAGAACACTCGCCTATTCTGAAGATTTAATTTATCTTCAACAGGCAGGTATTGGAATCTGGTAACATCTATCTATAAAGCGAAGGGGCGTCTGTGTGTCTGTGGCTCACATATCTCTCTGACTGTTTGACAGATCAACCTGAATCGTTTTTATGGAATCTTTTTGATATATTCAAGACATCATTAATACAACTAAATGTTAACTGTCCTGCAGTAGCTCTTTCATTACAGGGGCAATAACAATGAACTTCATGGTTTTGCATTGCAACTTTTTCTTACTATAAATTATTTCCAGAATGACCACCAGTACATTCATTAGAAGGCCTGAATTTAGTGACTAAAAATAATGTTTAAATATATATTATAATAATATATAATCATAATAATAATCAATAATAATGGTATTGCCTAATTGCAATCCAAAAAATGTATAAATTAATGGAGAGAATGAAAGACCTGCTCTTCATTGTGTGTTTATGTGTGTAATTACATGTGAAATCAGCTGAAGGATTTCCTTGTTAAGGATTTTCCAGAGTGACAAATGGGACATAATAGAATTGTCAAGATTGAAATCCAGCTGTATCCATGGTAATACAGAGAGGCAGCTGCACCCATTACTGACCCAATGCATTTCAGTAATGTACACACACACACACACACACACACACACAAACAAACACACACCTACCACACACACACACACACACACACACACACACACCTACCACACACACACACACACCTACCACACACACACAATAGGACACACACACACACACCTACCACACACACACAATAGGACACACACACACACACCTACCACACACACACAATAGGACACAGACACACACACCTACCACACACACACAATAGGACACACATGCACACACACATACAAGAGGCTCATTAGGAATTGTTAAGGAGACGCTCCCCCTTCATGAGCTGAACAAGGAAAAATGAGATGGGATGGGATGGGGGCAGAAGGACAACATGCACTTCAAAAACACAACACAGCTGTGATTCGCTGTGATTCTCAGGAAAGGAATCCGTTTAGAGGTGAATACATTTTGAAGGAATTTGTGTAGATGGTTATTTTCATAGCTAATCGTCTATTTTTTTAATTGAAGAATGGCAGAGGTCACTCAAGGGAAAATCTTCTTTTTTATCCTCGCTGCTGGTTGAGAAATAGACTCGACTCTGCAGTTTTTTTGTTTTTCTTCTTCTCCTAAGCCCAGCGCTGAATATTCTTTTCCTCTGCAGACGCCTTGTTTGTCACTTGCTCTGTATTCTGGCTCGTATTCATCTCCTGCCGGCCCCGAGGCCAAAGTCCACTCAGCTGTAATCATTCATCTTTAGCCTGCCAGCCCACACAGAACCTTTGCACTGTCACTGCTACTGTTGATACTGACAAAAGGCTGCAGCAGTTTGACCTCCTTTGCAGGATGGTACTCTGACTGACGGCTGGGGAAATGCAGGAGATTTAAATGTACTGGTGTGGAGACTAATTATCCTACTGTGAAATGTGGAATCTCTGTCTATGTGTGTGTCTAGCTGTCGCATATCTCTAGAAGCGTT
This sequence comes from Eupleurogrammus muticus, assembly GCA_036785175.1. Lineage (NCBI taxonomy): Eukaryota > Metazoa > Chordata > Actinopteri > Scombriformes > Trichiuridae > Eupleurogrammus > Eupleurogrammus muticus. Next base: position 13,064,033 of record JAYKQN010000006.1, read on the forward strand.
TATCCGATCAAGTTCTCACTTGGCAGATGTATTGCTGGGGACAGGAGGAAGTATCCAACCTTTCATGCCTTTTTTAAACATTTATTTTTTCATTACTACTGCTACAAAACAGCTCTGGAACAAGCTGTGGACCCAGGAGTCTAATGATGAGTGTTTTTATAAAAATGTTGTGTGCAGCTATGCCACGATTCCTGAAAACTCAGAGAGAAGCATTTCTGGAATCCTAGCAATCGCCCTGCTCCGACCTGGCATATGTTCCTAAAGAGCATATGTTCCGAGCAGGCACGCCACGCCCCCCCACAGCCAGCAGCAATGCTGGGAAGCAGAAGCCAAGCAGTTATGGTTTTAGTTATAGAGTTATATATTTTTTGTGCATGTATGCGAGTGTAAGGATTATATGTAATTTATTTAAATGTCCCATACAAATTAATGAATGATATTTGCTCCCTGAACACACACACACCTAAGAATAGACCAGCAGTGACACTATGACATCACTTTAGCTTTTCTCTGTAAAATATTAACAGACATGAACCCTGAAGCCGGCTATAATTACCTTTTGAGATTATCAGATGTTATTTGAGTCATTCTAGAACTGTTGTTGCCACCATGTTGTGACTGATATTAGTTTCCAAAACTGAAACCGTTCATGAGCTGCTGCAGTTTCCTCATAAAAAAAAATTATGTAAAAAAATCCATACAGACAGCATCATCTTCTAACATAATCTAATGGCCCAGGCTGGAGGCACCACACAGGTAATCTGTCTATGTGAGAGAGGAGGAAGCATCTTGTGTGTTTCATGTGCAGGTGTGATACCTGTAGAATCAGCCTGGCTGGTGTTGCTCCATCCATCACAATAAAGGTGTTGGTGTTGAGCGCGGCCCTGCTCCGCGGCATTTAAGGGTCCTTAAAGGACATTCGAAATCTGCTGTAATAATTAACCCATCAGCTTGGTTGGGGCTACCAGCTGCCGCGAGGGCCCTTCCTGTCACATCCATCATCTGCCCGGGGGGGCGCCCAGCCAAAGGCCTGAGGTATAAGTGTGTGTCCTCTTGTTTGGTCCTGCTCTGACGCTCCAAAGGCACCAGTGAGCTGTGGTGATTAAACCCAGTTTGACCTCTTGTTTTGTTACTTCTTAATCTTAAGAATAATAACTGAATGAAAAGGGAAGGAGGAGGGAATTATGGGAACAGGAATGACACTGATGGGGTGGGAGGAGGGAGATGTGGGGTAAGGAGGTGTGGAGAGAGGTTTTCCTAGTCCAGAGAGATTTGAGAGCTCCCATAGGACTCTGCTCCATCAGCCCCTCCTGCTTTCATTACTGGCCTGATTAAACTCCCCCACCACTCGTCAATGTAGCTGTAATATATGATCTCTGTCTCCCTCTCTGTCTCACAGCCATGTGTTAACCACCAAGACGTATTAGCATACATGGTAGATTGCTGTTTATATGTCCGCATGTAATTACCCGCTCGGAATAAATGCACTTCATAATTCCGACAGTCTCGAAGGAGTCGCTCCATATTTGTGAACATCAGCTCCTCACCTTCAAAACAAATCCCTGGAGGCTTTTGTGTGAAACTTCCTCTATGAGCCAAGTATTTGTTCAACCTCTAACGGCTTAATTAGCTTGATTGTATAAAAGTATACAAAGGCATGGCAGCATTTAAATGATGTCAACTTTTCTCACTTCCTTGTGATCTTTTATATGTTAAAAATGTCTTGCTCTGAGCACATGCATTACACAGTCAAAGGGAAAAAAAATCACCTTGCTATATATATATAGTCTCAAGAGGGGGGGGGGCAAAAGGGTCCTTTCACATGTTTCTGAGGTGCTTTTTAGCAAGGTGACTTCTTTTCCCTTCAACTGTGTAATGCCCAGAGTGAACACATTATGTAACTTCATTATATAGACATGGAAGTCAAGATAATGCCCCATCCACATTAAAACCATCTGATGCGTTTTAGTAACATGCATTTAGCTTAATTTGTGTTCTGGGAAACTCTGCCTGCAGTAGTATTTTATATGTCTATCTATCATGGAGCGGTGCTCATTTCACTTGCTGTGCGCTGCTCTTTTCCTCTGTTCAGTGAGACGTGCAGACCGGCCTAATCAGAGATCCAAGTATTGATTTCCAGGCACACAGAAAAAAATGGGCTGTTGCTTGCTTTGCAATACAAAGGTACTGAGTAGGCCCAATCAACAGTTATTGATTATTCTACACTGACTGCTTCCTTCTAGTGTGCAGTTTTCTGTTCAGCATGGTTTCTATGGCATGTGTGTTTTATTATGCAGTGTCCTACTATGTCACTGTGGTGATATAATGCTGTTCTGGAAAATTTGGGAATAAATTGGTAATAAATGAGTAACAGTGAAGGAGCATTTGATAGAATAATCAACATAGATGCATTCAATCATGTCGCAATCATAGATCCATGCACGCAGACACGCAGAAAAAAAGGGAACACCTGCTCATTCGCATGCATGCACACAGTCACACAGTAATGTGAGAGCAATTGGCTGCAGTAGCGGAGAGGCCAACTCCCGTAGTTGGTTGCTAATGGCTACAGGATCCAGGGGAGCGGCAGAGATGTCGATAATGACAATGTCACTCCTAGCCAACCCTCTCTCAAAAATGGGACAGGGCACGCACATTTACTCACACACATGCAAGTCTTTTGGTGCATATATATATAGTGCACACACGCATGCACACACACACACACACACACACACACACACACTTGTCTAGACGCTGAAATAGAAGCGCAATTTTCTTTCACCCAGGTGGCTATGTTATTATAGCCGTCAAAAAAGCTGTTCTGCTCCGAGTGTCATTTTGGCTTCACATTCATGTCTTTGAATAAAACATTTTCTTTACTATTGTACACTGCCTGTACCGTGATTCACATATAATGTCCCTAAATATTAATTTCACTTTCAAGGTCAACTCACAATTACTTGTCTTAAGCTTTCTTGTTTTCTGTTAATATACGCATTTTTTGTTATACATCAATGTTTTTTTAAGCTTTTATCACAATTACAGCATCTTTAATAGGTTATGTTGCATTAGAGGGAGAGTTTGACCCTTTCATTAGGTCTGCTCTAGTACTACAGCATATGATGGAAGCTTCAGCTGTGAGACAAGTTAATTTCCTTAATCCATCCATCAGCGATGTCACGCACGTCAGTCCCATTTTCCATGACACGATCTTCACACTCCATATTTAGCATTTTAAATGCAACTGCCTCCTTCTATCATAAGATCATTCATATCATGTTAAATATTTTAAGTTTTATCATATTCTATCATTCAGATTGACCAGAGAATTCCCTTTTTCTTACGACATGCTGTCTGATTCTAGTGTAAGAGTAGGCCAACCATATTACAATACAGCTAATGTAGATGATGTAAGTTCATGTAAAAACCTACAGGACAGCTGCCATTCTGAACTTCTAATATGCTCAATGTGATAGAACTGAATCAAATGTGAAATGGTTGTAAGCCTGCACACCTGCAGTAAAAACATCTGGAGCATTTCTGAAAGATCTTTATTCGGTCTGCAATTAGATTGTTAAGGCTACGACTTTTATGCCACTTTCCTGTTGCATGCACAGTAGTCAGGCCCTGATGTCTTCATCTGTGGTCTTCCACTACATGGCCCTGTTATTTTCCATATGAATGCGGTGAGTGTGAGATACCGCCCTTATCTTTTCCACTCGGCTGCGTATGGATCGAATGAACAAGCTCAGTGAGGAGAAAAGACAGCGGAGCGGAGGAAATGTGAGGGAAAGCTGACAGATTCTGCCTCTAGAAGAGATCAGAGACAAGCGACAACCAAGGTGGCAAAAAAAAATGAGTCACTTAAGCTTAGAGTCCTGCTTCCTCTCCAACAGAGCGGTAAAACGAGACATCAGCGGGACAGTCAAGCATTTCGGATGCTCTCTTTTTTTCACGGCGTGGATGATGATTAATATCAATCATGTTTGTGTAATGCCGAGAGCAGAACATAAACCTTATTGTGATCCTAATGAGGCGTGACCGTGTAGACCAGCCCTGACTAATGGAGTTAAGCTGCTAGGTGATCCTGGGAAGAGATTGGTGACTCGGTATCTGTTCGCAGGATTCACACCATGTCATTATTTTTCCCTGCTTTGATCCTCTAGAGGAGTCTACAAAGAAGGCCCCTTGAATCAGGAGTTAGAATCGTTTGTGATTTATTTCCCAATGAAACTAAATTTCTGAGTTTGAACAGTTGCAATAGGGTTTTAAATTTAATCATCCTTGATTACACCACATTATTTATGGATAAAACTTAGGATTTAGCCTAATACATACAGATTTATATTTTTTATAATAATAGCATAAAATTTGAGTGAATAATCTTTTGTAATTGCCCCTAAGTACAGGATGAGCCATAAAGCCATCGCATAAACAAAGAGATACACGAACAATTAATTATTTTATATTAAACTATCCACATGAACTACATTTAATGGTAATTACACCAATAATCTTTCAGATAAATTCCCTCCTTGCTCAAGACGGAGTTAAAGAGTCAATGCATTATAGGAAACAGCACAAGTACAATACATTCTAGTAAAATATGTGCATACAGAAACTCCCGTCTCTCCCAAATTGACACATCCCCTCAGGCGCTGGGCCTGAGCTGGGAGTTCCCTCTATGCTGATTAGACCTGATGCCCTCCTAAACTCCCTCCTATCTCCCTCCATCTCCCCACTCCTCTCCTCATCTTCTCTCCTTACTCGCGCTCCTCTTAAACATCTCCCTTCATTTTTTTTAAATAGGTTTTATTCCATACTGTATGAATTTCCTTTTTCCGGCTCAGTGATGTGTTACCTCCCCGAGCTCTGCCCTGCCGCCATGTGGTCCGGTCACAGTTATGACATACTCATGTATATGCAAACATTTATAATTAAGCTCTGTGATTTAGAGAAACGGTACCGGCCTTGCAAACCTAATGTCAGCCAGACCTTTAGGCTAGAGCACCATAAATTATGTGAAGAATCTACAAAAACTGAATATTGTGTTCACCAGGCTTTCTAGGAATATAAAAAAAATATGCTGATGCCAAAGCTGAGGTTTCTAACACAGATTTGTCATCCACCTTCTGTACCTAAACATCTCATTTCTCCTTTGAAGTATACACAGTTGTGTTCAAAATCATATTTCAGTAAAACCGAAGTATCATTTTTGGTTTTTATTTTATTGCATTGGGAACAATGGATTTTATATCAAAACATCAAGAACATATCAACTGGCCTCAAGAGAAACTTACTATGGTCTATGGCCTATTTATCACATCTTCATCATTATGATCATGGATCAATTTGCTATTATCGAAATGCAGCATCTTGGTTCCACACCAACAAAATTAAAGATCTGGAGTGGCCGACCCAATCCCCGGAGTTTTAATCCTATTGAAAATTTATGTAGTGATGTCAATATGTTGTTTCTGAGTTTCTGAGTCAAAACCAAGAAAAGCAGAGGAATTGTGTGGCTGAAATACCTGTTCATATGTGCCAGAAATTGGTCAACTCCATGCAACACAAACTTTGAATGGTTTAAATCATATGTTTAGACACACTACCTGAAAATCAGATTATAAAATCACAGTGTGAAAATTCACTTTTCTACACCATTTAAAAAGAAAGAAGACAGAGCAACACACTTACTGTGAAGGTTTATTCAACTGCTTTGCAGGCCGATCTTTATTTTGCTGCAGCTTGTTGACAGGCATTCTAACATTAAGAGGAGATCGCTATCAAAGTGATGATATCCTCTAATCCATAAACACATAGATGTCCTTAATGTAAAGTGGCTCCCTTGCAAGATAGTGGTTACCTAATGGCGCATAATGGAGGAAATCCAAGTAAAACACATGCACACACACACACAAACACACACATGCACATTTTTGAGGTTGAATGTTGGTGGGAAATGTCAGCATATCCTGTTGTTTTTTTTGTCTTTTTTCCATCTCACTCTTTTCTATTCCAGGAGATCTAGTCTCACATACCTGATAATAACCTGATAGACGGCTGCTGCCTGAGTTTTGGTTTGTGTGTAAACTTGTTTTCAGCATGATTTAAATGAACAAAGAACAGCTAGTCCGTGTATCTTCAGATGATAAGTTCTATTATATCTGCATACTTCAGGGCGTTGGTTGCGATAACAGTAGCATTGAAGGGTTCTATATTGTGCCAATGTTTTACTGGAGTAAAAAAATTTAAAACAGAGATTAGAGGTAGTTGTAATGCTATCTTTTCTAATGATGGGAAATGATAGTACCCACAAAACAAATTAAATGATATTACCTATTAGTCTTTTTTTTAATTCAAGAGTATAACTATTCCACATGTGTGCAATCATCTTACAGGCGGCTTCCACACTGCCTGACTCCATTAAATTAGACCATATCTCCTAGATTAGATTTTCTTCAATTAATGTTGTATAAGGGATCAGAGCAGTGTGTGAGTTTGCATACTGAGTCACTGATACTTATCCACATCCTTTATTGGTCTGCTGCCAGAGGAAGGTCTACATTACCCGAGGTGTGTATGGAAACGTGATATTGGCAATAAATATCACATTAAATAGTTAGCATTAAAGTGTCTTGGAATAAGAAATATAACGCATGCTGATCAAAACATTGTTCGGACTGGACATTGCAGGGGAGAACATGTTTTTTTTTTCCGTAGGTTTAGATTAACTTTTCAATACAAACATCACAGACTTTATTTTTCCACCTAATATCACATATCTCAAAGGACGTAAGATGTCTGCGCAAATTCTGAGAGACGTGATTGAACCTGCAAAAAGTCCACGTTTCACCCGATGAGATGAATCTGGCAGCTTTTAACTCACACTGTTATCAGTTTGCCTTTTTACTTGGCCTCTATCTACCTGTTGAGAGAGAGAGACTCACAGAGAAACTATCCCAGTCTTCAAGGGCCTGCATGGGGCTGAGAGGAGAAAAAGATAGACAGCCAGAGAGACAGAGAGACAGAGACAGAGAGAAAGAGAGACAGAGAGAGAGAGAGAGAGAGAGAGAGAGAGGGGTCTGGGCTAAACTTTTTTTTTGCTCTGACTGACAGAGATAACACTTCATAGCAGCGGCTTAGTTAAATAAGAAAAGGCCAGAATCTGAAATGAAGGAAGGGAGATAAAGACAGAATCGAGGAAAGAAAGATAGCAGATTTTTTTTCTTCTTTTTTTTTTTTTTACTGTGCCCTGATGAATTTAGAACAGGAGTGATTAACTTTCCCATCAGCCTCCTGGTCAATAACGCTGCCTCCTCCGGGCTTCCTGTTTGCGCGATCGGAAGAATCCGTGCCCTACTTCTCCTCTCTGTCCAATTTCACCTCATCTAACTTCCTCCCTCGTCTCCCTGAGTCACATTTAACCTCCTCTGTGCTTTCTTCCATGCCCATTTAGCCCTCCACTGAGCTCCAAATGAAGTCACTGCAGTGCTCCCAGTCTCGGAGGGTTCGCCGTCCCAAATGTGTGTGTCTCTGTTCCACAGTCAACTGTGGTGTGTACATCTGGCCTTATAATTAAAGGCCTTGATAGATATGAGACAGTATGAGATAGTTATGAGGCAAGGGCACAAGTCTGCACCCATAAAACATCCACACACACATTCACTCTTTATAGTTTTTTTTTTGTCTGTTTTACAGGAAATGTTATGGACAGAAATGAAATCCGGTGTAACAAAAAATATGACCCACTTCATGTAATGGTTTACTTCCAGCAGAATGTATGACTCCACATCTGTGCCTTGTTTAACGATCTGCTCCAATAGATATTATACAAGCTGCACAGTGAAAAGTTTTCTGTTTCTTTTATACCAACTTTGCCAAATAGTCCTTAGATAAGCTGATTCTGCCAATATGTGTATATCTATATAGAACTATTCTACTACATGGACTGAAATGTTCCACATACTGACCTACTGACTCCATGTTTACTTCTATTGGTACATTGTTCATTTAAGGAACCACAAATGGTCATGCACTCATACACATTACCGGTATCTCTCTCTGTCAGAACCGCAGTAATTGATGAACAAGAGGGAATCGTTTCAGTACCTTGGACAGCGACCCTGTATTAAAAGCACAGTGGCTTTTGTTTCAACTTATTTGCAAAATAGACTGAAGCAACCGAAATTTTAACAGGTGGAGATATCTTGTTTTTGGTACAGTTAGTCCAATATTGAATAAACTAATCATCTTATCCACTGGAGAATAATTTCAAGTTTTTTTTTTTTTTTTATTTAATACAAGATACTAGATACTAGTTTTCTTCCAGGAAATTCTTTAGAAACTGAAACATCACTTCATACATCTATAAACAACTATTTTCATCGTTGTCTCACTTACTTAAACTAAATGTTCTGTGTCATAGGATTGGTTTACACAGAAATTTCTTTCTATATATGTCATATAAGTCATTTATCAAACAAGTCTATTGATTCTATCAACCGGTCTTTGTTGTTCTGCGTCTTTCTTGATCAGTTAATCACACGTGCAACCTGACCCCTCACTTTGGGCCGTATAGTGATTGCTCTCTATTTGAATTTCTGGTGATTTGAAATGTGTTAGAACCTTTTAAGCATATTGTCTGCAGTAAGTCAAATATCTTGTTTTGAGGCCAATAATCTATGATTGTTTGCATGAAGGAATTGATGTACAGTACTCTGCAGTAATGCAGTCATACGGTTGTTACTAATATTTTCCTTATTCCTAATTGCTGTCATTCTCCATTTACCCCCTCCCCCATATTTCTCTCACTACATGTTCTTCCCTCTGGTCCCCAGGATCATCTCACACCCCATCTGGCCTTTTGCTTTTGCTCTTTCCCGCTCATCAACTATTCACTTGGCTGCTGGTAATATACCCATCACATGTGCTGCTCTCTCTGTCTTTCACTATCGCTGTCTACCTCACACGCACATACTGTACACTTGAGAAATATTAACACTCTTCAGAAAGTGTCGAATGTGCGATTTCTTCCCTTTGTATGTTTTCACGTCTGCGTGCCGGTGTACTCTGTGTTTTGGAGGTGCTTAGCTTGCAGTGTGGCTGTATAAATAGTACACAACGGATCGGGAGCCACAGAAGTTCCTCCTCATTCTGCCCCCGGTCCTCGCGGGCTGGCCACCTCGCCCAGTGAGTGCGCATTCTTAATGCTCCCCTGGCTTCGATGAGAGAGATGATTGGTAGATTTAATTGTGGCCGGAGGGCCGAATGGGAATGAGTGGGAGAAAAAAAAAAAAAAGGCGAGATAAAGGAAGGGAGGGAGGGAGGGAGGGAGGGAGGGGGTTTGTCTGGCTGGTTGTGTGTTGTGGTTCCTTCCTTAAAGCCTGGCAGTAGAGGATGTTCAAGTTGTTTATGTACCCTCTCTCTTTTGTCTCTCTAAATTTATGTTTGTCCCGAGTTGACTCAATCCTATTCTCCGTTATATAGCCTGGTTTGTCTTTCTCTCGGTTTCTGATTTACACCTGTCTGTGTGCTCGGAGGCGAGCGATAAGCGAAGCTAATACAATGACAATCATAATGTAATGGCCTCCTCAGTTCCCCTGACAGTAATGCTATCAGAACAAATTTTATATCCTGCAGTGAGGTGTCATTATATGGGGCAAATGGAGCTTAAAAAGAGTGACATTCAATTTGTGTTTGTCTGTGTGTGTTTGTTTTAGGGGACTGTGAGGAGATAGATGCCGTGTCCTCTTCCCTCTATCCAGGCTCCAGTATAATAATAGATGATATCTGAGCGGCCGACATGGAGGAAGTATTGTTCTTTGCACCTTGTCTGTTTCTCCTAACTTAACAGCAATAGATTTTCTGCAGTAAACAGACGAGATCAGAAAAAAGAGAGAGAATAAAAACAACCTACAGCAAATCCACAATCTGGGAAATCTGTTAAGATTTCAACTTAATGTTAAATTGAACCTCTGCTACGGTGATTCAGAATGACAGATATGTATTTTTGTTGCTGGTTGTTCTCTCCACATCCCTCCCTCTGTCAGCAAGTTAGAGATATTTATGTGCTGGTTTTATGGGGTCACATCCTAGGATGCCTGTATGGGAATATAAGAAGTTGGGGGTGGGGTGTGTGAGTGTGTGTGAGAAGGGTTCTGGGGAAGCTGTCTCATCATTTATTTATACAATCTACAGAAGAAGGGGTTAGTGGAAAGAGGAGGGGGGGTCTGCCTTCTACAACCTGCCCTGGGAATACTGTAGGTCAAGAGTTGTTTTTCTAGCTACCAGCACAATTCTTTGTCTGCAAAAGTCAAGCCAATGAATGAAGGCGTCTGATTCTCCTGCTTTTGTTGAGACAAGCCAGCAATTCAGCCGTTGATGCTGAAACAAAGAAAAAGACTTAAACAGGATGAAAATATTAATTGGATTAAATACAAATTGATGATATATGTTGTTAAACCTGCAAAAATTTGGTATTTATATTTGTTGAATGAATGCTATTTAATAGTTTAATTTATAGCAGGTAAATGATCCTAAATCTAATCAAATCACATATTGATTTTTCTTTAGATTAAGTAAATCCTATAAATAGTAGTTATGGTGCCTTGAGCAAAGTGGGAGCCTTTCAGCTGTAAATTCTGGTATTCCTGTATGTATTACTGAAGAACTGTCAGTATAAACACTGTAAATACAGGCCAGTTTATATCTCCGTAGACAAAGGGGAAAAGTGTTTATTGTTGACGCTTGAAGTGTTAGCGCTGAAGTACTGACACTTGGTTTAAATACACTCACAGGGCGGGCAGAGGTGTACAGTACATCACCATAAAGCCTCTGAGGGACAGAACCATTATTGTTCCCCACTGAGGTGCTCCATCATCATCTCTGGCTCTGCCACACACACACACACACACACAAACACACACACACACACACACACACACAAGCAAATGAAATGCCAGGGCGTCCAGGACTACAGGGAACTGTTAAACATTGGCCTGAGAAACGGTTGTGGGGGGCCTCTGGTGTGCTTTAGTGTCATAAACCATGTAGCGTAGAGAAAATAAACCTTCTGTAGAATTGAGAAAATAATTTTATAAATTCTCATGTGTGCACATTTTTTGTGCTGTATGTATCACAGAAAAAAAGGTTGCTTTGCCATTTTTTAACCTTATTTCTATCTATTTGAATTAGGAAATAGTGTAGCAATCAATAACAGTTCATTTTAATGTTCTCTGTGTCTCTGGGGTGCAACATCCGTTCTTCTGAGAACCGGTAACGTCACTGGTTCTCGGAAACACCAGTTTCTGACGTGATGCCTTCCAGGTCCATAAAATGTGGGTCTCCCCCAAACACTCCTATTACACAACAGTTGAAATGAAGATTATGACTCTAGCCAGCACCTTATTATTAGCGTAGAATTCCCAGCAGTGCTGGAGAACCATCCTTTACTTATAGGGCACTAATTTCTAATGCACATTTCTTCTACATAGGTGACTAAATTTTAAATAATCACAATATGTAAAGCAGTGAATTTCCATAGTACCTACCTTCTTCCTTGTGGACACTGTTGGACTCTATCCAGACATGTAATAATGAGAACCCATACTGTGCAGCTGAAAGAGAAGCTGTCGGGTTGACATGAATGCTGGTACCAGTGATGGAATTAAAGATATACCATATGCCATAATCACTGCATGCATTCAGAATGGGTTTGTAATTAGCTTTCAAAAATCTTAAGAGACAGGAGAAGAGTTGACGCAACGTAATTATGAGATGCTAATGATGCTCATGTGTGCTAAAGTTGTGTGTGTGTGTGTGTGTGTGTGTGTGTGTGTGTGTGTGTGTGTGTGTGTGTGTGTGTGTGTGTGTGTGTGTGTGGCAAGCAGCAGCAGAGATGATAGCAGAGAGACTGTGTGTGTGAAGCCTCAGATTCCACAGCTGTGGAGATAGATCCAAAGATGACGGTGGCCTTTGTTCTTACACATCATACACCTCACACACATAAATGCACAAACAAAGGGAGTTGTGTTTCTACCTGTGGGTTCACATCCACTCTTTCATCCTCCACTCTGACCACGACATTTGCCCTCACTCAGGATCGAGTGCGAAAAACAAGGCGTTTTCACTAAATAGGGATTTTCTCCAAAACATCTGTGTAAAAGTAATAATAATATTGATTTCAGAGAACTATTAGAAAATAGAAATGTAACATGAAGGAATGTAATTTTCAGTTCTTAAATTTATATGTGTGTCAAGGCAGCTGAGCAAATACTTTAAAAAATATAGTATATTTTTATCACTGACTGTAAGCTGACAATAAAATATCAATATCTCCCTACACCTGAGTAGTTTAGGGCACAATGCCAAAACTCAAAAAAAAACATGATATCAACTGCTTTCATATTCTAGGTGATATAAATATTTTAAATTTATCATCCATTTTCAAGATTTTTGTACAGCAACAAAATTTTAAACATGGATTTTTAAATAACCAGAAACCAACATAAACACAAGATGTACATTTTTAGATACCTGATAAATGCTTCTTTAAACATTATTATTATTTTATTGCAGCTTAAGTCAACAATAAAAATGCATTTGTGGTGCCCTGTGTTTCTGTCCTTCAGTACTCGTTCCATACAGTGTTCATTAGCAGCGTAACCTTTTACTTTAAATTACCACAGAACTCAGTCTGATGCCTGCGAGCCTGACTGAAGGAGCGTGTTGGACCATTAGTCATTCTGCCACGCCACACTGACTAGCAGGTACGCAGTGATTCCTGCCTCCTGTTATCCAGCCGATAGGTCGGCTAGTCAAGCGTGCATCCTTCCATCACGACAGCCAATCGGCCGCCACCTCTGCGGCAGCAGCCCGTCCGGCTGTCGGCTGGCTGCTGCCGCTGAGCTGGCTGCAGGGCTAAAGGAGATGTGACTGCGGCCTGAACTGTGCAACTGAGCAGAAGTGTGAGGCAGATTGGAAACCATCTGCTTCATTTTTCTGTCTCTCTCTCTCTCTGTTCCTCATGTGTCGGTAGCTCACTCTTCCCCCCCCTCTGCTTATTTCTCTTGTTTTCTGTGGGTATTTGTTGTTCTCTGACATACAAAGACCCTATAAACAATGAACAGCCATAACTGTATTCGGCCTAACAAATCACCGCTGCTTTCATTACAGGCCTTATTACGTTTGACCTCTTTATCCTGTCTGTATTGCGGTTAATGTGCTGCATTACTGTATATCCTTTCTCTCGGTCACTCTAAAGTTACTATAAACTGAAGTGGAACTTCATTCTTGTTTGCAAAGTGCACTTTCTTAGCTTTTATGTATGTAGCTATATGTTTGTCCTATTTTCCCATTGTCATTACAGTAATGATCTTCCTTCAGACGTTTATTGAGCACTGCTCTAATACACTGAAGGAGCTCGGCGTTGCAGTGAAGAACATTTTGCAGCAGTTGCTAAAGTTTCCCCTTCTTATGCCCCGTTGGGTTTTTCCTTCTACAGTACACTTCAGCTTGTTCACCTGCGGACGTTTAATTAACTTTGAATTGATTAACAAGTGCACGGCTGGTTTTTAGTTTATTTTTCTTGTTCTGTTGAACATTTCATCATCATAGGCTTAGACTGTATACCCCTGGTGCAAGTCTGTGTGTGTGTGTGTGTGTGTGTGTGTGTGTGTGTGTGTGTGTGTGTGTGTGTGTGTGTGTAACAGTGATATTTGCAGACTGCAGCCTGGGGCCTCTCTTTCTTATAAAACCTCTCCGTCCAACAGCTGCTGTCTAGAATCACTTTATACAATAACAAATGTTTGAGACCAGTTTATTTTGTGATGAGAATGTTAAGTTATCGTCGAAATAACGTACTGTGAGGCCCACGTGAATACACGTGCAAACATGGTAGAAGTCCACCATGTGCGTCCCTGTCGGTGTGTGGCCAGCAGCTCCCATTTTAAGCCCAGTCAGGTGTAAAGTGTCCTGCTGTGAATGAGGCAGGATTATTTGAGACAGAGCATCAATGCTGATTGAATTGGCTGCTCCTGAAAAGCACATGCAGGGTTTCTCCTGACTGATGAAAGACAGAAGGAAGCTGTTGATCTAATTGTGACTCAGGATAGTGGCCTGTTGTCGACGGTGTTGTGGACCAACAAGCTTCCACCAAAACAGCAAAAGTTTCTGGAGGCTAGTTAGTTAATTAACTAAACAGGGGATGAGAACATAGTTTGAATAATTTATTCTGAGGGTGCTTTAAATCTGTTTCTTTAAAGGTCCTGTATCATGTTTTTTAGGTCTAGGGTTTATATGAAAAATTCTAAAAAACATTTTTTAGGCTTTCTGTGTTTTCTGTGTTTCTCAAGCAAGAAGGTTTTATCGAGTGCTGTAAAACAATGCTTTAAATTGCACATTTATCATGATAGGGAATTTAAAGCTTAAACTATAACCCAAAGAAGTGCATGATATGGGATTGGGGACCTTCAACATTACACTTTTTCTCCAAATCTTATACTTCCTGAAAACACTCATATCCCCAACTGAAAGAACAGGAGATATAACACCATGAGAAGAGCTTACTGCTTTAACAAGGTAGAATTACAGCAGTTTTTGCAGCAGAGATTATTAACTATTTATCTTCATGCTACCACGTTACCAAGTTCTCACCTCCTCTGTTCTGTGGTGTAACTTATTATCACTCAACATAGTATATGATATGTGTGAGCTTGTAAAACTGCCCATGATACAGTGACACTTTGGTATCTATAACGTCAACACTTTGCTTTTCTATACTCCAGTATGTATTTTTCTTGTTACCAGCCTTTAGAAAATGTTCATTCAGTGCTTCTCACGACAGTTCAATGTGTGCATTGCTGCCGTGTATAAGCTCCCATGTGTGTATGAAACATGAATCCGTATGTACATGATTGGACACGGCGATTTGTACAAATGATCCCTCCCTTGGGCAGATAAACATTATAAAAGAAGCTGTGTTGCTTTATAGAAACTCATACAGAAGTTGACTTTTACACATCTAATTATCCTTTTTGCTGTTTTTTCTTTTCCCTCCAGTCACAGATGAAGACACCGTGAAGAGATACTACGCTAAGTTTGAGGAGAGTTTTTTCCAGACTTGTGAGAAGGAGCTACTGAAAATCAACACATTCTATTCAGGTATTTGTTCATGTGATGATTGATCCAAGATGCATCAAATCATATTAATAAAAGAAGTTTATTGATACTGACTGATACTGTTGCTTAGTCTGTGTTAATCAATTATCTGCATTGATACATGGCAACATCAAAAAATGTTGATCACATTTTGTCTTGCTCACTTGACTGAAGCAGTGGTTGTCACATTGAGGCGAGCAGGGCCTGCCTGTGTGTATTTCAGGGGCTGAGGGAGTATGCATGTGCCGTGTAACCCGAGACGGAAGCCATAATATATTCGGGTATTCTGGTACCAGGAGGTTGCCTTCTGGTCTTTGAACTTCAGCTCAGAGGGGAAGTGAGAGGCATCTGAACGCAGACAGCGTTTCCTCTAGAGGCCGTTTATTAAACTGCAGCCTCGCCGGGTCAACACAAGGCCAAGGTTGCAAAATTGTTCCAGTTTATAATGATGAGGGATTTATGACAGATGGACGGTTGCAGCAGCAAACAAACAGCGTATGAATCATTGCGGACCTTGTTAGCGAGCCGTTTATTTACTTGAGCACCGAGGAAACTTTGATCCTCAGGACTTTCTCCTCAGACAACAGTGTGTGTGTGTTTTGAGGACTTCCATAAATCAGAAACTTACTGTTAGTTGCTGCTGAAGAGGCCATGTCTCGTTAGTGGTCCTTCATTATCCTGCACATAATGCATCAGACATCCTCCCTTTGCTTAGGGGGGAGCACTTTGTGCAGATGGAAATATAACAAGAGTAAATGGCACTTTTAGGGAAATTAAAACATCCCTAATGGTTTAGAGGCCTTTCATCATTAGGACGCCCTTATTAAATATGTTATTGTCTGTTTATCTGAATGAAGGATACAGAAAAAAAACAGAGCACAACATGACAAAGCAACCACTTAGTTATTTCTGTTGGCACATGTGTGTTTGACAGCAGTAGAGTCACTTCACATTAGTCAGTGAGTTACTATCTCCTCAGCAGACCTGGAGGTGTCAGGTTGGTGAAATATTGTGTATGAAAACAGCAGCATCTCCTTTTTTTTTTTGCTCTCAGGCATCTGGTTTATCTTCTGCACACACAGGGGGTGAAGCAAGGAATTGCTGTTGTGTTGGACAGGCAGCTTTATCTGGTGCCAGTGTGTGTGTGTGTGTGTATGTTGAGCGCTGTGGAGGGATGAGATAAATTGTGTGGTGACTTTACATAAAACACTTGCCTCCACACAGCTCTCTCCCTCTGTCTCGCCTGTGAAAGGGGTCCCGACCCCTCGGAGCTGCACCGCTGCATTGCGCTGAAATCCAGCCTGTTGGACAACACTTCCATCATCGTGGGTTAAACACACACTGGAAAGAAAATACTTTCTTTTGCAGACTGCTGTTTGGAAAGAATAGCCGAGGAAATCTTAAGCCGCCAACACCTGTCTGTTTGAGGCCATGTCCTCTGCGGTGAGGTGCCACCACATTCCTCAGGTTTAGTGTAAACTCCACAAAGTGTCAGGCAGCCGGGGTCTTGACTTTCTCACGCCTCCTGCCGTCGTCATGTGTTCATACGAGTGTTTTGTGGTGACTGCACACATCCTGTAGAAGGAAGAAGAGCTGTGGCATTCCTGTAAGGCAGGAAGTGCGATATCTGGAGAATTTGTGAGGATGTTTGTCTCAAAGCAACAAAGTGTGAAAGTCTCCTGTAAAAAAAAACTCTCAATCACAAATGCTGCTTTTTCTCAGTTTAGGACAGAAAAAGCAGCTACTGAAGTCCCAGTTACTGCGGCTGTCAGTCTGAATGACACAGTTTATGTCTAATGCTTTTTATCTGTGTAGATGCTGTGACTCCAGATCTGTTAAGAGTTTCTATCCCAACTGAAAGATCTCGAAAATCACAGGAGCAGACATGACTTGCACGTGTTAAGCGAAGGTTGAAAAAGAGTTTCAAGCCAAGGTCTTACATAGCCGATATAAGGACAGAAAGAAGAGTACAATAGGTAAGAGTATAAGGACAAGTAAAGAAAAAGGCTTCATCGTTCACTCAGTGATTCTGGGTTGAGAAAACATAAGAGAAAAATGAAGTCTGATCTCTATCAGGAAAGTAGGAGGCTATACAAGGGAAGTTAATGAAATGCAGGTTACTGGTCGGGCCCTGCCTAATCCCCTCCCCTTCACTCTCTCTTTCTCTCCGGGTACATTAACCTATCACTGACCCAGATAATGGTTCCTTACTCAGCAGCATTTACATGTCAGTTCAGCCTAATAGTCTTCATGCTTCAGCTTCCTGGAAGGGACACAACAGAGGAGAGGGGGCGTAGCATTAACTCTGCTTATTATGCTCTTTATTTTAATCATGTTCATTAGATGATTGGTGTTATTAATAAATAGCTTACAATTTAGTTCTTTTATTCACTTTAAAATGCATGTGATTACAAATCCCCTGAGGCAGGAATATCAATTCATAATAAATAAAATTCATTTAACAGTAGATATAGAAGTAAGGCAAGGTTCAACCTGAACACACTCCTTCAACTTTCATAGCTCCAAGTTGTGAATATATGCACTTCACACTTTTTTGATTCCTTTTCTTGTCCTGTAGAAAAGCTTGCTGAGGCCCAGCGACACTTTGCCACGCTGCAGAATGAGCTGCAGTCCTCCCTGGACGCCCAGCGGGAGAGCAACGCTCCCCCCGGGCTGCGGAAACGCAAGACCATGTTCCACCTGTCGCAGGAGGAGCGCTGCAAACACCACAACATCAAGGACCTGAAACTAGCTTTCAGCGAGTTCTACCTCAGCCTCATCCTGCTCCAGAACTACCAGGTGTTAACACACACACACACACACTCGTACAGGGACACCCATGCATACACACATTTAAAAATGCATTCAAAGATGTATACATAGGTATAATATTTTTTGCACTTATTTTCTGAGGATCAATCATCTTTTTTGTAAATGAATGGTTCATTTGAACATTTTCAGATTTTAGTTTGACCATCTGAAAAGAAAAGAAGAAATTTAGAAGTGACATTAATTATATAAGTGGTTATAAAGGATCAGTTTTATTTTTGCAGCACACATTAGCTAAATTGGTTTACACTTCTGCCCTAGAGTCATAATCACATTTTAGCAGCAGTTTGTTTGGAATAGAAACACTGTCTGTCTGTCTGTTGTATGTATAAATCTGTTTTTTTCTCTTTTTTGTGCACAGAACCTGAACTTCACCGGTTTCCGTAAGATCCTGAAGAAACATGACAAGATCCTGGATACTTCCCGTGGGGCCGACTGGCGCGTGGCTCACGTGGAGGTGGCGCCATTCTACACCTGCAAGAAGATCACGCAGCTCATCACTGAGACAGAGGTGCAGGCTCAGATATACACACGTGTACAAATGCTGTTCACGCTGCAGTACACAGACATGTTATGTAAAATAAAACAATGTGTGTGTGTGTGTGTGTGTGTGTGTGTGTGTGTGTGTGTGTGTGTGTGTGTGTGTGTGTGTGTGTGTGTGTGTGTGTGTGTGTGTGTGTGTCCAGACGCTGGTGACCACAGAGCTGGAGGGAGGAGATCGTCAGCGTGCGATGAAGAGGCTGAGAGTTCCTCCTCTGGGGGCAGCTCAGGTCAGAGCAGGTCACACTGGATGTCGCTGATAGGAACTTCATTTGTGATTCTCAGACCTTTTAATAGTACAAAGAATCTCATGAAAAAGTGTGTGTAACAAGCTGCAAGAGAGTGACAATTCAGTCATATCAGCTTTCCCTTAAACTTTATTTTATTTGATTTATTCTAAAATGAGGCTATGAAGTTGCTGAAATCTATCAAGTGTTTCACATAAAAAACGTAGATTAAAAAAAAAACATGAGCGGCTAATCGTGAAAGAGACAAAGATGTTTGCCTTCACTATTGATTTTATAAGTGCCTTTCCGTTGTTGAACAGACAGGATATCTGTCAGGATATCAGAAACCATCGAAGCTTGTGGCATTTTACCCTCCTATTTTATGTGCTTATATGCTATGTGACTGCTGTTCCTACAGGCATTTAATTAATAAATGCTGTACAGTATATTTATGCAGATAAGTAGAGTCCTAGCGGCTTTAAATGGAAATACATACACATTCTATAAGTTGAGGTTATATTTTATTTAATATATATATATCTGTATTGCTCTCTTCTTTCTTCAGCCTGCATTGGCCTGGACAACCTTCCGTGTGGGTCTCTACTGTGGTGTCTTTATCAGTCTTGCCATCGCCTTCGTTCTCACCGGTATGTCATAGACATTTGAATTCATATTTTTTTTATTCCCGGTTATGCACAGTTTGTAATGTATTAGTTAGAAGACAGCTGACAGTTTTGGTAGATTAGGACAAATACCAAACGTGATTGGCAAGTTTTATTGTTTTTGAAGGTTTCGAATGGTCATTTTGTCAGGTGCTGTATTCATCCGCTACGAGAACGTGTGGCCTCTGGTGCGGATCTATCGGGGCGGTTTCCTGTTGATCCAGTTCCTCTTCCTGTTGGGCATCAACACTTACGGATGGAGGCAGGCGGGAGTCAACCATGTCCTCATCTTTGAGATCAATCCTCGAAACAACCTTTCACACCAACACCTGTTTGAGGTCAGAATGAGATGCATGCAAACACATTTCTGGGGTTTTTAAATTGATAATCATGAGTTTTTGAAACCCAGATATAAGAAATGATTACCCTGTAAAATTTACAAAGCAGCTGCTGTATAAATCTAATGTCTGTACGGTTTCACCAGACTGTAGAAATACAAGACATTAATAGTGTGCTCTGAATTATTTAGATTATCTTGGTAATTGAGATTGTGCAGAAGTGGTTTTCTTTTAAGCTGGTCTCTGTTTTCCTGTCTGTTCTGCAGATTGCCGGATTCCTGGGTGTGCTGTGGTGTCTCAGCATCCTCTCCTGTCTCTACTCAGAGTACACCTACCTCCCAATGCAGATCAACCCGCTCATTCTCTACGGCTTCATGGTGCTCTTCCTCCTGAACCCTTTCAAGACCTGCTACTACAAGTCACGTTTCTGGCTCCTCAAGTTACTGGTCAGTCCACTCCTTTATATTAATAACTAGAGACATTTCATCCAGACCTCTGCTACATTAGTTTGCTTAGTTTGACAGAATAGCCAGGCCATTTAATCTTTGGTGCCTACTAATCATACAGAAGTTCTAAAAATGTGTTTAGTAAGGAGTTAGAAAATAGAATCAGGATTCAAAGTTCATGGTTATGCATAGACAAATGTTGACACTAATAACCAGCAGCAGATAAATCTTCTGCCATAGCACTGCCATAGTAAATTAACTGGATGCTGCAAAATGCATTTTTGATGTAAAATGTTTGTTATTCATATAAGTAAATAAATTACACAGCATTTAATAATATATATATATATATATTTATTTATTTATTCATATATATTATATATTCATAAATAATATTCATATATATTATATATTCATAATATATATGAATCAAATCACAAAAATATATAGTATAGGTATTCAAAAATTATGTCTTTTTTTATAGCATATCCCATAACGTGCTTTTTGCAGAATATCAAAAAATAGATATATACATATTTCCATATATGGTGATACTGACTATTGTGCCAAATAAATAGCACCATTCTTTTTACTGTTGTAGATTTCCAACAAAAAAGCTGCTGACATAATTTAAATGTCTGCTGTGTTTGTGTTTGTGTTTGTGCACACGCATGTGTGTGTCTGCCTAAAAATGAATGAAAATGAATGTAAAGCCAACTCAGATATGCATCTCATGTCTCATGTTTACAAAATCCTCCTATGTTACTCTGTTCTTTGTCTAAGCCATGCTACAGGAGCTGTAGGAGGGAGGGTGGGCGTGTGTGTGTCTGTAGGATGTGTGTGTTCGTGTGTAGGGTGTAGTGAGGCAGAGGGCAGAGGGTTGCAGGATAATAGAATGCAGCCTTGTCCCGGGGGAGGTGGAGGCTGTGACTGTGCAATCATTACAGGCGTAGATCTATCAGTATGCTGATGCCCTGAGCTCCTCTGTCCCTCCTCCTCTCCTCACTCTTCATCCCTCCTCCTCCTGTCTGCTTCTCCCCCAGCAGCAGACCCCCTCCTCATATTCTTGTTACTTTCGCAGCTCCCCACAGTATTCAGCAACACTCCCTCAGCCCCCCCCCTCCGCTGGTGCTGCTCCCTAATCAGCCTCAGTCTTGATTGGTCCTCTCTAATCATAGCAACCAACACAGAATTAGGCCAGATATGAGCTGCTTATCATAATTCTCAGACCTGTAGCGTAATGGCATAATCAATAAGTACTTAAGGATATTTCAGGAATAAAGTGGTACCGGAGCAGCCAATCAGTTTTTCTCCTTATTCTCAGCGCTATATAATATATCGAAGCCAGGAGTGGTAATATCTTCAGACAACAAACGTCAGACTGAGGACAAAGGTTCCAGACCTTGGTGCTGGATTACTAGTGTTTGGTCAAGAAATGAAATCCTAACCTCGTCATCTGCAGCAGACTTAGCCTTGAGACATCCTCACAAAGCGGATATGAGTGAGACGGTCAATCGATCAATACAGACCGTGATTGACAGGTCGAGAAAAATATGTAATGAGCTGCGACGTGTAAATGAAAGAATAAATAAGAAAAGATCAATGTTCTTTGACATTTCCAGTGGAGGCAGAGTGTGTGTGTGTTTTTACGTTGGGCGAGCGTACATGTAGAGAGGCATGCAGTCGCTCCTGAATGTCAGATGTGGCCTGCGGGGGTAAATGGAAAGAGTTGTATCACTTTACAGAGCGTGGTCAATAAACCAAGCCCCTGCCAAAGTCATATCCCAAATAACATGCCCATAGAAGCCAAAGCAGGCCACAAAACACCAGCAGGTCTTTTTGTGAGTAAAGTAAACAGATACATAAACACAGGAGCCGAGTGTGACTCATTAAGGTGTTCTGTAGCGTGGTGATAAGACTCCAGGAATAATCCTTTTTGTGCTGCAGATCATTAATAGAGTTTGTTCTCAGCTTTGCACTTCAATGCTGTGTGAATTTAAACTACTTTATTGTTGACTAACGGTTCTCTGAATTGCACCACTTCAATTAACGGAAAAAAGTATGAATGGCTCCGATTTTTTTTATATAAAAAAAATATAAATAAAGGCTAAACTCTAATCATTTTTGAACTCATCTGTTCTGCTCATGCCTTTTTTTTCTTTTTTTTACAGTTTCGCGTGTTCACTGCGCCGTTTCACCGCGTGGAGTTTGCAGACTTCTGGCTGGCTGATCAGCTCAACTCTCTGGTGGTTGTTTTAATGGACCTGGAGTATCTCATCTGCTTCTACATTTTCGAGCTGCAGTGGGGCAACAGCAAGGGCCTGTTGCCCACATTTAAAGGTGAGACATTAATCCTCGGTCTGAATGGCGCTATCTTAAAATATATGTCCTCTGCACCTCTGCCGGGAGATGATATAGCCTTGAACAGCACTGTAAGGCCAGAGAGGAGTGGCTGTAATAATTCAAAAACTTGTAAAAGATTTATAATCATATATGCGGACAATATTAATAACGGCAACGATACCTACATTTCTTGAAAGACTAAAGAGACTCCAGAAAGGGGACTTAACTTCCTGCGTGCGTAAGTGTGTGTGTGTGTGTGTGTGTGTGTGTGTGTGTGTGTGTGTGTGTGTCTGTGTGTGTGTAATAATGCATTGCAGGCACAAAGCATTTATAGCCTTGAGTTTTGAACTTTTCCATAATAATATACATGTAACATTGGCTGTCACAGGATCATACTCATTGTTTCCTAAATGTAGTTTTGGTAATGATTTAATAAGCTCAATAGGTTTTTTAAGCCTGACAGGAAGATCTGCTATGTCATGGTTATTTTGTCTTGGTTCATGTCAAGTTGTGATAACAAAGACATGTGAAACAATGAAAAAGTGACATAATTACTGAATGACACTTAGCAAAGTTAGCAACTTATAACCATGGTTATTGAAAGTGTCTTATGATCAAGTGAAGTGATGTTAGTTGTTTTTTTGCATCTCTTGGTAATCACATTCGACATATTCTTGACCTGTTCGTATAACATAGTTGTGATAGAAACACAAATCTTTTGGCTGGTCACACAAGTTGACCGTGTGCCAGACAGTAGAGTTATCCTGTCAGGAAAAGTGATGTGAATAAGCTTTTAATTGCTGTCCTTCCACTCCACCAACGCTGACACTTTAGCCTCCACGCAGCCAATTAACACGGAGCTAATGGAATGGAAATGTTTGGCCACACGGAGGTCGCCATGTGACTCTCATAATGATGAGCTTTCCTGTGCGAAGGAGAATGTGTGGAGGGCAATAACGGTGGATAAAACAGAACCGTGCACTAATCGGCTTTATTCTATTCTTTTCTTTTTCATGTTTCTACGCCAGACACCGGTAACTACGTCTGCCACAGCTACTCGTACGGTCTGCGTGCCATCATCCAGTGTCTGCCCGCCTGGTGCCGCTTCATCCAATGCCTGAGGCGTTACCGTGACACCAAGAGGGCCTTCCCTCACCTGGTGAATGCTGGGAAATATTCAACAACTTTCTTCGTCGTCACCTTCGCAGCACTGTACGCCACGCACAGAGGTAGGTAGCACGCCAACAGGACACTCACAGGATTATTTTATGTGTCATGTACCTCAGGTAGAAGCTTCAATTTGAGCTGAGTCAGCGTGTTATGGTGAGAGTGCAGCTTTAGTTGAATTTTAAAAGCTGTGAGAATCACAGAGCCAGAACACACAAAACCTGTCTGAATCTGCAAACTAAAGCAACAATATCAGTGTGTCGGTGTTACAGCGGAATGTCGACACACACGCTTCTAAGCTTTTATATTGAGCCGCGCGTGTGTGTGTGTGCTCAGAAAGCAGAGGTGACCTTGAGTGCAAATGCTGAAAGTTGGCCTTGGTTTCTGTTGGTCAGAGCTCAGAGCTTCATGATGGAAATGGAAACGGTTTGTCTAACAGGGACTATGATAAACAAGATTCTGCTCTCAAAATATAGCCTTCAGTCCGAGGGTGAAAGGTTAGAAAGGAAGACTGGAGAAAAGGAGAAGCTGTAAAATACGAAACAAAGCAAGGAAAGGGAAAATTACCCCATTTGATGTCTATGTAGCAGGAGCGAGATTAGTAGAACAGAGAAAAGGAGCGAGTGGCTCCCATTAAAAGTCAACTCACTCTTGTGCTGACAGCTTCACAATTAGTCTGCAATTATTGAGATTCCGAAGCCATATCACAAAGAAAACCATGTTCAAAGACACAGTGCCCAGGCAATAAAAGCCTCCAGCCTTTGTGTTTAGATTCTCCATCAGAGTCTCACAGATATTTGTCTGCGGGGCTCATTTCAAAGCCGTTTCTTTTCAGCCCGTCATATGCTAAAACTCCTCTCAGATGCCAGTTTATATATTTATTAACCGGCAAATGCCAGCCGTGAAACCTCATCTTAACCTTTCAAACCGTTAAATGCTATTTGCCAGCTTGGCTTTATTATTTTCCAATATAAATTTAAATCGATACACTTTCTTCCCACGTTGACCGCCAGTGATCTGATATCGAAAGAACCAGGAAGAGAGCGAGAGACAGACAGACGGATCTGTTTTTTTTTTTTTATCCGCAACTCTGTACGAAAGGCCTCCATTAAACCATATCCTCCTTCCTCCTCTGGTCTGAAGTATGTAGACCCTCGACTAATGGCCTCTCTTCATGTGTTATTCTGTATGAAGCTGTCTTTCATCCCACATGATAATGGAGGCCCCGACTGCTTGCTGGTTAAGTGAAGGAGGGGGATAGACACTTGCACGGATGGTTGAGGAAATTGCCTGTTGTGGATCTATTTGAAGTATCTCCTGGAGAAATATTTTTTTTCTGATAAATGTCGAGCCTTGAATTGAATAGATGAATATCAATATATCCTCCATTCACATATGGAAATTTCAGAAGAACAATCTAATAATTAAAGGGGAGCCTTGGCAGCAATGAAGGTACCAAGTAAATGAGTCGCCTTTACCTCTGATAGCTGCTGCAGCCTCAGTGTGGACAGGACAGACGATGCCTGGAGGAGAAATCAGCAGCTGGTGGTTCTCAGCGCTGACTCAGCTGTAAAACACATCCGAAGTGTCAGAGTCTGGCAGAGCTTCCAGCATCTGTGTCACCTTCATCGCTAAGTTGATCACGGCCTATGTGACTCACCACCTCATTCCTGGAATGGACACATCACACTACGGGAAGGAAAGACCTGAACCATAAACGCAGCAAATAAATCACAGGCTCCTCCGGATCGGATTGAGCGATAGTCTACATCCACAGGCTGTTCTCTGCTGCTCTTGGGGAAACTGATGCAGTTTTGGGAAACTATGACTCTCAATCATTGTTGATGTGGTTTAGCAAACTAAAGCATTCACTTCCGTGCTGTGAGTAACTGATTGTGTTCTGGTATAAAAGTCTAATCTAAGCAGTCGCTCAGATGTCTGTAACCAGAGAGAGATGAAGGAGGATTTCCTGGTTTAGGCAGAATTCCCAAACCCCAAACATACAATGTGAGAGGCCTGCCAACAAAGCAGATGCTTTACACAGGATCAATACAGGCTCAGCTCTATGTAAAGTGGCTTGAGGACTTATTGCTGTTTTAGATGCTGAGGAGTCACAGGCTTATTGCTAATTTAAACCTGAGGGATTTATTTCAGGCAGAGCCAGGAGAAAAGGGTGGTGCACAAAAGCAAGAAAAAAGCAAGCAGAGGGATGGAGTATAATTGTTTATGCAGCACTGTGTTACATCAACAACACAAAAATACACATCTGAAATTATTGGGACCAAAGAGGAACATTAGTCCAGCTGCTCTCTGTGAGAGGTTGTCTTGGAGTTGAGGGACGGAAAAGAATCGAGTTACGCTGCAGCAGAGGAGAAGTAAATTTAGAGCTTATACAGCACAGAGGGGGAGGTAATATTGGAAATAGAGAGATGTACTGTGGAGGGAGGAGAAGACAGCACCAGGGGAAGGTGAGGAAGATAGATATGAAATTCACAGATTTAACTGATATCCAAACACAGATGACGGCAGTAAATGGAGATGGATCGGGAGGGGAGAGGAGAGATGTGTAATTACCAGCCTGGGGCTGCACACGTGCCTGCTGGACTCTGCTAGAATGGAGATGAGCTCTGAGCTGACAGCTTTTATAACTTCATTTCATGCACTGACCCCTTGTTCATTACAAGGAGAGTAATTGCAACACACACACACACAGAAACACCCTCAGTCAAACACACACACACACGTTAACCACCGAAGATGAAAGACGCTGCTCCGAAAAAACCTCTCCCTCTACCCGCCTGAACTCTAATTCACCTCTGCTCGGACCGAACACAGGCGGCTGCACAGGAGCCAGACACAAGCTGTCCAACTTGGAGGTTAAATGCAATAGGATGATGTCGGATATACAAATATATAACAGTACTTATATATATTTTTGGCTGCGGGTGGTCTGCAGGTAGAGGATTCTTAATTACCTTGTTTACCGATGGGGGTTGCTGTGGCAACAGATACAAGAGACCAGTCTATTAGCAGGGACTGATTGCTCTTGCAGTGAACTTGCTCCCATCAGAGGGAAGTGGGCCTGTTGCATAAAATAGGTCTGACTCTGCTGAAGTGCTACATCTCTAATACTCTCTAATATAGCAATTGTGTGGCCATCGCTCGCCTCTAATGAGCATCCAATCAATGTCTATCTCAGCATCTTAAATTTCCTCCTGGCACAGCATCAGCCAGCCTGATGCCGGAGAACAGGAACCGAAGGGTTAAACATTTCACCATCCGGAGAGATTGCGTATGTGTAAAGAGTCTATTGTACAGGACTAAGTTTAATCTACGGCTGAGAATTCCCAGCGTGGCCGCAGGGACGACTCACATCCCATCGCTCAGCTGAAGCAGCGGCACAATGATGCAGCCGTTAACAGGGCAGGACTGTGGGAGAGGAGCAGTAACTCTCCATTAGAAACGTCCCCGCTCTGCTCCCTGGCGTCTCGTTGGCCCGTCGTAGGAAGAAGCAGCGACTAAGACAGATGTGAGCGAGCCCAGCGGTCCGGTGGCCTAGTCTGTGTGAGTCTGCAGTGCTGATTTATAGAGCGGCAGCCACATCCATGAGCCCACACAGACGTCACACACCTAATACATCAGAACAAGTTCAGCTGAGGTCTCCTTCGCTAATAATAATGACAAGTATTTCCATCATTCCTGAAAACAGGCAAGTATAAGGTCCACTGCTGTAATAACAACATATGATTAAACCTGTTAAGAGGATGCAGGGAAACAATTGTATTTGTTTTAAACTTTAGATGAATATTCACATGTTTATTAATTAAAGAAACTGGAACTACAAATAAAGTATTTTTGTTAAAAGTCAAGTCAACATGACAGAACAGCATAGACAGCTGATATGATATACGTACATTAATCTAAATGTGAACATGATGGAAAGCGTAAATTAAACCCTAATATTGTAGGAATTTTCAGAAACTGCCTTGGAACGAACTCTCATGATTTTTGTGATGTAATAGCTTTTTATTGTAATATATAATATATTTTCTAAGTTCAATATTAATGTGATTAACTGTTGTGTCAAGAGCTCCAGACAGAAGTGGAGAAATATAAAAAAGTGGAAACCTTAAATAAACTAATGTATATAATATGAGACCTTTTATTAGAAGTCCACAGGACTGTTATCAATCAGTGTTGGTGTATTTATGACAGCAGGGCTCCCTCTGGTGGTCAAAGTCATGTTGAGCAATGTGAAATTTAAATGCAATTACAGTTTTTTTTCCCCTTTTGTGAGCAGATTCTTCGAATATATTTGAGACGTATTTGGCTGTGTGTTTTTTCCAGAACAAGGACACACGGACGCCGACATGTTCTTTTACCTGTTGATCGTGTTCTCGACCATCAGCTCCCTGTACACACTGATCTGGGATCTGCGTATGGACTGGGGTCTGTTTGACCGCGGGGCCGGAGAAAACACCTTCCTCAGAGAAGAAATAGTTTATCCACACAAGGTAGAGCCTGATGGAAATGCTGTGCATATCTTACACACACAGACACACACACACACACACACACACACACACTAAACCTGTCTCTACTATGCTGTAGGCCTACTACTATTGTGCCATCATTGAAGACGTGATCCTGCGTTTTGCCTGGACCATCCAGATCTCTCTGACCACGATGACCAAGATTCACTCGGTGGGCGACATTGTAGCCACAGTGCTGGCTCCCCTTGAGGTCTTCAGGTGGGTCTGGATGACAGGAAACTGTGTTGTTTACATGTTGACATTGATGAAGTGGAGGAGTGTTAATGTAAATGGGGACAGAACTGCTCGTGTATGTTCAACAGCTAATGATGTTTGTAGCTCATGAGGATAACAGTTACAGCGATATAGAATATTATGACTTTTTTTGGAAGAAATGCTATAGTATGACCTTTTTTAAGCAAAATAGTATAGTATGACCTTTTTTGAGCGACATACTATAAAATGACCTTTTTATTCAAATTATTATAGTATGACCTTTTTTGAGCGACATACTATAAAATGACCTTTTTATTCAAATTATTATAGTATGACCTTTTTTAGGCAACATCGTATAGCATGACCTTTTTTAAGCGATATATTATAGTATGATCTTTTTTTGGGAAACATACTATGATATGACATTTTTTGAGCGAAATACTGTAGTGTGACATTTTTTATTCAAAATATTATAGTATAACCTTTTTTTAAGTGACAAACTATAGCGTGACCTTTTTGGGCAGCATACTAAAGTATGAACTTTTTAGGCCGACATAGTACAGTATGACCATTTTTGAGCGACATACTATAGTATGAACTTTTTTACTCAAAATATTATAGTAAGACCATTTTTGAGCGACATACTATAGTATGACCTTTTTTGGGTGACATAGTATAATATGACTTTTTTGAACGACATACTATTGTATGACCTTTTTTGGGCGACATACTATAGTATGACCTTTTTTACTCAAAATATTATAGTATGACCATTTCTGAGTGACATACTATAGTATGACCTTTTTTGAGCGACATACTATAGTATGACCATTTTTTGGGCTACATACTCTAGTATGACCTTTTTTGAGTGACATACTATAGTATGACCTTTTTTGGGCAACATAGTATGATATGACCTTTTTTGAGCGACATACTATAGTATGACCTTTTTTGGGCGACATCCTATAATATGACTATTTTTGGGCGACATAGTAAGGTTTGATCATTTTTGGGCGACATACTGTAGTATGACCTTTTTTACTCAAAATATTATAGTATGACCATTTTTGAGCGACATACTATAGTATGACCTTTTTTGGGCGACATAGTATAATGTGACCTTTTTTACTCAAAATATTATAATACGACCTTTTTTGAGCGACATACTATAGTATGACCTTTTTTGGGCGACATAGTATAATGTGACCTTTTTTACTCAAAATATTATAGTATGACCTTTTTTGAAAGACATGCTATAGTATCACCTTTTTTACTCAAAATATTATAGTATGACCATTTCTGAGCGACATACTATAGTATGACCATTTTTGAACGACATACTATAGTATGACCTTTTTTGAGCGACATACTATAGTATCACCTTTTTTACTCAAAATAATATAGTATGAACTTTTTGGGGCTACATACTCTAGTATGACCTTTTTTGAGTGACATACTATAGTATGACCTTTTTTACTCAAAATACTATAGTATGATCTTTTTGAGCGACATACTATAGTATGACCTTTTTTACTCAAAATAATATAGTATGACCATTTTTGGGCAACATAGTGAAGATTGATCTTTTTTGGGCGACATACTATAGTATGACCTTTTTTGGGCGACATAGTATAATATGACTATTTTTGGGCGACATAGTAAGGTTTGACCATTTTTGGGTGACATACTATAGTATGACCTTTTTTACTCAAAATATTATAGTATGACCTTTTTTGGGCGACATAGTATAATGTGACCTTTTTTACTCAAAATATTATAATATGACCTTTTTTGAGCGACATACTATAGTATGACCTTTTTTGGGCGACATAGTATAATGTGACCTTTTTTACTCAAAATATTATAGTATGACCTTTTTTGGGCGACATCCTATAATATGACTATTTTTGGGCGACATAGTAAGGTTTGATCATTTTTGGGCGACATACTATAGTATGACCTTTTTTACTCAAAATATTATAGTATGACCATTTTTGAGCGACATACTATAGTATGACCTTTTTTGGGCGACATAGTACAATGTGACCTTTTTTACTCAAAATATTATAATATGACCTTTTTGGAGCGACATAGTATAATGTGACCTTTTTTACTCAAAATATTATAGTATGACCTTTTTTGAAAGACATGCTATAGTATCACCTTTTTTACTCAAAATATTATAGTATGACCATTTCTGAGCGACATACTATAGTATGACCATTTTTGAACGACATACTATAGTATGACCTTTTTTGAGCGACATACTATAGTATCACCTTTTTTACTCAAAATAATATAGTATGAACTTTTTGGGGCTACATACTCTAGTATGACCTTTTTTACTCAAAATACTATAGTATGATCTTTTTTGAGCGACATACTATAGTATGACCTTTTTTACTCAAAATAATATAGTATGACCATTTTTGGGCAACATAGTGAAGATGGATCTTTTTTGGGCGACATACTATAGTATGACCTTTTTTGGGCGTCATAGTATAATATGACTATTTTTGGGCGACATAGTAAGGTTTGACCATTTTTGGGTGACATACTATAGTATGACCTTTTTTACTCAAAATATTATAGTATGACCTTTTTTGGGCGACATAGTATAATGTGACCTTTTTTACTCAAAATATTATAATATGACCTTTTTTGAGCGACATACTATAGTATGACCTTTTTTGGGCGACATAGTATAATGTGACCTTTTTACTCAAAATATTATAGTATGACCTTTTTTGAGCGACATACTATAGTATGACCTTTTTTGAGCGACATACTATAGTATGACCTTTTTTGAGCGACATACTATAGTATGACCATTTTTTGGGCTACATACTCTAGTATGACCTTTTTTGAGTGACATACTATAGTATGACCTTTTTTGGGCAACATAGTATGATATGACCTTTTTTGAGCGACATACTATAGTATGACCTTTTTTACTCAAAATACTATAGTATGATCTTTTTTGAGCGACATACTTTAGTATGACCTTTTTTACTCAAAATAATATAGTATGACCATTTTTGGGCAACATAGTGAAGATTGATCTTTTTTGGGCGACATACTATAGTATGACCTTTTTTGGGCGACATCCTATAATATGACTATTTTTGGGCGACATAGTAAGGTTTGATCATTTTTGGGCGACATACTATAGTATGACCTTTTTTACTCAAAAAATTATAGTATGACCATTTTTGAGCGACATACTATAGTATGACCTTTTTTGGGCGACATAGTATAATGTGACCTTTTTTACTCAAAATATTATAGTATGACCTTTTTTGAAAGACATGCTATAGTATCACCTTTTTTACTCAAAATATTATAGTATGACCATTTCTGAGCGACATAGTGAAGATTGATCTTTTTTGGGCGACATACTATAGTATGACCTTTTTTGGCGACATCCTATAATATGACTATTTTTGGGCGACATAGTAAGGTTTGATCATTTTTGGGCGACATACTATAGTATGACCTTTTTTACTCAAAAAATTATAGTATGACCATTTTTGAGCGACATACTATAGTATGACCTTTTTTGGGCGACATAGTATAATGTGACCTTTTTTACTCAAAATATTATAATATGACCTTTTTTGAGCGACATACTATAGTATCACCTTTTTTGGGCGACATAGTATAATGTGACCTTTTTTACTCAAAATATTATAGTATGACCTTTTTTGAAAGACATGCTATAGTATCACCTTTTTTACTCAAAATATTATAGTATGACCATTTCTGAGCGACATACTATAGTATGACCATTTTTGAACGACATACTATAGTATGACTTTTTTTGAGCGACATACTATAGTATGACCTTTTTTACTCAAAATAATATAGTATGAACTTTTTGGGGCGACATACTATAGTATGACCTTTTTTGAGCGGCATACTATAGTTTGACCTTTTTTACTCAAAATAATATAGTATGAACTTTTTTGGGCGACATAGTAAGGTTTGACCATTTTTGGGCTACATACTCTAGTATGACCTTTTTTGAGTGACATACTATAGTATGACCTTTTTTGGGCAACATAGTATGATATGACCTTTTTTGAGCGACATACTATAGTATGACCTTTTTTGGGCGACATCCTATAATATGACTATTTTTGGGCGACATAGTAAGGTTTGATCATTTTTGGGCGACATACTATAGTATGACCTTTTTTACTCAAAATATTATAGTATGACCATTTTTGAGCGACATACTATAGTATGACCTTTTTTGGGCGACATAGTACAATGTGACCTTTTTTACTCAAAATATTATAATATGACCTTTTTTGAGCGACATAGTATAATGTGACCTTTTTTACTCAAAATATTATAGTATGACCATTTCTGAGCGACATACTATAGTATGACCATTTTTGAACGACATACTATAGTATGACCTTTTTTGAGCGACATACTATAGTATCACCTTTTTTACTCAAAATAATATAGTATGAACTTTTTGGGGCTACATACTCTAGTATGACCTTTTTTGAGTGACATACTATAGTATGACCTTTTTTGGGCAACATAGTATGATATGACCTTTTTTGAGCGACATACTATAGTATGACCTTTTTTACTCAAAATAATATAGTATGACCATTTTTGGGCAACATAGTGAAGATTGATCTTTTTTGGGCGACATACTATAGTATGACCTTTTTTGGGCGACATAGTATAATATGACTATTTTTGGGCGACATAGTAAGGTTTGACCATTTTTGGGTGACATACTATAGTATGCCCTTTTTTGGGCGACATAGTATAATGTGACCTTTTTTACTCAAAATATTATAGTATGACCATTTTTGAGCGACATACTATAGTATGCCCTTTTTTGGGCGACATAGTATAATGTGACCTTTTTTACTCAAAATATTATAATATGACCTTTTTTGAGCGACATACTATAGTATGACCTTTTTTGGGCGACATAGTATAATGTGACCTTTATTACTCAAAATATTATAATATGACCTTTTTTGAGCGACATACTATAGTATGACCTTTTTTGAGCGACATACTATAGTATGACCTTTTTTGAGCGACATACTATAGTATGACCATTTTTTGGGCTACATACTCTAGTGTGACCTTTTTTGAGTGACATACTATAGTATGACCTTTTTTGGGCAACATAGTATGATATGACCTTTTTTGAGCGACATACTATAGTATGACCTTTTTTACTCAAAATACTATAGTATGATCTTTTTTGAGCGACATACTTTAATATGACCTTTTTTACTCAAAATAATATAGTATGACCATTTTTGGGCAACATAGTGAAGATTGATCTTTTTTGGGCGACATACTATAGTATGACCTTTTTTGGGCGACATCCTATAATATGACTATTTTTGGGCGACATAGTAAGGTTTGATCATTTTTGGGCGACATACTATAGTATGACCTTTTTTACTCAAAAAATTATATTATGACCATTTTTGAGCGACATACTATAGTATGACCTTTTTTGGGCGACATAGTATAATGTGACCTTTTTTACTCAAAATATTATAATATGACCTTTTATGAGCGACATACTATAGTATCACCTTTTTTGGGCGACATAGTATAATGTGACCTTTTTTACTCAAAATATTATAGTATGACCTTTTTTGAAAGACATGCTATAGTATCACCTTTTTTACTCAAAATATTATAGTATGACCATTTCTGAGCGACATACTATAGTATGACCATTTTTGAACGACATACTATAGTATGACTTTTTTTGAGCGACATACTATAGTATCACCTTTTTTACTCAAAATAATATAGTATGAACTTTTTGGGGCGACATAGTAAGGTTTGACCATTTTTGGGCTACATACTCTAGTATGACCTTTTTTGAGTGACATACTATAGTATGACCTTTTTTACTCAAAATACTATAGTATGATCTTTTTTGATTGACATACTTTAGTATGACCTTTTTTACTCAAAATAATTTAGAATGACCATTTTTGGGCAACATAGTGAAGATTGATCTTTTTTGGGCGACATACTATAGTATGACCATTTTTGAGCGACATACTATAGTATGACCTTTTTTGGGCAACATAGTATGATATGACCTTTTTTGAGCGACATACTATAGTATGACCTTTTTTACTCAAAATACTATAGTATGATCTTTTTTGATTGACATACTTTAGTATGACCTTTTTTACTCAAAATAATTTAGAATGACCATTTTTGGGCAACATAGTGAAGATTGATCTTTTTTGGGCGACATACTATAGTATGACCATTTTTGAGCGACATACTATAGTATGACCTTTTTTGGGCGACATAGTATAATGTGACCTTTTAAACTCAAAATATTATAATATGACCTTTTCTGAGCGACATACTATAGTATCACCTTTTTTGGGCGGCATAGTATAATGTGACCTTTTTTACTCAAAATATTATAGTATGACCTTTTTTGAGCGACATACTATAGTATCACCTTTTTTACTCAAAATATTATAGTATGACCATTTTTGAACGACATACTATTATATGACCTTTTTTGGGCGACATAGTAAGGTTTGACCATTTTTGGGCTACATACTATAATATGACCTTTTTTGGGTGACATACTATAGTATGACCTTTTTTACTCTAAATATTATAGTATGACAATTTTTGAGCGACATACTATAGTATGACCTTTTTTACTCAAAATAATATAGTATGAACTTTTTGGGGCGACATACTATAGTATGACCTTTTTTGGGCAACATACTATAGTATGACCTTTTTTGAGCGACATACTATAGTATGACCATTTTTTGGGCTACATACTCTAGTATGACCTTTTTTACTCAAAATACTATAGTATGATCTTTTTTGAGCGACATAGTGAAGATTGACCTTTTTTGAGCGACATACTATAATATGACTATTTTTGGGCGACATAGTAAGGTTTGACCATTTTTGGGCGACATACTATAGTATGACCTCTTTTGGGCGACATAGTATAATGTGACCTTTTTTACTCAATATAATATAGTATGAACTTTTTTGGGCGACATAGTAAGGTTTGACCATTTTTGGGCTACATAGTATGATATGACCTTTTTTGAGAGACATACTATAGTATGACCTTTTTTACTCAAAATACTATAGTATGATCTTTTTTGAGCGACATACTTTAGTATGACCTTTTTTACTCAAAATAATATAGTATGACCATTTTTGGGCAACATAGTGAAGATTGATCTTTTTTGGGCGACATAGTATAATATGACTATTTTTGGGTGACATAGTAAGGTTTGACCATTTTTGGGCTACATACTCTAGTATGACCTTTTTTGAGTGACATGCTATAGTATGACCATTTTGAGCGACATAGTATAGTATGACCTTTTTTGAGCGACATACTATAGTATGACCTTTTTTACTCAAAAAATTATAGTATGACCATTTCTGAGCGACATACTATAGTATGACCTTTTTGGAGCGACATACTATAGTATGACCTTTTTTGAGCGACATACTATAGTATGACCATTTTTTAGGCTACATACTCTAGTATGACCTTTTTTGAGTGACATACTATAGTATGACCTTTTTTGGGCAACATAGTATGTGATATGACCTTTTTTGAGCGACATAGTGAAGATTGACCTTTTTTGGGCGACATACTATAGTATGACCTTTTTTGGGCGACATAGTATAATGTGACCTTTTTTACTCAAAATATTATAGTATGACCTTTTTTTGAGCGACATACTATAGTATCACCTTTTTTACTCAAAATATTATAGTATGACCATTTCTGAGCGACATACTATAGTATGACCTTTTTGGAGCGACATACTATAGTATGCCCTTTTTTGAGTGACATACTATAGTATGACCATTTTTTGGGCTACATACTCTAGTATGACCTTTTTTGGGCGACATAGTATAATATTACTATTTTTGGGCGACATAGTAAGGTTTGACCATTTTTGGGCGAAATATTATAGTATGACCTTTTTTGGGCGACATAGTATATTGTGACCTTTTTTACTCAAAATATTATAATATGACCTTTTTTGGGCGACATAGTATAATGTGACCTTTTTTACTCAAAATATTATAATATGACCTTTTTTGGGCGACATAGTATAATGTGACTTTTTTTACTCAAAATATTATAGTATGACCTTTTTTGAGCGACATACTATAGTATCACCTTTTTTACTCAAAATATTATAGTATGACCATTTCTGAGCGACATACTATAGTATGACCTTTTTGGAGCGACATACTATAGTATGACCTTTTTTGAGCGACATCCTATAGTATGACCATTTTTTAGGCTACATACTCTAGTATGACCTTTTTTGAGTGACATACTATAGTATGACCTTTTTTGGGCAACATAGTATGATATGACCTTTTTTGAGCGACATACTATAGTATGACCTTTTTTACTCAAAATACTATAGTATGATCTTTTTTGAGCGACATACTTTAGTATGACCTTTTTTACTCAAAATAATATAGTATGACCATTTTTGGGCAACATAGTGAAGATTGATCTTTTTTGGGCGACATACTATAGTATGACCTTTTTCGGGCGACATACTATAATATGACTATTTTTGGGCGACATAGTAAGGTTTGACCTTTTTTGAGCGACATACTATAGTATGACCTTTTTTACTCAAAAAATTATAGTATGACCATTTCTGAGCGACATACTATAGTATGACCTTTTTGGAGCGACATACTATAGTATGACCTTTTTTGGGCGACATACTATAATATGACTATTTTTGGGCGACATAGTAAGGTTTGACCATTTTTGGGCGACATACTATAGTAAGACCTTTTTTACTCAAAATATTATAGTATGACCATTTTTGAGCGACATACTATAGTATGACCTTTTTTGGGCGACATAGTATAATGTGACCTTTTAAACTCAAAATATTATAATATGACCTTTTCTGAGCGACATACTATAGTATCACCTTTTTTGGGCGGCATAGTATAATGTGACCTTTTTTACTCAAAATATTATAGTATGACCTTTTTTGAGCGACATACTATAGTATCACCTTTTTTACTCAAAATATTATAGTATGACCATTTCTGAGCGACATACTATTATATGACCTTTTTTGGGCGACATAGTAAGGTTTGACCATTTTTGGGCTACATACTATAATATGACCTTTTTTGGGTGACATACTATAGTATGACCTTTTTTACTCAAAATAATATAGTATGAACTTTTTGGGGCGACATACTATAGTATGACCTTTTTTGGGCAACATACTATAGTATGACCTTTTTTGAGCGACATACTATAGTATGACCATTTTTTGGGCTACATACTCTAGTATGACCTTTTTTACTCAAAATACTATAGTATGATCTTTTTTGAGCGACATAGTGAAGATTGACCTTTTTTGAGCGACATACTATAATATGACTATTTTTGGGCGACATAGTAAGGTTTGACCATTTTTGGGCGACATACTATAGTATGACCTTTTTTGGGCGACATAGTATAATGTGACCTTTTTTACTCAATATAATATAGTATGAACTTTTTTGGGCGACATAGTAAGGTTTGACCATTTTTGGGCTACATAGTATGATATGACCTTTTTTGAGAGACATACTATAGTATGACCTTTTTTACTCAAAATACTATAGTATGATCTTTTTTGAGCGACATACTTTAGTATGACCTTTTTTACTCAAAATAATATAGTATGACCATTTTTGGGCAACATAGTGAAGATTGATCTTTTTTGGGCGACATAGTATAATATGACTATTTTTGGGTGACATAGTAAGGTTTGACCATTTTTGGGCTACATACTCTAGTATGACCTTTTTTGAGTGACATGCTATAGTATGACCATTTTGAGCGACATAGTATAGTATGACCTTTTTTGAGCGACATAGTATAGTATGACCTTTTTTACTCAAAATATTACAGTATGACCTTTTTTGAGCGACATACTATAGTATGACCTGTTTTGGGCGACATAGTATAGTATGACCTTTTTTACTCAAAATAATATAGTATGACCTTTTTTGGGCCACATATTATAATATGACCTTTTTTTGAGCGACATACTATATAGTATGACCATTTTTGAGCGACATAGTATAATATGATCCCTTTTATTCTAAATATTATGGTATAAACTTTTTTTGAGCAACATACTTTCGTACATACTTTCGTCTCCTTTTTTCCTACCACACTGGGGGAGGCTGTAGCGCAGGGTTAGAGCAGTTGTCCCCCATTTGGTGGGTTTGTGGTTTGAATCCCGGCTCCTCTGAGTTGCATGTTGTTGTCTCCTTGGGCAAGATGCTTTACCTCTGTTGACCTCCTGAGGTGGTTGTCGCACTGTATATTGCCACCGCCATCAGAACCAGTGAATGAACAGTTGTAGTATGACCTTTTTTAAACAACAATGTATATGGTGGTGGCTGTAGTTCAGAGGTAGTGAAATCGTTCACCAGCTGGTGGGTTGTTGGTTCAATTCTTGGCTTCTCTGAGTTGCATGTCATTGTGTGTTCTTTTTTGAGCAACATACTATAGTATGACCTTTTTTTATTCAAAATATTATATGATCTTTTTTGAGCGGTATAGTTTATATAGTTTAATATAACCTTTTTGAAAAATATACTAAAATTAAAACCTTTTTTGAGCAACATGACATTTTTTACTCAAAATATGACCTTTTTTGAGCACCAAAGTGGGGGGAGGCTATAGCTCTGGGTTAGAGCAGTAGTCTCACATCTGGTGGGTTGATAGTTCAATTTCTGGCTTCTCCATGTTACAAGTCGTTGTGTATTCTTTTTTGAGTGACTTCCTATAGTATGACCTTGACATTGTATAGTATGATCTTTTTTGGGACACATACTATAGTATGACGTTTTTTAAACAATATAGTATAGATACTTATCTCTGATTTGCCTCCAATGGCATGTGTCATGAATGTTTACATTCCGGATGTGCAGGTGTCACTGTGTATCCCTACCACCATCAGTGTGTGTAAATGTATGAATGAACACATGTAATGTGAAGTGTTTTCAGTGGTTGAAAAGGCTAGAAAAGCTCTATACAAATGCAGGCCATTTACCACACTATGAGCTTTTTATTCAAAATATTATAGTATAACCTTTTTTGAGTGACATGCTACATTCAATTCAATTTTATTTGTATAGCCCAGAATCACAAATCACAGATTTGACCCAATATTCTTTACAGCTTGTACAAGAGCAACACAACAACCCCTGTTCTGAGACTCTGAAACCTTCCTAAAAACCCCTTAAACAGTGAATAAAAAGGGATCCCGCTTCCAGGACGGACAGGCATGCAATAGATGATGTGTGCAGATGCATGTATGATGGGTGCAATAATGAATTTAGAACAGGAGAAGTTGAATATAACACCAAATAGAATAACAGAAATAAAATTAATTGTGTGGAGAATGAGGCGACAGGATCCATCACAGCTGCCAGGTGAACCAGGACAGCAACAGACCCTCCAACAATCGAAGATCCCTGAGTGGCTGCACTGCACGGCAGCATGCTTTGTGAGTGAGAGGCAGGACTCTGGGAACACAACAGATTTAAAAAGTACGTCAGTGGGTCATTAATATTACAGGTGTAAAAAAGTTAATTTAGTAATATAATATAGTATGTCCTTTTTTGGACGAGATAGTATGGTATGACCTTTTTTGAGCGACATACTATAGTATGACCTTTTTTTACTCAAAATATTATATTATGACCTTTTTTGGGCAACATAGTGAAGATTGACCATTTTTGGGCGACATACTCTAGTATGACCTTTTTTACTCAAAATATAGTATGACCATTTTTGAGCGACATACTATAGTATGACCTTTTTTACTCAAAATATAGTATGACCATTTTTGAGCGACATGCTATAATATGACCTTTTTTGGGCGACATACTATAGTATGACCTTTTTTGGGCGAAATAGTGAAGTTTGACTTTTTTTGAGCGACATACTTTAATATGACCTTTTTTACTCAAAATATAGTATGACCATTTTTGGGCGACATACTATAATATGACCTTTTTTGGGCGACATACTATAGTATGACCTTTTTTGGGCGACATAGTGAAGTTTGACAACTTTTGAGCGACATACTATAGTATGACCTTTTTTACTCAAAATATTATAGTATGACCTTTTTTGAGCGACATACTATAATATGACCTTTTTTGGGCGACATAGTGAAGTTTGACAACTTTTGAGCGACATACTATAGTATGACCTTTTTTACTCAAAATATTATAGTATGAACATTTTTACTCAAAATATTATATTATGACCATTTTTGAGCAAGATGCTATAATATGACCTTTTATGGGCGACATAGTGAAGTTTGACCTTTTTTAAACGACATACTATAGTATGACCTTTTTTAAACGACATACTATAGTATGACCTTTTTTGAGCAACATACTATAGTATGACCATTTTTGAGCGACATGCTATAATATGACCTTTTTTGGAAGACATAGTATAATATGAACATTGTTACTCAAAATACTATTGTATGACCTTTTTTGGGCGACATACTATAGTATGACCTTTTTTACTCAAAATATTATAGTATGAACATTTTTACTCAAAATATTATATTATGACCATTTTTGAGCAAGATGCTATAATATGACTTTTTATGGGCGACATAGTGAAGTTTGACCTTTTTTAAACGACATACTATAGTACGACCTTTTTTGAGCGACATACTATAGTATGACCTTTTTTGAGCAACATAGTATAATATGAACATTTTTACTCAAAATATTATATTATGACCATTTTTGAGCGACATGCTATAATATGACCTTTTTTGGGCGAAATAGTGAAGTTTGACCTTTTTTGAGCGACATACTTTAATATGACCTTTTTTACTCAAAATATTATAGTATGACCTTTTTTGAGCAACATACTATAGTATGACTTTTTTTGAGCGACATACTATAGTATGACCTTTTTTACTCAAAATATTATAGTATGAACATTTTTACTCAAAATATTATATTATGACCATTTTTGAGCGACATGCTATAATATGACCTTTTTTGGAAGACATAGTATAATATGAACATTGTTACTCAAAATACTATTGTATGACCTTTTTTGGGCGACATACAATAGTATGACCTTTTTTACTCAAAATATTATAGTATGACCTTTTTTGAGCGAGATACTATAGTATGACCTTTTTTACTCAAAATATTATAGTATGAACATTTTTACTCAAAATATTATATTATGACCATTTTTGAGCGACATGCTATAATATGACCTTTTATGGGCGACATAGTGAAGTTTGACCTTTTTTAAACGACATACTATAGTATGACCTTTTTTGGGCGAAATAGTGAAGTTTGACCTTTTTTGAGCGACATACTTTAATATGACCTTTTTTACTCAAAATATTATAGTATGACCTTTTTTGAGCAACATACTATAGTATGACTTTTTTTGAGCGACATACTATAGTATGACCTTTTTTACTCAAAATATTATAGTATGAACATTTTTACTCAAAATATTATATTATGACCATTTTTGAGCGACATGCTATAATATGACCTTTTTTGGAAGACATAGTATAATATGAACATTGTTACTCAAAATACTATTGTATGACCTTTTTTGGGCGACATACAATAGTATGACCTTTTTTACTCAAAATATTATAGTATGACCTTTTTTGAGCGAGATACTATAGTATGACCTTTTTTACTCAAAATATTATAGTATGAACATTTTTACTCAAAATATTATATTATGACCATTTTTGAGCGACATGCTATAATATGACCTTTTATGGGCGACATAGTGAAGTTTGACCTTTTTTAAACGACATACTATAGTATGACCTTTTTTGGGCGAGATAGTGAAGTTAGACCATTTTTGAGCGACATACTATAGTGTGACCTTTTTTACTCAAAATATTATAGTATGACCTTTATGACCTTTACCTAAAAAGAGTACCTGGTTACATTTTGCCTGTAATTGCCTTATCTTAATTTCCTATAACAAATTATATGTTTATTGTTGACCTCTTGGTTAGTTTGTATTTTGCGTGTATTTTGACAATAACAAAAAAAAAATCATCAAATCAAAAAAAAAGTAAAAACTCTGCTCATCAAAAGGGTGGCCCACCCCACAGCCATGCAGAGTGAGTTCTTACTCGTCTTCTTCTCCTTCATCTCTGCAGGCGTTTCGTGTGGAACTTCTTCCGTCTGGAGAATGAGCACCTGAACAACTGTGGTGAGTTCCGTGCAGTGCGGGACATCTCTGTGGCACCGCTCAACGCCGACGACCAGACGCTGCTGGAGCAGGTGATGGACCAGGAAGACGGCGTGAGGAACCGCTCAGGCAAGAAGGTCTGGAAGAGATCCTACAGCCTGTCGCTCCGACGCCCCCTGCTGTCCTCCTCACAGTAAGACACAACAAACACGTCACACACTTCAGCCATGACCCAAAAAGGCAGAAAAAAGCACAAATTACTATAGACAAAAAAAACTATAATAAATCGAGGATATCTGCAGGTTGTGAAAAGTCACATTAGTTTTAGTTTGTGGTTGTCAGGTGAAAAATTCCTCAAACTGTAAGTGAGAATACTTTGAAAAATTTCACTGCAGGAGGCTTTTTTAACATTCTGTCCAGCGGGAGAAGATATTATAACGTCTGACTTAAATAGATATTGGAAAACAGGAACTAGAACATGAGAACTTCAAATGATGACGATTGGTACTTTTTTTCCAGGAAGTAGAAAAGGTCAAATGTTTATATAAATAGACCTAAAACATATTACATAACAATGTCACACATCCAGATACACCGCAAAAACTGAAACAAGATTAACAAGATATCTTGTTTTCAGTGCAATTTCTAGTAGAATTTTTATATTCCACTGGCAGGTAATTTATCATTTTTGTGAGATTTGGGGTCCACTCCAGACAATTATGTGTTCTCCATGAAAAATCACACTTTTCATTATCAAATGAGTTACAAAATGAATGAAGAATATAGACATTGCCAATGTTCGAAATATTGAATTTTCATATGGAAATCATTGAAATGACTAAAACCAAGAGAGGAACCTAACATAAGGTAAATTATCTGCAAGAGACATTAGATAATTCAACTTAATAATAATGGTACTAATTGTACCAAAAACAAGAGCTTTTAGCTGGTAAGATTTCAGTTTTTTCAGTGTGCAAATATCAACGAATGTACAACATAAACCAACCGTAACAGAAATGTGGAAATGAAACCAAAACATCACAATAATCTCTGATCCTCTTTTCTAGATCGAAAAAGGACACAAAGGTACTAATTGAAGACACGGATGATGAGGCCTTCAGCTGATTCCACAGCAACAACGCGCGCACACACACGCACACACACACACACACACACACACACACACACTATACTTATAAGGACCCCATTAACTAACACTGAACCTCAGCCCTTCTCTCCTGTCGATGGAAGTGAAACTCTAACCCTCAGTCTTAACATTTGAACCAGTGAGGACATCAGACTGCCTTCACTTATGAGAATTTACCTCATCTCCACATATTTGTGAGGTCTTTATAAGTATAGAAACATACACCATAATGCAGAAACACACACAGATAAAACCTGCCGAAGCACAAGCATAGTGTAATATCGCCACAGTGGAGAGAGCTGGAGCCACACAGCCATACAGACGCCAAGACAAGACCACACTGCCCTGGGATTATCCTCTTCCTTTGTAAACTCTTTA
Source organism: Eupleurogrammus muticus (assembly GCA_036785175.1). Classification (NCBI taxonomy): domain Eukaryota; kingdom Metazoa; phylum Chordata; class Actinopteri; order Scombriformes; family Trichiuridae; genus Eupleurogrammus; species Eupleurogrammus muticus. The sequence goes on from JAYKQN010000006.1 coordinate 13,108,301, forward strand.
CTTTGAACTGTTCCTTTAGATCTGTCTTTACTTTTTTCCTGTATTTAGTTAGGAAAATCTGCATAGTTAGGCTACACACGACTGTTTCTGCGCCTTTTGAACTACACTAGGATCAACAGGGGGAAAACAAGCCAATCAGAAGACTGAATACTAATCAATAAAATCCTGAGGAAGGACTCGACACATCACACCATATCAAACACAAATCAACTGGTTTCAGCTTGTTGATTCTTTTTATACTCAATCTTTTTTGGGTTGGTTTATTGAGTTTTAATAAAATCAGTGTACGATCATAACCCTGGAGGCACTTGCAGGAAAAGTGCATTTGATACACAAACATGGAGGGGGAAAAATGTACTTGTACGCAAATGGGATGTTCTGATTCAAACATTTCTAGTCTGTGAATTTGCTTTTTATTGTATATATTTTGATGTGCATTACTACTCTATTGTAGTCGTTAAGTACTTCTACATGCGTTGTTTATACTAGTGAGACTAGTTTGAGCATCCACACAATGATTGTTGATGTATTTTCTAACATTTGGAATGTTTTTTTTCTTCGTTAGACTTGTGCCACGTTTCTACTAAACTTATAGTTAAACCTCGATTTAGCCTGAATCTCAGATTAGTGCAAAAATTCGGTGTGATTCATGGTGTCACGTCCTCTTAAAGTGCCCTGTTAGCTACAGCATATGTACGTGCTTTGCTGTTCTTTGTATTAACTTGCCAAAGCTTTATTTTTATGAATGTGTCTGTGGCTAAAGTAACTTTATCCATCCAAGCTGCCTGAGCGAGAGGCAAAAGGAAACTAAAACCTTTTAAAAATTTTAAAGATTATTATTATAATTGTATTTCATTTAATATTTTAATTTAAGAATTTGAATTTTTTTTATTTTTATAAACATATGTGTTTTATTTGGCAGTTTTAACAGGCAGGTTCTGTCTTGTAGGAATCAGAGTAATATGACGAGTTACTAGTATTACTGTCAACATCTGTGCAGAGCAGACAGATGTGATGTGCTGCTGCAGATATGAAGTCGAACAGTTAATGAGTCAAAGTTGTGAGTGAATGTCAGTGGTTCTCAGACTGGGAGTGGGACCAGGAAGGGAAAATAAACAAATCTGATTCTGAGTGCTGAGACTCGGATCAAGATTTGTTCTAACGGCAAAAAAAATTGAGCAAAAAAAAAAAAAATGAACCTTTTGGTCAATAATAATAATAACCTTGTAACTGGTAACCTTTGCAGAAACACTACAAAATTAAAAGTGCAGTTAAAATTCCTTGATTCTAAGGTAATGAAATTCACTTTAATGGAAATGTTTTCACCGCCCAAAATGAAGTGTAACGTAAGTCATTATCTAAAAAACAATGGGGGTAAAAATGATTTGGACTACTGTGAACTAGTTAAATCCTGTATATCTAGTACAACTAGGAACGAATTGTGCTGTCCTATTAGAATCTGATTGTAATTTGAAAAGAAAAAAAGGAAGGTGTGTTCTCTGACTTCCAGAGGAATGATGCCATCTCCAGTGCTTCGTGTGCTTATCTCCGCGCTGTGCTCTCGTTCCTCCCTGTGGCGACGCCGTGTCACCACCAGCCGGTCATGAGACGAAGCCCAGAGAGCTGCAAGACAAACACGTTAAAGAAAAAAACCTGCTCTTGCTACTTTTTTTATTTTATTTTCCCCCGTAGCGGCAAAAAGACTGAAAGGCCTCTCTTGTGTGCAACGAGCTCCACATGAGCTTTGTACAAGGGCATACATCTCTCTCTCTCACACACACACACACACACACACACACACACACACACACACACACACACACACACACACAAACACACAGCCCACATTACCTCTCTACCACTGTCCTGTGTCAGAGAGCACACAGTTTTGTAAAAAGGCTCAGTTGTCTTGCCTGCATGCTGCTTTGGTTTTACATTGTAAATAGATCTTAATTTATTTTACATGATGTGTATATTAACAATCATTGGAGCCGCCGTGACAATGATTGATTTCATACGTTGCCATTTTTTTGCTCCGAGACAAGCAGTATTTTGTAGGCGACGAGGAGCTATTTTGATTGTTCACAATCCTGCACTCTTTTTTCATGTGTAAATCTGTTGAAAATGTGTTTGTATAAAAACAAAAAAAATAGAAGATAGAAAAAAAAAAAACCTTAGAAATGGAGACATGTGATTGCTTGTACCTGTTCTGTGATTCCTTCTTGTTTCAAAGCTCCATCATCTTCCGGTGGGGGGAGACGTCAGGACAGATTCCTGTATCCTAAAGCTGTAATACTGTTTTTTGTTGTTTTGTTTCACCAATTGTACATTTTTGTGGATGTGCATGAAAAAAATGTGGTGGATGTTGTTGCAGACAGAAGCACTTTGACATACTGCAGGCCACGGGCACAGATCCTGACCCCAGATCTGCACGAGCGCCTCACGCAGACCTGGGATCTTTTCATTCGCTCGCTGGAAGCAGTTTTGAGATGCTTCTCTGTGATAAACGCATCGTTTTAGTGACCAGTGTTTGTCCACTGACCTATAACCCGCCCACGAAAACAAAAAACAGGGTTATTTTGTACAGTTTGTGTTCGATGAGACGAGCTTGTTTTCCACCGCTTGCTGAAATTCCTCCCATGACGTTAAAGTGCTTAAAGCGTGTGCATCCTCGCCCCTCCCTCTCTTGATGTTGTTCGTACCCTTTCTCTAATCTAGCTGAATGTGATAGTACTTGTAGTTTCGTAGATGGATGTTCTACTTTGATAAAAAAAGATGATAGAATAAATACATTGTGGCTAAATGTGATTTTAAGAGACTAAAGAAGGAGAATTGTCTTATAGTCTGAAGCATCCTCCACCCCCAAAATCCCTTTTACAGAGTAGTTTGTACATGTCGAGTGTATAACACTGTTCTATGATGGTTTTCCTGATGGTATTTGTATTTATGTAAACACTTTGGTGATCCTGTCATATCTGGGTTTTATAAACCACGATTATTTTTAAAACTCGCTCTGCCTCTCGCCTCTTTTTCTTGTTCGCTCTCTCTGACTTTTTAGCATCGCACAGTCGCCATGTTTTGCATCTTCCCTTTTAAGGGGCTTTGATGAACCGATGCACGCTGAGGTACTTACACATCAACACGCACGTACTCGCAGCGTCTTCTTCTGCCATTATTAGCCGCTCCCCTCGTTCTTAATGTCAGTAAGCCTGAAAAAGACTAGAACCGTGACAAGAAGCCTCCTGCTGTTTAGACATTGACCTCCTTCACTTTTTAGTATTTTCACTCTGGTTTTTAGTGACAGGCCCTGACAAGATTTCTTTCGACAGGACAGACAATTCTTTCAAAAGAAAAGAAGAAGAAAAAAAGGTTGAGGGACTTCAACATAGAGCAGGGGAGTCAACATCGATCTAGTCTACAGGCCAAATAAAGCGCAGTTTGATCAGTAGAAATTAAAAAGGTATAAATAACATCTACGAATGTCTCATTTTTATGTAAATAAATCAATTATAAATACACAATTATGTAATCCACAATTAAAAAACAGGAGTTTTTGAAAACATGAATTAACCTAAATTATCTGCCAATAATCCACTCTGTATTAAATACACAGTATTTTACCCTGATATTTAATTTTTTGAGGTGCACTGAACTAGTCTTCTCCTGCCTTACAAACCATTTACAAATCAAAACTGAATATTTTTTAATCGCTTGATCACTGTCTTCACATTTCTGTCATTGTCTGAGGAGACAGGACCTGGTCCATTTGTTGTGACACTGGTACAGTCAACCGATGGTCTGGATTGGAACCTTCAGCGGGCCAGTTCTGGACCCCCCCCCCATGCCATAGAGCTTTTATCGGTCAGATTTCATCACATCCACAGCAACGAATGGGCTGAGTGAATCAGCCTAAAAATCTCACTCCTCAGCAAAAGAAAGAGTTATCGGTTAAATTTGCGACATGTTCATTCAGATATAAAATTCGACTTTTGATTTTTGACCGTGGATACAGCAGTTGGGTCCTTTAGTAGATTTTCTGGAATATTTATTTACATCACACATGGTCTTCCTCAGCAGATGGTGGTGTCCTAAGGAATCTAAATCTCAGTTTTTAAGCAAACACAAGACAGATCCTGGAAATGCTTTGTTGCAGGGTGAACTTTATCTGCTGAGGAAGATCGTGTCGTACAACTGAAAGCTCCAGAGCAGCAAGTACAGGACCTTGTGGTTTGATAAATTTGTCAACATGTATAAAAACAAATGCTACACCCAGCAGTTTGTAAGCGCTGCATCCGCTGCGTCTCCAGAGCCGAGAGACAGAAAACCTACCGATCAACGTCTAAGAAAGTCACAACTAGGTTGTTTATTTCATGATAACTGATACAGGATAAATGTTATACATTCTATTTTAACACTGATATTTTGCTTTTATTTTCAATGTCAGTATGCAAAAAAAAAAAAAAAAAAAAAAGACAATGCAAAGTAAACATTTGGTGAAATCATGAATATGATACATAATTTGAACGCTTCATCAATATTAAACCAATTAATTTTAAGGACTCCTTGTTGCCCTGGTGATAACTTGTTTAGCTACAACACAAAAAAGGGAAAAATACAAAAAAAAATGCAAACATCAAGAGTTGGCTGACAGCAAACACTGTAAATAACCACATGATCTTTAGATGTATCGACGTGTAAATGCATATATAAAAACACTGGATCCCTGTTGTATATATGCACATACAGTAATAATGTCATTACTAGAGTTGTGGAGCCTGTACTGGACATACAAACAGACAAACTGAAGAGAGCAGGATACACATACATACACACGTTACCATTATCTCTGCATATAAACCAACCAACCAACAAGCAGAAGGCTCTCTGGCTTTGAAGCTAAAAACTACACTTGACCTTTTTTTTTCTTTTTTTTTCCATTTTTTAAAAGAGAAAGAAACAGACATTCACATTTCTGAAACAAATTTCCATGATCTCATAACTTCTTGCCTGAACAACCGTCTCCGTCCATCAGTCTTAGAACTCTTAGTGTGACCGGAGGAGCCAGGATGATGAGGATGGGGATGAGGATGATGAGGATGCGGAGGGTGAGATGAGCTCCGTTTTTGTGCCGTCGTGTCCGACTCGTCCCGAGCGGACGCTCACTGATTACTTCACCGACCGCCTTGGTCCTTTTCCTCCACGCCGTCGCTCCTCGCCGTGCACTCATTCACTGACTCACTGTCCACAGGTCAGAGTCCGCGTGTGTCTCTGCCAGTTTCTTCATCCACCATAGAGAGTGAATGAGTGTTGTGGAGGAAGGTGGAGAGGTGGGACTGCAGCTGTGTATCTGTGTTTAGTGTATGAATGTCCTGTACGTCCATGCATTTACCTGTGTGCGCGCGTCCGTCTCTACGGCGACGCCGGCGCTCTGCTACCACTGTAATGAACTTGGTATCTGTTGACCGCCTGCCCCTTCACCTCGGTGGACAGGCAGGTCGTCTTGCAGGGGATCATGTCCTCTTCCTCCTCGCCCATCAGCCAATTCTGCACCGAGCGCTCGGCCGAGGCCGTCACGTGATTGGCCAGCCAGCCCTGGTGCCACTTGTCGAAGCGTTCGTGCTGGTTCGCCGCCACTCTGTGCTGCGACTGCAGGGAGAGAAAAAGACAGACACCAAAGAGGATTTAACGGTTTTGAACAGCAAACCAACAGCTGGAATTAAACGCAGACGTCTCCCCGTACCTTCCTGGCCTTGACCAGCGCTCCTCTGCGGTACATGTAGTCCTCAGAGTTCATGACAAACACCATCTTGTGGGTGTTGAGTTTGAAGCGGCAGTCCAGGCTGCCGGCGTTCTCCACGCCCAGCTGGCGGTGCCACTCCCTCCGGCAGCGCATCGCCTCCACCTGACGCACCTGCCAGCGACGGAAACGCCGCAGGTTCCTAAGAGAAGACGATGAGAGAAGGCTTCAGCTGTTGATTTAATCTCATTAGAACAGAATTAATTATCCTCAGTTTTGAGCGAACTGAGCAGCAAGTCTTGAGTTTGAATCCCAGCTGGTTATTGCATGGTTCCCCTTTTACTTCACCTGACTTCAAAAAACTTAAAAAATAAATAAATAAAAAAATATCTTTAAAGAAACATATATTCTAAGTTTATCTTTACAAAAATGTGAGATGACACTGGATCTCTAACAATGTGACATAAAAAAAATGGATATGGGACAGAAACTTTGCATCAGAGCACACTTCACATTACTGTAATAATGAGAGAAACAGGAAGAACTTTAATGAATAATGGACTTCCGTTGTGTAGTTTGTCAGACCAGATCCCATCTGTCTAAAGCATCGCTCCCTCCTTGTACCAAGTACAAATCAACTTTAGGATCGGATTCACTCCTTGAAAAATATTTTGTTTTTTCAAAACTATGTCAGAAGTACATTAGTTTAATATTTGGTGATGGGATATTAATTTATAAAATAAGTTTGAAAACCTTGCATATATGCAAGATGTATCTACAATAAACTTAAAAGTAAAAGCGTACTCTGCATATATATTCTTAAAAGTTGTTTCAAATATTTAGTAGGAAGGAAAGGAGAAGAACAAACTACCCGATGCCAGAGTGTGGATGTGGTTTGGCTGAATTAGATAAACAAGACACATGCCTTTAAATTACAGAGCTTTCAATGAAACATGGTCCGTTGAGTTTTAACCTTTTGAGTGGAATTACTGGTCTTGTGGCCACTTGGGGGCAGTAGAAACAAGTTGTGGAGAAAACATTGACATAGCTGTTAGTCACTTATTGACACATCCAGCAGTTACAGAACATAAACATTCATTCTGAAACATGTTTCTGTCCACGTGGTGGACGTACGTGTAACGTATCCTGTTCCTCATCTCTTCATCTCCACTAACTCCTGAGGGAAACAGCTGACTCCTCCATGCTGCACTATGAGGCCTTTTGTATTCTCCAGCTCTGCATCATCTGACATAGTAGTGAGGGAGTGAACATTGAATCAAATCTAAATTCGACCAACAGACAAAACCTAAAAGTTGCAGCTTAATGTTGAGCTGTAACTTGCGATGAAGCTGCATAAAGCCGAGCAGAGCCGCCTGCAGTCTGCTGATAATTCTCTGCAGGTTCAACCATAAGTGATGCCTTTTGATACACTTGTATTATTAAAATATTGATCATTGCTACTTTAAAGCCTGAGGCGGCGGGTGGAGATGTATCTGTTGCAGCTTTTAAAGGCTCTGTGTCTGAACAACTACGTCTTTTCAATTTCTTCTGTTCCGCATCCTGAAGGTCGGGTTTTGGGACCAATTTTGTTTCCTTTACACATGCTTCCCCTTTGGGTCCGTCATGCGCAGACATGTCGTCTCTTTTCATGGTTATGCTGATGATATGCAGATGGTCCTGCCTGTTAGACCCTGGAAGGACGAGTTCACTAAACGGTTGCCTTTGTGTTGTCAAAACAGAGATGTCAAAACATTTTCCTCGGCCGAAATCAAACAAAACAGAAATTATCGTCATTGGGTCCCAGCACATGGCAAAACAAATTCTGCCACCTGCTGGTTCCCTGTTGGATCGGACGAGGCCTGAATTCTGGTGTCTGCTTTGATAGAAATTAAAGTTTGGAGGAGCACATGTGCAATCATGTTCCTATCATCGTAGAACACAGGGACCATTTCACAGATCTCCATCTCCTCACGTCTGGATTATTGCAACAGTCTGTTTACTTGTCTGCACCAAAAGAATCTATTGATCCACACCAGACTGTGCAGAGCTCGGCTGCCAGGCTTTTAACCAGAAACAAGAGATGTGATCACACTCCTGTTTGAGCCTCTTTGTGCTGGCTTCCAGCATGTTTTCGATTTTTAAGACCTTACGAATCACTTTCCTAGTGTCTTCACTTCCTGCTACATCTGACAACTTAGAGCCGTACACGCCGCTGCGTTCTTTGTCTGGACCAGAGGCCCAGCTCAAGACTAAAGGGAACAGTGTTTGCAGTCAGGGCCCAGAGGCTCTGGAAGGATCTGCCCATGGAAACGAGGTCAGCGGAGTCACTGATGGCTTTTTAAAAAAAAATAAAATCAAAAATACAATTGATGCAATTACGCCGTAATTTGATTTGAAACATTACTAAAAATAAAGATATATATACTAAAACTACTAAGAGAATATGAAGATATAACAGTCTTGATGTCAGACAGTTGGCTCGTCTTTCGGCTCTTGGCAAGTACCAAGCGGAGGTTTGATGCTGAACTTAAAATGTTTCTCCTAAACTGTGAGTAAACAAAAGATAAAAGAATTTAAATTCACAGTCTGAAAAAAGCATGTTATCAGCAGACATTATTACTGTTGGAATTAGGCAACGTTACAAGTTTGGAAAGTCTGGCTACATTTTTTAAACACTACAGTCTTCATTATATACAGGTCTCAGGCCCCAACTACACAAATCTTTATAATTGTTTTTTTTATCCACACACATTCCTATCCAACACAGCACTTATCTGGAGATCTGTCACAGCAGATAAACAAGTGGAGAGATTCAAAAACATCAGATTGAGTAGATTAGTGTAGCGACCCCAATCCAGATCTTTTTGTGCTGGTCAAACTGACGCATTCTGACACGTCTCAGGTTATTGTCTGTGCTCTCGATAGTTTAAACAGCTGAATTCACGATTACTGCATGTGTGTGTGAATCACTCCCATTGCTTGGTGTTCAAAATGTCCTTAATGATGGTTATTTGACATTTTGCTCATCACTACTGGTCTGGTATCACCGGCTTTCAGGAGGATGGTGTTCATGTCGAGGTCTCTGTGTAGTCTGAGATATTTGTCGATCGGATCGACGTGTGGAAGAACCGGTGGACAAAAATATCCAGATATGCAAGAGGTGAAATGCTGCTCTCCGCTCAGTTCAGAGAAGTTGGCTGAGTTTTACACATGATACTTTTAAGTCTATTTCGTTGTTTTCGTTGTCCTTGCTTTTTCCTACACTGAAATGTCTCCTTTTTAAAAACTGACGATTATATGCATTTGAGAAGCATCTTGTGGATTTTTTGAGAATTACAAGTGCAGAAGTCGAATGGTGCATGTTGAGTGAATCCATCATACCTGGGCAGGAACACAGGTTTGAAGAAGTAGCCTTCTGCTTGAGAACACAGACTGGACTCTGTTCCTACAAACTGTTCCATATAGCTGGACAAACACTGTGGGATGAAGACAGAAATAACACGAATGGGAACACACGAGTAGTTTGATCACATTATTAAATCTGATGTTTGGGTCTGTAGGAGAGGTGAATATTTAAATGGTTTAAGGTGTGTTTACCTGAACATCTAAGGGGTCATCAGCCTGGGCCTCCTCTGTGTCCAGCAGCTCAATGGTCATCGTCACATCACCCTTGTTCTGAATAAACATCACCTGGTGATACAAGAAGAACATCAAATCAAATACAAATGTCTTCAGCTAAACAAAACCACTAATGCTTTAAGTTCATACAGAGAAGATTAATTTTTGCAGCGTTTCTCCTTAATGCAAACCACTACTGTTTTTTTTAATGGGAAGAGATGAGAGGAGGAGAGTGGAAACATCAGTCTGATCAGTAAAAAAACTAATGTTATGAATAATGTGTTGTCAGGCATAGAGCACACTGAGGAAAGCGGACGCCACCATCCTCTACAACCAGCTGCTCACCCTGTTTCACACTGCCTCGTCCCCCGAGTCAGAAAACCAGAATACAGCACGTGTCTATGCATTTATGACTCATATCATGTTACTATGAAAGGTTGACTCTCTGAAAGTGAAAGTTTCCCCCTCCACTGCTAGAACTTCATCCTATAAGAGACACTAACCCTTGTTACAGAGACCCCGCAATTATGGTGCAAAGAAGATTTTCACATTGACCCAAACAAAGCCAGAGTAACGCCACCCTTTTGTGTGATTTTAGACGCCATGCCGAGGTTCTAGAATCAGAATCACAGACGTGACCTGTGACGCCTCCGAGTATGTGTCCAGTGTGAGCTGTACCATTTGCGTCGCTGAATCAGCAGATATTTTTAACCCCTTTCGCTTCTCTCATTTACCATGAAACCTTTTTCAACTCTGCCTGATGAGCATACATCCATGATCAGTCATCCATGGCACTGACAGCTGTCAACATGTTGGATACAACATGTCTACCCAATCAGAGCTAGAATGAGCCAACAAGAAGCTACGTAGAAACCAGACCTCAAGTATCTGTTCTTTTACATCAAAAACTGTTGATGTAAAAATTAACAATAACTTAAATAATAAACAAATAACTAATAACAACGCAAAATTATCAGCTGTGATTTTCATTTTTTGCAGTTTTCCTTAACGGCTCAATGAAGCCAATGTATAGCATGTTTCTTGTTAACATACAGGACTACATTTGAAATCAATTCTTAGGTGTAATTTTTCATATGTGTATTTAATTTATTGATTATTTAAGTTATTGTTGTAGGTATGCTATAACTGTTATTCACTGAAACTTTTGAACAAAATCTTGAATGAAATTGAAATCCTAATATTAATACATTTTTTTCTTAAATTTCTAGTAGAATCATAGAGCAGGATAGGTTGAAAGGACTTTAGCAGGCTACAAGGAAACGTTCTGATGTTTTTGAGAAGTTAAACTGCTCGTTCTGAGTTAAATAAACTGTCAGTCAGTGGTTTATTTGACAACAATATGCACCGACAGCAAGACACGCTCTACACTCAGTTTCAGTTTGTGGTTGCAGGGTTTCACAGTCTGGCAATAATGACAGGTGTTTGTGTTTTCTGTACTAGCGATATGTGTCCGCTATATGTGTGTGTATATCTATCTATCTATCTATCTATCTATCTATCTATCTATATATGATACAGTGGAGGATGAATTGAAGGGAAGCAGCTTGTCAAAACATCTCATTCCTGTCTTGGTTTTGGACACAGACAGGGTAACAAGGTTGATAGAATTGACTGTGACGACCTCCCTCCCTCCCCTGGCCTATTGGAGGAACAACTGTGATGCCTCACAATCCCACCTAAACAGGCTCTGCAAAAGGAGCTACTGATTTGAAGGAAAGACGCAGATAGTTGTGGAAGCTCATGAAATAATCTGGAGCGCATTTATAGTGACCATCTTGCTGTTTTACAACGGGCTCTATATTAGTAATTAGTTTTACTATCATCTGAAATTGCTGCTTAAGGGGACGAGCGCTCACCTTGAAGCAGTTCTCCTCAGCCATGACTCTCTCAGCCTTCCACTGGTAGCTGGTCTCCCACGCTGCTCTCACACACTGCGAGGAGAGGTTCCCCCCGGCTGCCCCCCGCTTCCTCTCAGCCAGGTACAGATCAACCACCTGCAGACACACCTCGTCGCTCACTAGGTGCTGCAGCTGAAGAAGAACACGTCGGGGAATTAGATGTTGATATAACGGACAACAAAAGGTCATGATATTGGTATGTTGTAGGTGTGCTGGCTGGGAAAGTTCACTTTTCCTACCTGCCGGATGATGTTGTGAATGACCTTGTCAATGGTGAAACCAATGTAGGCATGAATGGTGAACATCTCTCTCAGCGTGTCTTCATACTGCGTTGAGTCCAGATTGCCGTCCAGCAGGCTGCGGACCATGTCCAGGAAGGCTGGGTAGTACTCCTCCAGCTCCACCTCACCTGTGGAAGCAAAGAGGTGGCGTCTGTTACGAAGCTCCGGTTTTAGGATGCGATACATGCGTTTGACAGCCGAGTCATTGTGGATCTGTCCAGACAGAAGTTAAGACAGCAGCTCGTCTTTGGCATGAACAGAATACTTGAGGTCAGTGTGGATATAATTAGTTCACCCTGCTGACTGACATTTGTTTGTGGTATTCTGCTGCTAGGGAAACTGAATAAAGACAAGATGAAAGTGCTTTAACAGAAACATAGGTAATGGAAATTAATTTTTTTAATCACTTGTAATAAAAAAAATATATAGTACATAAAATCCTTGAATTGCCTGATACTTTTTTTTCAAATACACTCAGGACACCAAAAACAAATAATGTGCTAGATCTCATCAAATCCACGTCATCACACAAAAGTGCACTAAACTTGCGCAAAAATGTGTTTGTCCAATAAAAACCCACGCAGTATATCTATTAACAATCTCCAACGCTATGCTGTGTTAAATACTGAAAAATAGAATGATTTTCTGCACATGAAATATTTCAAAATACATTCTTTATTATGTAGGAGTGCCATGAAGCATCATAACTGATCACCAAATGACTAAAGTAAGTGCAGACTTTGACACTAGAAGTTTTCTCATTTCATCTGCTGAAAGTGGAAGGTTTCTCACAGCCCATTGAAAACCAGATCAGATCAGAAGGGGCAGCAACATAAACAATACAAATGACTTTACATTTAAACTTCTGAAATAAAAGATACCTGCAAATTCATTCTGCATTTTTTTTTAATTAGAGGACAGTGAGTTGGTGAGATTTAAAGGTCCTATGTTAAGCTTTGAACTGTTTTTTTTATTATAAGGAAGGTTTAGGTGCTTATAACTACTGAGCTACAGGACTGTGAAGTTGTAGCTTCAGTAACTAGAATCACTGTCCACCTCACTCACTTCAATCACAGGAGATGATTCTGGGTCCTTAAAACCACAAATATCTCTTTTTGGCAATATCAAAAATCAAAATAAAACCCAGGACAAATGTTAAATAATGGGATCTCTGAAGGACTTGCACAACATAACGGAACTTCTTTGTATATTAAAAAAATGTTAAATCAATTTATAATAAAACTCAGTGAGCTCATGAGCATTTTACAGTTTTGATTATAAAAACTAAGGTTCTTGCGCTGTATTTGTCCATATTGAGTCAAGCTGTTGGAACTCGAACAAAAAACTTTAAAGCAAAAAAATATTCGCCTAAACAGCAGGTAGCTGAACTTACTGGGCTGTTTGAGACGGAGCTCCATGGCCAGATCACACGCCTTTTCCCTCCTTCCCTCCGCCATCAGCAGCCTCTCCCTGCTCTGCTCGGCCCGGTGCTCCAGCAGCTGCCGCTCCGCCTGCCGGTAAACCCTCAGCAGCCGCGAACACAGAGTCTGGTGCAGCCGCAAGAAGAAATACCAGTTGTTGTTGACAAAGAAAAGGTTGTAGACGCCGTCCAGCTCCTTCTGGTGTTCCGCCTCGGGGTCGCGCAGGTCCACCTTCTCGCCGGCGACGCCTGAACTCGTCTCCATGGGTGTGGATCCAGGGGTGGATCCGCCGGTCGCGGCGGGCTGGTTCATGCTACTGGAGGTGGTGGAAGCCTCGGTGTCTGCGGGTTGGGAAGGACTGCAGCGCCTCCGCCTGGACTCGCCGTTCAGCTGCTGCTGGGGTTGGGACTGGGACTGGGCAGGTTGAGGTTGGGACTGACCACCTGCTGCTGTGGCTCCTGATGCATTATTTGGATTGATACCTCCTCCTCCTGGTCCTGCTGCTGCTGGCGCGCCTCTCTCTCCTCTCTCTCCTCTCTCCCCCCTCTCCGCTCCCTCTTCAGGCTCGGCCTCCTCATCCGTCCAATCTTCTGTGTCACTGAGCTCGCCGCGGCGGGAGAAGAACAGGTCGGGGACAAAGTGCTGGATAATGCGCTTGATGTGGTCCTTGTCGTCTTTGTGGATGGTGGGCTGACGCTTGACGTGGTAGATGATGAGCGATGCGGCGTCCTCCAGGATCTGTTTGTCCTCATATGTAAACACCATGTGAGGCTCACTGGATGAAGCCGAGCCAGAGCCGTTGCGACCCTGTTGACCAACACCTCCTTCCTCTGTGCTCTGCTCCTGACGCTGAGAAAAACACATTAAAAAAAAGGCAACGATTAATGTGGGAAAATTCAGGAATACACAGGCGGAGATTACAAACAGAGCCATCAGAAACAAAGAAATCTTCCAAAACAAATATTAAGTGGTGAAGATCCTCATCTTCGATGAATGCAAACAGAAGAAAAGAAAAACACTATACAAGGAAACTTTCCCTGGAATCATGGAAATACTTTCCAATTTTAAAATCTAATAACTTTCTGATTTACGTTCTAAAAAAAAACTAATCGGATTAATACCGTTTAAAATAACCATTAGACATCATGACAGCATTTTATGATGGCAGTTTTATAGTTAATTAGAAAAGTGCAGCAGAAATGTCAAAGACCCAATGACACAGTCTGTATTTTAGGCTTTGTTTTATGAACAGTTATAAACAAACTGCATTTGTCACACATATAAACTGTGTTAACACTCAGTTAAAGCACTTGAACGTTAAGTTGTCTATAAATGTTGTCAAACCGTCAAAGTGTTCAATTCCAAGTATAAAGGTCACTGACTTCTGCTTCTATTGTTTAAAAAGCAAAATCTTCTGCATTGTGATGCTCTTTACCAAAGCATACCAAGTCATTGGTTTCTCTGCTGTGGGATTTTATATAATGATCATCAACAGCTATAAGCTGTGTATTGATCAACTGTAACTACCTATTGACATTTGATCAAAGGTTATCAGGGATCATTATCACAAATAAGGCTCAGATGTTCAGGAAAAGCCATATTTGCCCCAAAATATTGAAGATGAGTTTCGACAATATGCTGAATATCAAGGAGATGTCTGTTGTGGGAGTTAATGGGGATACTATAAACAAACATGGGTATAATGGAGTCTACTTCAATACCCTTACAACTGTCAAGAGATAACGATTCAAGTCTGTTCTACGTTGAGGACATAGTAGTGATGTTGCACTAATTATACAGTAAAGTCTGCTACCTAACATTAACAGAATAATAAAGCATACAGTAATGTCCTTAGACACTCCACACTGCCTCTCATTTTATGAAATCTTTAATGTCAAGCTGGCAGGCAGGAAGAACGTTTTTACCTCATCATAGACACTTTCAATCTCATTGAGAAGACTCTTTGACCTCAGGGCCTTCATGTCGTTCTGTTTGAAGTTGACTCCTTGGTGGTCGAGGGACTTCAGGTAGGCCTTCTCGTACTGCTCCCTCCAGATCTTATTGAAGCCCTGCTGGGCCTCTCTCCACTCCTCTTCCTTGGCCTTCAACCTGTGGAAGACAACACACCTTCAGCGTAAATACCTCCGAGAATACTTTGCTAAACACAACCAGGTCCTTAAACATGTCACTGGTCATTTGTGCAGTCCATTAAATAGAAAAAGTAAACCATTTTTAGTCAAAGGTGTTGCTGGTATGGATCACTTTTGTTGAAAGAAAACTCAAAGATCATTGTATGCTCATACAAAGATCTTACACATGCTGTCAGCACATCAACAGCCCATCAGACAGTCACATGCTCAAAACTCCCTGCTGGGAATGTAGGGGGAGGCTAAGCTCAGTTCAATCTAAATGAGTAGATTGAACTGTGGAGACTAAGCTAAATTGAATCCTCCCAATGTTTGTAAAAAGAAGTAATCTAAGTATTCCAATTATGTGTCTAATTAAGCATTATTTAATTATGCATGTACATAAACAGTAGTGAGTAAGTAATGATGCCTGTGAACTGGAATTATTCAGACATTAGGACATAAACAGGAAATTTCAGCTTTTGAGTTGCTTAACAGGTGAGAAAAAAAGAAAGACAATGACATATCTGACCTCTTGAGGACCACAGGCACAGCGGTAGCTGGACTCCTCTTCAGTCCCTCAATGATCTCAGGGGCCTTGTCACCATAAATCCGATAAACAGCACGACGCTGGATGACCTCAGAGGTGCCGCCCAGGCAGTCGTCTAATCTGAAACGGTCTTGGTCTTCGGGTGAAAGGCGGGACAGCTTCTTCTGGACGCTCTCGAGCACCCTGATGGTGGCCAAATTTGTCTCCAGGACCACATCCAGCTAGGGGTGGAAAGTCACAGGCACAGACTTTAGTAGCAGTACTTTGTGTGCTGAGGGCAATTATCTCTTCTTTAACAAGAACAGAGTCACAGTGAGATGAGATTAAACTATTTGTGATGATCAGGAAAATCACTTCAGGGAGGAGTTGTAAAGAATAAAAATAAAACACTATATTAGGTGTTTGTAGTGTGTACCTCAAATCTTTCATCCTCGCAACGATGCAACTGCTCCTCATAAGGAGTCTTCTTCGAACTGACGAAGGTGGAGTCTTCTGACCAGGAGGGGAATGACACCCAGGTGTCGTTCAATACCTAAACACATACAGGCCCGAACACACGCAGGAAACCATCAATGAGTAACGTGTCTCTCTCAAGGAAACTATTTAATAACGATGTGCTATTCCATCATTTGCAGTATTAAATCCTTCTTCTTCTTGATCTTTCAATGTGGATGTTTGAGCTTCACAGAGCAGAATCATGTATGTGCAGGTTGATACCAGAAGGCTGTTTTAGTTTTTAGTTTCTCACTAAAAAACAGAGTGTGATGTGAACTTGAAGCTCGCAGTACACAGAGACTAAAAAATAAACTTTTCAGTAGGAGAAATCTTGTATTCAGCAATCAAACTTAAGGAATCTGAGAGTATATGCATATTTGTAGATTCTGCATTTTCTTTGAGGGAGTAGAAGTAATTTCAGGAATTTTTAACTAGTTATCTGAAACTTGTTAAAAAAACAAATTATTATTCCAGGCAGTAGTGATAACATATCAAACGTGTGTGGATGTACCTCCTTGCATAGGGCAGTACGCCCGCTGCATTTCGGCTGCTGGTAGGTCTTGGGCAGTGCTCTGTAGCTGGACCCCAGGCGCTTGCAGGAGGCGTAATCCACCTCCCTGCCCCCTCCCCCCTCCATGTAGCGATCCGACAGCCCTGACACAGCATGAGAGAGCTCTTTGTCCCCCAGAAATGACTTGAACTGTGTGTACAGTTCAGGAAACTTCCTGCAAGGAGATGGATGATATCATGAGTGACCTGAAATCAGGAACAGCTGACCAAACGCAAAGTGCTTCCCCTCAGAACACTCCCAGTTACCAGAGCCACTGGATTCCTTCATTTGTACATACACATTTCTCATTTTTACCCAGCATTTTCACACATTAATGCAGTTCAACCTTCTCTCCATCTACTCACCCCAGGAAAGGAGTGACGAGCTGGAGCAGCTCGGCTCCTGAAACTACTTCCTGGTTAAACAAGGCGATGCAGCGCAGGAAGTTCTCATACACTTCCTGGCTTTTAAACAGGCGGCGAACCTGAACATGTGGGTTGAAAAGGGAAATTAGACCGATCACATCATCAAGAAGCCATAAAATAAGTGATTGTAAAAAAGAGGGGGAGAAGTAAGAAAGTAACAGCATGGATCAATGAAGGAGGAATGTAAACATTGCTGACATGGAAAATGATGCCTCACCTTATCAAAGAAGGAGAATTCCCGTAACACTCCATGTTTGCCAACTGAAGCAAAGGACTGATCTTTGGTACACGAATACTTCATTTTTTTCTAAACAGAGAAAGAAGATCATTTCTTCAGATTTCAAAGTTTTTTAATCAAAGTTATTGTAGTTGGAGTATTAGAACTGTTGCTTTAGAGAAAACAAAATGTTTTTTGAGGGCCTACTTTCATTGGCACATTGCCTGAGACAGTGAATCTAAACAGAGAGGTCACTCTGCGGTACCTTGAGTAGTGGAGACATGTGCTGCAGTAATATGGGTCTGGGCCTCTTTTTGTTCTGTTTGGTTATCGTGTCCTCTTCCTCCGGCCTTTTCAGCTGCTCTTTCCCTCCTGTCAGCGAGCTCCCTGTGAACTACAGGAGGGAAAACACACAGGATGTCTGATAAAGGTTGGATTACACTTCACAGGACTCATCTGTGATGCTTTGTCACTGTACTTTCAATTAATCACCAGACTCACAGCAAATTGTTTGCATGGCAACCTCTTTGATTCATTACATTTTTTAAAATCTCCATCTATTGCTCGACTGACCAGTGATCTCTTGGCATCAGGCAAGAATTGTCCAAACTCAGCCAGAAGGTCTTCTTGCCCCTTGAAGAGACTGGCGACCTTAGAAAACACCTCATCTTCCGTCATCCCGCTGCTTCCTCGACTGCCACGGCTCTCCTTCACCTCCAGTTGCTCTTTCTGAGGGGTGATGGGCAGAGAATTATGTTTGGAAAAACTGCTGAGGAATCAAATTCAATTAAAAACGGCAGAGACGAGATACAATCCTCAGGCCTGGCTACACATGGCCAGTACTCTTAAATCAGGATTAGGGTTAGGTTTACAAAGCAGACAGATGACAAGATGTGACACTAGACAAAGCCCCTCATCTAAAAAAATTGTATTTGCTTGTTTAATTAGCTTGAAACTTATAATTTATGAGGGATTCTGACTTGAACGTTCTGTACTGTTCCTAATAACATTTAGTTTAAAAACCTTTTGGTGAAAAGAGGTGAAAAACAACTACCTGTAACCAACATCACATTTGTAGCTATTTCAAACTAGAAATCAGTACCTGATATGTATGAAGAATCTCTAAGAAGGCTCTGTAGATCTCTGGGTGGTCTAGAAAGCGGTTTTTGATCTTGTTAACGTAGCTGATGGCACTGTCAAACTCTACGGGGCTCGTCTCCGAGGCGGGCGGGGACACGGACGAGGTGGTTGCCTGATTCTGGCTCTCCCGGTTCGCCAAGGGAAGGGAAAGTCTGCTGGGAGGCTCTGGAGGTCCGACTGAAGTTGAAGAGGATAGAGACTCTGCTGAGGCTGCCTTGACTTCACTGGACTGGGCAGGTCCGCCTTCAACGCTGGCGGCAGAGGCACTACCTGAGGTGGCGGTCACTGTGGACATGGGGACACTCTTCCCCTGCTGGCTGGGGGAAACCTGGACAGATCACAAATATAAGCAGGTTTATCTTATTTTATGCAAACTGAACACATTTCTGTTGAAAAAAAGTAATATATAATATATTCAATGATTGGAAAAAAGTAATTTTTAAACAAACACTCGCTACAGAAATTTTACATAAATCTGTTTTCCTTGTACCCGTGCTAAATGGATTTTTAAACATCAGATGGCATTTTAATAGATGCAATATTATGTTAGTAAAACTGAAAAATGTCCACTGTGTTATTCATAGGTTTTTTTGCTGATTAACTGCTAATATCAGGGTGAGACGCACCGCTATTATCTTTCAGAATTCACACCACAAGATTCATAAACAGTTTCTATCCTAAAGCCATCACCATACTCAACTCTCGCCTGGAAGTGAACCACTAACATCTGTCAATACCTGAACTCTATCTATGCAATGCGCGTCTACACTGTTCCTCGTACGTTATATTATTTGGCTCTAAAGGCATAAAGTGACATCGAGTGAATGGCAGGGTGAATTATTTCATGAATGTGATGGATGAGATTGGAACATGTATTTTTTTTTTACTGAGCTCAGCACATAGGTGCATTGAATTTTGTTGCATCTCCAGTGCAAGTACAATAAACTGTATTCTATTCTATATCCAAACCACATTTACTCACGTGCAAGTGTGTGTCTGTGGAGTTTATGTATGACACACACACTTTTACTCCCTCAGTACCTCATTCATTTTCCTAACTCAAGAAATCACCTTCCTGAACACAAAAATCTCTCTCTGACATTTTGGTCTTGAGTTGTGCTTGAAATGAGAAAATAGGGATTTTAGTTTTATTTGGAGTTTTGACAGGTAATTTGGCTCTTGCCTGTCAAAACTCCCAACACTTTAAATCATGTGTAAAAAGATCAAATCAAAAGTGGCCTCTCACCTGTGTAGAGAACGGAGATTGGAGGAAAGCCACTCCATTCTTGGGGACCTCTATCCGATACCCCGGGGGTAGGAAGGCATTGAAGCCTAAGACTAGGTCCGGGTGTCCATGGAAGAGTTGAGACACGCGGTTTATCACCCCTGGTGTGTCAATGCTATTAAGGAGATCAGGCAGACAGAGACATTGTGATTAGCTTCCTGTCCCCTGTGCAGTGAGAGGAAAACCAACTCCTAATAGAAAAGGGCCTTCCAGCTTAATGAGGAACACAGTTGAATGATTAATAATAAATTCTGTCACTACACATTTGAATTTCAAGATGATACCAAGTGTTTGATAATCAGATTAGGGTGTCATCCGCAGTTTCTTACTTAATGATATAAACCATAAAATACATGGCTAATCCCTGAGTGGTGATGTTTTGCAAACTAATCAAATTCCAGTGTCACCATCTCAAGAGTCTGTATGAGGGATCAGCTCATTAAAAATGTATTACGCGACCTCCAACTGGTTACTCTCGAGGTAGTTGGTGACGAGTATCATTCTTTTCTGTGCATTTCTCATTACACTTTTGTGTTAAGTATTTGCATTGCAGTAGTCATAGATACCTCTGTGATTTGAACTCCTTCATGATGTCAAGGAACTTGTTGTATATGCCAGGATCGTTTGCAAAACGAATTTTGACTTGGTCCAGATATGACAAGGCATCTTCGACCTTAACACAGGAGACAAAAAAATGGTTATAATGCAGCACATCACAGAATCAGTCCCACATGAACTGACACACAAACACTGTGTATTAAACATCCTGTTGTGTTGTTAATGAAGGCATGTTTCACAAAGGGTGTTCATAATGCAGCTGACGGCTTCAACTTTGTCTTTTCAACACTTCAGTAGGTAAGTTTCCAGTTTTTATGCTCCACATATGGTAGATCTGCAGGTCTGCCACAACTCTCAGTTCTTTTAACTCAGGATTGAAACCTATTTCTTGCTGCCACCTTTTATTGAGTCAACTATTTATTCCCTATAGTGCAATGTGACTTTTAAATGTCGCTATTGTCTTTTTCTATTTGTACTTACTCTTACTTTCTTCATTTCGAATCGTATTTGACTGATTTTATTAGGATTTGCGTATTCGTATGTATTTTTTTTTTTACTGTTTACGAGAAGCACACTGAGTTGAAATGTGCTACATGAATAAAGCTGCCTCGTCTTGACTGAATTGTGTCCCATTCATAATTAACCACACAGACAAACGCTGAAAATTGCATTCTAGCAACTCGCATTTAAATATTTGCATCGCAGAATGCACATGCATGGGTTGTTTTATCCTGCATTCATACACAGCAGCTCCTGCCTGATGTCTTCATTGTCCAGCTGAAGTGCTATATCAACAAATGCACTAGTTAGCTGTACAGACTGTACAAGTAAATAAATAAATAAACGTCGAGTACACACACACACACACACACAAAAAACACACGGAGTAGCTTTTGTTCAGTGGAGCACAGCTCTCTTCATTTACAACAGCCAAGCTAGCTCAGTTTACCACAGAACATATGTGTTCACACAAAGCTTTGTCACAAATATGTGAACAGGGCTGTCGCAGCTAACGTTAGCAGCAGCCAGTCAGATAATAAGTCAGCAACACTTACAACACATAACCTTCCGCACACACACACACACACACTAACACACACATTCAGACACACACACATTTAGACAATAGTCACAGCTGGTTACTAGCCAGCAGTGTCGTGTTGGCACAAGCCGGACAGTGAGATTCGAACAGTGCGATAACAAAGAAATATGTAATGAAGCCGCTAATAGTGTGAAATAGCCGTTCTCCGCTGGCCTGGCTGTCGTCCTCCACTTTGTTCGGGGAGGCTGAAAACAACGAACAAGGAGGAACTTCCCACAACCAGGTCTTGAGTTCAGGTCGTCGCTGCTATTGACACCGTGAATAAGAAACTACGGCTAACTGTGTCACTCCTCCCGTGTTAATAAAGCGGCTTCCACGTTAAGCTGAAATGTCAATGTTCGAGCTGTTGAGCAATGAATTACTTTTAATAGGCCAGCGAGCTAACTATCGCTAGCCAGCCGAGCTTTCACTACTCTCGACGGTGAAGTGCAGGGACAGAAAAACCCTCCAGATGCACTGATCCGACGAACAAAATGGTTCTGACTCTGAGGGACTTTTCTCCCCCCCTTCCTCGTCGTTGTTCTTCTTACCTTCAGCTTCTGGAAGTGCTGCTGCTGCACTTGCTTTTGGGTTATAACGTAAGGCTTGTCTTGAATTTGGTTTATTTGCTTCGCGGTGCTGTGAGCCTGAATCTTCGCCATTATCCCCCCGGCGACGGGAGGCTCGAGAGCCAGCACAACTTGCGAGGGAAGCTTCGGTGTACCTCCAGTTGTTGGCTAGCCGACAAACCTTCTCCTCGGTCGGGAAGCCAGCCTGCCGAGCAAGCAACCCTACTTTGCCTGGCTGGACAGTCTCGGCACACACACGGCGCAAAAAAAGGACGGAAAAGCCAGCGGAGTGGAGGCTGGTGACAGACAAGCTGCTACTCGCCGCGACTTTGATTAAACATCAGCATCGATTTAAACAAGCCGAGGCGAGGGCGAACGGGAAAGAAGCTAAACGGACAATGGTCGCCGTTTATCGTATTTTAAAATAACTATCGACTGTCTCTTTAAATTCGGCGGCAGCGGTCTTGTCTTGGCGTCCGGAAGCCAGAGTAGGAGTGAAAAATTGAAAAAAAAAAAAAAAAAGAGAGAAGAAGAAAAAAAAAAAAGAAGAGTGAAAAATTGTAGTGCGCAGCCGCAGCGAGGGGAGGAGCCGAGTTCATAAGAATCAGATGGCTCCACTCCCCCTTCACTGCTACAAAGGAACAATGTTGCTCCATGCAAAGCGATGGCTGAACACTTCACGCTGCACAAGACCCGCGGTGACAGTGAGGCGGATCAATGCCGGACCGAGCTGGACGTACACGGCCCACAGGAGCAGGCATGATGCAGCTCATTCTGGAGACTTAGATGCTGATTTCTGATTTTACTCTTGCACACGTCTATTGCATGTGTGCTCGTCCACTAAGAGGGATTCCCCCCTTTGCTCTTATTGGAGTTTCTTTTCTTTATTTCTTTCCTTTTTCTGTTATTTTAAGTAGTTTGGTAGGTGGTGTTTTAATGTACAGACTGTAAAGCTTCAGGGGATTTTAGGATATACAAAATAACCTTGACTTTCCAATGACAGCTCATGTTAAAGGAAAACAAGAACAAATAGTTGCATTTAAAAGGCTTTATTAGTTGAATAGGAAGACAAAAGAAAACATTATAAAGTTAAAACAAATCATAATCACTACAATTTCATGTTTGTGCATTTCCTTACTACTGTAGCCAGGGAGTTTTACTAACACAAGAAAGACACAGGAGAAAGCGATCGCCTGTATAGTTTGTTAACTTAAAGCTGTCCATCAGGAGGCTTTGGCAGCTATTTTCCAGCGCTGTAGCCACTCTTGAAAAGTCAGTCCTCCTTTACGGACCTCGGGCAGGACATGCTGCACTGGTTGATCCCACCTACAAGTATGAACACAAAACAGAAACCCTTAACCTTGCAATGTAGACCTCAAAATGCTTGACTGAAAGCTTTAACTAGAAAAAGAAGTCATCCATGTTTAGAATCATATGAATGGACTGAAAGTCTTAAAGATTCAAGCCAGATGATTGGATGAACACTATAATGAAACAATCCCAGAGTCTTATTTTCATGTGTCACTGTCACTTATAATGATATTTTGACATGATATCATTACCACAATATTAGGTGTTTCTATATCTCAAATGAATACTAAAATCATATGACAATGATTAATGACAGAATCTAGTGACATGGTAGTACTATGTGTTTATATTAACACAATATGATTACGTTAAACGTGGATCACGCAACATTATCAAACATTTATGGAGACATAATGACACCACCAGGGATCCCATCACAATACAGCAAAGAATTATCGGTTCATTTTGGTGCATTCTATCCACATTAGGTTCTAAAGCAAATGGTGAAACCTTTCTCACCAGTAAGAGATTGCAGTTTTAGCTTGATCCACTAAAGAAAGGCCCTGTGCACATCGTTGGGTGACGCCTCTGACTCTTGGTACGAGAGACTTCAAGAGCTTCTGATCCTCATCGACAACTCTGGACAGCAGCGCTACGAAACACAACAAGGTCAAAAATGGTCTACAATCCCCCAAGCATTCTCTTCTTGTACTGTGAAAATTAGTACTTGTTGCAGACAAAAGTTTCACTCTTGCCGCTTACCTTTTTGATCAGATGCAGGCAGCAGCTCTGCTTCTTTCTGTGTTTTCTGCAGAGTAGCAGAGTGGAGCTGCAGTAACTGATGAAGGAAACGCAACTCAAGCTGTTGGTCACGCACCTGGATACACAACTCCTCTGGAGCCTGAGGGGTTAAGAAGGAGAGAAAACTGTATTTTAACAAAGTGAAAGAAGTGGCAACAGAAAAATTCTACAAAATTAAATGCAGCTTATTTTAGCGAAATTTGATTTTCGTGGACATTATTTTATCAACTTTATCAGAGTTCAAGCATCTTATTAATCAACTTTAAAAAGTGGATGAAGCTGAAAACTCTGGGGGCTTCAAGCACTAAATTAAGAAGTAAATACATTATTTGTTTTGTTGTTGGATGTATTTTGTGCCAACACTCACCCTGTACAGTGGGAACGCCAGACTCTGACACATGCTGCTGAAGGTCGGGGACAGCAAGCGATGGATGGACAACGACGACGCTGGGATTCTTTGCATTCTAAAACAATAGACATCCATGGGTATGTTTTATTTAGATTCAGAAACAGTCACGACTCTATCATGATTAAATGACCACTGATGGAGGAGAATTTTTTCCCCCTGTTACTGTGTTTCTCCTTCACTCAATGAATTTGAAATTCCTCATGAACTTCAACAAAACTTCAACACATCTAAGGGACAAAAAGCTGGAAGAGTTTCTGGCGTATTAAAATAATAAATACAGATTCCACTGACAGTGATGTTTGTACTTGAATATGAGTGTTACACATGATTTTGTTTTCTTATGTAGGTGGTAAAAAAAAATAAAACGCCATTGTTCACCGTAAACTTCATGGAGTGTACTTCTTCAAATGTTGAACATGTCCTTACCCTTCAATAGTCCTGTGGTCCAGAGCAAAAAGCGAAACCAATCCCAACTGTTTGGCCTCCTTTGAAATGGAGTTCCTTAGACTGTTGGCGGCAGTGGTGACATCTTCAAACTGTGGCACCAGCTCACCCTGGAGTAACTCTTGTAGCTGTAAATGAACACATAGATTGTTCAGTTTTTTGACGTAATCATGAAGCAGGCCATATAAATAGCTTCTCTTCTTAAGTGTCAAAGATTGCCCAGTCACACCTCTCCATGCAGACGGATCAGTTCTGTCTTGGCTGTGGAGTTCCCCTTTATCAGGCCTCTGATCTGATCCTGTCTGAGCACCTGGAGTCACAACCACAATACACCATGTGAAATAATATATGTTGCTGAAATACTGACATTTTCTCAATGTACTTCTACAGATATATTTACAATAACTACAACACGCTTCATTTATTGTCTAACTTTTCTCACCACCAGTTGTCTGAAGTCCAGAATACTCTGCCATTGGCTGCGGAGATTTCGAAGTGCCTCCTGTCGGTTCCTGGCGTGCTGGTCAAGGTGGATACACTGGTCACGAACATGATCCCTCGCTGCAGCCTGCATCACACACTGGAGCTCCAGCTCCAGAACTGACCTGCCAGCAATACAGAAAGTGCAAATAATACAAAAAAAATACAGAAGTTTAGTCTTAATTTGCTTATTTACAATTTTAGTATTGATGATTGTAGTTATCCAAAGAAGGAAGAGTAGAGAATAGAGAAGAGTAGAGAATTATAGTAAATATTCAATGATCTAGCAGAAATTCAGTGATTTGCCTGAACCTCAACAATGAACTCTACAATGAGTGGACTCACAGTGCCATGCTCTCATTATGGAGCTCATCTGCAAAGCCAGACACCTCATGATCAGCCTCCTTCCTGCGCACCTGCAGCTGGTTGTGAAGCTGCTGGACTCTGGATCGAGTCTGAGCCAAGTCAACTAAACTCCGCTCCACCTCCTGCCATGCAGCCTGGAAACACACACGCACACAATTTCTTAAATAAAAACGTCACTGATTAAATGTTGAGAAAACTATGAAGGTGTTTTGATCAATTATAAACCATGTAATTATATAACAGTATACTTATATTATGAAGTGCATGTGAGCATTTGTGTTTATGTGAATCGGGTACATGTTTATGAGTAGTACCTGTAATAGAGTCTTAACAGGTGGCAACTCATTATTCTCTTCTCCTGACATGTCTAGTAGGTGATTGCTTTCATAGCGGAACCTGCAATATGAATGTTACAATACTGTAATACCAGTATAAATGTTCCTAAAGAAAACTTAGTATAAGTGTTTGCTTACTGCAGTGCTGTCACATCACGTGCCACATCCAGAGAGGAGAGCTTCTCCTCCAGTTCCTTCTGTTCTCTGGAGGCTAAATATTGCAGTGCTGAGAGGACATGGCTTGGCGGATAATCACCCAACAGATTCTGAAGACATGACAAGTAAGAACATGTTCAGTCAAAGTGAAAACATAATGACGGAACATAGGGAAGTATCAAAATATTTCATGAAATTTGATGAAAATGCACCAACCTCCGCAGCACTTAACCAGTAGTGAAATACTGCAGTCCTCTGTTCACGAGTCATACTGAGTGGGACGGGACAGAAAAAAAAAAATTGTTGACAATATTCCAAAAAACTGAATTGTGGCTCTATAATAAAAGATAGCCCACTGTACTTCACCGTGTGACTTGAGAGTCTCCCGTGCTCAATTCACTCTCTTGTAAAGACTGATAGAACCGGACCCTGTCGTAACACAGCTCTCTCACTTCACGCTGATGAAAGATAAAAGAAATAGGATGATTGGATTCTCTCCGCAGCTGTTGATTCAGCGTTTATTGCAAGGATCACATATCTCAGATTTGTGTGTGATAGAAAAATGTAATTAGTAGGTGTTTTCTATCAGCTGTACTGCTATAAAACATTCCAGTTATTTTATTGTCACTTCTGATCTGAAAGTGTAACTTAAGTGTTATTTTTATGAATCAATGTCTCCACCCAACACACTGTGCAACATTTGTCAGTTGCCTTATTCATTTCTTTATTTTCTGGGAGTTCTGCTGAGATATGTGATGGTGGATAATAGGGAGAATCCGACACTCTGTCTGATGGATCCAGCACACTCTAAATTGTCATCTACCAGATTTAGCATCTCTTACCAGGACCTGTGCCTCTGCTGCAGCTTTGGAGCTGAGGTTGTCGCCATTGCTGCTGCTGCTGCTGCAAGGCAGATTTTCAAACAGCACTTCCATCTCTGCTTTCCTGCAACACACAATATGGCATTTTTAAATAGCATTTGATAGCATTCATGATCTCGCTCCATTTCAACCTTTCATTTTCTGCCTCACCTGGCCATCTCCTCCAGTGCATGGCAGTGGCCACTGATCTCCTGTGTGTCATCAGACAGCACCTTTCGATCCAAGATGCAGCGCTGCCTGAAGGCCTGAAGGAGAAGCTTCCTGCGCTGACTGCCCTCCACCATGGCCCAGGTGCTGCTGATGGACTGCTCTGTTGGTAGAAAAATCAGGAAACACTGATGTGGGAGGTCACTTCAAATATTGGCAAAAAATGGTAAACGGACTAAGAGTGTCCGTGTCATCCCAGCACGGTTTCATTTGCACCTCACAAACATCACAGAGAAGAATAGAAATAGTAACGATTACAAAGGTCATAATGTCCCAGTTATGCACAGCAAAGAATAGCATTAAACCCACACATTTTAAAATTAAACTAACAAATGTTTGGCTTTTTTGATAAGAAATGATAGACATGATTCAATTTAATTTTTTAAAAATTGTTAATTGATAATTTGTGCATCCAATGTAGATCGTTTTTGCAGCTCTTAAATGGACTCTGAAACAGATTGCATTTATATAACACTTGATCTAAAGTGTTTTACGTTTGCCTGTCATTCATACCGTCATCTATTCATCCATTCACACAGAGACACAAACAAACTGCATTTTGCTGGCTTGACCATCTGGTGCAACTTAGGGTTAAGTGATTTGTGAAGGACACTTCAATGCGTTGACAAGAAGCCAATGATCGAACTGCCAACTCTGCAATTAGGTAACAACCCCTGCTACCTACTGAGCCACAGCAGGCCCGAGCATTAGCTCATACACAATAGAACGACATTGTGCCTACTGACCTCAGTGACAGTTAATGGTCACCTATTGTAAAACGTGAGATTTGAATTGATTTCTGATTATACAAAGATCTAGGTGTTATATAAATATAGTTCCATGTTTCAAAATACTCAGTCACCAAGCCGTTAGACCTTCAGTGAAACTGTGATGTCATGACTTTACAATTACTGCCCATCAGAGAGGAGAGGCTCATTAATATTAATGACAGATTTTTTTATCCGTATAACTACAAATATGTCAATCTTGATTAAAACAAATAAATTGAGTGAAAACACATCCAGCAGCAGACAATATATTATTCTCTTTTTCAATTGTATATTCACATTTAAACAAAGAATGTGCATCAGCTGACATATGAATCACAATCAAATATATAAATACAGTCAGTAATGGTGAATAGCCGTTCCTCAAAACATGTGCCAACGTACTGACCTTGCGCGGCCAACTGCTCCTCCGTTCCGCTGATCTGAGCATCCAGGTGACTGATCTCCCCTCTGAGCTGCTCTATCCTCCTCTGAAGATCTCTCTGGCTTGCTGCCTCACTCTGGCCTTCAGTCGCCTTCAGCTGAGAATTCACAGATACAGAACGCAGATACAGATACAGATACAGAATCACATCACATTACAACAGCGGGTTTCTTACTGAAACAAAAACAAAATCTGATGATTATAAAACAAAAAAAGAAATAAGAAAGGATAACAAGTGGTAGCCTACCTCTTTGTCTCGAAGCACTTTGTACCTTGAAGTTAATGGTGTTAAGGTAACAAATACTAAATAAAACACACTGGTTGAGGAGGATGAGAAAATTCACTGTCGTTTACAAATCAGTACATCAAGCCAGATGTTTTATGTTTTGTGAGAATTTACTAAACTATTTTCAGAGACAGGGAAACGAAAAAGAATTGTATGCTGAGGTCCCCAGAAACCCAGAGAAAGAGAACTGAGACTGTACGTTGACCAGAACATTACATTACACACAAAAAGCTTCTACAGGAAGATACTGACTCTCCTACGTCAGTGATTTCTGTCTGACAATAAGAATTATCAAAGGACTCAAACACAATTCAAGATGCTGTTGCAGGGACACCGGCATCTTAAGAATATTTATTCAGAGCCAGAAAGGATACCACTGAAGATTCCCACGCATGATCCTCACGTTCCTGGAAGAACAGAGACACAATCAAGGAGCTGACATTCTTCTTTTTTTTTCTTGGCTCATCTGTCAGATGTGAGTTCAACAGAGTGCCGAGACACAGTTTTTCAGAAAATCGCTAGGCGAGGTGGTGACGGTGGGGTTAGTGATTAAAACTGTTAAAGTTTGTGTGTGTTTCTATTAAATGATTTTAGGCCCAGATTCTGTTCTGTTAGGTGAGAGTGCTGGGTTTCCTGAGGGTCTTTTTGTTACTATACACAGCCCTGAAAGCAGTGAGGAGTGATTGTGTCAGTAACAAATCATGGTTGGAAAGATGAGGAAAGAATAGGTTTTACATATTTTTATTTTGAGAGTTAAACTATCTGGTACCATTTTTTAGGGTTTCATCAAATGCCAGTTCTATCTTTGTCCCGGTTGCATGCAGCAGATACCACTGGTTAGCATATACATCTTTGAAGAGGTATACAGTTGTCCAGCAATCCAGTGTGAAGACTAACCTTTGTTGAAAAACGTGCTGTATGACATATTTCCATATTGACTTTCCTGTCCCAACGCACAGCCTAAAAAGCAAAAGATAAGGTAACACCGCAAAGTCAAGATAAAAAAACACCTCTGAGATAATCTAATAAAAAAGGAAAAGTAAAACACCGACGTTTTGAAATAGCTGTCATGTGGAAGGCTTTCCGGGGGAAGATTAAACTCTTCTGTCGCCCAACGTTTTAATTCCTGCACCAGATTCCTGTCCGCCATCCCGACAGAAAACAGCTAGCTAGCAGCACGCTAGCTAGCTAACTCAATAAAACCGTACGTTCGTTCAGGTGGATTATTAATGTTGTGGAGAAGATCCGCTCTCACTCCTTACTACACACAGTGTCAACACCCTGATGTAGACGTTGTTGTTCTGAACTAAAGGTGAAACTTCAGTTTCCCGCCCGTTTGCGTCACTTCCGGTCATCGTATCTTTGTTTTTTCCTTCTCATTTTCTGGCGGATGCAAGCTTTGCCTTTGGAAGTGAATACTGCCCTCTTGTGGATCGGAGTATGCAGAATTTAAATAAATGCAAAATAATAGTTTGCTAGATCGCGTCATGTCTGTTTTCTACCTCTCTCAATCCGTACATACAGTAAACTCTATACTTATTTAAAAAATTACTGTTACTTTTAATTGTTAAATGACTTTGTTACAAATGTTTGTATGTTTGCACTGTTCTGTTATTTAAAATAAAGAACAAACAAGAGCAAACAGTAGCAAAGTGACCATAGAAGCTGAAAATATAGGTAATGATTCACGTTGAATGAAAAAAAATATAATATATTCAAAACTTCAAAACTTTATACAGTCATACCAAGATCATAAATTGCAAAAGTGAGCTAAAATGCTTGATTCGAAGTGTTACAAAACTAGATCGAATAAGAATTATTAGTATTTCTAGCAGTAAAAAAAAAAAGAGACTGTCAGTTCCAACATCTTTTATTTCTCCCGTTACTACAAAGAATCAACCATGTAGTAGATGTCTAGATGCACAGCATTAGACTGTCCACACAAGCAAAACATACCATGTTATTTTAGCCTACATCTCTTCAGCCTTAGTTTTTAAGGATCTTAGTAAACAGAGAATATACTATAAAGGCCCTCGTAGGTGATTATGTTTACTTTTAATAATATGTAATGGCATTTTTTCTCTATACAATCTAGAGATGTCCATGATGGGCAACTCCTTCAATGTTTTATCATTATTACAAGTGCATTAAATAAATTAGACCTGAGTTAAACAAAAGCTAAAATGATCTTGCCGCTGCATTTCAGATTCCACAAGAGTGAATATGGTATTACAACATTTGTAAGTACGGCTTAGGATTACTCGTGAATACAAAAAATGTAAAACAAATGGAAACCATTTCACTTATGTACTGTACTTAAAAAAAAAATCATAGTGAGAGCACAAATGAAAAAAAAAGTTGCTTAGTAGTTGTCACTGCCGTTTCTTTTGTGAAAAATGTCACAAAACATCTTAGACCATTGTCTGTCCATAGCACCAAGATGATGAGCTGTCCAGTGATGACTCTCATCAGTCAACAGTTTTTAGTTCTTTTTTTTTTTTTTAAAGTCACCGTATCCTGGTAAAGAGATTTAGAACGGATACAGATTCCTGAAACAAAAAGATAAAAGTATCTTGATTAATATGGTGTAGACATGAGGCGGTCTATAATTACCGAGTGGTCAGTGTGTTCTTACCTTTGTTGATCTTGTTTTACTGAATACATTCCAGAAGCGTAGCGTCTCATCTCCAGCACCTGTGACTATTGCCTCCCCATCTGGAGACATGGCCTAAAATGTTAAGGAAAGGTTAAATATAAGGTTTCTAGATTTATTAGCGTGATCACCACCCAGAAAACACACATACACACAAACTGACCAGGTATAGCACTCTGTAGGAGTGTCCTGTGAGTTTGGCCACCTGAGTGAGTGCCGGATATTTCCACACTAAGATCTGGTTCTGGGAGTAGCCATGGGTGCTCACCTGGAATCAGAGGTGGTTAGAATTCAACATGTGCTGTGTGTCTAATAAAGCGTTATTTTATTCACTAAATTATTGCTACAGGCCATCAACAAGACCATCCTAATAGGGCTACTCTACTGGCCTGAACACATCTGTATATTTTCAGAAACATGCACTGGATAAGGCTGAAATGTGCTTTCATTTGTTTCATGAGTGAATGTAGGTGTAGTATTAGTGTCATTGTCAGAGTATTTTTATTATTATTATTTTTTTACAAAGATCGATGAAAGAAAACACTGCTGCAGTTCACCTTTTTATAAGCATTGACAACTTCATTCTCAATAAAGCTGCCATCATAATAACAATCATATCTTCAAAACTTCAGAAGCTTCTGACCTGTCACCCGTTTCTCTATTAAATCAATATAGTTCTGCTATTCTTATTATAAATATACTCAACCTTTTCCTGTTTTAAATGTATTTTATTTCCTACGGTTTCTCTTCCAGAGGTTTATTCCTATTTTTCCCCCCGTTAGAGATTGTTTTAGGGACTGTTTCATGTATGATGTGAGGGTCTAGGCACAGGGGATGTTGTGTTGCCGTTTGCTCTACAAACTGTAAAGCTCTATGAGGAAAATCTGTGATTTCCGGCTATACAAATAAAACTGACTTGATCAACTTTGCACAACTGTGGAGTCACTTACCAGCTCATTAGCATGCTTGGACCAGGCCAAGTTGCAGACCTGGGAGCCGGTGTCCATACACTGCAGCGGCTGTGATGTCAGGGTGTTCCAGAATCGAATACAGCGATCGGCAGTGCCACCCCCAGAGGCCAGCAGGCCGTGCTGATGGGGAGACCAAGCGATGGCCTTCACTGCAGCCAGGTGATCCATGTATGTTTGCACTGGGCTCAGCGAGGAGTGGTTCCACACCAGCAGCTGAGAAGGACAAATTATTATTTACTTATTAATTATACTTTTTAGGGAAAATGCCCAAAACAGAGGCAGGTTTAACAGGAAAAAATAACTCCACCTTGTTGTCGTTGCCACCAGAAGCAAGCAGCTGATGATCAGTGCTCCACTTCAAGCCGCACACTTCCTGCCTGTGGCCCTGTAGCTGTCTCTCTGACTGGAGCGGGGGAGTCCGTATGTCTCTCTGAAGAATCATACGGTCACGGCTCCCTGAGGACAACTGGTCTGCATTCCAGGCTAATGCTCCTGTGGATGGAGGCAAAGCTTAATTCAAGCGAGGTCCCTTACACTACCGTTCTAAAGTTTGGGGATAACATGTGTTTTCCATGTAAGCCGACACTAATTGTTACAAAATGAGTAGAAAATATAGTCAAGACAGTGACATGATTAGAAATAATGATTTTTATTTAAAAATAACATCTTTCTCCTTCAAACTTTGCTTTCATCAAAGAATGCTTCATCTAACCAGCTAAACTGTGCTAAAATAATTTTAAAGGTTTTCTAATCATTAACTTTTAATGCAATCAGCAAACACAATGTACCATTAGAATACTGGAGTGATGGTTGCTGAAAATGCACTTCATCAATGTATAGAGTGTATTTCTGGTTAGTTCAATGTTATCTTTATTGAAAAAAAATAGCGCTTTTCTTACAAAAATATATATTTAAATTTTGTTAAGTGGCCCAAACACTTATTTCTCTAAGAACATCGAGTATAAATGGCCTCACCAACTCTGGCTGTGTGTCCTTCAAGACCAAAAAGTTTCTTCCCAGCACCAGCGTCCCATATCTGAACGTAGCCTTTGTGAGTCCCCACCGCCACCAGGTTACCCTGAAGACGCAAAAAGGAGACTCTCGCTAAGGGAACTCAAACAATCCACCTCGGCAGTTTCATGAAGGCAGAACTCTTACCCTTTCAGACCAGCCAACTGACGTTACAGAGTCTCCCTCCACTGATAAATCACACAGCCTTGTTACCTGAAGAAAAGACAGTTCAGTAAGTGATTCAGTGGAGCAGTGAAAGCTGCCAAGACACAATCACCATTTATACAAATATACACACACACACACAACACATATAATTCATGTTCCAAAAGTAATTGTACAGGCACCGCATTACCTGGCTGGTGCAGGCACTCCACAGGTAAACACACGTGCCCAGGCCAACGCTGAGCACGTTGAGAGACGACCAGTCCACCAAATTAAGGTAAAAATCATCCTGCAGCTCCGGAGCGTCCAAAACTTTAAAAGGGATCTTGGAAATTTTACGGGTCGGCTTCCTTGGTGAACGCAACAACTTCTGGCTGCAACAGGAGAGGCCGGACATTATGACTCATAGTCAGATGCAAATTAAAAAAAAAGCTTTGTCATCAGCAAGAGATGTGAAAATAAAATGCTGTACCTTTTGTTGCTGACGGGTGATAAAGAGTATGGGGAGATGTTGGTGCTGTCGTCTGGTGATGACCTTTTGGTATTTGGCGAGTACTGCAAGGAGCACACATGTAGAAGCTTTCGAGTTTTTGCTTCGCTGCTTTCATCAGAATAAATAATAAACTGTGCACACATTCTATTAACCGCACAGGACTGTAAGTGCAGACTGTGTGTGAGTGTTCTGGTAGCAACAGATAGATTATCAGTGTTTCATAGTTAAATATAGATTAGTAGGTAAAATGTTCATACAGTGAAGAGACTCCTCTTCTCAGGAGTAGAAGGCTGTAGACGTCTGTCCTCCGTCTGTGGGTCCTGGATCTTTTCTATACCTGCTCCCAGCAGCTCATTTTTCAGTAAGGCAGAGTAGGCCAGCCCATCTGCTGCATGTACAAAATCACATGGTTTGATTTAACTACACATACAGCAAAAACAAGTAGAAATCTACAATCCTCAGTGCACAAGAAACTGTGCAAAGTATTCATAGTTGACATCACCACAGATTTTTAAAATGTTTATGTATGCATCTCAATAACAGCATTTTTTGTTTGTTTTTGTTGGTATAAAAATGTATTTACCTTTGATATTATCGGAAGAAGTATCCTTTGTTTTTCTGATTTGACTTGGCGACTTCTCATTTTCCTTTAAAAAAAAAAATTGAAAGATACAAACTTTACCCACACATGTGTGACAATTAAAATGTTCACGCAAACAGTAGATGTAATAAACATTATTTTTCTGTTTCAACCACAACATGGTCATACATTTATCCTGTGGAAGTTGATGTTCCAGTTGGCCCCCACTCGAGTCGGAATGAATCTGTCTCCAAGCTTACGAGGAGACGTCAACGGGGAGCCGCCGGGTGTCCGACAATGCAGAGCCTGTGTCATTTTCTGCAAAATCAATGAATGTATAGTATTAACTTTAAACATTGATAATTTGGATTAATTATAGCTACATATTAAACAGATCATTGACTTTAATAAGTTACAGTGGAGAAAAGAAAATGGGGGAAAAAAAACTCACAACAGGGGTCAAGTTGTCATTTTGAATGTTGATTTGGCGGAGAAGGCGGTGTTCATATCCTGGATCCATCTTGAGCTGGAATCCTAATCCCACAGCCACAGGCTGTGAGGACGGAGACCTGATCAATTAAATAAAACAATTTACATTAAAAAATATATATAAATAAACCTGCATGCTCTCATTACTGTTAATGCAGATAGTAAAAACAAGCAAAACCTATGCAGCATCCTAATACTGAGCCTTTAACCATAATGTTTAGTATTAATGGGCTTGTTATTAATACTCATTCTTACGTATTTCTAATAGAAATGGAAAGGCGCGGGATATTTAAAAGCGCATAATTAACAGCTCTATTTATCCAGTAGTTCACTTGCCTAGTGTTATATTTGTATTTAATATTGATCCCAACAGCATGACATATTAGACTTTGAGAGAATGTAAACATCTAGCTTGGACAGACAAACTAAGCTAACCAAGCGTTGGCAACTTTCACCCTGTTCAGTGCAACAACAGACGTTTTAAGAGCCTCGCTAATTGATAAAAAGTCATCAAAGTGGCTTCTTTAACGCCATGTTTGTGCCAGTTAAATGCCAAACTGGCGTTAGCCTTCTGGGCTAGTTTAGCGGCTAAGCTACCGGGCTCTGCTGCCCGCAGCTCACCGACAGCAGCGCGTGGCTCTGCGGGCACCGGGCACCGAGCACCAGGCAGCAGCATCAACACGTACCGGGGGCTGCAGACGAATCCAGGAAGTAAACGCGAAGTTTTCCGCTCTCAGATGTGTTTAGGTGATCCAGGTTAGCTGCTTGGGGAAAATTACGGTGCATTGAGGGATTTTATGTCGCGTGCCGTGACGTCGCGCGCTTCGTGACCAAAACACGGAAATGCAACGTTTTGTTTTCTTTGTTACTATAAGAACTTTTTTTTATTATTATTAATTAGTTTCCATTTAATTGAATACATACATAAAGCGAGATACGCGCTTAAAATTAAAAAGAAATGAAAAGACAATTAAAGAAAAAGAAGAAATGAAAACATTAATAAAACTTAATATAAAAACATCTAAAACAACTAAACATAAGCTGGTATTTTAAAAAATACACTCTTAATTAAAAATTTTCAAGTTAATTATATATTTTATTATCTAATGCAATGTGACACATATTTAAAACATTTCTTTATTCTATTTTTTTTATTTGCATTGCTTTAGCAATGTAAACGTATATTTCGCAAACTAATGAAGCCCCTTTGAATGGAATAGAACTAGTATGGGGAAGCTCCTTGTCATGTCTACGTTTCACATATAGATGGCGTACTAAGCTAGCTCAATTTACCACATCATTGACAGGAGTGAATCTTGTGTATCCCAACCTGCCCAAAGGAGAGCTAATTAATTAATTGCTTTGAAAGGCAGCCATCACTCTAAACAGGTCTGGTGCATAAAATGTCACTGTCTTTTATGTTCCAGGACTAATAACATTAAGTATGTGTCACAGTCGGCCATGAGAGTGTGATAGTGACCCAGGAAATGAATCAACTATATAGAATAGAATAGAATAGATAAATTTTATCGATCCCACAACGGGGAAATTTGTGTGTTACTGCAGCGTTACAGATAAAGAAAAAGAAAAATAAAGTTGAAGAAGATAAAAAAAACTATAAAAAAATAAAAAAAACACACAACACAATGTACAAATTCGCAGAATTTGTTAAACCGCATACACAGTATGCATTATCGACAGAATGGAGAGAAAATGCTAATAAATAGTAAAAAAAAAAGTATGCATAAGCAAGGCATATATACATGCATACATGGACGTACATACCTACATACATACACATACACACATATTTGCATATATATATATGGACATACATATCCACGCACATACCCACATGTACACATACATAGCTAATGCACACTTAAGGTGCAGGGTGTGTGTGAAGAGAAAAAAGTGACCAGTGAAAAGTCAACCATCAACTGATTTTATTATTTACTCTTGTGTTTTCAAAAGCTGAGCATAGAAGGAAGAAATACAAATGTCTCAGTAGTCCCAGAGCTTTCATCTACCAGAGCCTGTGTAGTGTCTCCTCTATTCCATGATGTTACATGGAATGTGGATCTGTGTTGGCTTTTGGTCAAATATTGAACCCAGGTCTGAGGTCAAAACTTTAAGGTTCAGCTGGACCCAGGATGTCCAGTGACCTTCAGAAAATAAAACATATATTAGAGGGTCTGGTGTGGCTAGACAGGGAGAGATCTGATTTTGAAGTAATAGAATCCTTTTTATTCAAGACACATGATGTGTGGTAACTTTCATCAGCACATCAGGAAATAACCCCTGTAATGATTCTGGACCCTTCTTAGTTGACATGTTTCAAATAAATATCAGATAGATGTGTGTGTCCCTCTCTATTCTAAAATCAATACAAGTAGCATGACACAATTCCATCCTATCAACTACAAAAACTAGGAGGAAGCCTCCCTCTGCTGCCTTCATATCCTGCCAACGGGCTTTTTAGAAGAAAAAAAAATGTAATTGCATGGCCTCAGATCTTCTACAAATTGTAAACACATTTCTTCTCTCAAGTTTCTTCTCACATCCCCTGAAAACTGCAGACATCAAGCGCCTGTTAAAAAAGAACAATCCAGACAACTCACTAATGAGCCATTAGAGGCCAATATTGACCCTCCCACTGAAAAAAGCTGTTTTTCAACACAAAGCCAGCTACAAATCAAGTGGGTCCAAATCAGGATTTTAACAACACAGTGTTGTTTAAAGCCTCAGTGATGTTCGGGCCTCTCAGATTGACTGGACCAGGTCTGCTTTCTATCTGCAGACTCAAACTAAGCAGCTTTCAGCTTTTCTTCTTCATATCTGGAACAGACTCTCAGAGGTTTTAGATAAAGGCTGTTTACTCTCCCATTTTATCTGCCTTGTCCCATTTTAATATCTTATTCATTGTTATTTTATAGTGAGCTGAATATTTTGTGGACCTTTGCTTGAGACAGAACAAAACATTTGAGGACACCACCTTGGGCTTTGGGAATAAATTTCTGGCATTTTATGGCCTAAATGACTGATCTTTTATGTGAAAAAATAAATGACAGATTACTCAGTAAAAAAATGAATTAATAGTTTCAGTCCTAAATTCAGGACATTAACAATGGCATGTGTAAATTAAAACTAATAAATATGATGTGATCCCACACATTTTTCCGGCAGCTCATAGTGAAACATCTTGCTCATCAAGGACCCTCCAGTAAGGTGCATGGCTCCTGAATATTTAAAAAAAAAGGCAGACTTGTAATGAAATTTTTGAAAATCTAATCAGGTGTGAAGGCCAGTCTTGGTTTATGACAATTCAGGGGTATTTTTAGTTCCAAGGGCTTGCTCACCCCCCTCCTGCTCTAGATTAGACAATAACAAGATTAAGCATTCATACAATGTGTGTGTGTTAGTGTGTGTGCTTGTATGTGTGTCTTTTTAGTTTTATGCAAATACACGGCTGGTATGTGTTCTTCTGTCACTTCTCTATTCTATACCATAACGTAATGCCCCACTAATGACCATGAAACTATAACAAAACACTGAGCACTGTGTCTTTAATGCTGGCAAGTGCAGTGATAATAATGACACACTAAGTGTACAGAGGGCCCCTATGAACTTCACTGTGTGTTTTCTGGTGAGTGAGCCTATAGAAATTTACCACATCAGACACACAACATAGTTTTGCAAGCGTGAAGGACCCCCCCCCCCCCCCCCTCCCCTCCCATCGCTCGCTCTCTCTCTGTCTCTCTATCTGTCTCTCTCACAGACACACCCACACAACACTGGCGCCAACTAGTAAATCCCCCTCTCACCCCCTTCTGCCCCCTCAACTGACCTCTAATTATGTCATGCGAAAAAGCTGTGTCCCATTGAAAAGCTCTCTTAATCAAACCCAATTAATTCCGCTATTTTCCCTTATTATCCTTTGCAAGGAACGCGTCTTTCCAATAAGACTGTTAACTCCAGCCGTGGCCCTTTCAGATCTACTGGGGTGCGGGAGCGAAATAATAGAGTGCACAATTAATCAATTAGTCATTAGGGACTCAATTGTTCTTAATGAACACAACAACTGTGTACTGTTGTAGAGGCAAGTTAGAGCTTCCTCAAAACCACTCTGTTCCTGTTTGCAGTTTAGTCACTGAACTTTAACTTTCAAGTCTTCATTTCTATGACATTAGACTAACATGAAAATGTGAAAAGGCAAGAATGACCGCCGTAATGATCTCTATGAGAACTGAGAAATGAATACATTGGAATAAGCTGTGTTATTAAAGCTTTATGACTTTACCTTTTAAGGCCTAATAAATAGATGCTCAACTAAATAATGCATATATATATATATATATATGTGGTTGAGCGAGGATGAGAAGACTCTGTGGAAACCTCTAGGAATCTTTACATCAATGGACGTTGTATTTACAATATTTACCACACATAATGTGTCCCAAGGGTCAAGAGTAAAATTTACAATCTCACAGTTCAAGTCATTATTGGTTTGATGCGTGTTTGACTTGAATCCAGGTCATGAGTCTCGATTCTACATCTCTGATTAGACACTCCTCCTACCTGCAGGTGGAAACCTCATGAAAGGCAAAAGACTCTCCGTGGTGTCATTTTGGGTGAAGAGACAGATTGATAATCACATTTTATGTCCCATGTACCAGATGATAAACCGCCATGTTTGCATCTTACCACCAAACACACAGCGTCGTTGTCCTGATTATTCTTCAACATCAAGCAATATGTGGACAGATTGTTTTGTCCTCTAAAATCCCAATGTTCATAACAGATTAGATAAGACCCTTGTGTTCTGCATGAGCATATGCAACCAAACATTTACATTGCAGACCTAATAGTGTGAATTCTGTTTCCTAGGTTTTTCTCCTGATTTGGGATCATTTGGTTTTGTTTTAAGAAAACAGGACTAGCATTTTTTTTATTATTAAATTGACTAAATCTGGGAAAAAATGAAATGAAATAGGGATTTCTGTCAGTGAAATAAGATAATTCTATGCAATATTCGACTAATTGTAATAAAAGTAAAATATTTTCCCTTGTTAAGATTTCAGTTTTTGTCAATTTACATATAGCATTCTATAGATGTTTTTTTTTTCTTAAAAGAAATTTGGGTGCTGAAAAGCAAGGAGTCCTTCCCAAAATAGTAGTGAAAATCCCTTTTGACTTAAATTTTGCCTGCGTAGAACTCTGCAACCAGAACCGTTCTGTCCCGTGTTGATCTGCTGCTGCTGCTCTTTTTTTCCCAGGCTTTTCTTTGTGCCACTCACTCCGGCTCAACGCATGCCTACCCCGGCCCCTGGCTGTGGCTACAGCCCCGACCCGGCCCCAGCTGAGCAGTGCCAAGCTGTCCAGCAGTTAGTTAGTGTCCGTGCAGGCCCGGCTCGGCCCGGCCCGGCCTGGGTACTAATCCCCGGGCTGTCAGAGGACCCCGCTCTGAACTCATCCTGTAACACAGGAAAACGCTCTAATTGGGGGATTTTCTGCATCATTAACTCTGATGAGCAGCCATCCCTCCCTCCTGTCTCTCTCCTCCCTTCCACCCGTACTCCCTCTGCCTCTCCCTCACTCCCACACTTTTACCCTTCTTAATCTCTTTCTTAATGTTTCCACTTTTTTCTTTTCTCCCACTCGGACTTCCTCACATTCCCTGCCTGTCCTTTCATCTTTTCTTATCCTAAACTTTATTTTTCTGCATTTTTAATACATACAGCAGTGTGTGTTTGAGGACATCTACTCTACATAACATACATGTGCAATAACAATTGTGTGTATCGTCCTCATATATCATGTATGCACACAAGCACATATGTTTACATGTATATATGTATTCATATAGATTTATTCCGTATTTATTTGATATTTTCTCTGGTGGTGTTGGTTCACAGTTTTATTTTTGCTCATTGCTCATCTGTTTTGTGTGTCATTAGGTTTTAACAGTGTTGTGTGTGGTGAAGCTTTTCCATTTACCAATTTCCCTGAGGGAACCTCCCAAAGGGATCAATTAGGTCTTTTCTTATCTTATTTTGCACCAGCGAGATTCAGCATTGGAAGGTAATAAAAGTGCAGCATTTCTCTTTAGTTTCATCTGCCCATGAAATGCAAATTGTTTTTTTTTTTATTCCTGTGGGCTTTAATATTCATCAAGAGGTTCTCTTTCATTTTTTCCCTGTACAGATCACCTCATTTCACATCATTCATAACTGATTCTGCTTTTGTTTTATACCAACAACTCGACTCGCTTACAGATTCCCCCCCAATCTTTGGGAAAAGCCAGAGAATCTGAAGTTATGTCTAGTACTCTCAAAGACTATTATAACCACATGGATGAAAACATATCCTGCTTTTTCAGCAATAACAAAAAAAAAGGATTTTAACCACTTTCTTAACTTCCAGCTGCATTTCCTCGCTGAAAATCAAGAGAATCCAGCTGACCTCATTTTTATTTTTGCATGACTACTGCATTTTTGCATTAAACGTCCTTTTCAAAGATCCCAGAGAAACTTTGATACTTGTGACAGTTCTATTACACAGGCGTACAGCACGCCACTGGTGTGTAATGCAGTAGCTAATCACTTTATAACATGTAAAAACATACAATAATTTCCCTGTTAAGGCCTCCCCATATGGCCGCCCATCTGCTCAGGAAAGTGATTCAGCCGGCGTGGAGGCCAGCTCGCGCGGCGCCACCGGTCCCCCTGTGAACATGTGTTGCAGCGGCCGAGCCCGCCGGCCTGCCTGGGGGCAATTAGGGAGCCGGGCCCTGCGGTCAGAGGCCCCCCTGGGAGGCCCTGATTGATTGGAGTCTCATCTTCCTAACAGGCTGGCACCCTGCCACCAAGCCGTGGAACGGCGGAGCGGAGTGGGAGGGGTCCAAGAGAGAAAGAGCCTCTTATATGACGGAGGGAGGCCGAGCACAAGTGAGGAAAATGTCTCTGCCCTTCGTATGTCAGATGATACCGATTATACTGTAGTAATCTTGGATTTCTCTTCAGACTTATCCTGGGTAAGACAAAACCGTGTGGGAAAGAGTGCACCGGGTCGACATGAAAGCGCCGCGGGGGAGAGCGGGGACACGCATTCTATCAAACTATATTTATTTTGAGTAGATCTTCATTCTTTCCAGACAAAATCCAAAAAAAACAGAGAGAGAAAGAAAAAACAATGATATGACTATAAGACAGATATAACTAACACATGTAAGAAACCAAAAACAGGCAAACAGGAGAAGCATCCTGTGAGTTTCACATGGTAAAAATAAAAACAAAAAAAAGCTAAACTGTCAAATATCTAGTGCAGTTTTGTTCATAACCTTTGGCTTATTCTTGGTCCAAAAATCACATTTCTGTAGCATCCTAAAGAAGCTCTTAATGTGCGAGGTAATCCTGCCTACAGTGTGAGGTCCTGGCATTGTCCAACAGGAAGTCTAAACATCACTAGTTACCAACATAAGACCCTGTACAGCATGAGGAGAGACGAGGAGCAGAGCTAACACTGGGATTCTACTCGCTGACGCCTACATCAGTGTACCATAAACCAGAAATGACTAAATACTGTTGGTAGAAACAGCATCATATTAAAGTGAAATGTCACCATACAATGAGCTTTCTTTTGAAAATAAGAAAAATTGCACTTTAAAATTAAGGATTTCCTCTCCCTCTTGTTCCATAACCAAAGTCCAAAGGTTACCGTGTATAACTCTGTCACGTGAGATGACACCTGTACTTTCTGTTAAGAAAAATGCCTCAATACCAAATCCTGATTATATATACTGTTTTTGTTATTACCCTTCAGACAATCAGAGTTCAACTGTGTAACAGATGGTTAAAGACCAATATTGTGTCACTAATGACCGTAGCAGCTACAATCAATGTTTCTCCTCCTTTGATTGAGAAAGGAAAAAAAAAAAAAAACTTCCATGACAAAATGGTTACAAGGGCCTATTTAGTGCAGCCTGAGACCGTTTCCCCCCTTCAGTTTCAGACAAAGAGGATACACTTGGATCAATTGTGCCGAACAAAGACTAAACTATGTGGGGTGACGCATCACACAGGGCTCTTTCTGCTGCCCTGCACGTACACGCAGCCACCCAACACCGAGCTGCCAACAGGTCTTCTCCTCCGGCGGCCACTCAAGCAAAAACAGGGTTATTCCGCTCGCCGGCCTTGTCCGCCTCTCTTCCCTTCACTTCCTGCCTTCTTTAAAGCATCTCAGCACAAATCAGAAGAAAAAAAAGAAAAAAAGAAATGATAGTAGCTGTGCAGATTTTTTTGGTATATTCTCAGCCGCTAAACACTAAACAGTTTATCCGTTTTTAGAGTATGAGAGCTCATCTCTTTACAGATCTAAAACAATGACAGAAGGCCTCTGCTGCTGGGTACATCGGGCTCTGCTTTAAGAAGACGTTGTTTAGACGGTATATTTTACACATTACACTGGCACCTCCTTTCACAAAATACTCTAAAACTCGGATTAGTTGATCCATGGACATTTGACAACTGGATCACTTAGAAAAGAAAAAAAATGAATGAAGCGAAGGGGAAAAGTAAAGAATGAACGGAGAAATCTGACTGAATCAACGCTGACGGTTGATTTTAACGATGTCAAACATCAACGATTACAGATGGGCTGTTCCTGACTATGGGCCAATGCATTTATCTAAAGGGAAGCAACTCTTATTTAAACATTGAACTTGTATATAGAAAGGGGTAAAAATCTGTGAGCAGCAGCCAACCGATTGTTTAATATGAAAAAACAGCACTGCAGAGCCTCGCCTGCTTATGGTCCTTGAGATGAGGGGAAAAAAAATTCAAATAAAAAATGTCCAAACGAAAGGCCAAAAACTCCAGCACCTGACATTCTTCTCTCAGTGTCTGTCACGCTAAGGAACGCCTTCAGCATGTCCCGCTCGCCCGGACGCCATGTGTTAGTCACATGGGTTGCCAGGTCTTGTCCATAGACTGGATGTGTTCCTTGGCTTTTATTCTCAGCGCGGCGATGCTGGAGCTGCGCTGGTCCACGTCCTCCAGGGGGTACTTCTCAGGGTAGGGTGCCGCGCACTGGTAAGGGGGCGGAGCCACGGCCTGCATGCCCTGGCCCATGGACGGATGTGGGTGAGAGTGAGGGTGGGGGTGAGGGTGGGGGTGGGGGTGGGGGTGGGGGTGAGGAGGATGAGGGGTAGAGTTGAGGAAGCCGTGGCTGGGGTAGCTGGGCTGGAGGCCCTGAGCCGGACCCATGAAGCCCGGGATGCTGTGGACAGGCGTGGCGCTGGACAGCGGGGAGGTCAGCCACGGGTCCAGCGGCAGGGAGTTGGTCATGGGGCCCATGCCGGTGTGGACCGGCGCTGGCCGGTTGAAGGACAGCATCGGGGAGTCGTGGAGCTTCATGGTGCTGGCGTCCAGCTTCTCCTGACG
Organism: Eupleurogrammus muticus; assembly: GCA_036785175.1. Taxonomy (NCBI): domain Eukaryota; kingdom Metazoa; phylum Chordata; class Actinopteri; order Scombriformes; family Trichiuridae; genus Eupleurogrammus; species Eupleurogrammus muticus. Next base: position 13,152,963 of record JAYKQN010000006.1, read on the forward strand.
GCGCCACTTGGCTCGGCGGTTCTGGAACCAGACCTGGAGGAGGGAATGAAGGAATCATGAGTGGGACGGACACAGTTCCAGTTTGTATCTGTGACTCTGGGCACTTTGTGCAGGTGTTATTCTTGTCTTGTCTTGTGCTTATAATTATGCTCCTTGAATTCTAAGTTCAGTTAAGTTGTTTTTGCATTAGTTATGAAAGAAAACGTGTAAAGCATTAGCAAGACAGACTATGATAATATCCAAATGAGAAGATTGTAGCATAACCAGCATCACACTGAACCACTTGCAGAAACTCACATTATGTAAAACAACAAAGTCATAGCTTTATATTTGTATACTGCAGGTATGGTGTGTTTTTCTCTATATTTGCTGAGACCTTGAATGCTCACATTTGCCTCAACTTCCTCCTTCCATTGCTGAATCAAATTGCATGTCGCCAGCTTTTAGGATTCCATTATAGCTCAAGTTGAGTCTTTTTGTTTTCATCACGACTATACATCTCATGCTTGGAAGCACACACTCTGCTGGTGTAGGGCCTGCCAGCAGGGCCAGAGCCTTGGCTTGGTTCTGTCGTCCTTATAACAGCACTCACAGAAATGGACGTGTCCCAGTTCAAACCCTTGAGTGTCAGCGCAGCTTCGACGCTACAGAGGACAAACGCTGGTTCCTTACGGGGACGCGCTCCATACCTGAACTCGCACTTCCGGCAGGTTGACCTTCATGGCCAGCTCCTCGCGGCTGTACACGTCCGGGTAGTGGGACTTCTCGAAGGCCCGCTCCAGCTCGTGCAGCTGGTAGGTGGTGAAGGTGGTGCGGTTGCGCCTGTGTTTCTTCTTGGGCTGCTCGTCCTTGCAGGACTCCGAGGACTTGTCCTCGTCACTTTCTACACCCTTCCTCAGCTCGCTCAGTTCCTCCTCACACTTGTTTGTGAATAAGCCAGTATCTGAAAAAAAAAGAAAAAAAAAAAAGAAGTTTTATGTGAGATCAGTCTGCAACAGATGTGACAAAAAAAAATACAGCGAGACAAAAGAATAGCTAAAGCAGAGTAGTAAGAAATGAAGAATGTCGTGCCACTTTCCAGTAGAGCAGACATCGGTTTGACACCTGCAACAATAGGCTACTGTAGGTCAGTGAAGCAGGCAATCCCCTGAACTTCACCCAAGCTCAAAAACATTCCTAATCGGATTTGGATAAGTTATTTCCAGTGTTTATCTTCTCCGAAGGTAAACTGTCCTTAAAAATATGTTTGGAAGCAAAAGCGAGTCTCTTTATTTTCATGGACTGGATCTGTAAATGACATGTTATCGACTTGTGATTTTTATTATATCACACACAGGTGTAACACAATGCACATTTCCTTATCCTCACTTGTTCTTTCCTTCCCTGCACAATACCATCTTTGTATATTAGTAGGAAAATAAAGGGGAAAAAAAAATCATGAATGCTAGCACGCTCATCCCCGTCAGGAGTGTTTGCTGCATTATAATTAGTTTAACCAGAAAGTAATCGAATTAAACAAAGTTGATGAAGCACAGCGACTCCAGTTTATGTCTGCCAGGAGCAGTCCTGCCTCGAATCCATCATCGTGGTTGTGGTTGCTGGATCGGTTGTGAACCACAGGACTTTAAGCACTTTCCTGGCACAAGTTCTAGAACTCTAAGCGCACCGTGTGGTGTGAGTTTGACACCGTGGTAGATGGAGCAAACAACATCGTGTGGCCCAGATGTAGCCCATGAATAGTAACGATAATTACAAAACGGCACCAAATAATAAATCTCAAGTCAAACATTTGCTGTAATTATTAATAAGTAGGTCCTAGGTCCCGTTACTTGCTTTTTCCTGGGCTGTATCTCACTGTCTCAGCTCGGTTGCTCAGTTGTAAATTAGGATTTTGTTTATCAAATTTTAAATTCCCTTGTTGATAGTTGTATCCAACAAACGCTGACAAGGTCTCCTGACCTTCAAGTGACCATGTAATGTAAATGTGAGCTGGTTTCCCTGAAGGAGACGTGTTGACGGAGATAAAAAGGGGGAGTGTGTGTGTGTGTGGGGGGGGGGGGGGGGTCGTTGTGCTCTTTCAACTGGCAAACGGGAGCGGGGGCAAAGGCAAAGCTGGATTTGGGGGTTCATTTATCTACCTCTCATTAAGCAGCTATGACAAAGGCCAAGCTCCAACAAAGGCCGGGGGTCAGGTCTGGTTCAGTGACCAGCTCTCAGCCTGTCAGCCCATCACAAGCACCAGCCCCAAGGCTGCCCAATGTTTGTCAGCCCAGCATCCCAGCACACGCACACACACACACACACACACAGAAAAGTTGCTCATTCGGATTCGGGGCGAGCTGGGCTGATCCTATGTGGATGTGTGTTAATCTACAAAATACATCTCCACCATCCTTCAATTGCTGAGGCTGAATCTTTAGAATCATGTTTCAGGAAATAGAGAGGATGTATAAAACTCCTGATTCCTGACTTTTGTGTTGCATGTGTTTTAACCACCAGTCAAGCCTCATGTGGAAACACAAAAAGCTTCAGATTAAATTCCATTCTGAGACGATAACACCCAAACACACAAATAAACTACTGTACAATTTAATCTGTACAGAAGAGAAGATTATAGGGGAGTTCCACGGGGAGATGGGATTGGCTTTTGGGGACGTAAAGCCCCTGACCATCTTGTCCTGTGACTTATCTCTCAATCTCAGCCCACACACTGTTAATGCAGCAGCGTGTAACATGTTGATTTTAAATCTGACCTGCGCGTGCTTTCAGACGGATGCAGACGCACAGAATTCCATTTAAAACCCCAAACTGAGCTTTATTTAAATAGGTCAAGGTTTTAATTAATCAAGTTGCTTCTGGAATCGCTGTTGTACAAACAGAAAACGCTTTGTCTGCTCATTGAGAGTCAAATATTTAATGCTTTTTTTTAAGTTATGCCTTATTGTTTGGTTAATTATAGTTTTTTTTTTCCATTCTCATTGTGATTTTTAAGCCTCTAGGGAAACAAAGGTTGATTTCAAGTCTTGAAAATGTATTTAAAATCCGTCATGTTTGCTCCTAGTGTCAGCACATATTCAGCGGATCTTATTCTAACACTGTAGTGATTTCTCTACTCTGACCATCACACATGTGGCTCCAGATGTGCGTGCTGTGCAGCGTGTGACACCAGCAGCACCGGCAGCTCCGCTCACCGTGGTACAGCTGCTCGGCGCTGCCGTTCCTCAGGGCGGGGAGGTGCCCGCTGTAGGACGGCTGCGACGGGGGCTCCTGCTGCTTCTCCGGCTCCACCATGTCGTCTATGTCCACCTTGTGGCCCCCCGGGGCCCCGGCGGGGCTGAGCAGCGAGTCCTGGTCCTTGCTGAAGCCGAGGATGACGTCGATGCTGTGGACGCGGCCCCCCACGCTGACGCCGCCGCCTTTCCCCATCTCGTGGAAGTTGCTGGGCGAGAGGCAGCCGTCGTCCACCATGCTCATGGTATCCAGTGATAAATGCATCCGAGCATCGGGGTACACGCCCGGCCCTGTGGTCGGAGGACGGGTCTTTTAGGTCAGAGGTCACCTGGTTAACATAGACGACTCCTTACCACATACAGCACAAATGGATATGAAGTGGACCGCACCAGTAAAATAAATGTATAAATAACAGCTACAAGTTTCTTCACTTTTATGCAAAGAATAAAAAATCCTTCAATCAACGACACAGGAAATTTTAATAAGAAAGGTGTAATTTCACCAGCATGGTGTCTCGTTTATTCCATATTGTAAAGAACTAAATCCTACAAAGTGAAAATATCTTCTTTTATTGTATTTAGTAGAATAAAATAATATTATCCATTGGCAGATTATTTAGGCCATTGCAAGTTTGTTTTATTTCTTGCGTTTGGTCAATTTTGCCTTTTTTATTTTATATTTTTGGTTTTTTGTCTCATATTTAAATAAAAACGAAATAAGCTAAATGGTCTGCCAACTGAAGATAATTCTATTTAATGTTGATCTAATTGTAATAAACTTTTTTTCCTCTGATATGATTTTATTTTTTAAGTGCACCAAACAGTTCTGGTTTAGGCAACAGGTGAAGTCATCTCCTGCATTTCAAGTCATCTACTAATCAAATATTTTACCCTGACAGATGCCCACTGACTTCACATTTCTGTAAAGAAACAGGAACTGGTCCCTTTCTTGTCACCCACAGAGGAGTCATTAGACCCTGTAGCGGGCCGGTTCTGGCCCATGGGCCGCATGTTTGACACCCACAACACTGTCTAGAGTCCATGGACTCTCTCAGACTGTCTACTGTAGACTCGCTGCTTTTTACTGCTCCACATTCATGCAAACAGTGGACAAGTTGGACCTTACAGTAAGAGTAAAAACGTTACATACAATCAGGAGTACAGTAATGGATTTTTTTTAATAAAGTAAATTACACAGAGGTTACAGAGTCTTTGATTTAAAAGTAAAACATGATGCTGATAAGAGAAAAGGAGGTTCCTTTGCAGAGTGTCTCTTTCGAATAATTTGGCATTTTTATGTTGCCCCTATTTTATAATAACTAAATAAAGTAGGAAAAAGTAAATCAAATATTGTCTTTAACCTCAGGGACACATGTCAGGTGAGCTGAACCTGCGTCAGTGAACGTTTCAGATGTAAAAGGAGACGTGGCAGGGCTTACCGCTCGGAAGTGGATCTGCTGAAGTTGCTGATGCCGGCGTTCCACCTGCAGCTCGCTCTCCAACTTCCAAGTCCCCAGATCCGCTACGTGCACCGTTTGCAGCCCCTCAGCCAGCCTTGCTGACCATGCTCCTCTCTGTTTACAGTCCTGATAGGAGCATATTCAATACAGTGGGCATTAAAAGAAAAAAAAACGCTCTGCAAACACGCTCAACAACTGAGTTCAGACGCCACGCACTCGGGCCCAGAGAGGAGAGTGGAAGAAGCGAGAGACGAGAGGGAGAGGTGGACAAAGCTGGGGGGGTAGGAGGTGAAGCCAGGGGATTAGGACAGGGTTATTAATTGGAATCCTTCCCCTTTAAGAGTGATTGGCAGCTGTTTTCTGGTCAAGTAATTGTATTAAATGTCAATTCCATTCACGGCCACGGGAGGAGGTCCAGGCTAATGAAGCCTGCACAAGACTTCCTTTCATAAATTCATTGTTTTAAAGACAAAAAGCCTTTTCTGAAAGTTTGCACTAAGCAAACCCAGCCCCCATTATGAGGAGCTGCATGAAAGAAAGAAAGTTTGAAATTACAACACATGGGGTAAAATCTAACACAGCGACAATGTGATGGCGATACTAGAATTACTGATTCATGAGGACACTGATATTACACCAACACAACGGGATAATATTTCATTTATTGTCTCATTTCTAAAACTGTAATCTCTCTACACTCTTTAGGTTTAATCTCAAACTAAAACCACGTTGGCACAAACACACATGAAAAACAGTCCACCTCCTACTACAGTTTATTGTAAACCGCTGCCACATATACAGAAACCTAATCACTTATATTCAATAATAAACAGATGAATGTAAAATGCATCCTTTGAAAATATTGGACTTTATCGTTAAATAACTTAACCTGGAATATGTTGTGTCATTAAGATATTTACAGGTAAACATTACTGACTCCTAGACAGGAAGCTGGTATGAATGATTTTAAGTATAAATAATAAATGTTTTATGAATAAATGTAAAATAAAACACAATTTACATTAATATGTAATGAAGCATTATGTATTAAAGTGAATGAAATTTAAGAATTACAGTTCAATCCCTTTGGAAACTAAGGATCTTGTTATATGAACAATGGGTGAAAGTCTGATGTGAGATTTGGTTCTTTTTTATAGATTAAATTGATGTTAAACTGAAAGTGAAATCGGGTGAAAACCTCTCGTTTTTTATTGGTCCAATATTGAGTAGAAGTATCCTATTCCACCGGCAGATAATTCTGCTTATTCACATTTTTCCCTTATTTTTAGCCAATTTTAGCATTTTTAAAAAAAAAAAATGTATTTTTTTTTCTTAAAACAAGACCTATCAAAATTTTAAAAATACAAGAAATAAATTGGTAGGAAAAAAAAAACATGAAATAAGATACATTTTCTGCCAGTCCAATAAGAAAATTAAAAATGTAATCAATGAATGAAAATTTAGTTTGTGCAGTGTATGGGTTACTTCGGTTACCTTCCAGTGGAGACATTTTTGGGGAAATTTTCAAGAAATTTGTAAGCATTTTATTGTCTGACTTTATTGACGCCCCTACAGCATCTCTGTAAGTCAAACTAGGTCAGGAAAAGTCCTACTGTAAAAAGTTTCCCCCACGCCTTTAATTGGAGAGGTATTATGATTCTACGTCGGATTTCGCAGCGAAACGACGTGGATCTTGTGGGGTTTTTTTTACTGGAGTACAAAAGTGTCTCCTGGCTATGAATCAGCGGAGGGCAAGATGACCACGGATTAGTGCAAGTGAAATCTGCCATGATTCTAAAGACGGCAAACTTTAGCATCTTCAGAGTCATCGCTGATCTCTTTAGTGGCTAAAGAGATTTCCTGTGACCTCAAATTATCCAAAGATAAACCGAGGGAAACATAATTTAAAACAGACAGCTGATTCAGTTTCAGTAGTTACTTTTTCATAGACCATGTATATGATCAAATATAACCATTATAATATACATAAAATAATATTTATGACATAATACATTATAAATGCTGGGAATTAAACGGCAAGTGATATCTATCTATATATATATATATATATATATACACTATAAATGCTGTGGAAACACACTCCAAATCCCCTCAGCACACACATATACAGAGATGTGTGTGGCTGGAGGCTTTGAGCTTTAAATTTCGCCATAAAAGACAAAGAACAAATTAAACCCACTTTATGGTTATATAACTACCAAAACACATTGTAATATTAACTGCACATATTATTTTTTGTTTAATTTAACAAGATTTTCATCCAGTGATGTAAAAATGTATCTAGCAAGGATTTGAGATGAGACCTCAGGCCCAATTTAATATAAATAATAATGCGTTAAACTTAATATCAGTGTCAGTGAAGTTACAACTAACACATCCCATAATAGTATCAATATTGTTTCCTTGGTAACACGACTTCCTTCTCTATGGGTATGTGTTGCCTTTTATTGAAAGAAATGCCAGTGATGTGTGTTAACTGAGCACTCCCTACTTCCCTTTGCTATGTCTGTTCAGTTTACCAGATCCACTCATATTTGTGTCTGATATGGGTTTTACACACACAAAAAAATGCTGAAGTCCTAAAATTGCCATCTCCTTCTCATTAAAACAAGTAGGCAGAATGTACAGGACACACAATCCGCTGTCGCCGCTTAAAAATCATGCTTAAAGTTGCACTTTGACATCACGGTTAACTCTTTAAAGCGAATGGCTTAACCTTATTGGCTTAAGATCAAAAAAAGTAAAACATTGTCTGTGCTGATCTGGTCTGTGTGTCAGCGCTGTCATTTGAAAGAGGGACGGGGTTACTGAATGTAAAGCTGAGGAGACACATCCAAGCATGACCCATATTCAGAGAAAGATATTTTATTATATTAATATATATATTTTTTAATCTTTACAGTTACAGCCACTCTCCTCATTTATTTTATTTACATTTTACTGGTGATTGAACATGTTTTTATAATTAAGTTAGTGTAGGTCAATCAGTCATTTAGCAAAGTCAATAAATTCAAGATAATTATTAGTTGTAACAGTTAAATAAATTCATAATTATTCAATTATAAACACTGAGTGTTGGAGTTAAAGTGTTAAATGTCATCATTATTTTTCATGGCTACTACAACAACGTAACCTTAACGAATACAGTAACTGTTTTTCTAAAAAAAACATTTTTTTTTCTTGAAAATATACCCTGGGTACAGAAAACTCGACTAACTGAGGAGTGGCGCATACGTATGGCCCCTTCTTTTAAAGAGGCCACTAAGCAGGTGGACTGGGTTGCTAGTGCTGACGCAGCAGAAAGCTGCTCTCAAGAACGAGCCGGAACTCGGATGACGCAATTTTCTAGATGAATATCTAGTCTAATGCCTGTTAGTTAGAAAAGTCAGCTGCTGCCTTGCTCTTGAACTCAGACATTCTGAGGTGATCACAATCTACTTACACCCTGCTTAAACCTGACCAGGATCAGGCCCATCAGGTCAATCTACACCATCGTTGTTCACGGCGTTGGTGCAACGCTGGCTTCATTTGGACTGGAACAGACATGTTGTTATTCCACAAATCAGAGATACTATGCCACATTATAATCAACTAAACAGATGTGAAAAGCGTTTGCTTGCATGTGTTGGACCCTGTGCAAAATTGTTCTTTCTTGGAAGCTAAAAGGTGTTAAAGGGCCCTGTAGGGAGCAAAAATCATACTAAAGTTTGCTTTAGCAGCTAAAATGCAAAATGACCTTCTTCATTAGTGAAGACGTGCTGTATGAGCCCCTACCCTTTAAACGGTCTGTGCACACCACTGCTCCACATAGGTGTTACCATACCTGTACAAAGGCCCACATAGGTTATAACCAGGTCTGCAAGTGGTAGATAACCTTCAACCTTTATAGTGTTAGCATCCACAGCAGATGATCGTTGTGGGTGTTGTAAATTTCTATACACGGACTACTTTTTTTCAAACAACCAAATAAAATTGGATGATTTGGCTGCTCAACTGTTCCTTGTGCATGTCGGTCCAATTTTTATCATTGCTGCATGTAGTAAAGAACTTTGAGAAATCTTGAGTTGATTTGCACTTCGATATTTGAGAGCCTGCTCTTCCTGCTCAACATATAAGGCCAAAAAAACGGAACAGATCTTCAGAATTCAGGTTGTCTTAACAACGAGTCATAGATGCACAGTCAGGTGTGGCCCCTTTCAGCTTCTTGGACGGCAACACCTTATAGATGAACCCATGTGGATCATCATTACTTATTAAAATGACCATTTTACGACAGAAAGGAATTTCTATTATATCTTACTTTATTTCTATCACTTTATCTACATTAATTTGTGACAGGAGGCGTTATAAATGACCCACAGATTGACTAATCTTATATTTATTTGCCTTTTTTCAGCAAGGAAGATAGTTTCCGGTTTGCATATACACCTTTAGCTTCTGAAAAAAAAAATCAACATCACATGACACTCCAAAGTAGATATTTTAACAGCTGTAACCAATAACATTTTATTATCAATATTTAGAACCGTCATAGTCCCGGCAGGAAAAGTGTAAATGCTATAGAAGAAGATCCTTTGTCCTTCCTCTCTTGAGGAACAGCTGGTAGAGGAAACATCTGCTGAGATTCAGAAGGAGGATAAAATCCTTTACTCAGTAGACAGCACATCTTATTTCATGTTTCTGTAAATTAGTGCTCATCGCATCAGAGCTTCTGGAAAACACAGAGCAGATTGAACAAATGTTGGGAGAGCTGTGTCGTGCTGTACAATAGGGGGTGGGTGGGGATTGAGCCACATCGTGGTGTTCTCCTGGGATTGAGACAAATATTGGGTTTACAGCGATTTACAATCCAATGCCATCTTCAGTTTGATCTTGCATTGTAACAAAAATCCAATATGAGAGGCTTAATCTATATATACATTTTTTTGTAACGTCTAACATATTAACATCTTATTGACTTTGTGTTTAAAAAAAAAGCAGCTTATCACACATAGTGAAAACATGTGGTATACATACATACATACTGTAATAAATAGAATGCTTGTCTGTTTAAAATCAGGAAAAGTCACTCAGTGATTAATACCATATACCATATTTCACCTAGATTTGAGCTTATGAAATGGAGACGTCTTAAATCAAACTCCCCCTCCTGTTATAGATCTAACATGTGACAAACTGGCAACCTGCCTACGGTTTTCTTCTAAACAATTATATTTCATTATTATTATTAATAATATTATTATTATAAGATCTTTAAGATCCAGGTCATCTTTCAGTAGTAGGAAAAAGAAATGATGATGTATATTTCATCTGGTTTCGCTTTGTTCAAACCCATTAAAGTTCTGCATATTCATGGCTCCAACCATGGCTTGTTCACGGTCATTACGTAATGACCAAAGTCACATGATCACTGTCCCATCTGCTTGTTTAGAGTAATCCTACAGGAAGTGTTAAGTGTAAAAGATTACCACTCCTGGGTGGTACCTAGTGCTTTGTGACAACACAGAAGGGCGAACAATAAGTGGATAAAGTGTCCAAACTCTCAAAAATATCAGCATCCAGGTCGGGTTATGCCTGGTTTACCCAACTCTTGCTCCAGTTTCTCCCTCAGTTTGTGGAAAGTGGGCCTCTTGCGGGGCTCCTGTTCCCAGCAGATCCTCATCAGGGAGTAAACGGCAGCAGAACAGTCCTCTGGAGCCTCCATGCGATAGCCCCCCTCCACCCGGTCCTTCACCTCCTTCAGAGACTATGACGCAGCAGCAATGAAGGTGGAGGGAGAAGCAGGAGTGAATGAGGAGGGAAGAGAAGAAAGAAAGAGGGACAGCATTGGTTTGCAGTAGAGGGTGATGAATTGAGCACATACAAGAATGCATTGAGCACATACTAGAATGTGTGTATGTATATATATATATATATATATATATATATGTGTGTGTGTGTGTGTGTTAGACTTCTAGTACACCGGTTATTATCATAATTAATGTTATTACACTTTAATGACTATAGCAATGTTATTACACTGCAATGACTAAAGTAATGCTATTACACTATAATAACTATAGTAGTGTTGTTACACTGTAATGACTAAAGTAATGTTGTTACACTGTAATGCTATAGTAATGTTGTTACACTGTAATGACTAAAGTAATGTTATTACACTGTAATGCTATAGTAATATTATTACACTGTGATGTCTATAGTAATGTTGTTACACTGTAATGACTAAAGTAATGTTATTAAACTGTAATGCTATAGTAATATTATTACACTGTGATGTCTATAGTAATGTTGTTACACTGTAATGACTAAAGTAATGTTATTACACTGTAATGCTATAGTAATGTTGTTACACTGTAATGACTAAAGTAATGTTATTACACTGTAATGCTATAGTAATGTTGTTACACTGTAATGACTAAAGTAATGTTATTACACTGTAATGCTATAGTAATGTTGTTACACTGTAATGACTAAAGTAACGTTATTACACTGTAATGCTATAGTAATATTATTACACTGTAATGACTAAAGTAATGTTTTACACTTTAATGTCTATAGTAATGTTATTACACTGTAATGTCTATAGTAATGTTATTACACTGTAATGTCTATAGTAATGTTAATAAACTGTAAAACTGCTGTGAATTCTGCAGTGATGTTACTGTGTACAGACACAGTAACATCACTGTAAATGATTATTATAGTAGACTGCTGTACATTTTACAATAAATCGTGATAGAAAATCACAGTTGTCAAAGAGTTATAGTATAATACAGTATATAATGGGTATAACAGTTAGTTAACCACCGAATACTGTAAATACAAGAGTTTTCCATTCTGGATAATTGCTGCCAGGTAGTTAACATAAATTTTAAGGGAATGGTTTTACAGTGTAAGTGTTTAAGTATTTTAAAAGATGTAGAAGAAGCCTCAGAGTCTGCTTTCATGCTACAGTAAATCCTCCTATAGGTCAGCCAGGGGTCAGTTTGGACACACAAGCGTCGATGTAATTTACTGTACATGAGCCTTCCTGCTGTCCTCCTCCCAGAAGTGACCCGAGAGCAACTAGTGCGACAAACAGGGTAGCGTTTAAGTAGCGTCGTCTCCCTCATTATTGCCTTAACGTGCTCCAACCTTCATCTGACATCCTACTACACCCACCTGCTACGGAACAGGTACCGATTAACTCCCGCTTCCTCCCGTCACAGACTGCTCATTAAGCAGATTAAATAAATCGCTGAGAATCGGCGGATTATTTCTACTGTTTCGATGTGCGGTGACATTAGGGAGATCTTCTCTGCTAAATCTCCGGCCTCACTGACGCATGGTTACAGTGACCTGTGGTTGTTTACTGCTCAGACACACTAAGTCGAGTCAGGAGATGGCGGTGTCCTGATTCAGGTGACCACTCGACCTGGCCGCTTTCCACTGACATACATGTCAGTCGTATATGAGGGGTTGTCAAGACCTGTGGAAAATCATGTAGGGGGCGGGGAAAGAATGTAAATATCTGCAAATAAATTCCTTACTAAGGAAATTTCTTCAACAATGCACTTAAAGATATTTACCAAGACCTCTTAAAAAACTGATGATTTCAATTCATGTGGGAAAGTTTTTAAAGTCTGTAAATGAAAGTGAAAAAATATGAGCTACACTAGTTAATTATTAAAAGGAGATTGCAGAGCCGGGACAGTGACGTGGTCAATGAGAGTTCAGATTTACCATGTTTCCAGGAGCTACAGTAAAATGTGCGTTTTGGTAGATTATTTCTCTGTTGTAACAGTGCTTCTTTGGAATATTTCATTTCAGAGATATAATTTTAGACCATTGCAAAGCCTATTTATTTCTGTTTTAAGTGGCGCACCATATGTAAGGAGGGATGAGTGTACGGCTGACATTTCTGCCAAATAGCTTGCTCTGCCCTTTTGTTTGCTGGATCTGATGATTGAAATTTCTCAGTAACAGGGAGGAAACAAGTCATGTTGTTACTGAAACACTCAGAAGCTTCTGCATCCTGTGCCACAACAACCTGTCACCTCCTCCTCCTGCTGCCGCTGGCCTCCAGCCTGGTCACACGCTGCTGTTGGACGGCGCTCCATGCGCGCGTCACATGTCGGCTAACGTGGTTGTGTCGGTCTCTCTCCAGCACGAACAACATATCTAAGCCGATCCCGTAATTGGCTGTTGGCAGGCCATCCCGACTCCCGGGGGCAGTCTCTGATAAACCTGGCTCTGCGGGGGTGAGACCACAGAGACGTGGCATCAGCAGCGGTTGCAGGATCACGCCTCCGTGTCTCTCTGCATTGAGATGTCTCCACTAAAAGGCTTTCACTATATTTGTGCAGCGTCTCAACGTCTTCTTCAGACTCCAGATCCAACTCCCATAGGCAGTATCTGGACTCGTCTATGAACATGCAGGTGTTGGCGACGCCAGCGTAAACTGGCGGACGTCAGTCACGGCCTCCTGTCAGGAAGGAGATTGGCTGAGTGCAGAGTGTTCCGGATTGTCTGGGCTGAGCGCCGGGTGCCACATCATCCTCCAAGATCCCTCTAATACCCGACTAAAACGTAGCTCATGTCTTCCTCACCTGCATCCACTGAGTCACCTCCCCAGGAACAGAAACAGTTTGAAGTTCCCCTGAGGAGGCTCTGATTCACACTTTGACAACTGCTACAAAGGTTCTGTTTTTTTTTCCCGATAAAAATGATTTAATATGTTGTGCTTCCTTAGTTTAAAATTAAAATAGATAACTAATGTTTCCTCTTAATTTGCCATGAAAATGACTCTTCCCTTTACTCACAGTCAGAAATACTTACTGATAGTGGAATTTCTACATATTAAACTTCCCAGTATTATTTCTTTATTCTAAAGGTTTTTACACTTCATCTTTTACTCTAACATCCTAACAAAATGGAAAAATGCACTTTGAACATGGCTTTATTGAGGATTAAGATTTCTTATTTAGAAATGTCTGGCAATGCTTGTATGCATATTTAAACGTACAATGTACAATGATGTAAACTCACTGTTTGCTTTACAATTGTTGGCTGCTATAGATAATCTTGGACTTTTAATGCTTTTATGCTGCACCACAAATTGCCTCTTGAGGACATTCACATTTTCTGAGTGTAAACACGTATAAACACACGGACAGACACAAATACAATGATGTGTTTGAATAGAGCGGTGATACATACCATCTTAGGGTAAGGCTGTCGCCCATAAGAGAAGATCTCCCATAAAAGAACCCCGTAACTCCAAACGTCTGATTTTGTGGAGAATTTCTGCAGGGGAACAAGTTCATGTTCATTTAAAGAAAAGTTCACAACAGTGTGATAAGCAGCCAAACTAGAAATGCAAAATTACTCTAGTTAATGGATTATCTTTTGTTTCATTTCATTAAAAGATGATCAATATCAAACCATGAGAACTGTGCCGTGTTTCTTACTTTCCCATTGGAAATGTTTGTGTGATTGTTTTTCTGGAAATGCATGCAATGTGATCAGATAATCAGGGTTCAGTAATCAATAAACGAGATTGGCACCTTTCAACGAAAAGGGAAGACAATTAAAAGGAGCCGCAGGGCAGCCAATGACATTAACATGAAACAAATCTTATTAAGCTTCACTATCAAATAAAAAAGCGATGTGTCGGGAAGAGCTGGGAGTAAGAAGCGGCTGCTCACACCGACCTCCTTCGCCAGCGCCTCGGGGGCGGTCCACTTGACGGGCAGCTTGGCGTTATCCGACACCTTCAGATCCACTTTGGTCAGCCCGAAGTCACTGACCTTGGCCACGTTGTCGTCAGAGACGAGGACGTTGCGGGCCGCCAGGTCTCTGTGGACCAGCTTTTTACACTCCAGGTACTCCATCCCCTCACACACGTCGCTGCCAACACACACACACACACGAACAAATCTCATACATTGTAGAAATATTTCAGAGTTATTATGGAATGTGAATATGATCATTTGAAACCTGCTGATGTTTTAACGTACAGTGAGAAGCGGATCAGCTGTGCGGAGTTCACGACAGAGCGGCCTCTTGTCCTGAGAAAGTTAACAAGGTTTCCCTGCAGCACATAAGAATGAGTTCATGTTTGCATTACTAATGAATACTGCAGAAAACTGAACTACAGCTGATAAGTCTCATCTTCATTTAATTTCATCGAAACTTGAGAACATTCACTTTTTGCCTTTTCTGTTCGTTTGTGTAATGTAATATGGATTGTATAATTTTTTTTGTTATATTATTGTAACATTTTTAACATATGAAACACCGGTGATAGATTACTGTCTGCAGCTGTACCTTAGTCATGAGCTCTGTGACGATGTGAAGCCCTTTGTGGAGGACGACCCCCAACAACCGCACCAGGTTTTTATGCTGCAGCTTCCTTGAAGAAGAGGAAAAACCACAAAAAAAAAACAAAGTCAGCAGGGAGTTTCACAGTTGAGTTGATTTTTCAAAGCTATTCTTAAATGGTTAAATGCTTTCAGAGAAAAACAGATGGGGAAACGATCATAAAAAAACGTGTCTCACGTCATGACTGTGGTTTCAAGCAGGAAGGCCTGAGCTGTGACATCACATTTAATGATCTTTATTGCCACCCTCTGGCCCATATAGTCCCCTTCATGAACAGCTGAAAATCACACACAGCGTTTCACCCAATCAGCGGGTTTGAAATTGTGTGAGAGCATGAAAAAGGCAAATGAAAACAAGAGAGGGAAAAAAAAACAACGGAAAACTCACCACCGAACTCCCCCTCTCCGATTTTGTGTCCCAGCGTGAGCTTGCCGATGTCCAGCAGCCATCCAGCTGCAGAGCAGGGAGACACGGACACGGCAGACAATGATCCTTCTACTCTCCTTTACAAACGGCGTCAGAGCTGCCAAACAAACCCTGACCTCTCACGTACCTTTAGACAGCTCCAGCTCAGCTGACTTGGTTCCCGGTTTTTGTTTGGGCTTCAGCAGCGTTGTAGCGATGGAGCCTTTGTGGTTTGAGTAGAACTGCAAAGAAGGAAACAAATATATTAGAGTATAGGAGGTCATTTTTATTCCCTGGTATCTGTAATTCTCGTTATTCTCATTTTTCACTTAAAAATCCTTGTTTATTATACTTATGCTGAAGAGATTTGTGTTTATTTTATTTCAGAGAACACTTTTCTTGAGGTATGGAGACAACATCGATCTTATTGGTACATTGACAGACACTGTAACTCAAAAAACTCTGATCAAATAAGTGATTATGGAACTGTATAAAATGGTATAAAATGATGATTGTTGGGCGACACGGTGGTGCGGTGGGTAGCACTGTTGCCTCACAGCAAGAAGGTCGCAGGTTCAAGACCGCCTTGGGCCTGGGTCTGGGGCCTTTCTGTGTGGAGTTTGCATGTTCTCCCCGTGTCTGCGTGGGTTTTCACCGGGTACTCCGGTTTCCTCCCACAATACAAAAAACATGCTCAGGTTAATTGGTAAACTCTAAATTGCCCATAGGTGTGAGTGTGAGAGTGAATGGTGTGTGAATGGTGTGTGTGCCCCACGATTGGCTGGCGACCATCTGGGGTGTATCCCTGCCTCTCGCCTTAACGCGCTGGGATAGGCTCCAGCAGACCCCTGCGACCCCGAAAGGGAATAAGCGGGATAGACAATGGATGGATGGATGATGATTGTTGTTGTTTTATATATATATATATATATATATATATATATATATACAGTGATCCCTCGCCACTTCGCGGTTCACTTATCGCGGATTCGCTATTTCGCGGATTTTCATAATGCATTTTTTTTTTTTTTGGTGCATTGTGTTCTGCATTCTGATTCGCTAAAAACTCACTCCCGCTTCTTGTATCAAAACATGCTACGAATTGTGCTATCATTTTGTCGTCTCGTTTGCAAAGAAGAAAAAAGAGCGACAACAGCTGCCTATCACCATGTTCTTCTCCCGAACAAACACACCTGCACCGCGGGCTTCAGAAGAAGAGAACACTGCAGAGCGCAGTCAGGATGCAGCCCAGTCTGAAGAGCAGTGAAACGGCCTACACGCGAGTCACTGTATTTGTACACATGTAATAGTTGCTAATTGTAAAAAAAAAATAAAGTTTTCTATTTCGCGGATTTCACTTATCGCGGGTCATTTTCGGAACGTAACCCCCCGCGATAAACGAGGGATTACTGTATTAGGGATGCACCGATGTGAAAATTTCGGCCGATATCGATATCCGATATACATATCGGCAGTCACTGCCGATATCGATATTTGCCGATATCGATATATGTGGAGAAAAAAAGTTTTCTGTAGTGTCACAAATTTAGTACAGACCAGAAAAAACACTGTACATTAGAAACGCACAACAGTGCTCTTTATTTAAAGGAAGGCTCACTGTAAAACTGTCATGTGGTTAGAGGAAGTACGGCGGAGCGGACCCGATGGAGCTCCGCGAAGGCGGCGACGTCGGCGGCCGCAGCGGAGGAGGCGGCAGGACGGTGTCCGACACCCCGGAGCAACGCTCCGCGCATTTTTTTTGTCTTTTCGGGCGATGCGATGTGACGGAGGAGCCCGCTAGGACCAGCTAGCTTAGCGCGTCGCCGAGAGACACGCAGACAGTGACCCAACTAACTGTAGCGGTTTAACTCTGCACATTGTTGACATATCGGCCAGAATTTGTTGATATCGGACCGATACCGATAAGTTAAAAAACGTGACATATCGGCCGATATATATCGGTTGGCCGATATATCGTGCATCACTAATATATATATATATATATATATATATATATATATATATATATATATATATATATATATATATATATATATATATATATATATATATATATATATATATATACTTGGTCCAGACCAACAGTTTGGACCATAAACCCAAAGATCATCGGTTTTATTTAAAGAAGATAATCAGAGTTGAGAAGCTGGAACCAGAAAATGTGGACATTTTCTTTTTAAAAATCACACCATTGATTCATTGATTATCAAAATGGTTGGAAATTCATGTAGAAAGTATGTATTCCTATAGAAAAGAGGAAGCTCAGGTCGATTTTTCATGTTTGGCCAAATGAGGGTGTGTTGGACTGTTACATAATCCTGTTAGAGAAGTTGTACATGGGCTAAGTCATGCACATACATTAAGATAAGCAGAGACATGCAAAACACACTTATTGCAAAAAGGTTGCACTTTATGTTGAAAGTACGGATGTAAATCTAGTTTTGAAAATTGTATTGATAGTTCAATAAAGCTGTACTTGGTAAATCTCTTACTTGATAGTTTTCTCCTGTACCGTGCAGCCCAGATTCTTTCCTGTTAGGTGAAAGCTCTGGGACTTCCTGAGGGTGTGTGAATGCCACTCAGAGTACAACGACCCCCCCAGTGGCCTGTTTTAGCAGAGATATAAAGCAGCAGCTGATTCCTTAGCACATGCTATTTTTTTGCTTACAATACTTTTGTTACGTCAGCTGCATGATCGATGCAGGGGGCAGCTTTACACAGTAACAAAAGTGCTGCTGCATGATGGAGAGGTACGCCAGGCAGGAGGACATATATAAATATAGATCATTGTGTCTCTCCTCTGCAGCTCACTGACATCACTGAACGTAAAGCGCAGCATGTCACTTATGAACTTCATCCACAGTGACACATCCGTTCCTGTCTTTTTGGAGCGGTCGTGACATGATTCAACCCAAAGCGTCTGCGTCCTCCCTGTTTCCTCAGATGAGTCAGTGAGCCGGTTTGTCTCACGCCCGAATCCGTCTGCAGCTCTCTGATAAGATGATGCAGAGCCAGAGCCTTCAGGGCAGCCACACACACTCACACACACACACACACACACACACACACACACACTCCAAACTACCATAAAAGGTCTGCTCTTTAAGACGTTTATTGTGTGACACAGGATATATATATATATATATATATATATATATATATATATATATATATATATACACACACCCTGGTGGCAAGGGGGGGTTTCCGTTTTACAACTTTTTTTTTTTACACTTGCGACACCTTGTCACCTCAGAGTGTGAAAGCAAATTCTCCCTGCTCACCAAGAGGTGAAATAATCCAATATGCCTGTGACCCCTCTGATTGATCGTGTCCTGTTGGATAAAGTAGGGTCCCTTCATCATCACAATACAAACCCATCAAACACCACAGGGCCGCGGCCAGGCTTGTCTGACTTACCTCTATCATGTCGATGAGGTTGTAGAAATACTGCGTGTTGTCGATGGTCAGCTTGTTGTCCTTATAAATCACCCGGTAGTGGATGACCTCTCCGGACACGGAGATGCACAGGACGTAGTCGCCGGGGTGACGGATGGACTCCCGCACCAGGAACAGGCCGTCCTCGGCCGGCTGCAGCTTCCTCACGGCCTCCGGGCCTGAGATCTTACCGTGGAACCAGCTGATGAAAGACATCAGACGTACTGATAAACTATACTTTTCTATTTCCAAATAATGTCCACATGCTTCTAGGTAACAGTCAGAAAGCAACAAAAAAAAAAGGAAGTTGAAATGATTATTCACAATACAGTGTTTGTGTATGCGTCCACCATGAGCGTTCACGTACGGCATGAGGCTGAGGCTGGGATCCACGCGCAGAGCCTCCCTCTCACGCACATTAGCGGAGTTAATGAGGCCTTCCTCGCCCGTGGCGTTGTGCCGGGCCTCGTAGCATCCTTTTTTCTACGAAAGAGAAATCCAAAGCCTGCTTGTATCAAATGATGGCAACAAAAAGAAAAAGTGACACGTACAGCATCTTATAAGTGTGAGTACCGTGCTTGTGTCAACAATGGTGAGGATGTCTCCTTTGTGGTACGCCAGTTCTCCAGGTTTGGGCTTCATGTGGTCGCCCTTGGCGACACACTGCGTTCCAGCGGCCCACTTCGCCGGCTGGAGCAGACGAGTGATTAAAAAAAAAAAAAAAAAAGTGTAAAAGTCAACCCTTCATAGGCTAGACGCATCATTTTGCAACTTTACAACAGTCTTTAGAAAATAGACATTAAAATAGGGCACGACTTGATGTGATCACTCGGTGTTCGTACGGATGTAAATTTCCGTTCTGAGGTGTAGCAGCAAAAACCACTTTGTATAGCTTTTTTCTTTAGGAACGTCTCTATGCTTCGTGTTAGACACACTCACAGTGTTAACCACAGGGTTATACTGGTGTCCTGGGTTCAAAGAAGTTGAAATTGGCTGAATTGCCTAAAGAGTTTTTTTTTTCTTCCACTTTTTGGTTCAGGTGATAACAAGATAGGATCTTAAAGATTAATTAAAGTAGTCGTACAGGTTTCCTGTTGCTATGTTACCTGTGTGATAAGATGAGTTTCATGATTCTGGTATCTAAAAATACATGTATAATATATACAGCTCACTTTTTTTTGTTATTAGATATACTCAGAATGTCTAAAACCATGTTTTTAGAGAACAAATGGAACTTGCTTCAGCTTCTGACATCAACTTATTTCCAATATAAAAAAAATAATTGCTGGTCAGAGCTGCTGAGTGCCAGTACTAACCTTAGCCATGTACAGGGCAGGATATATCTAGAATTCTGTGGCACCTGTCAAAGAGAAAAATGTCTTACTACTACTACACAGCATAAAACACCGACCATACAAAATACTAATTGTCTAGACGTTGAAGCTTAAGAGAAGCTGCCGTTTCACTACCTGCTGCTGGCCGGACAGATGCTGGCAGCCTTTTCTCCAGGAGTGCTGCTGGCTCAGTAAACCACACAAAAAACTAGAAAACCCTCAGTAAGAAGTGGTCCGCGTGCGTCTCATCCCGTGGAGAGTTGTCATAATAAGTTGGCTGTAAACGCCACAGCCGTGAGCAGTTGATGATGGTGGGGTGCACTTCCTCGAGATTTCAGACTGTGGTATGCAACGAGAAGTGACGCGGCAGGGTGACTTCTTCTTCCTCTTTACCATATTTATAGAGACAATAGACAAACAAGACAAAACAACACGATGCAGGCAACAACAAAAAATGGCTTAAAAGTGTTTTAATATCTCCCCCTTATATTTTAGGCAACACTACAAAGACATTCAAATAATAGGACAGCAATGTTCACACTTTTCCATTTTAACAATACAAAATAGATTGCAACATCCTTCAGAAATAAAATAAGCAATACCTATATGATGCTCTTGATAAATGAAATCAAAATAAAACTGCACAATAATTCTTTCACATGTAACTCATAAGCCAAAGAGTTGTGCAATTGCCCCTCCCTTGTCCTACATCTCCGTGAAGTACGATCATTACCTGTCAAAAACAACTCAATGTTCCCCTTAATCTTCTGTAATACACAACGTGATGCAGGCACAAGGAAGAAAGTCAAAGGACTAGTAACCACTTGATCATTACAGTAGATATTCAGTCATACGTTTTTTTTCTGACTAAAGCTTCTCTCTAACCATACTCTGGAAGAAAAAAGATTACTAGGCATATTTAAATGATAAAATTATGGCTGCATACAGTAATTGTCATTTCTTAAGTGCTTCAATCAGCACGCTACAGACTGTGCAACATCGGGCGTCTCTCAGGCGTCGTTCCTCATCCCAGAGCGTCTGCGCGTTTGGGTTTTCAGATAAAACATCATGATGTATTTCAGGGCAAGTTTTTTTTTTTATGTGAGTATGGCCTTTGGTTAGATTTCAAACTCTTGTTTTAGCTTTCTGTGATAACGTATTTGAAGGAAATTGCAAAACAGATTTATAGGAGAATCTAAAAAAAAAAAAAAAAAAAGAAAAGAAAATAAAAAGAGCATGAAGAATTCTTGAAGGACCCGTGAGGATTTGCTCAACAGCGCCACATTGTTTTATTACGAATGTGACGTTTTAGGCACTGTATAGTGTGTAGAGCCTACAGTCAGTCTCCTCTGATCCCTCTCTCACAGTTTCAAAGCCTCAACAACTTAAACTTCATCTATTTAACACAGACTGAAAAACATGTCGGTGAACTAATATCATACACCACTGTCAGCTCCAGGAGTCTGATGGTAAATTTGAACTGGCCTGAAAAGTAGAAGGGTTCAGTCTCGTCTTTAAAGAGAAAATATCGCATAAGGTGCTGTTTAAATTGTACTGGAGGCATTTCAGAGTACCTCTAATACAGAAACAATACAACTGTGGGCAACAGTTGCAATTTAACTATTGAATGAATTGTGAATAAACATGGGAGGTGGTCAGTAGTAAGTGTGCAATTATATCGAAATGGAATGATGCACTGTAACTTTCATGATGTTTTTTTTGTTTTAAACTAAGCCGATTTTATTTGCACACTACATCTGCAGCACAGATCCTCAAACTTCAGTCTCCTCCTCCCACATGTTGTTATTCTTAATTCCATGGTAGACATGTAACACGTAAAGTCAGTTAAATTCACATGTGTATAGCTGTGTGTTAAGATTGTTTTTAAGATAAGAAAAGTTTAAATTTGTGACATTCTACCAGTCTCTAAACTAGCAAACGCCGCCCCTCGCGCTGAAGGCTGAGGTCAAGCGCTCGCTGCTTCTTCCTTCTTGTCCTTCTTCCCCTCCCCCTCCCCTTCGCCCGCTTCGTTGATGTCCCGTCGCCGCTTGCGGTTGCGAGCGCTGGCCTTGGACGCCGGCAGCGACTCCATGCCCAGCACCTTGTGGATCTGACGGAAGGCAAGCAGCCGTAGGGCATGCTGGAACCAAAAAAAAACGAGCAGGTTTTTCGTTTTTTAAACAACCTTATAGACAAAGCAATAGTGTTAATGTTAGGGCTGTAATGATTCATCTAGTACATCCATGTATTGATTCATATTCCTATCGTCAGTCTTCCTGGTGACGAATATCGATTAAACATTTATTTAATGGGTAATAAATCAATTGCAGCTATATTAGGACATCACATATTTAATTGACACAAGGCTGACTCCATACGGATGTGATTTTTTTAAAGATGTTAATTAATTAGTTGATATTGGATATTTAACATGTATTCGACAGATTCAGAGACACTCATTTAACTTGTGACACATTTTTTTTTAAAACAATCAAGATCCTCCAGGGTATATATCACAAGACAATTATTGTGTAACTTGTGATGTATACATTTCAAATTCTTTTTAAACAACTTGTGATGTCTTCATAATAATCCATATCTATATCTATATATCTATCTAATTTCAAGTCCCTTGACAGGGTCGTTCTAAACGAACCACTATCGACCTCAAATGGATTCAGCACCCATGAATCGTGACTCGAATCGTTAAAATGAATCGTTACACCCCTCGTTGATGAGTATTAAAGCTGTTATATAACCAATGAGCCGGAGCTTTGGGAACGTACCTGTGCGCTGGCAGTGATGTCCTCTCTGGCTTGCAGCACCATGCTTTCCAAAGCGTCTGTTGGCTCTTTCTCACAGGGGTCCAGCAAACCTGGTCCATCTGAGCGAAGGGAGGAGGGAAGACAACAAAAAATATGAATGTAACAGTTAAAAAAATATATACAAATAATAAAATAACTAAATATCAATAGGAGCAACTGGAGAGATTTTCTGATCACTACTTATTCCTCTCTCATTAACATACGTATGTCTGTGGGACCTGGCAGCAGGATGCCTGTAGAGATGCACTCCAGCACCCTGCGCATGGCCTCCCCCGGGCTGAGGGGGCCTGTGGCGCTGCTGATGACCTTCTCCACCAGCAGCTCCATCGCCTGCAGGAAGAAACACACAGGAAGACACAGACACTGCAGATATAGCTTGTGTATACGACCTTATGGTTATAATATATATGATCTATTCAAAAATAGGCCGGATGAGGTGGTGTCTCTTACCCAGCCAGGCATCTTCCCCCAGGTGGGAACTCGCTGACACAAATCTCTCAGCACCCGAATGATGATCACACAGGACTGCAGCCCATTGGCACGAGCCTTCAAAAGTAAAAAGAGAAACCAAAAAAAAATGTAGAAAGAATTTCTTAAAGAAGAAACTCGACATTATGATCAAAACTGAGTAAATTGATTTTCTGACCACACCACTATAAATATAAAATATAATAAGTTACACTATAAATCTTAGAAATGTCCTTTTTTGGAAAGAAAAGCACAGACTTTTCAATGAAGGTAACATTAAACTAATCAGATATACACACTTTGCATCGTTTAAGGATAAATGTCTTTTCAAGCTGCAAATGTCTGGTTTAATGTAATATCTACGTATGTGTATAGAGGCCCATTTCCAACAAGCATCACTCCAGTAAGGGTACTTTGTGTTTGATTATTACATTAGAAGCTAATGGATGACTAGAAAACCCTTTTGCATGTTAGTGTTAGTGTTATGTTAGTACAGCTGGAAACAGTTCAGCTGGTTAGATGGATCGTTTTTTGCTGAAAGTAAGTCTGAAGGAGAAAATTATTATTTCAAATAAAACTTACAATAAACATAATTTCTATCATTGTACAAAATTGTCTGGGTGACCCCGGACATTTGAAAGGTTGTGTGTATATATAATATAATTGTTGACTGGAACTGGTGACACATAGGTCAAATCTGCCAAAACAAGTCCCATGGACTTCACAGGATGAAAAAACAGTATATGAGAAATTGTTTATCAGAAAATAAATACATCCCATAGTAAATTCCTGTAATTTCCGGCCCGTTTCTGTTTTTAAGGCCTAAAAGAAAATGAATTCAGACATACGTCTTTTACAATACAAGCTATTTTAAATAGATATAACACATTGCTGAGATTCAGATTTGGCCTTAAACACAGCAGAGTCCACACCTGTGTCACTGATGACATAAATGATGGCTTAATTCCATTAAGATGTATCTTTGCAATAACAAGGCCCTGCCACAGCTTAATTGGAAACGGCCATTTTTCAGGTTATTTGTGCTGTAAATCATGATTTAGTGCTTGTGATGCATTTACCTGAAACCACTTGGCGTGACGGAGAGCAGCCAGGTATTCCAGACATTTCTTCTTATTCAGGAGATCAGGAGGGTCCTTCTCAGCCACACCTGGTAGAGATAACATGTACAGGCTCAAGGCTTATAGCCAAACTGATGCAAGACCCAGAAGGTAACAGACAATAAGTCACAGCCTGTTGCTGCAGACGCACAAATCGCTGAACAAGGGACGAGATTACAGAAACAGTCTTCTGATAACCAGACATTTTCTTGACTCCTTAAAAACTGTTTTTTTTTTCAATTTGTTTGGTGAGAAAAAAATAATAAGGGGGAGATATGTGAGAACAAAGCGAACAATTTCAGCATCAAATAAGAAACACTTTAGTGGTTATGTGTTTTACAGATATATTCTGAGCGTAAAAAAATAGCAAAAAGTAGTTTAAAAAAAAGAAAAAGAAAAAAAGCCCCAATGGGTGTGTTTTTTTTTTTTTTAAGAGTGGAGGGTGACAGGCATGTGCAAAAAAAGAAGGAAATCCCGAGGCATTTAGAGAAAAGTGGAAGTTCAGCCACTCATTAGTTAAATTGTGAATTTTACGATTAATTTGGATCCAGCTACCAGAGGTACACCCTTCACTAGAAAGACATTTTGACTCTTGAAAACAAAGGTGGAATGAATAAAATGAATAATGTCTGCGTTCCATTTAGATGCGTCAGTGCCAGGTAGGTGATTCCACCATGCCGGCCCTGTCCTGCCACACTGAGCCACTTCAAATGGTGCAGACACATCTTTAATGTTATTCATTACACCCGTGTTTTCCTGCTATAAAACGTCTGAATGTCTGCTACAAGAAAGGTGCATTAAAGTTCATTTCAAATACACATCTACTTCTCACGATCAATAATCAACTAATATCACATTCTTTTCCCCAGTTGTTCCTTCTTGAATCTATATTTTGCCTTATGTGGTTTCCATTATTTATTGAAATCTGTTTTTCACTTCCACTTTACTGCCAATTGCGCCCTTTATGTGGAAAATTTCCAATAAGACAATACTAGAGAAAAATACCGACAGGTGAAACATGTTTAAACTGTTTCAACTTCCTTTTTCTTCACTAAAGTCAAAACAACCGTTTTGGATTTCCTCTTTTTTGCATTTGATCATTGGTCTTGTATGAATACCTGACTGTCAAAGACACATTAGATCAAAAAATGTGCATTTAACAACTGAAACTTGGACTTTATCTCCTTAGAGATGACGTTTTCCAAATGAGAAAATATGCTTTGTTCTCATTTTATTGAAAATGTTTTTACGTTATTGAATATATAATTGCATCCATTACTCCTCTACAACAGACCTTTTTCACAGCAAACATTTTGACTTATGGCATGAATGATAACATTAACGATGGCTCAGTTCCATTAAGGACGTTACACCTAACTTTCTGAGGATCATTACTAACACTATTCAGCCATCATTAATGCTATTAAATGCATCTGTACTTTTCCTGCTTTGACAGAGCTTAATGTCTGATGGGAAAAAGGTTGATCAGGTTTCAAAAAGAAACTTCTCGAGTAGATATGACACAGGAGCAAAGACATATCTTTCCCTTCATGCCTCCGTATTTTAACATCACAAATTTAACCAATTTAAGTAAAGTCAAATCTGTTAAACACAATATATATCAAAAGCAAAGAATAATTTGATAAGTTGTACTAAAATTGGAGAATACAAAGTTATTTTTGTTCAAATAAAAAAAGAGAAATAATGCTTGTGTCTATATTTATGACGAAGTAAAACGTGTGTGGACAGAATTTTAAGACAAATTTTGACACATTTACATGTAATAATGACATGTTTCCCCAAACATTGACCATGATTACTGATGACCGCAATGAAGGAAATAGTTGACAGAAGCAGCTGTGGGACTTTCCATGATTCCACTGTGTTCACTAGAACTGTAGCAACAACAGAAGACATTAGCTTTCTTACAGGGGAAATACAAAACAAAAGCCATTTTTATTTGAAGCCTACACTAGCATACCACTTTGAATCACCACCCATATTCATCACGCCTCTTAGAGTTCGGATTTTGCAGCAGCCGAGCCCCTCTGATGACAGTAAAGGGGTTTTCCAACTCTGAAAAGCTTAATAAACATGGGCGACCTGGCGCCTTTGATTTTAGCGTTCTTAGTGGTATGTGTACAAGTGTGGTCTTCAGCATTAGCCATTAGCTTGTCTAGGTCTGCTGATACAGAATCGGGGGCACTGATCAACAAACCCAAACAAAAATTAATATAAAATAAAACACAGCGGCCACAGAAAACATTTCTAACATGTTTTCCAAATGGGAAAAAACACATCATAATGCTGACAGTAGTTAAGAGTTGGAGCAGGTGGAGGAGTGTTTGCAACACAATGATCTAGGAAATGACCTGCACTGATGAATAGGTGGAAGTAATGACAATGGATTTACTGATGTCATCTTATTATTGTCTGAATATGGATCATTGTGAGGCGACAAAATGACACTCCAACACCTTATCAACGATAATGCCCCAATATGATGCAGGGATGAGAGAAAAGGGAATAAGAAGTCACTGGACCTCAAAATCCTCCTCATAGTATCATCGCCAAAAATGCGACAACTTCAAATCGAGCCTTGAATCTAACGGTTTGTTGAATCGTATAACCATTTGATGCGTTTTCATCCCTGGGCATTATCTGGACAGTGATCATTTTTCTCTTAGGACGTTTCCCGAAGGTTTTTTTCTGAGCGTGTGTTCACAGGACAAACACACACCCTAGTGGCACAGAAAGGTCGGAGAGCCCGGCTTTTGATTCCCATGTTGTGGAAATGAAATAAAGAAATTGAGGGGGGGGCGGGGGCCTAGTGTAAACTGCAAAAAATGGGGAAAATGAAAAGAGTGGGACAAATGAAAGTGAGAGTTAATTCTTATTTCAGGAGTTAAAGGAAAAAAAAAAAGCTTGATGTGGGCTTGGTTAAAGTCCCACCTCTCATTCGGTAATTTAAGAGCTTTTCAGCCTAAAATGTAGGCTTCTACCAGGTGGAAGGGTTGTGCAGGGGGGTAAATAAGTGTATTACACACAGTGCTAACATCTGGTCGTCTGGTACTGAAAGCTTTTGGCTTCTCTAACCTTTCTCAGCCGCTTTTCCTCCTGCCTGCTTGTCCTTCTCAGCAGCAGGGTCCTCCCTCATCAGCGGCGAGGTGAGAGAAATGGTCACCTGCATTTTGGGCTCCTTGCTTGATAATATCACGATGTTCGCCTCCTCGGGGTGAGCCTGCACCTCATACTGATCTTCAGAAAATGTCTGCCGGTTAAAAGGACACTTGGGATTACTCACTACAGAGGAGGAGAGGTGTCGGGGCAAAAAAGAGCCTCATCTGTGATATTTTTAAACCTTGGGTTGTGCAATTCTTTTTCTCAAGGCTATGGACACTAAAGTTCCCTTTTTTAAACAGGCTGAGTGACATAATAGAAAAAATATCTCTGCAATATCTTTGCAATAGTCATAATAATAATATTAATAATAATAATATTTAGGGGAGTATTGGGCATCTTAAGAGTAAAAGCCCCATCTCACTCTGTAGGATTCAGGTGTCATAACCAGGCAGTGAATCTAAAGATCAGTGAAGCACCTTTAATGAGACACTCAGTTACAGCTAGAGCAGGAGGGAGGAACAGTGAGCAATTACAACACATGAAACCTTCAAGTCGTCATCATAGCTGCATTTGGGAGCAAACCGCTGTCTTGTGGGCCTTAAATGGAAATGCTGGTAAAGTAAACAATTCACACAGGATTTTCTCTTTAGTCTGAGAGCGGGTTCAGTCATTTGTGAAGATGTAATAGTCTCTTCCTGAGCCAGAATGCACACAGTGGACGCAAGACATGTCATGAACAGACGGCCTAGACGTGCTGTAACAAAAATGAATAGAAGTTGATTTATATAAATTAACTTTACATAGTAGTAGTGGAGTTGTTCTAAGCAAAGATCACATGGAAAGCACCAAATTTATCTTAGCTTAGATGTCTATAATCATTTAAAGACGTGATTCTTGCTGGGAGACAGTTTTACATCTTCACTGATGAAAGATGAAATCCACTGGAATATAAAGAAATTCTGGTACGAAGGGAATCTTTGTGGTGGAAGTATCTTCTTACTAAAGAGGGAGTGTCCTGATGTCATAACTTCACAAAACGTTTGCAGTGTTTTCCTGCTACACAAACAAAAGGCCATAGTGAAACCCCATGGTTCCTATTCTACTTGTTACTTAACAGGTCCTGAGGACACGGCTCTTATGACAAGTCACAAGGCCGTGGGTTTCACCTGATAAATATAATTAGCTCAGCTCACAAATCTGCTGCACTTCCCATGATATTTACGTAAATTCTGAGAAAACCAGAAACAGAAGGACTGTTCCTGACATTTTAAGATTTATCTCTACAGTTCTTCAACATGATCCTGTACCACCTATAGCACTTAAAGGTCCTAAATCGCACACTTTTCCTGAGTTTTATTTGAGGATTTATTTTTGTGGATTGAATCAATGAACAGTATTTATGTAGCACCTAGAACTGCCTTAAAACCTTCCTCCCCCCTCCTTCCCTCAGCCTCATGCACAGCGTGCGAAACCTATCTTTTCCTTTTGAGATTACTGGTGAGGTTTTCTTACCACCAGCTCCTTGGGCAGCTGCTTGGCGATGTTCTTTAATAAAGAGATGGTGGGTTTCTTAGCGGTCAGCAGGATGAGTTCAACATTTCTGTCCCCACGCAGCAGCAGGCCTTTGGCCAGGATACCCACCCTCATCACGCCCTTTAGTAGCCGTGCTGAGTTCTCAGTACTGTCAGGAGAGGAAAATGGCCAAGACAGAGACTTTAAGAACAGGGTTCACAGATAATTTCTGAATCATTTCGACATAGCTTTAACAAAGCCTGTGTTGATCTCTATTATAGATATCTACATCTATCAATACATGCGTGTCTGGTGGATCAGATCCATGATGATAAATTAACCAGCTAAACGCATGCAGGAATTTCATAAATTTTAAAGTCCAATAACCATTTACTCTCAATAAAATTGCTTTTGGGCTTTAACTTTATGCCAAAGATGACTTCGTACCCTTTTTCGTCCCCGCCTTCAGAAGCAGCAGTAGTGGTTTCTGGTATCTCCTTCTCCAGCAGGGAGTCGGACACCAGCTTCAGGGCTCTCTCAGAGTGGGAGACAATTCTCTGAACAGCCTGCAGCTCCTCCTCTACTGGGTAAATAGTGGAGTGTTTAGCCATGATGTGCCGGTCGTCTGGGGAATCAGGCCGACGCACACATGTCTGGATGGAGAGGGAAAATATTTCAACACACTACATAATGGACAGAAATGTCAAATCTACTGAAAAGCTTTTTTCAGTAGATTTGAGCCATTTTTTTTCATCATAAATTCTAAGTCAAAACTAAAGAACAGCAACTGCAAAGCTCACCAGTAGAGGAGGTACAGGCATACCCGGGCGGCTCATCAGTGGTGGAGGAGCCATCCTGCGTCTCTGCTCCCCCCAGTACATCTGCTCCTCCTCCATCCTTCTCCAGTACATGTCCTCCTCATATCGCCTGCAGTACAGGGGGACGGATGTGTCACTAGAGCAGAAGAAATCACATGTTTCCAAAGGGAATGTGTCATGGCTGCCACTGACAGTAAACAGTAATCTATAAAAACATTGACAAATGCTTTTGATAAGACTTTCTATGCCCATGCCTACATTGCATTATAAGCATACTTATGTGTTATAATGCACTTATAACATTGTATAACCATAGTAAACAACACACAATGATTTACAAGGTTGAGTATCATAATAACTCATGATTGCTAGTCACCTAGGTACAATCTGGATGTTTGAAATGTATTATAAGTATTATTAAATTTAGGCAAGAACAGCACAAACACTGAAAAACATTTTATTGTTTAACAAATTGAGTTCTCAAATTCGAAAACTTTTTGATATGATTAGAATTAATTTTAACTAAGAGAATTACAACACACTATTATCCTTCTAAAATAATGACAAGTGATTATCAAGCATTTTGAAACTTGAGCTTATAAGTCATTATAAAACATGATGAAAATAAAATGGCATATTAGAAAATTAAAAATGTACCTGATTTGGTGTCTAAAATCTGCATTTTTTTTTCAAAACATTTGCACAACTAATTTCATGCTACCAAATAATATACATGCAAGGAAGATCATATGACTAGCCAGTGTCAGAGAGTCAGGAGAATGGGAAGCTTGTAAAAAATAAAATGTTCCACATCTAGATGTGTCAATCTTGCACTCAGCTGACCAACGTTAGCACTTCCCCTCCACTCATTATCATTGGGTGAAAGTATATTCCTCATCTTTTCTTTTTTAGCCATTTTGCACCAACATGTGAAACTTGCAAACTTAATGTTGGAGTACATAAATTTAAATCTCTGATGAATTCAAATGCCCACTCTAAAGACTTGGGAAGTGAACCCTTGTGACTGTTCACTGTCATCTCTTCAATCTGTGGGGGCAGTGGGCTGCAGCAAGAATAAAACGTACAATTATGTTTGACTGAAGGCCATACAAGTGTTTTTCTTTACGGTTCTTAATTGTACTGTTACTGGCAAAATATTTAATCCTCTCTACATCAGTAACCTTACAGGAACAGTCACAATAGCTCATAAATTGTGTTTTTGGAGAATTGTTCAATGCATTTAATTTTTTTTTGTACCTCATCTCCATGTGCCAGCGCTGCTCATCGTCCCTCTGTCTCTTCAGCACAGCCTTCTGCTTCTGCTTCTTCAGCTTGCTCTCCTGCAGCTTCCTGGCCCGGTTGCTGGGCTTTATCTCCACAGGAAGCTCGGGGTTCACTTTCTTCTACAGAGCGTAAGCGTAGTAAGAGCTTGTCAGACGATTCTCACGTCAATAGAACAGCAGAATAAAAAAAAAAAATCAATCTGAGCTTTTTTTTCTAACATACTGCAGTATAAAACAACTTGTTTTTTGTTTGTTTGAAGACTAAACAGTTTCCATTGTTCTGGTTAACCAAAGTAGAAAAAACATTATTCTTCAATGTTACAATGATTGTTGCTCATTATATTTCTGTGGTTGTGGGTAAGCTTTAACTTTCCTACCTTGTACTGCAGTCTGTGTCTTCTTCCCTTCAGGTGCATGTCTTTAGCGTTGGGGTCATTGAAACTACATTCACATAATTTACAGTGGAACCGAATCACTTTGCCATCATCATTCCGAACCTGAAAGACAGAGAGTTCAGATATACTTACCATCGTGCTGGAGGATCACATTTTGTGTAGTACAGTACAATTGTGTGTGTGTGTGTGTATATATATATATATTTTAATTTTATTTGTCTGATTACCTCCTCTACATAGTCGTGTCCCACTGGCTGGATGTCTCCCTGGCCCCCCGCTCTGTCACTGTCCTCGTCATCGCTCTGAGACTCCATCTTCTGAATGGACTGCTGCATGGGCTCCTCAACCTTTGCTGCTACCACTACAGGCGGCGCCGCTACCGGAGCGCTGGCTGGCTTATTGGCTGTGAAGGAATGTCAGGTTTGGTCACTTTTCACAATCTTCCCCAATTCATTTTTAAGATTAAACAATTGTTATTTGTATTACAGGTTTTCTTAAATTGTGTAATTAAATAACGAAATGAAGCATTATCCAAGACTCATTTCAATTTTAAAATGATTTTTGTTGCTAAAAAGGTAGTAACAATGGTTCAATAACATATTTATATTACATTTAACCTGTTTTGACTACAATTCTTGTAAAACTGACTGATAAAACAAGTTAGGAAGACATTGTGGTGACATGTCACATCAGGCTTTTAACCTTAAATTAGTCATAGAAAAGGTTACACGATGTATGAGTTATAAGGTTGTTAGTTAGTCTGTTTTATATGCCCCATAATTTTCCCTTTAGGGTGAAATGGGTCCATGGTCTTATGGGGTTAAAATTACACAATATACAACTGTGTCACTGTAATTATGTTAAAATATGAGCCCTGATTTAGTCCAGATTGGGACTAAATACTAAGTTTTAAGTTGACAAACTTACAAATGACAGTTATTTTGGAAGGAGCTGGTTTCTTGACTGGTGCTGTTGTTTTAGCCGTGGTGTTTACAGACACTTGTTTGGGTGCAGCTGCGGGAGTTGAAGTGGTTGAGACCGAGGCGGGAGCGGAGGTGGAGGCCGGAGGTTTCCCGGCTGTCGAGGTTGTGATGACAGGAGCAGAATTCACCAACACGGGCTCTGTCGAAGGTATGGGTTTGCCCAGCTTGGTGTGAAGTTTCACCACCTTTCCAAGGTTGACAAAGAGAGAGAGTGAGATACAACCATTTAAGGCCACTGATATTTAATCCTATCCCACATCCCTGGGGGAGGTTTTTTTCCAGGTTTGGCAGCTCCACTGGAACATCATATGAGTACGCCACAGTCGTGTCCAATAAAGAAAGCATGTTGTGTCAGTGTCTTCTGAAAAAAAAACTACAAATACTTAAAGCGTCACAGCTGTGCTAACCTTCTGGTGTTTGGCCCCACGGATATGGGCGGCGTAGGCGTCCACTCCAGTGCAGGAGACGTCACATAGCTCACAGCGTAACTGGGTCTGGACCCCTCTGGGCCCGTTGCTGGCCCCTGTCTGCCCCCCAGACTTCAGGGCTGCCTCCTTTTTCTTATGCTTCTGGCCCTCTAGGTGCTCTCTGTATGTCTGATTCAGAAAAATCATACCAGTTATTCAAATGAAAGCATGAAACTACAATAGCTCAAGCTCATCAAGAGAATTAAACTATTGTACATTCCACAGAAAATAAGCTTTTTCTATTAAAAGCTCCTTATGAGCAACACCTCCTCATAAACTCGTACCTGTGGACCGGCACAGCTGATCTTGCAAATGTCACAGTAATGGAGCTGGGGCTGCTTGGGAGGCCCTTTAGGCTTCTGAAGCTTGCTCTGGTGAAACGTGGGCTTTTTGTAGGCGTTTCCGGCTGGGGCTGTCACCATGTTGCTGCCCGAGTTGCTCCAGGATGAGCTTGTGAGCTGCTTGGGGGGCGGCTGGATGGGGGGCTGGGGTTGCTGGGGCTGCTGGGGATGAGGCTGCGGCTGGGAGAGAGTCTGCTGGGCCGGCTGGTAATACGAGGGGGTGGATGTGGAGGTGTAGCCGGTTGAATCGTATGCGGAGTAGCTAATGCCTGAGGGTGACAGAACAGGGAAAAGTTGGATATGTTCACACATGCACCCACTTAGGATTTTAATAAGTGAGATGCACTTTATTTTTTACCAGAGGATGAATCTAGGCCAAATAAAGACCAACAAGGACAAACCTGCATGGTCTAAAGTGACCTGACATTCCCCAAAAAATTGGGACAATTCCAAAATCCAAGCAGTTGTCCCAAATCCTAAAACCTGCCTAAAATAACCTGAAAATTACACTCAAACTGAATACTGAGTAGTTACTCTCTGACAAAAACATTAAAACCGGTTCATAAAGAGGTTGAGTGACTGCATGCAGCCCCAGCTTTTAGTGCTTCGTTTGATTTCGAGGTAAATGTGTTTCATTGATTAAATTTAGACAACATGGCCGGCCACAGTAAGGTCATATTTAGATGTTTTTAGAGTATCAAAGAGTACTGCCAAAAATTCAGATATCAGCCAATATCATCTAGTGATCCCAACATGGTTGCAGTTGCTTTTCATGGGTGTCAAAAATGTACAAAAAAAATTCCAGCAGCAATATCTGGATTTTTGAGTTGGGAGAATTTTTGCTTTTTTTGATATTGAGTTGTTCTTTAGAGACTTGGAAGATAAAATATTTAGCAGTCATAAAACATTTCAATCAAATATGTGAATAGTATTACTTTGTGTTTGTTCATACTTGCATTACTTTGTTTACACCATTCAAAGTGTGGGCTATATTTCAAGCATCAGTCTAGACTATTTAAAAGCTAAAAAAAAACAGCTTGTTTCTGTTGCCACCAAGTGGCCAAAATATTCTGCAGGTTTAACTTCAAATGTATACATTTGCTGTGTATAAATATGAAGTATTTCCACTACTGTATGTATTCATTTGCCTTTGTATCAGCAAGGATCTTGGGTACAATTCTGTCTCTTATCTTACCCGAGTAGGAGGTGGGTGAAACAGAGGAGCTGAAGGAGGAGCCGAGGGTGTAGGTCGAGATGGGTGTGGGCGGCTGCTGGACGCTGGTGGACACTGGGTAGATGTTGTAACTGGTGGACACAGAGCTGGAGGGAGCCAGTGGCTTGAGGGCTGTTACCTGCCTCTGGGGCGGGGGAGGCTGGCTATACACAGTGGTGGGGGCTGGACTGTAAGCGCTCTTCACCCCTACTGAAAAAGGAAGGGGTCAAGGAAGTGAGGGGCAAACAGGAAAGAGGAGAGTAGTGACGGAAAAGAAGGTCAGCGGCAGAGATCAAAAGAGACCTGACACGTCCTTCACCACCTCTGGGACGGCCTGTCTGATTTTTTGGCAAGTCAGGCAGGATCCTCATTACACTAGCAACTATTCCTCCACAAGCCAAGTGAGGTGTGATCGGAGTTCTACACTGTTAATTAGACACATCAGTTACCTAAAGTCAACATTGCCGTCTTTGCTTCTGTATTGAGTGTCTTCTTCATTCTGATGCAGTTTGCTTAGAGCTCTACACCAAAACACTCGCTTCACACCGCAGCACAGAAAACAACAAGGTCATGAAGAATTACATAATCACCTCCCCTAATTATCCAGTCACCAATTTCTCTCCTCACATAGAGTAACACAAGATTCATCTGCCTCCCAATTTTCTCAAAGGTTAACACTCACACATTTAATACATATCAACATACAGTGATTCAGCACTGACACATATTACAAATCTGTTTAAAATTTAGATACAACAAAACACTTGCAGTAGCAAGAGGTAGAATGATCCATCGCTCTTAATCGGAAACTGTGATTTCAGACAATGCACCCTTCATATTGTCAAAGCAGAGTTTTTTGTTTTTGCTGTTTTCTTAACCCAAGTTTTGTTTTTGTCAATTAGTATTTTACACGTGTTTGCTGCCTCCCTGACCTTGCACTACTTTAATTCAAGAAACTTTTTTTTGCTCTACTTTAAGTTATGACATGGACGGCTCTTTTAGTTCTTCAGTTGTATTAACTGCTGTTGGTCAAACACTGGATGTAGACCATGTATAACATGTTTTTATTAATAGATAGGACTATATATGAAATCAATTCTTGAATTAATTGTTTCAATGGTATGATGCTTGTAAATGTCGTGCACTGAAACTTGATTAGATAAAAATCATGAATGAAATTGAAATCGTAATATCTGGGAAAAAAATATTAAACAATTTACTCCAGTTTCAGAGTTAATTGACACTTTTTGTTTGACATCAGGCATTGGCAACATCAATAAACTCTATGTGTTTTGGGACAGTCTGTGTTCACTGTTCCTGCTGTAACAACTCATACTGAACCTTGACTTTGGTGTTCTGTGGGACACCTAACAGGATTTTTATTTGAATTCATAAATAGGATTTTTTTTCTGTGCTTAAACATCTGAGCCCACCACACAACTTTGATAGCATACTTAAAAAGTGGTTATTATATACTAAAGAAGTGTGACAAAGGTACGGTATATATGCATGTATGAGTAGGGCTTTCATTTTACATTGAAAAATGGTCACATCTTACTGTTTTACTGCAGTTCACCATTCAGCCCTTTAAAAAGCAGCAGAAGCAGTTTAAGAATAAAAATAAAGTGACTCACCAGTTTGGTAGTAATTCTCTGTGGGAGTCCTCTGAGCTGGGGCTATACTTGTCTGGTAGTACTGTTTATTGTCATAGGTTGTCACGGTGGCGGGACGTCCGTAGCTATAATTGTCCTGCTGAAATTCACAAGAGAGCTTTCAATCTGATGTATATAATGTTAAACAGCTTAATAACTGTTGTTGGTGCTTCTCCAATAACAAAATACACAAATAACATAACATATTATATTAAGCCTTTATGTTTTTGTGTGATTAAGGCAATTTTCATTTTTTTAGATTGTATACATATTGGCTTAAAAGCGATAGTGTATAACTCGCACATTTAATGAACATCTGCTACATACAAGTTCCTGCCAAACGACTTCACACATTAGAGCTGATACAGCCTCTCACCACCAGGTAAAGGTTTCTGTGTACAGAGGTTTTGAATTTTGTTTCTGTGCTAATATTCCTGCTGGCCAGATGAATGCATACTGAGCATGCTGTACGGACAAAGCATAAGCACCAGAGACATGCACCGGCTAAGTTCCCATTTTCCAAATGTTACCAGACCCAATGGATCAAATTCTGATAGTGAAATGGGTCGTTTCACGGGGGTTGTGTGGCGCTCATTCTAATTTATTCACCGTTTTACAGCCGCAGCAGTAACAGAATCGGCTATTACAGCGAGCTCAAGCATGTGTCAGCAGCATCTGTGTAATTACTCTCTCACTTCCAGAATGGGGAGACAAAAGTCCCCCACTCTAGCTTTGAATACTGCTGTTAAAAATGAGTTAACGTACACTGGATAACATCCTGACCACATCATGCAGTAAGACACCGGAAAGCAGAAATCATGAGGAAAGCAGAAAGAGACTGACCGTGTCCGGGTATACCTGGTACGTCTGTGGGGTAGTGGTGGGCTGCGGGGGAGCCGGGGGGTCTGGCTGCCTGTAGGCATAGTCC
This sequence comes from Eupleurogrammus muticus, assembly GCA_036785175.1. Taxonomy (NCBI): domain Eukaryota; kingdom Metazoa; phylum Chordata; class Actinopteri; order Scombriformes; family Trichiuridae; genus Eupleurogrammus; species Eupleurogrammus muticus. Next base: position 13,190,360 of record JAYKQN010000006.1, read on the forward strand.
GGGGGTGCCTGGTGGCTCTGATAGGTAGGGTAAGGGGCAGAGACCACAGGCCGCGCTGCCTGAACCGGAGCTGGAGAGTAGGACGCAGTCACCGCATGAGCCACAGCTGGAGCCTGCTGGACACTGTAACTGGCTGTAGAGGGATGGGAGTAGGCCTGTGGAGGCTGGGTACTGCAGGGGGAGGACAAAACATTTACATTAGTCTTTATCCTGGAGGAAATCATGGTTGTCAATACGAGTCAAAATCTTTTCAAAACACAGTTTAAAGAAGCATTTATTAGGACTCTCAAAATGTACATTTTGTGTTCATGTGTATTTGTATTTGTATCAACAACTGGTCACATCCAAGACGAGGATATAATTGCAGAAGCTCAAATAATATATGACTCACTGAACAGACCTGTAGCGACCTCTCCAGCACACAGAGACATTCCGAAAGGACAAAGACAAATGGTTTCAATGAGTCGGGATGCAGACAGCAGTTACTGGCAACGAAGTCTGTAACTGATGCCATCAGCATCTCTATTAAGCTTTCACTGGCGGAATGGACAAGAACGTGAGGGGCTAAAATTAAATGACACCTTAAGGTCACGCAGTACAAGAACACACAGCGTAAACATGCGATAAGAGTGATCTTAAAAATAAATTATCTTGCACATACACTGAACAGTGCAGACACAGCGAGCAATTCCAGAGGAAACCATGTCTGGCTGTTAGAAATTTCCCAAAATTGACTAGCCTTTCGCTAGTCTTGAGTATCTTATATTTACTCATATGTTTCAATATCTTGGGACTGTGTGGGCAAGCCATAAAATACTGAAAAAGCATGAAGTGCAAGATCTAATACTTAGATTATGTAAGTGCCAAATGCTTTGCAGTGACTCAGAACAAAACATTTAGGTCTGACGCCACTCCAGATACTTCACCCGTACAAATACAACCAAAAGAACGTCAATAGAATTAGGTTTAACACTCAGCCGCTGACCTACTTCTATGTTCTGGCCCATTCATGCTACTAAAATTCCGAAATCAGAATGCCTCTTCTTTCATCGTGCATAGCGTACATTGCTCGCTTAAGGAACTAGTTCTTTGCTGCTATAAATACTACAGACATTGTCTGTACCCATCTGCAATTAGTCAGCATCACTTGAAGACAGAAATCTGCAGTCTCAACCTAGTGAGAGGTTGAAGCTGTAGTAGTTCTGCAGCTCTGACAAGAAATTAACCTTTAAAATTGGTGTCATCTAATTAAATGCATGGGAACTACAGGTAATCAATAAATCTAACAGGGTAATCTGCCCTTGGTCGGCTTAGCATTATACACTAAAGGCATTTAGTGTTCACACATTGATTTGCATTGGTGTTAAAGCTGCAGTGAGGAATTTGGTTAACCAAAACAAAATTAATCAGCAACTATTTAGAGAACCAACTAATCATTCCAGTCCCTTCAGTTTGTTGGTTAAGCCTCTCATGAGTCGCAGCCCTAATGGAATTGACTGAAATAGTTTAAACTCCTCTCAGCATGATGCAGTGGAATTCAGCAGCAGCGACGTGAAACACCGTCAGCTCCAATAAACACGTTAGCCCCGATAAAAGCAGCGGCATCGATCGGTAACTACGTGCTAAAAAAGAAATCTGGTGCATGTTGTCGCAGAGCGAGCAGCTCGGCGAATGACAGCGGTGAGAACATGTGTTGACTTCCACGAGCTGTCAAAGTTACGTGAGGGTTTACCTGTCAGCCCAGCCTGTCACACGGCCCTCCACACCGCCAGGGTTCGGCGTCATGTCCCCCCATGGCACCAGCTTACACCCGGCTAGTTGTTACCGCGCATTCTTCAACAGTACGGTACCGAACCGTCGGTAAACTCGCCGCGGAGTTAACTCTCCTTAATCTCCCCCACCGCCGTTGCCCGCGTCTAACCGTCAAGTCGGCTCGGTTTTACCGGCCGCGGACACTTTACCGGTGTGACAGCGACTCGTCCTTCCAGCGCCATCGCGGGCTGACTCCACCGTACCGGAGCTTCACCTGGAGCCGAGCGGCGTGTCGGAAAGCGTCGGCCTACCGTTAGCTTCGCCGGACTAGCGGATCAAGCTAGCTCGCTGGGAATGATAAAAAAAAAAAAAAAATGTCGTCCCCGCGCCGCCACGCAGCCAGAACCCCGCACGGTGCCCGACAAACAGCCGGTAGAACGCTAAGTGAGACGGCGGGAGAAGACGCTGACAGGAACCCGCCGCGGGGGGTACTTGAATTACCTGTATTGCGGACCGGCACCATGTGTGAAGCCGAAATAATTGCTTGCAGCCATCTTGGCATCCCCAGTACAGTACGGCGCTGACGGACAGCAGAGACCCTGAAACTGCCGACAAGAGAGTTCCCCCCCCCGCTGCAGCCGGTGGGAACAGCGCTGCTACACCGGAACTGCGTAGACACGCAGCGACTATTAGGAACACAAAAACAGAACATATTTTTGATATGTCATGTCATATGTCATTAATTTTTTATTTGTGAGTGTTTTTTCGACACGAATGATTTTTTTTTTTTTTTTTTAATTTTATCTAATTATGTTACACACGCGCGTCAAAAGTACAAACTCCATCTCATATCTAGTCCGTTTGTTGCTGTCAAATGAGTTAAAAAAAACGACATATACAATTAACAACAATCATTTCACTAAGAAATTAGTAGAGCAAATTGTAGTATTAAAATGTTCTAACTATTCTTTTTATTCTTGGTCGGGAAGGTAATTCGTTCATCACACTAAATGCAGCAGACAGACCCTGATCGATTAATCATTAAGTTAATTCATTCATTATTTAGGATTAATGAATCAAATTATCTCTGGTGCGTAAAATGAGAATTTATGCTGAATTGTAAGGGTAAGTGGCAAATTATGGTTTGGCAAGATGAGAAGGTCAAAAAAATAAAACAGTTAAAAAAAAGCATGCATCATGTCTCTGTTATTTCTTTTTGACATTTAAATGTACCTTTATGTCATTTTTTGTGAGACAGAATGTCAAATGGTGTCACCAAAAAACTGATACCAAAACTGATACATGGCAACACAGATTCCATCTCTAGAAGGATACAAAAAAAAACAGAACATGTACACATGATTATTCTTGATGCTTGAAGGTCTAAAAAACACCAAAAAGCCTCAAATTATAGGCCTGTAATAGAAATATGCACATGGAGGCGAAATGACATGGGGTGATATGATTGGTCATGTGCAAGTGAGGTAAGGGACTGAATCATTAATGCGTGTGGAAGGGAGCGGAGAGTCGGGGTATAGTGGGTATGAAAGAGACCGGGGTTGAGGAGACGGAGAGGGAGGGGAGAAGCTATGGATGGAGCAAGGGAAGAGATGCTGTTGCCAGGGAACAGCAGCCACATAGAGGACCACTGAACACAACAGGAGGATTATCTAATGGAGTAAAGGGACGCAGGGACTGGTGCTGATTTTTTCCAAAGTTGCCGTAGAGCCAGATAAGCTGCTTCCACGGAGGGATTTGGATACGTACGCAAATCAAAGAGGGGTTTGAATTGATATTTTGGGGGTGGGAAAATATAGATTCCCTCAAGGTCTTTGGAACCAGAAGCGGAGAAAAAAGGGGGGATAAGGAGAAAGAGAGGGAGATCATGATGCCAGAGCAGATGTACTCCCATTAAAGAAATTTTGTGTTTCGGTGGTTGTGCGCGGTGGAGCTGAGAGGCAGCTCTTCACGGCCAGTCCCCCCCCCCCCCCCCCCCCCAACAAAGGTGGACAGAGACGGAGGAGTCCAGCAACAGAGGTGCCCCCTGTCCTCACACACCTGCTGCTGGCTAGTGGCTGACATCGAGGACACTGTATGACTGTGCACGAGCGTGTGTTTGTGCATGTGAATTAGTCAAAGAGAGAGAGAGAGAGAGAAAACGAGAGGGAGAGGGGAGAAGTCGTAGCCTGGCCCATGCATTTGTGTCGCCGTGGCGGATCAGGGTCACTTTCTCCACTCTAATCTTTATGTCTGAACCAGAGGAGGAGGGAGGACACACAGACACGGATCAGCGAGGTTTTTTTTTTTTTAGGGGATCTTTCACATCTCATGTGAGTATAGCCACTGACACAATGCTCTTCAGTTTCTACACCTTGCATCACATGAAATCCATTTGCTCCATGTGAGATGACCTAGAAAAGCTGTGGGGCCATTTTATTCACTGATTGCAATAAGCTGCACATTTGGGGTTGAATTATTGCATATACACTATTTACAATTTCATTGGTGGTTCCTAGCACAATAGTCAATATTGTCAATATTGTCATTTTTTAAAACATTTTGTTCATATGGTTACGCCTCAATTCAGCATATTGTGAACATTAAAATGTTTTCACTTAGAATTGCATTAACATTTTTTCCTAGTGTCTTCTGCCCTAGCTAAACAGGCAACACTCACTACTACTCTGCTCTCATTTGGTGTTGTCACATTTCATTATAGATTACTTTGACTTGCTGCAAATAGGAGTGTGGTGGCTTCGTCCTTCATTGTGAAATCAGTTTTTTCCTCATTTCTCATGTGTAATTCAAGACTTGTGACAATGAATTATTTATCCAGCATGAGACATGGCCGTGTTCCCGTTTACATTCAGCCATGAGCATCCCTGCATATAGAAGAAACATGTTTCAGCATCAAACAAGAATCCCCACTCACATTATCTTTTTGTTGCATTGTAGTCACAAAACATGCTCTGAAGTGCCTCGATGCCACCCAAATAAGCACTTGTGCATAACCTTCCTCTGAGTCTATGTTTCCAGTCCTCTGTCACTCAGCAGAAACTGCAAGCACTGTGGATTTCATACATGAGTGGACAACTACAAAGAGAACAGGACTTATGGTCCAATTAAATATCCACTGTGCTCATTCTCATCAACCAAAACAGACCTGCGCTGCTGTAATTAACGTCACCACTGTGCTGTGTCTGTGGATTTCAGAGGTGCAGAGAAGTGAAGTGCATCCTAATGCCACCATCGATCGTGTAGTCACTGTGTGGTTCTGAGTGCAGCATTCATTCATCCTTTCATTGCTTGTTTTGGATGATGTTAGATGTGAAACAGCGTTTTATTGATTAGCAGCACTACGTCAGCTGCAGCATAAACATCCAGGGTGAATGGAGTATGACAAAAAAAGTTGTAGTCACATCAGTGAAGTAGGATTATGGAGCAACGAGGAAGGATTAAGTGTGCACGCCGTCCTCCACCGCGTGGCCTCTTGGATTCCACCCTCGTACGGAATATTTGGCTTTGAGGAGAGCTAAGCTCAGAAAACGGGTCCTGACCGAGTCACATGCCGCTCACATGTGCTCCTGTGGGCAGGGGGGATAAAAACAACGTGATCAGGAAAGGTTTCAGCCCCTAAATTGCAATCATAGAGTCTAAATAATTTGGATTAAATCCCTCTCCACACCACATCAATGTGTTCATTACACCAATTTAGAGTCACAGTTTTCATGTGTTGCTGTACAAGATGGCCATGATTAAATATTTCTCTTCACACATACAGGCCCCGGGCTGCTCTCCTCTCTGAGGGATGGGCACAACAGAGGCAACTCTACGAATGGAGAACATGGAAGTGAAAGATGAGTGGCAGGATGAAGACTTCCCCAGGTGGGACATCTTTACTTTCTATTGGTCATCATCTATTCATTCGAGTTCATCGTAATGTCAGATTTGGTTAATCTGTTGATGCTTTGATTTCTTAAAGGTGACAGCTTCTGCTATTTATGTTAATTTGTAGTTTTGTAATTATCATGAAGCAGGCAGAACCTAAATGCAGACTCAGAGGCACCGAGGTAGGAGGTGTTGTTATTCCTACTGAAAGGCAGAGAAGGTGGGGAATAGGGGGGAGAGCCCAAGGTTGTTTGTCTAAGATAGTGTTTAAAGAGTACGGTAAGCAGATAAGCACAACACAACTCAAACTGAGATCTGGCTGCATCTTACTGACTCCAGCTCCTGGTGCTGTCCTATGGTGCAGGCTGAGTGTTGTCTGAATGCAGAGGAGGCGGCTTGTTTGCGGGCGGGCATGTTCATGAGTGAAGATGAGCAGGTGTGCGAGGGAGGGAAGTACGGAGGAGAGGTCAGGAAGGTTCTAATGATACTGATTGTTTATTTTCTTGAGATTATTTATCACTGCAGCTGGAGCTGTTTGAGCATCAGTGACGATAATGGTGTGCAGTTTTAAGCATTTATTGCCTTGACGTGAAAGGATTGTATTGAAAATGTGACGTTTAGCTTCCTGTTCACAAAAAGAGGCACCACAACAATTCCTCTGATCAATGACCTCCCATTGTAGATTAAACGGATACAAGACAATAGATGAAGGAAAGACGGACAGCTATTGTGTGGGAATTTGATGCCGTGAAAGCTTCATGGACATAAAAAGAGAAATCAGCGCCGGGCTCTGTCCATCCCTTCCTCCTCCTCCTCCTCCTCCTCCTCCTCTTCTTCCCCCTCCCCCCTCCATCAGATGGGAGGCAGAGAGCAGGTGCAGCTCCCTATAAATGATCTCAGGACACGTCATGTGACGCAACAGCAGCCGCTGATCAACAACACAGCATCACCAGGAAAATGGTGGCAGGTTTTGGTTGAGGAGAGAGAAAGGGGAGGAAGAAGAGCCCAGCAGCCACAGAGAAAGGCATCGTCAAGGCAGCCTCTGAGAAATGATCTGCCCTCACCAGTGTGTTATCGACTGAGGGGACAGGGAATGAGTAAGCATACTGAATATAAAGGTGTGTGAAGTCAAAAAAAGGCTCATTTGGCAAAAGCAGCCCCCACCAGAAGGTAAGCAGCATCGGTTCCTCCTGATATTGACGTTAGAGCTGCCGTAGCTGAAGGCAGAAGGGAGACATAGGAACAAGAGAGACTATTGTGCTTTTGTTAAAAGGAAATCCCTTTCCCCATAAATCTGTTACCATGTTCATAGAAACAGCTTTTTTTTTTCCCTGACAATAGAAGCGATGGACTGTTTATCACCGCAGGGGTCCTAAGGGAATAGTGTCAGATTGTTCATCAGTGCCTGTTCCTCTGGGCTAAAGCCAGTGTTGTTGGAGCACGAACCGTCACACAAACACACACACACACACACACACACACACACACACACACACACACACACACACACACACACACTGTCCTCCGTCCTGCAGATTTGACGATGGAGCGTTTTGTCTTTCCCAGGGATATGCTGCATGTGGAGATGCGCTAAGACTCTCATCTATCCAACAACACTGTGCAGCAGCAGCAGCTCTCTGCAGCTTTTGCTTGTTAACCACAGCTGTAGAATCCTGTTTTCCTTCCCGCGGTTGCAGGGCGTGATTGCTGATGTGCAAAAAAAAGAAACAGGATTGTGGATATATTTTGCTTACTACAGAAACATATGCAGTGCAGGAATCGCAGCGCCTGCCTGCTCCTCCTCCTGCAGGGTGTCAACAGTAAATAACATGCGGCATAGTCAGACTGTATCAAGAGACACAGAGAGGGGCTTTACTGGCCTAAATATCATGTCTCCCTCATTCTCTGCCCTCTATTCCTCTCCAATCCCTCTTTCTCCCATGCCTGTATGCCTGTAATCTTCATCTGTCCCCAGAAAGAAATGCACTACTGTCTCTATTTCTTTTGCTTGCTCCTCTTTTAAGTGCGTAGCCAATGTGTGACAACACTTATGCCTTTATTATGTGTGTGTGTGTGTGTGTGTGTGTGTGTGACTGTGTTTTCTGCCAGACCACTACCGGAGTACGGAGACATGGATTCCTCCTGTGGTCTTACAGACGACAGGACCTGTAAGTAACACCGGGGGGGAATCGTGGATCAGTGACCTGCCACTGCTCCGTGTCATCAGTTACACGTTTCTCCTTCTCTCCTGGTTTCGCCGTAGCTCCTCCTCACTCCCTGAACGTGAGCCCACCCGGAGGAGGCGGGGGCGCGTCTTCGTCCCGCCGTAAGCGCCGCACGCTGGTCGCCCCGGAAATGAACCTGTCCCTGGATCAGAGTGAAGGGTCCCTGCTGTCAGACGACTTCCTGGATACCCCCGATGACCTGGACATCAACGTTGACGACATCGACACGCCGGACGAGACGGACTCGCTGGAGTTCATCACTAATGGCAATGAACTGGAGTGGGAAGGTGCGGGGTTGAAGATTGCACATGACACCTGATGACCTGATGGCTTTTAATCTTTTATTATTCCTGTATTTACTCTGATCCCAAGCCTCTAAAATGAGTCTCATAGAACAACATGTACGATATTACTCTGTTGCTTAAAGTTCATCTATATGCCCTTTTATGGGTCCAATTTGAAGATACCCCTAAGATATTATGATGAAAAGTCCAGTGGAAAGTACAATTATTGAGCCAATTATGACTATGATTAAAGGAAGATTAACTCCCTTTTGAAGAAGAAGCGATCACACACACAGATGGTGTTTAGCTTCTCAGAATGAGGTAAAAATCTGGCTCTTTGTCTGTCCAGATGACACGCCAGTGGCCTCGGCCAAAGCAGGCCCCGGCAGTGTTTCGGGAGAAGCGGTCGAGGACGGGAACACCAACAACGGACGCCTCTGGAGGACGGTGATCATCGGCGAGCAGGAGCACCGTATTGACATGCAGGTCATCAGACCCTACCTGAGAGTCATCACACATGGAGGTCAGTGACCCCCCCAGAGGACAGACAGGAAGCGGAGAAATGATTTTGGGGAAATGATTTTGAATCATGAAAAATTAACAAAAACTCTTCCTCCAGGTTATTACGGTGAGGGTCTGAATGCCATCATTGTGTTTTCTGCATGCTACCTGCCTGACAGCAGCTGTCCAGATTACCACTACATCATGGAAAACCTCTTCCTGTGAGCTGGCTGCTTTTTAGTTTACCTATCACATACAATAGTTCTGCTGTCATTACGAGGGGAAAAATAATGCCTCTTTGCTCACCCAGGTATGTGGTGAGCAGTCTGGAGATGCTCGTGGCTGAAGACTACCTGATCATCTACATGAATGGAGCCACGCCTCGAAATAAGATGCCTGGGATCAGCTGGCTCAAAAAATGTTACCAAATGATTGACAGAAGGTGGGAAACCAATGTTCATAGTTCCACTTAATGAAAAAAAAACCTTCGGAACTGTAATATAACACTGCATACCCTGCTGTTAATAGCTGCTGAATACTGTTGACGACATTTGATATAGAGAGATCAGAAGGAGAGGACAAGTGGAAGCTCTCACTAGCTGTCAGTCATTAGACTGAAGATGAGTCACAGGCTTCATTTACAATAGGAGACTCTATTAGGAGAAAATCTCTTGTTACTTTCGTTTGAGCTTCACTGTGCAGAATCTTTTCTCTTTTTTTACTCGTGCTGTGATGGCAGATTGAGGAAGAACTTGAAGTCTCTGGTCATCGCTCATCCCACGTGGTTCATACGCACCGTCCTGGCTATATCCAGGCCATTCATCAGGTGAGACAAACACAAACAACTACACAGTTGTGTATCAAACATGATCTACAGGTGAAATTCATTTTAAAATGAAGCAACAGACCCTGTTTTATATGTTATCATTGCTGTATGAAATATTTTATCTTGAATATTTCTGTAAAAATTACTTGTATTGGGATTGGCTCCAGCAGACCCCCGTGACCCTAGTGAGGAACAAGTGGGTGTAAAAAAGGGATAGATGGATGGATGACTGTATTTTTAAGGTTACAACAATAGTATCAGTTCTGCTGTCAATTAATTCCAAAGATGCAAATGTACCCTTTACACTAAAAACTCTAGTTAGTCCATCGAAGAGGCTGAAAGGGACTAAAATTGTTTTGTTTTTTCCATCATGGAAATCCATAATGCTTCTCCTGTAACTGTAAATGTGCTGTTGTCTGCAGTGTGAAGTTCATGAATAAGATCCAGTACGTCCACAGCCTGGATGAGCTGGCAGAGATCGTCCCCATGGAGCACGTCCATGTCCCAGAGTGTGTGGTGCAGTGAGTATCTCTGACAACTAGATGGCAGAGAAGAGCTGTAGCAAACCTGTATTGTGTCTTTTTTTTTTAATGAACCCTTACTAAATCCAATAGAACAAGTCTAATGTTCTCTGATATGAATGCTTTTATAAGATTAGCACTAAACTAGATGTACATGGCAGGATTTACTCTGTGCAGTGAGGCTATAACAGGGCTTCTCATTTTCAGATTTGACGAGGAGAGGATTAAAGCACGGAGGGAAAGGTAAAATCCTTTTTGCACCTTAAAGTGAACGGTTCATTAAGCACTCAGACCTAATTAAATGGCTACACATGTCTTTAGATGCTCAGCCCGAGTCCTGAAAAAATGTGTGTGTGATATGTGTGTGTGTGTGTGTGTGTGTGTATAGGATGGAGCAGGAGCACAGGCAGCAGGAGCAGGCAGTCACCCAGGAACCGATTAAAAAGTCTGAGAGGTACTGGTCTGCACCTAATTTTAATATTCATATTTTCACATTGGACATGTGACTATCGGACATTTATCAGTCTAAGGTGCATTGTCATGCTTTTCCCCCTCATTCCAGGCCCAAATCAATGATTGTAGATCAAGGATTATGAGGAGGACAGAACTTTCCAGGTAGGGGGAATAAAATCACTGTTGTAATTCTCATATTAAGCACAAGGTGGCTCCACCACATGGCCAAATGCAGACCACAACACATTACACCTCCCAGCATAAAGATATGCATGTATTACAGTATTAGATCAGTATCAGATTAGTAACAAAATCTATGTAGCACCTAAAATGTAAATCAAGTAGAAAGATATTTAAGAAATTAAATATTCCAGGGTATATGAACATATTATTTTGCAAGATTTCTTGAATCTGTATTAACCGTCACCTCCAGTTTTTTATGTCACCATCTAATTCTATGTGTTTCTTTTGTCTGGTTTTTCTAGCTCCTTATCAAAATTATGTGATGTCTAAACTTCATATTTTATAGCTGCATCCACCTCTCAACTCCAGATATTTGTGCATCAGTTTCAAATATCCTACATTTCAGCCAAACATTTTCTTTAGAAACTTCGTGATCAGCTATAACTTTAAATAAAGTGGGTGTAAAGAGTGTTTATTTGCTCATCCTCACCTAAATGTTCTCAGCAGCACAACATTGGTAGCAAATGTTTTAATGCAGTTAAACTTAACACACTGAGTGCAGATGTCTTCACAAAAAAAAGATATGAAATGTAATGATAGCATAAACCCCAAACATCTGGTCCAAAACAGAAGTGAGCGAGGATGTCTGCATTATCTACACCCTCCTGAGTGTTAATGAGGTACACACTGTACTATATGAGCCAGATGAGAACAGCTGGATCAAGATAAATGCAGCAGCGTGCTGTCAATGTCTGCTTATCTGTCATGTCGCTCATAAGACAGAGTTGGTTTAAAACTGTTTAACAGGAGGGATCCTTTACAAGAATTAACAAGAGTTAGAACACAGCATAATAAGAGATCCTGACATATACATGTTCTTTTCATGCAGAGTGACATGTGGATCCTGAAACCTTTGAGTTACACCTCAAAGATGCAGAAGTCCAACAAGTCGACATCTGCTTCCTCATTTTATCTACATCCAGCCTGCTGAGGATTTTTGCCGTCATACGCTAATCAAGCTGGAAAATAGTCTGTCTCCTATCCCACCTCTCCCTTTTTCCCAGAGGGCTTTATATCACAACTTAAAACTTGAAAATAAAAGTATCTGTCGGACTCTACTTAAAAAATATTTAGGAAAGAACTATTACATCATAAAGACTGTTACTCAGTTTTCAGATTTAGTAATCTGCCGTGTGGCTAATATTGAAAAGTTAAATCATAATGAGGCTCATCTGGACTTGGAACCTCAAAAATTAACTGGTAAAGACGGACCTGTTTCCCATTTTAGTACAAATTACAGGCTTGAATAATAGGAAAATTCTTCATGTTAATAGTAAAATGCAGCATTGTTAAATCAACATCCAGGGTGGGTTTTCTGAGTTCCTCAAAGGAACTGAAGAGGACATAAACAATAGTGATGTTTGTAATTGTGAGGAATTTAACACTTGACAGAGCTGGAGATGTGAAACAACAATTTCAATGACGTGACATGAAGCTGATGAATCAGTGACAGACCAAATCAGTCAACAAAGTCTATCAGATGTAAATAACAATGGTTTTCCAACGCATTAGATGCCTTCATCTCTATTATTTTTTTGCCTCATGGCGACTATATCATAAGCTGTGTCAAGATCTCTTTTGCTTTACTGAAAATTGAAAATGTCCAAGTGGTTGGATTCTTCATGCCATTAACTCTGTGCCCTTCATCTGTACCTTACCTTGTGTTAGGATGTGCCTCGGACTTCTTGTTTGTAAAATGCAGGAACACAATTACTATTTGTATTTTGTGGCCTTGTACAACCCAAATGAGAAAATCTATAAGAATTATATATACAATTTTGTTTGTAACTGGGCATGCAGATAATACTTGTCTATTTTGTGTAACATGCATGGCCACATACATATTTCATTCAACACTAAACTAACATGCTTTACATTTAGTACATAATATTCAGAGTAGATGAAGTAGATGAGAGTGTGCATATCACATACTGTCTGGCATTTGAATATTGTAATAACCAGCATTGAAAATGTGTGAAATCTGTATCAGAGTGGCCATGATCAAGACAAGATGCACAAATATTGTAAAAATATTTGCATTTTTAGTTTTTTTTAATTGCGAATTTCTATTATTCTTATAGATTTGTTTTCATATGGGAACAAGAAAACATGTCATGATAATATTAAGTGTAAAACAGTTTCTAAAAGGTGAGAGAGAACTTAGTCAATCTGGCGGTTGAAATTTGTCAAATCTCTCACATTTCTGTGGTAATTTCTGAATAAACAATTAGGACACTTTCATATTTTAACATTTCGCAGATATCCTGATGCATTATGGGTTTTCTCATGTCTTCCTTTTATACAATAGTCACTCAACTTAAGGTAGCAAGAGTGCAATGGAGTAAGAATTTTTATTTTTGTAAGGAACTGCATAATTGTATTGCCTGTGTTCTGTTGATGTTTTGCACTATTGCAGTTGGTTTGAATGGTTTCTGCATAGAATGTCATTGATTTAAGTTTAGGAGATGATGGCTCCTTTTAAACTGTATTTTTGTGTAAAGTGACATGACTAATGTCATGCAAGTTGTGTATATGACAGTGGGGCACAGACCCGCTTCTGCTTCTTTGGTACAAAAAAATAAGACTCATGAAATTTCTTAAGTGCCATCTCAATTCAGTTTTTCTGTTTTGCCTTTATAGTGCAGGAATGTCAAAGGAAATGTTCAACTTTTGAAATCTTTTCAGCACAGTTAGGCTGTTTTCACACCAATAAACTAAACCTGAGCGGTTCCATCAAATATTTATCAAGCTTGATGGGAAACGTCCCAGCTCAGTAACCGTCTGTCATCCTGTTTGAAGTTTATTGGCTGTACCGAGTGCCTCTTTTGAACCAGTTCATCAAAAGTAATCCAGGATAGGTGAAGGAATGTGAAGCGACGCTATTCAACTCATACTTATTTCATATATAGGATCTGTGGACTAATTGCTGATGTGACCTTTTCAAAATGAACATTTTCATTTGGACTATGAAAGCACAATATCTTCTCACAGAGCATTAGCTTGCCATTCGTCTGTTGTAAAACGTTTGCTCAAATTACAATGGAAAACCTCTATTACTCATTGTTATGATGTCTATAGATTACCATGATTGTGTCTGCCTTGTAAATATGACTGAATAAATTGTTCCTCCCAGACGTCGGCTTTGTCTTTGTTTTAATGTGTCTTTTATTCACTTGTGCAATCATTTGTATTATTCAGACACAGAGTTTGACAAGAACTACATGACATTTGCACAGTGAAGGCCACAGAATAGTGAAACATGAATGAAATGTCCCAGTGGAATTATAAATCTGCCTGAGTTATTTGCTCAAATTTATGGTTCATTTTCTCTCCTTGGCCCCTGTCAAGTATTAATGATGTGCCTGATGATGGTTTTTTTTTAAGACAACGATTTTCATTATAAATAGGTGACACCTATTCTCAGCTCCTGAATGTTGTGTAAACAGTCTCTCAGCACCTGTGGAGTCAGGGGGTTGGTATGAAAATTACAACAGTTCTACTTCCTAAATAGCTTTGTTGAGTAGTGTGACCTGGTCGCTCCAAATTAGACCACATACACACCCACACATTTGATAAGACTTTATCTCAGGATCTTGCTTCTGATACGTTTCTTTCCTTTTAGATATTTTAATACACCCTTATTTGAACATTCATTTAAGTGAAATTAAACCATGTAGGAAGTTGGGGGAAAAATCTCAATTTGATGGATCTGTTAACAACTCAGATATCTGAAAGTTTATTTCAGATATCTGAAATTAAACTTTCAGACACTGTTAGAAATTGTGTATTACAATACACAATTTCTAACAGTGTATTGTAATTAAAAACAATATATATATATATATATATACAACTATTATCCATAGTGCTGAATCTTCATCTGGTGTAAAAATATAAATGGAGCAAAACGTAAAATATTTCCCTCTGTAGTGCAGTATAATGGTTCATAAAATGTAAATAATGAAGTAAACATTTGTATATACGTACATATTCGCACTCACCACTGAAACTGTGTCAGGTAAAATACAATAAAGCTATACGAGTTCAACAATTAGATTAATTTTACTATGTCCCGTCAAAACTGGGCAACATGACACATTGTGAATGGCTTTAAAAGTGTTCATTTATTTATGTCCTACGCGCTGACATATGGGGACTATTGTAGTTTTCTTCTATCTTATGATGATGTCACAAATCCGTTTATCGGTAAACACCGCTTCAGAACAGGATGCAGCTGTCATTGTAACGTGTGTGCGGGTAGTTTTCCACTGTGTGGATTTTAGCGGCCGCTGACCAGTTGCTGTGAAATAAGTGAAAGTTCGCCGGCTGCGTTTGGCTTGCCGGCCTGACGTCGAGCGGAGGGAGCTGATTGGCTGCTGCGGGAAGGCACGTACGGAGCGTGGATCACGTCCTGACAAGCCACGCCCCCTCTATGACTGCGTGACTGGTGACGCAACACGACGCCAGTTGATATAAACCGCAGAGCCCTCGCTGGTTCACTGAATGGAGTAGAACAGACGCCGCCCACGCGGAAAGCATCTTATTTACTAACGTTACTTCTTGTTTGTTTAAAGCGTTTTTATTCGTTGGATTTTTACTCTCTTTGGCTTCGGTAAGAACTTGTCTTCAGTATTTCTCCTGCTGACATTAAGCAGAACTGCCGAAAAGACACGAAGGATGAAGTACATTATAGGAATTGGCGGGTAAGTTCAAAAATATGTAGATATTCTTTTTTTTTTTAAAGTAATCATTTACTGATTTCATTTGCTATGAATAACTGCATACATATTAAATGTTGTTATATCTAAAATAACTTTAGAGTTCTATTGTTTAGTAAAGTGGAGTTACAAAGTGATTATAAAAACAAACGTGTGTGGTGTTATTTGCGGATGAAATATTCAGTCAAACTGCGTATTAAATGTCGCTTTAGTTACCAGTTTATAGTTAATAAGTTAGTAACTTAACCGTCTCGCTGACCACGTGTGTGTTTTTTATCAGCGGCCCGCCAGAACACGCTAGCTGCAGCCGGTCTGTTTCACGTCCGGTTTTTAGCGGCTGGTTTGTTGTCGTGAATCGAGCGGGACATTTGAAATTCCGCCGCCAGACTCGGTCAAAAAGTGGAGGGAGAGTTGAGATTAGTGTCGAGCCAACCCAGAAACACTGCATAATCAACACAACATAATCCGACGAGTTTGTTTTAGACTTTGACTTTCTTTACTGGGTTAGTGACAAATCATGTTTGGCAAGATGAGAAAGTCAAACACTTTGTAAAATACAGTTTTAGGAAGCATTCTTTAGGTCTCTTAAAATGTACATTTTTATATCTGATCCAACTAAAATATAAGCACTACTTGATATGTGCTTTAAATATTTTAATACTTTTTTTTAAAGATGGACAGACTATCTGGTACAAGGTTTTTTTTTTTTTTTTTTTTTTTTTTTTTTTTTTTTTTTAGGGTTTCACCACATGACATTTTTGGCATTGTTGCATTTTAGAACAAAATTTCATTTCATGTGGTTTGATCACATTTATGGTGTACACAACTAAATAATTCTCTTTTAGCCATTTATTTAGTAAAATAAAATGGCTAAAGTTGTTAATTGCTCCATATTTCATAATCTTAACTTAATCCAAATCTAACTTTTTTTTGCAAAAGGGCACCACATCACAGACATCTTCTGATGTAAAATGTGCACATTTATTTCTAATCTAAATGCGTTAGATTTGGGTAATTCTTAGATGGACAAATATTCATGTGCATTGTCTTTTGTTTTGTTTAACTTTCAGAGTGACTAATGGTGGGAAAACCACCTTGACGAATAAGTTGATAAAGACGCTGCCCAACTGCTGTGTTGTGCACCAAGATGACTTTTTCAAGGTGAGTGATTAGAAAGTGGATATTAAATTAAATTGTTTTAAATTATTTTCCTCCCTTTTATTGTTCACTGCATGAGCATTGCATGTAAGCCAAATAGGTAAGGCCATGTTAAACTCCCACCCCCACACTTTGTTCTCTCCAGTAGAAATGGAAATGGAGTAGCTTCTTTATCTTTTCTCTTGTTACTGCTTTAGTGCATTTCCTCTCTTTCATTCCCTGAGTGCTTTTAGTATTTGTAGTTGACTTTAAACCAGTCTCTCTGGATCCAGCTTTACAGCATGATGGATCTATTTCTCCTAGTTCTTCATGAGAACTTTTAAATGATTAACCTTTCAGTAGAGCGGCGTACGCTTTGTTTTTTGCTTGCTTTCTTCTGTGTGTTTCACTCTGGTGTGTGAGCGGGATCTGCAAGTGTTCAGGTTGCTGTACAGTTGCAGCAATGTTTTATTGGTGACTGTTATTTCAGAAACCTGATCAGATAGAAGTCG
Source organism: Eupleurogrammus muticus (assembly GCA_036785175.1). NCBI lineage: Eukaryota > Metazoa > Chordata > Actinopteri > Scombriformes > Trichiuridae > Eupleurogrammus > Eupleurogrammus muticus. Next base: position 13,207,420 of record JAYKQN010000006.1, read on the forward strand.
GGGAGGACGGCTTTAGACAATGGGATGGTAAGACTTCACTGGAGACTGCCATTGACTCATTGTTTACATACGTAATCCTTCATCCATACACCCCACCTGAAAATTGGATAATTTCTAGTAATCTGGAAAAATCCAAAAACATTTTCTCTTTTTTTTTTTTTTTTTTTTTTTTACATTGTTGGTTTGTGTCTATTCTGATTTTCCATTTCCATCGTCTTCCCCCATCTACCAATCTCGCTCCACAGTGATCACAGCTATAGACATGGAGGCCATGACCAACACCATTAAGGGATGGATGGAGAATCCAGTGAAGTTCGCCCGCTCACACGGCGTCTCTCTGTCCTCCACCACCGAGGTGACCGACGAGCAGATCCACATCCTGATTGTGGAGGGCTTCCTTCTCTACAACTCCTCGTACGTTGACTTGATTCACAGCGTGTCGGTCTGAAAGAGCCACTCTTATTGGCTGTTTTCCCCGGTTTCTTTTAACTGTGGTTGGAGAGAAACCCATTTTAAGTAATATGTTGTGTTCTGAAAATCATGAGTAAACTTTACATAACTTCCTCATTACCACATCAATTCCAGTCATTACCAAAAGGGGGCCAGGAAATTTTGTTTCTTAAAATTCTGAGAAATTCATCAGAACAAACACTGGCTGGGCGGCGTTAAGCGTGACATCATTTCTCGCACATACCATTAGAACATTTACATTAACTCCTATAGGCAGACGGAGGGGGTCGTCCTGCAGTTAGAGATAAGGGTTTCACAGAAAGAGGCTCTCTGTGTTCCTTTCAGCAGGTCGAGGGCACTTCTGTGTGTTGGGGATGAAAGTCAAACACCCTGCAGATATGTAGATAAACAGACTTGAATAACTACTGTGGCTGGAGTATAAATGTTGACGTTCGTCACATTTTGCCTCTCCCCTCTAGGAACCTGCTGGATGTTTTTGACAAGTGCTATTACATCTCCATTCCCTATGAGGAGTGCAAGAGAAGGAGGAGGTGAGTGAACACGACTGTTTGTTACATACATTCACAGACTTGGCTTTGTTCTATTTTTTCTTATTTGCTTTTTGGTAATTGCATGTGCAAACTTCCCAACTTCACTTGTATAACTTTCAGTACAAGACAATACACTGTCCCGGACCCCCCTGGCCTGTTTGATGGTCACGTTTGGCCGATGTACCTCAAGCACAGGATGGAGATGGAGAACAGCGGCTTGTGTATTGGTACGTTGCAGCCGGTTTTATGTGCATGCATAATCTGTTCTAGGAAGATTATGACAATTTAGTTTTAAGGGAGCCCTCCCCCTACATCTGATCAACTCATCCATGTTTTGTGTTGCAGAGTACTTGGATGGCTTGAAATCCAAAGAGGAGATCTACAACATGGTGTATGAGGACATACAAAACAACCTGCTCAATCGTTTATAGGTGAGAAGGAAAGGGAACCACTTCAGTGGTGTCTATGAAAACTTAGAAATGCATTTATTTATACAGTTTTTATAAGTTGCATTATGTGAAATGCACAGCCCTGGCTAACGATATGTTTCTGTTTCTTGCAGCAGGAAGACTCCTCATCTCTGTACAGAATTTGTAAATAATCATAAGGATACTTTTTAATGTTGTTTTTTTTTTTCTACTTGTATTTTTTCTTTCTTTTTTTTTGTAAATAGACTTGAGCAACATTAACTTATTGTCTTTTTTATCATCTTCAGATGATCAATATTTTTGTTTTGACCATAAAATCGATTATTAAATTGATTGACAATGTTGCCGTTTTGTTGAATCAGTGACTTGTACTGGACCTTTTTGTCTACCATCTTCTTCAAATAAATACATTAATAGTGGTTTGAGACACAGAACAATAAACATCTTTGTGTTTTTTATTTAACAGACCATATAGTGAGAGTGTTGTACCTGCCATAATGTACTAAACAACATGGTTTCATGGAATCATATTTAGAAATAATACCTTATGACTCGAAGTCTTGAATTTTGATATGGGTTTTAACTTCTGAATTTAAGTGTAGGAATCCTATTTTACTGCAAGTACAATTTGTTGTGAATACTGACTGTATAGTTGTGACATCAACTTCATGAAAGTCCTGACTGCTTGTTTCTGAATACAGGTTGTGGGCAACGGATTGAGCATTTTAAAATATAGAAGACCATATTTATAGAACATCTAGACCTTCTCATCAAAATGCAATAAAATCTCACTTTCTCTAATATGGGGCCTTTTAAAGAGGATTTTTCATGCAGGTCTGGTTGTCAGATTTAAACACTTCCTCCTCCACTGGGCAGTATATAAAACCAGCCCCATCACCCGCATCCATATATTTTCAGAGCAGGAAAGGCCTTGTCAAGCACCTATATCTGTCCCTGGGGCTTTCTACATAAGCTCTGAATAACTGACCCCCGCTTGCCTCAAGTTGATGTTTGAGTAGGTCACAGACTAACCACAAGATTTAGGCCATTAGCGCTGGATTTACAGCACGTAAGGGCCTCAAGGCACGTGTTAATGACACCTATGTTTCCACATGTAAAAATAGGCCTCAATAATTTCTCATCTTCCCAGATGGAATAGTGTATCCTGCCCCTGTAGTCGGTGTGAGCTTAAAGCTCATACCACTGCTAAATACAGACCAGGGTCAGGTAGGTGCATCTATTCTAGAGATACTCATTTCCAAAGTGGATTGAAAACTAACACTTCTTATATTAGTGGGATTTTGTGTGTGTGCCGGGGCTTTCCTCTGAGGTGTGCGACTGTTTAAAGTGCTGGCAGAAGTTATCTGGGTCATTTGGAGGAATTTATCAGATGCCAACCGTTGCCTTCAGGGACTTGTCAGCTTTTAAAATGCTGAGGACAAAACATTTGAGTCCAGCAATTCAGCTTTAAAAGCAGCATACAAACCATTAATGAATACTTTGTTACAATAAAAAGATGGGAAATAATGTAATTTTGCAGTTATTGTATGGGACAATGTCAAAACTGACATTTGGTGTAACCCTATAAAATTGTTAGCAGATGGTTTAACTCACAACTTCCAGTGCTAAAAAAGGTTGGTACACACGACAATTTGAGAAACCTGATGCATGCTTCTTAAAACTGTATTGTTTAAAAGGTTTTAAAGAGACTTTCTCATCTTGTCAATGTCAGTGTCATTATTTGTCACTGATCAATAGTTAAGCACATTTTCCTCTGTTCGGGGTAACTGCTATTACTGAGCCTCATATTTATGGTGAACCTCATTAAGCCCATGTTCGATCAACACTTATTACAGATAAAAAAAATAGATGTTACTCTAATAGATGTTTAATCAATACCTATTACAGTAACATCCTCGTGACATGTGCTCCAGATGGATGTAATCTGTTCTGTGTTTTGTCGAAGCGCGATGACATGCTGATTGTTGCGTGACGCTCTAACAGGTGGATGCGGATGCAACCACACAGGCCTGGACATCCAGTGCTAAAAGTGACAGCAGAGTGTGTGTGTGTGTGATTGGCTATGGAGGCGCAGGCTCAGGAAGTTTCAAATACTTTTTTTTCCTACCAACATATATAATCACACTCTACTCTCTAATGTCTACAGCAACAGATGCTCACACCGCAAACTATCGCCACGTTATCCCGAGTCTAGACAAACCAGACGTTTTTCTGACCTCATTACTCCACAGGTGGAGTGAACCATGAGGAACAACCATGATCAGTGTTGGGCCTTTCTGAGTGTAACTGCATCAGATTGATGCTGATGCACAGTGTGGTCGGTTGAACCATCAAAGTTACACCGAGCATTGGAGGCTGTTTTCTGTTTATAATAGTGTGTGTATGTGTGTACGTGCCAGCAGTCAGGAGTCGTCCTGTTCTCTCTCTACATCTCTTGAATGCCTTTTTAGAACAGAGGGGCTGTGATGGAAGGTTTCACTTCACCTGGTCACTACAAATAAATGTGTGAGGTTATATAATGCTGCTATCAAAGAATAGAGACGAAAAAAAACAACAAAAAAATCTCAGCGCCACGTAAAACTCATACCAGCGATCATCTCACGTCCATATCCATGGTGTGATCGAAATATTCAGAAAACAAAAAAACGAAATGGAATATGTCACGCTGTTTACAAGGTTAAAAAATGAAATGAGAGTGACATTTGTTTTGGATTCACAGGCCCCTTCTAAACCTGTGTCATGCAGCAGTGAGTTTTATTACCCACATGGAAAAACTGTCACTCCCTGTTGTCACATGTAAACTTGAGTTCATCATTCGCGCTCAGACCCAGAACGTCACCGCGGGTTATGATCCAGTCCTCGGATCATCATACATGCTTGGTGTATCATACATGTGAGCACCTTGTTTTATTTTCAGATAATGGATAATGCTGCCTGGATTACTCCGGCACAGGCTGGGAGACAGCGGCTAATGAACACCTGGTCCAGCTTTCTGCTCATATTTGCAGACGAGTTGTCGACTCGAGTCAGTAAAACAAATTATATGATGGTGTATGACGCAATGACAGTCAACAGCTGACACGTCAGGTTTTTTCCACTTGTGGCTTCCACATCGGATGGGGATGTTAAATCAGAGTTCAACCAGCCAGACACCAAAGTGTGTTCATCCTCGAATGTTGAGGTAACGCCATCGCTTCCCAAATGAGCAGCTGAGCCGTTGAGAAATAAAATCCACACCTGCACAAAGACAGACACACGGACAGTATGTGGCGGACCCGCACTATTTGAGGGGCAGAGGTGAAAAGATTTAAAAGGCCATCAGCTGTAGCCGGAATGGTGTCATGCAAGGTGAGAGGACACCTTATCACATTTTGTCCGGTGGAAGGGCACACTGGAGGGCATTTTATCACGTTTTGTCCTCGTTAGGGACACCCAAGACTACTTTCATGCCGTACACCCCTGCCCCCCCCTGGATTTCAGTAATATGAATAACTGAGTTTCTCATGTTCCGTGTGAAGTTCATGTGATCAAAACCAGGATAAGACAAAAATAAAACAGAACACCTGTGCCAACCGCTTCTGATCAGTTAGCGCCTTCCTCAAGCTAAGCATACATATTCAACTATTTAATAATTTTCTAGGTTAATCTGTGATTTCTTCACGAGACCTCTAGTAAAATTCCTCCTTCTCTACTTTGTGATAATTTTTTTCATCTGCCACCTTGTTTCTTTGTTGAAGGTTTATTATTGTCTGTTAGTTTAGAAGCCTATCACTGCTTTCTTAAGTATGTATTGTATGTATTTTTATAACTTTAGTACTACTGCACAAATTTGTCGTACCTTTGCTGCCTGTATTATAAAAGGTGTCGATCTGGAACTCACCTGGATAAACAAAGTCAAATTTAAAAAATAAAATCAAATTTGGAGCCCGGATTTTACATTGATCAATTTCAACTAAACATGCTGAATCTAACCTAATGTCATTTCTGTTAAATATCACAAACTCCCCAGCTAATCCTGACTCTGGAGGCAGAATTCCTATTAACTCAGTTACGTACTTCTTAAACACTAAAGCTTTAATACTAATAATGATATATATATATATATATATATAAAGCAGAGAGATAAACCCACTACTTTTTACAGGGTTCCTGTCAGGTCTTAAAAAGCCTTAAAACCATTATATTGATTTTTATTAAATTTGGAAATTCAACTTTCCAATATTTGGAAAATGTCTTAAATTCTGACATCTGGGTCGGAAATCTGTAACCTCTCTAGCAATTTCGATGGCAACTAAGGCCGCTGTTCATTGACGGTGTCAGGTCCATCACGTGGGACGTCACCACCCAGAGAGACGTCGCCGACGTCACCGTGTGTGAACAAATCAGGGGATGGAGGCGTGGCGCCGGCTGTGATGTTTTAAGCGCTTACACAGTCAGAAAGCAGCTGACATGCTGCAGGAATGACACTCATCTGGTTAAAGCCTGCCCAGACCCCATGATCATACACACACACACTTCTCTACTCCTGTTTCTCACACTTACACATGGAGTTATACTCACACAGATTGCTGAGAGGCTCTGAGTGCCTGCCAGGGTGTGTGGGTATATTTAGCCAGTGGATTCTTGTCGGTGCAGGAGCAGCTACAAAGGTTTTTTACCTTTATTCTCCGGCCTGCTGTAATCCTCACCACGCAGGTTGTGTTCGTCAGCGTCGGGACTGGCACCGCGTTCCTGGCTACCAGTCTGCACTGCAGACACATCACTGCAGACACACATGAGGGAGGGGAATGAGGGCAAAGGTGATTCCTTCTCACTCGCTGCGAGACAAACTCTTCATTATGTCTGCAAACAGGGTGAAAGTGGAGGTGGGGACGGCTCGATTCACAAAGATCGCCTGAAAGTTGCAGCTTGCTATGGGATACAGGAATGAGCTCTGGAAAAAGGGTCAAAAGAAAAAAGAAAAAAGGGAATACAAAGACATAAATTAAAGTGTTTGGACACCCTGGACACCGTCTTCCTGTTACTACTCTAACAACCTCAAGCAAAGTGGATCCCTTCAGTTTGTATATGATTCATACAGTTTAAATATCCCAAACCAGACTGATATCAGAGTCATTATAAAACATTGATCCTGTCATAAACTAGATGTTGACTATAATATGTCTTGTGTATAACAAGCACTTATACATTTGGATACTATTTCGGAAAGAGCCTGGGTCTATATGATTATATGGTTGAATATGAGCAGAATGTTTGTATTCTTTACTCACTTTGAAACACAAGACATTTTTGGGGAAATAAATCCAGTTTTGTGCCTTAATTAGTCACAAAGAACTTAGTTCACACAGGATCTATCCTGCAGGGAATGAGGAATACAAGTTCCTTTTACTTTATCTTGATTTCTAAATGACACCTCTCACCCCTGTCTTATATTCTTTCTATGTTCAGATCTGTAGAAAAAAAAACTGTGACTATATAGTAGACACCTACAAAAAAGGCTTCTGACTTGTGAGCCTTCACTGCCATCATGTGGTGAAAAGATCAATCTTATTTTAGTGTGTTAATGAAGCAGGTTGAAACAGACCCAGACTGTAGATAAACTTGTACCAACATCCAGATTTTAATGGGGTCTTTTTCTTTCCAGGACCTTTATTCTCACTGCGTTTCTCTTGTGATCAAATCAGTAGACACACTGAAGGAAACTTTGATTGCAATGTTCTACTGAATATATGTAGAATGACCTGTAGTCAAATGTAACTATTTGTATTACAGGAATCATATAAAACCACTAGAGTTATGATGGATAAATTAAATAGGCGCCAGGACGCCTATTCTTCTTTAGGGGATATTGGAATAAGCCCCTCTTGCCTCACCTCAGGTGATGAAATGGTTAAAAGGGTGAGCGAGTGAATGCGGCTCTTTGCTGTTCTTGGGAGGATCAAAGTACTTTTCTGCGAGAAACTCACACGACAGACGCTCAACACAAGCTCCCTCTGTCGCGATGCTGTGCGCAACTGCGTGACGCGCTCGAGCGTGTTTCTAAACACCGGCTTCTCACCGCCCAGGTCAAACTCACATGTTCGTCGTTCATGTCTGCAGCTCTGCAGCCTCTCAGATTAAAGAATCCAGCAGTTTGAGCCATGGAGAAGTTTGCGTTTTCCGTCTTTTGCCTTCTCGGCGTCCTGGTGTGTTTGGGTAGCGCTCAGCAACATTTACGCACACGCGCCGGACCGTGGAGACACCGGATCCAGTGGGAGAATAACGGTCAGGTGTACAGTTTGCTGAGCACGGGGACGAAATACCGCTCCCCTGCGCAGAACAGAGGACCCCCTCAGCTCCTACTGACCACACAAAACGGCTTTGACCGGCGTCGCCCTCCTGTTGCGCTCAGCAGACCCACCAGGACCAGGTCTGGAGACGCAGCCGGAATGCACGCTCAACGAAAGGACCACAGTCAAATGAACGCGCTGGTCCTCGGCGCCGACGCGGGGCAGTATTTGCTCCCCACGGGACGACCCGCGAGCCGCGTCCAGCCGCCGCGGCGCAGCACAGCCAGCGTGACCGCGGGGTCCCGTTTGCAGCAGGAAGCGTCTAACGGCGCGCAGGCTTTCACCGGCATCCAGGAGTTCTCCGGCAGCGGGATCCCGAGAGGAGGCCGGAGCACGTCCACGGATGGCACCGGAGCGCAGCGAGCCGCCGAGTCCCCGCAGAGGTCTCCGGACTTTACGCATGGCCGAGGCGGCCGGGGAAGACCCGAGGCCGGTGACTCGACACCTGCCACAGCTGGATTGCGCATCATGAACGAGGACGGGGGGAACGGACGTCGCATCCCGCAGCAAAGCAGTCTGGGAGACACGCGCAGCGCGCACAGAGCGCACTCGCTGACCAGAGTCACGCCAGGGGCGAGGATCTCTCCCACGGCGCTGTCGAGCAACTCGGTAGAAATACAGTTTCCGCGTCCACGGCCGGACGCGGCGGACACGAGTGACCCGCGGGATCCACACAGTATCCACCACAGGAACTCCGTTTTCTATAACGTGTACCCGCCCGACCGCAGCAACAGGGTCTCTGCGCGCCCTTCACCCGGGGCGGGATATGGCACTAGGTTCTTCCACAATGGTACGACATAGAAAAAGTTTATGAAAAGTAGTAGATTGACACACATAGTTTGGACATTAAACAATATATATATACTTTTTCTTAACTGGCAACACACTAAAACGCATCCAAAGTGTGAATCAACACGAACCATCAATCACGATTGAAGCGCTGCGTGATGCACCAGATGCCCCGTGCCCAATTTTCATGTTCAACATTTAACTCCTTTTTTTTCCTCCTTAATGCACCTTTAAATGCATTTTTAATGCGAGTCATCGTTAAAGCCCCCTTCTGACAAATGTAGTCTCCCAATTATGAGAAGCTCGGAGCTAAATTCCAATGAAGTGTTTGATTCGCAGAACTGGAGCAATTCATTAGAAGTTAGGCAGCAGTGGTGGGGAAAATCACCTCTGGAAGTTATGATGCTGCAGTTATCTAAAGCTCTTTACTCAGTGATCTGTTCCAGCAGATGCGTTTATGTAGCAAAAGTAAAATTATTCATAGTTATTAATGTGTTATTATCTGATATATGCTATAAGATATCTTCTTCAGTTTGACCCTGCATTTGCTTAAATGCGTGTTTGAAATGATCCATTAATCTCCTCCGCAGGTCTCCCAGACTTGGTTCCAGACCCTTATTACATCCAAGCCGCCTCCTACATCCAGAGGGTGCAGATGTACGCGCTCCGCTGCGCGGCTGAGGAGAACTGTCTGTCCAGGTGCGCGTCTTCATCTGTCACGAATCCGCCAGCCAAGTAGGACCAAACCATAAATCAGAGAGAAAGAGAGGAAGAAAAAAAATCTGCAAGTGAATAAGTCACTCTTTCTTCCTCTATCGTGCGCGTCATCCTTGGCACGGGGGGCATTTTTTATAGCGTAGCAGCTGTTTAGGATTCCTCTGAGGTTGCCACATTAGGATGTGTGCTGGCCTCGCTCCCGTCTGGAAGTTACAGCCGAGTGGCAGAGCGGCTGGGCTCGAACCTGGCAACCTCGCTCCTCTGATCTGAGCGGCCACTTTGCCAGAGTAAGCTCTGAAATGAAAGGCGAGAGGATTCCTGAGGTGAATGCAAAAAAAAAAAAAGATCAGAAACCACCTCTGTCACTTTGAGAGTAGTAAATCTAATGTTATGTCACCTGGCCAGTGTGGAGGGGGAGAACGGGATGTAAAGACGCGTCCAGCTGCGCGCACACACACACACACACACACACACACACACGCACACAGACGTTCAAGTCTTCACCTCTTCCTTCCCCGCAGGTCCGCGTACCACCCGAGCGTGAGTGATCTGGACTACAGGGTCCTGCTGCGGTTCCCGCAGCGCGTCAAGAACCAAGGGACGGCGGATTTCTTGCCGGTCAAGCCGCGGCACGAGTGGGAATGGCACAGCTGTCACCAGTGAGTTACGCGCACACGCAGCTGCGTAAACGTCTCAGCGTTCGGTCCATTATTCCAAACTCAATTTAGTGGACCAGTAAATAACAGCTTCTCGTTTTTTATGCAAAGAAATGCATCATAGATATGTGCGCAATTAATTACAATTTAATTAACAAAGCAGGTACAATAAGGAGTAGGATTATCTTGAAATATCATATTCTATTGGTAGACAGTTTTTATCTCAATGTTGGACCTCATGATTCTTTTTTTAACTCATATTTTGGAAGAAACTTGAAGGTAAAGTTAGTTCTTGCCTCACAAGCAACTTACAAACCCAAACTGCAAATGTTGTATACCCTGATCTCTAAAAGATGTACATTGGCCTCACATTTCTGTGAAGAAACAGAAAGTTCCATCTTTTGTCACATTTGTGCAGTCATCCAGATTTGACCCTTGTCTGACACCCTTGATAAATGAAATCCAGGAGACACTTTAAGAGCAAATAAGAAAACGCTATTAGGGGAACAGGATGCCTTAAGCGTGAATACAACACCATCACACACGTGAAAACATTGCAGAGTCAATCGATTTTGAAGTTTCACTACCAGCCGAGGATCATTTAACAATAGACACGCCGTTTTACTGCGTGTCCAAAGCAAGCATAAACACATGACCTAAGTGTATCAAGGCCTGGACACAGGATCCCAGACATGGACGCCTGAAACATTTACCCTCAGCAGACAGAGAGATGAGCTGCCTTGAAATGAGCAGGAAATGACATACTGCAGATGAGCAAGAAAATGACCATAAGTCGCACCGGATCATTATCTCTTTAAGGCTACCTTTGACAAAGATGTCCATCAAATTCAAAATGTGAATAAATTAATGAACTGAAAGCAACAGAGTTGTTGGAATAGCACATCTGGCAGGAAATTATTTTTTCTATAGTCTTTCACATATTCGTTAACTTTTCAGTTAAACAAATCATATTTATTGAACCCCTATTGGAACTTATTCCACTGGAATATGTCTCACACATGTTTCCAGTGCAATATTCATGGCTTCCTTCCTCAACCCGGCTGCAACTAATGAAGGATTTTCAGGAGATAAATCTCACTCTTTCTCTCTGTGTATCCTCAGGCACTACCACAGCATGGAGGCTTTCAGTAACTATGACCTGCTGGACGTCTCCACGGGGCAGAAAGTGGCCGAGGGACACAAGGCCAGTTTCTGTCTGGAGGACACGTCGTGTGACCGAGGCGTACGGCGACGCTTCGCCTGCACGGCCCACACGCAGGTTGGATTTCCATTAACACGTCTGAGATGCAGGTCGGTGCCTCCTCAAAGTCGCCAGAATATCAATTTATTCACAAGGCCTTTTCCTCAGGGGCTCGGTCCTGGTTGCTATGATACGTACCACGCCAACATCGACTGCCAGTGGATCGACATCAGCGACGTGCCGCCAGGAAACTACATTCTCAAGGTGGGAGCTGATTTATAAATCAGACGAGCCATGTAAGGGTCAGTGAAAAAAGTTTTTTAGGGTTAAACCACATGACATTTTTGGCATTGTCCCATAAGCAGCTGATTCAGATGACTCAGATTGAATTTGTGTTATTGCCGTACCTCTCAGGTGACAGTGAACCCCTCGCAGCTCGTCCAGGAGTCAGATTACTCCAACAACGAGGTGCGGTGCAACATCAGGTACACGGGAAGCCATGTACAAGCCAGAAACTGCAGGATCACTGTGTAAGTAGAAAACAAAAGTCACGTCACTCCTTGAAACTGAGATCAGAAACAAAACAAATAGATCTTATCACTGATGCTTTTCTTTTGTTTGTTTCACAGAAGCTGACCTGACAGAAGAGAATAAATGAGTCAATATCTATTTTTTTGTTGCTCGTAATGTATGTACAACTGCAGCGGAACTTAATCCTTTTGTATTTATGGTATATTGTAGCTACAGCCAGGCTGGCCAGATGTTAAGTTATCTTAAGTTATCAGTGGATTTTATTTTTTAAGCAATGCATTGTTGTGCTGCAGGCTGCATGTGTGCTGTAAGCCTGAGGAGGAGGTGCGATCGTTAATCAACATGTACAAAAAAAAGATTATTATTTAAATCCTTTTCAATCAGACTTCAAAACTGAAATGCTGCGTATTTCACAGAATAGTGGAGCTCTTCTTCCCTGAGGTTTATTAACTATTAACTTGGCAGAGAAAAATAAATGAACACTTTTATAATATAAAATACATAAAAAAACTGATATTTGTGTACGTCTTTCTTGCAGTATTGCACAATGCATTTTTCTATACTCTCTGAGCACAAATAGTCTATTGTTTCACATTTTGTGTAATGAAAGTGCATTTGAATATGTGAACGGTTGTCTTAATTTACATTGCATTTTTTAATGAGGGCGTTTTTTACATTTACATTTCTGGAAAACAGAAAGAACCATTAAAGACTGTTACTTCTCCTCCTGACATCTTCACGATCAAAATAATTGCTACTAATTTGGGATAATTTGAACTCATATTTAACAACATGAAGTCATTCCACTGTCTCGTGACTGTTTTGTGTGTATGAACTGAGCTGAGGGCAATTAAGAGTGTGAGGTGATGAATTTCTTAAATGCATTTGGAATGGGGCGACATGGTGGCTGTTTGGAGTTTACATGTTCTCACGTGTCTGTGTAGGTTCCTTTAGGCACACTGGAGATTCTAAATTGCCCCTAGGTGTGTGTGTGTGTGTGTGTGTGTGTGTGTGTGTGTGAATGGTGTATGTGCGTGTAATGTGCTGAGACCAATGCAACCCTAATGAGGGATAAGTGGGATGTAGAAAATAAATGAATGACTGCCTGGCTTTTGGAATAACACACCTCAGAGAAATATCTGAAAGGATTCCACTTAGCTAAATAAAATATGGCGTCGCACCAGGAGCCTCGGCGGTGTGCATGCGTGTTTGTCATGTCGTGTTACAGGAGGCGGCAAAACATTTATTCACCTGGCAATGGCTCCACGCGAGGTGTCGCGGAATGTCTCGCTCTGTTTACACTTTGTCACCAGATTTATTAAGAGCACTGTCTGGCTGGTGAGAGGAAATGTATAAATAATCACCGCAAATATCCTTTAACACAAGCCATGCTTTTAGCGTTTTTGTTTTTTTTTCTTTTAATTTTTTTCCTGCCGAGCACACATATATTACCTCATGGTCCTGTAAAGTTAAATTTATAAAGATGTGGTATGGACTCTCGCTTGTTACTGTGCCACTTTTTTCCCCACAGCCTGAGAAACTCCTCTATTCGGGTTAATCTAAGTCACTGACAAGCAATAAAACACTTTGACACCTGGCGTTTTCTGTGGCTCGTCAGGAACATTTCTGTGGCCTTCCACTCCGTGAGGTGGAAGATAATCAGCAGCCCTTTGTGCAGAAAAAAACCTCGACACAACAAGGAAATGGTTTGAGGATGTTTAGAAGAAAAAGCCGCAGGTGGGAGGTGGGGTCATGGATGTTCTCTCCGATGCTTTCACTGCGTCTCTCACTATCCTCCAGCTGCTCACTGACTCACTTGATTATAGACATGTAGGCAGCACCTGGCTACAGATGGTCGCATTTTCTCCACTCCTGCATAATGGCACATCTTAGAGTGAACTGTGGGTTCTTCACTTCTTTTTTTTCCCCTCAGGTTGCCATTTTTTGCTGTAAAAAGGTCGTTAAAATTTGATGAGACCATTTCCGTCTGCTACCAACCAGAGAGTCTGAAGGTTATGCAAATTGCCAAAAGAATGAGTTCTTGCCTGTAAAATAATCTTATTTCCACATCAACCTGGAGTTGAACCCTTTTAATGTTACCCTCTGGTCCTAACGCGTCCTTTCTGTGCCGAGTCCATCGACAGCTTTGGTCACCTTCGACGTGAGCACGAGCCTGTTGATGGTTTAGAGCCCAGTTCTCCAGGTGCTGTTTGCTCAGGGCAGGCCGACGTGTTAAGCCTGCAGGGCGTGCAGGACGGGCAGCGCTGCACCCTGGAGATGGCGGGGAGGAGAGAAATTCCACAGATCTGCAGACGGCCAGGAAAAACCTGACTGCAAACTGCTGACATCAGCAGCGCCCAGCGAGACCATTCTTATCTTGGGCTGAGTATCTCTGAAGACGTGCCCAGAGGCCTGACTGTGTGAGACTGCCTGTCAACAAGTGTCAGAGCCAACAGGCGAGACTGCAGTGACACATGATGGCAGTTAGCGTGTTACAGACCGTCAGGACCCGGTTCAGCTCCTTTCTCCTGACATTTGCCCTAGAACAGGGGAGGAAAACTCATTTTCATCCAGGGCCACATCAGAATTATGTTTGGCAGAGATTTAAAAAGGTACTGGAAACAGTCCTTAGAGAGTTTGGTCTATATTGACATGACAGATTTGTCGCCGGCACATCCGTGATGTATATCTGACGTTCCACCACATCCCAAAGGTGCTCTGTTGGATTGGGATCTGGTGACCGTGGAGGCCATTTGAGATGATTCAAGCTTAATGACATGGAGCATTATCCTGTTGGTAGTAGCCATCAGAAGATGGTACACTCTGGTTATAAAGGGATGGACATGGTCAGCAGCAATACTCATGTCAGTAATACTCAAATACTAAGATGCTCAAAATGTGCCAAAAAATATCCCCGACACTATAACACCACCACCAGCATGAACGGTTCATACAAGCAGGATGGATCCATGCTCTCATGTTGTTGACGCTAAATTCTGACCGTCCCAGCAGAATGTTGCAGCAGAAATTGAGACTCATCAGACGAGGCAACAGCAACATTTATCCAATCTTCTATTGTCCAGTTTTAGTGAGCCTGTGTGAATCGTAACCTCAGTTTCCTTCAACCAATAATAATAATAATAATCATTTTATAAATAAGGTAGCCGGTAAGAGTAGAATTGCCTATCCATTAATAATAATGTCTGAATAATTACAACTAATACCTGATTAGTTGCTGGGGTTTGCTAAGGTTTTAAATAGAATATGCCAATATATAAAATATTGTTGAATTGCAGGATTTTAAACAATTAGATGTTAAAATAACAAGCTTATTTTAACATCTAAATGTTAAAAATTTCTAGAGACTAACTCATGTATATTCAAGTGTCGGGCCGCGGGCCTTAAGTTTGCCATGTGTGCCCTAGACTGCTGTAAACTTGTTTACACATCCAGGAGTCACAGTGCATCATTAATATTCATTTGGAGTGTTTATTGTCTTATTAACTCTGCTTTTTAGCTATATTTTAGGCTCCACCAACTCCTGAGAGGAATATCTGTCTCTTTAGCAGACAAATGCTTCTTGTGTAAAGCAGACAGTTACACTGTGGGTTTTAGAGCGTTTTCATTGCTCTCCTCAGCATTTATGCAAAATTGACCTAAAGCGGCAAAAACATGTACTTTTGTGGCCATAGCATTACAATGGTTGTAACATTTTGGATATGTCTCTGTCTCATACATTTACATATGCCTTCCTGGAATCAGAATGGGTTCATACAAAGCTGGCTATCAGAGCTGTTAATCCAGCTCTGATAGTGTAATAAACATTACACCTCTGTTCACACAAATCAGCGCTGCTCCGAATATAAACGCAAACATCAGTTGTCATCTGTGACTAATCAGGCGACTGTGTGAAGCTAATGTGCTAATTCAACAGGTGGAGACAAATGTCAAGTTGACAGATTGGAAAATGTGTTTTTGTTTTTCCACCCTAAGATCTAATGTTACTCTGTAGCAGCGGTTCATAACGATAGATGGGCATGGAGGGGGGTAATTGTCTTTTTTAAATGTCAAAACGTGCACTAAAGTGCCATTTGGAAATGTCTAAATGTGCACTTAACACACCAAGAAATGCCCTGAAACATTACTACTGCATTTACTTATGTCTAGTCCAGTTAGACTAAGTTAAGTTTTAACAAGTACAATTTAAATATAATATGCATAAAATACACTGTAAGTGCCCTTTGTTTCCTTTTTACTCCTGCCCTTCATAAACTCTGTGCACGCCACATCAAAACCATTAAAGGTGTTATTGACATTTACTCTGGTGCAGATTAATCCACAGATATAAACGTATAACCAATGACACACTCAAGTCTTGATTTTGACCACTCTCTAATGGGTCTGTCCAGGATATGAACACGCATCAGTACTGACGCCAGTCCAGTGAGCGAGAGCCCTATTTTTCTGTCTGAAAACATGGTCTGTATTTACATATCCAGGATTGTTGTTTACAGCAAAGAGAAGAAACTATTTGTGTGCAGACAGTGGAAGTGACTGAATATTTGTCTCTCTTCCTGGTGTGACGCAGAACAATGTTTACCTGGGCAGGAAAAGGTCTCCCTGAGTCTGCCCGTATATTCATCATTACAGATTTAACAGTTTTCCCTGTTTGAAATAGAAGAATGTGTGCTCGGTGACCTCTGTGCTTTTCCCCTCTGAGCTGCTGTGTAAATATGAAAATACTCAACACCGTCTGAGTGGATGCATGCTGTTATTAATCCTGTTATTGTATTATTTTTGGGCCAGGAAGTGGGAACGGGCAGAGGCCGGATGGGACTGCAAACAGAGGAGGAGGAGGAGGAGGAGGAGGGGATGGAGAAGAGGGCGTGAAGAGAAAGGAGAAGGGGGCGGCCAGGTTATTCAACTGAAACCGTCCAGTTATTTTTGTTCGGGATTGGGTTTCTAAATGCTCATATTGTTTTTATGGGTTTTGCACATGAGTGTCAGCCAATGTTGAACATCTGTTCGTCTGTCACGCTTCAGGAGGAGGGGATGCTTTACGGCTCCAGGGACGTATACTGTACATGTAAACAAGCATACGTACAGTACGCACATACATGCAGACACGCAGGGGCAGACATGTGTCTCCTGCAACGCAAAATGTTGTTCTACTGTGAAAAGGGGAGGAATGTACACCTACAGCAGTTGTTGCTGGTGAGGAACACATACTACATGTTTTGTGCAACAGAACAAATCACAAGGACTAAGAGAGACGCATGTATTCAGAGCTGCTAATTCATTCAAGGTTTATCACATAATTACTTTATAGAGCACAAGGCGTGAAATGTGTTAACATAAGTTATTGCGATTCATTTCAATTCATTTGATTTTCAAATTTCAAATTAAGTTCAAACACAAGTTTGCAATAAAACCTGAAGGTTGGTGCAATCAAAAATAAATTGATGAATGTCTCAAAATTGTTCAATTTTTAAAATATTTTTGCTGACTCTAAATCCAAGCGTGTCTTTATACCAAAGGTTCTCCTCTGTTATTTTATATCTGCTGGACAGCCTTTCATTTATTGGTGTTTTGTACGCGAGTAACAACCTCAACCAGATTTGTCAGTGAATGTGTATTTATTCACCAAATTCCAATATCGAATATAACCAGACAACCAAGGATGCAGAGAAACCATCTCTGTAAATATCCTTCACTTATTTGCTTCTGTTCGTATTATAATGTAGGAAGATATTACTTAAATAATGCAGTGAGGCATGAGTGATTGGGATGCTTCATAATGAGGCAAGAAACTTCAGTAGAATGTTAATGCACCTCATAAATGTGGGAAGACGAGATGTGCACTCTGCCCTCTTCCCTTTACACCTGCGTACGACTTCCTGGGTTGCAGCCAGGCAGTAAAAACACAGAGGCACAGATTCAGCCAGAGTGCAGGCCTGTGTATGAGAGGGTCTATAGTCTCCCAACAGACCTCCGTCTATAGGAAGGAGTTCCCAGACACGACTTAAACAAACAGTCACAGACCAAAACCCCGAACAAAAACCTATGGAGCTTCCCCCCCCCCTTCACATCAAATGGCTTAAATAGTTTGTGTCACTTTGTGGTTTGCAAAAAAACTAGTCAAGACTTAGTGCAATGAACTTCCACTTAGTAGCTTTGGAGTTTTGTTCAGTTGTCATGGAGATGAGTCTGTTGATGTGTGAGCTCAGTGAACTTTAAGTCTGGATTGTTTTGTCAAATGAATGTTTCCAAGGTGAAGAATGAACTTTAATGTGCACTAAGACTCAACACGAAGCCTACAAAAAGTACTTTCATAGAAATCCAATGTTGTAGTTTTATTAGCGGCATTAAAACAAACGAGCGCACACACACACACACACACACACACACACACAGTGTAAAATTGGTTGATTGAGGGCGACACTCTGTGGCCATGAACTGTAATGTTAAGGAATGTTGTTCTTATAGTTAAAGAGGAAAAAAAACTTCTCAGATGCTCATTATACACATTACAATTAAACTGGGCTACATGATCTGACTTGTAGGTTTCAAAATAGAATAATTGTGCAAAATATGTGCAGAAGTATTGGTTCTGATAATTGTAGCTATAGATCTACATGATAAGAGAGGAACTGAGAGGAATTAGTTATTTTCTATACCCTCCTTTTACTCAATAGGGTCGTGGAGAAGGGTTGTTAGCCTATCATGATTTAGAATCTCCAATAACTTTAACCTCAAATAACAGTAACATATGAACAAGTTTGAAGAACAATGACGCACTGTGACATTAAAAAATAAATAAATAAACAAAAACATTCAATAAAGGGATTGAAGAAGCTTTTAACATCCAATAAAAAACAAATGGAGTAATAAATACAGAAACAAAAGGCTCCAGATAAATAACTAAGCAACATTAGTTGATAATGTTATCTGTTTCAAATATTATTTGGATCTTTTTACTTCACTGTTTTTCATCTGGAGTAAAGAAGTGTAATGAAAAAACAATATAAATTAGAAATAGACTTTGTTTTTTCTATTAGTCTTTTTTAAATAAAAAATTGATTAAAAAGGAAAAAAATTGTCCATTGAGCTGATTTGAAAACAAAATGAAATGTCACTGCCATAAAGCAGATACATATGTTAATACAGAATTATTATTACAGACCCATTAATACATATCCTAATAACGATCCATTCATATATTAATATAGATCAATGAATACAGATTTTATAAATATTATACTCATATTTTATGGATCTATAATAATTTACTGTAGAGTCATGAATGAAGATATTATTGTAGACCCATGAATATTTTATTATAGACACATGAATATGGATATCATTAATAATAATATTTGTATCCATGGACCTTATAATGATTTATAATAGTTCCATGAACACAGATGTTATTACAGGTACCACATGAACACAGATGTTATTACAGGTACCACATGAACACAGATGTTATAACAGGTACCACATGAATACAGATGTTATTACAGGTACCACATTAATACAGATGTTATTACAGGTACCACATGAATACAGATGTTACAGGTACTACATGAATACAGATGTTATTACATGTACCACATGAATACAGATGTTACAGGTACTACATGAATACAGATGTTATTACATGTACCACATGAATACAGAGGTTACAGGTACTACATGAATACAGTGGCCCGTTTGTTTTGTTGTTTCCTGGTGTGACGCGTCCTGTGACGTCACTGGCAGTCGACGGGCCACCAGGTTACCCGGGCTACAGCCAGATTTGCAGCCAGGTTCCAGCCGTTCCGGACACAGGAGGCACACGATGGAGAACTCACACCAGCTGTGCTGTGCTGCTCATGTCGCGGCTCTGCTGCTCTTCGTGCTGGTTTCCGCGGCCAACGCGTCCTCTGAACGGACCAAGACGGTGGAGTTCAACGTGAAACCGGGAGGAGTGGTGCACACCTTCAGCCAGGCGGTGGTAAGTGACTGCGTTTCGCTTTTTATTTTAGTTTTCTTTTCACTCAGCTTGCTAGAATATCCGAACTCCGTTCCGGGCGCGTAACGACGCTTAAAACACCTCTAAACGTTTACACGAGTCCGTGAATGTGTGTGGAGGTGAATTCACCTCGTTGTCCCTTATCAACCAACAGTTAACCGAGTAATAGTAGAAAATAATACTTACTTAATTACTGTGCGTTTGTGTGTCGCCTCTCATTCACCAGTCGCTGTCAAATTAAATATATTTGCGCATTAAAACAAGAAAAATGGGGAAAACTACAAACAACTGCGGTCTGAGCGTGATGACGACACAGCCTCTGAGCGGCTGACACGTCGCTGCCACAGCGGCTGCGCTGATTGGGTGACAGCTCCACACGCGGCGACGTTGACTGGCTGAGAGCTTTACTACACGCTGCTGCGCTGATTGGCTGAGAGCTTTACATGCTGCTATGCTGATTTGTGTAGGTTAAAATACAGGTTTAATTTCATATATGCACAAATTCATTTCATAGGTGAAAAAAAAAATTAAAAAAAATATATATATATACTAGGTTGATTGAATATTTAAAATCGATCATCCTTTTTTTTCTGTTACACCAGTTGACATTTTATCTCAAAACTAGCACAAAATTGTGATTTTTGTTAAAATAAATGGCACAAATGAACTTTTCAATCACAAGAAACTGAAATAAAGCTGAAGTGATGAATGCTTTTAAAACTGTATTTTAAAAGGCATTGACTTTGTTGTCTTTCCAACTCCTATTTGTCCCTTAGTTTGACCCATATATTAATTTGGCAAGTGTTACAATGAAAACAAACATCACAACAGATTGGAAGAACAGACAAGTTGACACAGGCCTGACTAACTAAACTCATACACCAACTGGTGTATTTGTTTGAACAATGAATTGAGCATTAAAATAAAAGTCATTATGTTTCTGTATATCAGCTAATTGATTAAAGAACAAATGACAACACTAATTTTTGTTATCTGATAGGTTTTTTCCTTATTCAAATCAGGGTTCTAAGGACAGAGGATGTTGTATTGTTGTACACATTGTTAAGCCTCCTGAGGCAGATTTGTAACACTCTGCTATACAAATGAAATTGGCTCGACTGAACCAAATCTGTCATCCACACGTATCTAAATATGCACATTGAGACATAGTGTAGCTGCTCCAAATGGCCGCATTCAAAGGCAGAAGCTGGCTGCGTTACATTCCCCCATCTCCCCTCTGATGTCTCTCCAAGAATTCAGTCTCTTTTGTGTGTGTTTGTGGTTTTGATAAGATGATTCATAAAAAAAAAAAAAGCTATCGCAGTGCCAAAATCAGACAATCTCTACACCCAGAAAGTGACAGATGTGGTTGTGAAGAATAAAAAAAGAGGAATTCTTCCTACCTCCTCACCTTCGCATACCTTTTCCATTCTCTGCCTAAGTAGGGTTTTTTAGTGTCCTGTACAGCCTTAAAATAAGACATTCAAATGCTCTTAGACGACCAGATAAGCTCCTCTTTTGAAGCCTATTGATTCTTTTAAATACATAAAAGCATTTTCATAGCCTGACACTTTACTTAGCACACACGATTTAATCGAAAATGTGAATTATTAATATGGGAAGGGAAATCAGTTGTGAAAATATTAGTATCTGTGTGATTGAAACTAACACGCTGTCTTATTACAGAAGGAGTATGAATGCTCATTCACGTACGCCTCACAAGGAGGAACCAACGAGGCGAGTGTGTTTTCCTTCTTCTGCAGCTTCAATAAATGATTTTTAATCACGGAGTGATTCGTGCTTAAATATAACGTCCTTCTGCTTTTTGTGCCACAAACAGCAATGGATGATGAGTGTGGGCCTGAGTGACGACGACAGACTGTTCTCCTGCTCTGTGTGGAGGTGAGTTACACACACACACACACACACACACACACAAAAACACACACACACATATGGTCTCAGCTTCAGCTCAGTGGCCCTGACCACCAGCATGTCATCAGTGACAATCTGTCCCACTTACCTGCTTCCACTGAGTCGTTCTGACTTTAGTTTATCATGACTGATATGGTTTAAGCGTATTTCTGTCTCATTGATAAGTGTATGAATGTATGCGAATGTCTTATTGTCGATAACAATTTTTTTTGCCCTCCTGCCAGGCCACAGGGGAAATCCTACCTGTTTTTCACCCAGTTCAAAGCGGAACTGAAAGGAACCAAAATCCAATATGCCAATGCATACGTAAGTATAGGAGAACCACTGGTTAAAGCTACTGGGTTAAACCTGTAAGTGGCCTGTTTATCTTAGAGCTTGTGTGAGAT
This sequence comes from Eupleurogrammus muticus, assembly GCA_036785175.1. Taxonomy (NCBI): domain Eukaryota; kingdom Metazoa; phylum Chordata; class Actinopteri; order Scombriformes; family Trichiuridae; genus Eupleurogrammus; species Eupleurogrammus muticus. The sequence goes on from JAYKQN010000006.1 coordinate 13,229,428, forward strand.
GGTCAGTTTGAGAAAGCAACACTTCAATTCAACATGATCTTTTCTGATGGCATGTATGACATGAGCTCTTTAAGCCACAAAGCTCTTCCACTTGATGTCTATACGTTTGCTAGTTAAGGTTAGGGTTAATCTGATCAAGTGAGTGTTGATTCTCATATTAGCATCAGCTGTGTGTTGGCTGGGATTTCCACCCCTACAAATTCCTTTTAACAATGTCCAAGATAGATCTCTAGTCCTGTTCCAAACATCTGCAGGTGCAGAACATGTGGAGCCCGGATCCTATCTCAGGATCAGCATTCAGAGTGGTTCCTAGTTCTGTCTGATCTTGTTCACGATGTCCCAGATCGTCCGTGTCGTGATTAGCCGTATGCCGAATTGCACCGTGACCTGTGGGCTGTGATTCTAATGCTGCGAGTCCGACGCATTACGAAGCTTTTCCACGGCTTTAGCTCCGCAGATTCTCCCCCCGTCTCTTTTCTCTGTGATTAGTGGGGAGTTGAGCCTGTGTGTGACAGCAGAGACTTTACTGCCTGACCAAGACAAACAGATGTTCCACGCACCTCGTGACCGTTGACATTAAAGCCTTTACCGCATCCAAAAATCACTTTAGAGCTTAGCAATTACAGTCTGCACAAATGTCAGAAAATGCCCTGTCCTGCAGTTGCATAATGTTTCCTTTCTAGTGTCTGTCTGATATAAACTGCAGCTGCTGCTGGAACATAATCTACGTTAGGGTTTTGGACTGTTGGACTGAAATTCTAATACCTATTTTTCACTTTTTAAATTCAAATCATTTAATCAAGAAAAGTTGGGGTGGTTGGTGTATAGGTTAAAGAACGCACCATATGGTATTATCTATTTTAATTATTGTTTACAGAGGTCATGAAAAGACCAAAACTGAAAGTAAAGTAATCACAATAACAAATATTGCATGTGTATCCAAAACTTTATACAGCTTGTTCCTCCCCACATAATGACCAATATTGTTAAAAACACTTTTAAAGAGCCACACCACTGCAACGGATGGACGTGTCTTTATTACAACCAAGCTCAATACTGTAGCCCCAACAAATACAATATTTACCCCTATTTGAGTGACAATATCCGAAAACTAGAAACACCATTTCTCTTAGGAAATTCCTCAGCCGTTTTATAAAATAAAAGTATATATATTATATTTATATTTCCAGTAAAAAAAATAAAGAACATTTCCAGCTTATCCTTTCTAAAATATTACGATTTACAAATAGAATCAGGCATCACCAAACCTATAACACTTGTTTCTGTCTCATGTTGTACAAATATCAGTTAGAAATACTTTTTACTCTGCTGAAAGTCCGCCATGAGGAACCTGTTCGTACCCAACTCAAAAAGGAACCAGGGGTGCTGGTTTCATAAAGTGTTCATACAGGCGACATACGATGGAATGCGCTGTAACGTCATCAGAGGATCGGCAGCAGTGCGGATCGAGCCTGACCACACAAGTCCTGAGTAGACCTGAATAAACCATGCAATCACTTGCACTTTCCTATTCACATCCCCTCCGCTAATACGCATGTCTCCATGGAAACCCATAATTTGTTCCACGTGTCCCTGTACATTTTTAGATCTGCAAATGATGGCTCTGAAAATTAACAAAGGCAGTGGTGAGGGATGGGGGGGAAAAAACAAAACAAACTTTTTTTTTTTTTTTTTTAATTTAGTTCTGGAAGTCAAACTCTTTGCAAGCAATGCGTGAAATGTGTCAGGGAAGGTTAATGCGTGGACTCTCTTGCGAGCTCAGGCACTTAGCGGAGGTCTGGCCGCGTCTAAAGTGGTCGTCGGTGAAGTGGAGCGCACCTTGACACGCCTCCTTAGCCCCCCCCCCCCCTGCAGCGGGTCCGGTTCTGACACACCGTCATTAAGCGAGTGCACGCGTTTCCTCCTCCTCCTCCTGCTCCTGCTCCTGCTCCGTCTCCGTGCCCTGCAAGCGGCAGACAAACAGGCGGACAACAACTCCGTTAAATGACGGGACCGAAATAACCTCACACACACACACACACAAAACACAAAACACACGGAACACTCCCACCGCCCCCGCGCAGCATCTCCTTGACCTTGTCACCGTACCCTCCCACTTCCCCCGGCCTGCAAATATTATCCAAGCAGATGGCCCTGGTCCCGTTTTTTTGTCTAATTCTCTTGTTTCTCCTCCTTCTCCATCACGTCTCCAGGCGCAGACGTCGGCGGCAGGACAGAGCGACGTGCCTTTGAAGCCGGAGGAGTTTACCGTAGGAGACTCAACAGGTGAGAAATTGATTGGAATCAAGCCCCCCCCCCCACCCCCACCGCCTGTCACATCAATCTCTCGCTCTCTCCAGCTCCGCCTCCCTCCATCACGTCGGCGAGTTTCTCCCGCTGACTCCCCCTTTAAAAGCGTGCGCTCCAGCTGCGAGTGGGATGCGTTCGTCCCTCATGCATTAGCCGTTGTTATTAGGTTTCCGCACAAATCCCCACCGTAGCTTCGGTTCCGGCCTGTGGCTACCAGGGCTTGAAGAATTCTGAAAGGAAATTCACTGTAACCGCCTGGTATTCAGCAGATTAGACCCAAATTTTCTGCCACTATTCCCCATAGTATTTTTTTTTTTTAGGGAGTTTTTCCCTGCATTCAAATCAAGAGTCTGAGCAGAGCTGATGTTTTAGTGCTGACGCTTACTACAGCGGGTCATTGACCTTTTAGATGCAAATGTAGATCAATGATCTGCCTCGTGTCTCACAACCCTGCACAATCCTGTTACAGGTTGTGGATTCTCCACGAGACGGCGTTGACTAATTTCAGACCAGTTCTACATATGCAAACCTGCACCACCTTCAGGGCATGAGAGTAATTGTGTTTTAGTTTATTGCTGCCGCTATTAAAAAAAAAAAAAAAAAACTGACTCAGACTCTGATTCTCGTTTCGACATATTTTTCTCGCCATTACTAGATGCCAAATTATTCCATTTTAGCAGGAAACGTTTCTTGCAATGACAGAATTCATCTTGGTATATTGCAAAGTGACTCATTACTCATAAAATGTACGAAGAAAAGGTGAAAGTTACGAGAACACTTTGCGAAATAACAAGACAGAGTGGTATAATATTACAAGCAAACAAGTCCATAAAATACATTTTTTTTTGTTGTTCATGCTCGATACTTTTGCAGCTAGCAATGAGGATAAAAGTTGGCCATAAAAACAGGGAACTATCTTGTTATAACTTCCAATAACTTAAAGGATTGAAGAGTTGCCGGTGTTACGACTGCAGACTTTGCAGAACCGCCCACCAGAAACACAGAAACACATACAATTCAGCTTTTGGCTGCAAAGGAAAAGTTTGTATTCATTCAAATAAGACAGAAAGTGCCCTTGGCTTGTGAGAGTAGTCGGTCATCACACCAACACATATTTGTCCTATTTCACACCTCAGCGTATCGTTCAAGTATCGTTCAAACTGAAGCCGTTTCTTTAAAAAAAAAAAAAGGGGGTAAAATAATGATCAGAACTTAGCCGAAATCATGCCCCAGTTCACAAAACGATCGCCCGTTTCAGATTTGATACCTGCAGGTGGCGTGAGTGTTGAGCAGAACCTGCAGCAGCTGCTGCTGCGTTAACCGCTCTATCTGCAGCTGTGATCTGCTGCTGCGCTGCCTCCGGCTGCCAATGGGCTGCGCAGGTTTGACCGGAGGTGCAGGTTCTGAATCTGCTGCGGCTGCAGCCCTGCGGTGTGATGGAGGAGGCCCTGCGTGACTCTCCGTGTCCTCGCCTTTCATTCTTTGTTTTAAATATAGATTTGTTTTTGTTTTTTCTTTTAACGAATCCGATGTCCTCTCTGACTTCCAGTGACCCACACGGGGGGAAAGTTCAACGCTCAACTCTCGAAGCTGACCGCCATCGGACAAACGAGGCACGACGAGCTGTGATCGGGGGGCGGGCTCCGGTCACGCTTCCACCAATCGGGGCTCTTCGAAGGGAGCTCCGAGTGGGGGTGGGGGCCTGCGTGTTTACAGCTCGACGGAGGATGGGGATTCCAGTTCTTTCCCGGGTGACAACTATAAAAAAATTGAAGTCGGAGGTCGTCTCGGGAGCGCTTTCTATACGACGGTGGAGTCGTCCTACTTAGATTCTGCTGTAAGAGAAAGTGCTTCCATAGTTGTTCCTGAAGGACTTTACTGAAGATTTACAGAGCATAAATCTGCTCTGATCCACTGGGGATGTATGTGAATGTATAGAGGATTGGTATCTGGGGGCTAGTAGAGTATAACATATTTAGACTAGGGAGGGATTTAACCGCGCGGTGTAATCCCCGATATCAAAGTACACACAAACAATTAGATTTCCCTCAATCTGTTCTCCCTGCTCTGAGCCACCGTGGAGCCCGACTCCTCGGCCTGTTTTCTTCTTCACGTCTCTCTCCCTCTCTCTGTTCATCTTCATCTGTTCCAGATAACCCTCAGCAAGCGGCGCGTTGGATGGCCCCGCCCCCCCAATCACCAGTCAGTTCTGCTTGTCCTGAGTTTTCTTTTTTTACTAAGTTTAATAAAATGTTGAATGCGGTGGTGCAGCAGCCCCCTTAGTTTTTTCGAATAAATTCTAAAACATTCTGACGACTGCACAGATGACGCGGCGACGGCGTAGAGACGCCAACACCTCGTCCAACCCTTCGCTTTCATCCCTCAGTGCCGCATGCGTGTGGATCAGCGAGGATCTCGTGCAGGTTTCTGAAGTGCGTCGTTATTAGACTTCCCTGCTGTTTCTGCTCTCTCATCTAGCGCGTAGGACTTGCCTTTATCTTCCCGCCGCTGATCCCGGCCCCGTTAGATCCGCTCCAGTGTCCACGGGACAAGTCCCTGGGAATTGATTTCAGATATCTTTTCTTTTTTTCACACGAAACTCCTACCTTGTTTGTTTGGCGACGCTCATGGCTCCAGGAAGTGCTCGGCGGGGACACCCTTGCGTTGTCCCGTTTGTCACGGATGACGCTCCCTCTGGGGTCACAACAGGAAATAACCACGTCCAGATGCTGACCCAGAATAGAAACAGAAAAAAAAAGATATGACTTATTTTTGTTTTTTTTCTCCTTCCTTGATTGTTCTGACTCATGATGATACGTGATCATTGCTTTAATAAAGACGTGTTGTCACTGTTCTGGAGCTCGCTCGCTGTTTCCTGTCTCGCCATGTCAGTCATGATCTGATCGAGCCTCCCACGGCCTCGTTAAAGGGTGAACATGAAAAGAGGAGAAATCTGAGTGGCGCCAAAGAGGCATTAAATATTCTGAGCCCTGTCTGTCACAGCTGGGCCACGGCGAACGGGGCGGGGAGCGTTTCCGTGCCTCTTGTCATATCTGTCCGCAATAAAAAGCAGTTTTAGCACCGGCACTAATGTATTCCTAATTCCAACTCTGTCTTCATGCAGCATGTAAAAAAAAAAAAAGGGGAAAAAAAAGCGACATTCTCGGCATAGAAATGAGATTGAGTATGAAACTTTAATATTAAAATCAGCGTTATGAAGAAAATGATTTCCGTAAGCGTACTCGATTAACATATTGCCCTCGGATAAATGTTTCCATGAGATAAAGCGTTCGCTCCCATTGTTTCTGTCTGAATTTCTGTGGGGAAAAAAGGCTTCGCAGGGAGGATCTAAACCCAGCCGCACGTATGGTGACGTATAGAGCATTGATCTTTGTTGGCTTATCGAGATACAGAGTCAGGAGGGATTTATTCTTCTCATGTTAAGCCAAGAGAAGATCACTAATCGTGATTGTCCTCCAATTGGCATCAGTCAGTTTGAATTTTATGATACATTTACCAGCACTTAAGATGTAAAATATCGCCATGATAGTAACTGAAATATCAGAAATGCATGTGGAGGGAGTTTCAGACTTTCAACAGCATCATGCACAGGCTGTGCCAAATATAAAAAAAAAAGAACTCCTGCAGTATCTAACTTGTTAATAAAGCGTTTTATAGCAAAGCCCCGACAATAACAAATTCTGATTCCCAAGTTTGTGGCCTTATAGGGAAAAATAATTGACACTTTTTTTTTTCTTTTTTTTCCTCAAGATGCTTGTTCCTTTGAGTAATGAGTCTCCGTAGCACGATCGCTCTTCATTTACCACCGGTTCATTCTGTCTCTGAGACTCGCAGCCATCTCCGTGCCCACATATCACTGCTGTTTACCATCTGCCATCAGCGGGGACGCTCACTTTGAACCCTTCGACTACGCCACGACCATCGGGGGGAGAATGTAGGCGCTCCATGCTGCTTAAACGCTGGCTTGAATTTAAATGGCATGCATGAAATCCGGGGCTTTGATCGGGAACGTTTTCAGTCACGCTGGTGCCATTGTTTGTTGGTTAATCCATCACTTTGATACGGAGCGGAACATCTCGGCATCTATCGGGTGGATTTGGAAAGAGAAGAGGAGGCCCGTGTTGGGGGAACCATGCAAAGTCCACACTGTCCTATGATGGTGTCATGCTTTAAATAAGAATATGTTAAATTACCAGGTAGATCTCCATGACACTTTTCTACATACTGTATTTATGGTCCTGAGATGATGCATCCTATTGATTTTACTGATCCGCAGCTTTTCAGCCTGTGCCAGCAAGTTGTTGTTTGTGGTTCTGAGTGAAGTCTTAAATAATTTGATGGATTGCCATGAAAGCTGGTGCACAAATTCTAGGTTGTCTATCATTGTCATGTTTTCAGACTCCACCTCTCAGCATCTCTCTACCTCGCAGAGCAGCTGGAAAAAAAATGCTCATTTCGAGGTTGAATATGTAGGATTTTTATTAATTTAAAAAAGTACTACATCCACAATGCAGGGCACAGAATAAAAGTCGAGCTTTTCCAGAAGAAAATGTGTGTGAATCAATAATCTTAACATCCTTTGAGGGGTTTAACAGTGACTTTATGTTTACAAGGCACCGGCCAATAGCGACAGGGGCATTGCGAGTTGCCAGATATGGTCTCTGTGCTTGGCACGGGAAGGCTGCTGGGTAAAAAATGGCAGTCTGGAAGTCCTGCAGCAGCTTCACGGCGCATTATGAGTCACAGAAGCAGAGAGACTGGAGGAGAGCAACAAACCAGAGTCCGTATCGGGAAAGCATAGGCAGACGCCGAAAAGAAAGATATCACATGGCATCGAAACACACGTGCACTAAGTCAAATTCCTCTTCAACAACGTTACAAACTGACTATTCTGCTCATTGTACATATCCCACCTTCATGTACAGTAGCCTGTGTTTTATATTTTTCCTGATGTCAGCAAATCGCACAAGACACCAGCGTGTGTCCAAAACCTCATAGCTTCTACCTCCGCAGCACTGACCTCAACTGTTGACTGAAAACTAATAAAAGCAGAGCACAGACCCAAACTGTTGCTCTGGGCGACTTCCTCCTTCATTAATCATGAACGCGGGGGCTGGGATTTACACAAAGGTGGTGCACGGAAAGAGAAATGCAACGCTTCGGTTTTTTTCTTGTTTGATTTTTCGAGTTGTTGCCTGTGGAATGTTGATGCGCTACCCGTCAACGGGAGTGTGGAGTTGCTGGATATGCGGCGGCCAGGAAGTGGAACCTGCAGGCCGATGCACGGCGTCCCAGCTTCCAGGAATTGTGTGTAGATCCACGCGTGTCTGTGCATTATCAGACCGCAGCATGAGGTGATGGGTGAACGGAAAGGATAATGGGCCTCGGGATCTCGCCATGGCGTCTCTCCGCGTTATCTGTCTGTTCACAAAGTTGACCTCGGCAAACTCATCGTCCGCACCACATCGCATACACACATTTCCCCCCGAAGCCGCTGGTTCTCAACGATCTGCAATCAAATCAATACCTGGATGAGGATGATAAGGATGCACAGGAGCTTCCCTGAGATGGATTTAAGACAATTTGTGCAGAAATTCTCAGGTTTTGCCAACCAACTGTTGCATCAGCTGAAGACGCCGCCCGCCGCCGGGATGGCGTGGGTCTCGTGTGGTCGCGAGGCCGGTTGGGTGCGCCGCTAAAATTCTTGGAGACGGCTTATGGTAATGAAACAGGCATTTAATTCACAGGCAGTGTCTCAGGGCCAAACGCAAGCTCGCTCAAGACTTGCAGCATCGCGCTATGTGATAAAACTGCAGATTTTTAGGGTGCAATAATCACGCCGTTTAATCAGCATCTTAATATGCCACACCTGTCAGGTGGATGGATTATCTTGGCAGAGGAGGAGAACACTCTAATAAGGATTTAGACGAATTCGGGGGGGAAACAGAAAATTGAGAGAAATAAACCTATTGTGTGCACAGAAAAAGTCTGTTATTTCATCTCAAACCCAAACAGGTATTAACGATTGTATTCCCCAACAAATGCACCGTTTCCTTCTGCCGGAGAAAAGGTTTGCAAAAAAAAAACAGCGTCCACCTGTTTGACAAAATAACCGCCTTTTAAATAAGAAAAAGGAACCACCTATTTGTGAGGGGTTATTCAAAGATTTATACCCTCAGCAGGATCTATAAATCTTTAACCTGAGGGTCACAGACAGGTAGGAATGTCGAAGGATGTTGAGGGACGGATCAACACAGTGTTGGTGTGTTGACTGAGAAACATATAGAATAACAGCGGCGCTATCCTCTCAGAAAGAGGCGCTTGAAGGCACTGAAGTAAACTACAGTCACATTTCAGCTCTTTATTCATCTTCCTCTCTCTCTCTCTCTCTCTCTCTCTCTCTCTTCGCTTGCCGTGACATTTTGAGGGGAACAGATGGAGATTGTGGCCGGGTGGGTCAGGCCAGAGGCAGCAGAGAAGATAGGATTTCTGTAACACCAGGGGCTCGGTGAAGGGTGCAGCGAATGGCCAGCTGCCCCCTGTCTCTCCCCCGACGTGCACCCAGGTGCCAGGCTGGTGACCCAGTCAGCGTGGGGGCCGGGTTCGGCCTGCTCGCTTCGTATCTGCTTCCGCTAATTCACTCTCATATGATAAGACCTTTTCCCATCCCGGCGTGCGCTTATCATACAGCTGAGCCATAGTCACGCCATCAAGGCTCCTGTAGGCAATTATCTAACACAGACAGGGCTACGTAGATTGAAGCGCTCCGTGGCAATAAGGCCCTGCCTTGTCTTGTCGTCTTACAATAATTACAATTTCCCTTCATATTTCCGCCGATTCCTTTGCCCCCTTTTTTTTTTTTTTACGGTGCAATCTGTAGGAGTGTGAGAGCTTGGCTGCAAAGTGAGCATCTGTACAGAGGCTCCGGTTACGAGAGCTTTACCCAGACAGATGTTACGACGCCCTGTGTATGTTCGGTGAATGTACTCGAGAGATTTACAGACAAGGAGGAGGAGGTGGAGGGAGAGAGAGAGGGCGAGGACGTCAGCAGAGCCAAGCTGTTCCGCCCGACGTACTCACCATAAGTTGCGTCTAAAGTCCTGTCACCTTGGAAACTTGGTCTCAGCTCAACTTGGCAAGCCTTAAATCACTCCCCACTCCTGCAGACTCATGGCTGGTGCTGTGAATATGGCTCCGTTCAGTCGGCCTCCGCCTCCCCGCTGCAGCGTCTCACACCGTGGTCGAGAGCAGGCGTCGTTTCTCGGGGTACGGAGGGGCTTCGCGGGGCTCGTGGGGGAGTTTGTGGTGCGGGTAGGGCGGCGGCGGCTTGCGGCCCCTCCGGCCCTGGGGAGGCCTCGCCGTGGCTGGGGGCGCGCTTACCTGAACGGGCCTCGCCGGGGACTCGGGCTGGGCTTCTGGGTCGGTGGGTGGGCCGCCGGCAGGCGGGCGGTCACTTTGTGGGGTCTGATAAGACCTGACTTTGGTATCTATGGTGACGGAGGGGCTGATGGCGGGGTGCGGGTGGGGTTTCGGGGACACGGGGGAGGGGGGGGAGACAGGGCTGACCCTGATGGAGGAGCAGTGCCCGGGGGAGCGGGGCTGGGAAGCGGGGCTGCTGGACGGGTGGAGGCTCACTGTCAGAGGGGAGAGGCCGGGGGTGGGGGGCCGGACGGGGAGGCTTCTCTGGGGGGACGAGGTAAGGGCGTGAGCGGTGAGGGTGAGCTGAGGCGGGCTGCCAGGTTTAACTGACGGAGGGAGGTTATCGGCGTACGCGAACCGGGGGGTTCGAGTCCTCTCTGATGGGCACCGCAGCATACGAGGGGGAGAGTGGAGGACGCCGGACGGGTGTGTGGGTCCTGGCACGGTCACCTCGCCGGAGCTGGAGTCTGAGCCGGAGCTGCCGGCCTCTTCCTCATTCAGATCAATGACGGAGGTGAGATGGTCGATCTGCTGCACCACCTGGAGAACACGCACAATGACGGATAAACGCAAGCTACACGGTGATGAATAGAAAAGATCAAATGGAATAAAAGGGAATTTTACACATAATGATCACTGTGATGATGCATTGTGTTGGATAATTGCAGAGCAAATTTCTATCTATATTGTATTTCTCTGTTTCTGTATTAAATAATCAGTAAATGGAGGACAACATGTCCAACACAGATCTGCTGTTTTAAAGTCCTTTATCTATCTAATAATCAATGGAATGTCCCTATGATAAAGATCTGAAACTGTTTTATTATATAAATATATATATTCTTCTGCAATAAATAGTTTGTCATGGTTCGGTTAAAACTGCCACAATTTCCGTAACCACTCAACAGATGACTTTAGATTATTTGTTTTATCCAACCAACAGTCCAAAACACAAAGATATTTCCAATTATGTCCTATTATCATTATATATCAAAAAAATGGTGAAAAGGAAAACAGAACTGAACTGATTAATAGTTAACTGATAACTGCATAAATAAATGATTCTTTGCATTAATGTAAATAATTTAAAGTGGCGATATCATGTATGTAAACATTTCAAGCTGAATTATTTAGAACTTTCCAATTGCTAACATGTTACCTTCAGCCCACATATATATATATATATATATATATATATATATATATATATATATATATATATATATATATATATATATATATATATATATATATATATATATATATATATATATATATATATATATATTTATATTTATATTTATATTTATATTTATATGTGTATGCATAACACACAAATGCATCAGCACAAAAACACAGTCAGACTGTTGGACACACACACACACACACACACGCACACACACACACGCACACACACACACACTTACACATTGATAGAGGCTGGAAAAATTGGAGAAAATTACACTGGGGAAAATGTTTGACCTGTCTCTCCACCTGCTCTGTGTGCTCGTGTAAATCCTCCGTCCCCGCTGGAACAGATGAATGATTGTTTTGTTCAGTGTGTTCAACAACATCCTCGCTGATGTCAAAAGATGACCTGGTTTGTCTTTTTTCTTTTCTTTTTTCTTTTTTTTTTTTTGCGGGTATGTTTTTCGGGTGAATCTCCTCTTACTTTGAAGTACGGCGTGCATATGCACATCGAGTGACTTCGGGAAAGGTGCTGCTTGTTAATGTCAGGAATGAGGAGCAGATAAAAGAAAAAGAGGACCCTGTTTCTATGCTGCCGCTCCCGAGAGTGTTTATTAAAAACATTGTTTTATGACCCCTCAGGTCTTCATATAGTGTTGATGAGTGTTTGCTGTAGAGCTCAGACATCCCATTTAACTCCATCACCCGCATGATTCACGTTCTGAGTCATGTGCAGAAACGTCTTAGTGAAAGATCTCCCCCCCCCTGGCGTATGAGAGAGGATGTCTAAACTGATGCTGTGGTAACCACGTTGTCTGTAGAACGGATCACTCCAATCCATAGCAGGGACTGATTATTAGATTCCACGAGGGTTTGATGCTCATGCAACGGAATGATAAAGCAGCACTTTGACATAAATATGCAACAAAAGTCTTCTGCGGTGCCGTATCTTCCTTTGATCTGTCATCTCTGTTGCTAAAATTTGGTGGTTTTTTTTTTGTCTGGTCTGCTCCCTTCCTCCTTCCCCCTCTATTATTGTAGCCTGCATGCTCTTTCATCAGGGAAATCACTGTCACAGGAAACCTGTCACCCTGTCACCCGCCCCTCACACACAAACCCCCCCCACAGCCGGGATGATGAGGTTACTCCTCGGGTTTCAGCCCCGGACCACGTTGCACGCGAGATCAAATGCCAGGAGGCGAGATTTACGCCTCACTTTTACTGGATGAGGGATACGAGACAGGGGCACTTAGGACGTGGATGCATTATGAAAAATGTCGGACGCTATCCAGCTGTGCCTGGAGCAGCCTCCGTCTGTGGGGAGAGGTGGAAGGGATGAGGGAGACAGGAGGGAAAAAAAGATGCAGAGAGAGAGAGAGAGAGAGAGAGAGAAGGCGACTGCTTCGCCAGCGGTGTCACGCGGCATCAACTGGGCAGCCTTCTGAAAAGCATCGGGCAAATGAGGCAAAACTATTGTCTCATTCACCTCTGAATAAAATGCAGAAGCTGCTCTGAGAGTTGCTGAAAACACTTTGCAGACTGTGGTGGTTTCATGCAGCCCTGCTGCTGACTTCTTCCTTTTTTTTATGCATATTAAAATTCTGCTGAAGACATAGTCTATATTGTTATCTAGGAGCATGCAAACCCCTCGAGGGTTTTCTTTTTTTTTTAGCACAAACGCAAACATTTTTCTGCATGAGGGAACATCCCTCAGAGAGGAAGCAGCAACATCTTGTCCCTATTCTGAACGGATTTTATTTTTATTCTCAGGTGACACACACACACACACACACACACGCCTGTCTCTAACCAACCTCATTGCTCTTACTCATAATCCTCTGCTTTTACCTCCTTCATTTCCTGGTGGACGTCCCTCAGCGCTGCCAGAACCTGCTCCAGGTTGTGCACCACCCGTTTGATCTGGTTCCGCACCACTTTCCTGTGGCAGGCCGCGTCCTTCCTGCGTGACTCCACCTCAGCGTCGGTCGGCCTGTGCTGCACCCAGGTCTGGTTCTGACCCGGGATCAGCTCGGAGCTGGGCCGAGGCTTCCCGGGGCCCCGCGGGGCCCTCTGAGGAACGTCCGTGGAGAAGACGACGCAGTTGAAACGCTCCGCAGGTGGATCCCTCAGCGCCGTCAGGTCCCTGTGGCTCTGGGAGCCCCCGCTGACGCCGCAGGAGCTCGACCCGTCCCGCCGCCCCCCTAATCCCTGAGCCTCCGAGCTCAGCCAGCTGGATGTTCGTAGGTCTCTCTGGCGGAGAGTGTGGCTGCGGTACTCCCACGCCGGCCCCCTCCTGCTCTCCGCGGCGGCTGCCACCTTACACTCCAGCTCCTCGGCCGGTGCCACAGGACCAGGAGCCGGAGGGGGGCCCGCCGGCGGCCCATATTTCCTGGCTGAAGCGCTGGTGGCGTCACTCTGCGCATGAGGGAGACTCAGGTGCTTCCTGACAGAGGTGTGGTTGTTCTGTGCCGAGGTGCAGACGCTGCCCGGGCCCTGCGTTCCGCCGCCGTCCCCCGGGCCGAGCCGCGTGCCGGGGTCCGACTCCGGGCCGTCCGCCCTCTGCTTCCCCAGACCCCCCGGCAGGATGTGGTGCCCCCTCAGCACCACCGGCAGCATCCTGGCCACCCCCACGCCGTTACACCGCAGCTCGCCCTTCCTCGTCCTGTCCTTGCCCTGGATGGAGAAGAAGCCCATCCCCTTGGCTCGCTCCAGCGGGGTCAGGCTGCCGCGGGCCTCCGGGCCGGATTTGTAAGGTCTGTTGAGCCCCAGGTCGCCGCCGTTGTGGGGCTTCAGGCTACCGCGCAGCCAGGGGATGAAGTGCGGGGCGTGAGGCTTGAAGCCTCTCTGCTCCCCAGGCGCCGGAGCCCTGCCGTCAGAGAACATGGTGATGGATGGCGTCCGGCGGCGGCCTCACGCGAGCGGGGAGCAGCAGAAGTGGAGCAGGAGGACTCCAGAGACACGGAGAGCTTCCGCCTCTCTTCCCGTGAACCTCCTCCTGCCTCTGCCATCTACATGGGCTGTCTCTGCTCTCCCTCCGCCGTCCTTTGCCCCTCTTTCCCTCTTTCTCTCTCTCTCGCTCCCACTCTGTTTCTGAAACTTTTATCTGCTTTTTTCCCCCCCCTCCGTCTTTGGCTCCGATCCCACCCGCCCGCCCACTCCCCTGCTCCCGTGGAAGGCTGTTTCAGATTGTATCGCCCTGCCTGTTCCCCCCCTCTCCCCTCTCTCCTCTCCCCTCCGCTGGTTGCTTCTCCTCCCACTGCTCTCTTTGTTGTAGTGCTCTTAAGCCCCTCACCCCCTCATCGGGGCTGCCTCTAGGATGCTGAGGGCCTCTCGCTCTCTGCTTCTCCGTCTTCTCCCTCCGCCTGCCTGCGTCTCACTGGCTCGGTAGCAGTGGAGGCTTCCCGTCTCTCCCTCTCTCTCTCTCTCCCTCTCTCTCTCTCTCCCCCTGTGTCTCTCTCCCCCCGCACTGCGCTGCACTGCCTCCTATCCTCGCTCTTTCTCTCTTTCTTCCTCCCACTCCCTCTCGCCGCTCTAACTCCGTTACTCTGTCTCCCTCTTCTCCCCGATACCCTCCGCTCACATCTGAGAGCCCCCTTTATCATCCTCTGTCTTTTTTCTCCTCCTCCTCCTCCTCTCTCTGTCACTTTCTCCCCCCATCACCCCCCCCCCCTTCAATCTCCACCCCCCTCCCAAACCCAGGAAGGAGAGCAGCTGAACTTCAATCAAGACGCAGCATCTTTAATCCCCTGTTAGCCACTGTATACCCACGTGACCCCCCCCCCCCCCCCCCTCCCCAGGCCTCAGTTATCATCTGATTACTCCCTCCCCAGCTCAGACCTTCACAATTAAACGCTGGGGGCAGGGAGGGCTGGAGGCACGCAATTACGACCTGGTGGATCAGAGATCAGCAGCTGGACAGGAACCATGAAGCCGCCCCAGCTGCAAACAGCAGCCGCGGCCGTCAGCGAACAGGCGCCGCGTCACATCCCGCTTGTTTTCCCCGCTTGTGTTTTCCCGCCGCGCGTCAAACTTCCAGTTGTCCAAATTATGCACAAACAGCTGCTATTTTCGGGGTTTTTTTGGCGTTTTCAAACTCCGGGAAACGGCCGGATCGTATTTTTCTTGTGTTCTGACAAGTCCAAAGATGCCTCCTAGGTGTGTTTATGCACAAACCCCAGCAGCAGCAGCAGCAGCAGCAGCAGCAGCAGCAGCAGCAGCAGCAGCAGCAGCAGCAGCAGCAGACACACAGAGGCCCTGACAGTTTCCTGTCACTCCCTCAAAGCGTCTGTCAGCAATCTGCTCCTCCACTAGTGGCCTGTCAAAATACCACTTCATTCAGTCACATGTACAAATGTGGCGGTGTGTGTGTGTGTGTGTGTGTAATCTGCGTGCTAAGAAGATTCCTGCCAACATGTGGATTGCTGTCTGTCAGTAATGATCACAAGAAAAAAAGCAGTAATGAGCCGACGTCAAAGCGCAGCTCCTGTTAATCCTTCAGTTTCTCTGTCCCCGCGACATGCTGGCCCTGCACGGATGGGCAAACAGGCAAGGTCTGTGTTTCTGTGGGAGAATGAGTTCATTTTCAAAAACGCCACTGCGATTGCATGCCTGTGTGTGTGTGTGTGTGTGTGTGTGTGTGTACCTGTGTGCGTATTCACAATTGTTTTACATAATGAGGATTTCAAACAGAGTTTCACTTTGAAATAATGGTTAGTCATTCAAGTTCTTTTTGTGCTGCTCAGACTCAGCACTACTTCAAAGTGTTTTACTGAGTGGTAAAAAAAAAAAAAAAATTAGATCTGAAACACACATATACGAGAATAAATTAAAGCTAAACTGTGAAAAAAAAAGACTTGTTGAAAACTATCCAGGCATTTCAAATGTTCAGAGGAATGAACCCCCACAGACATCATTGCGGCGCATGCGAAGACGACACATTTCAATAAGCTGACCGATGTTTTCAAGAGGCTGTTAAACATGTGATGGATTACATTCGGACGAAATAGCCTTCCCTGAACATGTTCTGTGTGTGTGTGTGTGTGTGTGTGTACGTTAGGACCTTAAACGCACGCCTCTCAAAAGTCTCGCTTTTTTTTTTTTTTTTTTTTTTCCCTCCAATCAGCCACCCACTTTGTGATCATAAATAACATGGCAGTGAAACTCATGATTGTTGTTCATTTTAAAGTCAATGTGGAATAATAAGTACCTGTCACGCCCGCTGTCCGTTCCAGGCAGGCGCCGCGGCCTCTCCAGCACGGCTGCCTCCCCTCCATCCGTTATGTTTATGTGCTGCATGTTTATGTGACTGATTGATGGACGGGGGGTGAAAAAATGACTAAAGAGCTCTAAAGTACAACATTTTACCTGCACTGTTCTCATTTTTACATTTCTCTTTACCCGCAAAACTCACATTTCCACCATTTTTTAGTTAGTGTTGGGTGCTGCTGGGATCATGCGGCCTCCTTGTGACCTTGCCCACCGTTTCCTGGAGCCCTTCCTCGTTGTTACGAACAGGGCGACTGCCCACCGAGAAGCAGCAGAGCGTGTGTGTGCCGGGACACTTCAGCTTGCACGCATGTGTGTGTGTGTTTGTGTGTGTGTTTGCTGAACTTTACTGCCACTGCAGTTTCCTTGGTTGAGTTTCTTGGAGCAGAGACAGAGAGAGGGAGAGCACCTACAGTACGTAGGCCGGTGGGGAAAAGATAGAGGCAAAGACGAAAAAAAAATTCTTTAGTCACAGTGTGAACGCCTCTGGGCACTGGGGAACATGCTTTACCTACCTGGACTGGACGCCACAAACCTCTGGTTGGCAAAGGGATCAAACCTGTTCACATGCCTGTAACTGATTCTGCGTTTGCATAAAAGTGCAAATGAGAAGTTTTCAGAGGAACACAGTGTTCTTTTTTTTTTTTTTTTTGCGTATTAAATATGGAAGTGAGCAGATGCCGTCTTCCCTGAAGTGTCCAGTGTCGTGCTGCTTAAAATCCTCTGGGCTTCACCACCGAGTTCTGTATGCGCGCGTGTGTGTGTGTGTGTGTGTGTGTGTGCACAGTGGCGTCTTTTCTGTCCTCTCATGTATATTTTCGTGTTGTTTGCTGTTGGATTTCCCCCCTCCGACACGCTTTTTATCCTTGAACAACGCGTCAGTCAGTGAGGTGCTCTCTGGAGGACGACGGGCGAGCGAGGAAAAGGGGGCGAGGGAGGGGGGGAGAGAAATGTGGGTATACAGAGGAAGAATGAAAGAGAAGACAGAGAGGGGGGAGGGAGTTTTGAAAGTCTTTTTGCTTCCAAGCCGGCTGTCGTAGCTGTGCTTGCCAGAGGGGAGAGCACCTTTAAGCATACTGGATGAGTAACTGTGTGTAGGGACTACAAAAGCAAATACATAATAAGTGGCAGTCAGACTAGCAGGTGAGTGTAGAAGGGCAGCGGGAGCAGCGGCCTGGTGTCAGGGCGGCGTCTCCTTCCATGTTCAGCGCGCTATGATGACTTACGGAAAAGTACATGTGCAACTGACTTGAATGTTTGGTCTCAAAGTGTGGATTTCCATAAAAATGGGGAAGGAAAAAGCAAAATGCGGAGACTAAATCAAGATTTAACTAAATGTTTTGCCGGCTGTTTGGTGTCACTTACACGCGCAAAACAGTTCATTTGTCACCAATTCGGCATCTGCTGCAGCATAAATCAACAAGTACACACACACATACACACATATATATATATATATATATATCAGCTCATTTTGTTTGCTGTCGGATATTAAATTCATCATCATATACATAGCTGAATGAATTTGAAGTGTCTTGAGTGCTACCACGACCGGTTCTTTTTTCATTCATCAGGCCTAAGAGGCGTCTTCAGTGGCTCTGACTAGGAGAGGCAATCTAGAAATACGGCTGTGATGTTGACACGAAAGTGCAGCGCGCGGCCTGCTGTTTGAACACAATGGCCCATGGTTTGTTTTGCAGCACCACCCAGGAGTCAAACATTAGGCTGTTGTGACCGTATTGACAGCCGGCCGCCCTTTCTATGCCAAAACCAACTGCCCTTGCAGGGTCGGGCCGTGAAAAGCCAGGTTTGGCCTTTCCTCCTATATGCTCTGCTGTGTACACACACGAGCATGGATTTATTTTATGTCAGTTTTGATCCTGGAGGAAAATGTGACGCTGCAGTAGGTCCGCTCACATGTGTTTAGCGCAGGTCCGGAGTCTGGAACGAGGAGTAATGCGTCTGCTGCACACCTCGTTTTTTCCAGAGCGTCTTTCTTAGGATGCTGGACAGCTCCTTTGTGCTCACTTCATTATGTCGACAGCGATAATCGTCCTCCACGAAAAACGCATTAGAGCCCCCATTCACATCCGCGCCGACAATCAAGTCGTTTTTTGAATGAAGCGTTTGAGTGCGGCACACAACGGAAACATGGAAAGAGAAGACAAAACAAAAGAAAATCTCCCTTTCTCCTTTTTGCTTTAACTATTGTACTACTCAGAACAGGCAGAGATGAATCATGAGAACTGATGTCAGGATATTTTTGCTTTATTAACATCAGAGTTTAGGCAACTAAAAACAAGGAAGAAGTACAGTTGCCTATGTTATTTCAAACACAGGCAACTGAACTTGAGAGTGCATTCACATAAAGTTCAGATAATGACCAGTAGAGGATAATTAGGCAACTTCCAGGTCTGCAGTCAATGGGAGGAGAACTGCATTCATATAGCGAGCGTTGCTTATGTTTCCGTCTGATCAGTTTCCTGTTCGAAGCGGGCAAGCGGGAAGTGGAAAAAAAAAAAACGACCCCGGCGCGAATTGTTTGTGAGTCAGCCGGGCTCGTGTTTATTTCCGTCGCTTCCCAACAACGCTGGGAGCAGGAGGAAGGGATTTGGTCAGCTAAATCCAGGTCAGAGAGCGAGATTACCCCCCACCGATCTGGCCGGGAAATTCCAACATCCAACACGCTGATGAGAAGAGACAAACGAACAAAACAAAAAAAAAAAAAGAGGGAAAAAAAAAGTCAAGAAATTTATTCTCTTAAAAAAGTAAATTGTATTATATTTGACATGTCTGGATACAATATAGACACACAAGAACAAATGTACACAGTGAGAAAAAAATAGTCACAATTCACCAGAGTAAAAATACAAGAGAGTATGCATCAGTGAGAGCTTTAGTGAGATGAGCGGCTGTTGCAAAGGCTCCTAATCTTTCCACCGTGGTGCTATCTATTCAGAATGACATGGATTTTAAAACCAAGGGAGAACCCTGAGATGTGTGGGGATTTGGGGAAAAAAATGGCATCTAAAAATAATGAAAGTCAACCGCCGAAGCTATAAAAAGTATTTGCTTTTATAGGCTCCTAAAATAATACGGCCAGAACAAAATGGGAATATACTCGGGTGAATTTAACAAAAGAACGGATGAAAACCACAACAGCCACCACATTTGTCTTCATCATTATCAGGGTTATTAATAATCAAGTGCATAGGGTTTACGGAAATGATTCTCTGGCAAGGAGAGAAAAAAAACAGAAACAGAAAATAAAAATGCATTTTGAGAAACATCAGATTTGGTTTCTTTGGCAGAGCTGCTGTGGATGAAGTTAAAGTTTCAGCAATCCTATCTGGAAAAGCACAGCGCTTATTACACGGCTCAATTTCCAATTCTCTCACAGGCACGCACACAAACACACACACACACACACAGTCACACAGAATACAAAATGAGGCCGCGGCACAAAACAATCTCCCAGACAGGCTCAGCGATACAAAAACCACGGACGAAAAAAAAACAAAAAGGAAGAGACGGCTATTACGTGAGAGACGTGAGCGAGGGCATAGATACGATGCATATGCTGCTTTATAAAAAGGAAGAAACAACAACGTCTCTCGCTCCATTTAAGAGACAAACAGAGATGGTTATCCCCGTCACTGCACGGCGCTGCGGCGTGGTGATGGAGTGGCTGCTTGACAGGCAGGCTTCAAGCCATTACCCCACCCCAGAGCTGGGAGCTGTAATTGCAGTGGGAGCGTACAATCAGGTGGTGTGTGTGTCTCCGCTCTAATCTCTACCAGCCTGCCTGGCCTTTTTACATAGACCGTCCAGCCTTTCATCTGGCTGCTCAAGGGGGAGTCTTTTTAGTTCGGATCTGTCACAATCAGATTTTTGGTGCTTTTTTTTTTTGGATAGAACCCGAGGCAAGGGCGACAGATATGAAACACAGGCTCCATGTGACTTTTCTCTCTCTTTTTTTTTTATTCCCTTATGATAAAAATGCCTTTGCAACCTTTGCTACCTGGTTCCACACCCGTGCTGTGATTACAATAGTTAGAGACACAAAGCGGAGGTTTTTCCTGCTAGTAAACCACTTGTGTCAGCGCACGGACAACGCACAGCGCAAATTCAGACATGTTTATGGTCCCCTCGTGACCCAAATACTTCATCTTTGTTGTGGTGGCTATAAACCAGACTATTAAAAGCAAAAAACTGGGTTTATAGATGCCTTCTTAAACAGAATCCTGGCTTCTACGAAGTAGAGTTCAGTGCATGGTGGCGAGCTCTGTAATATGCAAACTAACAGGATTAATGCTGGGCTTCACATGGTTTCAATATTGCAGGAAAAGTACAGTACAGCGCGTGTTCAGGGTTGAGTGCAATACCACTACAAAAAAACAAAAACAAGCTTGAAACAAATAAGATCACTTATTTATGTCCTTAAGTTTAAAGAATATAGAGTAATTCAGTTCCTTAGGGCTCCTAAAACCAGGCTTGTCCATTAAAGGCGCTTTACAGAGATATAACTGAAGGCCTGTGTCTTTTTTTGACTAAGTAAGTACAGGAGCGAGCATTATGCCCTTGGAATGAAGATAAACTTATTTTTGTTTTTCCCAAGGTACAATTGTTAAGGCTTCGACCTCTGAATATATGGATAAGAGCATGGAGTTTTACATTCATTTAGAAACATCTGCTGGGTTTTGTTTACTGTGATAATAACAAAAAAAAAACCTCAGTAGAAAACTTGGTGAAGAAACTTTGGACAAACTAGCAAAGAGAATTTCAGTGTTACAGTCATGTTTGGAAGACGCACACACAAACCAACAGGTGGAAAAAAAAAATGTTTATGATTGTCACCTAAAATAAAAAAACAAACAAAAAAAACAGACGTCCGGTAAAACGATACACGAGGGGTGACTAGAGGTAAACGTGCCCGGCGACGAGGCCGCCGGAGGTCAGAGGTTGCCCTCGTCGAGCATCTTGTTGACGCCGTTGCAGATCCTCTGCAGGTGGGCGCGGTAAACCTCCGCCGGCCCGTAGAGCGCCGCCAGGAAGTCGCAGTCGGCGAAGTGATTGAAGACGTGGTTGACGCGCGAGTGGCTCTTGGCCGTCAGGTGGCGTTTGATGGCCTGGTGCAGCAGTTCACGGCACTCGTTCAAAATGGCGCTCATGACCCGGCGGTCGAAGGTGAACTCGATCTGGTGGAAGCTGACCGCCGTCATGGCCAGAGTGTGCACTTTCTTCCTGTGAGACGGAGAGAGGGGAGAGGCTGTCAGTTTCTAAATCTGACTGGAGCTGCAGAAGCAAAGTGGAAATCTGCTGTGTAAAAATAGAAACTGCTGTCTTTGGATTTTTTTTTTTTTTTTTAGAGACATATCATATCACCCTAACACACAAACGCGTGCATGCACGTGCACACAGAATTGTCCTTTGCGGCAATACATCTCAATGCTAATACAACCACAATTCACTATACCGCGCACCTGTGCCTCCGAGCTGAGTTTGGCTATTTTAGTGGGAAATGTATAAACCGATGTAACAGTCAATTTCCTTAATTTGCTTTCAGCAAATAAATTCACACTTGAAGTGCAGCGCTTCCTACTTGAAGTTCTCATTCAGAACCTGCTCATTGTTTGTTTCCCAAAGTTTGTCATTTTGCAGCTCGAAATATGACATTATTTAAATGTGAACGAACGCCTAAAAATGCAGTCGCCATCCATAACTCCTAAAGCAGAAAGTTGTGCTCATTCAACCTGTACATAAACAGAAATGTAACAAGACTGAAAGGAGCAATCACATTTTTTCCTAAAAAAGTAACTAAAACTGAATATTTTTTCCCCCCACACCTCGAATGCCCACCTGAAGGTCTCCACCAGGATCAGCTCCTCGCTGCTGAACTGGTTGTTTCTGTAGAGCACGCCCAGCTTCACCACCATCTTGATCAGGTTCTTGATGATCTTCTGCGACTCCTTGCGGTTGCGCGTGTACTCCTTGGTGACGCGGTACAGCTCGTCCAGCACCTCGCTGCTGGTGTCGTCGATGAACAGGTTGGCCATGCTCTTGGTTGCCATCTTGCTCATCAGCTTCTTCTGTGCCTGCAGGGCTAAGCTCTTAGTGCTGAACGAGTCCATGGTGAAGTCTGGAAAACAAAAAGAAATAAGAAAAGGAGCAAAGAAAAAAAAACCTGGCAATGTACAAAAAATCCTTCAATGTCATCTTAGACTTTCTCATCTCAAAAAATGAAATAAAAGGATCAAACATATTTCGCTGACAGCCTGCAAATGTGTGAGGTTATTGCAAATAACATCCACACTAATATTGTTTAAACTGTCCCGTTAATCACATAATGAGCCGTGGCGGCTGTCAGATTAGTCCCAGCATCCCTCTGGCTCGTGGCCTACGGGATAGTTAGAGAAGAATGTGTCATTATCCGCGCAGGAGTGAAGCCGGCTACAACACAGAACATGCAAAGCAGACGATGTAATCTGGGTGTCTCATCAGCTGAGCCCATTTCAGGAGCAAGGTGTGCATGTATGTGTCAAAGCCAGAGTGCCGACACATCCACCGTACACGTGTTGCTTGTTAATGATGCCGCTGTGTGTGTGTGTGTGTGTTTGTGCATGCCGAAGCACGGAGGCTCAATGAAAGGTTGCGCCCGTGACAAACTCATAAATAGGGGGTCACCGAGGATGCCAGCCTTCGCATCTCGCCCCCCCCATAACCCCAATCAAATGAGGCAGGTCCACAGCACGCCGCATTATTTCAGCAGCGTGTTCCGCGGGTCAGTTCATCAGGTTTTGTACGTTCTGTTTTTCGGAAAAATAAAATTAATCTTTTTTTTTTTTTTATTATTTTTCTCCCTCTCTTCGTGCATTCCTTCTCCGACCTTCAAATATCTCCAAGGATAACCTGGGAGTACACACGCGTAAACAGGCAAAATAAAAAGTTTTTTTTTTTTTTTACATGCCTTTCAATGCCGGCACAAGGAGAATGAATAAGGGTGAAAAGTAGGGAGAAACTGGATCAAGTTTAATTTTAACATGAGATGGATACCATTCGCAAACACTCACACTAAAAATATATTTGTTAATGCTTAATGTTCCTAAACCTAATTTCAGGAATCTTAAAATAAGAATAAATGAACATTAAATAATACAGATGCATGTACTAATTACCCAGAGTTCAGAGGTGGCTTTTCAAACTGCTACAGCCCAAAATTCAAAAGACATTTAATATATAGCACAAAACAAAGAAAAAGACTAAATGCAAATCTTGGCATTTTGGCATGATAACTGACCTACAATGGTTGCCAATCACCTTTTTCTGTTGATTGACAAATCAAATAATTCGCTGTTCATGTCAACTCTCCACTAAGGCTAAACAGGTTTGTAGGAAACTATGCATAAATGGTGCAATACAAAATGTAAACTGTTGAATGAAGAGTTTAGATTTATATTTTTACCAATCAAAGGTAAGAAAATACTGCAAGGACGCTGCACCGGGTGCACCATAAAATAAGAACTAAAGTTGTAAAGTTCGTCTTCTTTTGTTAAACTAATGTACGCCCACACAATCATGACAGCTGCAGTGAGAAAACTATATAAATCTATCTAAACAAAGTGTCCTATTCACAGCACAATAAGGGATTAATCTTTATACAATACCCCTCCACATGAAAGTAACCCCTAAAGCCTGAAAATCTGTGTGATTGGCAAACTGCCCGTACACGTGTTGGAGAACAATACAGACACAAAGCAAGAGAAGGTGCTGTTAGAGCAGCAGACAAAATGGTGACATATCCCTGCTGGGTGACTTGTGATTTTGTAGCTGCGACTAGAAGGCAGAGCGTCTGCTGCTTCTGTGTGACTTTCATTCTTCTCTCTCTCTCTCTCTCTCTCTCTCTCTGCAAGGCCTCTCCAAGAATATCAATAAGACTCCTTAGAGAGTGTCAGCAGGATGCTTCCCAGGGAGGAGAGAGTGAGAGAGCAAAGAAAGACGCAGAGTGATAGAGACAAAGAAGCGGGGTGTTACTTATCAATCCGCAAAAAACCTTTGTTAAATGCAGCCGTTGAGATGAGAAGTCCTTTATACGCGGTCCCATGCTGAATCTAGTTCACTCCCCACTGTCTTAGCAGGTGCTGGACATTTCGAATCGGGCCACTCAAGGATCACAGACCCAAGTTGACCTTTTCACCGTCAAGATCGTTACTCTAAACTTGCAGAGCTGCGCTTGTAATAGAAAATCCTGCTCTGATGCAATGTGCGTGAAACAGATAACAAAGGGAGACACACACATTATCAGTCTTAACCTCCCCTCCCCAACTACTACCACGTATAAAAAGTGAACTTGAGATCTCTACGACTATGAGAGCGGCCCGCTGAGGCAATCATTTAGTCGTGGAGCGCTGCGGTCACCCCGTTATCACAATGGTCAGCCTCGAGAGGAGAATCGTTTGTCACCGAGTTCAAGTCTGCATTTACCTCCCTCTCCTCCTCCTCTCTGCGCCCTTGCTGATGGATGTATAATAGTTTGGAAAAGTGCAAGCAGATAATGGGCACATTAAGACAAACAGCCTTTCTCTCTCTCAGATTGGAGGGTTATTTCATAGTGCTCATTAAATTCCACTCTCGTTGGGCTCTGGAGCTAGCGTAGCCGTCGACACCGCGTAGCCGTCTGATGACCCGAATGTGAAAAGGAGAAAGAATACGAAAAAGGAGGAGCGTCCGCTTTCCGTACGAGCACTTAAACACGAGGTGGAGCTTCGGCCTGTCCCTCAAAGCTGAAGAGTCGCATAACAGACGCCTGGCGCTCTTATCTCGAGGACGGAGGAAGAGCTCCACTGTGGCTCTCGCTTCCCCCATCTGTTTCCCTGTGGCGAGAAAACTAAAGGCTTCTTGAAGAAAAAAAAAAAAGGTCCTCACGGGACAAGTGCTCAATATGATGAAAAGGATTTCCATCAAGTATTCGTCTTTTTTTTTTTTTTTTGATGGTGACTTTGCAGCATGAGAGTGGTTAGTGCCAAATCTAAATGGCCTGTGATGTCCAGTGCCCAGAGACAGCCTGGTCGCTCTGACACAGCGTCTCCACAGAATTTATGGAGGCCAATTTTTAACGGATTTAAAGCAGAAGATGACATGACAGCAGCAAAACTAAACTAAAATACACGACCTGATATAGAATCACAGCCACCTCTGCATGCAAATTAACATCTGCACATTAACACACATGTATGCATTAAAATTACTGATAGTTCTGGTTTGGTGAGCAGCAGAGATGAAATGAAAAACAAAGACAGATTGCGGCAGCCAACAGCTCCTCGGCATAATTATTGAGGGTTAAAACAAGCTACGAAATCGTCGGCTTGCTCAGAACGAGCCGATGCACATTTACTCAAGACGGCACGGAGTTGAAAAGCTCAGCAAACATGAGTCATGGAAATGAAACCTGACCCTGGCCAGCGTTGGATGGATGTCTCGTGACAGTGTGACAGTGTGACAGCCTGTCTGAGTGAAGAGAAGAGGCAGTGATGGAGGATTATTGAAGGTGGCTCATATGAATCTGGATAGGTCCTTTTTTTATATTCATGTTTAATGTGCTTTGCTCCTTTGAGGGAGGTAAAGCTGATTGGAACTTGGGCCAAAAACCTTTCCCAATTCATTTGGAAACGGAGTGGGACAACCCCTACTGGCTGTCCGTTCCATTAACGTCACTGTTGTGAATAAAGGCAAAATTTGCACATTGTGTTCCTGCAGCTTCAGGGTACTGATCATCTAAATAATCAACTACTGCTACGACTTTCACAATCAATTGGACGGGACTGCACTTGTAAAGTATAGAGGTTTTTTTCCTACTCCCCACCCCCCTCTCTTTAATCCTTTCATCAAATTGCTTGTTTCCTCCCACCTACAGTCCTTAACCAAAAAATAAAAATAATCAAATTGAACAACATTTTATTTTTATTTAAATAAGCATATTTGAGAAGCTGAAATGTTTTTTCCTTACCTTGATAAATAGCCTAAAAATGATTTAAAAATCTTAACACCTAATTTGCTGTTGATCACTTTAAATGTTTAATTGGATTGTCTGCAGCGTTTGTCATCCATGTATAGCCACTTCCCAATTCATAGGACTACAAAAATCCTCACATCCTACTTCACATCAGCATCTTTTTGGGGGATTTTCCTTAGCTCATTTTTATGTACATAAATCCAACATGATGTGAGCGCAGCATTATTATTGTATTATGTTTTTTTTTAAGGCAGGCTTTGAGCAGAATCCAGTATACATCCTCTGCATTGACTGCACTTATCAGTCAAACCGAAGCGGAGGTGTGAAATTGGATACACCTGTAGCGTCCGCCCACCCCAACCAACGCCAACGAGCCCCGAGGAAGAGGAAGACACAAGTACTGGATGTCAACACTGATTTCCAAGGTCCCGATTTGATTAAATACCAACCTGGTGCATTAATACAAATATCACATTTTCATTAAGAATTCACACCAAAGCAGTAACGTAAATGTCATTTGTGTTTACCTTGATAGACGCACTACATTTGACTGTTTTTCTCTGTCTTCACTTCTTAAATGCGCAACCAGACTTTGCCTTTAAGTTTGTCGGTGCCTTCAGAAGTAACCTGATCCTCGGGATTTATGAATCGATATTAGATCATTCAAAAAGATCGATTTGAATTGGAGGATGGATTTTTCTAAACCCAGCCCTAGAGGCCACAACTCTCAAATATCACCACTCTAATACCTGCAGCCAATTTAGATGGCTTGGTGGATACTGATAGCAGTTGACATAAAGAGAAAACCAATAAAGAATGTGTCTCCCCCAGTACTCGGCCGCCAGAAGTTGCTAAAAAAGCTCTGGCAGAAATTGCGGAACCTTCCGTGGCACTTCATCGCACAAGTGGTTGATGGCAGCAGAAAATGTCACGACGTCCATGCTCTTCAGGGATCAGTAGTCACATGGATCGCAGCAATGTGACCCTGAAAGAGATGAGTCCATCAGCAGAGAAACTGCTGCGGGATGGAACTGATTACTGAGAGGAGCTCTGTGTTTGTAGAAATGTACTGCTTTAACTCTCTGAATAGACATGATTCATATGAGAATCATGCACCGCGCAACACAAACAAACCTATAATCTGCTCTCAAGATAATCCGTAATTACTTCTGATTTTTGACTGTAATCTTTTCTGGTAGCATGTGAACTCGGCATATCACGGTAACACAGAGACATTTAAATCCAACCCCCAGCACTCATTTTCATTCTCATTTTTCCACTTTTGTTTATAGAAAAAAATGAAAATATTGTTTCTTGATGATCTTAGTCCTGCAGTTTTTAAAAAGCACAACTCACAATAGGACTAGTGTAGGAATCTTGGTGGAACGACAGGCTAAAGACACATAACTCTGAACCCGGTTTGCGTCAGGTCATTGATCTTCAACATATGCTCTCCCCCCTCCTCATCCTCTCCTGCTGTTTCCTGCTGCCATCACCCGTCCAAGAAATGCACAATACAGTTAATGAAACTCTTTAAAGCATGAGGCAGGTCAAAATGCAAACCAGATACAGGCAGTGTAAAGGAAATGTAGACCTGCAGTTTAACCTTTATTTTAAAAGTTGATTAATGAGCTAATAATTGTCTCAACTCATTTATTGTATCAGAGCAGTTATTATTTAAGCTCTAAATCCATTAAATGCAGATTTTGAATAGTGCCTGAAGGAGATAAAATAGCTGTACCACTTCGTGAGACACTGTCAGACTGATGTTGATTCAAGTATTTTAAGCATTTTCTTCATAATCGTTTGATCTGCACATCATCGCAATATTTTTAGATAGCTTTCTTTTTTTTTCCAAAACCTCAAAAGTATTATGTTTACTCTCATATGAGACAAAGGAAAATGGAAAATCCTCCCAAGTGTCAATCTGAAAGCATAGGTTGTTATTTGTGCTCAAAAACATGACAAAACATTGACCGTTGTTCATTCCTTCCCAATGTTTAACAAATGTTTCTGTTCAGGACGACCACAACCTTTAGACTACGGTTGTGGTCATATTGTAATGACAGTGCTCTTGATCTAGTACAATTGAGCAGTTGAATCAACACATGATAAGCAGCATAAAGGGAGAATTTATTGCTTTAGACCAAGATGTGATGATGCAGCACTGTGTACACTCCCCGTACATCCTGTATTGTATTTGCCTTTGGTAGGATTCTCACGGGCAAAGTATCAATAAAAAAATGTCACCGTGTGTATAGAGTCTGCTGGATTAATATTGCCTTCTCCAATACTATGCCACATTAGATGAAACAGGACGGAACAAGATCCTGTCCTGGGCCAGCCCAGGCCTTTAGTGGGCCCTTAGAGTTTTAATTCCTCCCCCAACTTCTGTCTATGCTACTGATCATTTGTACATTGACTGTGAATCCAACAAATTGTATTAGTTATTATCACAAATACACCTGTTAAACTAGGTCCCACCTATTTTAACAAATGTACAATTTGTACAACTAGTGTTGCAGCTGGATCCGCATTCACAGTGGCACTGATTAAGGAGTGGAAGAATTAGGACTGCACAATTAACTGCTTAATCAATTCGTCCAACAACTAAAATTAAATCAGCAACTGATTTAATTGCATTTCCATCATCATTCCTCATGCAAAGGTGCAGGACATTCCCCATTTTCTAGCCTCTCAGTTATGAGGATTTCCTGCTTTTGTTTAGGTCTCATGTGATAGATTAGTAAACTGAATGGATTTGGATGTGGGTCTGTTGGTTAGACAAAGAAAGGAGCAGTGTGAAAATGTCACATTAGAATTTAAGCGATGGGTATTTTTCACTTTTTTCCCCGACTCAACAATCAATTAAAGTGAGAATAATAATCTTCAGTTGCAGCCATAAAAACAACACAGGATAATTGTGGACCCCTGAGAGGAAGTTTCTTGATCATTAACAAAACATTACAGATGTCATTAAAGTGCACTCCAGGGATTGCCCTTCCAAGTCTTCTGCACAAAAATCGTATAAAAAAATCATGTGCACTCTAATCAGAATCAGAGAACTTCTTCCAATACATATTCTCCCCAGCTGCATGATATAATTTGCCTCCACTTTGAGAAACAATAGACAATCCTGGTAGTTATATAAGGTACATCCGTGCTTTGTGTTCAGAGAGGACAAGTAACCACTCAAATGAGCTGTAGGACTGGCGCTGCCACTCCACTGTTGTAGAACCAACAGCAGGATTTCAGGACAAGAAAATGCTGCAATTTCATCTTTCGTCAACTTTCGCAGTGTTTGTCTCACTCTTCTCTTGAGATGTTGCATAACAGATGAGGTTATGACTGTCAATAAGAGAGTGGGCGCTAGGAATGGTTGTACATGGTATGGTATTGGTATATGGTGGCCCGTGTGTGTGATGGCCTCATTGTTCACACACTCATCTAGTATGCAAGCATGCAATGCACAGGTTGAGGACACACTACATACATGCTTCTCTCTAGATGATGTACAATTATATGCTATAACCTTATCTGCCCACACAGTTGTCATCCATGAAGGCTTGTGCAAATCTGCTGAGAAAGGAGGAAATCTGTGTTTTTGCTCAGACATTATGCCCTATTCTACCCCTTTTTAACAGTTTTCTTAGATCTGCCAGAGCCCACTGAACAATTAATTATTAATACATCGGCATATAATGGATCGGGGATAAATAATTCAGCCAGCCGATTTGGACTAAAATAGACCGCGGGGCTAAGAGAAGTCCGCCGCGGTGCAACAGGTTGGGGCAGCGATGTGGGATAGAGCGGGGGACATACAGTAAAAGATGGTGGCTGTGAGCTGATGGCCTCAATTTAGGAACATCACTCAGTCAGTGTTGTGCATATATAATAAGGCTGGGAATACAGCAGCTACATCACTGCTGCACCGCCCGAAGGTCCGACACAACATTCACTGACAACATTTGTTCTAGCATTATAATTCATAAGGGGTAGTTGTTTATCGTTGCAACAGAGCAGATCTTGGATCATAAGAATAATACAGCAAAGAACAAAAATGCCAGTCCACTCTCATGTGTCTCTACACTGACTGCCATATCCAAGTTTTAATTACATATTATTTACAATATAATTAGTACCTTAAGAGCTGCGTCTAATTCAAGACATAATCAAGGTGCTAACGGTGTATGAGGTGAGACTGATGTCTGGGCCAATGGCATTTTAATTAAGGCCACCATAAGAGCGAGGTACATTATGACTAATTTTCCTCACCTCAAGCCCAGAGAGTGTAATTTGTTAACTTGGTATGTTAATGAGGTGGCACATATCAGTGAGCTTGGCTGTAAGCAACAGCCAGGATAGAGGGTAGAAGGGGAATCAACATGAGAAGACGTGACTGTTACTAATAGATGACTCCAGCAGGATCTCAAATGAATCCGGTCTGTTCCGTCTACTGGCGGACACCACCGTCTCTCATTCTCTCCGATTCAAACAATGTCGTGATGATATTTGCAGGTCACGCAGCCCCGCTCGTCCAGACAAGGCCACATGCATGGAGTGTTGCGGGTTTCCAAGGAAACTGGGGGCCACCTGTGTGCTCAGATGAACTTTGCAGCCTAGTAAAAGCAGGTCAAACACCTCTCTTGTCTAGTCAATGAGTTACAATGGAATTTCCTTTGCGAGAACATTGTTCTCACTAGCATTACTGCTACAGCTCTAAACACTGCCCTTTATAACAGTGCATGCGGAATGTCAGGCAATGTGATTATAATGTCCCAATCTAAAGACACTTGAAGGAGGGGACGGAGCTAAATGCCTGCTGCACATTGCTGTAGGTTAGTTGCACTCTTGGCTGTCTCCTTCTTTTAGTAATTGCTAAATTCCTCAATTTATAATTAGTTTTCTCATTCAGCTAACATAGCCCTAACTTGCTCTGAGTGGCTCAAGATTAGCCATTCGTGTGCCTTCTTTACTGATAATGGAACATGAAATAAAAGTAATATATTGATAGTGTTAGAAATGAGGCTCACTGAGGTGGAAACAATATCTGCTACATGGATAATCACAACTCTGCAGCTGCACCAAGCGAGGTGGAGTAACATTAGGAGTGAGCTGCTGAACGAGGAGTCGAATCGCCTGACGACAAAGTGAGGTAAGGCAGGAAAGACTATGAGTCGGTGAAAGAAGAGCGTTGTGCGAGCTACAAGCAATCGGAAACGTCAGGAATCACTGATCAGCTAACCATTGGGGTAATTTCACTCTCCAAGTTGACCAAAATGTACTGGGGACAGGCAATTTATAGGCTGGACCACACTTGGGAATGTTTAGGACATTTTTCTTAAACATGTACACTAGACCATTGACCATTGTAACGAGTACCGCATGAAGTTATTGTCAAAGAGATAACTTCTTTAAATATTCTAAGTGACACTGGAGTACAGAATTGTAAATTTAGATATAGGAGCTGTGGGGAATAACCTGAAAACTGCTCTGAGGGAGGCTAGGATTAGTCATTCACAGTGAAATGACTGAGCAGTGAGCCCAGCACAGAGTCATCAAAAAAAGCACTGCATGCACAGATGCTGTTGCTGGTGGTAAAAGCCAACTCCATCTCACAAAGTGGACACTTCACTTTATTTCCTGTGACATTTTTCTCAAAAGAAAAAAAAAAAAACTGCCACACAACAAAGCTCTGATTCTCGCTGGCTGCCTTCGCTCTGGCAAGTCAACTTGAAGTCACATTAAGAAGCCATTAACGTTACATCACTTCACTTTAGTGTAAAACAACTTTTCTTCTGGCTGCATTATCGCCTTTACTTTTGATTGCATATGAATAAATGTGAGTCAAACACTATATATATATATACATACATATATATACACACACACACACACACACACACACAATGTCAATGTACCAGTGCCAAAGAAAAAGAAAAGCAGTTCTCTCCATAATGCTGGGTTGAACCATAGATTATACAAAGAAAAAAAAAAATCACAAAAAAAAAACAGACAACAAATGGATCAATTTGGTCACAGATTTCAGACCCATGTACAGGACACATTAAAAAAAAGCATCATGGTTATTCTGAAATAGTCATTTTGGCCTTGACCTCAGCCCACATGTCAGCTGTTGCTATCAACAACAAAGACACAAAGGAAGCCCCGGCAACTAAAACACAGTTGGTAGAGGAACACCAAATCAGTCCACCACTGTCACTGCTAATGCAAGGCGAGAGGCAAGTCCAAGTCTTAATCCAGGGTCATAATTCATTTGACATGTCTGTTGGGGCTGTGCATGATAATGTGCACTGCTGCTACCTGCCAGAGCCTTCCTTGGCTGCACAGTGCAGCTATTCATCCACACTTGAGCCTTGTTCTGGGGAGACGCTTTACAATGTAAACATGGAAATGTGTTACAAAACATATCAGTGTTTGCTAAACATATGTCTTGGATCGCTCAGTCTCAATTTGGCTATCCACTGGAGCTAAATGGAGGCTTTTATGGTGTCGGGATAAATCTTTAGAGATCTTTTGCTAATATGTTTCTTAATTTTCTGTGAGATCAGAAAGGAGATTTTACAGTGCAAAACATGAGGTCCTTGTGAAACAGGGTCTCGTGTTACACATTACATGACATGCATATTCTCTCCATGGTGCCCAACAAATAGTCTGTCTCACCCATTGTTCTAAAATGTTCAGTAGTGGGGGAATTCTGCACATCTGGTTTGAAGCCCTATAAATACTGAAGTAGAAATTTGGATAACACCGAGACAAGGGTGTGTCATTGGACATGCGATCCAATTTTCCAACCATTGGTATCACAGTAAAGACAAACATGGTGGGTATTCTGAAAAGTTTCTCATTAGAGGGCCAAGATCATAAAAAGTGAGACTTTACTTGCTTTTTTGATTATAAGGAAGGGGTAGATGTTATACTTTCCCATGGTTTAAACCCCTCAATCCACAGAGAAATTGTAGCCTCTTCTGGGTTTTATTAGAAGTCGTTCAGGTCATCTCGCTAATATTAATGGGCAGCTCCTCAAGCGCTCATTTTAAAGCACAGTTCCTGATTCAGGGCTGTGATTCAGTAAGTTTCTACTCCATTACATTGATCGTAGTATATAATATTAGTTAGCATTCAGATGGAGATTTTAATAATTCATACTAAAACTTTAAAATTCTATTACGTATATTATCTTAAACTGGTGCTCTTTTCTTTTTAAATTTGCTATGCATTGTGGGATGGGTGCCACATATTATGATTAAGTACTATTAATCTAAACAAAGTTTGCCAATTTGGCTGCATCTTGATAAACTAACACATTAAAATGTTTTACATGGTGATGCAAACTAAGTAGTAAAATATTCTATAAAAATAAAACAGTCTGCATAATGATTCATTTTGCTTTCTAGACTCTAAATACATTCTCCCGATAATACTTTTGCACTTTTACTTTAGGGATATTTTCAATACAGAACTTTTGCTTGTTAAGGGACTTTTCTGACAACAGTATTTTGGACAATGCCAAAACTGGCATTTGGTATAATACCTAAAAACTTAGTGCGAAATAATTTACTTATCTTCAAAAAAAAAAAAAACACAAAATTGTGAAAAGAAATCACACGAATGGACATTTAGATGAGATATGTATATTTTGAGATTCCTGATCAATGCTTCTGTAAACTGTATTTATTTATTTTACTTTAGATAACCTGTGCTGTCAGACGCTGTTTGAATCACGTCCTGACTGACCGTTACTTCCAGCTTCTTATTTCAACACACTTACATACCGTAAGCTAGCAAAGCAGAAAAAAGCAAAGATGCTAATGAACCGAAGTTTGGGCGGTGCGGCGTGAAAACACCGCTTGTTGTGCGGTGACAGCGGTTCTATTTAACGGTTCTCTTTATTTTTTGTTTTTTTAACGTTCACCGTAAAACTCACCTTTTCTCCGTGTGTGTCTGAGCTGAGCGGGACGCGGCGGCGCTCGGCCGACAACAGGACAGGTTAACCCCAACAAGCTCAAGTCTTCATCCTGGCAACGCGAAGGGAAGTTGTTTCACAGCATGTTTGTGTTTTCCCCCACCAGTTGTTTATAGCGATAAACAAAAACCAATAAAACAACTTCTGCGTAGCTTCTTCTTCTTCGTGTTTCCCTCCTCTGCGTCCTGTAGCCGTGTATCAGGAACAGATGTGTGAATTATTGAAAGAGTGTTTTCTGTTGCTGCTGCTGCCAGATCGGTTACAAGAGTTTGTTGTAACCCGATTCCTTCATCCTCCTCCTCCTCCTCCTACTCGTAAGAAAAAAAAAGTTTCAAACTTGAGGGGGACCTGGAAATCCACAGATTGATGTTGGCTCGGGCCAATGGAGCAGCAACCAGGGCAGTGGACCAGCCCAAGTCGAGCCAGAAGAAAAGCAGCATTTACAGCCAGCACATTCCCCTGCCCCCATTATAGGGTTTCCAGTAATTATCCGCGTCCAGTCCCAAGGCTGAACATTTCCCAGAGGAAGCGGCGCTGAAGGGAACAATGAGCAGGAACT
This sequence comes from Eupleurogrammus muticus, assembly GCA_036785175.1. Classification (NCBI taxonomy): domain Eukaryota; kingdom Metazoa; phylum Chordata; class Actinopteri; order Scombriformes; family Trichiuridae; genus Eupleurogrammus; species Eupleurogrammus muticus. The sequence goes on from JAYKQN010000006.1 coordinate 13,264,186, forward strand.
GTGGGGAGCAGTTGTTCTGTCGTGGACAAAATGATTTAATAGCTTGTTAAATTGCACATTAATGAAATACACTTGGTGTTTTTTTTTTTTTTTTTGCACTTTCAGCTGCGTTACATCACCATTAAGCGAATGTAACGGCCTGAAATATAATTAGCGCGTGCGAGCGCGCGCGCGCGTGTGTGTATGTATGTGTGTGTGTGTGTGTGTGTGTGTGTGTGTGAGAGAGAGAGAAATTTCAGCGGATGTTTTTAAGACAGGGGAAGTTTTCCCTCATCTGTCTAATGAGGACACAGGAACTCCCGAGGTCAAAACAGCCTTCTTGCATTGTTATTTTAACGCTGACATCATTTTATAGATACACACTTTTTTCAGCCACATGTGTCACTGTTAGGTCTACTTAATATTGAGATCCTACATAGGTGTCTAAGGTTGAGATACTGTGCTTTAAATTAAACATATTAATATTTATGTCTGTTGGCTTGTATGTCTATGATCTGTACTCACTGCAGGTCTCATAATAAAGCACTCACCTATTACTATAGTTCGGTCTGAGCCAGACTAATATAACACAGACACCTGTAGTGGCGGAATTGATCCAGCTCGCCCTCTACTGGATGCCTTTATCAATCACATCATAACATAACATTGAACATTTACTGTAGATTCTACTATTTTCAAATAACATTATCACCTGTAACCATATTTTACAAGATTGTAGTCTGTCATTTATTATAAATATTTTTAAGAAATAAATGTTCTCATTTGTCATGAACTTGTGATACACCATTTTAATGATTTGACTGCATTATGTTTCAGACAGTGATTATTTTTATTAATAAGTAATCTGACACCCTCATATTTTTTGGTAATCTACTAATTTATTGGTTCAATTATATAGTCGATGGTATATTTTATTATATTAGTTTACAAATGTTGTAAAAAAAAAAGAAACGTCATTGGAAGTCCTGTGGACCCAACTGTCTTATAATTTACTCAAATTAAATTGTGCTATCGTAGGCTTCAACTAATAATATCGAAATTTATTTACCATTGCGTTATGAAAATTAGGTTGCCCAAAAGAATATAGTGCTCAGCTCAGCAATTTATTGAATTTAATTTCTTTTATATTATTTTTGCTAAACCGAACTAGATGAACTATAGTTGTTGAACACCACTTCCCAGAATCCTCGGTACAAAGCAGGAAGGTGACGTATCTGGGCTACGTGTCAGGAAGTTCTGTGGTCAACATGGCGGCGCAGCAGGGTGATGTTGATGAACTCTTCGATGTGAAAAATGCGTATTATATCGGCAGTTATCAACAATGCATTAACGAGGCTCAGAAGGTGAAGGTAGGTACCGGTACAATGTCATAAAGTGTATTATTGTGTCCATTTTGTTAGCTGCCTGGCTAGCAGCACATAGCGCTGCGCTTTGTGAGCAACTATGCTAAATATTTTAGCTGATACTTCTCCCCTGAATTAGCGTGGATTTATATTTGTTTTTCTCTTCATAAGCCGTCAGCGCCGGAGAAGGAGATTGAACGGGACATGTTTTTGTACAGAGCATACATTGCCCAGGTAAATCCCAGTGCAACTTTCTGAATTAGAATTATTATTATTAAAATTATTGGGAAGGTACTACACATTAATGTCGGTTTATTTCAGTAACAGATTGTGTATTGTGTTACAGAGGAAGTATGCCGTAGTCCTGGATGACATCAAGGGCAACTCTCCACCCGAACTTCAGGCTGTCAGGATGTTTGCGGAGTATCTGTCAAATGAAGGCAAAAGGTAAGAGCCCAAATATGAACCTTAGTTAGAAGTAAAAATAAACTGCAAGTCGAAGAAATAGGACTTGGAATGATCAAAATCAGATTTATTCACCAAGTAGGATTTTAGTGTGGTCTAGATGTCAATATAAACTGCTAAACACACACATAGATTTTTCTTGCTATGTATTAGTATTTTTTCTCTATTCTTATGTCCATAATGCATACTGTGTATGCGGATCAACAAATTCTATGAATTTTGTACATAGTGTTGTGTATTTTTATTTTTTTATAGCTTTTATTTTCTTTAGCTTTTCTTTTCTTTTTCTTTACTCTGTACGCTGCAGTAACAAGCAAATTTCCCCATTGTGGGATCAATAAATCATATCTTATCTTATATCTTATCTTATCTCAAACATACACATATATATGAACCCAATATACATTTAGTCTATTAGGACTATGAAACATTCCAACACACCCTCATTTGGCCAAACAATATGGGCATTTCACTAGTATCCATAAATACATATAACACTATTACTCAATTTCCACTTATTTTCTGAAGACCCCCAGGCTATTCACCACCGGCTTTGTAAATGGATGGTTCATATGAAAGTATTCAGATTAGTAGTTTTGCCTCTTGACAAGAAATATAGAAATTTACTGAATGGCAACTGTTGTCTTAAGTTAACTATGATCACTGCAATATATTTGCATGTAACAGAACATCTTGGAATACTACAATATTGTCAGTATATTTCCCTGCCATGGCCATTACACATGTAAATGCAAATAAAGTTGCAGAGTAGACTGCCCTTCCGAATGTCTCCTCATTAACTCAGTTCAAAGTCGTCATTGTCTGAACTGTTTTCCTGCTGCTGTTTTCTGTGCAGGGATGCAATTATTGCTGATCTAGACAAGAAGATGACGAAGAGTGTGGATGCCGCCAACACCACCTTCCTTCTTATGGCTGCTTCCATGTACTATCATGAGATGAACACTGATGCAGCTATCCGGACTCTACACCAAGGAGAAAGCCTGGAGTGGTAAAACTGGATCTGGATTTTACTTTATAAACTCTCAGAAAGTCTTTGTTCATGATCCAACCTGATTACAAGTGATTATACCAACAAAGAAATCCTTGACTTTTGGCAAGCTACACATTGCATTCAGACTACAGCAAATATAACAGAGCAGATTTGTTTGTTAAAAACTGGCAAAAAAATGACTATTGTGCATTATTTGTGCGAGCATAACAAACCTAAATCCCTTACAGAACCGTTGCCAGTCAAGTTGCTTTGTGGATAATGTAGGCACCAGTCTTTCAGAAGAGGCATGGGTGGAAAAAAATAGTACAGATCAATATCTATGTATGCTGAATTTGTATGTATTTTATTTTTTAATCCTGTCTGTCACCAGTCCAACAATGTTATTGGCTCAATGGTAAATCAGTGAAGGACTTGTTTAATAGTACTCTTATTTTGCTCAGTAAATTTGGGTCTTGGCTCCCGCATTTACTTTGCCTCATCATCAAATGACTGACCTAATCATTTCTTTATTTTTCAGCATGGCCATGACCATTCAAGTACTGCTGAGTCTGGATCGTGTTGACCTGGCTAGGTATGAAGTAGTTTAATGGGCTCATGCAAAATCAAAAACAACAAAAGATTTGCATTGCATTGTGGGGTCAGCTTTGTTATGGGTGCTGCATGGAAAGCATATTTCAAAGTCTTGATCTCTATAGTAAAAGGGGCTTTGCGTGCTGTGTCCTCTACTCATGATGCTGCATTGTCTTCATGACAGGAAAGAGCTGAAGAAGATGCAGGAGCAGGATGAAGATGCTACTCTAACCCAGCTAGCCACAGCCTGGGTTAATATTGCTGTGGTGAGGAACGCGGGTCAATTACATATAGATCAATTTGTGTAACATTACCAAGATACTATAGTTGATTTATGAATAAATGCTCTATCATGAATAATTTGTAAACTCTCCCTGCATGAATTGACCGATATCCAAATCCTCATGCCTCTGCTCTCTACTGTACTAAAGAAACTAATTTCCTATTCATGTCATTTTCACCATCTATGCTATATTGGGATTGAGTAAGATTGTAATAAATAAGCAGACAATTAAGCACAGAGCTATTTTAAACAAGGTAAAAGCACAGCAGGTTTTAGGTAGATTATGATTAATTTTAAAATTGCTCATGTTTCATACTAGAACTTCAAATTCAGCAGACACCCAAACACAGTTAAAAAAACATAAAATAAAAAAAGCATGCAGTGACTTCATCATTTTCACTGCTGATCTCTATTGTATATATTTATAAATGATATTTCTTCTTGCCAACATTTTATTGTGATGTGCGTGTGGCTCTAGGGTGGAGAGAAGCTCCAGGATGCCTATTACATTTTCCAGGAGATGTCGGACAAGTACTCATCGACACTGCTGCTTCTCAACGGGCAGGCGGCTTGTTACATGGCCCAGAACAAGTGGGAAGAGGCTGAGGGAGTTCTGCAGGAGGCACTTGACAAGGTTAGTTGACAATCATTCTTTGTTTTTTGACTCCATTGTTTTGTCTCTTCCCCTGTCACACATTAACTGACATACTAAGCTTATTGTGTTGGACATAACGGAACGGTTGTTCATTCATAAGAAGCTCTCAGTGGTTTGTTACTGAAACCGATTTTTAGATTCAGTTACACTTATCCTAAAATAGTGTGCACGAAATGCTATGTAGCCTGGATACAGTGCTACGCCGAGACATGACACACTATACAGATAGTTTCTTCTATATAATTATATTCAGTACTGATTGTTGTAATTTTTGTTGAATCGTTTTTTTGGTCTTTAGATATTGTATATTAAGTGAGTCTGAACTGCTGGCTGACAATCTGTATTCTATTATTCATGCAAATTGTTAATATTTCCCAAACAGACTTGATTAATTTTATGGTATATGTGTATTAGGGTGACTCTTTTGAATTCCAACTAGTGCAATTTTTAAAAAAGTTAGCTGCCTGCATTTAACAGTAGATGGCACCACTAACTGTTTTTCAGGCCAGACATTATCATAATAGGATAGGGGGTTGTATACTAATGATTTTCTTTTTCGTCTTTGAATTTTAATTGTTGAAATGAATTTACTCATGTGCTACATTGTATTTGTGAATATTACAAATATTTTATTGTTTGAAATATATCCCAGCTTCATGTTGCATTGATGACATACTGTGATGCTGCCAGTGGTAAAATTATTACAGTGATGGTTATCCATTGATGTTATGTCTCACTAAACAGAACAGAACATAACCTGAATGCAATGTGACTTTACATTAATGATCTCAGTCTTTAATTTGTCCAGGGGAAAACTTGAAACATGATTTCTATGGTGGTAAATGGAATAGATAAACTGATGTTACATGTAGATGTACTTTGAGAACAATACGCATTAATCTCTTATGACAGATGTTAGCAGCAGATTGGAGTACTGTTTAAAAGCTATGTGCACTAGTGTGTTTTCTGTAAATTATGAATGAGATTGGGTTATTCATCTCAGTAGGAGTCATGAACAGGGCTTAGCAGAATGTCCTTCACTTTTACTGTCTTTTCTTCATGTCTGTGTTTGTATTCTATTGTTTCAAATGTTTTCCTCACCGTTCTTTCTCTCTCCCCCCTTCCAGGACAGCAGCCACCCTGAGACCTTGATCAACCTCATAGTGCTAACTCAGCACCTGGGCAAAGCTCCCGAGGTGAGACTTTGGACCCAAAGATGTTAACTAGCCACGGCTTTAAGAGTTTCCTATAGATGGACTCGACCTTTAGTCGGAGAGGATTTGAGGAATCATTCTCCATTTCTTTGAGTGCAAATGCTCAACAGTGTCATCTGTGTTTGCTTTGATTAAACAGGGCAAATGCATTCATCCAAGCAATTGCTTAATTGCATTTATCTTCTGTGACGAAAGTTGTCATCGAAGCATATCTGCTGGTTTAGTGCAGTGAGTGAATCACACCCTGAACTCCAGAGTTCATTAGATAAAGACTCAATTATCTTACTTGGGTTTGATAGGATTGCAATAGAATGCTGACCCTTCACTCAAAGCAATCACTAAAAAGTTTCCAACTGATAACTACTGATTATCACATTTCACACAAGGTTAATAGGAATTACGTGAGCAGTTTTGTTAACAGATGTCATCCTCAGGTATAATAGGAAATTGTAACCTTTGAATGTAGAAAAGGTTGTTTTTTTAATTTTGAAAAAAAATCTGTCTTTTTATAAGATCTTCTTGTTCGTAGTGAAAAGCTGTTTAGAAGGATTTTCTGGTTGTTCATTTTGTCATGTTGGTTTCTAACATTTGTTTAAATCATTATCTTTTTTTCAGGTAACTAATCGGTACCTCTCTCAGCTGAAAGATGCTCACAAAGCCCATCCATTCCTCAAAGACTATTTAACCAAGGTAATATAATTAACTAGCTAATATCATGGTCTTCCTTGTGTCTAGATGAAAGTAGACTTGTCTAAATGCTGTTTAAAACATTGATCCATTACTTTCCTTGTTCCCCTAGAATATTACTGCTCCGTTTGTTTTTTCAACCATCAAATTAAAACAAACACAGTGAAGATCTAGGGGTGGCCAGGGCTATTCAGGTTCAGATCCACTCACAGTTGTTGACTGACTTGTAGTTCACAACCTTTACTTTGTTATAATTCAATTACCTGCTTTGGTTGTTTTGATGGAAGGATAGCAGGTGTTCTTGGAGCAAAGCCAATGCCTTTGTTACACATTGTGTAGTAATTACACAAGAGTGCTAATGTACATAAACAGGTTAAAACTGGGTTAGACCATTACCAAACAAATCATGTGATGCACAGCTGTTCCCGTGTCCCAACTTTTTTTTTTATCCCCTGGTGTCTAACTGTTTTCTCTGCTCTTTGTTTTCCTGCAGGAGAATGAATTTGACAGACTAGACATGCAGTACGCCCCCACCGCTACAGCATAAAACAGCTGTTTTTGTTTAAACAGCTCATCAATGTCCTTCATTTTAGCACCCTGAAGATAACGTTCTTTCTGTTTCTCTTTCTAACTGGTATACCTGTATCTGTTTTGATATTGTAGACTTATACTCAATGTTAAAATGAAACTCACGCTGTTTTTTAAACCAGTCCAGCGGCCATTATATTACATTGGGGTAGATAAAACATATTTGCCTCATCAACCATCTTAAATTAATGAGCATTGCTCCTATGGAAATCACCAGATTTGTATAATGTAAGCATTCCTTTAAAATGACAATAAATGTGTAATACTGTTTTTATGATGTGTGATTTTGTGAACTAAAATGAAGCTCTGCATACATGCACTATGAAATTGGACCTTACAAATGCAGCTATAAAACTGTTTGCCTTGTAGTGCAGTGGTAATGTTTTTGGAGTATCTGTATTATATTTCTAGTAACTTTTACTCCATTATATCACTGTGGCTCACAATCAATACTTGAATACATTTCATATCAGAAAATTACTTTTGGTACTGAAGTAGAAGTATGAATCTTTAACACTTTTCCTCAAGTAATTTCTAATAGGTGGGTTTAATCTTCTTTCTGATCAGGTATCTGTACTTTTACTCGAGTGTTGCGTTCAGGTGCTTCACACACGGTCGCTCTTGTGTAAAGTTGTCGTCAGCACTGCCTCTTTAAGCCCGTCCTTTAATCCTCAGACGGTTCAAACAGAAAGATAGCGGTCCTAATTACGTCACGCCCCCCTCGGCTTTTTTTCTCCTTCCTCCGTCTCATAAACGTTCGCCGCGTCCATCGCCTCCTCCACGTACCACCGGATTCCTACTGAAAGCAGAGCAGCGCCACTTGTCAAAGCGCAGCCTCGGACACGTTGACCAGTGCGGAGCAGCGACGGAGGAGAAGAGGCGTTTATTTAAAAAAAAAAAAAAAAAAAAAAAAGGAAGCTCTCAAACAGGATATTATTATTTATCCTTTCGTCTTCGCTGGAATAACTTTGTTTTCGCGTGAGTCTTGCCGGTTCGTCGCGGCTCTGTTCTAAGTTAACTGATGAAGCGGCAAAGCGACGTTATATAAGCCGAATAACGGACAGAGGAGATGAGCCCGTACGCGGCAGCATAGCGGCACTAAGTCTCGCATGTGCTGGTCGGTTTCGGCGCTGAGAGGCGACAGAGACCTGCGACCTCGTGGGCTAAATTGAATCTTTTGGTGTGTAGGTGTGTTTTCCATCACGTTTTTCATTAATTTATTCGGGCGGCTAGCTACCTTGGGATCCGCCGCTGCCAAATGCTGGCCCATTCACTGCTGCGTGCGTTTGATTTAAGCTAGGCGGCTAACCAGGACGCGCAGCTGCCGCCGAGGAGCCGTGTGCGTAGCGGAATGATGGTCAGAAGAAACCTCCAGACAGTCGCCGATGGCTCCGATTAACGGTCAAAACCCCATTAAATAATTGGCTCTTTTGATTTTTTAAATCCAGGCGCATAGCCAGCGTGTGTGGTCAGATCTGGTGGGCCTGGTCATAATTCATAAAACTGTCCTGAATGCGAAGAATGGGCCCATGCCTTAATTTGGAAAACAAAGAATTAGGCTACTGAGGAGGGTAAGCTGGTTAGATAAGCTTAATTTTGCGTTTTTAGGTGAGCTAGCAATCTTGTTGGCGGATTAGTCGCACGGTCTGGACTGTACAGCTCCTTGGAATCCTTGTGTCTCTTAATCGGAGTGATCCCCCCCCCGGATTCAGCTCTTTCTGCGCCGCACTACAATGGGCGGTCATACCGGGGGCACCGGGCCGGTGGAAGTGGAGCCCATGCCGGGATACTTGGACCTCATCAGCAGAGCCTCCACCGTCATGCTGGGCGCATGGAGAGACTGTAGCAATTGCGGTCTGGAGCTCTCCAAACGGACTCTCCTGGATAACGCGTACATTACCTGGGTCGAAATAGCCCTGTTCTTATTTTGCGCCTTTTTGTGGACGCAGATCAGGCGGGGGTTGACAGAAAGTCTGTTCAAGGTGGGTGACACACGATCACAACACATACTGATCCCTCAGGTGCCCAAGGTTTACATCCTTAATTAATGGGCTTAGTAGCTCATTCGTCTAATTAGAGCTCCTACACTGCAGAAATGTGGCCTCCAGTCTCTCAGGAGTTGTCCCTGAAGACACATGCTATGTGCAGCCAAACACAGAATAAATGAGGATCACTGAGTTTTAGCAGGGGAGAAGAAATATTGAACTCAGTTTAATGTTTTATGACATGAATTAAGCCAGAGGAAGCGAAACTATTCACCGCTGCTCAGGAATCTTTACTACGTTGTTGGACAATATTAACCTGACACACAGCCTGCTAAAAACACAGCTGGGAGATAGATACCACACACACATGTGCACAGAGTGTAAGGTTCTCATTGGTTCCTGTGACTTATTCAAGATGGTGGCCGCAGGTTAAAGTAGGGTAAGGAAGTGTGCCCATGTAATGCAGTCAGGCCTTTACATATATACAGTAATAATGTGTTTGTGGGTGTAGCAGGGATGCTGAAAATGAAGACCTCTATCTATAGATACAAATGATTTAATGTAACATTTTTAGTAGAGTTCCATTTGCACATACAGGCATGTATGAACATTTTTGGTGTTCTGAATCCTATTGAGTAGGATTCTATATGTCAGAGGTCAAAGGCCAAGTACGGTGTCATTAATAGTCACACAGCTCATAGGTTAATCATCACCTTTTTATTCTTCAACGATATTTTTTATGATTTAAAAACATGTTTATATTAATATATAAAATATGCTTGCTGTATACAGTCCAATTATAATTTTCCAGCAAATCTATTTGTAAGAGCCAATATAATCCTGAAGTATTTAGGGTTAGTGCTTTTAGGTACTTTTTTGGAAGAAAAGGGAGCAAAGTCCTCCTCTGTCTCTCTCTCTCTTTCTCTCTTTTCTCTCTACACCTATATCTATGTGTCACTCACTCATATCAGTATAATTTCTGATAAACCAATTCAGAAGTTATTTAATAAAAAAACAAATTAATGAAATAACCAAACAAACAGAATGTCTGTTATTCCCAATTCCAGTTAATCAGATACATGGCAAGTTAAATTGTAATGAAAAAAAATGAAGAAAACATTGTATAGGTGTAGTAATCATATATTGACATCAGTCTTGCTCATTGATTTGCAGAATTTTCTTGTACATTGCTTTTATATACAACATTGCTCATACACCTAGATATATAATTTAAAGATAATACTTTGGTTTAACTAACAAATAGTGACCCGTTGTATCAATAGCATCATATTGCCCAGTGATATTACTGTGAAACATCAAATTTGTGCTGTTACTGTTGAATAGAAAATGATGGCATATTCTAGGTACCTATTGTGCACTCATAAAACCGCATGAAAACAGCATCACAACATTGTTTCTTATCACAGCACATTACTCAAAGGCCATAATTTCAGGCTATGGCCAACCCCCAAGGCTTGTACATTTACTTCATCCACCCAGGTCCTGAGTACTTTCTACCCTGTTGGTTTTGCCCAGAGACAGGCTCCTCTCCACAGACTGCCTGGATGTAGCCTCGGCTCCCCTAATGCTGCCATCATCGTGGGTGGGGGTGGAGTATCTACACATGGTGGATGCTCTGATGATGATGCTGCGGCAGTACACTGTAGCTCAGGGCCCCGTGTGTGAAGCCAGATGTGGCCTGAGAATGCAAAGAATGAGGCCTGCTTTGTCTCCTTTTACATATAATATGTGTGTCTCTTCGTGACTCACAGACTCCTAAGGAACAGTAATGGAAGGTTTCCTAAAGATGATAGGAGATTTTGTATATAGGGTGAATCAGGAATAAGTCTTTGTGTCCTTGATTATATACTGCAGTACAGTGCTTACATTGAGGATGAAGAAGATTGATTCAGTGTTAGGTCAACCGTGATGAACTAGTATTGCGACTATACATCACAAAAGCTGAGACAGGCTGTCAGATGAGTACAACCATGTTATTTGAGATCTTAATTTAGTACAGCACAGCGTATGCTACTGAACTGAACCAAACAGGATGCTTTCTCATTTGTTTTGCCGGACATTAAGTAAACCACAGTGCATTTAATAACTGAGTAGTGATTAAATATGTGTTTTTTTTTCCTGTTTATTAATACACAATTGCAGTAAAGTGAGCTGGTGAGCCGTCATATGAGCACTCACATGACAATCATGAGTACCATTACTTTATTGGATTCATAACTCACAAGACCGTATGGACATTAATTGTTAGCTTAGACATCGTGTGAAAATGCAGAGCCTAGAGAATGAATATTCACCCTGTAAGCGTATTGGATTGATCATTCTGTTATGATCACTGACAACCTTTGAAAACACCATTTTGGACCACTGAATAGGACAGTATTTCAATATAGAGACTATATCAAGGACTGTTGAGTAGCAAATGTGTTTTTTGAATCAGTTTCTTTATCATTATCTAATTCAGGGGAACTACAATTATATTTCTGTTGCATATTTCGCTGGTAAATTTTAAGAATCCATCTGCCACAAGTGCTAGTAGATAAAAATAATTAGCTTCCTGTTTTGTTACTTACAGTACTCCCAGTCATGTTTGAAGAATGAAAGTTGACCCACTTCAAATCTTCATTTACTTGGGTCTGCATTTTCCACTCTACAGATTCCAATTATGAAAGCAGTCCAAGTGATACTAGCTGCTTTGACTGCATTATATGGCTGGCCTGCTGTACTCGGTGGGTGGCACCATGATGACAGCAGCTAAACCTTGTTAAAGTGAGATTCATTGTCTTCTAATATAGAACTCAGCCGTTGCCAAAAGCCTCTCTGCTAGATCTTCTGTAACAGATTCATTCAGCTGATTTAGGAAGATCCGTATTCACAGGAATCTAGCTGATTCATTTAAGGATTCAGCGTTTGGAGATTTGTGGTTGTAGGAGAATGAACCTGGTCCACAAACAAGGCCGTCCAAGAGCGGGGGAAATAAGGTCAAGATCATGCTTTGTCCAGCATATGGAGTGTTCTGTGTCTTTCTCTTTATGCTAACCAAGGCAAGGAAACCATGTTCCACATGGTACCATCGTTTCACGTGTCAGTGAGCATGCTGTTGAGTGAGGTAACGGGAGTGTGTTGGGGGTGGGGATGGCCCCTGTAGATGGTTTTGTGTGGTTGAGTGAGTATTTTTCATCACTCCTTACATCAGGTTTGATGCTGGAGTGTATGAGTTAACGGCACATTTTGAGGTTAAATTAAGTACAACTTGTTGAAAAGCCACTTGAGCTCCGGTGTTACATAAAGACACTGTGGTACATCATGATCTCCCGACTCATCCACTGGCACTACTGATGATCACAATTAAAAGTTTTAACAAAGGTAGATGTGCCTGTTAAGTGTTGATGTTGAAGTGGCATCTACCACAGCTTGGTTCTCCAACTCACTCCCTTTTGAAAGTGTTTACTTCTCTTTAGAATTACCAAATCAATATTTTTTCAGCAAATTATTATACCCTCAATTACTAAATTCAGACGTTCTAATAAATAAAGTTTGTTGTCCTCGAGCTGAGAATCAACCGATTCAGCTGCAATTTTGCTGGCTCAGGCACAGAGCACCCTGTTTCTACTAGATCCTCTAATACTAATTGCACTTTAGGAAATTATTTCTGTGGTATTGATCTGAAGACAGATACGACTTTGAATAAACAAAATGTTAAAAAGAAATGTTGTAGCACCTCTCTCTGTTATGAACTCAAGATGTCACATTTTGTCGCTTCTGCGTCACATCTCTAGTTTTGTTTTTTCCATAAATCAATGCTATTGGTCACTTTTTTTAACATCTGTTTGTGGCTTTTACAAATATTTAACTAATGAAAGCATTAAAACAGCTTGTGTTTTTTGTGTTGGCAAAAACTTTGTAGACCCACCCAGCCTCAATCTCAAATAAAGTCTCTGCAGCTGACACATGCAACTATCTGACTTGTAAAGACATAACAATTTTGACGATGCAGTATTCAAGCAACTATTTTAGAGTTTGTTTTGTTCATTTCCTGAAAAAGTAACGGTTTTGAACATTTAGAGGCTTTTCACCCAACAGCAACATTATACACAAGTGTAGAAGTGTCTGTTTTCCTTCCTCATTTTGAATGTCTTCACTGCAACGTTCATCAGCATGTTTAGATTTATTTTTTAATCTGCTTTATTCAAAAGGCTTTTCATCTGCTAGTTGTAATGAGTCGTGTGCTTTGCAGTATGTGCATGTGTGTGCTGCGTTTGTGACTTAGAAGTTACAGATACATACGGTATGTTTTGTGCAGTGAATGCATTTAGTGAGTAAAAGGGTGTAAGTGCAATTTATCGAAGTCAATTTGGCAAAGTAGTGTTTAGAAGAGGGGAGGACTTAAAAAAAAAAAGAACAATGATAAAGTGATATTACTGGCTTGAGAGAGGAAAGGTGGAAAAAGGAGATGGGGTTATCTGAGGTGGTTACTGAACAGAGAAGGAAGAGAGAGTAAAAAAAAAAAAGGGAAGGCACGGAGGGAAATGAAGTGGGTCGAGGGGCCGAGTCTGCTGACTCAGCATTCAGCAGCCAATCATTAATTCCACTGTACACACAGCCACACATGCACATTTGTTTGTAAAAGGACACACGCTCGCTCACAGAAAACATGCAACTTTTTTCCTGCTGCCCAACGTTCATATTCAGCAGTATCAGGGGATATTTGACAAAAATAGAAGAAGTACTTCTGTATATATGTATATGTACTAGTCCAGCGCCTGTAGAAGGTATGTATTCTGAGAAAGGTAAAAGCTTAAGTAGATTTTTCATCTTTGGCCAAGTGTCTTGGACTGTTAGGGTTAGGGTTAGGACTATGTCTTGGACATAGTTTTAATAGAAAAATTATCCATTGGCCGAGACATGGATATACATTAAGATAATAAAGTTACTGTAAGAAAAAGGCCTACAATTTATGTTGAAAGTTTACATGTGATCTAGTGCTGAGAAGCAACATGGGGAGGAACACGGTGATTTGGAGCTTTACACTGTAAAGAAAGCCACCTTCTGGTCACCCAGACAAACTTGTCTTTCAATTTTATTAATCAAATGAGTGGCACAGTGAATATAAAAAATATATCCTAGACCTAGGAATAATGATTTTTAATTGAATTTTTCTCCTTCAAACTTTGCTTTTGTCAAAAAACGCTCCATCTAATCAGCTAAAATGTTCAGCTGTGCGATCATACTTCCACAATGGGTTTCTAATCATCCATTAGCTTCTAATGTGATTAACAAACACAATGTACCATTAGAACACTGGAGTGATGCTTGCTGGAAATGAGCCTCTATACACATTTTTTCAAAGATTTGTTTGTTGCATAAACACCTTTACAGTATACAGTAGCCAGACAAAAAGTAACGTGAGAGAGAAAGGGGAAGACATGCAGCGAAGAACTACTCCTAGTTGGCAGCTTAAAGAAAAAGGCTTATATTGCAAGTGTTCTACACCATCACAGTATGCCAGGGATTTTTACGTTTAACGATAATGATGATGTTTTGAATATAAATTTTAAAAATTCCTAAAAAAAGATACACATCATGACTTGCTATATCCAGAAGCTGGACGGTAAAAGAGATATGTGATCCACAGACACACAGGACAGTCCTTGCTTTAATAGATAGATGTCTGTGTGTGTGTTTATGCATACAACTCATCAGATGAACAGCCTTTTAAATAAATGTGTATATATGTACATACTGCACATATATATTTATGTGAGTGTATGTAAATCATATGATTTTCGCAACATTGTGTATTATATCTTGATGCCAATTCTGAAAATGATACTATGGCAACAACCTAAAACATCACGAGAAGTAATGGAGTAATAGATTAGATTAGACATCTGACTTTAGCAGCTTGCAAGTTATGGTAAAGATCTTCTGCCAGTGTGAACTTGTGTTTGCATACAGAGATGTTGTTTTCACAGTGGTAAGTTCACTAAAAACCTGAAAGTTACAGATTTTCCTCAATTGCGTTGTCCAACTCTGATGGTGAAAAAAGTTTGCTGGTTGCAACAGAATAATGATGTTATCTATCACATTCTGACACTCTAAGAATTCCTTGAACAGGTCAGCATGTCTGGCATCAGGATGCTTTGCCAAGTTGGATGTGTCGGCTCCCTTTGTCTGTGTGGGTGTAAAACATCTTTTACGTTATCTGTGAAAGATGTCTGTAAGTGATGCCATATTTTGGTCCGTGCGTGGTCTGTGGAAGCACGGACGGTCGGTAAGATCACTTTTACTTGTAGATATGTCTCTTGTTCTGTCACTAGGCCAGTGGTTCTCAAATAAGGGGGCGCGAGGCTCTGTCAATCACGCTAGTAAGACGATTTTATGTCATTTTATTTTTCAGTATCATATCAGTATCATTTAATTAAGGATTTATTAAGGTTTTTTTTCAAAAAAGGAATTTCAGATGCACTTTAAATAGTTTAAATAGTTAATAAATCTATTCTTTGTTGTAAGTTGGTCCATATTTCTTCATTTTTTTATTATCTTATACGTTATAGTGTTTTGCAGAGGTACTTATAACAATCTTATAGACAAATAATACTATAGTCTATAGTCGCGCTCCATAGGGAGGGAATGACAGAAAATAACTGAGTAGCACTGCACTAGGCTGCAGCATGCATATCAGAGAGCGAAAAAAAACTACTTGTCACACCCACTTTCTTTGCAGGGAGTGGAAGCAGAATGAGTGTGAACTTGTTTGGATGCGTACTTCTCGAAAAAGCTACGAAATTGTGAGACAAGAGGCCGAGCCGCCGGCTTGTTATAAACGGGCCCGTTTTTGAACAGGCCCGTGTTTTCAAAGAGGCAGCGCATACCTAGCAGACAAACAAGGCAGGCAGTGGTCCAATCCTCTCAGCAGCAGCAGTTTATAACTGCTCTCATAAATGCCTCCCATATCCCTACTCACATACGTGCACACACACACACACATACACGTTGAAGCAGTCACGCAAGAGGAGTGCAGCAGGGTGCTAGCCAGCCTCTGCCTCATTGCAGAGATTCTCTCCCTGCATAGAAGGTGGTAACACCTGAACCCTGCTGCTGTTCTCAATGTGAAAGCAGCCAGAGGTCTGACAGGGTCCCACACCACAGAGCCCACATCACCTACTACTGAGCCCCTGCTCATTGTTGTACTTTAGAGCTGCAGAGAGAAACCTGATACTGGATTTGTGGTAAAGGGAAGTGCTATCCATTCAGTCAAAAGTGCCCACTCAGGTGAAACTTTCTTGTAATTTTGACACTGATTGGAAACAATTGTCCTGTGTGTTATTAGGCACACACTGTGATCTCTCCTCTCATGACTCAGCTGTCTAATCCATCCTCTTATAGCGTTTTAGATGAGAATCATTTTCACAATTACCTGACGTGTACCCCATTGACTTACATGCCTTAACATGCTGTATATTATAAATACAAAGCACCTAGCACTCAAAACTGTCAGGTCCATAACATGCAGCCAATCACAATCTGTCACGGCTGTAGACGTGGTTTACGAAATAATTAAAGCCAGATTTGATTCAGCTTATTTGTTCATATTCATATTATACATGCACATGTATTTGTGTGTTTAGATAATAAAAGGCCTACAGTAATGCCAGTGCTGCAGTATGTTTCTAACTTTGTGCTCATGGCTTTTTGCGCTTTTAGGGTTGGCTGACCTGCAGCCTGTAATGCACTCAGCATCAAGCTGGCCAGTTTTCATTTCCTATTGATTCATCTGGTGGCTTGTGGCATCAAGTTCAGATGCTGATTTCCATACAGATGCATTTAGATCCTCCACTGTTTGTGCATTATTAGGGCAGTTTGTCAAAATATATGTGCAGACTATTCTATCTATTAGCTTCTACCTCCTCAAAAGTGATTTAATACTTTTCTTTGTAACACAAGATAAACTAACCTTATCCAAACTAGACATTTGGATTTTGGGTTGTTCTTATGAAGATATAATCTTAAAATCTGTGAAGTTAGAATGGACGTTTTACCTACTTTGTAGACACCAGTCTATCTATTATTCAAGAAAATAATCTGCAAACTAAAAGAAACCGAAAGTGCTCATTGTAGTTGTTTCCCCATATCTTTTACCTTTCAGTCTGTTGTAGTTTATCTCTCACTATAGACAGTTTATATCAGACATACATCAACAGAATGTGATCTATTCAATATCATATTTTCACATGACATAATTACCAATGACTCCAGAGTTTCTTTAACACAAATCCCTACTGATCTACTGAGAAATTATCCAGAGGAGCAAACCGGGGGTGTGGTGTTGAATCAGCAAAAGCAGCCGTATCAACCATACAATACAGATCCATGAATCAGGCCTGTTTGCTGATGGGGGCAGTTGGACTCTTGCTGCTGGTCAACTGGAATGTGCTGTGCGGCCTTGACCGCTACAGAGCTGCTGTGGCCTGGGCGCTCTGTGTTTTTCCTCTTCCCCTCTCACTCTCTCTCTCCTGTCTCTGTGTCGCCTCCTCTTATGTCCTGATAGACAGAGTGGCCAGACTTTCATTAGACGAGAACATGTGACGTGAGAAGCCTGCGTATGATTCACACCTTGGTTGGAAACTTGTCAGAACAACCTCTAACCACTTCAAGATACCAGCGTGTTTCGCCAAAGGTCTGAACTAATGATGTGGCTGTTCAGACCCTATACATGTGGCAGGGGGAGACAAGGCAGAGAGATATATGAGCGTAGATAAGAGGGGAAACGCTACAGAAAGGCAACTGTCTCTCTCTGAAGGACTATATATGTGCATGAGAGGACACTGGTCAATGGAAAGCAAAGTGTTCACATCCTTTTTTGGGACATGTTTGAGTGTGTGTGTTTGTACTTTTGCTTATGTGTTCCATTCAGGTCCACAGGCTGCTGATAGTTAATTAATGCTTCTCTTTACTTTGGCTATGGGTGGAATTTTAGGAACATTCTTTGGATACAATTCTGCAGTTTCTCTCCCTTTCTCTTTCACATACTTCAGACACCCAGACAAAGTGGTGCAGTGGAAGACAACAGAACACCTGTATGGACTCACAAAAGGGTGTACTATCCTGTGCTAAATGTGAGAAGAATAGTTGCCTTCATTTTTACAGTTGTCTTTTTTTTCTTTCCTTCTTATCTGTTGTTCTCTGCACTCGCATATCTCTCTATCGCTCTGACTTGTAGCTCCACAACATGTGGTATTGGGTTAGAACACACAGAGCTAGTTAGTTCACATCTTTAGTTTCAGGCCTTCGGTGAAACTCATCTGGGAGTCATTACAGAGATTGTTCTTACAAGTCTCCAACCAATGTGTGAGTCAGACAGACCACACTGTCAGGTCAAAATTCAGAATACCCTGAAAGCATGCCATGTTTTGGTGAAGAATGACAAATATCTTCCAGTGGAGATTATTATGACTTTAAGGTTTGTTTGGTTTGTAGACCTCTTTTTAAGAGGCGCTGATCAGCCACAGTATATATAGAGAGACTTTAAAGTCTGGGAAAGACAAGTGAAGGTAACCTGACCTAAATCTAAAACCATGCATGAGCCATATTGGCCTTCATTAGGTGAAGTTATACCACACACCCCAGTGTCCTCCATATTCGTGCTATGATCCAAATCTTAACAAGTAAAATAATCTTGACACACACAAACAACACGAACAGTGATAATTTTTACTTTTAAAATGTTTTCCAATCTATATATATTTTTCATAATGGTATCCCTGATGCTGCTGTAACATGTGAATTTATTCATTTTACTCAATTTATATTATGTTATCTTAGTCAATACCATGATTGTTATGATTGTTTATTCGAAATATTTATGATTGTATTTTAATTGTATTCCATAATATATGATTTAATGACTAGAATAAACCAAACCTTATATGCATTTTTTTTCATTTTATTATTCAGGGCCATATGACGATGAGCTGCATGACAATTTTTTAAGGTGCAATGTGTAAGAACTGGCTGTCTGATCCAAACAAGTAGGGGCATTGTGTGCATGTGTATGTGTGTGTGTGTGTGTGAGCTTTACTCACTGAAATTGGCTTAACACACATCAATGTAGCGTTAAGCTTACGGTTAACAGTGAGTCTGTTCTATGATGTTATCAAGATATTAAAATGCTATGAAGACATTAGAGCCGGAGGTAAATCACCATGGGATCAGCTGTTCTTCCCAGACAGCAGCTACTGCAGCAGCGTTTGCTGACATGTCAGGGCAACGCTCATAATAGGCGTTATTTGGATAAACTCTGTCTTGAAACAGCAAGTTTCTCTTGCTGTAATAATTCATCCTCTTGATGCCAGCCATTAAAAGATCCCTTCACAATTCACCTAACAATCTATGTGATGTGGCCAACTCCTGCCTATGCAAACATGTAGTTCATTTGAAGCTTATATGTAGCTTTAGCTGCCCAAATTTGTCAAATCAATCACATATCTTTCAAGGTTTGTCTTTTAGTACCAAATCCCTCTTTCTATTTTTACTACGCTTTGATCACAACTTAACAGGCAAACAAAAAGGGGAAGGTATGATTAACTCAGACAGCTGGAGCCCCATATAAGCTTCAGATAAATTTTTAAATGTATTTTTTTTCACAAAATGACAGATTTTAGTAGCCAGTGCCAGTAGCTGATGAATAATTTTTATTATTCATTGCACATTGGGGCACCTTCCTTTTGTTTCAAGCCATACTTGAGAAATTGCAAACCTATCATTTGACATACTCCCATTTGATGCCCCATTTGTATTAAAAAATGAGTCAGTATCATTGTGTCAGTTTGAATTCTGTGTGTGTGTGTGTGTGTGTGTTTTAAGATAACCTTTGATTATCTGCATAAGATGAACACGGAGAGCTCATGACTGGCCCATTAAAGACAATACAGTCATTCACATACACACAGTCCTCATTATCTCTGCCTTGCCAACGGGATAGATTCTGCATTATGAATGACAGCCATATGTCTTTTCTGGCTTTTAGTTTAGACAGGGAGCAGCTTGGGTGAATAGTTGAACACTTAGTAGAGGCTGAACCTTTATCTTGGTCCATCTTGTATTCCTCCACTCTCTTTGGGTTGCTTTGGATTCGAAATGTAATAAGCATGTTGATTATGAATCTGTAACATTAACACTGATGTAATGAAACACTGATTATATACTGTACCCAGAAGTATGGCATCATCAAACACAAAAAAAGCCATATGATCACACATCACAAGCTTGAGACTCCCTGCTCGTAGTGAGCGTACAACTGAGCCAAAAAAATAAAGAGCTCACTGTATTCCACTTTATTTCCTACGATGCCGGCTGCACTAGACTATTTCTGTTGTGTGTTGGAATCAGCTCAACTGACCGGTGTAGGAAAATAATGTCTTGGGTCATATTCAGGCAAAGCATTGGGTGACGATGCTCATGATACATGGAAAATGGTTCAAGGCGATGTGGCCTAGAAATAGGCAATGTCTAAAACAATTTTGTATAATACGTTTTCCAACAAATCTGAATCCGAGGAATTTATGTCTATTTTGGTCGTCAGTGCTGTTTTTTTGATTAGTTAGAAACATATAGTTTTCATGAAATATAAATGAGCCATATAAACTGCCCAGCTAGGGTCCTCATCTCGATGTCATGTAGCGTTAGCTGTAATGTGTACTGCAGCCCACTTAACATTCTGGCACTTTTACTGAGAAACCTACAATAACATGATACGTGTGTAAAGAAACAATAGAAGATAAAGCAATACTCTAAACCAATGCAACTGGAGTTCTATCATATATGAGAAGGCACTGGTGACATTATTACGTGTGGTCATCTCACAGACTTGTCTCTGTTTTTTCCTAGGACTCTGTGGTAAAATGTGCAACTGCAACGCCATAAGCAAATCTATATGTCCACTATTGTATTGTCATCCTAATAAAACAAGACAGGATAATCCCCTGCAAAGCGAGTGGACAAGGTTGCTAATCTGTGATGTAATTAGGAAACGTGCACATGCTGCCTCACAAAGTTGTAATTGTAGTAGTGTATGTTTGAGCTTAATCCTGTGAAATACTTTGCTGTGGAGCCCAGGCTTGTTTACTTTGATGCTGCAGAAGTTCATTTGAGCATCTAGGGTTTAATTTGCCCTCTGGGACTGAGTAATAGGGTACACCTCCTCCTGACAGATGCACCCAGCACCTGTCTCTCTCTCACTTTCTCTCCCTTTCTCTTTCTCTTTCGCTCCACCAGGGAGAAGTTGTTCCGAGTACCTGGCACTTTTTTTGTTATCACCTCTGTCGAGTTGATTCTATATGGCGATGTGAAAACAGTGCATCACTCTGTATGTTTTACATGACACTCAACAAAATCAAATTATTGTGTTAATTTTACTATAGTTGGATTTTTAAAATGCATGTACTGTATGCACCTTAGTCAGTCTGATTGAAATTGTTTTGACTTCTCATAGTCAAATTAACACATCTAGATAATGCGTTTGTAATTTCTCCAGTATATGCTATATATATACATGTATATGTGTTGAAGCTCAAGAAAGATGGGTATAGCGCCACCTATCATACCAATGTATGATGTGCTTGGGCCAAAAATTACATTTTCTCTCTGGCATGTATACTCGGACAATTGCACTTGTCCAACTTAGGAGCATATTCTAACAATAAACATCAAATTTCATCGGATGTAGGATTTGTTTTTTCGTCAGTCTTGCTGCTTTCAACCTCTTCTGGGGCAAAAAGTGCCTCAGAGCTGTGACAAACAGCCATGTAACAAGAATCAAGAACACTGCCTTGGAAAATCCAGAAATGTACCTGGTACCAAAAGCGAGTACAGTTAAGCTGAACTGGTAACTATGTAGTGGAATTCTTACATATATGTTAGAGCAATTAATTTGCACGCCACCGTGCAAATGGCTGAAAGGCTACAAAATCAAACCTTGCGGTATTTGAATATATTGAATGTATGCAGGAACTGAAACCTCTGCAGGTTTAATTTTAAAAATAGGTTGCCAGTGCAGTGAAGCATGCACATGAGTGGTATTTACATTACCAGACAACTTTTTTAAACATTTAAATACCAAAAAGCTGTTAGTGAAGGACATTAATTCAAATAACCAAATTCGTTCTGTTTTTCAGGACCTGCATATCATGAGTAGTCCTACTCTTTATCTGTTATGGTCAGTTCGCCACAATGATGCAAAGTCAACAGAGTCAAATGTTTCAGGGGGTGTGTTTTTTTCCCCATGCTTCATGGTTACTACAGTAGGTGGGTCAACAGTGCCTGTCCAGTCACATACTTTTGTGCAAATTAGTTTGCTCAGCAGCAGCCGTGCCTCAGCTTATCATGTGGGTTCTCTCCGTGTTCACCGGCTTCCTCCCTAAAACACGCTGTAGTTTATTGTGTGTGTGTGTGTGTGTGTGTGTGTGTGTGTGTGTGTGTGTGTGTGTGTGTGTGTGTGTGTGCCCCACGATAGGCCACTTGTCTGGGGGGTGTTCCTGCCTCTCGCCTTCTTGGTGAACCAGCATTGCAACAATATTGATATAGAATGACAAAAAGAGCAACATGCTCCTGTATTAAATTAGCTATCTATCATCCAGAGGTGTCCAATATATTCTGTAGACCTTACGGCCCTTTATCTCCCGAGGACCTCATGTTTAAAGCTCATTTCTCAAAAGGAACTTCCGCTTTCTGTCCATGCAACCTTGACTACCACACATTAGAGAGCAGTAGCATTTCACCGAGCAGAAAATGGCAGACTGACCGAATTGTGCATAAAAAAGTAACTGTGTACGCATACATGTGTGCAATGTTCGTTCTAGTGTGCACTCACAACAATTCTTCTCATTTTTTTTTTTACTTTTTTTGTATTTTTTTGCCTTTATATAATAGCAGACTTACTTTGTAGAGTTAAGACAGGAAACCAGAGAATAAGGGGTCAGGGTATTGATGTGCAAAAAAGACAAAAAAGTCCTTGGCAGGATGTCTGGTGCCCACATTTTTTAACACTTCTTGATGTGATTGTCACACTTAATGACTGCGATCACCTCCATGGCCGCTGCAGTCTCACAGCCACACTGACCTACAGTGTTATGGACATGGGCACAGAGCCACCACCTGCAATCACCTGAGCTTACTGCCCAACCATCCATCCTGCTTATCCTGGGCAAGGTTGTGAAGGCCTAAAGCCAGTCCCAGCACACGTCGGACAGGTCGTCCAAGTGACACAATACTTCCAAAAGGCCAGTGTAATATTCTCACTGTTGTTTCACCTTTAACTCCACACCCACATCACTGTTGCTTTTATAGTACAGATATCAGCCTCACAGTTGTTTTAAGCTGCTGATAGTGAAACGACTTCCTTGTGGTTGCTTCATATTAAAAGTGTACCACTGGTGAACTATCAACTAGAATACTTGTGACTGCTAATAACAGTAGTATGGTTTCAGACCTCCTAATTGCTGCGTACATCGTAGATTTGTTCAAGCGATGTGACAGACGTGTCCATTCATGTGACCATTCAGAGCTTGGTTGGCAAGAATGGAAAGGATACAATATTTTTTTCTGCATAGTTGTGTAACTACATTGTCACATCCGTTAAAAAAAAATTTAACAAAAAGGCAACACCTAAATATGACAAGTATATATGAGCTTAAAACAGCTGTACAAGTGATTTAGTTAACTGCTTCCTGTCAGACCCGTGGGACTGAAATGTTACTTTCTCCCAATTGTTTACAGCAAAACAAAATCACCCATGTCTCCCCTTCCTTAGATACATTGGTTAAAATAAACAAAAGATCAGGCTGGAAAAACCCTATCATGTGTTTAGTATGGTTTAGGTAGAATAGATAGAATAGATTTACTTTGAAGGGGATGTTTTAAGCAGCGAAGAAAAAGGCTCAATGAGATCAAAAGGTTCCTAATCACCAGATCAAAAGGTTCTTAAAGCACCAGATAGATCGTGAAGATACTTAAACTCATGTTGTATGAAATTTCTTATGTAGGTTATATATATATATATATATATATATATATATTAGTATAATAATCCAATTATTCATTGGAGTTTGCAAATCCTATTTACTTCCACTGTGGGAAAGGACGGAAAGGGGGAATTTGTGCTAGAATTTGGTTAATCAGTGACAATTATTGCAAAGAATGTCTGACTCAATGTGAGATGCAAGTGAGATGGAGCTAAAGGAATGAAAGAGTGAGTGAAAGGGTGAGCCATACTGAACAGATCTCCACATGAACAAATGAAACATCCCAGTTGGCCCAGTTTATCTTATGCAACAGGCCAGTGGAGTCCTTTCACCCTCTTTACTCTCATCACTTGTTTCTAGGAAGGGCAGAGGGGGGGAGAAACTGAGAACGTTTAGAGAGTGGAGGGTAAAAGTGAGAAATGGGGTGCAGCTGCATATCAGCAGGGAGTGAGAGGAAAGAGGCAAAGGAAGGACGAGGACAGACAGGAGTAGAAGAGACGGAGAGCGTTTTCAGCCACATTGTCGAGCTTTGGCAGAATCTCTGCATGGTTGCTAAGGCAACCGCTTGTTTGTCATCAAGTCCCTTTCACATTGACTCTTTTCCTTTCATACGCAGTCTGGCTCTGTAATTTCTCAGTTTCCTTTCCGTTTCCTCTCCTGCTTCTGTTTTCATGCTGCCTCTTTTGCCGATCGAGGCAGAAGTGAACATTGAAATGAAAGCTGGGGAGGCCTAGACAATGAGTTCAGCCAGAGTCTGTCTGTCAGACAGAGGGAGAGAGGAAGAGAGAGAGAGACGGGTTGAATGGTAGTAGGTCCCAGCTGAGTGTAATTCAAGGCTCTGTCATCTATCCGGCAGAGGACGAGTGGATTATCTCAATATCCTTGACCCACTGACTCTAAACCCTGACTCTGTAGGCTGGCACAGAACATTTAAAGGGTGTATGGATAGAAGTGGGTGGTTAGGACCCTGTGAAGTAGTAGGCTGGTGGCACACAGATAACAGGATGTTATATAAGCTCTCAGAATCTGCACTGGAAAGATTTTATTCCCACTGTATGGTTTGGGGGGTTATTGGGGTAATTCTACTCTGGTCTACCTACCTACTTCTTACAGACTTGATAGATAGTTTTAACTCTAAAATGCCTTCTGAAACACTGTTAAACCAAATGTAGGAAAAAAAAGATCATTTTTTTTGTTTCTCCTAACTCGGTCATTTTGGAGCTACTTTTAGCCTTGAGATATTTTGTGATTACAGCACTGGTGATTGGTGTTTTAGATACAGATTGAGTGATAGATCCACAAGTTCAAAAGCTCATCATGTCAAAACAACGCACAGTGGTTTATGATTACATATTGGGATCTATATATAGAGTTTATGACTTTTCAAGGTTGCCCTTTATTACAACTCATTTTTACAACTCTACAAGATTATTGTCATCACAGCTGAAATGTTCATGTCACAAAGTCATCTGCCCAGAATGTATGCTTGTACCTGCTCTGCTTTTTGGTGGTGCAATGCAGTTGTCTCATTGAAATGAATGAGGGGCCTGCGTTGTTCAAACATTGTGAATGTTATTCTGAACAGGTAAAGATTCATTTTCATTCAATAGCTAGGTTTAACAGTCTCTATAACCATGGGGCAACTTGGTCAGCTTTTATGAGTGTGCATTGGCTATACATTGTGTATCAAGATAAACGTAGGTTGGCACCATGTATTCCATTTGGAGGCAGGACCTTCCTAATAAGGCAGGGCAGTCCAATCCTGTTCCAGGAGGGTTGGTATGGGTGCAGGTTTTTGTTCCACTCAAGCAGTTACACACCTGATTCTAGTAAATTAGCCACTAGAGCGCCTGCTTCAATAGTAGAATCAGGTGAGTTTTTGTTTGGCTTGGAACAAAAGCCTGCAGCACCTACACCGGGTGGGTTATGCCCCTGTATTAAGGAGCATGGGGTGTTTCTTTTAAAGCTCCACCCACTACCATGGGCTAACTGAAGCTACAAGCTAGTGTAGCACTAAACATACTGAAATATTGCATCAATATTCAGTCTCAGTGCAAGTACATCAAATCTATTATCTTTGTATATCCTAATATTAGAGCAATACTTTCCAAAATGGCCATCAGAAAACCAATTTGAGACTAGAATCACTTGTCGTAAAAGTATAATGAATGAATGAAGTTAACAGTTTTTGAAGGGATTGTTTTGGGAGGAGTCTATTGGAGCCAGGGGTTTGTCGGGGCCAGCATCTAGTGACAGTCAGTGGTATTGCACTTAAAGGTACTTCCTCATTTCAATCCGTGGTTGTAGCCACTTGGTGTATGTCAGTGTTTTTGTATGTGTGTGTGGGGGGGGGGTGATGTGGTGGGGATGGCGGGGGGGATTATGCTGTGTGCTGACAGCTGGCTTCTATAAATAAATGTTGCAAGCAGGGGGGGAGACACAGGGGTTCGAGAGAGAGCACGAACCAAGGAAGAGCAAGCGAAAAAGGGAGGGTGGAAGGCGGGGGTGACAGAGGGAGGATGGAAGAGCTAATCAAGCAACACTGATACAGATGGACTGAGAAACTTAACGTAATGCGGCGAGTGCCGGTGTTGAGTAAGTCATGATTTACCAAACACAAGCCACAACTAATTAGCAGCGGCAAGCGTGATCATGTGCCACGTGCCCAACACACGCACACACACACACACACACACACACGCACTGTCTATAAATGTGTCACGACCTGTTCCATTTTATCTCACATCAGTGCTGCCCTGTCAGCTTCCTTCCCTGTCTTGTTTTGACTCTTGTGTGTGACGCAGGAACTGCATCAGATCCAGAAAACTGCAGAAAGAAGCAGGGAAAAAGGAGAAGGGAGGGAGGGGAATGAAAGTTTGGTCAGAGACAAGAGATAGAAGACAGACTGGTGCCATGTTTTCCTCACACGGGCAGGAGAAGTATCAAACAGAAACCCTTATGTGAATTCCTGTGAAAGTGGCTTTCTAAGACCACATGGTTTACATTTAGCTGTAGAAACACTTCCACCATTCATTTGTCATGTAATCAGAGCCTTGACGGATCATGTCCTGTGGACCAGTGTCTTGGTAACAACTGATTGTGATGTCCTGTATCACTGACACAGGCTTTTTTCACTTTCCTGCCTCCGGTTACAGTTTCAATGCTCTCCAAAGTGGTCTTGTGTGTACTAAACGTGTGTATGGCATTATGTTTATGAGGCGGCCAGCTGGGTCTGGTTTCCTGTCTTGGCACAGCCACGAAACACTGAACACCTGCCTGTCTCGCTGCTGGATTAGCCAACGCGCCTGTCTTACCGATCTCTCCTGTCTATCCGCCTTCATGTCCATGTCCATATGTGTGTTTTTTACGTTTCCCTGCAGCAGGAATTTATTACGAGCATCAGTTCCTCAACGTGACTTCGTTTGAATTCTTGGACGTGTTTCCTTCTTTTTCCTTTTGCATTCGTTCAAGAAGGAGGGGGGGGCAGTAAGATTAGGGAGGGGACGGGGGGAAATAGCGTCGGCCTACAAGTGTGTGGGCGGGGCGGCGTTATCGCGCTGTATGAGTGTGTCAGGAGGCTTCTTCCCCCCCGACTTCCTCTATTTCTTCTTGCATAGCAGACCATACGCAGACTTGTGAAAGACATTTCTGTGACCAGTCACATGCTCGTAGTGGAGCTGACGGCGGTGCGTGCGTATATGTGTCACAGGAGGATGTCCACGTTTCCATGTGTCCAAGTGTACACGTTAGTTGTTTAAATGTAGGTTAATGTTCAGCTAGAAACTACAACTGCATTGTCTGCAGTCATCTAAACAACATCCGTACACTGTTTGTAGCACTGGCTGTAGGCCAGTAGTGGCTCGTCTTTCATTTTATCGACAAATCTATGTAAATAATAATTATCTAAACACAGTATGTTGTAATTTTTTAGTTTTCATTTTGTGAGTAGCAATCTTCTTCTTTTATGTAAATACTGCCATGTCAACTTTTCTTGTTTAGTTTGCATGGTCTATTGGATGTTTTTGCTGTTTCACTGCTTATAACAAAACACAATGTCGACCTGCTACCCCTTATTCGGTTGTGGTTTTCTGTGAGCAGTGTTTATTAGTTGAGAAAAATGTGGGTCTACCTCGAGTTGGTGCAACAGTTACAACCTCGTCCAGAAACATCTGTGGTCCAACAGCCAACATTTCTCTCTCATTGTTTCTGGTCTGATAAACCGAAACAAGGTCAAAACCCAGTATATGTCTGGATGGCTGTGTGACATGTTGGGAGCTGTAGGCTTGTTTAATGTAGGATTTAATGAATGTTGTTCAATGCTGGAAAATGTGGATTGTTGAAATATATTCAACTGAAAATCACAGAAGACATTATCACATATACACACAGGATGGACACATGCTTGTAACGTTTCCACCATATAATAACAAAAAGATAATATGTCTCCTATATTAGGAATGTACATGATCAGTATTGTGATAAGAATAGAATGCCAGTGCATCATTTACAGTACTATGCCCATTTTTGAAGCAAGAAGTCTGGATTTTCTCTATAAAATCTTCATGTAGAATTTTTTATATATATATATATATATTTATTTATTTATAAATCTTTTTCAGTTAAAGCGCTTTTTTTGTATAGTGGGCAGTTCAAGTGGCCTACATAGTGCTCAAGCAGCCCACATAGTGACCGTCCCACTGGGATTCCTCCCATGCCCCAGATGGCCAGCCCCGCTCTGCCCTGGGACGATGATGCTGGATATCGACTGGCCGGGTATCTTAGGAGACCAGTGGAAACTTTCAAACAGTCGTTATTTAGATAAACCGACCGCATTCTGGGACTCTGGATGGTGACTTTGTCATCTGAAAAAAAAATTAAAACCTAATAGAGTGACTGCACCATTTGGTGCCAAATGCATTCTGGCGTATTTGGCTGTACCAGGCTTCGTCTGACTTCAGATAAACAAATGTGTACACTGCCCTTCAAAAGTTTGGGGTCACCCTGACAATGTTGTGTTTTTCATTAAAAGTCACTTCTTTTATTTATCAAATGGGTTGCAAACTGAATAGCAAATATTTTGAAAACACATTGTTAAGCTTAGAAATAATTACTTTTATTTGAAATAATTTTGGGCGACACGGTGGAGCAGTGGGTAGCACTGTTGCCTCACAGCAAGAAGGTCGCAGGTTCAAGACCGCCTTGGGGCCTGGGTCTGGGACCTTTCTGTGTGGAGTTTGCATGTTCTCCCCGTGTCTGCGTGGGTTTTCACCGGGTACTCCGGTTTCCTCCCACAATACAAAACATGCTCAGGTTAATTGGCAAATCTAAATTGCCCATAGGTGTGAGTGTGTGTGTGAATGGTGTGTGAATGGTGTGTGTGCCCCACGATTGGCTGGCGACCATCTGGGGTGTATCCCTGCCTCTCGCCATAAAATGCGCTGGGATAGGCTCCAGCAGACCCCTGCGACCCTGAAAAGGAATAAGCGGGATAGAAAATGGATGGATGGATGGATGAAATAATTTTCTCCAACCTTCTAATGCAATTAACAAACACAATGTACCATTACAATGCTGGAGTAATGGTTGCTTAAAATGTGCCTTTACACATGTATGTAGATATTGCATTAAAACCTTTGCAGCTGGAATAGTCATTCACCCAATTAACAGTGTTAGCCAGTCATTTTCTATTCCTCATTAGGGTCACAGAGGTCTGCTGGAGCCAATCCCAGCACATTACAGGGGAGAGGCTGGGGTAAAACCCTCTGAACAGCAGTGTAGCTCCATCCCTCAGTCAGTCAGTGACGGACAATCCTGTAGCTGTCCGTTGGCAAAGAAGCGACGTGGTTTAAGACTTTGCAGTGAAACCGGTTTTCTCAAAACAAAAGTTATTCTCCAGAAAACACCCAAAACAAGCTAATGATTTCATCTGGAGCTCACAAGCCACAACAGTGCACAAACAGACGGTCACCATATGTGTCATGGGTTGTTTTGCTTCGCCACAAATACTGAAATGGCGCCTTGTGTTGAATTTACAATACAGCGCAGGACAATTTAAACAGATCAGTCACTGTGTCAAAAGGCCGCTCAGCAGTTCAAACAGCCACAGCCCCGCAGAAACGGTCAAATAAACGCTGTGTGACTTCCTTTAGACTGACTTGTTTTTCTGCTCTGTCCCTTTTGCAGCCTCTTGCACGGTGGTGCAGGCTGCTGCCCAAAGATGCTGCCAAGATGCCAGAGAGCGCGTGGAAGCTGGTCTTCTACACCATGTCGTGGTGCTACAGCACACACCTGCTCTTCTTCAGCTCCTACTCCTTTTTCCATGACCCGCCCTCTGTCTTCTACAGTAAGACGCACAGAGAACACGCCGAGAACACAATGTCTTCTTAAAAGTTCACACATTTACAATTCATGCACTCTTCCTCTTTTTGTTAATTGAATCCCTTCACTCTGCTCCACATCGCATTCAAATAAACCTATGGTTAAAGTCTCTGAACATTTAATATGTTTGATTCAAATTTAATTAGTGAATTCTTTTAAGTCCTTTTTTTTAATAGTGAGCCAGTCTCTTACCTCACCTCCTGGGGTAGATAAGAAGCTGAAGGCGCTGAAGTAATTTTAATCTAATGAAGGAGCAGGCAACATGGCTGAATCCTATTATAGACTGTGGGGTAAAATATATATATATATATATATATATATATATATGATATATTTATAAAAATCTGCCCACCATCACAGCATACAAGATAGGCTTTGCTGTGTTCTGAGCCCTTCTTAGTTATTATATCATTAGTGATCGTTAAAAAAAGACAATTATAGGACGACAAGTGATAGACAACTGAGAGCAAGGGTTTATGATGACATTTAAAAAAAAAAAAAAAAACAATTAGCTGCATAATTGTACCTAATGGAGAACGGTGTCGTGATTGGATGCTTGTATGAGGACTATCACTGCAGTGCTAATGGAGGATAGATGTGCATTGGGGATTCCACTCATAATCCAGCGATGTCTCTTATGGGCTCTTGGCTTTCTCCATCAGACACGGAAGTTGTCTCAGTCGTCCTGAGTGGAGATCGGAAAAGCTGGATGACAGCGCCAGGTCCATCTTTAATAGCTGCGTCACTTCTAATGCCCGTCAGCCGGAGACGTGTAGAAGCAGGCTAAAGCCGCTGGACTGTTGGAAAGAGAAAGTGTGGAGAGAAAAAGAGAAGTTGACAAATGTAAAATTTAGAAAAAATTCTAAGTATGCATATCTTGGAGAGAATATTAAAAAAAATATTACAGAATCCAGGGGGAGAAAAAAAAAGGACTCCAGTTCCCATGCTCCCACTTGGCAGCCCTTCAGCTGTGCTCCATCTAGCAGCGTTCTTCTCAATGTTTAATGACGGAAGGTCCAATCAATAAACATTACACAAGTCCCAAGCGTAACCCCATCCCACCAGAGACAACCCTCACTCAAACAGCGCAGGAGAAAGTTTCCGTCCACCATCTGATCGGTTTCAGAGACACAAGCCACCAGGAGCCTTAACGTACACGCGGCCTGTTGTGCCGGCAGTGCTTAAGAAACCGCTTTAATTCTCAGGAGGTTAAACCTGATCTCTCCAGCCTCCTCCCATACTAACTGCCCCGACTGACCCGTCACATCTGGTATGTCCACAGGAAGTCTCTGTATATAGCTCAGTATCTAAGGATATTGGTCATACAGTATTTGTGTCCAAATTTAGATATATATAGAGAGCATACTTATAGTGGAGCACGTTGGTTCAATGTATTTAAATTAAAGATAGATTCAGTTAAAGTTTTAGGTAAAAGGCTTGTTCAGAAGACTTAAGCTCACACAAAGAGTATAATATTATTATGGGGTCCAACAATCAAGATGCAACAATCAAAGAGTGTGTGTATTTGACAGTGTGATATCGGCCACTAGAAACAACAAGAAAAAAAAAAGGGCAAAAATGCATATATTGATTGTGAATTATAGTGATCAGATGGGGCCAGGGAATTTTACAGATACTTCCATGAAGAGTTTTGAGATAGTGAGACTTTAGGGTCTTTGAGTTCTGTCTGTTGGAATTCGATAATGTTGTTGCAGTGCCACCTAGTGACAACATGGGATCATTTTACTCATGGCTGTTTATGTGAAGTAGACCACGGCTAAAACATATTGTTTAGACGCCAGGCTCGTCCCCATATTTCAAACCAACTTCAGTGACGTTTTTACAAACGTTATCCAAAAGCTGAAAATGAGTTGATTTACACAAATCTAATTTGAAACAGAATATGGCATCATTGCCTGTAAAAAATATATTTTTCTAAAATATAGCCTGACTAATGCTGAATTTTGTAAAGAAATTTTCCCATAAACACATTATATTTAAACCAAATCTAAGATGCCTTAAATGAAACGGATGCAAACTAAGAGCAATGGACAAACTGTGTAATGAAGACACTGTTTATAAGTGACCTCAGACCTAATTCGGCCTTTTTATCCTCCAGTGTATCACTACTTATAGGTTAGGACTGGATGATTAAAAGAAATATGTCCTCAATGATCATTTTTATATCATTATCTCATTTTCATTTAGAAACATATTGGAATTAATTTTGATTTGTGTGGACATCACACAATAAATAAATGACTGTAGCACTGTGCTGTAGAGATGAGGGGGATAAGTGTTGTAGTGTGCATGGAGAGGTGCTGCTCAGTGTGATTGCGACGGAAATGGGAATTACCTTAAAATACCGCATAATAGCCTGGCTGTTTGTTTGCTTCCATCACGTCACAGACCAGCAGTTTATTTGAGAGCGGGCAGCAGACAGGCGATTAATCATTTATTAATGGGCTACTTTTCCTGAAAAAGTCGTGCTCAGCAAAACTGAAGAAATGGTAGTTTACTCAAATCCTTTATCAAACCAACATGACCCCCATATAACGTACAATTTTCAAAAGTCAGATTACAGTACTGTAATTAAGCATCCTATTCTTTTAAGGGGGTCGCAGGCCATCTCCTCATCAGCTGCTGTTAAAGTCAAAGCTGAGATACACATTGTGTCTCCAGCACGTATCAGGAAGTAACTAACGCACCGTGTGTTTGTCCAGACTGGAAGAGTGGTATGTCAGTGCCTCTAGACATCGCCATAGCCTACCTGATCCAGGGCAGCTTCTACGGCCACTCCATCTACGCTACGGTCTACATGGACGCATGGAGGAAGGACTCGGCTGTCATGGTGGTGCATCACATCATCACCCTGGCACTAATCAGCTTCTCTTACGCTTTCAGGTATTTTTTAACATAGGATCTGCTTTGTATTAGTATTGGCTAGTATTGTTTTTTTTTGGTTGAACAGCATCAATTTGAACAATGAAGCGATAGAACGCAGAAGATAATAAATAGCAGGCTTTCAGCTTCCCGCCTGCAAAGAAAGTCACGTTACAGTACGCAGAAGATATGAGAGGGAACAAGCAAAGAGATAAAAAACAAAATGCCTGAGTGGGTTTCTTTGCTGTAATCAAATGAAGATAAAATGGGACTGAAAGAAAATGTTTACAGTCGGGAAGCGAGACAGAGTTTTTAAAGGCTACTACTGTGTATTCGAAATAAGTTATAATGTGACAGTTCACATCAGGCACTTGTTTATCTGTGTACAGTAGAGAGTAACACACACACACACAATACATCCCTTGTTTTTCCTTCAGATACCACAACGTCGGCATTCTGGTGTTGTTCCTCCACGACATCAACGACATCCAGCTGGAGTTCACCAAGCTCAACATCTACCTGAAGTCCAGAGGAGGAGGCTACTACCTGCTCAACGATGTGCTGTCCAACATGGGCTCCGTCAGCTTCAGCATCACTTGGTGTGGCTCCACACACACACACACACACACACACACACACACACACACACATAAACTAACCATCTGTCTCTTATTCACTTCATGTATAACATTTTCGTTTATTTTATTCAGGTTCTGGTTCCGTCTCTACTGGTTCCCTCTAAAAGTGCTGTACGCCACATGTGTATCCAGCCTCCAGTCCGTCCCCAACATCCCATTCTACTTCTTCTTCAACGCTCTCCTCCTGGCCCTGCTGCTCATGAACATCTACTGGTTCCTGGTGAGGACACATCCATACAGAAAGGCCTTCCTGAAACCGAAAAGCGTGTCCGTCACCACGACGCCGTAACAAAGTCTGATCTGACTGTGTCTCCCTCCTCCGCGCAGTTCATCGTGGTGTTCGTGGTGAAGGTGCTGAAGATGAAGGAGGTGAACGACGTCCGGGAGTACGAGGACGAGGACGGCAGCAAGGCAGCAGCGGGCCTGCTCAGGAAGCCTCGGGCGGAGAACGACGATGATGATGCTGGACATCACAACTCTGCCCCAGGGTGAGCGTCCCCTCCAAAAATACCGCTTTGTGTTTTCTCACCGCCACTTTGGTGGGAAACCAGGAACCAGGCCGCTTCTGGTGCCTTTTCTTTAGAATATCCACATCAATTTATTATTAGTTTTAGGATGATGGCGTTCATATGCAGACACATGAATTACTGCAAAGAAAGGTGCTGCAGCACACAAGACAGACAGGTTTTAGTGACATATTTTATAAAGCTTAATATACACACACCAGATTGATGCTGATTCAGTGCTGTTCTTGGCTCTAAGAATCTGCAGCTTGTATGTGGAATCATGACACTAATATCAAGTCAGACGCTCAGCGCTACAGGCTTGGGTTTGGAACTAGAACCAATGATTATTTTCATCCACAAATCAATTACCTAATTAGTGGATTATCCCTTGAGTTGAGAAAATGTTCAAATTTGTGACAGTTTGTGGTTTGACAAACAGTCTGGAATGTGACAGCGTTCAATTAGTATTGGTATTGTCGGGAAAAATGACAAAAATAGTTACGAGTAAGGTTTTTTTTTTAATTATTAATCAACAAATCCTTGCAGTTTAGTCGCGGTCTTGTTTGCTTGAACTTGAATGTAAGACACAATCATACATTCGCGTAGGCTTGTTTTTATTGTTCCAGAGAATCCAGTGTGTTACAGGGGTCTCTTCTGATGAGTAAAATGATTTCTCAGCACTCAATAGTGAGCTTTAAACAGAACAAACAAACAGTCAGGGAATATCTGTTTGGACCTTTATCTGACGTTAAGGATCGATCCGTGTTTATGTGAGGAGCTGCCCGCAGCCTCGTGGCTGTATCATCTCCTGACAGAAACCTGAGAGTGCACACGGCTATATCACACACTGTCAAAACAGTCGGCCTGAGCTTTGTGACTCAAACGGGTTAAGAGGAGATCTCCCGTGGAGCTGGTGTAGCCGGCGCCTCTCCTGTGCAGATAGGATCAAAGAGCCTGCGACCATATGGAGATTATGTGTGGGCCCTTATCAGCCTGGCCTTGGACAGCGCTGATATCCTCACGGCCTGTTAATGCCTCCTATCAGCTGATCACCTCTACTGACAAGCTTACACGCCGCTTTTCTGCTGAGACCCCTCTCCCCTCAGGTCCCTGACTCTGTCTCTTTCTGTCTTTGCAGGAAGCACGTGCAGAACGGGATCTCCAAGGAGAAGCATCTATAACAGGCTCTCTGTCGCCACCACCTGGCACTAGGCTACAAATACAAGCGAGACGAGACGCCCTCCTTGGATTGATCACGCTCCAAAAAAAGAAACAAAAAAAACCCCAACAAAAAAACAAAACGTGACTTAAGGGAAAAAGCGTCACAAAAAAAGAAAACAGAAGGAAAATACCTAGTTAGGGTGCGACAAGTTTTTATTCTTTTAATTTGTTTTAGACCATTTCATTTCATCACTGTCATTTTTTTGTTTTGGTTTTTATTAGAGCACTGTGAATTTTATTTCAGGTGACTTTTGGTCTTGTTGCTAACTTTGCATTTGATAGATTTAATAGAAACAAAAAAAAATGGTTTCAGTGAGAGGATGGGCTGTAGTTGTCATGTACAGTAGTGCAGGGTGTCATAATTATCACCATCACCCTTAATAGCGCCCAGACAGGACGAGGATTAATTCTTCTGTAGACACCTAGACCTGCAGTGACTTGATAATCCGGCAACACGCCATCCGTGGAATATGTCAAAGTGTTTCCTAAAGTCCCTATCTTGAATCTTTTTATTTTTTTGAAACTTTTTCCTCCTTTCCCCTCCTTGACCTCCGTCCCTCTCCTTCGCCGCCGCGGCACGGGGAGAAAAGGAAAAACTACAATTTTAGAAGGAAAGCGTTGCGTCGACCGTCAAGTGTTTTCGCCCTCGTAGCTGCAGCGATGCAGGAGCCCCCGGTTCGTCCGGTGCTGTTTTCACCACACGTATTGATTCTCATATCATTGCACGGCTCGGTGGTGGCGTCTGCACAGCCCCCCCCCCCCCCCCCCCCCCCCCCCCTTCCCTGCGCGTCCATTATTTTAAATCTAATAAGCCACAGTGGTGTGTGTATGTATGTGTGAGAGTACGCGTGTAGTCTTTTAAACTCAAAATCACAACATTTCACCTCTCGGGTTTTGATTTACCATATTGCATTCCTTTATGGGAAAAAAATCTTTTTTTTGTCTTTCTTCTTTGTGTGTGTGTGTGTGTGTGTGTTTTGTCGCAAAAAGCATCTGTTGCTGCACTGACATGAAGGCAAACAAGCTGATTGCTGGTTTAATGACAGCAAATAGCTGGAATTGATTGACTGGGTTTTAGTATCATCCTCGTGATTTTTATTATTTTTATTTTCTCCCCATTCGTTTTAACCGCTAAGATATTCGAATAAACATTTCTAACCGGTTCGTGGGTGGTGGCGGCTGTTGTGTTCACAGAGGAAAACAATAGAAAACAAATATCCCAGGACTTGTGTAAACATTAAAAAATCCGTATGATAAAAACATTATGTATGCACACTTTATGGTATCCAGGAATGCATGACATCGGAATGATTTAGGAAAAAATATGCTATGAAATTGTCTTACAAACCAACGATGAAGAAAAAAAAAAAGTCCTTTAGATATGTATTCATAATGTCTTTATTAATGTCTAGAACTCATTTTTAAAGCAGCATTGGCCACTGAACACACATAACCAACACATGCGAACCAGCGTGTGTTTAAAAAAAAAAAAAACTACCTATGTTATTGGTGTGTTCGTGGAAACGGCTGCGACGCCATCTAGAAAAACTAAGGGATACTCCCACTCTTCGTACCTTCTCGATCAACTTCGAGCTTCTTGTTTGAAAGAACAGCGTGCTTGTGCTGCTGGAGCAGGCCGCAGATGTCGTCCGTCCGTAGGAGCGTTCCATCCTGTCCGCGTTTACCTGTTCGTCTTCCACCGTCCCCAACACCGCCGCTTTGCACTTGGGGAGTTAAAACTATTAATATTGAATTGCTGCTGTTTTCTTTTCTCTTTTCTTTTTTTTTTCTTCTGAGAGCACTGTTTGTATTCCGGTTGTGTTTTTTTTTTCTTTTCTGCTGTGTATGAGTCGGTGGTAGTCTGCTCACATCAGATATCCAGGGACCAGGGAGAGTCGTACATTACCAACATCTGAATTTAGTCTCACATCTCTTCCATTTAATCTGAAATGCTGGCTCACACTAATTTTGTTTTTATTAATATTTTTTCTCCTGTAGTCATCATCCATCTGTACTGTAAGTAACGCGGTTCTTCAAACATGTTACTGTGTAATTTATCAGATGTTCCAGAGTTCCGTGGCTGACCAGATTTACAAAAAGCATGGTGTTCTGGCAGGAGGTGAATCTCTCTAGGTCCTGCCCGCTCCACTGTGAGACTACATTATCCATAGTTTGCTGATGTTTTTATTGTATTGGTGACACAAGTAAACAGAGATTGCAGTAATCCCACAAAGACCTGTGGTCTGGATTAGGTGTGACTCATCCCTCACGTCATCCAGCACTCCCAGGGCTGCGTGCAGAAAGTTGGCGGGTGATTTCTCCTACTCCTCCGTCAACGAGTAACTCCTGCTAGAGGCGGGCGTGATGGCGATATATGCTGTCCGGTGGTATTAATGAAGCCATTGTAGATATCCTTTTTAACAATAGTAATAAGATGCGCTGTATGCAGGAAAGCAATGAGCTGGATTTCTATACATTTGATTTGCATCTAAGGTACTTTTAGATTGTCCAGACGTGTTCGTCCGCTGCCACTTTCCCCAATTGATTTTTCCATGTGAAGGTAAAGGTTGAATCCTCGCCCCGCTGTCAGCAGAGTTTATTACAGATACAAAGAGTCCCGATGCCTGATAAAGGTTCACGACTGAAACGCATCTGAACTCAGTGCTCAGCAACAATTTGTAAGTGATTCAATCATTTATTTTCTACTGCACTGCTGTTCAAAGGTTTGGGGTCAGACAGACAATTTTGTGTTTTCCATGACAGGTCAAGACATTGACAAGGTAAGAAATAATGATTTCTTAATTTGAAATAGTCTAGCTTTGCTAACATAACCGTACAAGGGTTTTCCAATCACTCATTAGTAGCATTAGAACACTGGAGTGATGCTTGCTGGAAATGGGCCTCCATACACCTATGTAGATATTGCAAAGGAATAGTCATTTACCACATTAGCAATGTATAGAGTGTATATATGATTAGTTTAATGTCATCTTCAAAAAAATAGATTTCTTTCAAAAATAAGGACATTTCTAAGTGACCCCAAACTTTTGAACAGCAGTGTAGGTGTCCGTCCACTAGATACCACTTAATTAAATAGATTTTCAAGTACATTAATGTTATATTTTCATCACGTCGCCCACAAACCAGAATGGACAGAACACACGTTTTGCTTTTCTGCATCAATTTGGCTGATTCTCACTTCAACCTCCGACATACTCGCTGCATCTTGATTTAGTCTCATGTGACGCCCTGCTCCCTCGGAGAACAGATTATGTGAGCACAGAGGGTTGGCGTGTGACCCGTCTGCTACAGATCAGCACAGAGAGGATCAGCGAGCGACGGCCAAGGAGAAGCCAATTGATCCGTGAAGGCTCCAGTTGATAGTCGTATAGAGTAGAACGTTTTATTTA
Organism: Eupleurogrammus muticus; assembly: GCA_036785175.1. Lineage (NCBI taxonomy): Eukaryota > Metazoa > Chordata > Actinopteri > Scombriformes > Trichiuridae > Eupleurogrammus > Eupleurogrammus muticus. The sequence continues at coordinate 13,303,062 of JAYKQN010000006.1, forward strand.
GTGACAAGTCTCTGACTCATTGTTCCCTGCTTGCATACAGCAGAATCAGGAAGATAAAGAAAAAACGAAGCAATGTTTGCGTATTGACAGGAACCCCTTATTGTGATGGTCACAGTGAGTAGTTGTGTCTGATTTTAATCACGGCCTGTTCGCGAACACACAGCTCATCACAGGCATTTTAAAGCGATGAAGTTTTACGAACTGAGCAGTGAAGCAGCTTCACTTTGCCCCCGACAGATGAGGCAGAGGATGAATTGGATGTTTTTGTACAAAGTGTTATAGGCGCGCGGCCTGCGCGAACCACCCCACGGGCCTCGCTCCGTTTATGGCAAAGTAGGAGTGCTTTGATTGTGCCAAAATGTCCACCCAAACCACGAGGCAAGTGTTTGTGGGAGCTGTTGACGAGCAAAGCTGAAGTAGAAGCTGTTAGAGAAGAACAGGCTGAAAGCACTGCAGGTATTTCTTAAAAAAAAAATTGCACTGTAATTTATTAGTATTATTTGTATTGTTCATTCGTAGATCAAAATTAGAAAAGGGAAGGGAGAATTTGGGAATTTTATCTTTCTGGGAAGAATCATTAACTAAATTTCTTAATGTAATTGAAAGTATTTTAATGAAATGTTATCTTTGACCATTGATAAACACTGTAAGCTTTACAAATTTGCCCCTGTTTTTTTTCCTTCTCCAAACTGTTTAAATTCTACCACTTTTTAAAATCTGACCACTTAAGATAAAAAGACATGCACTTGCTCTTTTTGTAATACAATTTTAATACCATTAAGCCAGTGTTATCGTTTCATTTTTTCCCATAAAATAAAACATGTCAGTAAACAAAACAGACGTGTGATTTGTTTTTTTTTTGTCATTTATTTATTTATTTTTAATCACAACTGATATCATTTTCATTGCAAAGATCAAGTGTTGTGGATGAGGTGAAACAGAGTTCAGACCAGAGGAGAATTTCACTTTCAGTGCACAAATGAAACAGTTTCAATAAATTAAAAAAATTCATATGTACCACACAGTCGTTCCCTTGTGTCGGTAAATAAAAAGTCCCATCATTGTTACCGTGGTGACGGTTAGGGGGCGGGGTCACAAATCATGCAGTAACACACTGAAAATACAAAAAAACAGCAAATACACATCATTCACCCACAAAAAGGCAAGACCAGGGCAGAGAATAAAGGTCAAGATTCCACTGCAGAACTGTTGAATTTACACAAACCGATATTTCTACTTTATTCTTTTTAGGATTAGTTTCAAATTTATCCACCTCTGTTAGTGCTCACTTTAAGACTAGCTCTAATTCATAAAACCTGCAGTGCTGACTTGACCGAAAACCCTGTCACGGCTTTAAAACTCTGATTAAGTAAAAGTCACATTTCCTGCTGCAGTCCGCAGAAAGGTCGTATTCAGCACAACGCGGTTTTACTGATAAAAAGCTTTATCTCGTCGTGATGCGTTGGCGTTGTACTCTTCGCTCACTAAGAACACGCGGGGCTCTGATTAGACAAGACAACGTGTTCGTTGGGTGACCTTTCGCTGCTTTGTGATGCGCGAGATGTCAGGCAGGCGGAACGCAACCGCAGGACTTTCTAATCAATACGGGATTTCAACGAAAACAAGGAAGGCCTGACTGGTAAAAAAACAAAAGAAAAAAACAAAGACACGTGAAGTCACACAGCAACAGCGAATAGAAAAAAAAAAAGATGACCAATGGTTGGATTTCTACAAACAGCTATATTCAACAGGAGGGGATTCAGACATACAATAACTGTTTGGCAAGGAGGTTTTTTTTTTTTTTAAACTTCTAATAAATTCTCTACCAAGGCAATGGAATCAAGATAATCTAAAACACTACTTCACATTTCATCTGGATAGGTTGCCTGTTCCGTAAACTGTATTTGTGTTTGGAAGGGGTCATTTTCACATTTTTTTTCCAAGTAGGTAAAATTACTACACGCCCGTTATGTATACTGAAAGAGAAAAAAAATGCTTGATTTGAACTGCAGGAAACCTGAAGCTCCGGCAGTCAGAGTTAAATAAATGAAGCTAGAAGAAAAGTTACACTCTTCCTGAGTCGAGGGCCGAATTGGTTTCCATCCCTTCCGCTGGATTCACATGAGGAGAAGAAGAACGATGACGGCGACCGGTAATAACTCTTTCAGCCTACACGAGGGAGTATTGTAGCAAAGGCTTGGAAAAAAACGAGACAAAAAAGGTTGGTGAAGAAACACACACACAAGAAATTCTGGGCTAAACTCCGTGTGGTCAGATTCTCCCTCCAGCTGCCCGGGACAACACGGAGCGTGAGAAGAGGAATGGAGAGCGAGCAACAGAACAGCAACATCGCAACCTCCCACATCTGGATGTGAGGTGAGCATACAGTGGGCGTAACATGGAGGGCGAGACAGCGTTGTTCACGAGGACGGGGGAAAAAAATGATTCCTGATTATTCCGGTCCGTGAGAACCAAATGGAATTGAGTTGGCAGCAAGATAGGATCTGACATCATAGTTTGAGGTTTCGGGATGAAGAATTAATTAATCTGCTGGGTGCTTTTTTTTTTTTTTTTTGAAAACCATCACGGGAACGGCAGCATTGGCCGGCGACGGCGCTCTTTTACTGGCGAGAGTTTCTGGAGTTGAGGGGGAAAGGGGGAGCGGCCTGGAAAAGAAAAAAGGTGGAGTTGTGGGGCTTAGTGGGCCTTCATCTTGGGTTGGGTGATTCTACGGACAACACTGTACAGGACCCCGAAGTTCTGCAAGGAGACAAGAGAACAGACGGAATTTAATTACATTTCCAGAGGCAATAAAACATTCGCTCTCACTCACTCAGCGCTATTCAGACAAATAGTTCCTTTTAAAAAAGTCATTCGTCATTGATGTCTGGTAATTATCTTTTTTTTAAGTCTTAAAGAGACAGTGAAACATTTTTAAAAATTCACTCATAGCAGTAGGCTAACTTTTCTTTGTCTACTTGAGCTGCTCAGCTACTACTACACTGCCAATGGTATTTTGGGGTTTTACTTCACGTGTCATAATGGTACAGTTATTGTTTCATTGTGGGGCATGGTCAGGTCACTTCTGGTCCACCACAACATTTTGGAGTTGCTGGATCGTGCATTTGCTGTGTTTGATGAGGGAAAGTACGATTAGCCGTGTAGTAGTAGCTGAGCAGCTCACGGCACTGCTCCGCTGGTCTGAAACAGCTTGTAGAGAGGGGGGAGAAAAAAGGGTAAAGTCCTGAGACAGCAGTGCCTCACCTGGATAGCCAGATACATCATCCCTAGGTAGGCTGCGATGCAGACGGCCAGCAGCAGGTCGAAAATAGCAGGCTTTACTCTGAGGGAACGAGAGAATCAGCTGGATTCAGCATTGTAGTCTGATGCAATGTTAAAGAGTTTGACTGATTGAAACAATACAAGGCTTTACAGGGAGCTGAGAGCAGGAGTCACGCAAAGTGTGTTTGTTTCATCAATTAAAATCAACAAATATGGGGTTGGACACAAGACTGAAACAACATTAAAAAAGAGAATTAACACAGCAAAGCTACTTCAGCACTGAGAAAGAACATTCGTGAGGGGGAGACCGTACCTGTAAGCGTTCATCGTCTGCTTGAGCTGGTCATAGAATACAAACTCTGGATCCCTGAGCAAGAGAGAATCACAGGCCGTCACTGATCAGAATAATCAGCCATTAAATCTGCGAATTCTCAGGCGTAGAAAAACGAGTGCGTGATATCATTTGGGTGTTCCAAACCCCTAAAAAGCGTCCTCTCGCTACCTTTTGTCGGCTTTGACGTAATGTTTCTTGACGTCCTTGAGGTAGCGGCCCAGGTGGTACTCCAGGGTGGACACCACGCTGCTGTCTTTGTCCACCAGCTGCGCGGCTCGGGGCTGCGCCGTGAGCCAGTCCACCACGGCCGACAGCTGCTCCTCCTGCACCTGCTGGGGTCACAAATCGCATCAGGACAGATGCACGCGGCGCGCGGGTCAACTGCTGATCCGCTGCAGAGCCAGTCGCGTAAAGACGAACCGTGAGTGAGATGGAAAGCGCTTGACATTTATTATTATTTAAAACACTTGTTTCATGGATTTTCTTCAAAACCTTTATTTTACTGGCAGCGCTTTGACTTTTAAAGCTCTATAACCGCTGCGCCCTCATAAAACCACCTTGAGATTTGAGAGTCTATTTCCCACAATAGCTTGGCACTCGATTTATTTGAAAGAGAAAGTGTGTGTGTGTGTGTTTAACAACTGACCATTTGTTCGCTGAAGATCTGCAGGTCCCCGGGGGCGCCCTGCGCAGCGGAGATACGAAAGATACAAAAAGTGTTACCACACACGGGGAGAAACTTCAAACCGATGAGACTTTGTCTCCCTGTCTGTGCGTTTGACCTTTTCTGTGAGGTTGTAGATGACTCTGGCCAGGGCCTCCGCCACCACCTTGGTGTTCCTGCTGAGCTTCTTCACGTCCACGTGGGGCCTGTGGGACGCGAACACACGTTTGCGGACGGTGAGAGGAAGAGAAACCACGTTGGAAAACGAGCAACCGTGGGGAGGGAGGAGAAACAGGTTTTAGAGCATCTGTTTCCACGCGGGCGGGCTGAAATGCTAAAAATTTGCCAGAAGGTAGGAAGCACTGGAGAAAAAAATCATGTTATCAAAGTGGAAAGAACAGATACAAGCTTCACCAACAGCCAGGACAGGAAGGTGGAGGAAGGTGACAAAGAACAGACACAACATTCATGACACAAATAAAAAGAGTGAAAAAACGCTTCTCTTTCGGTGATGCAGAGACTTGCAGTAATGAACCCACCCAGCAGGGGGCTCTCCCGCTCCATAGCGAGCAGAGGGGGACACTGACCGCACGTCCATGATGCTGGAGCGCTCGGCCAGGCGGTGGGACGGCAGGTGGGACAGCGTGAAGGCCGGCAGCCGGCGGATCCCGAAGCGCTCGTGCTCCCACGCCAGCATGTCGTCGGCCAGGTTGATCTTCTTGTGGACCATGGAGAACTTGACCTCCGGGTACTGACTCGCTGCCACCTGGGGGAGAGGAGGGCGAGACCCACACGGGGACGGAGCTCAGGTGGCTGTGAAATCTCGGAAATTCATTTTTGGCGATCTGTACAAATGCTCCAGTAGTGTCTCAGTCAGAGGCCTCGTTCACTAGGGTCAAGAACTAGTGAATACTGACTGTTTGAATATAATTAGGCTTTTAAAGTTTTATTACTTTAACTTCACTTACAGTGAAACACAAGAAAACATCATAGATGTGTCCAGAGTGCTGGTGACGTTACTGCTGCTTACTTAGTAAATGTTATATTCAACAGCTCAATATGACTGAAGCTAATTTGGTTCATTTTATATATATATTTTGAGCATTTTAAAAGCAACCTAAGGTTTAACGTTATCCCTTATTGTTCTAATAATCATAAGCAGACACCTGCTGAACCATATCTGTCTACTCACATGTTAAGAGTGTTAAATATTATATATTATAATATATTAAAATATCCCTTTAAGGTACATTTACAACAGATAAAAATGTGATTAGTTTGGTGAGCAATTTGAAGGCTGGTATTATGCTTTAATATTGATTACTGATAGTCTATAGTACAATTTTCATATTTTTCCAACATTCGGAGCCTGCTAGAAGGGCGTGTTCTTCGCCGTACTTCACCCGAAACCAAAGTGACGCCACCGGCCTCGTCTCTCCTCCTCCCATGAAATCATCCGAGTGTGAATGTGTTTTCTGCTCTGTCACAGATTAACTTTGCGGCGTCCTCCATCCCAAACAGGATAATCAGTCAATGTCAAGTTTAGAGGACATTAGTTAACTCGGTCTGAAGCAGCACGTGCCTGGATTCACAACAACAAGATGGGACTTACCAAGGAAAGAAAATGTCCGCAATAATGAAGTGGGACATCATCATGTGGGTATGTGCGTGGATATGTATGTCCATATATATATATATATACAAATATGTGTGTATGTGTATGTATGTACGTGCATGTATGTATGTATATATGCCTTGCTTATGCATACTTTTTTTTTTTTTTTTTCTTACTTTTTGCTTACTATTTATTACCATTTTCTCTCCATTCTATGTCAATAATGCATACTGTGTATGCGGATCATCAACAAGTTCTGCGAATTTGTACATTGTGTTGTGTGTTTTTTATTTTTATTTCTTTATAGTTTTTTTTATCTTCAGCTTTATTTTCTTCTCTTTATCTGTAACGCTGCAGTAACACACAAATTTCCCCGTTGTGGGATCAATAAAGTTTTATCTTATCTTATCTTATCTTATCATCATCATCACATCAAACTATTAACATAGCCAGATTCACATATCACCAAATAACAGTGTACAGAGTGTAGATATAAACGTCCAACCATGTAGATCGTGTGGCTGAAACGAGAGGAACAACACACGCAAACGTTCTTACCATCTCCAGCTCCTTGAGCAGAGAATACTGAGGCGTTCCCTCTTTGGGGGGTTTGGACACATGGAGGTGTATCGAGTCGCCGTTTCCCAAAGTGTCTAAACACAACACGAAGGCTACGTTGTCCTGCAGCAGACTCGAGTCTATTGAGAAAGAGAGGAGGGAAAGAAAAAAAAAAAAGCACATAAACTGTATTTATTCAGATTTTGGTTGTGATTCTGGCTCCTTTCAAGACGATCAAGCCCTACCTGTGTGGTCCAGATTGTCCTCCAGCCAACGTTTGGTGCCCTGGTAGTTAAATTTACCTCCACCCGACACAAAGAACAGCAGGTTGTACCTGAACGCACAAGAGGATTCATGAATGAGTCAAATCCACCAAAGCAATAGGATTTACACACAGAAACAACACTGTCAATTACAATTTATTCTGTTATCCCCAATGTGATCAAGCTAGTTCAGGCAGCGTAGACTCTACAAAGCAGGGTTTGTCCTCCACAGTGCGCTAACAGTAAAGTCCATTATTCAACATCTGGATGAAGGGACTCTTCCACTCGGCTGCTGTTAACTACATTTGGACATAAGTGAGACTCCAGATGAGTGAGCACTCAAATGTTTAAAAGGGGTAGTTCAGTATTTTGTACCCTGGCCCTGTTTCCTCAGGTTCCTGCCATGTTTCTGAAGCAGGGGTCATAATTTCACTGATTCCTCCAGAATTGAGTTTTGTAGCGATTTCCCTCCAGATGGATTCTTAATATAATAGAAATGCACTGGGCAGGTCTTAGTAGCTCTTTTACCAAACAGGAAGCTCATGCTTTAATCGTACGCGTTGTCCTGCAATTTACTGAAGACTTGCCAACTGAATATTGAGATCGGAGCTAGATTTCTTCCGGAATTATTTTGAAGACCAGGCGTATTTCTGAGCCTTTTGAAAGGAAGTGCAATAGAAAGAAAATGGGAGGACATTAAACTGCCTAAAAGCTTCCTAACAATGTTTATTCAGTTTTAGAGTTAAATAGTGTTTTCTACTCTGAATCAAATCTGATTGTGGTGAAGTTCCATTACATTGGAAATTCCGGCCGGAGGGAAAAATCGCTGCAAAATGTGATGATGCAATTCTTGTTGCACAAATTATGAGAAAAGCCTTTGAAGCGGGACCGTAAGAAAACTCGATCGACCCGACAAAGGCCAAAGACGTAAACCAGAGTTTGTCCGTTTAACCGTTTCATTAGCGGCATACAGCTCCCATCAGGTGAGCAGCCTGGAGCTTCAGCGTGGCGGTAAAAATCCGAGCAGGAGCGTTCGCATCAATATTCACCCAGCGTGCGTCCTCTTGTATGTGTAGAGTTTGGAGAAGAGACGAGCCAGCTCTAGTAACATGGACACTCCGCTGCCGTTTGAGTCTGCGCCGTACGACAACCACTGCACACACACACAAAAATCAGATCAGCCTCCTGGTTTTACCTGGCAGTTATTTGAACAGTGTCATAGGGTTACATATCCTAAACTATTACTGCATATATAAACAGAAAACATTTGAAAAGTGTATACCCCAATACTGATGAGTGAGATGTAGTGTACAAAATGTTAAAATCATTCATTCAAAGACGTTTTCAGGTCAGTGTTTTGTAAGATCACTCAAACCTACGTTTATGCTTCTCTGGTCATTCTAAGCCAAGTTACTGTAGTAATTATTAAAAAATGAGGTTAACACCTAGTCTAGTACTGTGATCATACCACCCAGCTCTAACCGAGATAAAAGCTGTCAAATAAGATAAGGCAAGATAAACATTCATCTCTTTTTGCTTATATTCTGGACAAATATGTGAATTCCATAGAAACAAACTCTCTGGACTATTTGAGGGTGTTATTGATTATTTGACAGATAAAACGGGGCAGCGACGTACTGGAGCCACACCAAAGGAGTCGTAGTGAGCCACCAGCACGATCGTAGGCAGATCCTCTCCTCCGACTCCAGCCAGGCGACCCTGGGGACGAGCGGCGGAAGCGATTAGCGAGGTACAGCGTAAAAATGGAGGCAGAAACAATAAATTAATAGAAGTACATTCCGCAATTCTGTGTTCTAATGTGTTTAAAACGATCAGGGTGCGAATGCAGTTTGTTACAGTCACCCCCCCCCCTCGTTTCCTAATCCTCTGCAGTGTGACTAAACTACTTTTTTCTTCCCTTTTTAAACCCAGATTTAAAAGCCGCGTTGCAACACTTCTCTTCTGCAAAACAATTTTAAGTCCTGTCAGGACACACCACGCGTGTCTGTAGAAAATATCACATCAACTTCCCCTGTGTGTCATTATTCTCATTTAGATTTAATTCATCACTGTGTAGTGAGACAAACGCTGAATAAAAAAAAAAAGAAAAAAAAAATCACAGTAAGCTTCTCTGATCAAATCCATCTAGATTTGCAGGCTTTAAATCAACACAACTGTTTTTTGTTCTGGGATTTAAGCCCACCCACATGTTCGGAGGATTTAAAAAACATCACACATTTGGCGCTGAAATACAGCAGCAGGCAGCGTAAACAGCTTTGCCACCGTTTCCACATACTTTCATTTATTTGTTTGTGGCACCCAGGCATGAATAATATTTTGGCTGCCACAAACTGCATTTGTATTGATATGAGGATATTTTGTATTTTATTTTTGGAGCTGCAGCCGCCCATTTTTTACTGAGGACGCAGCTGTTCCCCTGAACACACTTTTCTTTGAGCTTTCACCTGCATCCTACAGCCACACTTACAATCTTAATAAATATATAGCAAATGCAATGCTTGTATGTCACTTTGTATAAATAATGAACAGCTGCACTTGTTGTCCATCAGGTTAAATAATGTTGCCGGAATATGCTCAATTTTTGTACTTTTTATTAAAAAATATTGGTGTCTTTTTTTTTTCCATCAAAATTTTTCTTTGGGTATTTCATGGTTCTTTGTGCATTAATATTTGTATTTAATTATAGTGATGTGCTTTTGTTTATGTCTATTTAGACCTTGGAACCATGTTAGAAAGAAGGGATTTCATTTTAAAACGCGTCTTGTGCAGGAGCTCACCTCCAGGCTGGTGATGGCCCAGTCATTGACGGCTTTGCTCTGAGCCCCACTGGTGACCATCTGGAAGCCGTTGGCTGTGGCCGTGTGCAGCAGGACTGCAGAAAACACAACCACGAATCAAAGATCTGCTTATTGAGCTAATTAAATTCATGTTATGTATTCTGATATCTGGATCAGACAGTGTCCTGCATGTCCCATTTCCTCTCAGTGTAAGACAAGACGTCAGCCACAACTGCTACTTTTACATGAGTGTACAACACAGAAAGGAGAAACGATACAAGTGGCCAGAGGTTAAGAAAGCAGGGGTGTCAAACTCAGGTCCTAGAGGGCCAGTGTGGTTGCAGGTTTTTGTTCCAAGCAGGCAGTAACACACCTGATTCTACTAATGAAGGTCCTCAGCAAGGCCTCTTGTGGTTGATTAGTAGAATCAGGTGTGTGACCCCTTGTTTGGAACAAAAGCCTTCACCCACACAGGCCCTCCAGAACCTGATTTTGACACACGTGCACTAAAAAATACGATCAGTTGCTCTTCTGGACATTAAGTCTTTACCTTCAGCTGCCGATAAGGCTCCCTGGGAGGAGGAGGAGGTCAGTGTTTGGGTGTAGATGGACAGCAGCTCATCGTCCTCCATGGCAAAGTAGACAGGGACGATGGTCTCGGTTGCCAACATCTCCGGCTCCAGCTCCATGAATTGCTACAGTGGATAAGCAGGAAGAGCATGTTTAACGAGGTAAGAAGCAAAGGTCATAGTCATTTAATGCTGATGGATTAAACTCAAAAGAGGGAAATAAATTCAATAAGTGGCTGGAGTTTGCTACAAATGGGAAAATAACAAACTGCTTTAAAAAGTCAAAGCTTTCTGGAGCTTTTCCACTTAACCGAAAGTGTAGTATCGTTGTGTAACAAAACAAAAACTCTTCAAACGCCTACTTGTTCAGATTTTCAGAAAGTTTAATAATCCCCCTCATAGGTAAGAAGTGTAATTAGTTACAACTTGGGCCGTGTGTTTCATAGCTATAATCCTAAACCTCTGTAAAGGGTTCCTGCACTCTTCATTACGTTTGCTCTGAACCTCTCTCTTTGTTTTTGTGCCACAATAAACCGAGATAAGCCGAATAGAAGAGTCAGTCAAGTGTTTTATCTAAAAAGAAAAAAAGCTTAACTTTGAAACAATGGGTTTGTGGTTGACTGCAGGATTCTGCTCTGTGAGTTCAAAACTAGAATAAAGGACAGGACTCGCTGTGATTTATAAACTACATCAAATGCTGTGATCAGAACAGATTCTACGCATAGACAACAACCATGTTAATTAAGAGGTTTTCTTCTTCCAATACTGTATATAACATCCTCATTGATGATGCATCACCACAATCGACTGCTCTGGGGGTCGGGCTGAGACGATAAGTCAGATGGACTAAATTAATCTTAGCATTGCAGATAGATCAATGCATGTGTCATCCAATAAATAAGAAATAACTAGAGTCGGACATGATGAAGGTATATTTGAAGGCATTTGGTGTTTATTCACACTCAAATCACTACTGGTAGAAAGAAAGGGCTCATTATACGAGCACATTATTTACTAGAACAGCATGTGTATGTGTACCTGTACTATGTCCTGGGGCATAGCAGACATGTTCTTGGGCAGGATGATGACCACGGCCCCCGCTGACTGACGCAGGGCTTTCTGATACTTGTCATAGGAGAAGTCTGCCAGCCGCATGATAACACAGCGACGACTTAGTACCTCCGCCTCCACAGTACGAGCCTCGGTGTTCAGGATGGCGTTCCTGGTACCTGAAGACACCGGATACAAAGTGTGATCATCAGGAGTAGACCACTCCTTCACAGTGAAGCTTACACAGAATAAAATGAAGCACATGCTGGTTTCTGATTAAGACACTTTAATATGCCATAAATGCAATATCTAGTATACAAGTATAATTGACAAAGAAATCTTAGGTATTTATAACTAACATTACTGCCTATGGAGCCAAGCCAACGTTTTTAAATCTTGCTAAATAACATGTTAAGACTTTCAGATGCTCTCTAAGGCCTTGTTTTTGGAAGAAAACAATTTTTTTTAGGCCTGTCAGGACTTGCAGAAAGCGTGGTGTGGGGGACGTGTTGATCAAGTCTGGTAGCTTTAACCCAAAACACCTGTACCTTGTACCTTCCCATTGTTGTTCCCACAAATTAATATTTATTTCACTGGGTGCGGATTGTAGGCTTAATTTTTCCAAATCAAAATGTTTTCTCCTCTTGGGAATAGAAAGCTGAATCCTTACTACTGTCGTGATCATTCTTTTTCACCATCTAGTCAAACCACAAATCATTTTATCAGTGCATCAAGGCAGAAAGCTGAAGAGGGGGAGGGGGAGGGCACATTGTGACAGCCTTCAGTTTCTACCTCTCCCGTTAAAGTGTGATGATTTTAGCGATATTGTTGACATAATAACGCATCTAAATCACGAATCACGTGCTGCTCCTGGGGGACAAGTCGAAGCTTTAGCACGGAGCTCAGCTTTAATTTTAAATCATGTCTGAATGACCCTGATTTTTGTGAAATGAATCGAGCTACACTGGTCCTAGCTAGCAAAGTGAAGCTACATTAGCAGCTAGCTAGCGGGCTAATGCTAGGTTAAAAGCTTTTTTTACAGGGACACTCCGCGTTAGCTCGACACATGTCTGCGTGCGGGTCGACATAAAGCAGTAAACCCGACGTGTAGTCCGGTGTGGAGGAGCGGCGGCTTACCGTACGGCTGCCCCTGCAGGTCGTACTGCTGCATGCGGTACACCGTGAACTCATGCGCCGCCTCGGCCGGCAGCGGGGACACCAGGATCAGCACCGCGGGGAGAAACACGATGATCGTGAGGGGGAACGAGGACTTGAACATGTTATCGAACACTTCACTGGCCTCCTCAAACATGGTGGCGGCTGTATTCTGCGAACAAACAGAGGGTGAAGCGATATATTCAGCTGTCACAGCACCTGACAGCCGGAGGGTTAGCTCGAGCCAGCAGCCTATAAATAATTCTGGTCAGGCGGACAGAGGGACAACCCGCTACTTTAACGTGGGATGCAATTACATAAGTGATTATTTTTATTTTTTAATTTTAAAAACAGACCGAGTAAAAATAAACTTCTGATAAATTACTGTTTATTTATCCTATTGCTCAGATAATTACATGATAGTTCAATTTGAATTGAATGAGGGGTCCTTCAGGGACATTCAAGGACGGCCGTGCTATAAAATTCAACGACACTCGGGGGCGCCATTTACATACGCGTATATATTATATATTATATATATATATAATGTCAAAACTGTCATGTAATGTCACCCGACACTTGGTACGCGATGGATAAAATTAAAAACACATGCTATAACCTTGTTTAATTATTCTAGGTTATATTAAAACGTATTGTCTTTGTTCGGTTCGGTTCGTTTGACATTTTCTGTTAAAAATCGACAGAATCGTGATTTTTTTTCTTTTTTTTGTAAAAGAAACTCAAACAATTTGACTTTTAAATGACAAGAAACACGAAGTGTCCATTTTAGAGACCCATTTAATGTTTCCTTAATGCATTTTCTACATTATTTGGCTTTCTCAAATATTCAACTATTATTTGTCATTGACCCATATGTCTATGGGTGGCGCAGTCGGCCAATGGAAGAGTAAGGTAAGAAACACTGGACCACAAACCATTCCAGATAGACCTTTTAGTGGTATTACCTACCCTGTGTTTGAATAACCATTAATTATCATATATAAATTATGTATATTATGTTAAATTAGACGTATAAGTGCCAAAGCACAAATGGGTGCAGACAGACACTGGGCAGAAATTATGATACATGTCTGAATTTTTTATTCCTAGGAGGTTTTTAATCTTTGCACAATAATTAATTTCTTGTCATGCACATTCTATCCCTTACCAGACGACGATAGAAGCAATGCTGAGTCAGTCACAACAAGTTAAAGCTGCTAAAACTGCCTTAATAAAGTAATTTTTTTTTATACTGATTCTGAAATGAGTTTCATCAATTAAGACTATTTTCCTCACCTGATATTCATAGGAATTGTAAATTACATGTCAACAGCTGGCTGAAACCCTGACAGCTGCCGTTAAAGACGAGAACATGACCTCAGGATCTTTAACATTATCAGTTGGGTAAGATCGATCTCACATTTCTCCGGTTCATAATTACTCACATGATAGAATTGTCTGTATCACCAGCTTGAGTTTGGTCTGATGGTTGCATTAAAGTCACAGTGAAGTACAAAATACCATTTACCAAGCCCCAAGTTTCCTCTTATTTGATTGAATTTGTCAGAAACCACATATAAAACATTATTCTGTTGTCTATCATTAGGTGTCAATTGTATGTTTACAATCACAAAAAATCAAACATTAATATTTAAACAAATATACATCACTTTCGCTCAGGAGAAAAATGCTTTAATATGTCTTATCAAATTTTATAAATTCACTGGGACTTTTAGGGAAAGGTAAGATGTCTATAAAGAGACTCTTGGAAAGTGTCTTCCTGCCAGAAGCACTAATGTGCAGTGATAATACATTTATGATGGGAAAATTTGGCCTTTAGGATCATTATCCTAGATCCTACCAGGCCCTTTGACCAATGTTTTACATCATAAAAAGAAAAACTAATAAAAATTAAAAGCCTGAGTCCAGTTGGGAAGAGCTGAACATCATATTCTCTCCCTCTCTTCTCCCCTCCCTCTCTCTCTCCTGGGCCTGCTCTGCTAAGTGGGAGATTAATGCTGATATGATGTCCTGCCATCCCACTTAATGGACCTTGGCGTCATTACTTCCTGTTGTATGAGTAATACATGCCCAAGCTGGTGAGAGGGCAAGTAGCAAACAAAGCACAAAACCAATTTGCAGAGGACGTTGAAACTCACTGTAATGATTTCGCATTATTGAGAAATGATAATTTGGAGATCCGCTCAGATAACCTGCTGTCCGCTCAAATGAACAGTCACTGCTCAACATGAAGCCAGAGCAGAAAAGAACAATTGTTTCAACAGGAAAATAATGGTCTTGTGTGGATGGTGCGTGAGTGGCACAGTCACATGAATCCAATTCCTCAAAAAATCATAACATCCTGTTATCGCAGGATTATCAGACATGGTTTGTGTATGAGGTTGCGTTTTTCACCACGTGTCGCCTTGTCCAAAAAGCAGGAACATATGACTGTCTGCACACTACAGTAAAGACTGTGACACAAAAACAGTCAATGTATTCAAATAAACACACACACACACACACACAATGCATGAGCTGTTCAGTGTCCTCATTTCTTTCCAGTGCTCCTGGGAATGTCCTGAATCAGACCAGCCTTTGCTCCCGACCCCCGGCCACAGAAAAACACTTTCTCTGTGCGACCACACAAAAGGTGCAGTCAGTGTGTGTGGGGGTAAGTACCGTGGATTAACAAGAGATTAGCTACCTAGCAGTAAGTAAGCAATTGCTGTGTAGCATGCCTATGTAAGTAGGCCCCCCTCTTTTTATTGCCCCTTTCCATTCTCAGAGGATGCTGTCATTTTCTCACCACTCTGGCAGGTTGCTCAAACACTGGCCACACTGAAGCGCTTAAACCACTCAACTATAAGGTCAGAACCACAAAATACCAAAGATATACTGTAAGAGGGAGTGCTTTCTGGACTGGGAGCAGTGCTCAATTCTGCACACAGACACAATGGTGGTCTTTCTGACTAAGACCTATGTAGCAGGTCTTCTGAATCTTTTTCCCCACAATCCACTGTCTGTAATCCCCTTGTTAATGAGCAGAAACCTAGAAACAAAACGAGATCCTGCTCGATGGATGGACCAAAAAAATAAGTGAGGAGGTCCTTGATCTACCATTGTGGTCAGAGAATATACAATCTGAATCATTTGAATTGCAATGTTCTTAACGAGCAGGTTAACACTAAATTCACCCCTTTAATCAGAAAATTATATGAACAGTCACTCTGTTACACACACAAAAATGCAGAATATCCAGTAATTTTGTTCTCTGGAACCGTCCAAAATCTGGGAAAACTCAATGACGTTGCACTGTACACTTGTGAATTACAAGGCAATAGAAATCAAACAATAAAAAAAGCTTGCAATGGAGCAAATCCAATAGGCACCTTTTTATGGCTGTATAATTATTTTAATCATATGGAAACCAAGATTCCACGTCCAAAACAAAACCAACTTTCTATTGAATCTCTAAAAGCTCTTTAGGGCACTATGAGGAAGAAGAAATATACATACAGAGCCAATACAGTAAATAGAAACCTGAATCTTCCATGCAGAAAGGAGAAGTCCTGGCAAGATGGGTTTATGATTCAACGATTTCCTAAGCGATTATATATTTTAAAGCTTGATTGTCTGTAATCACTGTATTTATGCTGTCTGTGTTTGGTCCTAAAATATATGCTCGAATGCTAAAAAAAAATGGAAAAAGGAAAATAGCATTCAGATTTTACTAAAATCTTTTAAGGCAAATCTCCTGCATTCAAAGCTTAAATAAATGATGTCACTATAATCAGCTAAAATAATTAAAAGTGTTGAAATTAAAAGTAATCTATATAAAGGTATAATGAACGTTAGTGTTTTATTATATACTTCATACTATTATCTACTTAATATTATGCTGATTTTACTGTGGCTGGGAATTGCACTTATTTTTATATACTGCACATTCAGCAATGTGATTTTCTGAAAAAAATAACATGTCCTATATATATATATATTCATTTATTCTATTTTTGCCTATAAATATAAAGCAACTAGTAACTACAGGTTTAATATAAATTTGGAATAAAAGGTAAAGTATTCCACTTAGACATGTTGAATTTAATTGTGTATGAAGGATCAACCATAAATGAGAAATAATGAAGTAATGTGTAAATACCTAAAACAGTAGTGTGCTTGGACACATGGAACTTTTTACTCAACGCTGCCGTAGCTGTGGAAGCGAGAGCCTGAAACCTCTCTGATTAACTGTGTTGCCATTTAAAAAAAAATAAAATAAAAATGCAAGAAAAAAAGTACAATTTTCCGTAATCTTGGATCACAGTGAAACTCGACATCCAGTGTAAGGGTTTGACCTGCACTCGATTGCTTGACATGAGCGGGTAATGATGGATCTGTTGTGTGTAGTGAGGGGATGGCTGCTTCTCAATACAATATATAGTCATCCTTTCCTCTCCTCTCTTCTCAATTTACAGTGATTTGTGGCCACAGGCCTGGTGGAGGCAATAATTCCCCGGCTCCTTTACGTACCAGCCAGGCAATTGATTTACCAATCATTTTCATTAAGGCCAGTGGAAATAAGATACAGAAAAAGGGAGAACATAGTGTATGACAGCTGAGCTGCAGCCACTGAGGCCATGAGCCTATTTGGTTGCGCAGGGCAACCGTCAGATAATGGATGACGAGGCCTCTTGGAGCCAGCCGTTCCATTAGGTTTTGTTAATGCGGTCAGAGGAGGTTGGCGTGGCTCATCCTCCTTCATATCCACTTTCAGAGACGTTCACTCATTATGGTCAGTAGATTCGGCCCTATCTCTCCCTCTCTCTCCCTCTTTTGCTCTCTCCACTGTCCATCACACAGCCCCTGTGTCTCTTTTTCTCATCTGTTCTCTCTATCCTTTGCTCTTTCTTTCAGGCTCTTTCTGGCTTCTTGGGAGGGGCTGAGTTCACCCATTTTGTGTTGCTATTTCAGATTAGTTGGTGGTTTTCCTTCAGTAGCTTCACAGTCATTGCATAAGTTTAAAGGGTACATATTGTCTCTGAATTACTATGCTGAGAGTTTTGCGGTGTCACGGTTTTGTAATACAGAATTCTTAAAGCACAAATCTGTACTTCTCTAATGCCTTTAAAGGATATCACTGCAACGCGTGTGGGGAAACAAACTGGAAACTTCAGGCTTGTGAAAGAGGTGAAAGTGTCATCTTTCTGTACAGTGTGAACTTTACATTTAGAGGCTGAAACACAGAGAAAGTCATGAATGGAGTTGTGTGTGTGTGTTGCAACCATGCATCCGTTTCTATGCTGGGAATTAAAGCAATATGATTGGAGAGGATGTTGTTAATGTAGTGCTAATTTCTATTTTTAGGTGCACTGTGCAAGCAATCTGACACAGATGAGAGAAGGTGCATAGATTTGACTCCAGGCCACCAGCAGGGGCATGTGTGTTCAGGGTTCACAATAACACATTGAACCTATGTCTCCTGACAACAGGTTGGACATCAGGTTGTTTTTTTTGGATTAAACTTTGGTTCTCACATTTTAGCATTTTCAATTTCAACTTTAATTTAATTAAAACAAAATCCTCTATCACTTTCTCGCTGACAGTCTGCCAATTGTCAGAAAGTGAGCCTCTTTAAATCCCTAATGACCCCAGAAAGATCTTTTTGTATTGTGAAATGTGACCTTGTTGTTAGAGCAGATTAAAACCTCCAACATTCCTCCACAACTCTTAAAGAGCGTCGTCCTGCCACATGTATGAAGCCACTAGTTAAAGATATGATGCTACATTGGTTGGCTGCTGAATTCTTTGTTGGTCTGTTGCTGTTGTCAGATTAGTTCATTTTTAATGCGTGAGCCTTCCCAAAACATATAACATATATAACATTGTCCTTTTAATATAGCCTCGGGTCAGGTTTAGGTCTCAAATTCTGCAGGATCAGACAGGTTCAATTGCGTTGGGTCTCAGTTTTAGATTTGTGCAATAATCTATTGAAAACACAACAGTTCCATCAAAACCATATAACATTGTAATGGCTCAAACAGCATGCTGGGAAACTAGAAAACAGCCTATTCACACATTCAGAGGAACAGAGTGAAATTTATGTGTAGCAGTGTTGCTAGAAGCTAACCATGACTGTGTGTTTGGTGCTGGGCAGGCAGCGTTCAGAGGGTTTATCTAAGCTTTCCTTCTTTGTTGTTGTTGACAACAGGCTGCTCACTGTCTGGAAACAAGGTCGATGGGAGCTGCGAGTGTGAAAATCCAACAATGAACTGTAAGAAGTTAAAATGCTTCGTGGAGCTGAAAAGAAGTGCAGAGTCAGGTCATAATAATCCCCTGGTATATTACAGCCATTTGAGCCATTGTTAGCAGGAAAGTTTTTGATGAGTGTGTCTTTAAAGTCATAGTGAAGCAGTGTGTTTAGCCTCTGTGACGTATTTTCCAATGAAACAGAATATGTATGCAGTGTACAATTACCAGATGGATTTCAATCAAATCCACTAATTTGATTAGATTCTAAAAGGTGGAAGTGGCTTAGCAGACAGAGAGCTGTAGAAGAGAGACTGTTTGTCTCCACACACAATGAGGGAGAAATTATTAATTCATGACTTGAAATTAATAATTAATAATTTCCATTTGAAATTAAAATATTATTTTTCTGCACAAATGGTCAAATTCAGGTATCTATATGAGATGCGATTAACTCCAGATCCCATTTGATTGAATAATTGAATACATGAGGATACCCTGAGTTCAAGATGAATCATCAAACATATGAAAATGTTTTAGACAAGAGGAAATAGGGATTTAGGAAGTGTAGAAATACTACATGTTTTTGATTAAGTGTTTTTTTTTATAAATGGCTGGATAATTGAGACATAGACATGGGTTTGGAACTGAGAACATGCTTTTTTTTTTTTAACGTTTCTGTATCCTGAAGTTAATACCAATAATTAGATAAAATATGCAAATAATGAGGCGACTCTGTGGCACGTAACGTGTAACGTAATATTCTGACTGTTTATGATGAAGGACGAATAATCCTCATGCTAAACAAGCAGCTTTTTTCCCTTGTGTATATTGGTGGCAATTTATTCTCAAAGTTTCCGCCGCCCCTCCAAAAGTGGTGTTTACACTCTGAGTCAACACTGCCTATGACCTTCGCCTCATCGCTCCTCCGCCGCTTCCAGCGTGGCCCTGATTTCTCCTGGACTGAGTAGGCCTTGCGTCCCTCGTCTGTACCTCCCTGTCATGTTTTCCTCCGCGCGGCTGGCGCATCACAATGGACGCCTGTGCCTGCCGAGCTCCCTCTGACCTTCTCCCTCACCCGGGCGAGCCTGCTCTCTCTCTCTCCCTCAGCCGAGCGGGAAGCTCCGCCAGCCTAATAAATACACAAACAAATAGCGGCAGGTTGGAAGTATGCAGCGTGGGACGGGGCTGTTACTGTAATGAACTTGGCCTTCATGGAAATACGAGGCAATTAAACTCCCACAGTGCCTCCCTCTGGCCCAGACAGACAGACTGAAGGGGGGGGGGGGTGTTAGAGGACCCTGGAGGGAGGGAGAGACACACACACAAATGGGGGGGTAGACAGAGAGAATAGAGGCATTTAGCAGGCCCACACTAGTAGGAAGTGTGCTGACTGTGATTGGGCTTAAATACCAATTAGTCATGATGAGGCCGCCTCGTCCCGAGGTCACGCCAGGCCTACGAGAGCACTGTCCGACCATCGCTCACCAAGCCGCTGTTTGTTTTGGTAGTTTGCTGGCCTGATTGGCCTGATTGCTGACTGATTGCCAGCCAGGTTTGGGGTCGTTCACATGGCGGGAGAGAAACAGGAGTTAAGACCGGGTTGAGCTTGCTGTCTCATAATTTATAATTTTTTTGCAGGAAGTTGTTGCTTCTCTGGAAAACAGACTGACTGTCCAGTGTGTAGCCTCCCTCCACCTGAAGGGGGGAGGTGGGTTGTCATCAGACAGAATGCATGGCGTGCTGCTCATGTGTGAAAAATACGTTCCTCCGGTGCTCTTTTTTTTTTAGGATGCATTGATTTATAATTGTTGACAAACTCTGAGGCGCTCGAGAGGATAATGATTTTTATTATTTCATGGGGAAAAAAAACATATCTCAACCTGATCATAAAACCTGCAGCTGAACGCAACAAATTCAGGCTCTTTAAAGGCATTCTCATGTTCTTGGTACTTAAGACAGATGATGCAGGTTGAGAGAAATGCAAAAAAAGAAAAACAATCAATGGAAGTCAATAATGCATTCAATCCACTAAACATCCCTGGTTCAAAATACATAATAGGGTGAAAGCATTCAAGGGCGCAGAGGGGGGATTAGCATTTTAAACTGAAACTTACTTACGCTGACATTTATCAGCCCAATGACACCACTTAGCCAGGATTAGCCAGATATTTTTGGAAATTCACTTATTTGCTTTCTTGCTGTGATGGTGAGATGAGACGATCAATTCCACTCTCATGTCTGTACATGCACAATAAAGCTACAGCCAGCATAAAGATCAGAAAGAGCAGAAACATGGACGGGAAAGCTCGCCAAAGGTAAAGAAAAAATGCCTACCAGCACTTCTAAATGTCACTTTCTTAACACAGTATATTTTTTGTAAAAAAAAAATGAAATATAACATGTTAATATGTGAGCTTTAGAGGTGCAGGTGGGTGTTTTTTAACCTTTAGATACAGAGCCCAACCTGCTCTTTTCCCTGACTCCAGGCGTTATGCTAAGAAAACCTCACCAGCTGACGACTGCAGCTTCATATCGAATGTACAGACATGAGAGTGGTATTGATTTTTCACATCTCTGGTCAAGAAAGCGAATGAGTGTTTTGGACAGGACGGCACTCGCCTTTTCTAAGGCCTCAGATTCATTCAGCCGAACTCGAGTCAAGGGGCATGAATCAAACGTGAGATGCTGATCTTCTCCAATCAGGGAGCCCTTATCCTCGGGCTTTTGCCACATCTGGTTTGTAATTGGCCGTGCTTCTGTGAGGATGATGCTGAGGGCAGACCAGGCTGTTGGCGGCTTTGCTGCCTTCCATCCAGCTCAAATCCAATATATCAGCCCATCACAGCATGTTTGATACAGCATTGCATCTGCTTCCTGAGCCACACTGCTTCAGCTATTCTATCTCTCGCTCATTTCCACATGGCAGATTCATTGTTTGTTATGAATATAAATATCATCCGGCGTTTCCCAGTTGCACGGAGTGAGGAGGAGGGAGGAGGAGGAGGGAGGGGGGACGTGATTGAAATTCCAGTGAACCTTCAGGAAGTAATCTGGACTGGGGCATGCAGGAGAAGAGGGAATGGTTTCCGTCTGCTTCTGTTTGCGCTCGCTCTGAGATTTGTGTGAAATGAGACTTTCTCGCCACATGGCTCACACTCTTTCTCCATCTCTCTCGGCACATAATGCGTCTCGGTACTGACCCACAGCTTATTGATCGAGCTGCTTACACGATACCAGCGAGGGGCATTAACCTGATCTCTCCACACAAACACAAAACATCTGTGTTGCTGATTCTCATAAAGGCAACTGACCACCTCAGTGAGAAACCACATCCACTCAAGATAGTGGCGAGGCTCCTCGGTTTAAAGGAGCTCAGTGTCTGCCGGCTTTGAAGCTCGCAGGAAGCCCTTCTCTCGCTCAGTGCAGATAATGCTCAGGCCTTAGACTCAAACTCAGATCCAGCTGCTTGCTGCACACAGGAAATGAAGAAAACGTGATGAAATGAGTGCGGGAAGTCGTGGACGAAACCAGGGCAGATCCAGTGTGTGAATTCCTGGCAGCGATGACTCGAAGTGATGAAAGTTTGCTCAAGTGTCACAATATATCTAAAATATATCACGTTTTCTTTGACAGGACTGAACATGTTTCTATTCGGGCCATACGCTGCAAGAGTAGTCTAGCAGTAACAGATGAGTTTTGATGAAGTCAATTTGAAAACACCGCTTGTCACGTTAATCTCTTCTAGTTTTCAGAAGATCACTTGTGACACGTTGCTCATGTGCAATATTGTCAAAATCTTAAAAGTGGAGGAAAGACAGCTCTGCTCACACAGTGATAAAGTCCAGCTTTTTGTCCATGGACATTCGTCCTGGCTAATGTTTCATCTCAAAACGGAATGATGAAATTAAATTATGGAGTTGTATATTGGATGTAATAAATTACACTGAATATTGTGCAAGCTGCATCAATTATTTGAATAATCGAATAATAAACTCTGACATTTTTTTTTATTTTAGAAATGGCAAACGTTCAGATTCCAGCCTCAAATGTGAGGAGGGAAATCTCATTTAACTAGGTCAGACACGTCTTTCAATCAGTCCACCTCCATGAAAATGTATTGCTTTTTTGTAGGTTTTTTTTTTTGTAGTTTTTAATATTTTATTATTTTTTAACTTCATCTCTTCAGAAACTTTTGTCATATTTTTAACGGTTACTTTCATATACAGCACTTTAAATACTAGAAATCCTCTCAATATTTATTATATATATATATATATATATAAATATATATATATATATATATATATAAATTGAAAATGATTTTAGCTTGTCATATTCTGTGTTCCTGTTTTCACCTCCTGGTCTAGACCTGAATGAAGCTTTAGATTTCTTTACTCCTTCATTTTCAATTCAAAGTACAGACTCCTAACATGTCTCAACAACTATAATCTCACAACAGTCGTATTGCGCTTCATTATTACCACATAGTACGGCATAATAGTTAATAATCCTCTTGCTTCATGTATGAGGATTATTGTTTTTTAAAGTATAATGCAGGGCGATGGTGACGCTCCTTTCTCCTTCTTGCTGAATCCCAGACGAGGATTTGTTGAGGACCTGACAGGAGTCGATTTATCATCTCCCACCGGCCATCCATCACCAGCAGCAGGCAGAGGAGTAGCGCTGGGCTGGACCAGAGCCTGGCCGTGTCTGGGGAGCACTCTGCTCCGAGTGCCCCACTGGGTGCTCGGCCCAACATGTGCTTCGGAGCGCTTCCTGCAGAGCTGCAGTGATTAGTTCAACATGTGCAATGTCCACACACTGAAGTGATAGATTGGGAAAAACAGAAAATAGGCAGGGGTTACAGGATATCGATTAATGTCATCACATCAGTAGAAAGGCCTGGTGCAATATGAATCCGGCAGGCAGGAAATGGATCATTGAGTTACTTTTTATTGGCCTCAGCCTGAATCCGCTGGGTTATCATCATAAGTTTTAGTCTTTGTATTGTCTAATATTACTTTTGATCTAACAAGATGAATAGAAAGAAGTGTTGGAGAAAGCCTCAAGTAAAGGGCAAGGTTTTTGGTTCTGGAGATGAGTGGCAGCAGCTCTGTTGCTTTATTTAATATTGCCTGGTCCTACAGTCTCTCCTGATATCATTCATGGATGTATTTATTTTTTTGTCATGGACACAGCATGACATATTATAACTTTTAAGTTGATATGGGCAATTTGTTAGAAATTTGTGTTTCTGTTCACCAGCTGAATATTCGCTCCCTTTTAGCTCTGTATTTAGTCTCCACCAACTCCTGAGGGAAATATTTGGCTCTTTAGCTACTAAATGTTCACCAGCTTAGTCGTTTACTGCGTTTGTTTTCTGTTTAGTGCTGAGCAGGTGGTGGGTTTGTAGACCCTTTTTCTCTGGAAACAGCTGCTGCAGCAATAAATAATGCTGAGAATGAACCAAAAGCTGTAAAATTGCTAGCGGGACATCTACACGATGAACAAGTGACGCCTTTCACATTGCACAATGTCGCTGCGCAATGCTCTTTGTATATGATGTGTGTGTGTGTGTGTGTGTGTGTGTGTCCCAGTTGTGGTCCCCGGTCACCTGCTCAGCCAGGCCCTGCCTCTACTCCTTTGATTCCAGGCGGTGGTGTGTCATCCAGATGTGGCAGCAGAGGAGCGAAGAGTTCAGTTAGTCCCCGAGGATTTTCCCCCCTGAGCCCCTCTCAGTGGCAGAGCCGCTAAGGAGAGCCATGCAGCCGACATACAGTATGCACATCTCTCCCTTCTGTACCTTGTCCCGCTTCCCGCTTATCCCTGGGGCTTCCATCCACCCCAGTCCTTGACTGTAGCTGAATTTTGAATGTTCTGAATTGCATACAGCTATCACATTCAAATACTGTATGGCTTAAAATCCATGGAATTCTCTGTCCGTTTTCTCTCTGGGGTCTGATCTGGAGTTAAATTTTGTAACAGTTTTATGATGACTCCGGCCTTTTTCCTATAGACCTTTCTGATGTAATAGCAGTAAAGGCACAAGTGTAATTTATAACATTCATAATGCCCGGGGCTCTGGCTCCACTGAGACACTAAAATGGAACTGAGAACATCGGTAATGTTATTAGTTACACCTGCCTTTCCTGCTATGACAAATCAAAATGTGCGTTGTGGAAAAAGCCGATTGAATGATTCGGAAAATGGCCTCGTAAAATAAAGAAGGGTGTGTAATCCATCGCATTAGATCGAGTGGAAAAGTGAACATGTAGAAAATGGGTGGCTGTATAGTGTACAGTTATATGCTGAGCTACAGATGACCTTATACTTGAGAGGTATGAGAAAGAATTGAGGGAGAACTCTGAGAGAGCGCCCCGCAGGCAGCATGCATCACACACACAATCCCTCTCTTTAACAGCTTACAGCAAAAAGTCCCGAAGCTTTAGGGAACATATGAGTGTATTTTCACTCAAAAGACTGATTTAGCAGGCCTCTATGTGTGTTGGCTTGTATTTGGGTTGCTTTCTCTCACTATATCTGACTCACAATTGAGGGCAGCTGCACAGAGGGTGCTCTGACGGTCACTGTAGTTATGATACTACAAAAAGCTGCAGCACTGTAAATTCTGGACCTACTGCACCAAATCCAACAGCAGCAGAAATCAGCCCTCCAGCTATATGATCTGACTGTAAGTCCTGCCTCTGCAAACCTCTGCCATGCTCGAGATGCCCTTGAGCAACAAGCTTGAATCTCACTTCTGCCGCAGAAGCGATGGAGCATTCACAAAAGATCCTTTCACCAGACGTTGGTATACAATCATAATTCAATGCAAAAACTCCTCACTTTTTTTCATCTGCGGCCGTGCCGCTGCCCTGTGTGAAGAGGCGAGCTCTGGTTTGGTCTGGAAACAGGATGTGGGCAGGAGAGCTGGGCATCTGCCACATGCCATGAAACTTCTGGAGCTCATTTGCATAGGTTATGTGTGCGTGTGTGTTTGTACAAGTGTTTAGTTTGTAGCTGGGTGTCCAATTAAAACCTTGTGTGCTTGTGTGTCTGCGGTATCGTCAGTTTGTGCATGCGTACGCTTGCAGATTTTTTTTTTTTTCGTTCATGCCACTGTTTAGTGGAACGCTTCTACATAACTGATTCCTGAATATGTGTGTGTGTGTGTGTGTGTGTGTGTGTGTGTGTGTGTGTGTTCCCTCCCTCGCGCCGTGCGTAGGCCTCTTTTCCCGGCACAGCACCATGCATGGCATCCCTGCTGGCACTGTCTTCAGCCCACCCTGGAAAAGTCCAAGACGGGCAGCCAGGCTGTCTCCTTCAGTCTGTCATCAGCCTCACCTCTCCATCTTTCCGCTCTGGCAGCGTGTGTTTCAACATCAAAACACGAAGACGGTCAGGAGGAACACGAAGCAAAAATATTTACCCCAGAAAAGTGAATTATCGTCCCCTCAGTTTTGGAAGCCTCATATTTCTTTAAATGAAAACAGGTTTTTCTCTTATGAGGAGACACAAAAAAAATCACTTTCATTTCAGAAATGTTCCTAAACCGAGCTAGCTAAAAATAGGCACATTACTTTATAGCATTGCTTAATTCAAGACAAAGTGGAAACAAGAAACCTACTCGATACACTGCTTCTTGTGTCTTGATATACATTATTATTATTGATTTAAGATGAAAACGTGTACAGGCATTCTGCAGACAAGGCCACATCAGACAAACAATGTGCGACATTGTGCACCACAGTAAGTGAGACCGCTGCTTTGTGTTCTGCTGGATGTTTGGTTTTAGTCACTGAAAATGAGGTTATGATCGCAATCGGTCACCCTGCCTTTTTTTTAATTTAATCTGGCACAGATCTGATGGAAAGTCTGAATGCTTCAGACAAGCTTAAATAAACAAATAATCCCATAGGGAAAAGATGAGCTATACACAGACAAACGGCAGCATCTTGGCTTGGGTAATGAGCACCCATTGCTGCTATGAAATATGACTGGATAGGTGCTGAGACGGCATGACCTACATGATCTATGATAAACGCTGTCGTGCCATGTCTGTTTTCATCTGTGAAGCTTTTTTTCTCTCTCATAAGTGCTGATTAATTTTCAGCAATTTTGCAGCCAGGCTTTTCATTGGCCCTGACAACTCTTCCTTCACCTCAACACAATGGAGGAGCCCGAAGCCTTAAATTACATCTCTTTTCTGAAAGAGTGTTCCCTTTTAGTCTGGGAATCCACAGAACAAGGTGCAAACAGTTTTCATGGGGCCATTTCTTTTATCCTTCAATATCCAACAACTGCCCGTAACACAATTTGTTTGGTTTGTGTTTGAAATAAATCCGGAGACAACTGGAAAAATGGTTGAGTCACTCTGCGTTCTGTGCACAGGATTAAGAACGCGGCTGAAAAATGGTGACAGAGAATTGCCGGTAAAATGGTGACAAGTGCGAAGAGATGGTTATTTTAATTTTACTTAGTGAAATAACTATTCTGAATGAACTAGTTTTGGACACAAGCTGTAAACACAACACTTATGTAACACATAATCAACTTAAAGTTCTGTGTACGTTAGTCATCAGTTGCTAATTTTTCCACATCTGATAGAGTAAGAGTAAGCTCTGTTTTTGATCTAAAAACTCACAGTTGCCAGATATTGCTGAAAAGGATACTAATGAGAGCATAACAAACCAAACCCAACTACATTTGTTGCAACAAACTACAGAGTAGGGCAACAGTGCTACCCACTGCTCCACCGTGTCGCCCCCTTTTGAAACATAATTAATTTTATTATCAAGTGCACCACTCACACACGGATCATTTGTTGAGGAGAAACTCAGTGAATCAGCGGCCTATTTCACCATTAGCTCAGAAGTGGAGAAAATCAAGCCTGGGAAAAAAGAAGTCTAATTTTGTGCAGTGAAATTATAGATCACACTGATAAAGTTGCTGTGAGTTATGAGACGGACACATGGCTCAGAGAACATTGCAGGGGCTGCAGTTTTAGTCCTTTTAAAAGATATTATCTACCTTCAAAGAGAACACACAAGTTTAATTAATGAATGTTATGTCTGGGCATGTAATAAATACACTTTGAAATACATGTCAAGTCAATTAATTTAAAGAGCGCATTTAAAAACCACCAATGTTGACCAGATTTGCGGAGAGATTAAGTTATGAGATTGTTTGATTGATGTACTGTATACAATCAAAAGAAAACACAGGCATGATCAAATAAAATATATATATTGTTTATTTTTGGCATCATTGAAAACAAATTCCACTCATTACTTTCAATTGCAAACATAGAAAAGCAACCCAAGAAAAGGAAGACAGTCGCAACAAAACAATTAAATGACGAAATAAAACGTGTGCCGACCTCTGTCCTGAACAGATGCTCTGCATGACCTTGGCCACTTGCTCACCCTCTTGTTCTCCCCCCTCCTGTCTGTGAGTCTGTGGTGCACTGTCAGTGTAAAGAAAAAACATTTTATTATGACAAAGAATGTCTTGGCATTATATGTTCCAAAGTGTTTCTATGCTGATATAAGACAAAGTTGTCATCAGTCTTTAGGACTTTTTTACACTTGGTATTATTAATAGTTATTGTTTTTTTTTTCATTTTGATTTTGTGGTCTGTGACCAAGTCTTTTATTGCCTGTAAAGACATGGCAATATTTGATTGAAGAATGTTCAGATAATATTACATTTGTTTCATCGGGAGGTATAGTTGGGTGTCATCAGCATAACAATGGTAGTGGGTATTATGTTTTCTGAAAAAAGACCCAAAAGAAATAATATAAAAGCAAATTTTTTAGGGCCTAATATTGAGCCATGTGGTACTCCTTGGACGATGAGTGCATATATTATGAGTTCTAACAAACACTAATTGTTGTTGTGGTAGGAGGCAAATCACTGAAGGGCCATCCCTGAAAGTCAAACAAGCTTAAAGTGGTCCAAGAGGATTGCGTGTTTTTAAAGCAGCCAAGAATCCTACTGAGTGATTTCATGAATCTAAAGTCAAGGACAAATCATTTGTCACCGTCAGGACAGCAGATGCTGCTTCATGGTGCATCCTGAGACCTGACTGAAGAAGACTTTCAACTCATGTTTTTTTGGTCAATTAGTGAACGACCGTATGAGGCAAGATGGGACATAATCATTGACCAGAGAACTATAAATAACTGATAAATGCTTAACAGCGTCCAGCCCTTTCTTAAGTAAGTGTGAGTGAAAAATGTCTAAGGGGCATGTACTGCAGTCCATATGTTGGATAATATTTAACAGAGATGAAAGAAATTGGTTCAAAGTTGATGAGAACTGGAGAGCATGAGAGTTCTGAGAATGTATAATGTATAAATATTCTCATGTACCTACTGTTACTTTATGAATATTTGTGATTGCAGGGTTGCATACAGTGTTTGTTGTTTTAGTTCCAACTTTGGCTTTATGGGCATGGTTGAAAACTGGTTCTGTCTCCATTGACACATTGTTGGTATTTAACGAGATAGTATTTCAGCAGCTGATATTTGGAGTTAGAATTTATCTTATTTTTTAATTTAAGCTCTGCTCTTTCTGCAGAACCAGAAGTTATGAGCTTTGACTTTTGCTTTTCTAACTTTGTAAGTGGCATTTAAGTGGAGAATATTGTTGCAATTGAATACTTTGTCTAGTTGTTCTGTGGCCAGACCAGCAGGGGGAGCTTTAATGAGTTCAGAGAAGGCATTTGAGAAGTGCCTGGCAGTGAGATCGGTAATAGACCTGGAATAGTTTCCTGGCAAACTGGGTTTAGGAGTCTGGAGGGGGAGAGGGGTGAAAAACATAATGGGCCAATGATCAGATAAAGTGACATCATTTAACTGGATGAAAGTTAAAATCAGGTCAAGAGTATAACCATGTACATGAGTATGACCCATGACTGGGTTAGATTTAAAGAGATATTTAAATGGAGAAAATTGTTGGCCAAATGATAATGTTTAATTGACCTAAAATTAAAAGGTTATCATATTTAGTAACCATAAAAGAAACATCCTCTCATCTTGCTGCTACCCTGTAATCATTGCAGCAGGGAACATTGCCCTGCTGAGTGTTTTTTACTGGCTGCTCACATTCTGCTGTGCATTAATGACATTTAATTACACTTTTTAACCAAATGAAGTTTTTTCATCCAAGTGAACTTTCTGTACAGTGGGCAGACATATGTTTACAACATAGGTTTTAAGGACACTACAGTATAGAAGGCTGTTTTGGACACACTGCTTTGAAGATGAAATGAATGACTTTTCACTTCCAAAACTCTCTCTCCGCTGGGCCCCCTGTCACTCTCCAATGTCAGATTTAAAGGCCAAGTCCCAAACTGCTGCATCGTGCCTGCTGATGAAACGCATCGTGACCCGTCCGCTGGCTCTGCTTGTTGACAGAGAGTGATTTACTGGCTTGAACATATTGATGTGGATATGGAGAGTGGATGTGACATCTATCGTTTCTTTTTCTATGTCTTTTTATGTGCTGCAAAATGTTTTAAACTCGATTGTAAGGTCACTTACATCTGACTGATTATGCAGCAAAGTCTGCAAGTATACAGAAAGTTATCTATGTCATTTTTGTCTATTTCTAGCTTGCACAGGTAAACAGCGAGGAGAAGCCAGAATTGTTGTGATATGGTAAAAAAATGTCTCACTTTTGTCAGGTTTCTAGCTGTGAAATTCTGCATAAGGTGAAAACGTCTTGTAGCACAACTAGAAAGACCAGAGTCATTAAAATATTCAAGTCTGAAATGGATGAATTATGGTTTCTGCATCACAAAATAAAAGGTTGCTGTCTTAGTAATGGCTTAGATATGAGAATGGAATGTCAAATATGAATAAAAAGAACACTCCAAGGTTATTGATAGTCAAGCTTTTGGAAATAAAACAGCCCTTGATATTAATACTCAACGTATTATAGAGAAGCCCATATTTGGTTGGTCTAACTACTAATAGCACCGATTCATCTGTATTTAACCGCAGAAATTTCGTATCCATTTTTCTTCAATTTCTGAAATGATACACGTACAGCTGTGAATCATCAGCATAGCAGTGGAAATGAATGCAATATTTGGAGAGGGGGCACTTTGCTTTTTTTCATGCATGTTTGGATCACTCAGTTAATTGCAATATGCAACCTCACCACAAGATGCACAGATCTATAATATCACTTGATGCACCCAATTGGTCTTTCACCCGGTTGGCTTCTGCTTCAGGATTTCAAAACCATCTAGATGCCTGTTTGTTTGTGGATTTTTTTTTCATATTAGTATATGACAGGTAAACGCTTCCCTAGAAAATGTTTCTGAAAACATTGTGAGGTGCCAACCAAGCAATGCGTTTCTGAATCTGTCTTTAATCTAGAGTTACATTGGCTGGAAATGAAGAAGGCGTTGCATTTGAGGCCATGAGAAAGGCCTGACTGACGATTTCCTCTGCTCCTCTGTACCTCCTCTTGCCTGTGGACAAGCTGGAACACTGCTTGCTGCTGATTGGCTGGAACTATGCAGGTAGATTTAGCTTTAAGCAGTAGACTAGCGAAAAAAAAGCACACAGTGAAACTCTGTGGAGATAAAGCAGATAATGTGGTCACATAACCTAAAGCAAGATACAATATCTACATTGAAAGAGTAAAATCAAACAGATTTTCCTGAAGTCAAATTGACTCTACAGAGAGTGATATTTGCATTATGGTTTACAATTCAAATGAACATGTGAAGTTAAATGTACTTTAATCAAAGCTGGTCCTGTTAGTTTCTTGAGAACTAATGTGCTCTGTGTTGCAAACTCAAAATCTCCATCATGATTCATTGTAATAATATGCTTCTTATTATGTTATCACGGCCTTAAGTGGTTAAACATGATTTCTGCCTTTTTGTTGTTTGATTTATTCTATATATCTCCCGCAGCAACACAATAGACCATTAGTTGTGTAATAGCAGGTAAACATTTCAGACAATCCCAAGGCAAACAGAGAAACACAATCAATGCCTCTCAGCCTTCGGAAATGTGATCCATGCACCTGGAATCCTTTAAAGAACCACGGCACCTCTGTGAAAAAGCAAAACGAGTGACAGTGTCCCTTTAAGGGATAACTCACAGAGGAAGAAGAAAAGCTGCAAAGAAGGAAGGAGAGGAGGTGTGTATGTGTACGTGTACATGTCAAACTGATAGACACTTCGGAGAGAGACAGACAGAGGAAAGAGAGATAAGGAGAAAGAGAGACAAAGACTGAGGGACACAACATTGCATTAGGCACTAAGAGCCATTCCTCGCTCGGTAAAGGCTAATGCAATTGCCACAATAAGAGTGTCTCAGCGGAGGCTGTAAAAAAAAAAAATCTAGAGGGGAATGAAAGAGGAGAGGCAGGGAGAAAGGGAGGGAGGGAGGGATAGAGAGAGGAGGGAGGGAAGAAGGAGAACTGGCAGCTCTGCCTCCAGACTCATATGGACAGTGGATCTCTTGGGACAACTGGTTGAAAGTCTCTCTGTCTCTACGGTTACTCCTGGCTGTGCGTGAGGGGCTGAGTGGGTTGCTGCTCTCCTGTGTCTCCAGTGTGATTCATCAGGTTTGCAGGGAGGAGAGACAGAGAGGGAGAGAGGGAGAGAGGGGGACACAACTCCGGTAGGGAGCAGGCAGCAGTCACCAGCCAGCTGGCTGGGTGTGTTAACTCCACATCTGACCTCTATGGGAACAGAGCAGCTCCTCTCCTCCTCCTCTCCTCCTGGCAGCCTGTGGGAAAACAAGGGGACAGATTTTAATTATCCCCCCACTGGCTCTGCTGCCGGGCTGTCGAGCTCTGGGCACCGGCCCTGGACAGAGCGGGACAGGACAGGACAGGACAGGACAGCCTTGGCAGCGGGAGACCTCGGCTCCGAGGATCGCACTCCTGGATCTGAAATGGCACAGTTGGCACAGTCAGCGAGTCGGGACTGTCCGTCAGTCAGCCCTGCAGTTGTCTTGTCACTCATTAGCCTGTCAGATGGTTGGTTAGTTAGTCAGCCAGTAAATCGGTCAGTGGGGTCTTCTTATAGGGTCAACTCCTCCACCTTGTGCGTATCCTCATCTGAACTCTGAGGTGACTCAGATTCACCAAGTAGCAAAAGCGGACCTGTGGGCATGGTGAGTGGCAAACACCCCTCTCTGACTCTCACATGCTTTTTTCACACACATTTCTTTCCTTTGACTCTTTGCCTCCTGACGTTGGGCTGGGTGTAGCGTTCCATTCCCAAATTGTATTAGTTTTGCTCGGTTGTGCTCTCATATGTGTTCATCTTTTACAAGGCAACATGTCTGATCAAAGCCTCAGTGTGATGTTATGGAGTTCATGCATGTGTCATAGGCAAGCTTTGATCTTTTCATAATGGCACTGGTTTTACAGCCACCACCGGCTCATCAAACGATATTTCACATGGGTGGTTTAATCTTGCTGTTTATGAGGGCCAGATGAAAAATAAGATCTTTATTTACCCTCTAGAGCGTCGCATAGTGTATTTTGTATTGCCAAATCAATACAAGCCGCATGAAAGTTGCGAGAGAGAGGAAAAATATGAATATTTCACACACATACACCCACACAAGCATGCCCCCCCCCCCCCCCCCCCCCCCCACACACACACACACACACACACACACACCACACACACACACACACACACACACACACACACACACGCACACACACACCTGCACGGTTCCCAGTCTCTTTGGCTGCTGCACCAGCACTTTTTCTTAGCAAGCTCATGACTGTGGTGTTTTTTTTTTAGAACGCCATAATCTCACCCATGTTTGGAAAAGGAGTTTGATTTGATAAACTAACCCTAAAGTCAAGTGCACAGAACATTTTTGGACAAATAGTTCAAATATTTGAGCGTGGTCCAAGGCTTTATCTGGGTCTGCTGAGTTGTTCCCATGTTACTCAAGGGCATGGCTAATGTATTAAGAGAGGTTGCATACTTCTGAATGTAAGTGTTTATATCAAATGCTGCAAATAATTAAAATAATAGCAGCACAAGGATTATATATATATATATATATATATATATATATATATATATATATATATATATATGAACCTGCATTAAAGTGGGATTTTTAATTTTTTTTATGAAAGTTTTGCTTATAGTGACGAACAAACAGACTTTTCAAAAACTTTTGTCTACATATCCTACAGCATATGGTTGTGTCTAACAGCTCTCACTATCCGTCCAATACAAAAGCTCGGGCAGCCTTTTACAGCAAGCAGGTTCAGACAAGATGATGCCAAATGCTGAACATGAAAATGGCAGAGAGCCAAAACAAACGAGCGGTGAAACAAAGAACATCAAGTAAAATAACTGCACTAATATTTTTTTTTCTCAGGACTTACAATATGACTCCAAAATGATGCGCAGTTGCACCCATTACCCATATAGCTAGGTATATTTAAATGATATATGCATTAATGTATTATAGAAACTGAATCCTGGAAGTTCATCATACAAAGATTCATTTATTGATTTTATCTGCAGTAAATATCCTATCAACAATTTTACTGATTCCTTTTTTATAGTAGCGGTCTATGTTGAAAATGCTTGTAATAGTGCAAGTGGCCACTGGGGAAAGCGGTGGAAGGCTTAGCATGCTATTTTTCTTGTTTTCTCTCTGGCATGTATCTGCCCCCTACTGGTGAGAAATCACTAAACTCTTCTTCCGTATGGACCAAACACTGCAACAGATGTTGACAAGGGCGTTGTCTCGAGCACAGTGAACACATTTGTTTGTGAGTTGGGTTCCGGTAATTCCGGTGCCATCAATAGAATGTGCAAGTGTGAGCGCCCCGACTCCTGTCAGGTGTGTGTTCCTCCGCAGCTGCACCTGTGTGACTCCACAGTCGGGCGTTGTGCATCGGTGGCAGCCACACGGCCTTCCTCTCCTCTGATGGTTTGCCTGCACTTTGTGTGTTCGCTGGTTCCCCTCAGTGTTTAAGTGTACAGGACAGCATGGTTTCCCTCAGCCCTTTTCAGGCCAGCCATGCATTCACCACAGAGAATTTCTGTCTGCGCTGAGGCAATTACAGCACACATCCAAAGCTATCTTACCCAGGAACCAAATGAAGGAGCCTTTGATAGGCCCCGACTGATGCATATTTACTTTTTACAACCAACCAAGTAGTAAACAGCTTGCCTTGTTGGCGCTGAAGCGAGACTTTAAATACAGGCCTGTTCACACACACCGCACACACACTACACACGCACACCAACACACACACACACACACACGCAGAAATCTGAAGTGTACCGCCATATTTTCTTCTGCCAGTGAACACCACAGAAATATGGACTATTGACACTGTCAGCTCGATCTGTTTGCCAGTCACTGATTTCATAATCAGGTTTGTCTAGCTATGCCTAGCGTTTTTTTCTTTTCTTTTGTGCGTGCGCGTGTGTGTGTGTGTGTGTGTTTTTTTCCCGGAGCTGCAGACACAGCAGCAGTAGCTTCCAATTGAAGCCATGTGTGGTGGAAAAACAGGCCTCAGTTTGTGGAGAGATTGCATGCTTGGAGTGGGAGGGAGCCTGCCGGTTATAGAGGTCACAATCCGAACACGCCAACTCCTCTTGGCCTTCTCACACGCCATGCTGACGGATGCATCTCAATAGTCAGCCAGGAATCCCTCCCCAAACCTCCTTCTGTCCCTCCCTCCGTAACCTCCTTACCTGAATCTGAATAAACCGGAAAGGTGAAAGTATAAAAAGTGAAGTCTTTTGGAGGAACTCCTTGCAGACTTTTTTTTTCTATCTCTTATAGGTGCCGTCTAAATCTGCAGGAACACTATGTACAGGGTGTGCCACAAATAAAAAAGCAGTTGGTTTAGTTGAGTCTGGTGTGGGACTTTACTGCAGCATCCTGGTGTCCTCCCATGAACCTGGCAGTCTTAGGTTGTTGTGTCTGAGTTTATTTCCTCCATCATTATGTCACTCGAACACACTCTCACACATAGAGTATGCGCCATCGCTTTTATCCTATTTTTACTCTCTTTTGTACGTCACTTTCTTAGTCCTTTTTTCCCTTGTGCCACCTCCCTTTTTTCCCACAGTTGTTCTCGGTTTCTCCCTGAATCCAGAATGTTATCAGCAAAGCCAAAGCTATTAGCTAATAGCTAGGATTGCTACTGCTATCAGATTCAGAGATAGCCTATTCCAGCCTTAAATGGAGCTGTGCCATTTCCCCTCGTGCATTATAATCGATCATGTTGCTGTCAGAGCAGAGGGCCCACATAATTTTTTAATGTTTCCTCTCAATTGTTCATATAAGAGGTGAGCCAGTGCCTCTGACGGATGACCGAAAATTCAAATAATTTACCGTCAAGTACTTTTTCAGATAAGATTCCCAAACCAACTAGATCACTGGGGTCTCGTATGTCTTGTTCTCTTACGTTTCTAAGAAAAGGTTGATTGATTTTGCATGAAATTACATCCCACCAAATTGCATTAACTCTATGCAAAGTGGATTATTGCTAATGGCACATGTGAAAAAGCTGTTGCTCGATGCCTGCTCCATTCATCAGTCACGTGTGAGGGCTGCGTTATTGAGACTGAGTGATCTAATGAGCTAAATAATGAAGCTTAGACCCAAGAAGCACTGGTAATGACTTTTTAATGTGCATAGGGACCTCAGTTACCTACAAAGGTGTGATTTGTTCAGATCAGGATGTCAATTCCAATGAGGGATATATAATGTCTCCAAGCTACTTCATCTTTGATCATTGAATGAAAAAGTTGGGACTATACTTGAAACTTAAAGTTATGTCCCAGTATGGTTGAACAAACAGTTTTTTAAATACCAGAAAAGAGGATCTGACAAGTAGTTTTAGCATACTGACTAGAAGACTGCTTTGTGTGGTCCGACCATGTACGGCAGTGTTTAGAGATGTTCCAGATGTTTAGACCTAAAAGCTGGTCATCATAGAGAGGATGACATGCATATGGGGATATCTCCTATTGTAGGGAGTTCACAGTTTTGCACGAGGTGACAGAAACGGTTGCGTAAAGAGTGACGCAGCAGGAACACCTGCAGGAAGTGCGAGTGAATGTCGGATTGTTGATTTTTGTAAAGTTACAGACGCTGTCTGCTGCGGGGAGTTCAGGAAAAAGGAAAGAAAAAAAAAGAGCTCCTACACGGACAGAGGAGCAGAGGAGCTTTGGACACTCTCAACCGGAACAGCATGACAGTATGGCATCCATAAACCAACGCTTTCCTAATGCAATTAGGCTGGATGTCGCTCTCCCCTCTCTCTCACACGCACAGACTCTCACATACTTACAATTCCCTCCGTCTCTTGTTTCCCTGTCTCCCTCCCGACACTTTTTCTGTGTTTTGTGAGAGCGGGGTGACAAATCGCAGCCACCGATGTGTGAGATACGGGGTGACGTCAGCGCCACATGGCCGGGTTCAGATGTGAATCTTATAGCCTGTGCCTGTGGTCACAGCACATATATCACAACGTCGCCTGTGTAAACACCAGCAACTGCCCAGAATAGAATTACATGAGAAAGTGGTTTTCAGCAAATGGTGTGTGGTAGTTGTCACCTCTGCAAGAAAATTCAGGGAGAGGCATTGCAGCTATATGTATATATGATATAATGGGCAAGTTAATTTTGAGGCAGTTTCTTTGAGTTTCGACTGAAAGCCGCTCAGATTTAATGTTAAGCCCACACCAATTCTCCTTTTCTGCCTTTTGCCCGACAAGCAGTTCCTACAGGCTGCGTGAATGAGGTCATTTTGCTCAGCTCAGAGTGCAAACCTTGCGCTTTCTAAAAGGGGAGACTTGTTCACACCTTCGACCTCATGTACAATCATAAGTTCCATCAGACTGTGAATTATGCTCGTTTGGACTCACACAGGCTGGAAACCTGGCCGTATACGCTTTCACAAACCACAAACAAATGACAACAAGCCTCGGGTTTGGTTGCTATGGATATATGGAAATGACACATCCAGTACTGCAAAAATACTAGTCTTGTCCTGATGTGCATTAATCCTCTTCATTTTGCGGCAGATTTTTTTTATCTACTGCAAAATCTAAATCTAAGGAGTTAATCATGGATTTGAAGAATTGCTGTGGCTGCCAGCACATGCACACAACATATTTGTTGTTTGAAGGAGGAGATTAACTCAGAAACCTCGCTTTCCCTCGTGACTACGCTCCATATTATCATCCACCATGATTGTTGCTTCCCTGCCGCTCCAGTGCAGAATGGAGACGTCTGTCGCTCGTTGATGACGTGTAGGTTGGACGGACGTGACCCGGTCTTTTAGGCTGAAATCTAATGTCAAAAGATCAGGTATCGATTGGTTTTAATGACCACTGATCCAAGTGGCCTGGGTCACATTTGGGAAAAAATCTGATCTGTGTGGTTCAGACTGTTATTAAAAGATCAGATACAGGTGGCATAGGGACCAAAAAATAGATTTGGCTCACTTCAGGTTGTAGTCTGAACATAGAAACAGAAAATGAACAGGCATCTATGTAGGTTATCGATGAATTATTATTGTTTTGAGCATATAGACAGGGATTTAACTAGTTGCAGCAGGTCATATTTTAGGATTTTATGCTTTTCTTATTGCACTTATAACAGTGTTATAAAGTAAAGTCACATATAACAAGACATTTGAATCCATCATGATGGGCTTTGGGAAATTCTAATAGACATGTGTTTATTATTGTCTGATTAAATCTAATCTACGGTACATTTGTAGTATTACACCAACTGTGTTTTTTAAGATTATTCTTGGATAAGCTCAATTGTTATGTGGGACGGTTGTTTTATTCTCATCATCATTCCCACGTTCAACCTTTATATGGCTCGCTGTAATTTACCCCGCTTGCCAAAAATATGTCACATATTAACACCGTTCATTAAACTCGATCAATTATTTCTTATCGGAAGCGTTCACACCCAGCAAACAAACGTTGACTTACGCACATATGACAGGGTATAACCACTTCCTTTGATTTACTCAGGCAGCATCTGTTTTTTTCACACCTTCACACCTCCCTGACAATTCAGTGAAGCATAAGGTAGATATGTGACGGTAAAACACACGGTAAAAGCTGAGCTGCTGCTGGTGGAGGACATCAGAACGTATGGCGTTGTCTCACATCAGTCATGTGACTGATGGCCTGGAGGCAGTGGACGTGGCAGTTTTTTCAGGATTATTTGAGGATGTTGGGAAATGTAGTGGATGAGTCACAGTTCTTTGAAAGTCACAGTTGGAAGCCGTGGGTAAGTATTCGTCCACTTCTGAGGAAAATTAGCAGAAAGAGTCGTGACTCATGCACTGCATTGACCAACATCCCCAAAACATCCTACAATAGCTGCCACGTCCGCTGCGTTTGTGCTCAGGCTTTATCTCTGATTCTCTGGAAATAAACGTGTGAATAACACCTGGAAAACAGCCGGTCCTGTCCGTGGACTCCTACATCGTAATGTAACCCAGCATCTCTGTATCAGTTGAACAGAGGGAGGAGCGTTTATGGAAAATCAGACCTCTGGGATTCCCTAAATATGCTGGTACAACTTAATACCTTGATACCGCATAGCCAATCA
This sequence comes from Eupleurogrammus muticus, assembly GCA_036785175.1. NCBI lineage: Eukaryota > Metazoa > Chordata > Actinopteri > Scombriformes > Trichiuridae > Eupleurogrammus > Eupleurogrammus muticus. Next base: position 13,342,216 of record JAYKQN010000006.1, read on the forward strand.
ACCCACAATTTCACTCTTTTCTATTTTCCTTTCACACACCAAACGGCACAGATCAGTTCATGCATGCAAATAAAGAAAACACACACACACACACAAATAGTATTGCAGGCAATCCTTCATTACACTTTCCTACAACTCTTCGGTGAAGCACAACCGTATGTTCCACGTCTCACAACCTAGACAAACATATTTATTCATGATTCCTGCGCAGGGAGGGGCAGCCTGTTAATGCCGGCTGACAGGGCAGACATATTTCTCTGTCAGGAAAAGGGTTCTGCATGCCTTCGTCAGGTTGAACAGCGTGTACCGTGGCTGCCGCCGCTGTAAACACTGCGGAAGACGCCCAGTTCATTGATGCCGCTGAGATGTTTTTTATGTACCGGCAAGCGCAGACACGTGTGGAGCCGTGGCTTTAGAAGGCCATCCCTGTGAATTTTGTGTGTAATTATCAAGATTTTAACAATGCACTGATCATAGTACTTTCAGAGTGGATCTGCACTCCTGTTGCTTTGATTGTAAACGGATCGCTGAAGTCTGTCATTCACTCTCATTCCTCAACTTCTTACTGGAATTAGTGCGTTAATCCTGTTTTCTATTTAGGCCTTAGACAGAACTGAATTACCCAGAGAGCATATGAAATTAAGAATTAAAGGAATAGGCTGACATTTTGTTTAATTCATTGGCTTTCTTGTGGAGAACTCGATGAGAAGATTGTTACTGTTGAATTTAAGGCTACAGCTAGCAGCAGGTTAGCGAATTCCACGTAGCTCCACAGCTCACTTCAATTTGTGCAAAAAAAAAAACTGAAACGCTAATTTGCTGTTTTACAGGGAGTTGTGTGCCAGACTATTTCCTGGCGCTCGTGCTGCTCCAGAGTCAATAAACTACTCCTTTACATCCAAAAATGAAAGAAAACAAGTAGCTTGAGAACATCTGATCATAGTGTTTTGAGATCTTGAAATAGAAAGGCATATTTAAATATTTATGCAAGTTATTCCTTTCAAAAAAAAAAAAAAAAACAAGTAAAATCCCAGAGTTATCACTTGTGATACAAGTCCACTCATTTTGACTCTCAAATTAAGGGAGACGCTGACGTATGTCTGAAAAGCAATCAAGGAGAGACTGTTGAGCCTCGGCCCCGGCCTCCTCCTCCCTGCTCAACAATCCTTTCATTATTCCTTCCCCACCAGGGTGGGCCTGGAATTTTTCCTGCAAAACAGCGTAGAAAACAACAACAAAAGATAATAATACACGGTGACGTTCTAATTTTGCACGAAGGAAGCTGTATAAAGAGCCGGAGTTTGTTTTTCCGATTCTCCCCTCGTGGACCCACCCAGCAGCGTCACGCCATCTACAATAGAAAGAAAATCAAACAGTCTTAATGGGAGGCAGAAACAGAAACAGAGCCACCTCCATTTGTCATTTTTTCGCTCATTATTCGCTAGAACAAGATCCAAATCTCCTCATGGTGCCTGTTCTCCCCGTTCTCCTCGGCTGGCGTTTCATAGTGGGGGCATTGACGTCGGCGGGAGCGCCAGACGGCCCGCGCTGCCCTCGCCATTTCAAACAAGCCGTGTTTTCTTTCTGCTCCTGAGTCGCTTTTAAACAAACTGACCAGGTAGCTGGCACAGCATGTTCCAACTAGATTCCACATCTGCTGCATCCTGCTGATCGGTGCAACAAAGACGTCTGCAGCCATTCCTCATGTCCCGGGAATTTATTTTTGTGTTTGGTGTCGCTGCAAAGAGCATTTGTATCATTTATCATATATTTTATCAGCTTGTCTTCTACAGTAAAGCCTTTATCCAGAATATTCAGAGTAATGTTAACCCACGTCCCACCTCTCTCTCTCTCTCTCTGTCTCGATCTTTCTTTCCTCCAGGTCACAGGTGTCCCACAGCTGCCCTGGACGGAGGCATCTGGAGCCCAGGAGGGCCGACGAAGAAGACGCAGAGGGCAGAGGAGGGCAGCTTGTGCCTCGGCTGTGGTGGGGAGGGTTCCTGGCACCGTGATTTGATGCACAAAGAGAAACAAAAATCACATTGCCAGGGATTTCCACTCCTCCACAGCTCAGCAGGTGACCCGTCTGTACATATTTCCACCCCAATTTTTTTTTTTCGTCTCTTTCAGCTGATGTCTGGCGCTGGATGTTGCCAGGGAGTCGAAGGAATAAATGCCGGGGATCTGGGGGTGTGATGGGGGGTGGGGAGGGGCGGTGGTGCAGACGGATGTAGTGATCATCTTTCTCGACAGACTTCAACAGGTCTGCTTCTCACACAGAGAGCTGTAACAGAACATGTGTCTCCTGTAAAAAACCTCTGGAAAGGCAGCAGCTGTGTGAAATTGAAACTGTCCTCACCGTTCTCCCCTTTTCCCAATCAGCCAGGACGCTAATGTAAATGCGTCTGAGATCCACGCGGACTCGCACGAAGAGCACATTCTTCGTGTTCCAGCTTTCGTGCGTCTAGATTCGTCAACAACAAGGTTATGTTGATGTTTAAAATGAAGGCGAGGATCTTCCGCCTCGGCGCCATGAGGAATCGCCGGCCTCGAAAAACCAGCAACTCTGCACCACTGAGCAGTCGTGTAAAGGTCTGTGTGTGTGTGTGTGTGTGTGTGTGTGTGTGTGTGTGCGTTCCCTCAAAAGCCAGCCACCCACTTGCTAAAGGCACAGAGCTTAGCTAATTGGTGAGCACTGATCCCTGCTATGTGTTGTTCACAGTGGCTAAGTTCAGTGCCTGAGGTGAAATAGTTGATTCGTCGGAGGGGATTTGTTCTGCTGAATGGAAAGAACTTGATGATCTTGGATATGAAGAAAGGAGGAGGGAGGAGGAGAGGAGTGACGGGAGATTAGGTGGAGGGGGGGAGGGGAAGCGGGAGGTGGGAACGGAGAAGGATCCCGGTCTTATAGAGGAGTCGAATGGGGTTAAACGCGTGGCCGCGGCCCAGCGAAAGGTCCCGCCGTGCAACACGATCCAGACGTGTACGTTTCTTTCTTGCGTTGGCCCGCAGCAACGACCGCCTTATCTCACCTTATACATCTGGCAAGAATCATCATGCATACCAAATATATTCAAAAGCGTTTCCGTGAGACGGTTTGACCGTTTAATACGGACTTAAAAATGCCACGGGTTCTTTCGCGATCTGAGGAATGTGGTGCTAAATGTCGGACCGGTCTGGGCATGCCCAGTTCATGTCCAACTGAGTTAGTTCAGGGCCGCTGTGCCAGTACTTTGGTGCCACACGGCACCAAGGAGGAAAGCTACATACACCTTACTGCCAGTTTCCTGACGTCCTTCCTCTAGACGCTGACTGTGAATCATAGCAGCAGTAGACACGGCGCCTGTCAGGCTTTATGCATGGGGCTTTAGTAATAAAACACTACTACACATGCTCATCCTGAAAGCCTTTTCTCTTGTGAAACAAAGTATAGAAGAGAAATGGTTATGCCAGAGCAAATAATGATCATAAATAATAAGTTATTACATTTGCCTTTTAGAATATGTGTAAATAGGACTGACTCTAGGCTGCCATACAAGAACAATAGTGTGGAGAATGCACGTTATGGTTGCTGATTGATAGGAATTTAACATGGATCATTTGGGGCCCTAAAGTCCAGAGGAAACAGCATTTTCGAGATTATCTCGCTTCTGTAATGTGAAGTCTTTCCGGTAAAAACAGGACAGACAGGCAGAACAAAACCCTGGAATTGATTGACACTTAAAAAAAGTGAACGTATCATGACAAAGACGGAGGATTACAGCGACACAATAGACTTCAGGAGCAATGCTCACCTCGCCTGAAAACTTGCGGTTTGGAAGAAAACGTTTGTAGTTCTTTTGGCAAATATAGTTAAATATGTGAACAATAAGACCAGGGATATGATCCAAAAGCTTTAAAAAAAGCTTTTTTCTTTTATTTCAGCATTGATGATATATATCTAGGGGCTTTTGTAAATACAAGCTGGAAGCATTAAAAAGTCAGCTGGAGACATTGGCTTCACATTAAGAGCAAGTACTTCTGCACTCTGGCATCTTCCAGTACGTAAACGCTGTGCGGGCTGTGCCCTCCTGTGCCTACTGAACTGGTATCAGTGTTTTACCTGAAAACTGGCTCAGTTCAGCAGGAACAGGAGTGAAGCCCACTGACGAGCAGAGCCTATGTCCCGATGAGCGCACGCAGCAGAACGGCCCGGCCCAGATCAGGCGTCACACCACACCACAGAGCGGAGCGCGGCGTTAGCTCCGAGTCATTGGCCCCCGATGAAAATCCAAAAACCACAGAACCTGTCAGACGGCGGCGCTGAACCCTGACGTGCATGCAAGGCGGCGCGGCTCCATGTAGATGAGCGTCCCTTCTTTTCCTTTATGAATGTTTCATAAGCAGATTTGCCATTCTCTGCCTGATAGGTAGGCCCTGGCACCCTGAGCCGTGAATACTGTTACATACTGATTCAGTCAATCCTGTCGCCACGCTTCGCTTTCATGTTTATTTCAGCTCTCGACAAGGCTGCAAACACGTCTCTCACGCTTCGCCTCCCAGTCTCTCTCCAGACTCTCCTTTCTGTCTGTCTGAGCTGTCAAAGGCCAGACTGAGACTGGAGTTCATTGTGAGGTAATTCCAGTGAAATGCATGCTATGCCTGTGTAATTGATGTCAGCCAACAGTCCCCATTATCAGTGATTGGGAATGTGTGCAATGCGGCGTCCGCCTCACTCCGGAGAGAACTCGAAGCCACCGAAGGAAAGTGCTTCATCTTGACGATTTCGTACCTACAGGAAAACGGAAGGTCATTAGCAGGCGTGACGAATACGCCCTAATCCACCAACTCCACCGCTCCCGTTTGGCACCGTAACATTATATTTCTCTTACTTTGAATTTCAGCGGATAAATGTTCTTCAGGGCATTGTTCCATCCAAGCGGCACCACTGAGAAGTTAGCCATGATTTGTGTAAGCATTTATTCTAACTGAATGCGGAAGACAACGGTGCATGGAGTGCATTATTCTAAATGTCAGTAAGTCTCCACCTACTTTCAACCATTCGGACAAATTGATTTACTTTGGGTGCTACAGGTGCAGCCGCCGCTTTATCGCAGCAGTCATCCGGCCACGACTGAACGCAATAAAGTTTTATTCAGTAACACACACGCATCCCAGAGGGATACGTGTTACAACAGGAAAGAAGAAAGGCGGCAGGAAAAGGGAAAATAGAGACGCAGGCAGCAACAAAGGGTTGAAATAAAGATAGATTAAAATAAATGTGAGAGCAATTATGAAAAGTAGGGTTTAATTGCAGATTATTACCACATTGTTGTGTTTTAACTTTGCCATGTGTTTACTATTCGGGGTCAAAGCTGCCACTGAGGTCACGCTGTTGGTATTTTTTTTACTGGAAAATGTGGGTGTTTAAGACCATGTCATATTCTACAGGCCTATTACTGCATTTTTAAGACTCAATATAATCTTTATTAACCACTCTCTGAACAAAGGGCTCATTATTTCCCCAGAAGAATTTGAAAGTGCACCGCATTATTTCTTAATGTGGGGATATTTATTGAAATCTGAAAAAATTGAATGTGAAAGAACATCCGATCCCACTTTTAAGCTAAATAAACCATTTAATACCCATTGCATTGTCTGAAATTTCATTGTCATGGTTTCACCCAGACAGAGAATTTCATTAATGTACGGCAACATTGAACTAAATGTTGAAAATAAAATTAAAAATTGACACTGCTTATGGAATCTGGTTATTTTTTTCTGGGATTATTGGTTTTAAAATCCTCAGTCTGACATCGGCGTTGGAGCAGACGGTTTCCTGCAGACTGCAAAGGGTCAAAAGTTCAACTTTCTGTTTGACTTGCTTGTTACACCTACTTGCCGTCTGCTTGTTTCACACGACGCATGTTCTCTAGTTTTCATGAGAACAGACAGCGATCCGCGAAGCTGGAAGAGACGACTACCAAAAAAAAAAACAGAGTCTCCATTTAGTCTCCATAGCGATGTCAGTGTCCCTTTCATCTTCAGGCCTCAAAGGCCGAGCAGATTTCACAATGTAGCTGCTCTACTGAGCCTGATCTACTTTTTTTTTTGCCCCCTCCACCATTCAATCAGCATCTGTGCGGTTCTGGCCCGTGGCTGCGAGCCTGGATGCGTAATTTGGTTTAGAGCTGAGCGGGAACATCTGTTCTACAAAGCTTCGGCTTCTTCCGCTCCTCAGGCCTCAGTGGAAAAAAAACAAAGGCAGCGGTGGGACAACAACTGCTGCTGCTGCTCGGGACCTTCCAAAACGGCGAGTCCAGATCCACCCCGACAATAATCTCAGCGATGAGAGCGGAGGAGTGGCAGCGCTTTAAAACGGCGAAGGCTCAAATGTGTGAAGTCATGTAGGATTTACTGTTGGATCCACAATGGGGAATATGCTTTTATTGATCTCATATGTGCAGTAGGATGTTTAGACTTCAAGGCAACATGTTTCATTCACATGGAGCGGATTAACATCTGCACTAATCTGTCTCCTGAGCTGCAATTTGTCATTAAAAAGGGGGAAAAAAAAGATACTGTCATGAAAAAGACACTCTCCTATCATACTAATTAGTGTTATTTAGTCTGAAATGTCATAGATAATGTCATAAAATACCGTATGGAGCCTTCATGTAGAAATACTACTGTCATATACATGTATGCCCAAGTATAGCAAATGTATTACTACGTAACATAAAGCAGTAAATATGTCACTCGTGAATTGATAAAAAAAAACTGGAAGCTTAGTGGTGACGAAACATCATTTTTTTTTGTAACATAATATTATCTTTTTACCTCTGGCAATTGCATGTCTGCTTAAAAAAAAATGAAGATTATTTTGCAGAACAATATAATCTGCAGTAATCCAGTGGAAAAACCGCCTTGTCTTCCTGGGGTCGGCCTTCAAAGACACGTCATCCCTCTATGGACATGAAAGTTAGACATGAAAGTTCAGGAAAGTCTGGATGAAAGCGTCTTCATCTCAACATGCTGCTGCCGCAACTGACGCAAGCACAGAAAACCCCCTTTTTTTTTCTTTTTTTTTTTCCCCCCCTCTGAAACGAGGCCCTGGTCGAACAGATCACAACACAACAAACCCGTGTCCTCACTTTGGAAACTTTTGGAAACCGAACCCGAAGCATCGCCCTCGGAACATCTTTCACAACGCTACTAGCTAAGTGCTCATGGTGCTCAGCCAGAAGGAATGAGAGCTGGGGATTAAGAAGGAGAGAAAACATATTCATGGCTGCAGACGGACGACCTCCAGCCCGTGTGACACCTTGCATTGTTTTTCAGTATTTGTCTTCTACACTTTTCAGTGAACAAAAATGTTAGTGTCTCCTCGCTGGAGGATGTTATTTCTATATATTTCTTCATTTACAAATCGTTAAGAGCGGAATTTGTGTTGGCAGCCATCTGCCCCCGTCATTTTATATCTCATAACCTCCTCGGCCCGTTTCCCCTTTTGCATGCTCTGCCCCCGCTATCTGAAGGAATGATCATTATTTATTTATTCATTTGATCAGTTGGCAGCAGCTGGCTCTGGCACTGGAGGAAATTTCTCCAGAATATTTTCTCCAGTGCACCGTTGCTATTCCCTTCTGTTAAGATTCAGAGGAAAAAAAAAAAGAGCGAAGACAACGTGGCAGCACATTCCCCTTTAATTAAGGAACAAGTGAGTAAAACGTGTCTCGCCCTCCGTCCTTCCTTCCTTCTCCTCAGCTCTTCTCCTCCTACTGTGCGTCTTCGGTTCGCCGTACGGGGGAATAGCAGACATGTGTTTCCCAACCGCACCGACGTGGACTCTGTGTGCACTTTAAACTATGAATATGAAGCGCATAAATCCTGAATCTGGGTCCAATAATGCCACAGAAGGAAATTCGTTGCTCTCCGGCTCCTTCGCATGAGATTCCACAGCCAGGTGCAGTCGGCAGAAAGCAGACATGTGAGAAAGAAAAAAAAAAAAAAAAAAGGGTCTTGTGTGCAAGTGTTTGATTTTTTTTTTTCTTTAATACAGACATGCTCCTCTTCCTGCTCTTTTGTTCCCCTTGTCGGTAAAAGCATGATGTCAGCCGGCCAACGGAAAATGGCAAACGCCTTGATTGATTGGGTCTAATTGTGAACACGACATAAGACATTTGCACAGCCATTATTGATGTCTCAGCGTGGAACAGGACCCCCCCACCAAGAGCTAGTCTGCTGGATTAACTAAAGAGAGACTTTCACCTCGATGCTTCCAATTTCTTGAAAACCGTCCTCCGGTGCGACTGAGGAAGACCAGATAAGCACTGACTGGCTGCTGGGGGCTGCGTTTGTTGCCTCGCAGCAACACATCCATCCATGAGGAGGCACGGATGCATGAGCACATGCAGACATGAATATGGGGGGCACGGCATATGTCTCCTCCTGCACGCGTGCTGTGCATCACATTACGACAAATGAACCATGGAGAAATATATGACATGTCCAATATCTAAACATATTATATTGTGATTAAATTATATACATTATAATTCATATATATATTATGTTTCCTGCAACAATGAAGTACCACATAGATGGTTCTCAATATGTATAATGTGTTTTATGTGTTTCACTCCATGAGCTACGACCAGAGGAGCAAACTGGGCAACACGTCACGGCTTCTGTTTGTACGGATTTCTGCTCCCATGTGACCTGCGCGTTTTGCGTGACAACACGTTAGCGCGGCAGGAATGATATTCAGAGGGATTTGTTTTTCCTTTACCCGGTTGTTTGTTCGCAATTGGTAATGAGCCGCGTGTTTTTAACGCTCCGGCCCTTTAAGTGTCATCACAGATACTATAAGAATTGATTTAGTACTGATATATTTATTTTTAGTTTATAACCAACAGTCATCTGGGTTGATTGAACTTGCCTAGTTTATATTTAATTCTTTTTTTGTAATTTCTTAGATTATTACTTAATGCCAGGCAATTTCTTTTACTTTAAAGTAAGTGCATGGAGGTAATATGACGCTGACTGTCTCCTCAAAATTCACTAAGAAATAATATATATCTACTTTATACATGAATAATTATTAATGACATCTATGTCATTTTGTTATTAATTAATTCAATCCAATGGATTTTGGGACAAAAAAAAAGCTACATTTTCTTTGAACGGCCTTTTTTTTACTTTTCCGCGTTGAGCTTAAAACTGTGCACCCCTGTGTGGAACAGGGTCACCTAACTTCCGCTAAAGCAAAAAAACAAAATGCTACGAAAACCTTTTTCTAAAATAACTCATCAAGTCAGAACGCGGCCCGGTGTGTATAGAACTCGGAAGACATATTTGGGGTGCACTGCAGCTTTAAACTGATTGCTGCGTCTGCCGGAGGATCCCGCGTGGCGTCTCCTGTAGAGCATCATTACCGTAACTGATGAAGGAATAATGACCAAAAAAAAAAAAAAAGGGAAGAGACCCAGGTCGTGGATATTTTTTTCTTTAGCTTTGTAACCGACTCGGTAGGAGGAAATCAAACATCGCTTGTCCATGCTGAACCACTCAGGGATGGCTTAACAGCACACGTGGGTTGTCGTGGCGACGACGGCGTGGAGCCTCGCCCGCTGCCGTCATTAGCTGCCTGCTGAACACCTGGGAGGCAAAGCCGGCGGAAGGCAATTATGGAGGGCACGGCCACGTCTGCACGCAACCGTCATTAACCCATCGTACCTCATTTGGAGCGGAGAAAAGGCCTTGTTGTTGTAACGGGAGACGGGAAAAGAGAGAGAGAGAGAGAGAGTCTGAGTGGTGATCAGCCCGTGACATGTCTAATATGATAATGATATGATAACAAATGTCTCGGAGCCCAGAGCTAATAAAGCCAGGAATTCGCTGTTGCTTTTTCATCATGCACCGGACCTGGAGCCACGCCAGGCCCGGGGATGAGGGCTGATCCCTTACTCTTAACTGTAAGGATGCAGGAACTCACACAGCCACACAAACCAGCAACGACTTGTTTGCTTCCTCGGCCACACAAAAAAAAAAAAGGGGGGGGGGGGGGGGGGGGGGTTGCACGTGCATTTTTGTGCTCATGCATCTGGAGTCATATCTGCTCAATTCCTCAACGCCAAATCGCTTCCTTGCGAAAATGCACGCGACAAACGAGTAATTCCTAACGACGCAACTGCCCCGGCCTGTGCATTGAGGTTAAAAAAAAAAACGCTAAAAGCCGGTATTTCTCACCTCAACGCCTCATTTTCTCCTTTCAGTCGCCGCCGACGAGCCCGTGCAGCTCGCGCGTCGCGGGCAGGAATGCAACGCGTGCCGGGCTGCCAGAGTCCCGGAACATCTCAGGAGTCGTGATTAAGTAGGAATTGTTTTCCCGAATTCAAAAGGCCCTCTTCGCGTGTTATTTCACTTGTTGCCATGTTTGCACCAATGCGACCAATCGGAATTGTTGTGTAGCCATTTTAACTTTAAAATTCGACTATTGGGAATTAACATTGTCGATGTCAATCAAACTGTAGATATTGTAATTACTATTCTAGTATTCGTAATTCAGCTACAGTATCCATACTTTACAAAGCAGACATCTGGATGTGAACTCTAGATACTAGTAATGATAAACTAACTAATTATGGATAGGAAGCATGAAGGTGTGGATGTATCTCAAAACTCAATTACACATATCTGTAGCACATTTGCAGACTGACTTTTAAATGTTGAAATGCCATATTGTTGCTTAACAGCTATTAGATGGATTGCCCTGACATTTTCTACATGTCATTTTCTTTGGTTTTAGTGCTGAATAGCAAAATGTTAGTACTCCAACACAAAAAAAAATAGGATGGTGTTGTTATTCCTGATTTGTACAAAGCGGCATAACGGATGCTTGGTCCAGGACGATTTGAGCTGGAGGAGTCTGAACGTGTCCGGCTGGTCTGACCCGCCCATCCGACCCCTACGAGGTTCCCGCGGCTCTCCATCCTGAGGTATGTTGTTGCGTATTTCCAGCGGCTGACGGGAAGTGAGCGAGGGGAAATGAACCGACTAATAAAACAAAGCCTTAATCTTGATAATAAATGCTGAACTCGTTTCTTTTTTTGTTCCTCACATGCACATTTAGCAGAGACAAAGTCTCACCTCACATCTGCGCTAGTTTCTGGCCCACTTTCTTTTACTGCTTCTTTTTCATCCTTCTTCCTGAAAAAAAATACAATATGCAATAACAATAAAATATATGCTTATTTGTCACATGACGCATAGGATTTATTGTTTCTATTGATTCTAACTGTTTTATCATATTAATAAAAAGGGCTAAAATAACTAGTGCATTAGTAGTTAAGTACTCATTAGACTATGAACAGGAAATCCCAGTATCATGGTTGAGCTTTTTAAGACACCAGAGGGGCTGGGGTCTGCAGGGAAAAACCTGGAGGCATTCAGACCAATATTCTGCAAAAAAAAAGGGGATTAAGGCTTTTTTTTCTCACCCCATTGCTGTCTTCCTTAATCTCTTTCATCATCATCATCATCGCCATGACTTTGTGAATGTGACTCATTGTCAGGTGTTTTTCACCCGAAATTTAAGTTCACTCTGAGCCAAAGGATTTTAATAATAATAAAAAGTAAAAGCAAACGAAGCGATTGATGTGACCAAATAGACCCAAATATAATGCTCTTACTCCAAGTAATGCTGTGCAAAATGAAGATACATTTTTCTTTTAAAGTTTGAACATGTTTTTTTTTTTATTTACTTTACATTTTCTGCAATTCGTTCTTTTCTCTCTCCATTACTTTCACCCTCCATTGGTTTAAAGTGGGCTGGGCTAAATGGGAAAATGATGACGTCATGTGTTCCGGCTGAGGGAAGCGGCATCATTAGACTCGTATCTGATGACAGGTTGTTTGCTTATCAGCCGAGCCGCTGTCAGTCACACCGATCTGATCGCACCGTCCTGATGAGGCCTATAAGCGCGTTTGCGGCTCGTCTAATTAATACTCGATTTCATATAAAAGCGTTTTTCAGAGGTTTTAGGGGGTAATATGAAGCATGTGATGCTCCTGTGTGAGAATAGAGACTTTAGAAAGTCATTTAACTCAGCCCATTGTGTCCTCACAGCTTGTGCCTGGTGGCCTGTCGCAGTGAAACTACCAGACAAGCACATTTTTATTTCGTGAAAAAGTCCTCCTGCTTGGAGCTGGAGTACAGTACAATAGCCTGTGTGACTTACATTTATCTGCTAAACCTTATGTATCCACCCTGCCAGACAGTCATAATTAATTTATCAATTAGGCCCGGCTGTGTTTGCCCTTGGGGCTGCAGTCCCAGCCCTTACCTCCTCTGCACTGAACTCCAATCAGTCATCCTGTCAGAGGAGCAGGGAGGCAGGAGCAGCCTGGAGATGGCATTTTCAGGTTTTCCCTTTTTTTTAAGGGACAAAAAAGAAGATGAGCCTTTAAAAAAAAGGGTAAAACCTATTTCTCAGTATTTAACAAAGCCTCGCACATAAATTGAGACCTTGTTTTTTCAGTAAGGGTTGGGGTATTTAACATCAGACTGGATGAATTTTCAAGGCTATTCATTATTTGAGCAGGGAGACTTGTAATGTTTCCAGGCCTGGAAAACCTAAAGGAGTCATCTGATTGTTCTGCCGGCATATCTCCCTCCACAGGAAAGCAGTGGAAGTGTACTTTACTGAATACAACACGCCGTACGTAAAGCAAAATAAAATTTATTCACATTTAAGTCGACAAAATAGTACATCAGCCTTCATAAAAAAATACATATTTTTCCTCTTTTGTTCTGCATAGTATACATTTGGCAATAATTACATACAAAACAAATAGTCACAAGTACAGTGTAGCACTGGATCAATGCAGTCACTATGTGAAATGCATACAGAGAAGGACATAAAAAACACACTGTGACCAGATAGCTGGGTGGGTAAGGAACACACAACATGGGAAAACGCCCTGAGATAAGAGTCCACAGTTCACAACCCAGCTTCTGCTCACTTTCCCCGTTTCTCTGCTTCTCCACTTTCAACGATAGTAAAGGTAAAACGCCGCTGAAAAATACTGCAATTTGTGATAAAATGGGTTATATAGATATTAATATTTGTTCATTCATTCTGAAAGTGTCTTTGCATCAGTTCAAACTGTTGAACAGTCAAACCAAAACTCGGAGGAAATGGTTAGATGCGTATCACCTGTTGCCTTGGGAGTGGCGCTGTGGTCTAACCACTTGAAACCGACAGGCAGGTGGTGGTGGAGCTCAGCCGGCTCTTTCTGCAGGCCCTGTGCGCCTTGCTGGGGGTGGAGGGCGGCGACGCCACGCTCAGGCTCCTGACCTTGCTGAAGCTGTTCCTCAGGCTGTCCCTGCGGCTGCCCGAGGTGCTGCTGGTCTCCTTGGACGTGAAGGTGTCGGGGTGACACAGGCCGGCCCTCAGGCAGCAGCAGCACAGCAGCTCGGCGATGGCCTTCCGCATGTCGCTGCTGCCCAGGGCGTAGATGACCGGGTTCAGGCCCGAGTTGAGCACGGCCAGCGTGATGAAGAAGTCGGCGCTGAACAGCAGCGCGCACTGGCGCGACACGCAGAAGAAGTCCAGCAGCAGCAGCAGGAACAGCGGCCCCCAGCAGAGCATGAACACGCCCACGATGGAGATGACGGTCTTCAGCAGGGCCAGGGAGCGCTTGTTGCGCTTGGTGTTCTTGTGCACGTGGCAGTAGATGGCCCCGTACAGCACGCCGATGGCCAGCAGGATGAGGAAGAAGATGACCACGGAGAAGAAAATGTAGGTCTTGGAGTAGAGCGGGAGGAGGGTGGAGCATCGGTCCAGGCTGCACACGCAGTTCCAGCCCAGCAGCGGGAGGAAGCCGACCACCAGCGCCAGGACCCAGCACAGCGACACCAGCCCGTAGATCCTGTAGTAGTTCTTACACGCCGGCTTGTGCGCGTTGATCATGGTGGTGTAGCGCTCCACGGCGATCAGCAGCAGGCTGAAGATGGACGCCGCCAGCGCCACGAACAGCAGGCCCTCCCTGAACAGCCACAGCGCCGGGCTGAGGCGGAACGTCTGGTTGCCGGACATGCAGATGTTGACCAGGAAGGCGGCGCCGGTCGTGAGGTCGCTGAGCGTGATGTTGGCGATGCACACGTACACCCAGCGGCGGCTGTGGCAGATGCGGTGGAGCACGGCCACCAGCACCAGGAGGTTCTCCAGGATGATGAAGACGCTGAAGAAGAGCAGCACGGCCATGGTGACGCTGACGTGGCTCTGGGCGTTGGAGACGGTCCGGTTCTGCAGGCGGCCCGTGTGGTTGTAATGCCGCAGGATCACGTGGTTGCTCCCGGCGGTGGCGTTCAAAGCGGTGGCGTTGCCGTGGTGACCGAGGTACAAGTGGGGGCAGGAGGAGAGGGATGTGATGGAGGAGAAGATATCCATAGCAACGGTCCGGGCCGGTCCAGATCAAGGGTGAGGGTGAGAACAGGCTGCACCGAGCTGGTGGAATTAGTGTGAAACTCCTGCGATGAAAACAGGCTATGGACACACTCTAACTACCGGAGCTCTGCCTGTGGACCGACACACACCTGAAGAGAGGAGGACACGAGAGGGAAAGATGAGAGCTATTTCAAAATGAAACCCCCCCCCAAAAAAATCAAAACAGTAAAACAAAAAAATAAAACGGTACCACGCTCCGACTGCAGCGCGTGCTTCCTTATTGCGGAGCATCAATCAGTTTAAAGGGCGGCATTTAAATGCTACAGCGCTCCACCCAGCTGTGGTTAGCACAGGATGAGCGTGCAGCTGCAGAGGGCATTTAAATCATGAAGGAAAATACATGTTCAGGAAAAATAATCTTGAAAAATACCGTCTTAAAATTCCAAACCAGCCCTAGAAATTAAATAACTGTTTAGCAACAGTTAAGAAAAACACAATCATGTGAACAGATATATTCATTTTTCCCCTTTTTCCTCTAAAAGCATTATTAGTGAAATCAATCAAAATCAACTACTCCAAATAAATCCAAAATAAAAAGGCACATTTTTTGTTAAAGCTGTTCCATATAAAATGCAATACAAAAGTTTGACTATATATTTGGCATGCAGAATATATATATATATATTTTTATAGTCGGGTATGTTCTGTAAATATATTAAGAAGATAAATTATGAGTTCTGATGCTAATTTTTTCCTAGAAAAAGTGGATGAGCTCCATCACGCTTAATTAGTTTAGATGTAAAGCGAAGTGTATTCTGCAGTGGGTACTCACTCTGGCTGCTGCTGGTGATGCTGACTATGTGAGATGTTCTTGTCGCTGACTATAGATTTTTCACCCTCCTGCAATGGGGAAGTAAAACAAAGAAAGTTACACAAACCACACCCAAAACTCACACAACGCATGCACATGCACACGCGCACATGCCCACACGCATGACACGCAACTGGGAGATTGCTACCACTGTTGTTCCATCGTCATGCAAGGAGACAAAAAAAAAAAAAAACACACTGCCAATTCTAAAATTCCGAGAAGTCAGAAATTGTCTTAAGACAATTACTTGTCATAAATGCATTTTTTCATCACTTTTAGGGTTCGTCGAGTCTCCCAGACGCCTGTTTTATTACCACTGACCTCCTGCCGTTGCTCAAGCTGCCCCATGATAACTTATGCAGGAAAAGCTCTTTCAAAACCCATCATCATTGTTTTTAAGGATATGTTGCAAGGACCACTTACGAGACAGTGGCACGGAGCCAATACGAATTTATTTTACCCAATTTCTTTTGCAGAAAGTTACGTGAAAAACAGGAAGTCTCTCAATCAGATGTGAGAGGGGCCCCACCCTGCAGATGAGGTTTCATGACTCTCATCACACATCTGTGCTGTTGGTTTTAGTGTAGAGACCAGCGTCGCATCATATTTACTCCACGCTGTTATTATCACTGCGCCAGGCCATGCATGCGTATATATCGATGATATCGAGAACAACTTTGAAGCTGTGCAGCAGCAAACCAGGCCCGGGCGTCCCACAGGACCCCCCAAAAACCATGAAACGAAAACTTGTGGCTAGACACATTTGCACTTCAGAGTGATGCTGAATTCAAGCTATGATTTTAGATATTTTTACATTTTCAGCAAATTAAGCCCAGATTGCATCACTGCAATTATTATTATCTACTAATCAACGAATTATCATTTGTTTCATGCTTCAAACACATGCTGATACGGTCTGAAAAAAGGAGAAATGAAACCTTTAGTAAAAAAATTTCCCCTAATTTCTCCCTTTGAAATTGTGGGTTTTCAGGTTCATAGCATAAGGTAAAGAACTCTGCATGCAGGTATTGCATGAGAATTTCTATCACAATATTGTTTTTGTTTACTCAAAGTTTGTGAGGTGTCGCATTTTAAGAATGCGTGTAAAGACAGAAATGTTGCAAAGGCAACATAACTGAGACATTGACCTACATTTTGTGTACAGTAGTGACAACATGTAGTGACATTAATAGCCCCCCCCCCTCCATGAAACCAAAATAGAAAATTTCCAACACAACTTCTCCTTTTCAGTCTTGCGATAAAAGCATACATGCATCAACAATTACTAGGTCAAGTTGTTCATATAGGACAGATGATCTTCCATATGCATTTATGGTAAATCCAGTGATGCTGCATTTACGGTAAGTCCGGTGACGCTGAGACTCACCTGTTGTGAGATATAATAAAAAGGAAAGGAAAGATGCAAAACAAGCTGTTGTTGACAGAGGTGTGTGAACAACACCCATGACTGTTGAAAACACCCTTTCCCTGTAAATATGGTTTCAAAAAAAGCCTGTAACCACACAGCGCGCCTTCTAAACCACAGGTGTCTGTGTGTGTGTTTTTTCCTTTCACCAAATAAATGAAACAGCGCTATAAACTGAAAAATTGTACTTGTGCTCTCGAGTCAGTCTGGTGAATAAGAATAAGAAGACAAAAACTAGACATGATTCTGCTACTGTATAAACAGTATCTATAATATTTATAAATGTGAATTACCAACTCTTTCTTTGTTGTTTAAATGATTTCATACTTCCTCTGAACTATACAGCCAAGTTGTCAGCATTTCACATGAATGGAAAATGTGCATATAGGACTAAGGAAGTCTGTAGGGGTCGGTTTTAAGATAGTCAAAGGTAGGATGTGCAGAAAAATAGCACTATATACAGTACCACAAGTCAAAAAGTTCCCCATTCCTGTTGTAAAGTGTCTATTACAGAAATTGCATCACCAGGCTGTGTTTTTAAGAGTCTAAAATAATATTCTTTGTATGCCCAATCAGTGATTTTACAGTTCATGCAAACCTCTTAGAAGTTTCATAGAATGCGCCTCAGCAGCTGGTAAGTTGGACCTTTAAAGCTGTATTTCCTTTTTGTCTCTTTCCATTTAGGGACGTGCACAGTAGGACACTGCCACAAAATTCAGATTATACATGGCTATCTTTTTCATTATTGATGCAAAATGAATATGAATTAATTGCATGAAACTTCAAACATTTTTAGAAAATACCTCCCTTCCAATTGTGGGCGTAGTAGTAGTATGACATCTGTGTAATACAAGGATTATATCATTTAAATGTACAACAGTTGATAAAACTGGAATTATTAAATCATGGTAATATTCACCCATTAGGGTAAGATGTTGCTGGTGATAAAGAAGTGTTTTACTATTTCGCCTTCACACGTGCAATGGAGAAACAATGTATTTGTAACCAACGTGGTGAGTCAGTTCCTACGGTGGTTGAAGTTGTTAAGCAGTCGCCACCTGGTGGCCACAGAGAGGTATTACAGGCATTCTTCACTGGTGAAAAGACGATCTAAATAATTGCAATTTGAACTGTAGGTCATACATTTAGTTCACCTCCGTTTATTTTCGATTGTTTATTTGACTTTATATCTCAGGATCTGTATGGAAATCGATGTATTCCACAATTCGCAAAAGTGCTTCTTTGAAAGAGGGTGGTCATACCCTGTATTCCTTATTAAGAGTACTAATTGTAACAAATACATATGCTAACAGATAGCCCAATGAATGACTGCTTTGCAAACCAAAATATTTTTTTTTCAAATTAGAAAAAAATCTAAATAGAAATAAAAATGTCACCGATACAAAATACAAACAACTATAATACAAATGTAGATAAAGAAAACTCACAGTAAAACTTAATTAAAACTACACTAAAATGGAAAAGTCAAAATGAAGGCAAGGGAAATGTAAAAAGCCAAAACAATTACTAATACTTTAGGTTGTGCGTCACCACTATAATTCTACAGGGGGGGTACTTTTATTTTGTAGTAAAACCACTTTTATTTTACAGGGGCGCTGCTTTTATTTTGTAGTAAAACCACTTTTATTCTACAGGGGACGCTGCTTTTATTTTGTAGTAAAACCACTTTTATCCTACACGGGGCGCTGCTTTTATTTTGTAGTAAGACCACTTTTATCCTACAGGGGGCGCTGCTTTTATTTTGTAGTAAAACTACTTTTATCCTACAAGAGGCGCTCCTTTTATTAGTTCGGGCTGGTGCAGCCAGGCCAACTCTCGGCACAGTGCACAGAGTACACTGTGCCGAGAGTTGGGCTAATCTTTCTCATATTTATTATATCTATCTATCTATCTTTCTATCTATCTATCTATCTTCTTCCGTAAAAAGTTTGGCTCGCTTCTCCTCCTAGGGGAAAGGACAAACCCCCACAATAGTTATATCAAATCGACCGGCTCGGCCGGGAATCGTGTGGTATGACTTTTGGTGGCGATATTGGTTACTATGGCGACGTAGTCGCCATTTTTGTGCGAGATTTTGGCGCAATGCATTCCGGATGGGGAGTCCACAGTGGTGATGTCATCGCTAGAGTGCAAAACACACAAAAAATTCCTCTGAAAAAAATTTTCTAACTCGCAGCCACGGCCACAATTTTCACCGCACATTAATAATTTTTACATCAAAACGTCGGCACGACCCTCCCGATCGCTCCAATGTGAGTAAAAAAGCGGAGAGTTGTATGGTTTTGGCGCTATGAGCCTCCAAGCGCAGCTTCGCGCTCCTGCTCTTCCTATCTCTCCCATTATAAATTTTCGCTGATTCACCCTGCATTTTTCTAAAACATTGAATTTCTAACCTGCTCCTGTGCGCACATTTTTCAAGCTATAGAAATAAAAAATACATCAACACGACCAGGAGACCCTCACCTCTCACACGATATGCTCATTTTGTTATTATGTTTCACGGTTTTTGAGTTATGAGCAGTTGTTCGGGGTCTATTTTAAATGAAACAGCCGTTTCTACACACACATTCAAAGCAGAGTTTGTCAGTTGGAATCGTTAACGATCTCTTCTACATCAAAGAGTTGCAGGTGTGTGAATATCCTAGCAACAGTCCCAGCTAATGCTGCATGACAGACAGAGCATTTTGGCTGTGGTTTTTCCTTAATAACTTTTGATATAAAGGTTGCAGGCTCACCAAACTTTGTGAGAGAAATAAAGTTAAGGCTCTGCACTATTATAAGCTAAGTTCTGTTCACTACAGCGATGTATTCACTGTTTCAGTGAAAATTCATTCCCCATTTATTTCTATCAAGATAGTCTGCAGCACATTTGATTTGTGTTAACAGATACTGTAATTGATATCATAACCACCACATAAAACACACAGCTTGGTGGCTGAGCTGTTTATTCCATCAGGCTGAAAGCTGATTGGTTAGTGGTTTTTCCTTAATACCTATAGATCTTAAGGTCCTATAACTACCAAACTGATGACCATGGTAACTCCAGCATTATGACAGTCTGACAGCTGATTGGCTGTTGGATTTTCCTTAATAACTTTGGATCTAAATGTCTGACACATACCAAACTTGGCAGTAATGATCAGAGGGACCGCAGAATCACATCCCTGGCATCAAAATGTTTTAAAAAGCCACAGGAACGTCCCGATGCCCAGTATGCAGCACATTTGATTTGTGTTAACAGATACTGTAATTGATACCATAATCACCACAGAAACAACACATCTTGGTGGCTGAGTAAATTACTCCATCAGGCTGAAAGCTGATTGGTTGCTGGTTTTTCCTTAATAACTTTAGATCTTAAGGTACTATAATTACTAAACTGATGACCATGGTAACTCCAGCAATATGATAGACTGACAGCTGATTGGCTGTTGGATTTTCCTTAATAACTTTGGATCTAAATGTCCGACGCATACCAAACGTGGCGGTAGTGACCTGAGGGACCCCAGGATCACATCCCTGGCATCAAAAGGTTTTAAAAAGTCACAGTAGAGTCCCGACGCCCAACGTCCCAGCCCGAACTCTCACAATTGCCGCGGGAATTGTCTAGTAATAAATGTATATAATCCTGGGGGCCAGAAAAAAACCTCTTGCGGGCCGGGTGTGGCCCGCGGGCCTTGACTTTGACATATTTCACCTACTGCGTCCTGAAAGCTTTTGATTTTGAAATGTGATTCATGTACTAACTTTAATAATTTTTACTCCAAAACGTCAGCATGACCCCTCCAATCGCTCCAATGTGAGTAAGAAAGCTGAGAGTTGTACGGTTTTGGCGCTATGACCCTCCAAGCGCAGCTTCGTGCTCCTGCTCTTCCTATCTCTCCCATTATTAATTTTCACTGACTCGTCCTGCATTTTAGTAAAACCTCGAATTTCTAACCTGCTCCTGTGCCAACATTTTTCAAGCTAAGGAAATAAAAGATATATAACCACGACCAGGAGACCCTCAGCTTTCAGGAAATATGGAGGGAAAGCAGGAAACATTTTGTGATTATGAATTAGGGTTTGAGTTATGAGCAGTTGTTCAGGGCATGTGAAACAGCTTTTGATGCTGTGTGTGTGAGTAACCGTAGCTACGGCCCAGGTCCACCAAAGAGATTCAAAAGTAAACAGCTACAGTTCAGCATCACTACTTTGTCAGAATTGCATTTTTTGAATGTGACATCAAATCTCATGTGATGACCTGTGATGTCAGAGAAAGTCAAAGAATCTCAGCCTATATAAGGCCAGCAATCAGCAAGCTGTAGCACACAGACGAGTGACAGACCCTGGTGATTACCAAGCAAAGTATAAGGCAGCAGATAATGGAAGTCAACATGCATCCCTCATCCCAGAAGGTCATCAGGAAACACTAGAGACGGTGGAGATGAATCCAACAAGGTTACATTTCTGGTATGAAAAAATCTGGTGTTGATAGGAAATAATATCTTATATTTATTCCTGTTTGATTTGTCCCATGAGCTGCACATATGATGTTGTAAAACTGTTAAAAAAGAAAATGGAAAGTCTTATACCTGACATCAGCACTGCGATAGAGCTGAGCTCCAAGAAAAGTTGGACATTCTGGATCATGACTATAGATGCTTCATGGTTCACGATAAGTTAAAGATTGCATCAATTGTGCCAGGATGAATTCATGGCCAAGCTTTAGATGGAGAAGGACAGAAACAACATACAAAAGTATGGATTTTAGATCCTCTAAAATACACATGAGGATAAATCCACATTTGACCTCTGGTGGAAAGAGATAAAATTCTCACAGAAGAAAGAATTTCAGAAGTTTCAAGTTTCACATTTAGAGGTAAAAATTGCTCATAAAATGAGACAAGATGAGCTAACCACTGACCTCTAGGAAGAGAAGAACACAAGCCTTAAAGAACAAAGAATTTTAAAAGCTTCAGTTTTTACATGAAGAGTTAAAGATTGCTCTATAAATCAAGCCACAAATTATTCACCATTGACCTCCAGGATGGAGAGAGACACAAAAGTCTTAAAAAGGCTGTAGAAGCTTACATTTTTATATGAAAAGTTCAAGATTGCTCTATAAACGGGCCACGAACTTGTCACCATTGGCCTCCAGACGGAGAGACACATATAAAAATGTCAACTTCTGAAGTCTTTTTAAGATGAGAAAAGTTCAAGATTGCTCTATAAACGGGCCACGAACTTTTCTCCTCCAGATTGAGAGAGGCACATATAAAAATGTCAACTTCCAAAGCCTTTTTAAGACAAGAAAAGTTCAAGATTGCTCTATAAACGGGCCACGAATTTTTCCCTCCAGACGGAGAGACACAAACATCTTACAAAGAGTTTCAGAAGCTTACATTCTATATGAAAAGTTCAAGATTGCTCTATAAACGGGCCACGAATTTTTCACCACAGACCTCCAGATGGAGAAAAAAAACATAAAAATGTAAGCTTCTGAAACTCTTTGTAAGACATTTGTGTCTCTCTCCATCCTGGAGGTCAATGGTGAATAATTTGTGGCTTGATTTATAGAGCAATCTTTAACTCTTCATGTTAAAATTAAAGCTTTTAAAATTCTTTGTTCTTTAAGGCATATGTGTTCCTCTCTTCCTAGAGGTCAGTGGTGAACTCATCTTGTCTCATTTTATGAGCAATTTTTAACTCTAAATGTGAAACTTGAGACTTCTGAAATTCTTTCTTCTGTGAGAGTTTTATCTCTTTCCACTAGGGGTCAAATGTGGATTTATCCTCATGTGTATTTTAGAAGATCTAAAATCCATACTTCTGTATGTTGTTTTTGTCCTTCTCCATCTGAAGCTTGGTCATGAATTGATCTTGGCTCAATTGATGCAATCTTTAACTTATCGTGAACCATGAGGCATCTATAGTCATGATCCAGAATGTCCAACTTTTCTTGGAGCTCAGCTCTATCGTGGTGCTGATGTCCGGTATAAGACTCCCATTTTCTTTTTTAACAGTTGTACATCATATGTGCAGCTCATGGGACAAATCAAACAGGAATAATTATAAGATATTATTTCCTTTAGATTAGATTAGATTAGATTAGATAGCTCCTTTATTGTCCCACAGTGGGGAAATTTACAGTGCTACAGCAGCAGTTAGGAAAGTTACAAAAATGTTTTTAAAAATTTAAAAAGGAAAAAAAAAAAAATTAAAGAATTAAATTAAAAAAAAAACAATATACATATATACAGGTATATACAGGTATATATAGATATGATTATAGAAGTATTGCACTGTCCATTTTTTCTGTTGGGGGGGGGGGGGGGGTTACTGAGAGCTGTACTTGTTGTACAGTCTGACAGCTGTAGGAAGGAAGGACTTCCGATATCGCTCCCTCAGACACTTTGGATGGATTAGTCTGTTGCTGAGGGAGCTCGTCAGTCCAGACAGTGTGTCCTGCATGGGGTGGAGGTGGTTTTCCATTATTGAACACCATAGAGATTTTTTCATACCAGAAATGTAACCTTGTTGCAGCTTTCATTAATCTTAAATTCTCTCGCGGCTGCTCGTTTCCCGTGTACCTCTGCGTAGCTGATTACCTTCAGTTTAAACTTATAAGCGTGTCTCTTTGCGATTTTCAGGGTAGTTCAAACAACTATGTTCTGCATAACGCACATCCCCGTTCTTTTATATACAATCCACGAAAATATAAGGCCTTTATGTGTGCCTTGTCGTCGTGAAAATAAGGTATATAAAAAAAAAATCAAAATGCTCTCTGGTACTGTTCAGGGGGCCGGACCAAACCTAGGGGCAGTATCTGCCGTATCTGGTCCGCGGGCCGTAGTTTGTGGACCAGTGATCTATAGTCATGATCCAGGATGTCCAAATTTTTTGGAGCTCAACATCAAGTTGTTGCTGCTCAGCTGTGAATGAACAACTTCACCTTTAAATCCTGGTATACATGTGTTATGATCGGCATATGCTGTTTAAACTGTTTAGGTGTATGACTTTGAAAATATGTAATCAGAAAGACAGACCAGAGAGTTGCATTAGAACTGTGACATTAGAACTTCCCAGTGCTGACGTCACATATAAGACTGTCCGGTCCCTTTCTCCTATTTTTCTTCTCCCTGTGCTGTTACCTTGACGTGGTGGAGAAGCTTGAGTGCTTCTAGGACCCTGAGAGCTGTGCTGGGGGTTTAACCTCCCCAGACTGCTCTCAGATTAGAAGCAGGACTAAAGCCAGCACAACCCACAAAAATACTGTTACACAAACTAGAATGAGCAACTTATTGACATCAGGCCCATAGTGGACCCCAACCACCCAGACTAAACTGGACTAAACTAAACTAGATCATTAGAATTCTATCTTATATCAATGTTCAAAGAATCTTTGAATGTTCTGGTGCAAGGGTCTGATTCCTGTTTTCACCTATTTCTTGTTTTTGTTCACGTTAAAAAATAATAATAATAATAACTTACAAAAATGTGCGACAAATAAATAGAATAAATCGATGTCAACTTAATTTACCTGCAGTTTTAGATCAATTAAAAAGATTCAAACAATATTTAGTTAATGTAGTTAACACCATTATTACATCAACTCCTTGAGTAATGTTTATAACTAAAATCTGTTTATTTTTTTATATTATTTATTATATTTCACTGTCTTTCACATATGACAGATAAAGATCAACTGCAGTCTGTCATTGAAACTGCAATTCAGGAAAAGTACAGAACTAGTGTGTACTTAAAGTGACAAAAGGTCACATACTCTCCTATAATTGTATTTTTATTGTCATAATTAACAATATATCTCCAGAATTTAATATTTACTTGTCAGCAGTTCATAGCCTAAGCAGAAATTGATTGAGGTGGTGGTGGTGGTAAGCATTTTTGTTACTCTTTAAAACAAATGCTATCAATTCGTTAAATGAAAAGTCCTTTAATATTTTTTTCATTTGATTTTATTATTTATTACTAATAAATAAAGGTATGGCGAGTGCCATACCCGAACGACACCACTGTTTTCTGCCCAGCAGTCTAATAACTACCAGGAGAAAACCTAAAAACCCATAGAAGTCAATGTAATTTGACACCTTTGATCAAATCACATTCATTGTTTAGATTTCTTTGTTGCTCTACAACAGCTTTTCTTTTTTCTTTTTGTTTCTCCCATTATCTGAAGGTGATTATTTCCACTAAAAGCAGACATGGCCGTTCTGCTTGGCCTTGATGGTACTATACTCTGATTCATGGTGTCAGTCAGTCAGGGGCAGACTTTCATGGAGATTTTTCACTTTTGTATGATGAATAGTGATAAATAACATCACTATGAAAATATCATGCCACAGTAGAGTCCCAACACCCAACGGCCCAGCCCGAACCCTCACAATTGCTGCAGGAATTGTCTAGTTTTGTAGTAAAACCACTTTTTTTACAGGGGGCGCTGCTTTCATTTTGTAGTAACACCGCTTTAATCCTACAGGGGACGCTGCTTTTATTTTGTAGTAACACCGCTTTAATCCTACAGGGGGCGCTGCTTTTATTTTGTAGTAACACCGCTTTAATCCTACAGGGGGCGCTGCTTTTATTTTGTAGTACCACCGCTTTAATCCTACAGGGGGCGCTGCTTTTATTTTGTAGTAACACCGCTTTAATCCTACAGGGGGCGCTGTTGTTCAACAAATGCTTCCGAGCAACAGGGCTCCTTCTTTGTATAGAATCTGGTTTGCCTTTTTCCTGAACTTTTTTTCCACTGCACAAACCGCTGCTGTTACTTCGGCGAGAGAAAGGAAGTAGCGGCGGGCTAACCGATTAGCCGGCTCCTAAACCTCCCAGTCCGGCTGGGAAAGAACGGACTTTTGAGCGTCTTTTATCCCAGGGGCTGCTCTTCTTTATTTAGTGAAAGCGTAAGTTCTAAGTCGGGTTACAGCTTTTTTCCCCCTCCCTCTTTTTTTATTTTCTCTCCACACCGGATTCGGGGCTTCAAAATGACTGAAGTGTGAGCTTTGTCTGCGGGACTCCGCCGATGTTAGCCCGTGTGGTAAAGTGGTTTCATCCGTAGGAGCCAAAGACACGAAGAACCCGCGAGCTGGTTAAAAAAAACGACGTAGTTTCTTTCAGTGTCCGCGGGTCGAGTCTGCGAGGAATGCAGTTACGGATTTACACCAAGACAATGAGACAAGCAGCCGGGCAAGGTAAGGTTTGCTGCCGCTTTGTACCAGCGTCCTCTCCACAAACACAAGTAGACGAGGAAACTTCGTCAGTTTTATCAAACACGTAAATACGCGTTTGTCGATGAATCCTTTTTTCGTGTTTTCGGCCACCAGAGCTCTTGTAGGAAGTCATTAGAAGTAGCTCGCCTGAATATCAACACATGAGTGAACTGGCGCTTAAGCTAACTTCCACACTCGGCCGTGTAGTGATAAAGGTCACAGCAGCAGGTCATGGATGCGTCCAGGGAGAATGCAGGAAGACTTGTTGCAGAGCATGTGTCCCCGGGCCTGGTGCATTATGTGACTAACCTACATGTCAGTGCGCTGCAGCCTAGTCTGGAAGTCTGTGCACAGTCCTGGAAAAAGAGGAAAAAAACAAAACAAAACCAGAATTGTCCAAGATGGAGCAACTGAATCTTGCTATAATTACCGGTGTATCATAACAGTTATTATGTGCATTGAAAAAGGGACAAAATATATGTCTGACTACAGCCATGATTGCCATTCCAAGGGATAAACCGCAAGCAAGTGATAAAAGCGAGATATCCGTAGTGTTGTGGTGTGTTACTGTGAGGTGAAGGGGCTTGTTTTTGTGTGGGACTTTTATTAGATGTCATTATAACGTGTTTCTAGACCTGAAGGCTTCATTTCAGTGAAGTGACAGTCTGGCTGAGTAATATCAACAGTCCCTGACCCTGACTCCCACTGCTTGCACACTCATATTAAAATCCACCGATTTACATCAGATCATGATCTAGTGAAAATAGGTGGTTAAATGTAATTTAGATAGGGGCGATAACTTCATGATCATGACGTTTATAAGGATATTTTCCGATCTTCATTATGATGTTACATGTGTAAAGCTAAAACCTTAGTAGCTACTTGTGTTGGTTCCTTCAAAAACTTTAATTTTGATTATTGAAATTTGTAGAACGATGGCATGAGGTCATATTCTGCTTGACATTGATGGATGATAGACGGTAATGTTGAAAACTTAGTTTCAATATAATTATGCTACCAATGTCCCCCAGTTCAAGATCTACTGGTGGGACTTTACTGGGTCAGTACATGCTCTAGTTTTACAGGCTTTGTACATTCTAAAGCTTAGCTTTGGTCAAAAGTTCTAGGTTTGTAGTGGCTTTTCCCGTACAGAAGCACACCGGCCAAACCCCTCGCATCATGAGTAACGTCTGGATGGTGGAAAAAGTAATCATACATGGGCACATTAAAATTACGCACATATGCACTGCAGTTGGAAGTTCCTCCCCCCTCTCTGTTTCCCTCTTTCCATTTCTCAGACTTACTCTGGTTTGAACGCCGCTGCTCTTCCAGGGGCCTAATTAACAAGCAATTTCCTCACAGTGAAATATACACTTCCATCTGTGTGACCCAAGTCTTCAGGAATGGCTTGAAAATAGCTGTTAGATTAGGTCTAAAATTGTAAATATTCCCAGCTGTAGGGTTAAGGAGTAGGCAGTTAATAAACACTATAACATTGTAATATATTGATATATGTAAGTAATATGTTTATTTTCAGCAGTTTTATCTAAATTATGTTTCTGGTAAAAAAGAACACTAACCAACAATAATCTTTACAAGAACATAATTTCTTCACCACTCTATAAATATATCATATATTAGCCAGAAAAAAACAGCCAGTGATCACTATTCATCAGATATTTCTGGTTTAGAAAAGCACAACACAGTTTATAATTGACTTACAAAGCTTCGGACTGGAATATAAATGTAACATCTCATTAAAGTTACACCTCGTTAGCGTGTGTGTATCTGTGTTTGTTTTTGTGTCTGTGTATGTGGGGTCTTCATTGCGTTATGTCATATTTGAAATCTAATCACCATTCCGAACCCTCAGAGAAAGCTCAAGAGTCAAATCTCCATTTATGACAGTTCTTCAAATAGCCAGTCTGGCAAATTTGATTATGGTAACTATCAATCAAATAAACAACAAGAGAATATATATAATTGAATATTCATAAATCAGATGTGAACCAATGGTATGTTTCGGTCTAACTGTGTGCAAATTGCAATTTGTATATAATTTCCAGACTGAACACATGTCAGAAAAATAAAAACAAAATTTTTTATTGCCGTACAGTCGTTCTATACCACAACCTGCTAGTGCCTCTAAATACTTGAGCATTGCGCAGATGTACAATATCTTTGCCATTTTTTGAAAGAAAAGGGCCATATGGCCCCCTGCTAATGGTTAGTGCTCAGCAAACCCACTGCAGAGCTGACAGCGTTGAAGACAAGAAAGGGGGAGGGGGAAAGAAGACCAATTACATCTCCAGCTCGGCTTTGAGTGGTAATTGGTCCACAAATCCTGGCGGATTCAATTGTGTGAAACTGGAGGAAGAAAAAGATAATTGCTTCAATCATGGCTGTGCCAATATTTCTTCGTCGTCTCTCAGGAGACCTGAGGAGCAGCTTCAGGTTTTCCTCTGTCCAGGCTTCCGTGTTAAGCTGTATTCTCTTTATTGTATACCATTAATTCTTTCCTAGTGTGTTATTAAATATTCATGATCTCAACGGTAATGCAATACGTGATTCCTCCTATCCGACTAAGCTTTGTGTGTTTGAGTATACACAATGTCGCTGGTTGTGTTTATAGAGCCTGTGTCCTGCTTACTGAGGTACGTCCTGTTTGTAAGACATTTTAGGCCAAAAGCTGTTTTGGATCTACATTTTAAACCACATTAGAGGAACTGTTGTCATTTCCTAATACGATGCTCGTCAAACAAGCTGTTCTTTACTGTGAAACCACAGCCAGAAAGACGTCCTAAAATACTGAGTAAAGGATAGCCATGAAATTACACCCGCTTATGTATTTTAACATTGACAGGCTATTTTGTGATGTGTAGGTGTCTTGTGGTTAGCTACATTTAAGCGTTTTATTCTTAGCTCATGACTGGGTGGATGTTTTTTTGCAAGGAGGTACTAGTGGCGACGGCAGTGTTATGTCAACAGTTCAGTCTATCTTATCTTTTGGGTTCATGGTCAAATTTGGTTTTTTTTGGAATTACTTGTAAACAATCCATTGACAGCTGTTAAGTATGCGAAATTAGGTCAAGTTGTTGCCGTAGAGTAAGCTTCACTGTATTTTGACATTGCAGCCACATTGGTATTTTAGACTGGTTTCTGCCTACTGGGAATATTGGTAAAACCAGCAGGCTGGCAGACTTTCTTCTATTTTAAATGAATATATAAAAAAAAAAAAAAACGTCTGTTGTCGGTTTGTCAATTCTGTGACGTAAAGATGCAGAAGTTGCTCTGTTTTGTAACCCTGCTTATGTGAAACCAGCAATTGGTTATTCTTAGGATATTGTCTTTTTTTTAGGCGTTCTGCTTCAGAATAGGAGTAAAGTATGTCAGGTTGAGCTATGCTCTGGCAGCACAGGGACTTCTAATGAGTCTCTCAGCAGCTTGCGTTGCCTCTATGAGCAGCTGATGTACTAGGCCAGGCCCATGTAGGTTACCTGTGGCGTGACGCAGACTCTGCAGTGCCTCAGCCTTGAAAAACAGCAAGGCCGAGGTGGCCAGCTCGACTATCGTGAGGCAAACTCAACTACACATCTTATCAGTGGTGTTTTCTCTGAGTGAAAGATAAAGACAAATTATTTTTTGGAGGTTATTATTATAAATATTATTATTCCTTTTATTACAATTTTCTGTGTGTGTGGGGTATAAAAATAAAAGTTTATATGGTCCCATGGAGAAACAAATGTTAACCATGTGTCTGCTTGTATTTGTTACTACATGCGGTACAAGTGAAGGGCTCGTTGCCAAGGGCATGGAGGGAAAAGTCAGACACGTAGAGGCTTGCGTTTATTTGTCCTCCTTGCCCGTGTTCTCACCAGGAAGACGCCTGTATCGCTCTTACCGACTGTTCTGCTTCTGGTCGGCGTCGTTGGCCGGCATGCTGCTTTTTGTTGGATCACGTGCTGGCGTTATGATTTCCGGATCGCAGCATCCAAGATCGCCTATCACCGTGCCGATAGAGAAGCTTCACCTCCATATCTGCTCATCACAGACGTTGACGGCCGATTTGAATGTTCTCTGATTGTCATCAGTGCCGCTCTCAGGAAAAGCGAGCTGGGGAACGCTGAGGAAGGAATGAAGAAGGCCAGGAATGAGAAATGGGCCACCTGCATGTGTACATAAGCGTGTATGCTTGTGTGTACACATGCAGCCTTTAGGAGCTTAGTCTGATAATGTGACAGGAATCTTCCAGTGACTGAGGGAAAAAAAATATACTTTTTTTTTTTTTTGAGAAACTGGACCAGATGGGGAGATCGAGCAAAGGAAAGTGAATGAGTGAGTGAGGCTGCTTGTGTGAGTAGAAGAGGAGAGGCGAAGAGAGGGAGATTGGTATGGTTTTAAAGTCATCAATTCCACAAACTCCTTGGTAACTTGGCTCTTTCTATGTGGCAAGCTGAATTTATGGGCTTTATAAATAGACTCAGCTGTAATGATAGGGTATAAGTGAAGAAAAAGGCAGACCGGCTGTTTCGGGATGGCCTATTTAACTGTGCATCTGTTTGTTGTGCCTTCACTTGGCCCAAACACATCACGTCAAGACGATCGGGATCAAAGCATTGATTGTGATCATTATGATTGCACAGAATCTGCCTGTTTGGTTTGTGATTATAGGCACAGTTATGAGCCATTTTTACCAAAATATACAAGTCAAGAATTTTCCAGAGTGAAGTGCTAAGTGGTCTGTTAGCGTCATGGAACACAAAATGTAACCACTGTCGTTCAGGCAGCTGGAGCTCTGTGTGAGTTCACATGACATTTAGGTTCGCTTCTACAAGTTGCAGTTTCCTGGCTTTCAATATATTCAAATGTTTGTTTTATGGATACCAGCAATAACCTATTTTTACTATCTGTCCTGCAGCTCAGATTTTTTTTTTTTTTAAAAAGCTCCTGGTTCTAAAGGCTGGCGAAAGCATTACAGCTTGAAGCTTTTCACCTCCTTGGCTGTTCATTAGAGTGATACTTGCTTTGGCACGAGGTGGTATGAGTTATCGACCGATAGTGATGAACGGGCTCCGGCCCAGCGACTGTGGTTGGACGTTTCCCAGTCGGCCTGCGACTCGTCGGCCAGAAAAAGGAGCAGCAGCCTCCTAGGGTCACCAAACAAAAACACTTTCAGCCACAGTAACATCACCAGTTGCCCTCCACAATGGAACATGACGTCTTTTGCATGTTTGTGTTTTGATCTTATTCTAAGGCTGATCTGAAAACGACTTTTTTGTTCAGATGTTTCCGTTTTAACATATCTGTATCACTGTTGGTCAACAACTCATGCAAACTGTGCTTGAAGCTCCTATTTCAAGTTTGACAAATTGTGTTGGAGTTATTCAGTCACTTGCTACCCACCCCCTCTGTTGGAGTGGTCAACCTCAGGAAGATGTCTTGTGTGTGTGTGTGTGTGTGTGTGTGTGTGTGTGTGTGTGTGTGTGTGTGTGTGTGTGTGTGTGTGTGTGTGTGTGTGTGTGTGTGTGTGTGTGTGTGTGTGTGTGTGCGCGCGCGCGCGCGCGCGCGTGTTTAAAGACTGACTAGCTGATGGCTGTGGTGAGTGCCTTTACCTCCCCCTCCATCCTCTCTGCGGTCACTGATCCTGTCCCTTGGCTCTGGATTATGGGCAGAGAGAGGGCACACCCTGAGGCTCTGTTTGCTGTTATGCTGCACTGTGAGGACACAACTCTGAGGGCGACCGTCAAAATCGAGGCATCAGACACGCCTAATGAGGACCACACAGATATGCTGTGTGAAGTCAATAAGTATTAGACATCCATCATAATTCCATTCACATCCGTTTTGGAAAACGGGCAGAAACTGTTTTTTAAATTTTTGTATAAAATAAAGAGTTTTGTAAATATCTAAAACACTTTTTCCAACAGGGTTCAAAACAACCCTCCCATGTCTAATTTTACCCTCTTTTTATCACTATTGCCAGACCACACAAATCCGACAAATTGCCATTTCTAACTTGCTGTTTTGTCAAATTGGTATTTGTGTATTAGGTAGTCTAGGTACACAAAATTGAAAATCATTCCAGTAGTTTTGCACTTTCTGAAAATCATGAAGTCCTGCCTGTATGTTGTAGATGAGAGAGCCTGGGAAAATAAAGTTAGCACTGTAATCTCTCTCTGAGATCACTCATAAAAACACTCTCAATCGCCCAAGCATATTTTACAAATAGGATGAGATGTTTAATGACTGAATCTGGAGAAATAAAGGTAAACACTATAAAAAAGGGGTTGCAATGGAAAAAGCTTCAGGCTTAAAGTATATTGGCTCAAATTAGGTTGGACGTGATTACATGTATTACATCAACAGTACGAACAAGTGTCAGGAGTCTTCACGGAGGAGTAGGAGGGGTCATTCCTGACTTACTCCTGTTGAGAGGAGACGGAACAGTCTCTACTAACGGGCAAGGCGGTGGAGGTGACAAACCATTCCCATTACATGTGCCAGGAAGGAAGGGAGCCAGTGTGTAACACAGCGCTACTTGGAACGCACAATGTTTGTGCTTGTAATGCCGAAAAAGGAAGAAACAGACTCGCTGGTCTCTGGGATACCTCGTCAAAACTTTGGGTTGGAATGTATCACGCAATTTGGTGAAACGGCGTTAAACTCTGTGCAATGTTTGAGTTTCTTAACCTTCATTACTTTCTAAGTCAAATTCTAGTACATCTGTGACTGTGAATACATTAAGGAGGGGATAAAAGACCACTGTGTTTACAGGAGCGCCGCTGAGGTCCTCTCCATTAGGTTTGAACCCTCTGTCCCCGTCTGCCAACTGCAACTCATTCTCACCACTGGATGCCTGAAGGGCTGTGGAGAGTGACAAGAGAAAAAGAAAAGCACAAAGTACAGATGAGAGAGGCACACAGATGGGAGAAAGAAATGGAAAAGGAGAGAGACCAGCCGAGGGGTTGCAGGAGAGAGATGGAACAGGAACAGTAGACCTTGGCTTTGCGCTCTCGGTTGGCTGGGCCATGCTCAGTTCTGTTTAGTTTGACTCTATTTTTACCATGTAGTCTCGAGTCTGGTCACTGATGAATAACTCCATGTGTAAGTTACATTTGATCTGACAGAAATCAGTCAGGATGTCTGTCTCAGGGCAGGGAGAGAGAGAGAGAGAGTTTTGCAAAACATGACAGGGACAGCTGAGGGAAAACATATTCTTTTGTGTGTGTGTGCGTGTGTGTTCATTTGAGATTCCACTGCATGCATTTTGTTTTTTTCCCCTATTCCCTCCAATCCGTGTATTGTAAGACAATTTGAACGTTTAGATTTAGAAAGCACCTGTAGAGGAACCCGCTTGAAGGGTCACTCATCATGCATGCCTCATTTTACATGGAGGATGGTCCAACCAACATGGACCGAAACATTTGCACTCTACGCACTTTTCTGTCTATGCGGCCCTGTAATGTAAATAACAGAAGTATCAAAATCCAGACTCTAGACTAACGTTTTTTTTTGGTGTGTGTGTGCGCGCATGCTGAACTGATCTCTTTTCCCTGACTACGGCACCAAAGAAGACAAACAAAGGACAGTTTTCTAAGGCGCAGCTCAACCCTTGTGACCCATAGATTTAGAAACGGGTCATCTCGCTCGAGATGTTGAAACAACATTATCCATTCTAAGATGCTTATCGTCCCAATCGGCCAAATATCCGGACAAACCATAGGAATATGATGTCAATAGATCACACTGCATGCGCTACGTGTAATCTATTGTGCTAGAATATCTGATGCTTTTTCCTCTTTGACACATTTTTCATTCCAAGCTCTTTATAGTTACCTCCCCCTGCTGCTGTTTGTCCCATTTAGCAGTCAAAGTATGGTTCAAAATGTACAATGAGTCACGTTATTGACTTTGTGGCGTATGGTGATGACACTGCCTTCAGCCACCCATATTACAGCTTCATGCCATAGGAGAGAAAACACCAACTTCAGCTGAATCTCAGTTTCCTTCTGTCATCGACCTAATCTGAATGGTTACCAATGGAATCAGTTTCACCTGCCATCTAGACTTTTTTTTTTTAAATGAACAAAGAAAAGTGTGTTGGCGTGATTGCAACCCACAGCTGGTGTAGACGACTGTAAGTACGTATGAGTTCGGTGCAGTGACTATTCTGGTGCTACAATGGAGTCATGTGTTTTGGGAAGTGTTTTTAGAGCCGGGGTAGCCCACATGAGTGAGCGCGTACAATAATCCCCTCTGTCTGCCTCGCTCCTTTTTTGCTTCCTTTTCCTGTCTTCCTGATTTCTGCCTGCAGCTGCCCCGCATCTTCAGACGGCGCGCTGCATGTTTGCGTGTGTGCCGTGTTCCGTGCGTGTGTGGGATATATCCCGCTGAACAGGAAGGAAGTGTTTCCTTAAACAGCAGCTGTTTACCTGATAAAACCCACCTGAAATCTAATTGGTATTGATTTAATTAGTACAAGTAAACATCTTTTTTTCCCCTTTTCAATGTTTTCCATGCAATATGGCCACGTAAAAGCTAAGGAATTCAGTCACTGCCCATATCCGTTTATACAAATTCAAATCAGAATCACTGTTGCTAAGGTAAAAAAAAAGCTTCCTTGTAAATGTTAACAGTGCCAGAAGACCTTTTTCATGTCAGCCATATTGAAAAGAATTGTTTGGGGAAACAGGTTTTACTAATGACGGTAATTAAAGTTCAGTTCCATTCAGGTTCAACAGAGTCAGGTTGCTGCTATCGTGCATGTTAATTCATTGGAAAGACTCTGCTACACTAGATGTAATGTAACCTCAGTGTGTTATTGGTTTATCTTCTATTTTATGTCAATACGCTCCACCAAACCTTTTCTAACTGATCCATCTCAATGCTAATACATACGACTATGTTATTTATGGAGGTTGTTGCTAGCTGTACAGAGTTGTGGACAAGTACAAACTGAAAATAGGTTTACTACAGGGAAAAGAAGTTTAGAAAACCATTCAGCATCTGCCCAGACATCTGGTTGTTTGCTTCTATATAATAAAAACTTATGAACTGTTGAATACTAAGGTAGTGTCGTCAAATGTTCACTCTCCAAAACATCCAAAAAATGCTAGAAATAAGTAATAGTTGGTGGTTTTGCTCGAAAAATGACTGAAAAACAATTAATTTTAACGATTTTATGACATTACATTGTGCTGGTGTTTGTATGATTGCATCTATATCTGGACTAAGATAGTCTATTAAACATGTCTGAGACGACCTGTAGGGAAAACTCTCCGGCATGCCCTGTCAGCACCAACTGGCACGGAATCCCAGCACAGCCAATCAAGCGGAGCAGAGCCTTCTGGGTTGCATTAAGTCAGACATGTTATGGCCTCCCCTGGTCTGGTGTATTTCATGTGGACGCCGCTGCTTTGAATCTAGAGTTTCAGCTCATCACGCTGATTGAAAACATAGTTTCCTCCTCATCGGCTCGTTCGCCGTGCGTCATCTTATAGCGAGCATAAACCTCCCGGGCGAAGGTACGTTGAGAATTAAGTTCAAGGTAGATGTTCGTGGCCTCGACGAGAATTTGCATGTGCATTTGCATGCAAGCTTCACGTTGCTGCAGCGGGTTTGGAGACGTTTGATGAAATGCAGCGCACTTAAAATATTATCATTCAAATTTTGTTGGCCTTTCCGCTCCGCTTGGTGAGGTTCGCCCCAGGCCTGATTGACTGCATGACAGAATAATAAAGGAGAATTATATGTAAATGAAAACCATGAGAACACTTTTTATGGTAAACAGAGTTCCTTCAAGACGTCTCCTCCTCTACTCACTGCAACCCAGCATCTGGATTGAGTTAATGCAGCAGTGCCAAATGTTTGGCAGTGAGGCGGAGAAAGGGCGGGGGTGGTGACCGGTTGGGGGTCTGAGGGGAGGCAGTGGACAGGCAGGACGGCTTTCCATGGGTAGCATTGAAGGAGATTCTGTGGGAGACAATGATTTGACAGCAGAGATGAAGGGAAAAGGGGCACAGAGAAGGAAGCAGTTAAACACAACGGAGGCAGACGAGTGGCGAGACAAGCCCGGGGGGGAAGGGGGTGGTACAAGGCTCTACTCGGCCCTCCTAGATTACTGGCCTGCTGTGATATGTACATAAAGTAGGAGTTCATAAAGCTGTGGCTACAACTAATGTTGGATTGCCTCGAGCACAACATGTCGACACGTGGGTGGAAGAGCTCGGGGGAGCAAGAGCAGCCGCGATTTCAAGTCGCTTGAAATGAGTTTATCTTGTGTGTTTGCAGCCAGCTGTTTCTCCCCCTTCTGCCTTGACTCTGAATGATTGGTGTGTGTGTGTGTGTGTGGGGTGCGGGGGGTCACACTCTGCCTCTAAGGGATGTCAGATCAACAGTAGCCCGTTTCAGTTTGTCAATACATGCCTCAGACACATGATATTGGGAGTGGTGGATCAATGGCGTGCGCTCAGATGGCTGCGTTATGATTGATTAGCGTTGTCCTTCACAGTTCTCTATGGTCGGTTAAGGCAAGTTGCCTGTGATTCGGGAGAAATCAAACGGTTTGTTACTTGCTACTGTGCCGTTTGGCTCAAACGCATCATGCATGCCTGGCTCTTCACACTGCTTTTCTAGCAGCTTTACCGGTAGCAGGATTTTGACCATGAGCTTGGGTTCCATATTGAATGAATAGGGCGGTATCAACAAGTCAAAGCCTGGATCCCTGTGGCTTCTCGCTTCTTTATCCACTTCTTTAAACGCAGGCAGCAGATGCTCCTCAGCTTTGGTTTTATTGTTCATGACTAGCCGGCCTGGGAGCTGACTTAAAGATGGCGGTGGGGGGGAGGGAGATGAGCTTTAAGTGCCCCTTTTCTTCTTCTGCCTTCACTCTCTCTTCACACTTCTCTATATCTGTGTTGTTCTTATTGGTGTCTGCGGGTTAATTCCCTGATTGAGGTACCGGTCTGTGTAAACCACACGTGTCAAACTCAGGTCCTGGAGGGCCGAGTGGGTGCAGTTTTTTGTTCCAACCAGGCAGTAACACACCTGATTCTACTAATCAACCAATAGAGCTCTTGCTGAGGACCTTCATTAGTAGAATCAGGTGTGTTACTGCCTGGTTGGAACAAAAACCTGCACCCACTCGGCCCTCCAGGACCTGAGTTTGACACCCCTGGTGTAAACAAAAGACTGCATCTTTGAATAGGCCACATGGCTCCAGTGGGAGGGCTCTGGTTCCATTCACAGCCATTTTGGGTCCATCTGCACTTCCTATAGAGCCCATCATCCCCGAGGCAGATTTTGCACCACTCAGCAACAGCATGAGCAGTCGCTCTCTTTCTCTCTCTCTCTCTCTCTATCACACAAGTGCAGAGTGCATTTATGAAAATGCCAACTGGGAACACACACACATACACACACACACACACACACACACACACACACACACACACACACACACACACACACACACACACACACACACACACACACACACACACACTTAGTGAATCTGTACTTCTGTTGCTTCCCTCTCATTGTACCCAGAGGACAATGTGGCCTGCTTTGGCAAAAGGCCAGCGGCTCTCATCTCCATTAGGTCATTGAGAAAGCGTTGTAGTGCCGATGGATACTTGGGAAGATGGAAGGAGATTGATCTGCCGTGTCGTACGCATGGACGTACCCTGGGAGGGGGTGTAGGTGGACCCGTGGATTTCGAAATGCTTGAAATCCAGCGTAAAACAAAATGGTTACATTTAACTTGAAGACAGATGTTTAAACAGTTAGCCTCCTCCGCTTTGAAGCCTGTGGCAGGCCCGTCATTACAAGCACATGTTGTCCAGAGATGCGCCGTTTAAACACCCCACAACTTCATTGAATTTTGATTCAAGATTTAGAGAATAGCAGAAGATGTAACAATTTTGTTTTTTTATTGTATGCAGACTAGATTTAAATTAAAATGATATAAAGGAAAAAATGTCATAGAGTCATCACACACACACAGCAGTACATGAGTAAGTAAGCAGCTATAAATCTATAGTTTTTTTAAAGTTTTTTTTTAAAGGTTCTGTATGTAGCATACATACATTATGACTGATACTTCTCAAAAGAGTTTTAAAAAGCTTATTGAAGTAAAAAACATAGACAATACTGAGGACATGAGATTTCCCTACATAGTCATGATCGCTGCTCTCTACAATTACAACTAACTTACTCATCCCTAGTGAGTCAGATGAAGAAATGTCTCATTTGCTCATGATCCGTAGTGTAGCCTTAAATTTACTCATCGGCCCAGTCAGTGCAGGGCTGGGTCCTACAGAACAAAGTAGACGACATTCCACTTCCTTTTGGTGTTAACTTACTGTAGCTCTTCCAACGGTGTCATGTAGTAGTAGTAGTGTTGTTTTCAGTCACTACACACATCACAAAGTGCAGCTTAGGCAGAACAAACAATAAGGTCAGAAAGTAACGACAGAAAGGAACAGGCAGAAGCATGAAGTTTTTATGCATATCCTACATTCTTCCCAATTTAAAAAGAAATCAAATATAGAAATAAAAAAAAATCATTCATATTTTCAACCTTCGAGAACAACCAATGCTCATTCTTTAGAAAATCAAAATTCTAAAGAATTAATTCTTTGAAAATGCTTTAAATCCCTTCATCCATTCTGTAGTAAATAATTAGACATCTATTACATTAGTTACTATGCTTATAAAAAAAAAATTTTGTGTGCATGTTTTAGCTATGAACATTATCACCGTTATTTTATAATATACTAAGTCATTAGGATTCACTACTATCTTGGTCATATCTAAAATGGTACCCAGCCTTTGTTGATAATACGTATTGCGTACGTGCACAAACTGCATGTTGAGACCTTGTGGAGTCAGTGTTATTTGGTTTGTGAAGCCCTGACTGACTCTTTGGCCCGTTGCATATTTCCCCCTTTTTTCCTCAGTATAGTTTATTTTAGACGATGACCTCACATCAGCCTTTACTCATAACGCAGGAAGCCTTTGGGTTCCATTTGCATAAACTATCCTTGATACACATTTGTCTTTGTGGTATTTGTTGTGTATTGTTCTATTATTTATTGTTTTTTATGATACATTTTTTGTAGTTATTCATATGCAGGCACTAATATGGATTTGCAATCTGATTGATCTGAAAATTATTTGGGTGTGATCCTAAAGAAACTGTGGAAGAATTGAGTTTTAAATGAGCTTTTATTATTATTTTTTTTTAATATTGGTTGACTTGTAATTGTAGTTACACACATTTCTCTTAATGGCATCCAGGGAGATTAGTCCTATCCATGATGGGAGCTGTTTGAAGCTGTGATTCACAGGATCTAACAGCGTCCTCCATTGCTGACGCTGAGGTTGGAATGCAGGAAGTGAGCGAATCTTTGGTTCTCACACACTGCTGACATCATAACCTACTCTCTTTGGGTTCACCTCTGTGTTTCTGGACATGTGTGTTCCAAGTGTGAGACTCGCACTGAAGGAGGGATGGGAAGCGTAAGGAAGGCGGTTGACACTGAAAGACGGTGAATAATCCAGCTGAAGTTCATTGACCTTCTATGTGTCACTGGGTCATTCACTTCCTGCCACATCACAGAGTCAGCTGCTGGTGTCTCAGCACTGACTGGTTGTTCTGTTTATGCAGTCTATATATATATACACTCATGTGTGTGAGTATCCTGTGAGGTCCACTGGGGTGAAGAATTTAGTGCAGAATTAGAGCATAACATTCAAGGTTTTAACACATCTCTGTACGTTAGATCATAAACAGTGCTAACACTGGCCATATAAAGGCAAATATTTCTTTTCTGTCTCAACTAATTGGCATCCAAGACTTCCTCCTCCTCCTCTCCTCTTCCTCCTCCTACAGAGTGAGTAGTGGTTGTTTGAAAGGAGAGAGTGAGTAAGACCTAGTTGGCTTATTTCACTTCTGCCACTGAGTTTCAAACACCTCTCTGTCTTACAGCCAACTCTCACTTCAGTTCTAACGCAATTGAAGGAGTCCACCGGAATTTTTTTTTTTCCATTTCATATTCCATTGTATCCTGTTCCTGGTTCTTCTTTTGTGTGTGTGTGAACATGTGACAGGCTTTCTTTTTTTCAGAGATTGTATTGCGCCTTTTAAAATCCTGCTTGTCAGAATCACAGCAAATAAAATGGGCCATAACTTTTACTGTTTACAGAACGGCGTAGTAAAATCTCGGGTCTATTGCCCTGTGGTGGAGAGCTGCGAATCAATGCAGACTGGAACGCTTGTCGTCGAGGTGAATTAAACCTTAACACAAGCTTGTTCTAAAAATGTAATGAGGAAAAAAATGGTAAACAGTGGTTTTTTTTCAACAAGACTAGTGAAATTAATGTTCTGTTGATAAATTAATGTTGTCGTTTCTTTTCGCAAAGTCAATCTTATCAGAGATTGAGTAGTGGAATAAATTCATTGAGTTTATTCCCCTTGACTGGACAATAATGGCTGAGGTAGGATGAGTTGGACCCCTGCCCAGCCCGTTAGCTGTTAAAGCCTCTTCCTGCCCATGGTAAAGCAGTTAAGGAGTCGCTGTCGACTCTCAGCTGTGGTCCTGTGTTCTGGTGCTTTCTCTCAACCCCGAGCGGCTAAAGTGCCAGGCTAAGCCTACACAAAGCAGACAACCCTGGGTCTTATCTGTGGAATGCCGGGCATCCCAACAGAGGATCCTCACTGCAGGGAGGAAACAGTATTATCACAAAGCCTCTGTTGCTTTTGATTGTCCCTCAGGATCCATGACTTTTTATTGACACCGCCTCCTCTTTGTTTTTTTTTCAGATTTTCCTCTTTCTCACTGCACACTCATACAGACATGAACACATGACGCACAAGCTGAGACAGAATACTTTCTCTTTCTCACTCACACACACACACACACACATACATACACATCGTAGCTTTTTGTGTGCTGTTTTGAAATTAGTCGAGAGAGCGGCTCAGGACTGAAAGTGACAGATTTAAACCAGATAGAGCCCATGATGGAGGATAATGATTATGCTGTGTTCTGTGGTCTCCGCAGTTTTGCATGCCTTGGCATTTTACAGGACTCGCATGCTTCTGGGACTGTGGTCAGCTCGCCTGGCAAAGTCACAAGCTCACGACTCTTAAAGTTGCTCTATTTTTCCTCTAATTCTGAACCTAAATGATTCCAGAGTTGGCGCCGTCAGTATACCTTTGCTGCTGCATTTTATTCCCTCATGGTGCAGTATCCGGTGTTTTTTTGTGTGTTTGAGGTAAACAATAAATTAACAGCGTATGCCACATAAAAAAAGTCCTTTATGACATGTCATTTCTCTCTCTCTCTCTCTGTTTGTTTCTTGTCTGATTCTTTATTATCAGCTCACCATTAAGGGCAAAAAATGCTCCATAAACGCAAAACAAAACAGTAAATTCACATAATTTCTTCATAAAACAGTATCTGAAACGAGCTTAGATAATGCCAAATGATCAGTTTGGTTTGTATTTTCATAGAGATAAAAGTAGGTCATGTGAAGATAGCAAAGTACAGCACTGAGATACTGTGCGAATATTCATTAATCAACAAAAGTTCCCACGCTTGATATCTTTGCCACCATTACACAACTACATATGCATGAAATGTGCTAAACTTGCTAAATGGATCCATAGAGGGTCTGTGGTATTAATTCACAATTCACTACATTCACTACGCAAATGCAACAGTCTTGTTGTGTCAATATTTCAGAAGGTTTCAGTGAAAATGAACCTTATAATGGAGAACTAGAGAAATTGATTTCATAATGCATGCAAATGTCTGCGGGAGCCTCTTTTCCCTTCAGCTTGCTTATTTTGGGCATATCTCAGACTATAACATTTCTTATTTTTCAGGTTGTGAAAATAAACCGTCTCTGCTTGAATGATAAACTGTAGGCCCCGGTGCTTCCAAAACTCAGCCCTGGATCAAGTTACCAAAGCAGTGTAGTCTGCATGCCATACAGTGATTTAAAACAGGTTCCTGTTTCCCCAGGGGGGCTTACAGTTTACAGGGCATGCATTACTGATGCAGAGCCACGCTACGTGAGACATCATTAGACCAGACTTTACCTGGCGGCCGTCTTCAACCACAGATCACTGCTCTAGCTTTAAGTTTTATCACAGACCGCATTAAAGGACCCATGTTGTCCCATTTTCTGAGTTTTATTTGACATTTTGATCTCCCTAACAACGTATATATGGTTTTACGTACCAAAAATCAACTCAATATGGATTTATGGTTCATTTCCTCTACATTGTACCGGCTCGACTCAACTCTACTCACTTTACTTCGTTTTCCATTACAGAAATAGTACCCCCACAATGTAGGGCGGGGTTTTGCAGGGCTGCCCGTCACTGATTGGTTAAACACAAACGGCAGAACTGCTTTGTGTCTACGTGCTTCATTCATAAAACAAGAAAGTGCTCTTCTACTGGTTCAGGACAAGGGGATTTTTCA
Organism: Eupleurogrammus muticus; assembly: GCA_036785175.1. NCBI lineage: Eukaryota > Metazoa > Chordata > Actinopteri > Scombriformes > Trichiuridae > Eupleurogrammus > Eupleurogrammus muticus. The sequence continues at coordinate 13,384,671 of JAYKQN010000006.1, forward strand.
CAGCAGTGAGAGAATGTAAAGAGAGGGGCTGCCGTGCAAATGGTCACAAAAGGTGATTTGAGCTGCATTTTCTCCTCGCATCATACAGGGGAGAGACACAATGTTGATAATGGGTGTAACTAAGCAGTGATCAATAAATGATCATTAAGAATTTATTCAATCATTTGGAGTTTTAATCAGTCATCATCCAGATCAAATTTAGAATGATTTCATGAATTTCACTCAGATTCATTTAGCTTTTTGTTGCATGTGCAGCGAGCTGCCTCACAAATGCACAGATGGAAGGATGCATTCACTGAGAAAGAAGCAGAAAAGCAAAAAAAAAGCATGGCAGAGGCTGTGTTTATGTCATCAACACCATTCATGTGCACTCGTTTGATTTGATCTTAGTGTGAGAGTCTCTGTTGTGTTTGGCCGTGTTTTTTTTTTTTTTTTTTAAATAAGGTCGCTGTTGCACAAGTTTGTCTGTCCTCCGCTACTCTTTCGCAATGTGTGTTTGTGTGTGAGCAGGGAGCTGCACACTCAGACCAGGTGAGTTAGGCCTCCATTTATTATTATTAATTAATGATCCCCAAAATTTACACAATGATCGATCAAGTAAAATTTGTTTGCCCCAGCCATTGTAATGCTGTGTTTTGAGTCCTTCTTAGCTGAGGAGCCTGAGCGAAAAACACACAGATCAGCACTGTTCAAGGTCCAGTGAATGAGAAAAAAACGTAGATTCCATGTATCAGAAAGTAAAACCTGGTGCTTAATGGAAAATAAAAAAGGCAAAAAGTCAAACTGAGCCAGTACTCGTAGTGGAAATGCTTCATAACATCTTCTCTCTAGAGCTCTACTAAAAGCAGTGTTTTTTGTTTGAGTGAATGGGGGCGGGGTAGAATTGTGACATCACAACTTTACAGAAGTCCTAGCAGTGTTTTAATACAGGATTATTTATGTAACACTGAGACCTTGTGATCCAAAAGCAATTAAAATCTCACTTTTTACAATATGGGACTGTTGGCCACGTCAACCCTCAAATACCTCAGCAGTTCTTTAAAGAGCGGACTTCATAGCGGGTGTAATAAAACCTTGTTGATAAAACTAGAAAATGAAAGCTGTCCAACATCCACTTCTTATGTCTGCAATGTCAGCTTTTTCTGAGGCAATATACAGACATGCATATAACATGCATACACGCATGCATACATGCATAAAAAAACCCTGCCAGGCAGTGAATATTGAGTTATCCATGGATGAAGCAATGGGTTGTTGTGATGAAGTGTTTCTGAATGCTTTGCTCTGCGACCGCATCCTGCTTCATACATCACTAGATGTGAGTAGTGTGCATTTAATACATCATTTGTGGTTTACCCCCCTGTGTTTTTTGTTTATGTGTCTCAGTCGCTATCATTTAGCGAAAGGATTTATTTCGGTGCTGCAGCTGCATCTTACAGATATTGACAAGTGCTGTAATAGTAATACACTGCACTGCTGTTGAACATGAGTCAACACTATTGCTACTGTCTGAGCTTTGCAATAAAACTCATTATATTGTTGATTTTTTTTATATAGGTTGATTTTTCTTTGAACTACTCTTATGTCAGAGGTTTAATTTTTTCCTATATGCAGGAAACATCTATTTAACCATTGGCTTTCTTTCATTGTAGTATAGAATCTAACAACTTGAGAGCAAACCTCTTTGTTCATAGAATAAATGGGGAGAAAATATATTGGCAGCAAGCATGTTTTCTCAAATTAAACTGATGCAGTATCACTAAACATTTTGTGGTTGAGATGAGGCTGGACTGCAGACTGCAGGCTTATTGCCCTCTATCAGCCCTTCCTCACTGTTACTCTGCAGATTATATTAAGGTTCTCTCTGTGGTCTGGTCTACATAATGTCATGGATTGGTCAACCACAGGGATGGGCACCTTGCATCATCAACTATTAAAATGATCCACAGTGTACCATTGGTTCGCTACCTTGAAACATCACTGACTGTTATGGTGATCTCCTCCTTAAGTATTATATCCTAAGTACTGTTACAATATGCACAACACAGGCCTAGTTTGTGTAATCAGGTTAAATTCTTTAATAAAAGTACCATAGGCCTGTGGGCAGATATCCGTTGATGCATGGAGACTTTCAGGAATGAAGTGACAGATTAGAACCATCCTGTCTCCTTCTACATGAAACAATAATAAGCAGTTTGAGCACTTCGAGCTGTTTACTGGTAACAGCGATGTGATTATAGCCTAGTGTGCTGACATTATTCATGTAGTAGTCAGCACGTCACCCTGGTCTTACAACAAGAGGGACTGTTGAGGTTCTCACATGATTTTTCTTCAGATGTTTATAAAACTTTTCATTGATGATTCAAAATGCACAAGTAAAAAGCTTAATCCTCTACTGCATAGTGTTGCCATATAGAAACAATTACTTTATCTTAACTTTTAAAAAAAATATTGTGATATAAAATCTGTATTTTTACAATTTGGTGTGAAAAGGGGGCTTTCATTTGTGAATGACGTACAATTTTGCTCATGGACATTTGATATTCGAACATTTAATTAAATTTAGATGTTATACATTTTTTTTGCTAATATGTTTAACTAGATTTGCATAAAACCTAATGGAGTCACATTGACATTAGGTCAATGATAGTCTCAGAGCTTGAATCTACTCTGAGACTATCCACTACCACATCTAAGTAATATTTCATGCAATAGAGGGTTAATAGGGCACAGACCTCATGGCTAATGGTTTACTAATTTTAAATTAGCAAAAGACAAACCGTGACACAGGCCCGTTATTATTAGGGCCTGAGTCCTATCAAACTCTAACATTTACATGTACAGGCTGTTTATTGGCCTATTCCTACATACAATTCCATTGAAGAGTTGTGTACATTTCAGAATATGAGCTTTACTTGTTGCTTCAGACTTTGTTTGAAAAGCAACTATTTAGTTTGAATTCTAAAATGCTTTCTCTGAGCAGCAAGATGCTTTGCTTAGGCTTTTAGAAAGCTGTAATTCTTTATGTTGGAATCTGTTCAATGTTTCTATTAGCATTACATCTAAGGCTCACTGTTTATTAATATAGGATAGGTAAATATTAGCATGAGAGTCAATCTTCTCTCTTTTTATCCTTAAAGTTTTATACTATACTAACTATAAACATATGTCATCCCCCTTCATTATGTTCAAGTGTCTGTATGGAAAGTTGTCAGGCACCATTATCCGTTTGAATGCATGAATTAGAAGATTCCTCACTGATCAATGAATCTTGTTGTTTTTCAGGTGCTGTGTGGTGAGAGGGAGGCAGTGGGTGCGGCATGCTGAGGCCACTCCCCCGGGCTCAGGATGAGTGTCAGAGATGGCGCTGCCACCAAGGCAACGAAGGCATGTGGAGGAGGGGGGGGAGGTGGGCCAGCTAGCCCCAACGATCAGGATGGGCGCTCGTACCTGCTTCAGATCTACCCACGGCTGGCGAGCCAGTCCACCACCTGCTGCAGTCTTAAGTGAGGAAAATTAGAAACAGAAGTTTATCTCTACCTATAATATTGCTGGAGTATTTCACAAGATTTTTTTTTGTTTCAAATCTTGAAATGATCTTTTCTCCTGTTCCAGAGTGCAGAAGGATGCGACAGCAGCCTCGGTTATCTCGGACGCTGCCCTGGCATTAGGGCTGGACCCTGGCCGCCTGTATGTGTTGGCAGAGGTGAAAGAATGCGGCGGAGAAGAGTGGGTGCTGGAGGCCGGAGACCTGCCAATCCAGAGGTTTCTGCTTTGGCCTCGGAAAGCCCAAGAGCAACACCCTCAGAGCCTCGGCTTTTACTTCTTACTGCAGGTAGGGTTTAACACACAGATCACCGTGCAGTCTGGATGTGGATGTGGGTTTCTGAGAAAAGCCCTCCCACTGTCCGACTATTGCATTCTCCTTCTTCTTCTCTCGCTTCCTCTTTGCTGCCATTTTCAGTGAGCAACAAAAACACAAAGTGAACAGAGAGTGCAGATTTTGCATATGTCAAAATCTGTACATAAAAAAATAAGACGGTATCTAAATATAATACTAAAAAAGTAAGTTAAAACTAGCAAGGCTACAACAGTGTGCTGTGTTGACTGTAAAACAAAGTTCTAGATTACTTGATTTGTGACTGCATCGTGATAATGCTTATCCATGAATAATATGCAAGTTAAAACCTCAGCAGTTCATAACTACCCTAAGCATGGAAAGTCAGACCACGTTGGAGTCTATATGCTATATAGTAAAAATTGCAAGTGCCTGGTGTGGAACAAATAATTGAACTAGTGGTGTGAAAGGCATAGTGTAAAAAGAAAACACGCTATGCAAGTCCATGAGATCATCTCTGGCGCCATTTGAAGGTCCATTTACTGCAATGTTACCAGACGATAAAAAATTCAAAGTGATCCAGAAACCAGAATTTCTCCCAGATCCTCACCAAAATTGAATAATTTGTTCATGATACCATTCCCAACATTTGCTGAAAATGTGATGAAAATCCGGCAAAAAGCTTTTGATTATTATTATTCTGCTAAGAAACAGTCTAATGCCAGCTGAAACATAACCTCCTTGGCAGGGGTAAAAAGGAAGTTAAATTTACTGCATGCAACATCATTTCAGCTCTTCCCAGTATAATAAATTCCAACAATCAAGACGTTTTTAAACTAGAAATTCAGTCTCAACAGTTTCAACATTAAACAGTTGTGCTAATTTTAATCTTTTTTTCTTCCTCATTTTATTCGTCATCCAGGAGAGGAACCATGACGGATCTATCCATTACGTCCACCTCCCGCCCCTATCCAGGGACCAGCAGGCACAGCGGCTCACCGCCAGAGGCTTCCTGCCCCCTCCTCAGGATGACTTTGCAGACCTCTGTAACCTCCCCGTCCTCAATGAGGACAGCATATTAAACAACCTGCGCACACGCTTCTACAAGGAGAAAATTTACACCTATGCAGGCAGCATCCTCATCGCCATCAACCCCTTCAAGTTCCTGCCCATCTATAACCCCAAGTATGTCAAGATGTACGAGAACCACCAGCTGGGCAAACTGGAGCCGCATATCTTCGCCATCGCAGATGTGGCGTACTATGCCATGCTCAGGAAGAGGGTCAACCAGTGCATCGTCATCTCTGGGGAGAGTGGCTCGGGCAAGACACAGAGTACCAACTTCCTGATCCACTGTTTGACTGCACTCAGTCAGAAGGGCTATGCCAGTGGTGTGGAGAGGACCATACTGGGTGCTGGACCAGTTCTGGAGGTAAGACCTGACCATGACTGGCAGCACTGTCGCACATTATTGTGCAGAAAGAAGATATGAAATCAGCAGTTGACACTGAAACCCCCCCAGAGCTTAGCAGCTTGTGTGTTTGTCTCATCACTCACAGGAAAATCCTCACATATCTGTCAAATATATTCATGCTTATTGCTGTTGTTCACACTCTGTTCTGCTCTGGCTTCAGTCAGGTGTTAAATGCCTTCCTCTTATTAATTCTTTCCAAAGATGATAACACTTCTTAAGAGTGACTCATCGTGCTGCTATGGTATGCTAACACACGCACAGTCAGAGGCCTCGGTTATGTTTTGAAATTATTTGCTGGGGCAATAATTGTGTTTGGTTCTGTGGTTGTGAATAGTTTAAAAAAAAATCCCAGTATGCAGTACTGAGCAAATCTCTTTCCATGCTGCAACTCCATTGATCTTGCCTGCGTGGGCTGAGCTCATGGGGCATATGTTAACCACTTTAACATAAAGGCTATGGTCTACGCAGAAAGAAGAAACGAAAACAAGGATGGGAAGTTCCTCTAGCTACCCTTCACATGGCCTCTTGCCTTTGAAATTGTTGTAGGGAATCAAGACAAGAGAAGATAGGGCTTTTTGTTAGTTTCTCTGTTGCTTATGTTTCTAATAATGTTTTTATTGGAAGTGCTATCCTTGGTGACTTTGGGTAACTGGTGACATAACATAATTTCTAGATTTTGTTTTTGGCTTTAGTAATAAAGTCGTTGACCAAGAGCTGGTATTTCTATGTTGCTTCTGTTTCGGTCAGGTGACTCCTCTTCTTCCTGCTTTGTGCTTGCTGAAAAATAAGGTACTTGTACTGACTTGTTCCCTGCAACCGCTGACAGGACAGAATGAACCACGACTACTGCCAAACTGAAACAGGAAACTTTACATAAGTTGCTGATTTGGATGATGCTTTACGCAGGGCAAGCAGACTGTCCTATGAACAGTGTCTTCCTTGCTGAGACCCTGTTGAATTACAGACAGGCAGGAAACAGGATTACTATTCGGGCAAAACACACAAACATAAATAATTTCTCATACATATATTTATATGTAAAAATGTTCCGATTGTTTTGTTGTCAAAATATAAGAATGAATGGCTTTGTAATAGTAATGCATGAAGCGCTGCCTGTACGGCCACTGAGGGGTATCTTTATGCTGCAGACGGTTAAACAACCAGGGCTCATTACAAAGTACAGCTCTCTGTGTTTAGAGACATAAGAGTCACAATCAAATCCATGCAGACAAGCAGGCATCTGTTAGCTTTCACATGGTTTTTCGCAAAAAAAAAAAATGGGTGCATCATGAAAGGTAGGTCAGTACACAGTTTTTTTTTTTTCCTTGAGTTTAATCCCTGAGCTACGTGGCTGAGAACAGAGTTGACTTCATACAGTTTATTTTTCATCCCTGTAATAAAAAACGGGGTCTCCTCCACTTTCACATATGGTAGAATTTACCTCCGGTCAGACCTCATTATTATTGTGAAGTAATTTTCGGCATTCACATCACTCCCACACTCATTCTCTCATATAAGCAATGGTTCATTGTGAGCAATGTCTCACATTGTACTCTGCAGTTTAGGCCTCCATCACTGGATGTTTAACTCCACTTGTAAGTGTATTGTTTCAACACTGGATTATTAGACTGTCCTGTGTGGTGCACCGGGCAACATGGAAGTGTGGGGCCTTAGGGTCAAATTGTGTGTTGAGAGCACTTCCTGTTAGCGGTGTAATCTGGTGGTCTGTTTGTGATTAGAGAAATATCGAAGCACTAAAGATGAAGAAACACAGATGAAGTTCTGCCTGAGGCTACAAAATGCGTAGGGGGCTTTCCAGTCTGATGTTTTCAGCCTCAGGCAGAACTGAATCTATCGCCATATCGCTGCACTCAAATACAAAATTCACAAAAAGCAGAAATTCCAGTACTACAGGATTTCAGTTTAATAGTGTTCCTTGGAACTAATTGCTCTGATCTGAAAGTAAATGTCTGAATAGGTTTTGTTTTATTTCGAAGTAACGTGACTAAAAATAGAGTTTAAACCAGAAAAGCCATATGTGGAATGTGGCTTTATTTAAAGTGCGAAACGGTGCTGAGAAGTGAAAAACCTTGATCTGTGAAAGTTAAGTTCACTAAAGCTGACCACAGTTCTAAAGAACAGAGCAAAGTTGATGGGAATTGGCAACAAGCTATTGGCTTGGAACATAACGGCAGGAATAAAGAGTGGGCAGCTACAGTAACTTGCAAACACTGTGTATCCATCCATCATTTGTCAGATCACTCTTGTCTCCAGACCCCCTGACTCAGCCTTCACACACAGAGCTGCTGCCACTTTCAGACGTAGCGCGATACGTGTGCAGCTTCTGTCCCTTGATGTGTGTCAGTCTGTCAGAGTCTTCGGTTCCAAGCGGCTGGCTGCGAGGAGGAGGAGGGGGGAGGGGAAGACGAGAGATTTTCCCCTCCATCAGCATGGTTCTGGTCCCTCTGGCAGACTCGCGGCCACTCTGCTGTTGGCTCCCAGAATGCAGCATGCGTGCTGGCCCGGTCCAGAGCTGTGGTCATGAGGGCAGACAAGGAGACGAGTTTGGTCTTTGCTGGCTTGGTCATCGCAGGAAGCAGAGATTGTTTTTCATCAGGGACACTCAGTCATCTTCACTTTAAAGCAAATGCACCTTTAACACTGGCAGCATTACTGTATTTAAATGTATATGTTATCCAGATGATGTTTTTTTGCATTTATGCAGACTACTATGTGCTAAGAGACCTTCCTGGTTTGTTCATATGAACAGATTGTGTTGTGACAACACCATCTTTTTACAGTGTGCTCAAAAGTTGGCTGACGTAAAACAAACTGCTTCACAGAGGAAGCAATAACTTCTTTAAAATTATGTTCACACAAATAGTCCACTTTTTGTGTTTTTTCCAGTGACATGAACAGCTGAGGGGTGAAGAATGCTATTTTTACACAGGGTTGCTAAAGTGAATACATTTTTAATTTTTACTTTGACAGAAGGATTTTATTTGTTTTACCCTGGAAGCTGATCAGGTTACAGTGGTGGATAATGCAATGTACATGTGTATATCTTCAAGCTATAGGGGAGGTCGCCTGACCACATTTCAAGGAGATGAGGTCATTGGTTATGGTGCGTGCGTGCGTGCGTGCGTGTGTGATGTTACTGGCAGGTTGAATGGCCTCAACCTGAAACCACTTGTCCTCGCTGTCATACTTTAGTGTATTGTATATATTCTTTTCTAGTCTACAGTATTTTATTCCCGTTTTTTGTTCACATGTTTATCCTTAATACCTTTTATCATCTGAACAAATAGGCTTTTTTTCTACCTGCTGAACAGGTCACCTACTCTCGATGAGTATTTCACTTGGGAACTGGTCCAACTGGTCGATCCTCTGTTGCGTGGCACTTTTGGAGTCTTTGTTTTTATTTGCCATGCTTTGAAGCACATTCATAATGTTAGCAGGGCCCTCCTCCGTTGCAGACAATTGGCTGACGCAGAGCAGGCACTAAATTAGTAAGGTGTCAATTGTGGGAATGTCCAGATCAGGTTTTTATTGCCCACTGTATTTCACAAGACGAATTAACTAATTAATATTTTCTTGTTCTGTCAACTTTTTCTTGTTGTTGTTCTGTTGTTATAAATAGGTTTGAAACATAATGCGTTGATATAATCAATGTAGACTACTAATAATGCTCTACAAACCATCCATCCATCCATCCATTTTCTATCCCGCTTATTCCCTTTCGGGGTCGCAGGGGTCTGCTGGAGCCTATCCCAGCGCATTTATGGCGAGAGGCAGGGGGATACACCCCAGATGGTCGCCAGCCAATCGTGGGGCACACACACCATTCACACACCATTCACACACACACTCACACCTATGGGTAATTTAGATTTGCCAATTAACCTGAGCATGTTTTGTATTGTGGGAGGAAGCCGGAGTACCCGGTGAAAACCCACGCAGACACGGGGAGAACATGCAAACTCCACACAGAAAGGTCCCAGACCCAGGCCCCAAGGCGGTCTTGAACCTGCGACCTTCTTGCTGTGAGGCAACAGTGCTACCCACTGCTCCACCGTGTCGCCCCTCTACAAACCAAAACTCCTTAAATATCCAGTGTGTAAGATTTAGCGGCATCTAGCAAGCTAACCCATGAGAAATAAATATATTGATTATGTTTTAATTAGTATATAATTCAACCAGAATTAGCACAGTGTATGCAGAATTATGTATTCTTATAGAAAAGAGGAAGTTTAAGTAGTTTTTATGTTTGTACAAATGAGTGTGTGTTGGATTGTTACATCTTAATTGTACATTGGTCATGGACACACATTGACATAAGAAGACATGCAAAAATAGTTATTACAAGAAAAAGGCTACTATTTATTTTGAAGGTTCGGATGTGAATCTACATATCAGTTTTGAAATTGTGTTGATAGGCCAAGTAAAACTGGACATATGATAAATGTCTTACTTAATACTTTTTCCTGTATAGTGTTACAATCTGGGTTACTGTTGTGTGTTGTGTGTAGGCCCAGATTCTTTTCTGTTAGGTGATAGTGCTTGAATTTCCTGAGGGTCTGTGAATGTGTCTTGGAGTAAAACGACAACAGCCCATAGTAGCCTGTGTTAGTGTGAGAAATAAGGTAGAAGGTAAACCGGCTAATGTCTTACCCTGTGGTTTTTGAGAAACGTTACAATACCTGGCTGCGTGATTAGTAAAGGAAGAATAATGGAGCTTTGATTTCTAACTGAAGCGCTGTGAAGCAACATGAGGAGGAACTCTGTGGCATGGAGCTTTACACTGTAAAGAAAATGCTGCTGCAGGATACCGCTGTGATATGCAAGTCTTTTTTTTAGTTTTTGGTTTTAAAGATTTCTTCGTGGCATAAACATCTTAATTATATAGTAGCCAGACAGGAAGCAGTTGGATGGAGAGAGAGGGGGAGACATGCAGCAAATGGCCAGGACTCGAACCAGGGTCGGCTGCTACAAAAAAAGGCTTTATATGGCAAATGCTCTACCCCTAAATGACAATAGCATTCCATGGATTTTAACTTTTGATCATAATAATGATGTTTTGTGTATTTATCCCAAAAATTCTACAAAAAAGGATACACATCATTGTGCCATGTGCAGCTATATCTGAAAGCTATAGAGGATCTGGCAGTCTGATATGGCAAATATCTGAGCCATAGATGCTCCTTGCTTTTATAGATCTAGAACGATAATTGTGGTGTTTTTATTTCCTCAGTTTGAGACATTTTATCTACATGGGGAGTAAATGTTCCTTCTCAGAGCTTGCTATATTTCACAGCCATGTTTTTACAAGTAGCCCGGAACACATAAACCAAACAATGGCTCCAAAGGCAGCCTTGTGCATTTATTAAGTCAGTCAAGTTATCAAGATATGCTGTACCAGGCATAAGTAGTAGTCTGGTGTACATTTATTGTCATTAAGGATTGACCATGTGAATAAAGTTAGGCCTATGTTAGGATTTTGCTAGAAAATGCAACAAAAATCAATAAAATTCCTTTGGCTGTGTTTCAGGCGAGTGTGAAACAAGACAAGCTGTGACAGTATTAGTCCATAGTCTCCATGCCACTCCGTCTCATAACTTCAGACAGGAAGTTCCTATCATCCGGAACCCTCTTTTACAGGAAGCAGCTACGACACAGGAAGTAGCAGCATGCAGTTCTTGCTGCTGGCAGCTCAGAGCCTCGCGGGGTGTGGATAGACCGGAGTATTGTATTGTACTGTACAGGAAGTACAGAGGAGTAGCTGGCCGTTCTGTCTGCAGAGCCATTGTTTATCTCTTAGTTATGGGTTGCACCTTTTTTATTCCTCAGCTATATTTGGTCAGGCTGGGTGGTATTGTGTATGAGTATGTGGGGGGAAAACTGGCATTTTAAGTCACTGCATCATGCACATGTATCATTCACCACACACACACACACACACACACACACACTTACACAAAGGCCCTATTGTAATAATACCATTCAGAATCATATTGAAGAAACAGGGGGAATACAGCTATACAGCTTAGTGTACAGGCAGAAGCATGCTGCAGGCCACTTCAGGGTCTATTCATGGTGCTGTGACCACACCACAAGCTGAGGTTTGATGTGGTACCCATCTAGACATGGGTGGAGCTGCTTGAAATGGCTCCAATCTGGTAAAACACCAGACCACAAGAGGAGCAAAACTAGTACTTGAAGGCTATTCTACTAGTCCAACCCTCACTCCTGATATACATCTAGTCTTTCTGCTTGTGTTACTCGAACATCTAAAAATGTGATGTACAGGAAGTAGAAATCATCAAGATAATCAAAGACAGAGAAACTGCAAGTTGTAATAGATACAGAAAGTAAAAGGTTTCATACAAAAGGCTTAAAAATGTACAAAGCTAAATAAAACATTGATTTTTTATAAATAGATTTTTAAATACTGATGCAGCAGAGTGAGCAAGATGAACTTTATTTATTTTTCATTACCTACTATCTCCTTGAATTACTCGACTGATTTAGGTGTGGGAAATCTGGTGACATCAATTATTTCTAACTCCTACTCCCAGGATTAACGTCGCTGACCTGTTCAGACTTGAAATAGACTTAAATTATGTGGAGCTACACTATAGTTGAGAGTATGGATCCATTAAGACTCTCTACAGGAGTTTTTAGATCACCTTCTTTAAGGTAAAGGGTATTAACACTGCAACACACTAGAATCATACACTTTTCCTCCAGCACCAAACTGCATAGGAGAAACACATATTTGTGTGCATGATATGACCAATGTTTTCACATTACCACAAAGATTTTGGTTGTATTCCATACTTTACAGGATTACTCTTGTTTGTTTGTTCATCTTATGAGAACTGATCATGTTTGACAATGCATTTAGGTGAGCAATTGATTAAGATGATGTTCATGTACTTCATGTGTAAATAAATGCAAAAAATCCATAGCTCACTGTCTGATCTACTTTCCACCTATTGCTAATAATAATGATCATCTATTACAATTAAAAGTTTCATACTCAAGCAATTACAGGGCTTTTTTTCCAACCAACCACCACTTTGTTTCCACTGTGCTGTCATCCAACATAACCTAGTTTGTTTTCCTCTGTAGATGATTCACTGCTATGTCGCTGTCATGTGATAATCAGCCTAATACTTTTTCATTCAAGCTTCCCTCTCTGATTTCATGGCATTGTGCCCATTTTACTGGTTGATTCTATGTAAATATTCCTAGTGTTGGTCCTCTGCAAAGGGAAATAGTCATGAAACACCAATAACATTTTAATGAACTCCAAGTGACTTCCCCTAAAGGGAAAGTACTGTCACATCATTTTGTCCACTTATGGTTAAAAATATTTGCTTCTGACTGTCATGCAGTAATTCATGAAGCATCTCAGTATAAGCACAGTTCAGTTGAATGTTCACCAATATTGAATTGAAGCCCCATCCCCTCAGAGCGCTATTGACACCCTTATTGTACCGAGAAGAACCAATTCTTTGTTAGCAATCCAGTTGAGTTAAGCTTTAAAGTCTAGTTGGTTGGATATAGTGCTGGTTTGAAGCTAGGCCAAGCATAGAGGAAGGAACTGTGTAGAGATGCGGTTTCATTCAATCACTGCCAGCATCATCATATGATCTCACCCAAGTATATTTCACATTTGGAACAACAACAAACAATGATTATTTTGTCCTCTAGTGTTGTACCGCTAGTGTGTTGCTTCAACGTTGCATCTACCAATGATTATATAGTTCCTAATCGCTTGGTTCTCCAGTTCCAACTGTAATTTGAGAGTCTATAGATTTAGGTCGGGCTTAAAGAATGTTGTTGGGGGTGTAAATAGCACGTTGCTGAATGCGCATGTCCACCTAGGGGTTTGATGAGTTTTCGCATGAGTGCCTGCCGTTGTCCTCTGTGTGTGTGGGAACTGTCTTTGTGGCGGTTGGACTATTTAGGATCCTTTTGTGAGCGTATCTATCCAAGCTGTAGTGAGGTGTCAGTGTCAGGGCCTTGGCAGCACTCGTGGAAAATGTTTAACTGAAGCTCTTTTACGCAGCAAGACTTTGAAAGATGCAGCAGTGCCTCAGTGTCCTATCAGAAAGGCCTCGTACCTAAGCACCAATTGCAAGTTTTTACTGATAAAGAGCTTTTCTCTTTTTTTTTTCTTTTTTTTCTTGAGTGCGTGCGTGTTGAAGTGAACAATGAAAAGAAGCGCTTAAAGCTGTAATACTATCAGAGTATTACAGAAGTGAGTGACCGAACACACACAAAGCTGCGATTGTTTCTGAGGAGTCTGTTCCATGAATATCAAATTCGATACATCATCAGACCATTTCCTTTCACGGATCGCTCTATTTATTCATGTTAGTGCAAGTTTATAGTAGACCTGACATTTAATGCCCTTTTAAAGTATATAATTCACACTTGCCTGGCTTTGCAGCAGTTGCTTGTTGGGCTAAACAACTGCACTGTTTTGGAGGCACCCCTCCCCTAGTTCTGGTTCATAAGGAGAAGTTTGTGTGTATGTGAAGGGCCTGAATGGGGATGTGAGAGTCATTCTGGCTTTGCTGAAGTGGAAATGTACAGGGGAGTGAGCTGCCAGAGAAGCCGGCTCACCACAGACAGAACAGGATAGCCTACTACACCACAACATGTTCACTGGATATAGACACTGCAGACTACTAGCCCCATCCTCTTTTTGTATGTCTGTGTTTGTCTCTTCATCTTTGTTCCATAAGCCTCTTGAGTGCAACCACTATTTCGTAAGAAACAAATGCAGATTAGACCACATCTTTGCATTGACTTAGTTTGGCTGCTGTAAGTCTGCTTCCTGATACCTGCTGAGCCTTCCAGCCAATCAGATCATCTCTTGATGGGCATGTTTGAGTAGGAATAATGCTGTGACATGTTTAGCATTCCCTCCGTGGTGCAGCGGCCTGGGGTTTTGCAGAGATTTCCCAGGGTTATTTGCTCCTGGCTGCAAGGTTATTGGAGGGAGTTGATCAGAGCAGCACTGGGCACAGTGGGCAGTGCTCTGGAGTGTCAGAGCCAAAATCCACTTACTGGCCCCCCAACCTGGAGCCTGAGTGATGGCAATGCACTTTGTAAAAACAAGCAGCACCTGAAAAAATAAATCTTAAATTTTACACATACGAATTGACTTGCGGGAACATTGCTTAACATAGTTTGAGTTTGCTGTACACGTGCAAAGAAGAAAGAGAGAGAGAAGGCCTCTATAAGAAGATATACGATAAGTTGTCCCAGTGAGTGGGTGGGCTTGTCTGCGCAAGTTCAGCTGAAGAGGATGTTTCATTTTGGTCATGGGCAAGCAACAGCTCGTGCCACATACTTCCCTCATCACAAAACTTGAAAAAATCGCATACCATCACAAACGGGGGGGGGGGGGGGGGTGTTGGTATGAGAACAAAATATGAAATATAAATAAATAAAGTTTTAATACCTAAAATATTCTATATTAATAATCTTCAGAAACCCCTGTAGGTGTGCATTGGTTCGTTTGTGCCCCCTAACTCCAATCGGCCTGGACACCACTGTATCAAATTCACCCTGCGACTGCTTTAGAAGATACAATGTGGTTCCTATTTAACATGCACTGAGTCAACTTCCCCTGCGGTGGCCTTTTGTTATGTTTCTCTGTGTATCTGTCTATCTGTAACCATGTGAGCATGTGCAACATGGAGAAGGGGCAGGGGGGGAAGAGTGCTGTTCTGTTAGCGTATCAATGCAATAAACAGGGCCCCTTAGCGAGGCCTGGTGGCTGGGCTCGATGTGCCCCTGGCTGGGTTAGCAACAGCCTGAGGCCTGGGGAGAAATCCTGGTCCCTGGTTCGGCTTGGTCTGTTGCCTGCTAGAAGAACTGCTGTTCCAGTCTCATTTATCATCACTGACCTATGCTCTCTCACTCTTTTTTTACTCTCGCATACATCTACAGAATGAGTAGGGGACAACGAGTTGCAGATGCTCGCCCCCTCCTAGGACCCCCAACATATACAAAAACACACAAGCATACACACACACACACACACACACACACACACATACACACACTCTCATGAATACAATTCCACCCCCTTCCACGGTCTCAGCTGCTGTTTAAAAACAAGATTTAACCCCTGGACTCTAGAGTTTCCTTGTTGTCATGGTGACACGTTGTTGTCTTCAGTTAGAGCTCTGTCTTGAGGGGAGACTCCCTGATTTTTTTTGTTTTTGCACCCAATCCTGCTGCCATATAGGGTTTGAAACTCACCAAAACAGTTTAGAACAGAATTCCACAACATCAACATTGAGCTGGAAGAGATTTTCAGATTGCGGGGCACTAACCTTGCAGCTTTCCTTTAGTCTTCCTCTCTGTTTGAACAGCTTTGTGTCTCACTTCTAAACCTCCTTGATTTAAAGTTCGACATAACCACATATTCTATAGACTTGGGCATTACCAGCCTGATTATATCCCAATTATAACAATGTAAGTGATGGATGAAATCTATGGATCTCTATTTTCAGATATGCTATTTGGTAGCTGTTTTTTTTCCAAGGATGCATCTTTCTTTCTTGAGTTAACACCGTGTTTTTGACCTCATTGACTTATTCCTGTGTTTTTCTTATTTTGTCTCTTACCAGGCCTTTGGCAACGCCAAGACAGCCCACAACAACAACTCCAGCCGCTTTGGTAAATTCATCCAGGTCAATTACCTGGAAAACGGAGTGGTCAGAGGGTGAGTAATTAACACCAGATGCATATCTTTACACAATCTCTGCAACCAACCTCTTTCAGTAAGGCCTCACACAAAGCCAAATCAAGCATGTTGACTTTTATCTTCACTGCAAGTACCATACAGTGACATTTAAATGACCTTCCTGTAGCTTCTCAATTGGATATTCTACAGCTCTTTCAACTAACATCATCCTCCATGCTCTTTATGGCTGGTTTCCCCCCTTCTGTCTGCATAGACTGAAACTTTCAACCGCTTACATGTCCTTCCTCTTTCTGAGCAGTCAGACTCTGGTTAGAAGCTGCTCATCAAAGTCTAATCAGCTGTGTCACTTCCTCATTTACCTCCGGAGGAGCGAAGAACAGCTGCTCAATACCGTGTCTTGAAATGCACCATGTCATGCTTGTGGAAGATTCATAGAGCTGAAGGGCTGCAAATATGATTCACCATAACATTAAAAGTGAGGGTTCACAGGATGAGAGCTGAACATCAACACTGGTTTATGTTCTCCCTACTGAAAATAGAATTTTAATTTCTAACACGTAAAATGCCTGTGGTAACAGCTGCTAAATTCACAGTAAGTGGTCTTCCCCAACCTGATTATCCCCTAATGGCTGCAGGTCTCATCATGCTATATTGAATTGCTTACCATGAGTGGGGTCTGTAATCCAATGAGGAGAGTTGGTTTAAGTTGACTGAGGCTTTTTTTTCCATGCAACCACCCGCACGCACCCTTGTTTTTAGACTAAGGAAATGCAATTATGTGGTACTGGGTGAGGATATTTGTGCAAGTATAGTCTTTAACTTCTGCTTCCCTTCAGTAAAGTATTGGACTCAGGGGACCATCGCAGCTCTGCTGTGAGGATTTAACAAAGGCTTCCTGTCTATCTCTCCATCTCCAGTGGCAGCCATTCAGACAGTCAATAGAGGAGATTAACAAAGGGAGGGCTGCTGTTCCGCTGTACGCCGCTTTCTGAGAGGACTGACTAACTGACAGACAGGATCCCTTTATGCTTCTTCTCACTATGGATCTGTGTCCAACTGATCCTGCCACACTAGGGCAGAGATGAGCAGGTTGAGTTCAGGGATGAGAAGAAACACACACCTATAATCTTAACAAGCGCAAATTTGTTGTTTATGGTACAATTAGTTCAACATCAAGTAGAATTATTTTTTTTTCTTTTATTCTCAATTTTTAATTTTTTAATTTTTTTTGAGAAAGCAACACTTACTATATACAATATTACATTCCTTCCTTGGCCCAGAGCAATGTTGTTTTTCAAAGTTCCACCACCTGGTCCTGTTTAATTAGCGAAAGTGGGTCCCAGGACAAAAAAAATCTAATCAAATTTATTTTTATTTTTTTTTTTAAGAAAATATTTGTTAGTCTTGTTTTCTTAAAATGAGGCCAAATTGACCCAAATCAGGAAAAAAAAATTGTTAAAGCTAAATTATCTGCCAATGGAATAAAGTATTTATTCCAATTATTCCATCAGTACTCAGTATTAGAGTAATCATAGCAAAAACAAGATATTTCCACCTGTTAGATATTTGGGCGTACACGTCTCTCCGTGTGTGTGTGTGTGTGTGTGTGTGTGTGTGTGTGTGTGTGTGTGTGTGTGTGTGTGTGTGTGTGTGTGTGTGTGTGTGTGCGCGCGCGCGCATGTGCGTGCTGTCTACATTCCTGTTGACAGGTATTGTTCTCCATTAGATTAGCCCTAACAGGCACACAAAAACTCTTTCTCACTTCTCAGGAGCCATTACATTCAGATTGTTTCCTGTGGTGGCGCTTCATATTCATTTAACATCCATCCTCATGACAGACATTGTCCAAGTGCCCTGCTTCCAGAACCTGCTCCTGAAATTAGCCGGACTCATTCACAAGAAGTTAGGATGGGAACTTCTCAAGTTATTCACATTGACAGCAGCATCAATCCTCACAGGACGGCATATCAAAATAATCCTATACAGCAGATGCCTGTATGAGATGCCTGTAACTGACTCTAGTGGTATTCATCCATTAGACACCAGTATGTGTGTAATCAGAATTCCTATCAGTGGATAGGATGTGCCAGAGGAATCCATTTTTGGACTCTTTCTGGTCAAATCATCATATAAATCTTTACATATTTGCATATACAACTTGTGTTTAAGATTAAATTCATTTTTTTTTAAATCAGTACTGGTCAACTTTTAGCCTTTATCTAGAAATCGTGTTGCTTCCCCCATTTTCTCAGACATCTATGAGAAACACAAAGGGGAAATGAGAACATTGAGTATCTGCGTATCTATTTGCGTCCTCTGTTATTAGGTCTGTAGAGGTGGCTGAAGTTTTAGCAGATGGACACAACCATGTTTCTCCTAGCACGGCTCTATTTTTAGTGGGTCATGTGGACTGGCGTCACTGTTGTCTTTGCTTGAATAAAAGAAAAAAAAGAAACAACACTCACATATAAAATGTGATTCAGACAACTTTACAGCCTTGGCTTTGTGTTGTGTGTAAGTACCACTGCTTTCAAAGTGCTCATGACTGCAGTGGTCTGAAAGCAGACCTTTTATTTATTTTTCCCCCGAGCCCCTGTATTCGCCTTCCTAGTCTGCTCTGTCACACTCTCGCTATATAATGGTCCAATCCGAATGGCCACGCTTCGGAGTTACGGGCCGTCATCCTGTCAATCAAAATGCACTCTGAGATGGACTTCAGATCTCCACTGTCCTTATGGAGATAAATCACCAAAAGTGTGTGTGTGTTTTCCTAAAGTTTTACAGTCAACATCTGATTGGTGAGATTGTTCCCTTTACATTCACTGCTATACACTGGTAGTATTATATCCATATTAAATCCTTAAGTGTGGCTTTTGACATTGTAGGCAGACAAAATAACACTCCTGCCCATGTAGTTTATTAAATTATAATACATAAATCCAAGGATTATAGTATGTCTAAAGGTCTGTTATTCTATTTATGGGTGTATTAAATCTTACTACATCTATTAATTTATACGATAAAAGTGTAAAAGGGAAAAAAAAGAGAATGTCATAAAAGTAAACGAATGACATGTCTAGTATTATTATTATATTTTATAGTATTGATGGTTTTATTTTCTTCTAGCCTATTCTTTTATGATGTCACCTTATAGCCTTTTGCTGTAGGATTATTAGTTATTTTTCGAGCTAAGTCCACTTGAGGCCCCTTGTGGAGAAATTGATGAATTGTGGGTTTGGCCAGCCGTCAGCACTGATAGATTTCCTGGGAACGCTGTGCCTTTAAGGTCTGTGTCAAGTGCGCTGAAGTCTGGACATTAGAATTGAGCCAATAATACTTTTTTGTTGTACATGTGTGTTGCTATGTGGTGTGTGTGATGCTGTCCCTTTAACCGCATCTCAACACTTTGTTTACTCTGATTGTTCCGACCATCTGTCCACGCTTCCCCTCCTGCTTCTCCCCCCCCATAATTTATTACCAGGCCACTTTCACATATGACCCCAAAACACACGCACACACATGCAGCTGAGTGACCTTCAGTGTTAAGTGATTCGTGCTCATTGTTTTTCTTCTTCCCCATTTTCTTGTCATCTTTTGCCCCTCCCCCCTCTTTCTCTCTGTCTCTTAGGGCTGTGGTGGAGAAGTATCTCCTGGAGAAGTCTCGTCTAGTCTCCAGGGAGAAGAATGAGAGGTAAGGAGGGACAGGCAGGGTCTCGACCCTTCACCCCTATGACCTTTACGGGGGGCCCTCTGTACAAACATATGGAGTTTCTTCCAGGAGCCTCTGCTGGTTGGATATGAAGTTCAGCTGAAGTCTTTAGCCTTTGACTTTACATATTCATCTTCCTGAACACTTACATACCCTTACATTCAGACTCTGTAGGTTGAGATATTAATCATTTTAATGGCCGTTTATCTACATGTCTCATTAGTAGTAAGATTTCAAATTGTCTATTGTCAGATGATAATTGTTGCCCGCTGTCTTAATTGTGGACACATAGTATTTAAAGTAAGTAGTTTTCAATCTTTTTTTTTTTCAATATTTTTATTTGTAGAGCCATGTATGTGTATTGGTTTTGCCTATTTTGATATGAGCTGAAACTTGTTTGACGTAAGAATTGGCTATTGCTACAGGAAAAATCCCTTTCCTACCTGTCAGTCCATAGAGCCGTGACCTCGGTTGCCATGCCGTTGCTGCTCCTGTTTGCACGTCATGCACATCCATGTTACTCATGAAGACATTCCCTACACACCAGACTACCCGTCTGTTGCACTGTGTGACTAAGACAAATACATAATACTAAACAAATAAATGCGGTCACAGTTCTGCAAAAGGGACTAAATCCTCCCCTGTTTGGTGCGTAGTGTGATCTGCGTTACAGATGAAGTGAGACGAAAAAGTGACTTACGCATATTTTTTTCAGTTACACAGCCTTAACCATGAGGTGGTGATGTTCTAACTAATTCATACAGGAAGACATTCTCATACTCTGTGATCCTATTTAGGTTCACGCAGCCATATCAGGTTCTCACCTAAAACCACAATCTACCACTGAGCACCTCCGCTGAAGTCAGTGATGCTTTGTATAAACATACTGCAGCTGTTTTGCGGGGGTGGGTGTTACTCAGTCAGGGTTTCCTTTTTTAAGATTTTCCCAGCTAGTGTTGGAAAATGAACACCTTCAAGTTATTTCCAGCCTGCACAGTGCACCGTTGACCACCAGCGTACAGGTGCTGTTGACAGTGCATCTTGCCTGTCTAGTCAGTGAGTGACTCCACTTTATGATGTCATTGTTTCTAAGGGTGGAAACTCATTTACTCCTGTGTGCTTTTACAACAAAGCTCTGTGTTTATTTAGCCGACTGTTGATAGCACAAGCGGAAAACTGATGTCAACATCACTGATCTCCAAACGTTTTCTCCTTTGTATTAGCTTTATACAATGTGTTGACTCATGATATATCAGCAAAACCTCCCCTTATTTGTTACCATAAACATGAAGCTCATACCTACTCATAATAGCTCACCAGAAAATGAAAAAAGCAAATAGTAAATGCAAATAGGAATCACATCAATCGTCTGAAACACCTGCCAGTGAACTCTAATCATTCTAAAGGAACATTTTATGTAATAATATATATAGTCATTATGTAAACTGTACACGCCATGAACAATGCTGGTTGTTTTCCAGGAACTACCACGTGTTTTACTATCTGTTGTTGGGAGCTTCAGAAGAGGAAAGGAAGGCGTTTAAGTTGCTGCCACCTGAAGAATACTTCTACCTCAAGCAGGTACGGTGTTGAGCTCCCCTGTCTCTCAGGAAAGTGGCACAAATCTTTTTTTTTCTACCTTGATTTTTCACTAACATTTTGCAACACTCTAGAGAAAAACATTTCAACCCTGTTTATGAACTAAAACCTGTGGTCACTGTGTATGTGATTTGACCTTCAAGGTAACACTGTAGATCACAAAGAGTGAACCTGGCATTCATGTAGCCTGCCAAGCAGTTGAATAGGCTTCTGTATACACTCACTTTCCAGCCACACATGTGAACTGCATCTTAATGAAGCATTCTTTGTTCGTCCCCTCATTTTTTATTCCTCTCTTTTCACCTATCTCTTTACTTTACCTTTTTTGTCAGTTTTTTTTGTTGCTATTTTGCACTTTTTTTCTCATCTTCTCACACACATATTGTACTAACTCTCTCTCTCTCTTGCTTTGTAGCAAAACTTCAAGATTGAAGATGAGGAGGATCTGCATCATGACTTTGAAAGGCTGCAGCAGGCAATGGAGATGGTTGGCTTTCTTCCAGCCACCAAGAAACAGTGAGTGGATCAGTGATCCCTTCTTCTGTAGAGTGTATGAATGTAAAAAAATATTTTTTCTGACATGTAGAAAGGAAATATAAACAGCCCCACCCATAAGCAATTTCCCACTCTGCTCTGAGTTATTTTAGTCTGGTAATTTAGTCACATTACTGAAAGCATAAATCACAACACTGTGGCATTCAAGAATAGCATGATTAGCTGCAAGTAACGCGCTGTTTGTAGCTATTCTTTTCAGATTTTCTGTCATCCAACATGAACAGATGATAGGAGCGTTGTAGTGCTGTGTCTTATAGCGGTTCGTTTGTTCGTTACAGGATCTTCTCTGTGCTTTCGGCCATCCTGTATCTGGGCAACGTGACCTACAGGAGGAAGTCGACGGGCCGGGATGAGGGCTTGGACGTGGGGCCACCAGAAGTCCTGGCCACTCTGTCTGACCTGCTGAAGGTAACACATGTGACATTTGTGTCTGTGTGATGCTGCCGCTGCAAGGACGATTATACCTGACTGTGTCTGGCTTGTTTTGTGTGGCTGTCAACATTAATCTCTCTGAGCTCTCACTTAGGTGAAGGAAGAATTGCTGGTTGAAGCGCTGACTAAGAGGAAAACAGTGACGGTCAATGACAAACTGATCCTCCCCTACAGCCAGTCTGAGGTAGGCACCAGCCATGAAGGAATCTATGCAACCTGTCATTACTACCACAGTCTACACCTCCTATCTGTTCATCTGCATACCTAGTACATACATGTTTATATACAATCATATATCTGTTGCAGCTGATTGTTGTTAAGTCTGATTTTAAAGTGCATCATCAAACTATCCCTCATCATCCCCTTTGTATTCACCATATTTTGCACTACTCTTACATAGTACATTATTATTATTATTATTATTATTATATTACACAGTTATTTGCAAGTATAGGTTTTTTTCTTTCCCTTCATCTTGTTCCTATTTTTGTTCATTGCAAAACATCTCAATACTTTTTATGTAAAAACCACACACTGTGCTGTTTTTCACGTCCTCTCCAAATCAGTGAAATACATTTGTGCGACTTACTAATACCAACATTGAATGTTTTTATTTGTTTTATTTTCATCATATGCTTATTACGTTCTATTTTGTGCTTGCAAATAACTGTGTATATATTTCCGTTTTATTTTCCTCTTTTTTCCCCTTCATGGCTAGTCCATTTGTGTTAGGAGCTACTGTAACAACCAAATTTCTCAATGCGTCGGATAAATTAACAGTCTTATCTCCCATGTCTTTCTCTATCTCCTGGTTCCTCTCGTATCAGGCTATCACCGCCAGAGACTCCATGGCTAAGTCTCTGTACAGCGCCTTGTTTGACTGGATCGTCCTGCGCATCAATCATGCACTGCTTAACAAGAAAGACATGGAGGAATCTGTTCCAGTGAGACACGAACACTCACTCACACCCACACAGAAATATTTACACACATACGCAACAGTGGTTGGTTATTGTTACACATTCCCCGTCCTGCTCCTCACAAGCGCTCACTTGGTGCTCATGGTCTCGTTTTCCAGTGCTTGTCCATTGGTGTCCTGGATATTTTCGGCTTTGAGGACTTTGAGACCAACAGCTTTGAACAGTTCTGCATCAACTACGCAAATGAGCAGCTGCAGTATTACTTCAACCATCATATCTTCAATCTGGAGCAGGTGCTGTTGGGTTTTTCCTTTCCCCAAATCATTAAACATGACACTGAACACATAAAAGAGAGGTTGAGTTTTAGAGAATGAAGCTTAATAGATATGAAACGTTGCAAGTAAAAAAAATTATAATTTACTTAAATTTTATAATAATACATCCTTAGCTTGGGATTTGGACTAAAGTTAGATATAGTTTTTAGTTTTCTGACATTGACATTCAAAAAAAAAAAAGGTGGTGCAAATGTTTCTTAAGCTATCCTTTTTAGTTTAATTGTAGGAATAAATATAAAGATAAATGACTTCGCTTATTTAGTTGAACTTAATATGGAAAACTCTACTGTTGCATCTTGTTTAGCATGCAGATTTGTAATTCATTTAAAAAGATCAACATTTTACATTCCATTTTGATTTAATTTCTGATGAACATGTTGTGTCTGGCCACATGCAGGAGGAGTACCAAGCAGAGGGAATCACCTGGCACAACATCAACTACACAGACAATGTGGGCTGCATCCATCTCATCAGCAAGAAGCCCACTGGCCTGCTGTACCTGCTGGATGAAGAGAGCAAGTAAGAACAGCAATAGACATTTCACAGGGTTTTATTCACTCATTCCTTCAGCTGAAGCTGTCAGTTCATCTGGTACATATTTCTTTCATA
This sequence comes from Eupleurogrammus muticus, assembly GCA_036785175.1. Lineage (NCBI taxonomy): Eukaryota > Metazoa > Chordata > Actinopteri > Scombriformes > Trichiuridae > Eupleurogrammus > Eupleurogrammus muticus. Next base: position 13,408,874 of record JAYKQN010000006.1, read on the forward strand.
TTTTTCTGCTTCTGTTTCAATTTATCCCTCTTTCCCTTCCATCTCTCTGTGCTTGTGCTCCAGCTTTCCCCATGCCACAGATGAGACTTTATTGGCCAAATTCAAGCAGCAACACCAGGGAAACAAATACTTTGTCCCCACGCCAGTTATGGAGCCCGCCTTCGTCATTCGACACTTTGCAGGGAAAGTCAAATATCAAATCAAGGTAAGGAGGAGGGTCCATGGAGAAGACGACTGCCAACATGTGTATCCCATCAAATGTAAACACCACAACTACACTTAGCGGTACCATTTGTAACGTTCTCGATGTGTTGAACCTCTCCAGGATTTCCGGGAGAAAAACACAGACCACATGCGTCCAGACATTGTGGCGTTGCTGCGGAGCAGCGACCGCGCCTACGTCCGGCAGCTCATTGGCATGGATCCTGTGGCCATGTTTCGCTGGGGCATCCTGCGAGCTACCATCAGAGGCATCGCTGCTTTCAACGAGGCCGGTCGCTCCTGGGCCGCCAAGACTTCAGGTACATAATCAGAGTGATGCGGAGTTAAAGTTTCCTCGAAGATACATTTTACCATGCAGAGTGTATTTTGACTCTTGAAAGATTTAAACCAATCATCGCCCTATTGAAATAAAGTCAAAGTCTCTTTAAAAGTGATTATTTTGGCCTAAATCGCCCGGTAATGATGTTGGCCACCTCTGATAAAATACGCCTTAAACCAGAATTGAAAGGATAATACTCTTCCTGCCCTATAGTACAATGGTCATTTTACTCAGGCCATTTTATGATTTTCCTTAGTCAAATTTGTTTGCATATTGAGGACAAAAAATCCTGATTTGGGCATATAATATAAAAAAAAATGGAAGTTCCTGGCTCTTCAATCCATGAAACATATTCATGCTGTTGAGTGTCATCATTTCATTCAACTGCATCGTAGTTGACAGGTATAGAAGAACTGGAAAAGTGATGAAAAAAAAAAAAAAAAAAGAAAGGACAGTTTGAGCCGTGTTTAAGCCGTCACATTTCAAGTGTGACGCTGCCCACGTCACACTTGAAATGTTAACAAATTGGCCTAAGTCACTTTATTCTTTAATGTTACATAAGTGGTGCACAATGTTCCATGTATGCCTAGAGTCATCCACTGTCAAGGAAAAAAATTACATAGGCCATTATTGTGATAGGGTGACGTTTTTTTTGAAAACGGAGAACTCCCCAGTACTAGATAAAAGTGTGTAATGTCTTGAAGACCTCTTGTGCAGCAATTACCAAAACTTCAGAGTGCTGCAGTGTTCTGTAATTAGCCTCTCAAGTCTGTGTGCAGAGGCATATGTAGGCCAGAAACATGACGCTTTAGCAGATTTTGACAATCTCCCTGCAATTCACAATCCTCCAGACTATTTTGGAGCTCTCAGACATAGCCCATTGACGTAGGAGCCTTTTTATGTGGATTACAAGATTAAATAAAGTTGAGACACCAGAATACCAGTCCAACAAAAACTGCTGCAGTCATGTGACTGACCAGTCTCTGTTCTAGAAAGTGTTCATTCTAACATGCATTGTTTTAAGTGTTGATAATGTGTATTAAAATGTGTTTTGTCTTGTTGTTGTAGGTGTTGTCCGTCCGATCTCCAGGACGCCTTTAGGAGAGCTACAACGCTCCAATGCTCCAATAGAAAGAATGTACAAGTAAGGACACAATTATAACATATATATGATCAGAAATTAAAAGTCTCACTTTGTCTTGTTGTTTTTTCTAACTGTCAGATATTTTTCCTGTTTTGGAATCCCGTCTGCCGCAGCACGTGGACGTGGAGGCAGAGTGTCGGTGCTATCGTGGTTAATAATTGTGTCATGGCTGATTACTTTAAATTGGATCAGTGCAATACTCCTTCTTCATGGACCTACAATCTTTCCTTCACTTATAAATTAAACAGGAGCAACTGTTTGAATTTCCTTGTTGAAGAAAGTGTTTGAAATGATTTTTTGAATTTTGCACTTCCACATTTTACCCTGTTATTGGATGAGATGAGGAAGGGGACAATGTCAAACGCCTACACTCTCATCCCATTTACTGTAGCTTGTTTGAGGTGTTTTTCTATTCACCCTGGCAGACGGATCCTCCTTCACCTCATCTCAGTCACACATTCTCTGTCCCTCCCTACACCTTTTGGTGACCCCACTGTGTGCGGTTCTCTCCTCTCCCTCTCCCCTCCACAGACGAGCCTCTATGCTCGATTTCTACTTTGATCACTCAGAGGAGCGCCCTCTAGAGGCCTTCGAAGACATCTTTGCTAGCTATGAGAGTAAGAAGTAAGTGAATTGGTGAACAGGAAAAAAAAGGATGAAGACATGAGGCCAAGCAGGAAGGAAATGTGTTTGGTTTTGGGTAATAGACTGGTTTGCTCCCTTCTGAGTTTATGCCCATCTTAAAGAACAAAAAATGTTTTGTTCTTTTTAGATTAACTCAAATTCAATTTAAATGTACAAAGTGTGTTTTTCAAAGAATCAAACTTCATAAATGTTACAGTGTCTGCTTCTTCAAATATGAACATAGAGAGTGAAGTATTTCCTAAGAGGAAGTTCAGCAAAGTTGCCCTTTACCTTGTATTCGCTCTCTTCCGTCACTGTAATCGCAGTCATTTTCTGTAGTTGTGATAATCTCTTTTCCCTCCTCACATTTATTATTCTTACAATCGGAGCACAGGAAGGTGTTTGTACTGGCCTACTCTGATTAGCCACCCGGATTACTTGCATCAACCGTGCAAGTGCTGGAACCACACGCATACTCATATACTTACAAAGGCCCCTACTTAAATAGACAAAGAGAATTGGGTGAGATTTCTCAGAATGGAACCAAACCATGAATTATATTTTTGGATCGCTGAGCACTGCAAACCTTGAACTTTTACCTCCTGCTTTCAGATCTGAAATTATTGGACTTTTTCTTTTTTTTACTTGAACAGAGTTAAACCTCCAAGTGCATTGTTAAACAATTCAATAATCCAGTCCTTTTCAGATCTGTAATGACAAGAGACACAGAGGTTGGTTTCAGTGTGACTCATTTACATGTTGCCCATTCCTTCACTGCCTCACCTCTGTTTTTCATGGTCAGCCATGGTAAGTATAGTCAAACATTGCATGGAAAGCTCTGAGAGACGGAAAAGTCTCCCTATTAACCTCACCACACCCAGTCTCCAGAGTAACACCGGCCCAATTAAAGGAACCATGAATCCAAAGGTCCTCACCAGTAACAACTTACAGCCACACAGCCAGTAACAGCCCCAGCATGGAAACAGATGGCCAGCCAAGCTGAACACCAGCTCAGCTCTGCATGTTAACCATCACAGTGGCAGGGAGATGGGTTTGAACACAAATCCTGATCCCTGTTTGTCCGTGCGTTTTCTGTACGTCAGGGATATGGCAGCATGGTTGGGTGGTGTAGTGTGTCTCGTGGTTTCCACGTCTATAAACATGAGCGATGGAAGAATACATTTTGTGGGTTGTTGAACAGTGTGTGAAAGCAGAAGTTCCTCTTGATAACAGGCCCCCAACGATCCTGTGTTGTGTGTTCCTGTGTCGGGTCACTGCGGTGGTGTGTTTTCTTCTAAGGTGTCCTAACAGTGGTGTTCTATCACGCCCCTACCTTTTTTTTTTTTCTCCTTCCTCCCTCCTCCGGTCAGTTTTTCCAGTCGTTCATGATGTTTTTCCCTTCCCTTCTCCTGCTCCCAAACACTCCCTCCTTCCCCTTTTGCACTGGGTGTGTGTGTGTGTGTGTGTGTGTGTGTGTGTGTGTGTGTGTGTGTGTGGTGATCAGGGACATGCATGCACAGATCATCAGCTCCATTAAGAACTTGCAGCTGGATGGTGAGGACCCTCGCAAGCTGCTGCAGTCCTGGGGTCGCCTCCGCTTCCCTCGACACGTCCTCCAGTGAGTCTGCAGGCAGACCTGGTGTCAGTCCGTCTCCGGCAGAACACGCTCCTGTTAAAGCTTTACAATAGATGATGATTGGCTCATCTTAGAAAATACAATCACTCAATTAACAGACATCTGTAGTTTAACTCACTGTTAGAGACACTTTTTTCAACAAATCACGGGATCTAATCCAATAAAAGCATCGAGCACGCTCCTGCTTCATCAGTAGACCTATTAGGAGATGCTACCTCGATTTTTTTTGTTTTGTTTGAAGGCTGAAACTGAAATGACTTGAATACTTTCATTAACTGCAGCATGAACATCATCAGAAGACCGCGCAGGCATGTGAGGTTATTCGAGGCATCTTTTGAAAATATGCCCAGTGGCCTTGCGGCATGTTAGAAATTACAGTAGTCTGACGCTGACCATGAGCGTACATTTCGGTGTCTGGCAAGCGAGCACGTCTGCCTGTATATGGCGAGTCTGCCGGGCTGATGGTTTAGATGTCACATCCCATCTCCTGCAGCAAACTCCCTCCTCCTCATGCCCGTCATCCATCCTCTCATTTTCCAGGCTTGCTTCTGCCTGCTGTTCACCCCCGTCTTGCAGGTGCAACACTCGACTACGTCACTGCCTTCACAGCGCATGAAGAAGTCGCTACTAACCCAGCTCCAGACACTCCATCCACCTCTCCATTCATCCTCCATGCTCCAACGCTTCAGTCCTCTTAATTCACCCTGCATCTCTTTTCTACTTGTTCCACAGGAAAAACAAGAGCACCAAACAGAAGCAGATCATCCCCAAGGTAAACCTGAGTGCTGTGCAACCCCATGCATATAAATAAGCTACAAAAACCTACACTATTACCTTGTTGAAGATTAAAATTTGGTGCCAGATAGTTTAACTCCCCACAAAATATATATAAAACACATGCTATCAACTAGTTTACATTATTTGTGCCAAAAAATTGCAAAGACCTGATGATTGCTTCCTAAAACTTATTTTGTCTTTATCTTGCCAACTATGATTTGTCACTGACTTGTTAACTTGTGGTGTTAACTGTGCTGTTACTCTGCAGAGATTGTTAGATTCTCGCTCTCTGAAGTTCATTGTGAGCCTGACGCTGCACGATCGAACAACCAAGTCTCTGCTCCATCTGCACAAGAAGAAGAAACCCCCCAGCATCAGTGCCCAGTTCCAGGTAAGATAAATATATATATACTGTGTATACATATGTGCGTGTGTGTGTGTGTACACAGAACCTGCTTATTGTAACCGATACACACACCAGTAAACCTGTCTCCTTGTTTTCTTTAGGCCTCTCTGACCAAACTGTTGGAAACTCTGAACAGAGCCGAGCCTTTCTTCATCCGTTGTATTCGCTCCAATGCTGAAAAGGTAAGATGTTGCCCTTAAGGTCTACAATTTAAGTCCTCGGTCTAAATGTTTAGGGGCCAAATGAGCAACAATTACAATAAAAGCTCAAAAGTAAAGACCCTGAAAACTCAATTCTCTCATATAACCAGTTTTCTTTCTTTTATGTTTGTTTATGAGCAGAAGGAGATGCATCTGGATGAGCCCTTGGTGGTTCAGCAGCTGCGTTACACAGGAATGCTGGAAACTGTTCGCATCAGAAGGTCGGGCTACGGAGCCAAGTACACATTCCAGGTACATCAAACTTACTCCTCATGTCATATTGCACAACGCCATATTGCCACACCTGTTATACCAGGTGCTAAATATATGGCTTGCTTCCAGAACTTTTAGATTTTCAAGAGTACAGCGACCTGCATCATTGCTACGCACACAATCCTTTATCGCTTTTCTTGTCTTGTCCATGCAGGAGTTTTTAGAGCAGTTCAGGGTTTTGCTGCCAAAGAACTCCACGGCCTCCAGGGAGGACATCTTAGCACTGCTTGAGAAGCAGATGGGCCTAGACCCCACCACGTACCAGATAGGCAAAACTAAGGTACACCATAAACACCCATTAGTCCTTACAAACCGAATTATTCCTGTCTATTCCCTGTGTGCGATTTAGACCGTCCGTGCATGTTAAATCTGCATTGATCTCGTTCAGGTGTTCTTGAAAGAGCTGGAGCGACAGCAGCTGCAGGATTCGCTGCACAAGGATGTGATGCGTAAGATCATCTTCCTCCAGCGCTGGTTCCGAGCTCGCCTGCAGAGGCAGGAGTTTTTGGACATGAGACGGGCTGCCATCTTGATCCAGGTAAACATAGAAAAAATGTTTTGTCTTATTTCTCATGTTTCATTTTTTATAATTCAAAGAGAATAATACTGTAATCCTGATATGACCTTGCTCTTAGCGATCATGGCGCCGATACTGCAAAGAGGAGCGAAGGCACCGGGCCGCAACTATAATCCAGGCTGTTTGGAGAGGGCACAGACAGAGATCAGAGTTCTGCCGCCAAAGACAGGGTGCCACCAAAATACAGGCTCTGGTCAGAGGCCACTCGGCCCGCAGGAGGTAACACACACACACACGCGCGCACACACACGCGCACACACACACACAGCACGGCTGTTTGTCTCTATAGATAATTTAATAAGACAATAAATCAAAATCCACTTATTAAGCGATGTAGGACACTGGTGTATTTTTAATATCGTTTAAAATGTTCTTTTCTTGTGATAGGTTGTTGACTTGGTATCCATACAATTTTAGAGAAGATTTTGGAAAATACAGAAAAAAATGCTAATTAATGCCTGTTTCAAATATATATTGTTCTGGAATTATTGGGAGTGACACATACCTTCCACTCTTGTACGCTGCCATTTTTTTAAACTACAGTATAGCTTAACATCATGTGACATGACGTACCATGATGTCACATTTGGGTTTTGCATTTATTCACCCGCTCCAATATATGAATTTTCTGCATTCTTTTCAATTTCTGAAGCAAATAAGAAAATGTGGATGGAAACACACTTAATGTTGTGTGGTAACAACATTTTAAATGTGTTACTGCACAAAGGTTACTTTAGATTGTATAATGATAATTTTATATTGCATGTTTCAGGTGCCACTCTATGCGAGAGGAGAAACAGAAAAAGGAGGACGAGGAAAGGGAAGCTCAGAGGAGGGCAGAAGAAGAGGAAAGGAGGAGGAGGGAAGAAGAAGAGGAAGCAAGGAGGAGGATGGAAGAGGAAGAGGAAGAGGAAAGAAGAAAGGCAGAAGAGGAGGAAGTAAGGAGGCGAGCTGAGGAGGAGGAGGAGGCCGCCAGGAAAGCACAAGAAGCTCAGGCTGAAGCAGCAGCACAGAAACGGAGGGAGGAAGAGGAGAGAAGAGGAGCAGGGGAGCCCCAAACAAGAGAGGATCCAGATATAGAGCTGGTCACAGAGGAGATGCTGGACGAGGATGGGGAGGTGACCGCAAACTCACATCCAGAGGAGGAACAGGGTAAGGATGAGGAGGATGATGACGACTGGCTGGAAGCAGAGGAAGATTATGAGGAACCTTTATCTCCCACATCTGACTTAGAGACCAACGGTACCCTGGCTGGGGCTGGACCTCAGCTGCGTGAGAATGAAGAGGAGGATTTGGAGAACCAAACACTAGGAGAGTCAAATACAAAACCCGACGGGGCCGCACTCACAACCACATCTCGGCAGTCGGATAAACAGGCTCCCGGCGCTACCTCCACAACTTCCCGCGCTGACCAAAAGAGAGCGCGGCCTCTAGTTAAGGGCCAGACGTCCAGGAGCCAGGAGAAGAGAGAGCAGAGAAGACGTAGAGGGCTCGAGCACAACCAGAGGGAGAGTGAACGCGCTGCCTCGACCACCACCTCCTCCTCCTCGGCCGTTAGCCATGAGAGCGCGAAGCTAAAGGACCGAGCAGACAGCAAGGAGCTTGACCAGTACACCTTCGTGGCCTGGAAAATGAAGGACGACAAAGGAGGCAAGAAGGAGGCAAAAACACCTTCCCCCTCCGCCGGTCCCGTCCGTCCGTCCACGCTGCCCCTGCAGCCCGCCGACTCCACGCCTGAGAGAAACGGCCTTGGGGAGGGCGCTGGCGCCGTGAGCCTGCAGCGTCGGCCCGGAGCGATAAAGGAGAAGCCAGAGAAGTGGAGAGGCAGGAGGAGTGATGAAGACCACTCTGAAAACACCAGCTCTCCTCCACATCACAGAGAGGAAAGGAGGAAAAAACAACCTCTGTACGTCTCCTGTTCTATTCTGAAACTGTTTTATCTCAGTTCTGACCCATATCCTTCCATTAATGAATTAGTTGTCATCTAAATTTGTTTGTCTATTCATCTGCAGGAGTGAAACCGCTATGTCATCAATTGACAGTTTGTCTCCAAGCTCTGAAGCTGGTGCTTTTTCAGCCAGAGAGGTACTTTAAATTTTGATCTGTTTTATCTAGAATGGATTCATGTGATTTCAGGTCGTATAGTTTCAGATTAATTAACCTTGAGCGATTATGTTTATATAGAAAAAAAAATATTTTTCCATACTGGTAGTGTAAATCTGGATTCTCTAATTGTCTTTTTTGTTGCTCTGCAGATGATTTTCCTCCCAGAAAGCCATGCTGAGGCCTCCAAGGGAAGCTCCATCCGAAGAAGACATCCAGATGGTTCCAGTCACCAAGACTCCCACTCCTTCCCATCCACACCAGACAAGTACTGAACTGACCTAAAGACAGATAATCTTCCGATGTGATGCAGCTTAGTTGTTGCTCATAAAAAAATCAATCATGTTGATCCATATTTGTTGTCTGGAAAGTAGATGGATATTCAGGTTGTAATTCACCGAAAATCCTACTGTAAATCTCCATTGCAATATCTGCTTGAGTCACATTGTTCATGGGAAAGTTTTTTTGTGTCTTGTGTATTCTAAAAATCCCCTGCTCTTTCTGCGGCCTGGGCTCATTCACAGACGGAAATTCCTCACAACCTACTAATAAATTTAACTAACTAATGCATTTACTCCAAAATGGAGTTATAGGTCAGGACTGGATGTTTATCTAGAATTTTATCGGCAACTGGGTTGCCATGTTTTTAATTTGTATTGTTGCTATGGTGACAGCGCTGGAGTGAAGCATGAATATGTGGCACTTTAAAAACCAGACTCCCTCCCTTCCAGATTTGTCTTGATAGTTTCAAACAGTATATCATTAAGAACACAAAACATGTCAGAAGCATAAAACGAGCCGTAATCTGCGGTTGCAGCTCATGACTTCCTTTTTTTGCACAACTCTCACGTTCAGCAAGGCCTGTGAATGTTCCCTTCAGCTTCTTTTATTTCTGAACCCTGTAGGTCAGGCGGCTTCTTCAGCAAGATATTGAAAAAACGGCCACAGAAGGAGGCACAGACGCCGGACAACGGAGAGTTGACACTTGCTCAGGTTCTCAATGAAAAGCCGACAAGCGGAGAAGGTAAATAAATCACTGATCTCATGACATCTCAAGAAGGGGAGGAACTTTATTCCTTCAGTTCGGTTGTGATTTCTGGAGGTGCTTTCTTGCCCAAAACTGATAAGGATTCTATTTTGACAGATTAGAAAATCCGTTATATCTTATCTCTTAGACATTAAACTGAATGTTTTATTACCCACCTCTAACTGCACTGTAACAGCTGGAATGTTGCAGCTGTTGCCAGAAATGCAACACACAGCGAAAACACAGGTGTATTATCATTATTATTCACAGGCCTTAGCTGATCCCACTGCTTGTTTCTTTGAGGAAACACTGACCCGTGCAGGATCATGTCCTGTATTACTAACAATAACTGCACTCTGGGTTGTGTTTCAGCCACGGTGCTTCATTGTACATTCAGCATCAGGTTTAGGTTCAGTTTGAGGAAGTCCATTGTTCACCCTCCTCTTCCTCATGTGTTTGACTGTGCTTTGTGATGACGGACATCAACACACTCTCCCTCCCTTTCAGCCCCGACATCCGGACACCCGTCCCGACCTCTCTCCCAGCCCCACGGGGACCGGGCCGGGAAAGGTTTAGGCCGCAACCCCACCATAAAAATCAGTCGTGCCACGCGGGTGTCTGAGCAGTGGAACGCCTCGCTGGACCGAGAGATCACAAACGCCAACGAGCTGCGGCATCTCGACGAGTTTTTGGGCAACCAGGTAAATGAAAGAAGGCGAGAAGTTTAATTACATCTATGCAAATGTACAACTTTGTATGCAAAGGGACATTTTAACAGGAAATCAATTGTTTGTCTTCTCAAGGTCAACGATTTCCGGTCCAGGGGGAAGTCGCTGTCTGACGCAGAGGGAATTTTTGTAGCAGCCACCATGCAGTTCAGAGACACGATCAAAGCCATGTATTCTCTCCCTGTACGTTTGTCTGCAGACACATGAAATCTAAAACCCATGGATCAACCAGACAATTTTGTGTTGTCCATGGAAAATCAAACTTTTATTTAGAATGGATATTTAATAAATATAATACACCTAGAATAGTCAGTTACCACATTAACAAGTCTAGGGTATATTTTTTATTAGATTAATGTTATTTTCATTGGAAAAGACTGCTGTTTTTTCAAAAATAAAGACATGACCCCAAACTGGATCATTCCAATGATTTCTAACTCTGTCCTTTTTATGTTACCAGAACCTCATGATTGGCTACAAAGGTCTGATGACAGGTTACCAGAAAAAAGTGATCCACCTGGCAGGAGACAAACAGAAAGGGGAGGTCCAACTGGTGGTCAACCTGTTCCAGTCGGTGCTGGATGGCTTCATCAGAGGCGAGATGAAGAAGGCGGAGGCCGAGCCTGCAAAGGTGAAACATAACGACGTCCTCACTGGGATTTAGTAAATCGTTGGAGATTTAAAAGTCCTAAATCCACATTTGTGCTCTCCGTCTTAATTTCAGCCCGTTAAAACTAGAAAGAAGAGGCGGAAAAAAGACAAAAGTGTAAGTTGCTCTGTACTTCGAATCAGAGGTGTTTGTCTTCAATAATGATGCATATTCAATGTAATGATGTTTTCTAACCGGGTTATTGATTGTCCTGTTAGATGGAGAGCCCCCTGGATCACGTTTTTGTCAACTATCAGGTCAACATTATGCAGTCATGTGACCAGTGTACATCTTATATCTGGGGCATGGAAAAGGCCTACATGTGCAGCTGTGAGTTAACACCCCAACACAACAATTTTTCTTGTTTTATTGATTTTCAAATACATTACTAAAAATATGTTTTTCACTTTTATGTAGTTATACTTTTTTTTTTTTTTACTATCCTTAAAGATTGTAAAATGGTGTGCCACAAGAAGTGCCTCGGCAAAATAGTGACTGACTGCTCCACCTTCTGTGCCAAAAAGGTATGATTTTCAGTTTTCTTGTTTATATTAGATAAATGTGTAAATATCACTGTACTGGCTGGTAAGATGTCGTTTACTTAGCAGCTCATGGGAGCTGTAGTTGAACTCTAAAAAAATACCTTCCCTAATATTTTGTTGCCAATTTAGAAGGTGAAGAAAAAAAATGCATCACAAATGAGCTTTTCACAAAGATTGATTTAAAGAAACCCTCTAGATGATTAATAATATTTGATTAATAAATCAAAACATAATTTAAATTGTAACAGAATACAACTGTCGAAACATGTAGTATATATATATTTTTATATGGGATTTTTGCAAAGATGCAAACAGCTAGATTGTGATGAGGTTCTCACTGCCTGCTGGTGTCCACAGAGCGACGAGGAGTCCAGCGGGCTGCACTTCGGGGTGCGTTTGTGTCACCTGGTCAACGACAAGACTCCAGTGCCGGTGGTGCTGGAGATGATGCTGGAGCATGTGGAGATGCATGGTCTCTACACTGAGGGCATCTATCGCAAGTCTGGCTCAGCGAACCGCATGAAAGAGCTGCACCAGCGGCTAGAGACCGGTTAGCCCCTTTCCCGTTTACAAGTAACTGACAACGAACCGGGGAACTGGTTGTCTTCATGTTGTCTTTTGTTGTTGGTGTGTTTAGACCCACACCAGGTCTGCCTGGAAGACTATCCCATCCACACGGTGACGGGCCTGGTCAAACAGTGGCTGAGGGAGCTACCAGATCCACTCATGACCTTCACACATTACAGTGACTTCCTGCATACAGTCGGTGAGGAGGACTCTCCCCACCAGGGGGAAGCAATTCACAACATATGAACTGTGCTGAATGTTTATCTTTCTCTCAGTTGTTTTATACTGGTTAAGAAAGTGAAGATTAAGTTTTCTATTTAATGGAGTAAAAGTTTATCAGTTGTGATTTAAAGTGAAATCATTATATTCTATCAATATTGTTGGTTTTAATTATCAAAAGCGTTGGATTCATTCATGTTTTTCCTCCCATCGGTAGAACTTCCAGAGAAGCAGGAGCAGCTTCATGCCATCTACAAATTGCTGGAGGAGCTTCCGACAGCAAACTTCAACACATTGGAGAGACTCATTTTCCACCTGGTCAGGTAGGGCTTTTCTCATCATGGTTTACATTTTTTTTTAAGTCTGTCTTAAAACAGTCAGATTCCCAAGTGAACATTGAAACAGGTTTTTCTTTCCGTGATCCTTTCTTTAATTATGCACTTAAATGTAATTGATGGGGTACAAAATCCACAGCCCTCTGTCTGTACAAATTGTATTTGATAGTTCATCTGATATCTTTTAACGTCCCTCTTTTTGTTAGGGTGGATTTGGTGCTAAGAAGTATATAAATGTAGCAGATAGCCACTAATTCAGGTGCACTGCAAAATCTATTATCAATGTTGGTCTTTTTGACCCAAATAAGGAAAAAAATTGTAGATTAAGTGTACCAAAAAAACACATTTATTACTTACATAATTGCCCAATAAACTCTCACAAGCCCATTTCTTAATGGATTCACTCAAAACTCTCTTTCTGCAAGGCAAGTAAAAAAACAAATCCACAACCCTGGTGGAGCTAAACTACGTGTTATAATATCCGATCATTTATCTTGCAGGGTTTGTAAAAATGAGACGGACAACCGCATGTCTTCTAACTCGTTGGCCATAGTATTCGCCCCTTGTATCCTACGCTGCCCGGACAGCGCCGACCCACTGCTCAGCATGAAGGACGTCGCCAAGACCACCACGTAAGACTGCCACCAAAGCAAAAAGCAAACCGGTTTCCCACTGTGTAATTTAGCTTTGCTGATACGGCCTACACGTTTTACAAACAGCTGTAAATATGCACACCACTGTTCCCCGTCCCTCTGCAGGTGTGTGGAGATGCTCATCAATGAGCAGATCAGACGCTACAATGAGAAGATGGAGGAGATCGAGCAGCTGGAGTACGCAGAGGCTCTGGCTGTAAACCAGCTCAAACTCAAGAGAAAGAACACGGTGAGACAGGAAACCCTGCCGTGCTCCAGGATCACCGCTGTTTGACTTGATGTGATCTCAACATGTCAAACTACAACAGCAGTGGTTTGATTGCAGTTTAGCCTCATTAATGGATTAAAGAAAATAAATCCAAACATTTAGAGAAGAAAAAAGAAGTTAGTTTAGTTTGACATATTTTCTTGCATCATTTAAATCATGAAGAGTAGAAGCAGTTTTAGGCATCGTTCAGACTGCAGCCTGAAGTGACCCATTTCACCCCTATGCAACTTTTAATTTTTTTAATGACAGTCTGAATGACACAGATGCTTTTGGATATGTTTTAAAAACAAATTATGTTTGATCTTGGCCGGGCTGGGTTTACCTGAATTAAACATCATCAGCAAACAACAAACCTCAATATTCTGCCCTAAAGTAGAAAGAAAACAACAACTATGGCCAAAAGCCTTGCTCTCTTTTCCTTAATCTCATTCTTAAATGAATATATTGTACATGTGCTGGCTTCAGTAGGACAGCAACTGTAAAATCTCCAAGAAATCATCACCAGCGTCCCTGTTTAACTCGGTAAACACTGAACACACTCATTGGAAAATATATATATATATATATATAGATAGATAGATAGATAGATAGAATTGAGCATCAAGCCCTGCAGTCTGAACGTAGCCTCAGATGCTGTTGTTGGTAGGTTACATGGGTAACATGGCAAATGTTCCTTGTCTCTCTGTAGCTCTGCTGGCATTTACCTCTCAGGTTCTCAGCTCCTTACAAAGGAGTGCTGGTATGTATCTTCCAGTTCCCCTGGTCCAGTAGATCTCGTAGACGTAGTGGTGGAGTTCTGTAATGTGCCATGCGGAAGAAGAAGCCTGTGCATGGCATGTTAGATGTGGGTGGCGCTCTGGCTGATTTCCTTCTCTCTCTTTTTTTTTTTTTTTTTTTTTTTATTTCTTCCCCCATCCTTCTTCCCTTAATCCCTTTACTCTTCCATACTAACCGGTAATAGTTTGCATGTTGCTCTTAGTTTGGTATAGATCCTGCTCGTGATGTGATGGATTTGCCGACATTCTTGTTCTCTTTGTGAACGGACAAGATGGTTCTGTTTTGTTGGTGTCATAACACTTTTCTCGTTGTCTTGACTCTTTGAAAGACAACCCCCGGACAATAGTGTGACTTGCAAAGCTTGAAGGCAATTGTGCATATTTTTCTGTGTACTGTTCCCATCTTAATCTATTAAGATGACCTAAAAGCTCTGAAAGTCATGTTATTTGTTGATTGGTTAAGATGTTTCTGGATTGTGTCTTCTAACTTTTACCATAGCTATGAACAGTTTCACTGAATGTTACTGTGTTTGTTGGCTCGTTTGTTTTCCTCTCTTTAAAATGTTCCTTTTCACAGAACTGCTGTAAGAACAAAGTGCAGATGCATGAACGCCACAGGCACCGTCCACCCTGCTCATCTCTTAACACATAATGTCGATTTTCAGACTGAGTTACCGGAGCTGTAATTGTGTTTTGTTCTGTCGTCTGCAGATGCATGAGAAGGTCAGTTCTGACCTCAGCGTGGTCCCTGAGAACGAGCCCCTGGACTCGGACACGGAGGCGGAGAAGAACCTCATGAAACGCATCGAGTCCATCAAACAGGAGAAGTAAACATGCAATTCTTCATCGTCTCTCTGCTCCCAACATCCAACTTTACAACAGCCTCTCACTTCTTTGATGCTAATGTCTCCCGTGTCTCCCCAGAGAGGATCTGGCCTGTCGACTGCCAGAGATGGAGCAGGCCGGATCCGACCAGGAAAACCTGGACTCCGAAGCCTCGCTGAGCTCAGAGAGTCTTTTAGACGAGCAGCAGCGCTCCTCCGCCCACAGCTCCGAGCCTGAAGGTCAGTATGGAGCTACATTCCTTCCTCTCTTTCCTTCTGCCTGTTTACTCACCTGTGGATTTCTGACTGGACCACGGGCCGCTGGGTTTGGCCCTTCCTGTCTTTTGTGGTGCAGGTCTGGACCAGTGATGGTGATGGGGGCGGTGCCGTCTGCTCTCTAACAAAGCAGGTTGGGGGAACAGCAACCCTGTTTGTGTGTTTGTGTGTGTGTGTACACCGATGTATGCATGTTAAATGCATGTGTGGCACAGAGGCATGCTCAAACTAAACCTGATCCAAAGTGACGTCAATAAACGCATCGGCACAGTTTCAAATCAGACATTTTCCTGATTGTGCCGCCCTGATCGTAACAGTGGTAGATAACATGGTTGATTGATCTTCCATTAGTCTCCACTCTCTTAGGATTGCAGTGTGAATCTAACAAGCAGCTTTGAGGAAATCAAGTTTATCTTCCTCAACTCTTCCTCTCTTCTCCCTCCCCTCCAGGACTAGGTGGCCTCCAGACCAGGAGATCCAGGCCAGTTTGCCCACCGAAACCTTCAGACCTGGCTCAGCGACTTAAAGTCCCCGGTGGACACGTCTCTCTGCCAAACCTCACCCCCGCCAGCTCCTCCTCTTCTGTGTCCAGTTGTGCTTCTTCGACCTCCAATTCCTCCTCCAGGCATCTGCTGCAACGTCGCAACCCTGTCATCCCAGGCACGGTTAAACTCCCCCCGGGCGTCGCCCCCCAGTCCGCAGCCTCGGGCCCAGCTCAGACCCGCACCCCTCCTGGAAATCGAGGTTTTAAGTATTTAATCAGGAGGAGAGAGCAGCCCGGCCGCCGTAGAGACAGCACCCAGTCCCTGTACATCAACAGCCCCGAGTGTGACCTGCTGCTGCGCTTTTCCTCCTGCCCTCCCTCCGCCTCCTCCTCCTCTTCCTCCATCTCCACGGTCCCACCCTCTCCTCAGGTCCAGCACCACCAGACACAAGCCTCGAAGGGCCAGAGACGTTTTTCTGACCCAGACATACCTTATATGGACGATGACGCCTGACCAAGGCTGAACAGTTCAAGATGGTGGAAAGGATGACGGGCAACATCGTCTGAGTAGACACAAGGAAAGAAGTATGAATGACACACAGAGTCGCCACGATTGACAATTATTGACTTTTGAAAGCTATGACAGGATAGAAGAATCACCACCTCTGCGAGTGTGTGAAAAAGAGAGAGCGTGAGAGGAGCCGCGGCGGAGCCACAAAAGTTGAACGAGGCTGTTGCTGTTGTCTGTGGAAACTAAATCAAGAATCTGAGAATGTTTCTAAAATCTTGTTTTCTCAGATGACAGTAAAGTTAACTGGACAAGATGTTGCCAAGCACCTTTTCTATCGTTTTAATATATTGCGGTCCCTGTGGATAAATCCAGTCGAGGAAAAGGCTGTATTTTCCGTAGCTTGATAATAATGGATCAGCAAATGTTTTCTTTCTCCTGTTTTTTTGTTGTTGTTTTTTTAAATACATTTGTGCTAATTCAAGGAAATATTGCAGGTTCCAGTCGCACTTTTCCATTTCTTAGTTTTCCTAATGAATAAGTGGAACCCTAGTTCACTGAAATATTAGCTTGTGCCTTGATATTGTACAGAAAGTTGGAAGAAATTCATTTTTTATGTCCTTGTTAAACGCTTACAGAGGGCGAGGTGGATTTCAGGAAGGGGAGGGAGGAGATGCCTTTGTGTCTTACACTTCTGTGTTGAAATGTACTGAACCGACAAGACATGTTTGAAACAAGGCCCTAACATGCATGTTGTGTCAGTTGTGTAAAGTCACATCTGCTGCGATGGACTACAGGCTCCTTCCCGCATTTCGCCCTCGATCTGCTGCACAACAAACAGATTTGAAGTCATTGCCTTCACATAGCAAAGGGAAAAGGGAGCAGCACATACACCAACCTTTTTCCTTTTGAAATGATAAAAACACAAAAGAACCCGGCTCCCACGCAAGAACCGTGCCACAATGTCTGTAAAGCTCCAAGTCCTCGACCTCACTTTTCCTTTCTAAAATGAAACATTGCTTCACTCGGCTGCGGACGGTCTCATTACCAGCAGGTTCTGCTGAAGCGTGGCTTCGGCCAACTTACTTTGAAATGTAATACTAATGTTCTCTCTGACTGCTGTTGAATGTCTGGATTATGAGGAAGATGTGTAATGTGTAACAGAGAGTGTATGGTTGGGACTGAATGACGTGAACTGTAATGGTTATTAGTATTAACATGACAATACAGAACATGACGCTTGTAACATCTGCCGCTCTGTGTGTTGATCGGGTACAGTCGGAAAGTTTCCAAGCGTCGATTTCGACACAATAACTGCTGCCTATAGTGATGATTAAGTTTCAACTCTCCTTGATCCATTTTCTAAAATGGGTTAACAGCCTTTTGACAGGTCTTCTTTTTTCACATTTAACAAAAGAGAATTATCTGAAGTTTAAAGATCTCATATTGTGAAAAGTATAAAATATAATTACTTTAGCATTACAAGAAGGTTTAGGTGTTATAGACTGTAAATACTGTTCCATGTTTCAAAATGTCAAATGCACAGAGAAATGCAGATAGATCATATAAGATAGATATAGAAACTGGGATATAGAACTGGGATATAGAAACTGTGCCTTTATGTGATACATATTTACCTTGTATAGAAATGTTTCAGACTTTATGTCCAGACTGAGGGTCTAACATGTTATTTTATATGTATATGGGATCAGACCTAACAACACTGGTGAGTATGGTGAACTTCCTTCTTTCTTAGCTCAACTTATAGGGGAATTCATTGTTTCTATAGTAGGAATTCCATTAGTTTCGGATACTTGCAGCTCTTCTTCCTGGGGTCTACCAACATTTTAGAATAATGCAAGACTATATATATATATATTTTTTTTTAATTTTTCTCTTTATTTTGCTTGGAGTAGATATATTCCACATTCACAGGGGTTGGTCTGTCTTCTGTTGTTTCCTAGTTTATTTTATAGGGATATTTAGATAGAGAGATAGATAGATATACACACACACTATTGTTCAACTGTTTGTGTTTTCCATGAAAGGTCACATTTAATTCATCAAATGAGTTACAAAATGAATAGAAAATATTGTCAAGACATTGACAAAGTTAAAAATAATGATTTTTATATTTAAAATAATTTACTCCTTCAAAGATTGCTTTGGTCAAAAAATGCCTCATCTATCTGCTAATCTGCTTTTTAATGTACTAACATAATTTCACAAATGGTTTTCTAATCATCCCATTAGCATTATAATTAGTTGTAGTACAAATTAGAAACACAATCCACCATTAGAACATTGGAGTGATCATAGAAATGGACCACTATATACCTATGCAGATATTACATTAAAAACCAGACATTTGCAGCACAGGCCACAAGGTCAGAGACAAAGTTTATCCCTAACCATTTCTAACACCATTGTTTAAAGTGATGCGTTCATTTAATGAGATCTAGAATTAGTTGTAACTGCCCCCCCCCCCCCCCCCCCCCCCCCAATGTGGTAAAATATATAATATAAATTTCAAAATTACTTGGGATGCAGTGCAATAGGGAATTTGTTGTTAATAAATGCGGTATGTGGCCGGCAAAACGCATTTGATGAAACTAAAAAATAAAACAATGAAAAGAAGAATGAACAGCGCGTGGAAACGTAGCTCCGCCCCCTAAATGAACGCGCGCGCTCCCGCGGCCTGGGATATAAATTCTGTCAATGGGAAGTTGCACCGGCGACATACGTTTTAGACTCTTTGCGTTCGAAATAAAACACAACGCCGTAAACAGAAGATTTTAAACCACGCTGTTAAAGATTTCACTTTTTTTTTTTACGAACAATTGTCAATTGGCTTTACCCACGTCACGTCGCGCGCCTCGACCGCTCTGACGTCAAACTGCAGCGACCTCCGCGTCAGCTTCAAACATGGCTTCTCGACTGGAAATCAATTTTATCCGACTGTTGTCCCGCTGTGAATCTATCGCGTCGGAGAAACGCGTGGAGACGGAATGGCGGCTGGAGAAGGTAAGGCGACGCAACGCGGCGGGAGGGCCGCGGCCTTTCCGAGCCGCGGGGAGCCGCGGTTAGCATGAATGTTGTTGTTAGCTCGCGCTGTTAGCCACGTCGCCACTCAGCCGTCTGGCAGGTTCTTCTAAGCCGCGGCGACTCTATAAAACACAATAAACACACATTTTACTCACTAACATGAATGCAGCTTACTGCAGAACTGGTGCAGTTTTCTCACCGTATCGGTGGTGGAAAGTAACTGAGTACATATACTCACATAAGTACAATTTTGAGATACTTGAGTATTTCAATCTGATGTTACTTTGTCCTCTGATGTAATATATACTGCTACATTCACCTGACAGCTTTAGTTACTTCTCAGATGCAGATTTGAATATGTTACATATAGTTAATAAACTTTAATACTAAAGATATTGACTTATCGCTTTATAAGCACGTTTAATAAGCAATATATGATATAATAATAATAATCTACATTCTATTAAATTGCCACTCCTTTTTTATTACCTATGTACTTAGTGGGCAAAGTGCCGAATATAAAGATTCAGTACTATTACTATCAACCGATAGTAGTTTGTTCACATGTATTAAGTGATTAAAACATGTAGTATAATTAACAGACTGTAGATATTTCACTATCAAATTCACATAAACATGGATTCCTCCCATAGAATTGCATTCACCTTGCTAAAACTCGTGTTGACTCGCATTAGGTGAAACATTAAAATCGCACAATCTGCAGCCTCTTAGATGACATGAAATTTAATCAGCTTCTCCCCTAAAATAGTTCCAACAAGAATTGAAACCTCTATGTGTCAACGGGAATAAGGTGCGGACACAGCTTGGAATAGCTCGTCTTAATGTCTGTTTTAAACTATATAATTGAATCAATGACAGAAATGTCAGCTGATGTACACAATCACTGTTTGTGCTTTCTTTTCTTCAGTATGTTGGCGCCCTGGAGGAGATGTTGGTAGCTCTGAGGAAAAGCCAGAGGTAAAAAGAAATGTTAATGTTTCTTTCCGTTCTTTGCCTTTTATCAAAAGCAACTAAAGGTCAAGGTTTTGATACAAGCAGATTCCCCCCAGCAACTTATTTAATGTGTTTTCCATTAGTTTCCAACAGTTTTTGCAGGTTTGTACCTGGCTCATTAATTAATTTTTACAGATTTAGAACGCGTTATTTACTAACAGCTTGTCTTTTTCCAGTAAACCCACACCAGAAGTCCTGACTGAATACACAAGAAAAGTAGATTTTTTGAAGGGCCTTCTAGAAGCAGAAAAACTGGTTAGTAACGCTATTTGGGATGTCTATCATTTTCGAGATTTTTTTACCCCATATAATATAGGCCTACTCATTGTGTTTGTCACCGCAGTCCATTCTCCATATTTATCATTTTAATTGCACATCCTGAATACCTTTTAAAGACATGAGCTAACTAGTGCAACCGTAAAACAGTTTTTATTCATCTCTTTAATTTTCTCCTCTGAGGACAGATTTCTGATCTCAGCGCTCTCTTGTTGTTTCCAGTCCTCACCAACAGAAAAGGCTTTAGCCAATCAGTTCCTCGCCCCGGGGCGAACGCCCACGATAGCTAACGAGAGGATGCCCGCCACTAAAACTGTCCACATGCAGACGAAGGCACGATGTACCGGGGAGATGAGGGACGAGCTGCTCGGCCTGGTACGGATCAACTAAACTAAAATGTGGACCTCACTGTGCAAACAGCAGCTGATGCATCTCACCAGCATTGCTTTATCACACAACTGATCCTTCCTCCAGCTGTAACTGGATATGTAGAATGAGCTTTACATTACATCACATACACACTGCCTTATGCCTGATCAAAGCTTAGCTTTTGCTAATGCTCTTATTTCAGTGAAATTATTCAGTGAAAGCCACTGTAAGTTCTTTATGTTTTCTTATAAATGTTTTTCTGTGTCATGACAGGGTGTGTCAGGCAAAGGTAAGAATTCTTTCTGATTTCAAAGCCAGCTTCAATATTACAAAATGACAAATGGCGGCTTATAATTTTAACAGGTTAATGTTCTGATTGTGGCTTTGCTGTTCTCCTTTCCTTTCAATAGGCACATCAGAAACAGATCTGCGGAACAGAAGGTGAAAGCTTTGTATAATTCTCTGTCATTCTCATCTGTTACATTTATGAAAGTTATCTTGCATACATGGTCGGGACTCCCTGGTTTACACGGTCATGCCTGGCACGTTAAGCGCTCTTATTTGAGTTATTTCCTCGCCATCCCATCCTGTGCAGAGGCCTGCCTCTGGATGAGCGGCAGTCGGCCGCGGAGCTGGACGCCGTCCTGCAGCACCACCACAACCTGCAGGAGAAACTGGCAGAGGACATGCTCAACCTGGCCAGAAACCTGAAGAACAACACTCTGGCCGCTCAGAACATCATCAAGCAGGACAACCAGGTAACTGGTTAGACAGTCACATGTACACGAATAATCATAAGCTTATAAAAATGCACGTAATGCTGATGAGTAATGACTTTTATTGTTAATGATTACTACTGTTGGAGAATTATTGTTCTGTTGACAGCTTTTTTGTGCTTTTTGTTTCTGAAGATTGTGTCTCCTATGTCTCTGCCTATTCTGTCCACCAGTGGGCAGTATAAGACAAATAACATTCACACCATCTTATAAATCAACACGGATCGGTCTATGAATGTACCTTCTATGAATAAACCAGCCTGTCGATCTGTGTGCTTGATCCTCCGCTTGACATTTACACCAGTTATGTCCCCCCCTTCCTTTCAGACCCTGAGCCAGTCGATGCGACAGGCCGATCTGAACTTCGAGAAGCTGAAGACGGAGTCGGAGCGGCTGGAGCAGCACACCAAGAAGTCCGTCAACTGGCTGCTGTGGCTGATGCTCATCCTGGTCTCCTTCACCTTCATCAGCATGATCCTCTTCATCAGGATCTTTCCCCGACTCCGAGGATGACGCCGTCCCGAAACTCTCAGTTCTGCTTCCTGCTGTGTTTACAGAGCAGTAGAGACGTAGGCCTCCATAGATCTATACAGCATGTCTGTATGTGTGACGGTCACAACCAAAACAGCTCAGCTTGACAAACTGAAACTTCCGCACTTTTGAAACTGAAATTCTTCCTCTAAGTGGGCTGGTGAAAAGATGAATGAGAAGCAGAAATGGTTTGAAGCATCAATACAGCACAGACCGTCTGTTGAGGTAAAGAGCTACAACTTCTTGTTGAACGGCTTTTGGGAACGGTAACGTAGTCTTAATGCCCCACACAGCAGGGACCAGAAGCCTTAATTAATCTAAACCTCGTCAGGTAGGCTGCGAGCCATCCAACACCTGTATGCACTTTCCTCACCAAGTGGGACTCAAGTTAAAACCATCTTCTGTTGAACTTTGTTCCTCCACCGTGCAAACATCATGAACCGTCCACCATCTAACATCATATTCAGAATCAAATTCCAACCGTAGTTTTATTTAATTGAACACCTAGTGACCCAAATCTTACAAAATCTATCAGTAAATGTGCTGCAGATGAACAACTGTCAGAATTATAAAACCACTATCAAGAATTAGTCACTTTTCATTTTCTGTTTAACATTTGGAACACGATCATTGTGAAGATGTTTAGATCTTTGTGCTGTGAGATTTCATGTCAGCCATCACTCAGTCTCAGTCCTGTTCATTGAGTGCGAGTCTGTATGTTTTGCTGGGTTGTTCCATAAATAATGATGAGGTAATGATATCTGTAGTGCCAGTTGTGTTGTTGACCGCCGAGGCTGTCGGTATCCATGAAGTAAGATGTTGTTCTCATGAAAATGTCTGTAACCCTGTGTAAACTTCAACATATTTCAATCAGTGTGAACACCAATCAAACGGTATTCAACGTTGAATTCTTGTTTCGTACGGACTGTGAGTATTGGGGGTGTTGTGGGCGCACGCTTTGACCTTCCCTCATAAACAGAAACGCCAGCCAACCCTCCGTCATTTTGGGATCGCCTGATGCAGTGGCTGCAGGCGGCCAGCGTGTGTCAGTCCTGCTCTTGGAATAGTGACAGATACAACAACCTCCATGACCCGGGTGGCCCGATCAAGCCTTGAATCCTAAATTAACCCCACTACTCATTTAGAAGTGATCTGAAGGGTTGAAGTGTGGCTAAATAAAGGCAGGTGGCCACAGAATTGAGCGCGACCCAGGGTCATCGCTGTATCCGTCGGGTTTCGCCCCCTGCCGAACGTTGCCTGATAACATCTGGGAGTCGGCGCTGCGAAAAGTGTGTTTTCAACAAACAAAATGTACCGAAGAAGCTTCTACCAGGTTAACATTCCTTGGGTGTTATTAGTCTGACTGTTTGTCTGAGGCCTGTGCAGCTGACTTGCTTGCCCAGGCTTGCAGCTCTGCCCCTGGCCCTTCCTCTCCCAGCTCTCCCTGGCTGGCTGGATCCGAGGCCCTGGCCCGCCCGCTCCCTCGCTGTGTATTTTAGGATCCCTGGGGGGTATTTTCCTGCTGGAAGCCGAGGTATGCAGGCCACCAAGAGACCAAATGAGGTTGTGTCACGGCGGAGGATCATCATCCCTTTAGATCACAGCTGTTTGCGCCTCCATTCTCTGGCCTTTGCCAGCGCGCTCTGCTGCGTGATCTGCAGAAACTACAGAGTATGACTTCATCGGTGCTGAGGTTTCTCATGTTCATTACGGATGTATTCTCCCATTATCCGGGGGAACGGCTGCTCCCCATTTACATTTGAGTCCCCCTTCCCAGAGCCCAGGAGTGATCACGAATGCCTTCCTATATTCAGCGAATGCTTCCACATCTATAAGGCTCATTTATGGCACTTTCTCACCTCTGACCCAGTAAACCTTAACGTGTTTGTTCCTGCACCATTTTCTAATAACCAGCCACCGCACCATTTAAAGAGATAGAGGACATGTGTTTTGAGGTAGGTTTTTACCATTTTTTAGAATATTTACTTAAGTTTTTACATATAAAACATATCAGCCTATAAAATGCTCTACTACCACCAACAGCAGCCATATTATAATGGGTGTTTCTAATCTCAATATATCTTCTAACAGTGGACAACTGGCTTTATTAATGATAAATAAATCTTCAACTACTTTGTTACATAGACATACTGTATAAGCTGGTAATAAGCTAATAATTAAAGCAGCATTTGAGTTGCCAAGTTGTGAAAAATCCCCCTCTGGTCAGATCAGTTTGATCGTGCTGTAATTTGGCTGTGGTTCTGAGACAAAATGAACGTAGCAACAACTTGGTAACATTCATAGTTGGAAATCCTACAGGCTATTATAAGCGGAGGGACTTAAGAGCATTTATTAATGGATTATACACATTTATCCGCAAACAGGAAGGATTTTTTTTACAATCTGGCATCGCAAGAAGTCGTTCTTATTAATGGCTTGTAACTGATCTGTTAATAATGCATTTGCTGTTAATAACTTTTAACCTTTTAATAGCAATCGTTGCTTTTTTAAAAACTGGCTTGTAGTCTGGTTTACTGTATGCTATCTGCTGGTGTTTCAGTTGTGCTTGCGTGTGTGTGTGTGTGTGTTAGTATGCTTTTAATTGGTTTGATCCTTCTAAACAGCAGAGAGCAGAAGAACAAATTGTTAAGCATGAGAGAACTTCCATTCCCTCTCAGCGCCTGTTAAACACCCCAACACTCCAGTCTTTTTAATTTACTTTTTGGCTGCAGCTACAGTGAGGATTTAGGTTGCCTACAGAGATGAAGGACTTTTTCTTTTCTTTCATTCTCTTTTTTTTTCCACGCACTTCCTTGAGGGAGCAAAAGGGTAAAGAGGGCTTTTTTTATGTAAAAGTTGTGAATGTGCTGTCTAATGGGACGATAAATACTGAAGCATATAATGTGAGTCACTATTCTGCAGACAAATCCTTTCCATAGTAAAGAGAACTGATGTGCTCCTCACTCATAATTTATACATCTTACAGTTCAGTCTCTATGAGTTCATAAACTCCATTTTCATTGCGTGTTCCTTTTATGATTCTTTTAGTTTGTTTTTAATATTTTTTAGGCCAGACATGGAACATTAGTCCCCTCTCATGAAACAGCACTGTTCATAATGAGAGGTGTGACTGGTGGGACGGATGCAAAGCCTGCAGACCTCAGGATGAGCTGGTGTCCGATCAGAAGTCTTCGATCTCATCCTCTTCTCTCTCTCGTCTGCACAGTGCTGTGTGTGGACGCTTCTCTCTTTTCGTTTTTGCAGGACTCGCCTCGTCGTGTGTGAGACGCCGTGTGTGTGTTTGCGTATCTCTGTCTGTCTCTCTGTGTCGTGTTGTGTCTGTAGGTCTTCCTCAGTCTGAACAGCCTAATGAGGGTTCCTCAACACACACACACACACACACACACACTGCTGTGTTGTGACATCTCTCTGACTGGAGACCACTTTCACCTCTCTTCCAGTATCTGTGACAGCTGAGGAGATGTGTGTTGGGGGGGGGGGGGGGGGGGGGGTTGAGAGAATATCCACCAAGAAGTAAATTACAGATAAACCAACCAGCCATAACACCACTTCCTTCGCTGTGTGTTTGTACATGCCTGTGTGTGTGTTTTGGCCTGTGCGTGCATGTGTGTGTGTGTGTTTATTGCACCCAAAAGACCTCAGCCATATGTCATTCCCCGCAAACCCCCCTATTGCCCCTCTATCACTCCGAGTTCCCAGTAGTGTCAACATGTGGGTTAATGCACTGAACCTTCCAGACTATTTGTTAGGCCGCGCCGCGCTGAAAGAGTCCCCGGTGAAAGGAAAAAAAAACCCCTCCCTGCTGGTTTGTGCTCAGCCTTTGATGTATAGACCCCAGGTAGTGCTGCTGAGAGGCTTAATTTCTTGGTTCTTTGCTCCTTCACCTTTTGCGTGATTCAGGATCTCCCAGCAGGCAGGACCCAGGAACAGGACTGTTGCTGATACTGCAGGAAAGCTTTGTGCCTCGTGCTGAACTTTGCCTTAAAAGAACAAGAAAGATTCTTATTCACACATGAAGACACACACACACACACACACACACAGAGTTCAAAGGAAGCTTTTGCAACAACAACATGCAGCCTGGCTTTGGAGCTGAGTCCTGACAAGCTCTCTCAATTACTTCGTTTGAAACCAATATTCTGCAGCACAGCTTTTTACACCGGGTCCAACACGGCCTCTAAAAGACATTAATGGGGTTAATGATTATTCCACTCATTAAGTGCAAAAGTTTACACATCAACAAAATTTGACAGCACTAAACAGACAATGGAGCTTTTCAGGGCAACGTGAAGTGAAGTTGCAGGTTAACACAGGTGTTACTGATGTTCCTGCTCAAGGTTTCATTCAGGTTGTTGCTATTTTGCTGTTATCTCACTGGGAAGGCTCTGCAGCAATAAAGGTACATATGTAACCATAATTAGCATCATTGGGAACACCTGCGTTCACCTATTACTTCATGTCAATATGGATGCAATGGAAAAAAATCCCTATAGCAATAAAGTCTTGAATTCGAGCAGTGACGTCTTGGTTTTATTTGGCCAGCGTTTAGAAGTACAGAAGCAACACGTAATGTGTTTGGAGTCTCCATGACATCAAACAGTCCAGGCATATAACAGTTAACAACTAGGGGGGGGGCTTTAGACTGTAACTACACATTCAGTGCGACAGGATAGTGTGTATTGTCCCACAGTCCAACATTCTTTACAATAAGTGGCACAGAGCAATGGGCAACGCTGTTGTTCATGATAAGAAGGTTGCAGATTGTCTGTTGACTTGGGTTGAGACCTTTCTTTGTGCAGTTTGTAGGATCTTCCTGGGTTTTCTCCACCTTCATCTCACACAGTCCAAAAACATTGTATTTGAAAATCTAAATTGCCAGAGGTACTGTATGAGTGTGAGTACCCCACGGTAGGCTGGTGACCTTTCTGGTCTGTATCCCTGCCCCTCACCCATAGTACGCTGGGATTGGCTCAGGCAGACCACCTGACCCAAGTGAGGTATCATCAGGTATAGAAAAATGGATGGATGGAAGCCCACATAAGTGCAGGTCACATAAGTGCAGGGGTTAAGGGAGCCCATCATGCGTGGGTCACGTTGCCAACATAGATCCTTTTCATTTTCCTTCTTGCCTCCCTAAAAGAACGCTTCGGTTCGCTTCTTCAGTGTGGTCTCTGCACTGGAATGTCGGTAACAGTTGGCAGGTTATCCTGCAAAAATGTCCCACTTATTATGTTAGGAGCTCATTCCCAGCACAGCCACTCCTTATGTCACCATGGCAACTTTTATCAAAATACACATTCCGCACTCTACAGTAGGCTTCATGACATCAGCATTCTTTATCCTACTGACTGCCTTTAGACTGGAACGTAGCATCTGAGCATCCAAATCATACCAATACACCCATTCTCTGATTTGTATCAAATAAATATACTGAAACGTATTTAGCATGGCCTGACTATAGAAATTCTACGTCATAACGTCATCAGGCCAATTTGATTGGTTTATTATTGGTTGATTACTATCGACATAGTCATACTCAATGTACTCAATACATAGCATTACACCAGTTTGGTGTAATATTCTGCAGATAACCTACAGTAAAAGACATTTTAACGTCAGTGTCAATGCACATTTAGTGGGTGAGAAATCCAGGAAATGCAACAGCCTTCTCCCACTTATCCAAATCTGATAGGAGTAGCAACAGTTGGAAATAAGGTCACATCTGCCAGTGAGAAGGAGAGGGGGGGTCCTGTCAGACGAGAGCCTGAGAGCAGCTACAAAGAATCAGAGGAAAAAAAAAATACAACATGTTTGAACATGACAGTGCGTGCTGAGTTTGCATGTATTTGTGTATGTGTACATACCTTGTGCAGGTAACCCTGCAGCCACAGCTTCCCTGTTTCTCCTCACAGCCGAGTCATGTTTCTTTCATCAGGGACCAGTCAAAGCAGATGACTGCATCTAAAAAGGGGGAAAAAAGAGAAAGATTACACACATCTAAGCCAGTGTCGTGTTTGTGTAGCATTTTCAGACATTAGTAATTCTTTGTTGAAGGTTTATTCAAGGGACAGGGCTGCACCTGACAATTTTTTCATCATCAACAGATTCCCACGATTGATCATTCGATCTATAAAATATTCGTTATAGTTGCACCCAGCCCAAGATGAGATAAATAAATATTTGCTGGGGTTCTATTTTCAGCTGCGGATTAACACACATGTTGCTAGTAAGAAAAATCTCAATTAATGGACACCGTGTCCTTCAAAACCTGCTTAAGTACTATTCACAAAATGCTAGTAGAAACAATATGAACCACAGCTTAAAGAAAATATAAGAATTATTTATAGATGACAGAATGAAACGTAACAGGACAAAACAGGCTGTACATTCTTTTTCCATGTGATAATGAACAAATATTAGAATAAAATGAGCTGAGGGGGGTCACATTACTCTGCGTTACACAAAAAAAGGCTTTAGCCGGTGTTTTTTTTTCTGTCTTACTGAGTTAGTTGTAGAAGACGAGACCCTGAAACATGCTGGTTTGGATCAGCCTGTTCCCATAGGACTGAAACTGGCTACGAACATAGAGCACATAGTCAATTCATTCATCATTATTAAAATACATATGTATTGATTGTAGCAGCTCCAAGATAGTGTATAAGAAGAGACATGAGTGTGAGGGAAGGGGTAGCAGGTGGCTTGTTTTACTGCGAGTGGTCTGAACCTTGGCTACGCAGCTCTCTGAGGGAGGAGGCCTTGATGGTAAAAAGTGGCGAGGACAAAGGTGCTGTACGTGGCTCTGAGGTGAGAGGCGAGGCCGGGATGTGTCCTGGGGGGTTTGGTGGTGGAGGTGGTGGTGGGGTGGGGGTGGGCGTACATCCTTGGAATAATGTGAGAAAAAGGGAGATGTTGGAACCAGGCACACCTCTCCCGGGCCCCCTCAGCACTCTCCCTCAGGAGGCCCCCAAGCCGCCACAGCAGGTGCAGGACCCCTCCTGGAACAACAGAGGAGCAGATTAGGCGTAAGAGAGTGTGTGTGTGTGTGTGTGTGTGTGTTGCTTTCACCTGACACATTCTCACTTGAATTCCACTTGAACTTTTACGATCTTTTTTTTTTCTTTTTCCAAAATGGAAATTAACACAATAATGAAACAGTGACCATGTTTAGGAAAAATAAATGAAACGGAAAAAAATAGGCCTATGGAAAATGAAAATCCTCGTCATTGTGTATGCAAGTCAAATACTATATTGATTTAAAAAAAGAAAAAAAGGGCTGAATCCTTGGCAAAGCTGTTATTTGTAAGGATGTTTGCGACCGAGGTTTCTGTCAAGGTTTGCTTCCACGTCATCCGTCAGATGTTTTGTCCGCTCAGTTGGAATGTCAGGGCCAAACAGATGCTCCCTGATTAATACTGAAGTGATACATTTTAGCAAAATCTCTCTTCAAGGTTTTTTTTTTTAGCAAACTTCAAAACCGAATGCAAATAATAAAATCACAAAAGAAGGCATGATATGTCCCCTTTTAGGCTTTCATAATGCAAGGTCTGTCAAATTTGCGGTTCATATGTGTGATTAGCTGCTTCTTGAAGAGCTGTAATTCAGTGTGAATGACACAATGAGGGATACTCAGGCTGCTTATTTGTCCTGATTCATTTCATCCAACAAAGTTCTCTTCTGCCACTCCACAAGTGCCTGTTTAATCGCTGATTACAATAACCTGCCCAAATATGTTGTGGACAAAGTCAGAGACATCAGAGAAAATATTACTTCGTCATCTTTCCCTCATCCTTGTTCTGTAATGTTTGTAATTCACAGTTTTAACCTTGATCAATCTCCCTCTCTCTAACCGTCTCTGGCCAACACATCTACTTCCGCCTGTGTGGAGAAACAAAAACCAAACAAATTTAGATCTCTCCTGATGAATTATAGGCCTATTTCCACATAAAGTAGTAGCCAGGCGGTTTATTGATGTTTTGGAGACACTCAACCTGAATGACCCCCTTCACTCAAGTTTTCGTAGGCTGCACTCAACCCAAACGGCCCTACTTAAAGTCTCAAATGACATTATGATGATGGCGGATGATGGGAAATGTTCTTTGCTGGTGTTTCTTAACCTGCTTTTGACAATGTTGACCACGGTGTTCTTTTAAACAGACTGAGCCAGCTGGTGGACTCCTTTTTTTTCCATTCTCTGTGGGTCACTTCATGTCCGACACAGCACTTCTGTTGTGGTGTCCCACAGGGTTTTGTCCCGGGTCCTATGTTGTTTCTACATTATGCTGCCTCTTTGTCTGATCCTTTGCCTCTTTAATCATTTTATGCTGATGATATACAGTTGTATTGCTCTTTTAAACCTGATGATTTTATCCATTTAAATTTATTTTTGGATGTCATAAAGACTTGGACAGAAATGCTTTTAAGTCTTATTATTGCTCCTGAAAATGTGACCTTCATTTCACGCTGTAGGTATCATCTTTGATAATTCCTCCCTTTGACAACCCCTAGGCACTTTTCTATCTCTCTCCTCTCCTTTTCTGTTATCTCTCTGGTCTGATCACTCTGATGGTGAAGGTGCTCCGCGGTTTTTTTGGGGGGTTTCCAACCCGTCCTAATGTGAAAACCACCATCGCTCTGTAAAAATGACACTTTTCAATACAATCAAACAATCACGTCTCCTCAGTCTGCCTCACAAACACTAACTCTCCTTACCTGACCCCAATAACCCCTCTGCTCCATCTTTCTGTCTCTATCACTTTCAAACTGGAGCACAACACTGCAAAAAATTAAATCCTTTTTTTTCCATGATTTGGCTCATTTTGGTCTTGTTTTAAGGAAACAAGACTACTAAGTTCTCAAAAAAAGAGATGAACTTGACTAATATCAGGAAAAGAAAGATAATTCTACTCAATATTGGAATAATTGTAAAGATATTTTCACCTGATGAGATTTCTGTATAAGCTGAATAAAACATCACAGGATCAGGGAGACGGCTGTGAGAGGCCTTGACCTGTCTAGTAATGAGCTTTATTTTTAGTGGCTCTTCTAAACCCTGAAACTAGCTAACCCCAAGTCATTGAGATGTGAGATATTTTAGGCAATAACAAATAGCTGCACTGTTGCTACATTTTTTTTTTATTGACTGATTTTCAGGGTGGTCCAGGTTGTGTGTGTGCATAAAGCCGCCACATGTTCCTAACTCTCACCTGTCTAATCCTCTCCTGCATTCTTGATGGGACCGACCATTCACACAGTCTGAATATTTATGTCCTAATTTGGGCTATTTTTCTGTCATGTTTTCAAACATGGGGTTATTTATAGTGACTAGACACACTGTACTCTCACACAGCTGGCCTCTTTTAGGCATGCGACCATCACACACACACACACACACACACACACACATACACGGACTCCGTCAAGTAAATAACATTACAATAATTCTGGCTTGCGTAAGTGGAGGACACAGCTTGTTTGTTGACTCCCAGACCCCTCGCTGAACTTTTACACTCATCCTACTTCCCCAATCCCCGACTTCCTCGTCCCTCTCCTTGTGAGAACATAAACAAACACAGGGTTTCTTTTTTTTTATTATCATTCTGGGAAGTTTCAAGACACAATATGTCACCCCCCTCCTCCTTCCACCCTCGCCGGTTCCTCACGTTTCTCGGGCCCCTCGGACTCGCACGGCGGCGCCGTGATCAGTCAGGCCTGCTACATCGCAGGATGTAGCAGTAGCGTGCCCCGCGGCTGTGGCTGCAAATAGGACTTGGGAAGAGCGAATAGTTAAGAGCTGGATGCCTGGCTTCCCCACTCCAGCTCCTCCGGGACGGAAAAGAACACACACACACACACACACATACACACACACACACACTGAAACCTCTCTGTCAAACAACTGACAGGGGCTCGGGGGGCTTCGTTCCACCGGGTCAATAACAATGTAAGAGGCAGACGGAAAGAGGAAACCAATCAAGAATCGCCTGTTGCTACTGATTTCTGTTTGGGGAAGAGATGATTCATGGGGGTGGGAGGGGAGGGGGGGGGGGCAGCTCTGCAGACATCGGGCCAGGTTACCACTCAGAGTAGCAGTTAGGCTGCCGCTCCCCTGTAATTGATGGCGTCACGAACGGTGCGATCTGTCTTTGATCCTCTCGGAAGAAGTCGTTCTCACCTTGGATGTGGTGTGCGCCGCGTCCAGGATGGGCGGTGTGCGGCTGGGTGCGTTTCCTCTGTAAACATTAATACAATGCTGCTGCTGCTGCGTTTATCCCACAGCCGTGCCTCACTCTCAGGAAGTCATTAAGTGTTTCCCCCTTTCTCCTGTCGGCTTCTCAGCCAGAGAGAAAAGACGTTTTTGCACTCTGACCTGCATCGGTGTCAGGTTTGTTTTTGTCAACACATTCAGAAGGAAAACATCTTAGTGATTTTCCTGTTAACATGACATATGGATTTAGTCCTTCTGTGTTCGTGTTTCTTTATATTTATAAGAAAAAAAGGTTTCATCTTCCTATTTTTTATACAATTTAATAGAAATACAACAAATTGCCGTTGCAAGGTTAATGCACAATATGTGTGCAATGAATGTTTGCGGCCATGTCAGTGTGGTCCGTGCTATTGACGCTCAAACCAGGCCATAGCCAGGGCCCGCCTCTTTAATGAGAAATGTGCCTCTCTTTCGGGAGGCTTCCTCGCGAACAAAGGCCATGTTTCAGAAAGATTTCACACGTGAAGTTTTACGGCAAATAAAAAGTTACTTTGTGAAAGAAGCGGTACTGCTGGATACGTGGATATCTGTGTGCGATATTTAAATCCTCGGAGCACACATCCATTCAGGGGAGGACACAGAGGGTCATTGTCAGGTCCCCGTGTCACTGGAATCCTGGGAATTTTCATCCTTGCTCTGATCTGCGCTCACAAGTCGCCCTATTGATGATTTCACATGCAGTTAAGAAAAGAGGCAAACAGTCTAGAACCATGAATGACACATTTTTCTGAATCACACCAATGCATTAACTGCAAGTGACATCAATCCATTGGCTCATTAACCTACTTATTGAAATAAGGTCATATGCACAGATGGATGAGTTATATTATCTTTTGTAGCAAAAGAGTTCTAAGCTTGACTGATCCTGCTTTTATTCAACATATCAACATCCATGTCTAAAACATTTCCTAAAACATGAGAAGATGAATTTCTTAAAGCTGAAATTTAGTGACATAAAGATGGCCTTTTTTTATATTCAATAATCCTAGTTTGACTCAGGGCTCAAGCATAGACTCTTCTACTGAAAGAATTAAAAATACAGTTCACAAAAAAAACCTTTTAAATATAATGAATATTATTTCTTCCCATTGAGGAATATCAGCTACTGAAAACATTCTCAGCACTCCAACCATCCTGCTGCTGCTATCACGTGCCGAGTGGCCTCAGTCACGTTCTGCTCTATCTGCAGTCGTATCCGCTCACAAATGTTTTCTGTCCAGAGGACGACAGATCAGTCTCACCGCGGCTTTGCTTTTCTGCCTGTTACTTGTCACTTTGTCTTGTTATCTATCCTTTTTTTTTTTTTTTTTGCAACAAATCCTTCCATGTGCACGAGTACAAATGAAATAAAGCAAGGTTCCTTTTTTTAAACTGCCAGAGACATATTTGAAACAAGAGTCTGAAGTCATGCGAGTAACTCTGTGAGGCCGTGTTTAGTTACAGCGGCGCTTTGACTGAAATAAAACCATAATACTTCAGATATTTTAGTCTGAACTAAACCGGTGGAGCCGAGCGATCAAGCAGTTGACCGATCGACCGATTACCACCTCTAGACTTGATGCTGCGAGCGCGGCTAGTGACTGCGTCCTATTAGCTCGCAGGACTGTGCATGCACATGTGTGAAACGAGGCAGTTTCTGTGGTGTGAGAGGAAGAGCGAGAGTCATGGGCTGATGTTTTGCAGCACACCCTGTCTTCCTGACAGCGACGCACCTTCCCCCCCCCCTCCAGAGCCCAGGCTGCTCTGGGACTCGGGACATCGGCCTGACCTTGACTGTCCTATGCTGAGCCTCCCACTGGACGTGTTGCTCCTGCCGTCATTCTGACAATATCTGGATGAAGCTGTCGCCTGACACATCCTCTCAGGAAAAGGATTCAGGTTCACGCCCCCCCCCCTCACTGGAGTTCCTTATCGAATGATAAAACTAAATCCTTTAGCCCTGCACATGGCCTCATGGTCCCATCACTGTGAGAAATACGGGGGAGAGGGCAGGGGTAAAGGAAGGCAAAGAAAATAACATGAAGGATTGACGGATGAATGGGGAGAAGACTCAGAGAAACCAGGAAAAAAAAAGATCAAATTGTGCAGGTGGATTGAGTGTTGCGTGAATGAAAAGAACAGATGATGAGAATAGTGGGCAGCAGCGCTGACCTTGACAGTCTAATCTGTTCATAGATAAGTGTGTTGTGGTCCGTGCGTGGGAAAACAAAGCTCTTAGGGATGGGTGTGTGACCCACGGTTTAGAGTGTCTTACAAACAGACACTCACTCACACACACACACACACGCCTTGCGAGATGAGGCGGCGTGTAACAGGGGCGGAGGCCGAGTTTACCGAGGGGTCCCGTAGTTCACAACAGTGTGACCGAGATAAAGCTGTCTCGAAGAGGAAGTCGAACCTTCCCCTTAGAAAACAAACTGCCATAATGTCTTGCGTTATCGTTGAGAGCGGGCCGGAGAATTCACTCAGTCAGCGTGACATATAGAACAAAAGGAGGCTGGAAGTCATGAGCGGGGGTTATGCGTTGGAGCATGTGGCTTTTGTCATGTTTGCTGTCACTACTTTGCTTAAAAACAGCCAGCAACAGCCAAATTCTTGTATATGCAGTGTATGTGCAGCAGTCTAGAATGTAATATTTACTATATAACTATAACATTATAATATAACTAATAAATTATCAGCTGGTATTGATGTTATTGGCCAATAACGTAATGAGTTATGACGTTACTGGCAAATAGTTATTAGCTTATCAGTTCAGGACTTTTATGAGGTTATTGGCCAATTATTACGCTATTGGCCTCTTATATTATATTTGAAGAGGGTAAATTTATTATGTTATCATCTGTTCCAATACGCTTTTTTTCTTTAAGAATAACATGGCTCCAGGATTACATGTTTTTTTTTATCAGCTCTTCCCTGTCTGCTGATGAATCACTGAATCATAAGCCTCCAGGGGAATGAGTTCGGTAGGAGACTGGGAAAAAGCACCTTCAGCTGGCTTTAAATATCTGCAAACATGTGCTTGCATGACTTGTGTCTGAATGCGAGCGCCGGGGAGCAGCGCGCTGTGTACAGCGAGGGGACTCGTTGGCCCAAAGGCTGATTGACGTACAGTGTGTACTCTGTGATTCATTAATCCTCCGCAATGCATATAGTATCAGGATGCTTTATGGATGACACTGTGTCGCCTTGGTTACAATTACAATACAACAGAGACAGACAGATATAGAGACAGCCGACGCACCGATGGCCGCCAGACCAATCCCACAACCTGAGAGGCAGCTGCTATCAGCGTGGATTATCGACATGGGTTGTGTGAGATTTATCGGATCACTGTACGCATCATAGGGCACATAACCACAATGTTGAGGCGGGCCTGGTGTACTTTACAAAAGCTTAGTCTTCGTCATCAATGGCTTAGTCCGACATCCACCGTCATTGTCGGCCCGCTCTCGCCGTCATCTTCCTCCC
Organism: Eupleurogrammus muticus; assembly: GCA_036785175.1. Taxonomy (NCBI): domain Eukaryota; kingdom Metazoa; phylum Chordata; class Actinopteri; order Scombriformes; family Trichiuridae; genus Eupleurogrammus; species Eupleurogrammus muticus. The sequence goes on from JAYKQN010000006.1 coordinate 13,444,778, forward strand.
TGCTGCCCAGCCTCAAATCAATTGTTTCACTAGGGACAGGTGAGGCGTCCTTCCTCTTCACCTGGAAACGATAACTTATATTATATCACAAATAGGCATCAGTCACGAATAAAATAAGGAGGCAAGAAAATTGTGATTTAAAAAAAAAATTGGGGTGGTATATGGATCGATTGCTGTGTCTGCAATAAGAAACACAGTTATCATGCAACTATAATACAGCAGCAAAAGCAAAGTGTGTAAAGCGTGTGTCCTAAAATGCAAAGCAGTTCAGAAGGGGACATGGAAAGTCAAAGTTTTTTAAGTTGAGGGATAGAAATTAAGTGTGCAGCAGTTACGGTTATCACACAACGCGCATACACACACACACACACACACTGCACCTGTACAGGAAGAAGATCTGATCGTGTTCCACATCACAGACCTGCTACAGCCTGAGTGTAATAATACATCACTGAGCTTTGCATGAAGGATACGTCTGAACCTCATTTGCTTATGTAAGATACAGAGGAAATTAATTAATTTTAACTTCCTTTTGTCACAGACAGTACACAGTACATGTATGCAGTTTAACAGCCTTGTATTTGCTTGCATATATCACCCTGTACGCTCCTTTTTCCTTCGTCACGTGTGTGTGTGTGCAGAAGCTTTGCCATTTAAAACGATTGAGTGGACTAGGTGTGGTAATCTCTCGCTTACGTACATGATGATATATGTTACTGCATTGCGTAATTGAGAGACAACCAGGGATGAGAGATCGTGACGGGGGGGGGGCTGTTGTTTGTCTGTTTGTCTCGGCTGCAGGTTGCAGGGCCTGAAGTGCAGGAACAGCAAGTGCTAAAAGTGTAAATCACTCACACAGGGAGGTGTTTGAAGAGGATAATCCACGGACGCTTTGTCTGTTTAAGCTCATGACCCTCTCCTTGGTGGACAGAGTCTATATCACACACGCACGTACGCACAGATGCCCTCACGCATACACCAACACGCAGAGGCTGATTGGAGGCTCCCGCTTCCTTGGCTCCCCAGGCAGCTAATTACTGAGCCTTCCACACCAACAAAGGAAACAGACTCTCTCCATTCAAACATATTAATCCCTCCATTTAGAGGCTGCAGCAGAAACGGCTGCGGAGAATGAGCGGGAGTTTGTTTAACCTTCTGCACGTATATGTATACGTGTGTGGGAGAGAGTCACACGTAGTATGCAGCAAGCGTTAGAATTCACCGCTGTGATACAGGCAGATGAAATGCAAATATATAGGGTTTGTAATGAATTCACGTGTATGTGTGCTGGATGATAACTGTGCTCGTGACTGCTGCTGCTGCTGCTCTCTAAGGAGCTGTTATGTGTCAACTGACTGGTCCTTGATGAAGCTGATGCCTTATCGATGTATTTGAGCCCTCAGTCAGTGGTGTATGCAGGAAGGGGGGGGCGGTCCCTCGTGTCCCATTGTTGAAAACCACGTGCAAAAGTGCCCTCATGGAAGCCAACACGCATGCTTACATGCCCTCTAGGAGCCAAAACGTGTGCCAAAGTGCCCTCTTGGGAGCGAAAGAGTGTGTTAAAGCGCCCTCACGGCAGCCAAAACGCATGCTTAAAGTGCCACGTAGGGGCCAGAATGCATGCTAAGGTACCCACCAGCAGCCGAAATGTGTGTTAAAGTGCCATGTAGGAGCCAGAACACATGCTGAAGTTCCTTCTTGGGAGCCAAAAGACAGGCTTAAGTGCCATCTTTCACCGTAGACCTTTGAAAAGTCTGGACACGCCACTGGCTTTAGTGGAAGGTACCATGCATCCATCATGTCTCTGAACACTCCTGGCAGACTGAACAATAATTTTTTTTAAATTTTATTTAAATTTCCAAGTAATATTCCCTCATTTGTGCTGTACTCTGAGATCCCCAAAAGGCATTCGGTTGGATTGAGATCCGCTGACCTGTTGATCTGTGAATGGCAAAGCTTTATGTAATGGGAGTTGCTTCATATTTACTGTACAAGCATCGTGACGCTTTAAAAAAGAAAAGTGGATTTTACCAAAATGCTGAGCTTTTCCTTTAATGTTGAGCGTTGCCAGAGACACCTGCGCACTGCTTTCAGGAGTTTCTATTAATGCCTTCAGAGAGAATATTCAGTTGGACTGAAAACAACAATTTGACTTGTAAGCTATCCTGAACTGGATCCTTGTTTATACTGTTGGAACAAAACAGACTGGTGGAAGAAAATGTACAGTATCTGTTGATGGGCCATTGTTCAGAAATAATTGAACAAACGGATGCTGTATATCTTGTTGGGTTCCAGGAAAATAAAAAAAAGGAATGAAAGTAAATAAAAACATAAGCCCTTTATTTAGCCAGCATTGAGGAACAGTTTTCCCTCGAGTGAAACAGTCTACAACCAACTCTGTGTTCATTCATGTATCTGCATATCCTCTAGGAAGAATAAACTGTTTTCCAGGTCACGTTGAAACATCCCAATTCTGCCTCGGAGCTCATGACAGAAGTGTCAACACATTCATGATTTGCCGTCATGCAAACATCCGTGTTGCCGTTGAAGAAACAACACCCACATGTGTCAGAAGTGAGCACCAGACAAAGAACAAGTTGTTTAGGAATGAATTTTAAAAAAACGAGCGCTGTCAAAATGAATGTCTTAACTTTTGCTATTTATTTGAAATCTCAAACGTGATAAAAAAAAGTAAGGAGATTAAAGTATTATTGTTTTTCTGAGGCTGCAGTGGGCCCAGTTTTAAAGCTATGCTGATGATGCTGGTATCATATATAAAGTATGATAGCCATGTACTAAGAGCTTGCCAGGAAAGTCAGGCTGGATGTTGCTGAGGAAAATGTTTCCTATGAGCCCTCCCCGTGTGTCTCCACATGTGAATCAGAACCATTCTTGTTCTCTCTGCACCATTGTTACCTTGTTTAAAATCAAGCCGTCACTTTTAAAGGCCTGGATTCTGTTATTAATCCTGTTGCAGCAGATAAGGAATCTGCCTTTCAGGCTGACGGTCGACGGCCTTGATGCTTTTATTTAAAATCTGTAGTTCACAGGAGAGGATCTGTGTTTCCTTTGTGCTCATTATGCATCAATTCTGTGTTTTTACATTGACATATGTTCTATTACTGGCTTCAATATCAAAGAAGAAAGAGATTCATTTCAGAATTGTTAATTATTAATTTGTACAGTTATGTAATTGATTGACAGCCCTATACTGATGTATTTCACCTATGCGACTACACTTTCGTCTTGTGGGTCAATTTAATTCTATTTATTCGCAGCATACCCCTTTTGTCCCTGTTTGACATTTGGAATAAGTGAATTGGCTGAAGTTATTTTTAGTGCCACCTACTGAAATCGAGTCGTAGTACAATGGAGCAGGAGAAGGAATGCAGCGCTGCTGCACATGTGTAGACTCATATAACAGCACTTGAGGGAAAAAAGCCATTCACTCCGCTCGCTCCACTCCCACTGAAAACAGGGAAAAAATATGGGGCTGTAGTACAGTACCTGTGTGAAGAGAAGAGAAGAGAAGAGGTGTGTGTGTGCACGCATGTGTGTGTGTGTGCCTTCTATTGGCGTCAGACATCGTGACTACCACAAAGAGATCTGTTTTGACTAGATTCCACAACCCTTAGTCCTTCAGACCTGTGACATTTAATCTCACTAAGACCTCATTTACTCTGTTCACTGGGTAACAACATTCCTCGGATTAACAACAAGCCTGCTCCACAAGCTCTTAGCAGACTAGACCAGTGTGTACCCATCCACGCAACACCGGGCGATAAACAAAACCTTTTCTACACTGTGTCAACAGTCCTCAGGTTCAGGTGAAAAATGTGGTCAGGTGTCGCCTCTCTGTCAGTGTAGGTAGGAAGAATTTCCAGGTATTGTGTGCAGTTAAGTTCCCTAAGGTTTCATTACAAGGATATTTGCTATGCAAATCTGAGAAGTCTTTCCTCACTGCAGGCAGGTATTATACTTCCTGGATGCAGGGCAAAGTCAGTGTATGTTTACACTGCTCTATGACACAGGGGGACTTTGTTTTGCCTACAATCTGACTGGTTTATGACAATGTGAAAACAAAAAACTGGGGGCAATGTGAAATGAACATAAAACAGCTGCATTATCGCCTTGTTTATTTCAGTTTGAATGTTTTTTAGTGCTGGCCCATCTCGGCTGTGAACAGCTGTTGCACGCTACGTGGACCAGTATGTATGTATGTCTGGTTTCACCGGTGGCTTTAACCAATGCAGACATTCCACAAAACATATGGAGGGTTGGATTAAAAAAAAAAAACAAGCTCTCTTTCACAGAACTATTGCGTGCTATGTTGACTTCATGTAGAAATAATATTCTGTCCTCAAAAAATATCAGAGCTTTGGTGATTATCACCTCTACAAGGGATCTCTTTCACTATGAAATAATGAATACATACATAAACCTGAGCAATTTCAAGTTGCTTGGTATTAAGGGATCAGGGTCCTATCTTTGACAAATAGCCTATACATTGTGTTCATCTTTCACAACAGCAAACTATTCTATTTGTTTGTCAATCATGAATATCTCACTTTAGAAGAAAAACTTTATAACTTGTCAGGCTCAGGCAGAAATAATAATGATAGCCTTTTATGATAATTAATAAGCATCTTTTATGAAGAGCAGGCAAGTCACAGTTTCTTCCTAACTAGTCTTTGATTTGGAAAAAAATACTTGATTTCATTTTTTTGTTTTAATTACTCAATATAATATAATATGAATAGGTGAGTATTATACTCCTTGTTTTTAGTCATAAATACATGTGGGAGTGTTTGAATGTTTTAGGAGCCAATCTGAAATACTTTGGGTATATTAATACTAAATGTAGCTACAATGCAGAAATATTTGCACAAAACACACAAAAACGGCATAATAAATTTAAACCAATAAACAGCAATAATTTAATAGAATAAATAGATGGTATCATTTAAACCGTTTAAGGCCCAGGCCTTTTTTCATTTTTTTTGCTTGGAATGACATGCCCACAGTGAATATGGAATATCTCTACAACCACTTAAACCTGGTATCAGAAGAAAGAAAGCACGTGGAGTGACTATAAAAGTGTCAGTATAGGTTTTATATAGAGAATATTGCAAAAACAAGCAAAAATTTAATCTAGTGTTGAAGCTGAGGTTTCCTTATTTTTTTATGTATTGGATGTGATGATTTGGTCACTCAATGGTGCCCCATTATATTAAAATCTTCCTTAAATAACTAAAGATGTGATATAAATGTAGTGGAGTGCAAAGTGCACTATTCCCGCTGTAATACTGTAGTGGAGGCTAGCATCAGATGGAACTACTCGATTTAAGCACAAACACATACAATTATATTTAAGTGAATGCACTTCTTTACGCTATTCGAGAACGGGACAAACTGGGAGATACAGACACTGTTGGTGTTAAACAGGTGAACCGCTTAAAAAAACGCGTTTAGTTCCGCGCAACACAATCGGCACGAGTCGTGTATCCATTCCCCGCTTTTACCGGGTGTTCACGCGTGTTTACGCCTCCCCTCCCGGTGTGTACCGACGCCACCGGCAGCGCAGTCAGTCCGGATCCGCAGGTTTTTCTTTTTTTTCCTCCCTCCCTCTCTCTCTCTCTCTCTCTTTCTTTTTTCCCCGGCGGAGCGGCGGTTTTAACGGAAAAAGTCCGCTCCGGGTTTTGCGGGCGGCCATGTGTGGCCCAGCTGAGGTGACTGGCAGGACTTGTTTACTGGTGGAGAGACTCGCTGAAACAGAGACGGAAAGAGGGGGAACCTGAGGGAGAGCAAACCGCTAAAAACGGAACGGGAATCCAAGTTTTTACACTTGACCCGTCTTTTTAAAGTCCTCTCACGTTCCTTCACCTCGCCCCGTTTGGACTACCGGAGACGGGAGACCTACTTTGCGCGCGTTTTGTGTTTTATTTCAACTCTATCGCCGACTCCGAAACCTGGTTTGTTTTGGATTAGCTAGCTAGCGTTAGCTTACCCCCCCACCATCGGCTAACGTTAATCTGAGAAAAAGAGACGGGCGGCGTGGTGGAGACTTCTCTCACTTCACAGCGTGCAGGTTGAACGCGGCTGTTGTTTTTTTCCCCCATCTCTCCTTCTTCACAATTAAATGGAAAACAAGTAACGTTTATCTCTGAGTTTCCCCCCTTCTTTTTTTGGTTTTCCTCGTGTTTTTTTGCGCTGGTTTATGGGAGCTCGTTTTGCGGCGTGGTGGTCAGCGGGGGTGAAGGAGTTCAGAGGAAGGTCGTAGTGGGGAAAGCTGTGTGGCTGCTGCTGCTGCTGCACGTTTTTCCTGCACGTAGCTGCTCGGAGGAGTTTCCTGGGATGTGCTTCCATTTGTCTTAAAAAAGGGTGCGCTTCTGAGAAGATACTAGCAAACAGAGGAAACATAAAGACCTGTGGACTTCAAACGACAAGAGCGCAGCCACCCCCGTTTCTCGGCTCCGCGTTTGGGCGATATATCCACAACTTAAGAAGAAGAAGAGGCTGTGCATGAGGACATTTGTTTCTTTTCTTTTTTTTTGAAGTGGGGCTTTCCTTCATTGGTGCAGTGCATTACAGAGAAATGAGCCTGGAGCCAGTGGATCTCCTTCGGGAACCTCCAAACTAGCCCTCAGCGTGCGGGATATAAATAATACTAATATTTCTCTCTTGATTGAGTGGAGCAGCCAAAATCAAAACAGATGAACGCGGACTGTCGCCTCCACTTATGGAAAATGAAGATTTTCACTCGTACATGTGTCGCCAGAACCCAAGATCACGTTATTTAGTGGTCTGCATTTTTTCCAGGGCTCACATAGATCACAAACTTGGCTGGGAAGATACTCATAGATTTATTCCCCCCCGGTTTACGGGGGGCAATCTTTGACTAAGTTGACTATATCGGGAGTTTTAAGAAATTGTTCTCTACTTTTTTTGATATCCCAGAGCCTTTCTGAAAGAAACATTTCTCCCCCAAGACTGGAGTTTTTTATTTGGAGAAGCTCCAAGAGGAGAGCACTTTACTTCTCCTCAAGTCAAAATGAGGGGGTGGACGCTAAAACTGCGAGCACAAATTGTGTTTTTTATCATCTGCACCTGTATCATATGCCAGTGTGGACTAATCAATGGAGAAAGTAAGTATTGGTTTAAATTTCCTAATCATTACTTGAATTTTTCAATTTTTTTTCCCCCTATGACACATATTAAACATCCAATTTGCATTTTAAATGTTGACTGGTAAATTTACACTACAGAATGATTTGACTATTTAAGTAAATGCCACAATACGCTGGGTATTTAAAATGTAAATTAAAAATGTGTATTCCTATTGCCGCATTTCAGGACAGACTGCCATCAGGTTTGATTAAGACACAAACAATAAATAATAATAATGAAAACATGCAACAGTTTATTAAACACTGTAAAATCCAATATGAATATGTTGGGAACTACTTGAAATAAACACTTCATAGTACCACTGAATCGGAGGAATATGTTGAGGAAAATTTTTATTATAGTGTTTATTTCATCAATTAATTTCAGTCATGCGTCCCTCGCCTTTTATTTTCGCGCATGCGCAACGCGTATTAGGGGGTCTAATTAAGGAGCTGGTTTTCGCGGATGCGTGGCTTCGTGCTAATAATTGTTATTCCTCCGTAAAAAATGATTGAGGAATATCCCCGCCCCCTCTCGCTGTCTCTTAAAGGTACATATTTGAGCGGCCTGTGTTGGATGCGCCAGCCCCAGGGCCAGATTAGTTGCTGTAACTGGACGAGGGTGGTCTGCTGCAGCGCGTCTAAACTGGGAGTAGCAGGATTGGCTCCGCGAGCGCAGCTAGGCCTCATGGCGACAGACACACACTAAGCGCGCGCGCGTACACACACGCGGCGTAGTTACTGCAGCCCGAACGTAAACAAATTAGCCGCCGACGTTCAGAAGTCTCTTTAGAGGTGTCGGATTAGCCTACATCACTCTGGCTGCGTTTCCGACCAGAGTATGGGCGTCTTCCTCTACGGAGGATGTCTTTTTCGTGTTTTTTTATCAATGAACTCTGAAAGGGGTTTGATAATAATGTAACCTAAACGGTGCCCAGAGAGAGGATGATCCCGCTATAAACTGCCTAATGACCTTGCTTCAATAATATCAGTTATTGGGATCATTAGCAATTGCAACAGGGAATTTAGTTTTCAATTGGGCCGATTACTGCAACCTGGCTGCTGCAGCATTAGAACCAGGGATATGTTGCAGGGAACGCCACCTACAGGTGGACCACCCTACCCTCCCTCTTTTGTATTTATTTGACCGTGTTTATCCACTGTTACTAAAGACAATATTAATAAAACGACGAGAGCAAATGCCAAGTTAACTAAATTAGAGGTTATCATACAATTTTCTTAAATATGTATATAACCTGACAGCTTTATAATTCTTAGTTTGGCCATTTGCTCATACATTTACTATTGCAGATACATTTATAGTCCATAGTGTTATAGAAGCGAATAAAAGGAAAAGTGAAGTGTGATTCCTTATTTAGGTAGAGAATACATTTAACTATGTCATAAACATACTAATGTGTCGCTTTAAATGTCTGTAAAATGCATTCACTGGCTGCAATACAGCTACATTCAAATGCATTATAAATATACATATTCACTTTTTCACATCCAAATCAGTGGTTTAACCTTTGGCCTACATTTATGTCTTTCAGATTTGTCTTGTGTTTCAGATGATGTATTGCACAAGCTCACCAGGAGTTTCATTACATGAGCGTAATCCGAATGCATAAAGAAAGCGGGCAGTATAAAATCGCCTTGATTAAATCATTAATGGAATGGAGTTAGCCGTTGTGTTAGCTCTAGTCTTCAATTGAGTAATTAGTGATCTTCACACTGTGCTGTGTTACTTAAAAATGGTTCCCAGTGGCCAGGTTCAAAGGAAATGTTCTGGACGCTTTACACAGGTCATGTATGCAGACGGAACAGAGGCCCCTGAAAGGGGTCTTATGAGACTGGGCTGCCGGTACCCCCCTTCCTCCTCTTTCTTCTTTCTCTCCCCCCCCCTGTCTGTCTCTCAGGGAGTGGGGTACATGTCATTGGCTGTTTTTGGTTACTGATTTACTGAATTCTCTGGGAGAAGTTACCATATTTGGCACTTTAGAGATGTTTACACCTAAGGGGAGGACAACAACCAAAATACTTTAAATATTTCATTCTGTATCCACACACTGCCTGACATCTGCACCTCAGTCATGGGAAACGTATTGATATATTTACTGTGACTGTGATCTGCTGAGTGAACTCTAGAGAATGTAATAAAAACGGTTTTATCAGCCTGTTGTTAGCTTGGGTTTTGATGGGCCTGTTTGTCATGGTTATCAGCGTTCATTTTCTAAAGTAATCGCTGAGCTGTCTCCCGGTCTAACTCGCGAAAAACAAGTTGTGCAACTGGGAGCCTTGCCCCCTTCTTGTTCCTCTCAGGCTTGTAAGCACAGCTCTGTTGGAAAGGGGTGGTGTGTATGTGTTGTTATGTATGCTTTCCAGTCTATGTGCTTCTGTAATCAGTGCTGCTACACAGAATGCATCAAAGCAAATTTCCACTAGGGCCGGGCAAGTGATGTTGTGATATGAGATTAGATGTCATCTTAGATTATGAATATTGTAATACCGCATGTGTTGTCTGTCACTGGTTCAAAGGCTTCATAACAATAGTGAAACAACTAAATCAACAACTAAACCTTAGGCTAGGCAAACTGAAATCAGGACTGAAAAAGGTTGATATTCATCTACACTATTTTGCTGTTCTAACTTGTACCCACATAGTCATTATATCAACATTACTGATGTTTATTTATCACCAATTTTACTGTGTAAATATTTTGTGAAAGAACCAGTAGTCATCCCTACAAATATTAAATTTGATTTTGTCCATTGCCCAGCACTATTCCCCACTTTTACTCGGATTTAAATAACTGAAAACCTTTTTTATTCTTGAGGAACAGTTAAATAGTTGTGTTCTTTCATTTCAACTGATGCAGTAACATGTTGCTATATAAAACCAGGGCCACAGCAGAGGATAGACAAGTAGAGATGCCCTTCAATTGTGTGTGAGCTTGTCTGCAGCCCACTGGGATACATACTCTTCACTGAAGTGCACAGTGGCATTTTCCGACAATGCTGTGCATGTTGTGGAATGTGTTTGAAGTGGCCCACCATGTAGGTGTGTGTATGTGTGTGTATTGTGTTGTGTGTTCTGCGTACAGATTTATCAGTATCCCCCCTCCTCCAGCCACCCAGTGCTGTCTGCAGGATCTCAGCTCTCAGCTCCTGACCTGCCCACTTCCGTGCAATGTATGTTTTTGGTGCATCTCGCTCTCCCCCCCTATCATTCTTTTTCTCTCTCTCTCTCTCTCTCTCTCTCTCTCTCTCTGTGTCCAGGGGATGTGGCTATGCATGAGGACAGGGTGTACTTGAAAGGCAGGCTCAAGAGTGGGCTGCCTGTTAGCGCTTGCCCATGTGCCCTGAGTGGCCCCTTGACCCCCCCCCCCCCCCCCCCCCCACACACACACACACACATCCAATTCATCCAATGGACATACTGTTGAGGTGTATTGTTGTGAAATTAGCACTCATTAATGCATGACAAGCTGTCCTGATACATGAAAACAATGAATAATGCACCTGAACTGAATTCATTTTATAGGAGCACATCTTGTTGGTGTGTTATCAAGGAAGGGAAGTGTCTTTTATTTAAATAATTATTCTTTTAATAAAAGTTGATTTCTAGTCAACTTTAACCCACATTTGAGTAATGATTTAACAGTAAATGTAGTCCAAATTAATTACTGTTGGCATTATTACATATAAGACCCTGTAACAGAACCCAAATTGGTGACTTCGTTTTGTTTGGTTTTTCCTCCCCAAATAAAGATTGTTTTAATTTGATATATCATAAGACAAGGTAATTATCTTTTTTAGAACTGCCTCACATTTTGGATTTTTTTAAAATACTTTTTGTTAATTTATCAATTGTAGTAGGTCAATAGTTAATGAGAAATATGTTTGTATTGTACTCGTGTGGTAAATGTGTGTCAGAGAATCCAAGATTTACTGTTTTTTGCATTTACCGAACACATGCAATTTCATTGTAGTTGTGCTGTTTGCTTCAATAATGGTTATTTTATCTGCTGTTCTCGTGCCACACTATTAGAACAGCCAGTACTGTAAGTTTAATGGCCTCCATGCAGAATCGTAGCTTTTACAATACAGCCCCGCTGCTGATTGCAGATTGCCATTGTATGTTTGGGTCGTCCATGTTCACAGAGCGAGCAGACAATGAGGGTCATGAACTGAGGCTCCACCAGCTGTGTGTTGCATTTTGAGTGTTGGCCAGGAAAGCAATATGTACTACTAAAGGAAATTAACTGTTGGGGTTCCTTTCCTAAGTGCTTCCTCCTCTATTCTTATCTTTCTACGTATCCGTTTCAACTTTTCCTAACTTGCCAAACACATTTTTTTTTCATTGTGCATGTGCGCGTGTGTGTTCCAGGCAGTCTTCACCAACAGCAACGCAAGTGGAGGTTGAAAAAAACACTACCTGACCTTTTGACTCCCACAATTCACAGTTTGATCTGCCGCCGAGCAAATACATTCCTGTATTGTGTTTGCTTGTGTGTTCAGTTTTGTCTGCTCTCAGCGGACTCTTCAACACTATGTTGACATTGTTTAATTTTGAGATAAATTCAAGAGGCCAGAAAGATTTTAACACACATTAGTTGCATTTCAATATACAACCTGTAATGTGAACTTTTAGTGCTTTTAAAGTCTCTCAAAAAAGAAAATGCAAATAGGTGTGTTATGTAAATATCTGCTCCGTGCACAGAAATGTAGTTTACATGGGAGGGAATGGGATGTACACACACACGTGTGCACATGCACACACAAACACATTGCGCCGTTACGCCATGCTGCAACAATCTGATTTGATAGTCCTTGTTGCTGTTTGGATCTGCCCTATTTTAACCGTTGGTGACTTCACACTGTAAAATCCAAGTTGAGCCGTTCCTGTAATGCAGGGATCAGCAACGGGATCTTTTGGGGCCCTTTTGCAGAGCAGGACCAGACTCTGGCCTTAGACCATGTCCATTTCCTAATATGAGTAAATTTGAAAATATAAATTCTTCTTTTAGGCGCTCCGTCAACAGAAGTCTGGCGTTTTTGAATCATCAATGTGTGCAAAAATCTATGTGTATATAGCCTATTGTCATGTGGTTCTGGCTCTAACGACATATACAAAATATCACCCTGATTCAGACTGTTGATGAAATGTTGAAAAGTAGTGAAAATCACTTTGATAGAAATTCCATGAAGCTTTTGGCACATGTAGACGCCTGCACAGTAGAGATTTTTTTGTTGTCTTGGTATTTCAGTGGATAGATGATTTATTTATTTTTTTTCTTTCAAATGTAAGCAAAAGTAGAATTAATATTTTTAGTATTAATGTAGACATGAGCGTGGAGGGCTAGCTACATGGGTAACTCTTTTGGACTCTGGGAACCACTGTAGTTTTCAGACAGTTTAAAAAAAAAACATTCCTTATGCCCTGTGGAACAGAAATTAGAGTGTCTTAAGCTTCTGTACTGTGACATATTTCACAGTGAAATGTTATATTTGAGCGGTGTACAGTTACGAGAGGGATTTATATAAAATCCTTTGCATTTGATTGGATTGCTAAAAAAACGGGGTGGGGTTTAGATTTTTGATATGGAGCTGCAGCCAGAAACCATGAGATATTTCTAATCTGCTACTACAAAACATGAAGAAGTAGCGTTTAGTTGTTATTCCCCACATATCTGAAATAGACAACTGCTGCATCTCTGTTCTTCTAAATCTTTTATTCAAGCTTAGTTTTTGTTTCTATTCCTTTACTGGCTTCTCTTTTCTTTCTCTTCCACGATGATGTTGACAACACACATTCGGCATATAACAAGTTAAATGTAATAAAAATGATACAGGGTTAAGACAGGGCAAATATTTATTTTTCATTTCGTTCCTTTACCTTGTCCATCTCTATCGGACACTGATCCTTCAGCTCTTTCAGGGTTGCCCCTGCTCTCTCTGACGAAAGTCTATGTTTGTGTCAAGGAAATGTGAAGAGACAGCCTCCTGTTTACACAGTGACAGCTGCTGGAAAGATGTAATAGAAAGTAGAACAACTTGTTAGTGTGTGTAGTCTTTGTGCATGTCCGGTTTTATACAGAAATCTGGTCACCCCTGGAAAATTTCAACTAAATGATGTGGTTCAGAAATCGCTTAAAATACATCGATAACTAACTTTATGTTCAAAGGAAGGCCTGGCAGTGAGGTATTTGTCTTATATTTTATAATTTTCAGGTTGCCACCATGAATTTATACATTTTACTGCTAATATTGTTTGTATCTTTGACAGAAAAAATAATTTAACATAATTTTGCTGCAACACCATTCATACAAAACCTCAGTTAGTGTTCACATGTTTTTGCTTGTCACTATATGACTTTATATCTGCGTCATGTATCTAAGTGTATACAACCACTGTGACACAAGAGCGTGTGTTTGTTGGGCTGGAATGGCTGTGTAACTGAACCTGATGGGTTAAATTTATTTTGAGGACTGTCATATGACTGAGAAGTAGCCGTTGGACACACGTCCGCGTGAGTCTCTTAGCAGTTAATTACAAACACACGCACCCACTGGACTGTAAGGTCGATCAGTGTTATCGAGCAGAAGATTGGATAGATGTAGATAAGAAAACTTATGATACATAGAAAACATATGAATATGATATGTAACAATCAATCATGCAAAGTCAGCTATGTGTCATTTGTCTTGTCAAATTCTTAAGTATGTTATAAGATGCACTCATTCAATGACCTTCTGCCTAAATTAATATAAATCAGAATGAAAACCTTAACGACGGATCAGCTACAGATTTGATGACCAAATCGAAGCAGGTTGAGAACCACAACTGTTGCCTCCCTCTCCCCCTCTCCTGTGTGAATGTGTTGCGACTCTTGGCTCGCCATCTCTCTCCCGCCTCACGCTGGAGCTCCCGCTACGCCCATATTCTCCTTTCTCTCGCTCACTCGCTCCCCCTCCCTCCGTTTGCTTTTACGTTCAGGGGTAAGAGGGTTCACTCTCATCTGCTGATTTGTTTTTCTTTCACACTGCAGATGAGCACAGCCTGCAGAACTACACACACACACACACACACACACACCTGCTAATCCTGCTCTGTATGGGGTGGGAAAGCCTCCTCTTTCAGACCGCTTAAAGTTGTGAACACCATCCATTTGACACCTCTTCCTCCCTCTTTTTTGTTTTCTCCTCTCTTATTAGGCCTGCTTGCACCAGCTGGACCTCAGTGATGCTTAACATGTACACCTGCACATTGTGAACAACAGCACCCGGTCGCATAGGCCTTTTGATTATGCTCCCAGTCTGGATCTGTGTGTGTTTCTATCATTTTGTTTTTGTCCTTATGAACTAGCCTGAGATGGGTTACTATGGCAACGGGACTAGCTGTGCTGGCAATAGTCTACGCTGCTCCCCCAACCCCCCTTTCTAAATAGTCATCTAGTCTCACTGCGTTTAACTCTCATGAACTTATTTATGTTTTTTTTTTTATTATTTGTTATGCAGGTAGGGTCGTGTCATTGTACAGCCTATAATGACACACAATTAAGTCGCTTTTGTGTCATTTTGAAAGTTTCAAGTGATAAAGCAATAATGCGTGTACGTCCCTCTCACGGAGTGATCAATCGATCATTCGTTTGTTCATTTGTTCCTTTCTCTCCCCTTCTCTCGCTCTTTTGCTCACTTGTGCTACATATTTATATATTTAATCGATTATTTTCTAATGTTGTGAAGGCTTAGAACCTACAGTCGGGATCTCTAGGCAATCAACATCTTGTTCGAAGGGGAAGGAATTCACTGAATCTCAGACTTCTACTATAAATACTGGATTATGTCCTAGAAAGATTGTCTTCACTCAGACATGCTCTCACACACTGTTAATTGTGGCCTCACCGTTATTACAACAGATGGAGAGGGAGATGGAAACCACCTGCTTAACAGAAAGAGAGTATACAAAGCACCTTACTTGTTGGTTCTTTCTTGTGCCCACTGTGCTCCTTCTCTGTACATTTTCATAGTCACAGAGCCAGATGGTAATCTAGCCATGCCTTGCAAAACTACTGGCCAAGCAGTAAATGTAATCCTTTAATTATAGATTATGTGCTCATATGATTTCATTAGGGCTTTTTTTATTAACTGTTGATTGTTTTTTTATGAACTGGTTTGTTTCTGCGACGTGTGAGCGTTCTTTATTCTTGGCAGTGATACATGTAATAACGAACCCACTAATAGGTAGCCTCATGCAAATGTAAGAAATAAATCTCACAAACTCTGTTTTTTTGTGAAACCAAGTGTCAGTTGGGCTGTCTACAATTTGTTCCGGACTAATAGACTGGGTTTTGGGGACATCAAGATTATATGACTCATCACCTTTCAAAACTTGCAAACTGTTAAAACACATTGTCCATGACCGTAGTATGTATTTCTTCCTAAAATATATTCAGTAATGGACCTGAAATTTACTCTGTATTTCCAAAATAGCTGCACTGCAGCTATTTTGGAAATCAAAATAGACAAATTAGAAACTTTTCTGAAAAATGAATAGTAGATTAAATCAAATAAAGTGGATTAATTTGAATTTAATTAGCAGTTTTAAACAATATTGTATAAAATAATTAGAAATATTCTTTAAAATAATCATTGGAATATTGGCACAGAGCAGTTTATTGACCGTTGAAACAGTCCGTTTTTGCACTTTTCTGTAGGTCAATGTCTGTCAGCCTGGCCTGCACCAAACTCATGGGACTAAAAAAGTGGGACTGCTTAGCTACAAAAATAAATGCAGTTCTCTTTTAACAGAAACATTCCAACTTTTTTTGTGTACACTGTGTTTTGTTGGGAAATGGAAGGGGAAAAAACAAAGCGTTTGAGTACTGAGTTAAGCATTAGTTATGGCAAAACATTAAGCTCTGAAGCATTCAGGTCAGCCCTATTTCTCTTTTAAAATGTCATTGGATAGTTATGTGTGCTTTGGCCTGCGTGTGTGCATCACATGCTCTTGTCTGCCGTAACAATGTTTAACTGGTCATTAGGCGTCATGCTGGTGACCTGCCGAGCTTTGAAGAAAGAAGAACAAAGATACACAAGGACAGACTTGAGTGTGGCGGCGCTGATAGTGAATCATAGCTCCGTCTGAGAGCAAGCAAGCGATGGACGGATGCCAGGACTGAGAGATGAAGAGCTTGCACCTAGTTTATGAGATCGCATCAAGCATTCCTAATTCACTTACAGTTTAGGGGGGCCCATATTGAATCATGCCTTGCTGTTAAATGACAGCGTAATGAATGGAAGTCATTTTACAATACCGCTGTGGCCACAGACCACTCCAGGGACCGGTCTGTCAGAGGCGAGGTAACAGCGAGTGATTTGTTGGCCAGGAGCCCTTTTGAACGTTAGCATGACGTCAATATTCCATACCTAGCGTGCTCATGGATATCCTGCATGGAAAAACTAACAGAGGGGAGCAGCGATTGACAATCTTTGGGAATCTGCAAGGTTTTTTATTTTTTGTGGAAAAACAAACAGACAATGGGATAGGAATATTTGTCCATATTCAAAAAGCTAGGTCTGAATGTTTATTGATAACAGGCTCAGAATATCCACTGCTATTGATATCAAGCGTACTGATATCAAGTCAAATAAGGAGGTGGTGTTAAAAGGGCAGAGGATAATACAAAATGGTTTCTGCACAATTCATAAGATGTTTGTGCTCTGGTAAATGGAAGGAGGCACTGAAGCTGTGGGTATAGGCCTGAGCAATGGAAAAGGTAGAGGGAGGGTGGGAGGGAGGGAGAGATACGGAAAGAGCGGCAGGATGTGTGTCTGCATGTTTGTGCAAATGTGTGTGTGTGTGTGTGAGGTTTTCCTGCAGCAGCCAGTGAGAGCTGGTGGTCTAACGGCGCAGACAAACGGGCCATTAAACTGACCTGGCCCCTCTGCTCTCCATCCCTCCAGGCTCCCCTCTGCTTCTCCCTCTTTTCCGTCTTGGTTTGTCACCCCCCACTTTCTGTTTGCCCCTATACCGCTTTGCTTTCTCTGAAAAGTTAAATTCTGCCAATTGTCTTTCTTTCCTATCACCCCTGAGTCCCTAATCAAATTTTTATTATTTTCTATATTTTCCTTGAATTTTGCATTAGAATTGGCAAGCTCAGCAGTCCAATCAAATCGTTAGGATTCACCACACATCCAAACCTTTAAAACTCCAGCAACAGTGTTGATGGAGTTTGCAAAGTGGTAGCATGTTGAGCTTTGTCCTGGTCAGCTGTACCATCACAACTCTTGATTATATCAGTCTCAATCTTTCTTTTTGTGTCCGATTCCTATAGCTGAGCCGCTAAAGCGCAAACCTACAGAAAATGTTTCAACACTGGCAAGAGGCTTTAGAGCCACTATAAAAAAGCCGAGGTTGTAAGCGGGCCGGCGGACAGGCTCGGAGGAAGAAAGCATTAAGCCACGAGGGGACAAAAGAAGCCGATTTGGCAAAGCCTTGAGGCAGGCGTAGCTCGTCCAGCCTCGTGTGTAGCTCTGGTTTGTGGGCCGGAGCGTTGGTGGGGCTGGGCCCTGCAGCTGCTGCCGTGTGGCTGCAAGTCAAGCAGGGCGACCGAGGCCCGGCTGCCTCCCTCTCAGGCCGAGCCTCACCACACCAAGAGTCCGCGCTGCGCTCCACTCACTAACGTGGGAAGATAAAAAGGAACATCAGATGTTTTTTGTATTACTCACTCTGTGTGTGTAAGTGTGTCGTTTTCTCTCTGTGTGTGTGAGTTGTCTGTCTGTCCTGCACTATATCTTAAGCCCCGTCCCGCCTGCAGTTGATTACCTGCTCCAGTTTCATAGTCTTCTGTCTGTTCCCAAATGTGTCGACTATGTCAGGAATGTGGACCCCCCCCCCCAAAAAAAAAAAAAAAAAAAAAAAAGCCTTTTTATTTGTTCGGAGCACCACCTGGTTTAACCGTTTTGTGAGGCGTGGCCAGAATTTTTGAGATTTTTTTTGTAGTCTTTGTTACTAGACATGGGACATGTTGGTTGTAAGTGGAAATGAGCAGAAAAACGTGTGTGTTGCTTTATGTTGCATGCAGCTACTAGCATGGGAAAAGCTTTTTTTTTTTTTTTTATTTAATATGGACCATGGTATGTTTCATGCACTTGGCTTGTGTTTTTTTTATTCCTTTATGCAAGTTGGTAAAATTCTTTGTGCTGCAGAAGCATATAAGGACAATATATAGAGGAGCAAGAGGAATGGAATGAGGAACTGGGTAGTAAGGAAAAGCCTCCAGATACAAAAACAATGAGCATCTTATCTGCTCGACATATGAACAAAATTCTTGGGCTTTGTTTGCTGCTGAAAAGACTCTTAGATTCTCAGTCTTATCAGTCTCAGATATACAGTAGGTTTAATGCAAAAAATCTCTCACTGTCAAATTATACTTGTCTACGTGTTATATTTACTGTTTGAATAGGCAAGAGATGGACTTTAGGGATCAGTTCCTATCAGGCACCTTGTCACTTTAAGCAAGGGTCCAACATTGCAGTCCACGCCCATTCTAGCTTTTTTTCTGCCCTCTTTTCCTCTACTTTGCTTCATCTACCACCCCCCCCAGTCCCTACTTCTTTTCTTGTAGCCTTGAGTCCAAGGTCAAACCAGGCCCACTGGAACAACAAAATAGTGAGTCATTGTTTTTAAAAGCAAGTGACAGTGACCCGGCACCTCTCCTGCCCCTTTCACTTCTTTTTCTATTCCTCATTCTTTTTCTCTCTGTTCATATTTCTTCTCTTTGTCTCTCCCTCCCTCCCTCCATCCCTCCCCCTCCCTCTCTCCTTTTGCCAGTGCCGGAAGGTAGAGAGATGGAGGCGAGCCAAAGTCACCAATGTGATGTGATTTAGGCCTCTCTCTCTCTTCTCTTGGCCAGCCATCTGACAGCGCAGGGCCCTGCATGTTGCTCTTTTCTACCCGCTTCAATCTGCCACAGCCTGGCCCGGTGCCACAGCTGTAACGGGACCCAGCGTTGTATATAAATAGGCTAGGCCAGCTCCCCTTGCCATGGTCCTCAATGGGAGGCTGAGGCAATGGAGAAACAGGTGCTCCAACCCACACACTCTTCTCTCTCTCTTCTCGCTCCTCAAGCCCCCCCTTCTCTACCCACCTTTTATCTGATGTCCTCAAATGTGGAAGTACATGACACCCATGATGCACATGTTAGCTACGCTTGCTAGCCCCCCTTTTTACTCCTTTTTATACTTGGTTTAATTTAATGGATGGCACAATGAGCTTATTTCCTTTCTTACCGCCCCCCCCCCCCTTTTCTTTTCCGGGCTCACATACTGTTATTTTGGTCCGCAACTCTCTTTGTTTTTGAGATACAAGTTAGTACACGTTAATCAAAATGCCTCTCATGCAATTTCTCAGCATCAGTTTTCACAGAAGTTCAGTAGAAGCCACAGCTTGGCAGTGGGTGCACAGTGAGCTGGCTTTACTTCTCAGGACTTTCCACAGATATATTAACAAACAAATGCATTTTTCCACTGGCAGTCCACTTGGCACCGCTGCTGCATATTCTCTCTCCCGGGGTTTGTTCGGCAACTGCGCTGTTGACAAATCTATAATCAGCAGATCACCTCATTGGGGCAACGTGCGTCTAAGCTGACAGAGAGGGGGAAACTTCTCACAGTCCAGAGTTAGCTGCCACCTGGTTTCATGCTGTACAGGTCTGGTTTCACGCTAAACTAACGTGCGACTGCCCTCTGCTACAGTGAAAGGCAGCGGCAGGCTATTTCCTGGGCCACAGAAGGGCTCCAACTCTTACCTTCCAAAATTGCCTCTGTGATCCACTTTTTCACTGCTAGGCAGCGCTTGGACTAGCTAGCCAGCTACTGTTAGTTGATGCATATTAAATTCTCTACAGGGAGCACAACTCTAAAAATAAAGAATCTGTCTGAAATTATAGCCACACTATGATGGAGGCTGCAGCTGTGGGTGCCCACTGAAGAAGTGGAGATAGCCGTTACCTTGCCGCGACCTCAGTTGCACCGGTCAAGTGGAAAAAAAAAAAGTCCTTTTTCTGCTGTTACGACAGTAAGTTTATGCTAAAAGCTAATTCTGCTTCATATCTGACCAGGAGATGCGAGAGTGATAGCTGATCCCATGCTAAAATTGCAGAGTCTGAAATGTGTTTGCATTTCCGGCATTTAATCATAGGCTTTAGTATTTCGTAGACTGAGTACAAATTAGCAAAACGTTGGCTCTTTAGACCACAATCATTATATTCAAACAGACATAGAGACATCTTGGCTGATATTCAGTATTATCCAAGTAATAAATTGAAAAAAGTAAAAGGAGAGAGGTTCAACAGATGTTTTCTTTTTACACACTGCATAAACCTCAATCTTCCAATCGACGGAGCCTTGATTTGCAGTGTAGATAAATCTGAATATTTTTGTCCTCTTCCTGGGACATAGAAGGTTCATGCCGCAGTGAATTGTGTCCTCAACATAAGACTCTGTGCTACTCAGTCAAAAGCTGTTTGTTGCCCAGTAAAATAAATGTGCCGGAATTTGCTAGGACATTGTTGTTGCAAATTTATTTTGACAGATTAGTTTAAAATTACATACTCCTGCATCTTGTAAAGCAGATTAAAAAAAAGTGGAATATACATATACTGTATTACTGTATAAACACATGAAATAATCAATGTTTCCCTGTATTTCATTGCCTTGTGCCTGTAATTCCATGAACATTAGTGCTGATACTTCATCTTTTTAACTGGGGGAATGAAATTAAAAAGATATTTTTTTATTGCTAATTATTTAGGTTTTAAACTGGATGTGGAGCAAAAACAGAAGCATAGAGTCCCTCCTTCCAGTTGGATTTTACAGAAACAAGTTGCATATCAGTAAAAAATTGTATATTGGAGATAATATCACAACTTAACACGTGGCAGCAAATACATTTTTATATTTCCTGTCATATGCTCTGCTCTTGTCTGTGTATGGGCCATTGCCCAGCACATGAATCTGGGAGTAATTTTGCTGGTGCTTCTGAAGCATGTCTCATTTGAAATAATGTTAAAGCTTGCGTGAACATTAAAGCCGCTTATATCTCTAAACAGCAATTTATTCCTTTAATGTTACAGCTTCGGTGTGTGAAGAACCAACTATTCACACAGTCATAAATTGTGTTTGTTACCGAGAGATCTGACAATTACAAGGATGCAGTTGCATGTACACGATCACATCAAAAATATATACACTTAAAAACATCCTGTTGAAAGGGAATTTGTTAATCTCCCTTTTGAAGACTCAAACTGGTTCACCTCACTCCATCTCCAAAGCATTTTCCTCTGCTTTTTTCTGTTTGTCTGACACCCCCCTATACCTCCCTCCTCCTCCTCTTCTCATTCCTGCTGCCAAATTAAGTGTCAAACAGACAGGGAAGGCGGGTGGATGGCCCACATTTCTCCTATAGAGGTCCACAGTGTGGTACAGTACGTTCCAGTCTGTACTCTGTTATTCCATTCTCTGCTCTGCTCAGATACAGACCCACCCCACCCCCACCCCCCCACTCAGGCTCATTAGCGGCTGATTGGGTTGTTATTGTAATTAAAAGCTCTTGTATAGCCAGTGAGAGCACCAAGCTGTCTGCTTATGGGTGGTCCTCACTGGGAGGGTGGGCTATAGAGGGGTCACGGTCATTGTCCACTAAACCCCACCCCTCACCCACCACCCTACCTACACAATGTCTAAACCCCCCCCCTCCCTAATCAGATGTGAGGCTCCAGTGCAGAGATGTAAGTCGAGAGCAGAGGATCAATGTGATGATGACTAAAAAGAAAACTGAGAAACTGTGCAGCAGGTGTCTCCCTCTTTCTTTATAGCTGGTTGTTTCTCCGTCCAAGTCGCTGCCCTCTGTTCGTCCCTCGTACGTCCATGTTCAGTTTGTTGTGTGATTTCCTATTTGTAGGTGAACAGTGATTATTGTTGTTTGTGGCCAGCAGGTAGCAAGCTCTGCACCTCCTCCCTTTACCCCCTTGGGAGGCGGTTTGTGTGCATGTTGCCTGTCATGTAACTGTGGTCCATAGCGGCCCTCCATTCATGCATGTGATCACTAACCGTCCTGTAGGTCCCCTTACGTCACTCTGCGTTCCTGCCTGGGTTCAGGTTACACTTTCACCCCCCTTTACTTCCCTCCCATCATTTCTTTGACCCCCGCCCCCCCACTCCTTCTTTGCCCGCGACCCTCTTCCTCTAACTCAACGCCCCCCCCCTTTGCTCTTGTCTCCCCATTCATTCTCTTTGCCTCTCCTGTGTCCCCCCTGCTCCGAAAACCTGGGAGGGAGGGGCGGGGGAGGAGATGGCTCATTATTTTAAAGACACAGTGGCTCTCACAGCCGACCCCCGACAACATAACAACCCTTCCTCCCCTCCACTCCTTTAGTCTCCCTCCCTCTCTGTCCCTCTTCCCCATCTGCCCCCCGATGACCCCCCCCCCCACACACACACATACATACACACACACACACACACGCACACTCCTTCCTCCTATCCTTTCTGTCAGTCAAAAACAAGACTCCATTTTGCGGAGGGAGCTCCCAGCAGCATCGTGTACTGCTTCCCTTCATGGTCCACTAACATTTTTTTGTCAATAAAGCTTCTCCAACAGGAGTATCTGCTGAATTATTATCACACTGTTTAATGCACTTAAGTGAAAAGGTCATGTTTGTGTCCTCTTGGTCCGTCTTGAAGCTCATTGTGGGCAAAGGTGAGTTGCACCGTGGCCCTGTTGATGTTGAGTAATGTAGTTTATGTTGTCATGTTGCACAATAGGTATCCAGTTAGTGCTGCAGGCTGCCAGCGAGTGGGTGGCCCGTAGGCCTGTTTGATGTGTGCAGAAGATAAGGCAGGAGGGGCAGAGAGGTGTAAGGTTGCTCTTATCACTGGTAATAACACCAACTGCCACATAGAAGAAGGAGGAGTGTGTTTTTGTGTTTTGGTTTCTGTTACAGTATGTGTCTAATAAAGAGGGCGTGGCTAAGGTGAGCCGGTGCAGCAGCGTGAATGAGTTCCTCTGGTGACCTGTGCTTTATCTGATAAGATATGTCACAACAAAATCCGGAGTTGTTTTTCTATTTTATGACTTGTTTTTGGTTTTGCTTTGGATATAAAGCTGGATGTGTGAAGATGTTTGGATAATGTCAAACACTCAATTTGCGTTTCAAAATACTTTCTGTCGAAATATCTTTAAAAAAAAGTTGATGGGAGACTAGTGTTCTTATCTGCTTAATAGTGGATAGAAAGTTTTGAATTATCTAAAGGTTTACAAGAACAGGGTGGGAAGTTAGCAGCAGGAGCCACTGGGATGTGGCCAAATGTCTATATGACATTTTTCAGTTTGATGATTTTTTTTTTTCAAGGTGATGGTAGACATTTGCTCTGCTAGTACCCCCAGTTGACACCTTAAATATGTTGACCATTTGATATCCAAGTTTGCTGTTTTCCATGGATAGCTCCACTCTGAATGGCCAACATGCTGTCGAAGTAAACAACATGGTTTTATTTGACAGTGTAGTGATTACAGGCTATATTGGCTGCTATCCATTATAAGGAGTCATATAAACTGTTCACTGATGTGCTGCCTGCTGGTCAGAGTTTGTACCTAGGTTGTTGACATGTTTGTCTGACTAACCATTAACAGAATGGGAAGTTAATATGTAGCTTACACCTGGGAAATAACCAGAGACAATTACAAGTGGGAAAGTAGTGAAATGTGGCCACCATTAAATTGTGTGAAGACATACAGTATGTGATTGTATAACATTAATCCCTGTCAGATTGCTTCTTTGTGTGAAGAGGCTAATTTTTTATGAAAAGTGCACGCTTTCCTTTTATGAATGGAACCCAACAAATCACAATATTATTAGTTTTCTGTTTTTTATTTCTATATTCTTGTAGTTACAGTTAGAATTCAGTGACTGACAGGCATAGCCTAATGTTTCTTAATTTAATGTTAATGTTTCTTAAGGGCCCATTGCCTTGTGACATTTTTATATTCCCTCATGTTCTTGTCCATACGACTGTGTCTTAGGATGTAATGGCTGGGTGGTATTGGACAAGCATGTTTAAGTCATGTGAACCAATTAGTATTTTATGTCTCCCCGCTCCCAATGTGTCTAATACATGTTAAGTGTTGGTACATTTTTGTGTACATTTAATATTCTATTTTAACACTGTTTTGACATAACATATGACATAAATATGTTATTGCATTAAATTGTATATTTTTCCACTTATCTGGGAGTCTTTTTTTTTTGCCCCATACAAGAACATTTTTCATTTTCCTCAGATAATGAACAGAGCAAGAGCTTCTGAAAACAAATGTAGAGAGGCTTTTTGAAGACCATTCAAATAAAGGGTAAAGAATGAAGTTAATGATAACATATCTGGGTTATATTTTCATACTTGCTTTTATCTTGATTTCTTGATGCAGTTGTATGGAAACATTAGGCCTCAAACGAACCGTTTCAATAAATGTGCCAACTGATGATCACCCATCTTGTCAGAAGAACACTCTGTTGTTGATTTGACAGCTTCTTTTTTTGATGTCACGCTCAAACAGAGCATCATAAGTAAACAGTGTTGTCACTCAATATGGCGGACGTGTACTGAACACTAACCCCTAGATTTCTTGGCAACTTGGTAATCCTGTGTTTTTAAAAGACGAAATTATTGTACTGCATTTTCTCTTACACTTCTCATTTACAAGAACTGTGAATGGGGAACCTTCTTTTTCCCCCCACACAGTAATTTCCCTTTTAGCTGCTGTAGAAGACATTAGAAATGTGCATCTTATTATTTGCGGCATGCTGTTTCTCTCTGTAAATCTACTTCCGTAACTGTCCCCTAATGAATTCTCCACTCCTTGTGCGTGTGCGCGAGCATGCGTTTGCCGGTCCAAATGTAGGATGGTGTGTGTGTGTGTGTGTGTGTGTCTCAGTGTGCAGCAGCTAAAGAGTATGAATGAGCATGGATAAGGATTTTGCTTCCAGGCTTCATCTCTGTTAACCTCTTCATGTCTGCTTCATTCAGATCAGACAGTGCCATACAATAATTTCCTCTCTGGGGAACTAGTGCTGGAGCCAATGAAAAGCTGAGTTTGTGAGTTTGTGTGTGTGTGTGTGTGTGTGTGTGTGTGTGTGTGTGTGTGAGAGAGAGAGAGAGAGAGAGAGAGAGAGGGCAGGGAGCTCTTGTGGCCAGTGCGAGTGTAGGCAGGACTTGAGTGAGGCTGCCTCGTGGATGGCTCTACTCGATCACGCTTGTGATTTCATGGCTTAACTAGGGGAAAAGAAGGATCTGTTGATGTTCATTTGCAGTTGTTTTAATACACTTGCATCTCAAGGAATACTCTGCCCTAAGTCTCAGTTGATATAATTGCAAGGAATGTCATATCACTCTGCTGTGTTCCTTTTGTACGAAGAGATTATTGTTAACACAAATGCTGTACACACCTTCATCAATAGAAATATGGAGGACATAGACTGGAAACTAAAAACTACAATAAACATGAATGAAAGTCTTGGATAAAAACATGTAAAAGAGACATGTATTTCTGTTTCTCACATTACAATACCCCTCTCCTTCCAGTTTGCCAGAGTAAGAACATCCGGAACAATGTGACCAACCTCCAGTCATTGGAGAACTGCACCATCATCGAGGGCCACCTGAAGATTCTGCTCATGTTCAAGACCAAGACGGAAGACTTCAGGGGCCTCAGCTTCCCCAAGCTGCGAGTGGTGACCGACTATGTGCTGCTGTTCAGGGTCTACGGCCTC
Source organism: Eupleurogrammus muticus (assembly GCA_036785175.1). Classification (NCBI taxonomy): domain Eukaryota; kingdom Metazoa; phylum Chordata; class Actinopteri; order Scombriformes; family Trichiuridae; genus Eupleurogrammus; species Eupleurogrammus muticus. The sequence goes on from JAYKQN010000006.1 coordinate 13,470,777, forward strand.
GAGACCCTCAGCGACCTCTTCCCCAACCTGACAGTGATCCGCGGCAACAACCTCTTCTTCAACTATGCTCTCGTGCTTTACGAGATGCTGCAACTGAAGGAGTTGGGCCTCCACAACCTCATGAACATCACCAGAGGCGCTGTAAGGATCGAGAAGAATCCAGACCTTTGCTACCTGGCCACTCTAGACTGGTCCAAGATCCTAGACTCAGTGGAGGACAACTACATTGTGGCCAACAAGAACGAGAGGGAGTGTGGAGATGTGTGTCCAGGCACGGCGCAAGGACAGACCATCTGCCCGCAGAACACCATCAACGGACACTTCAGGGGACGATGCTGGTCACAGAACCACTGCCAGAGAAGTAAGTGTAGAAGTTTGTGTCTTTTAAACAAAGAGTAAATACAGAATATCAACCAGTTTGTTTTTTACCACACTCTCCATGTATACCTATTAGAAAGTACATTTCTCTCAGGCGTTAAACTGGCTTCATACTCCCCAAATTAATAAAAGAATGACATTTAGGTGTGAATCAGAGGAAAAAAAAGCTCCATATCGACAGACATGATAGTATAGCACCTTTCCAGAATCCATTGAGCTGCTCGTTGCAAAGTGGGCCATTGAGACACATAATGAGAAAATGCACTAGAGATTTTTTTCCTCGACAGAAATCAATTGAGGCAACTGATGTTTTAATTTCAAATGGCTCATATAAGGATTTCTACAACACTGAGGGTTGCTCCCGTTATCAGAAGCCAGAAGTCGTGGACACGCCACGCCCTCTCATTAGCATTCATTGACTGGAGCATTGTAGGCGAGCGATCTGTAATTATAGGCTCGAAATCTGCTTGATGTGTGAAAAAACTGAACTGTATTGTTGAATCAGGACAAATGCACATTCTAAGGTAAGCATTATGGGAGGAGAACGCAAAGAAAGAAAGCGGGTTGATGGACAGGGATAAATGGTTTACTATAGAGGTTTGCTAGAAATCATATTTCCTCTTTTGGGGGGTGAAAAAAAACTGTGGGTTCACTTTGGTGCTGCTGCAGCCAGCCGGCCTGCCAGTGTGTTGGCCAGTAAGTCAGTCAGTCTTTCCTCTCCTACCATAAACATAGAGAATGGCGTCTATTGTAAGACACACAGAGAGAATGCTTATTATTTTTTGAAGGCGATTATAGCTTGTGTTGTTTTTTCTCTTCTGTCTCTGTGTCTGACAGAAAGGCTAGCGTTCAAAGCATAACGACCTTGGCCATGTTTATACTTGAACATCGACTGTTACAGCCCGCATATTATGTTGGCTCCGCTATTTTCTGCCAGGTCTCACTTTGGTAAAGTAATACAGGAAATGGCCTTCTTTGTGTCTCTGTGTCTCTGTGTCTCACTCACGCTCCGATACAAATTGCCTTAGAGTTTTGACCTCAAGGTATACAGCATTCCATGTGTTTCTTAAGCATTTCAAAGGAGGTAAAGCACTGAAGATTGTGTTTTCCCTCACTCTGGGTGTTGGAAAGCATTCTGGATCCTAATAGTGGTCCTTAAAAAGGTTTATAATGACACCATTAAGAGCTCAAGATACAGATGTGAGTTTTTCTGTGGAGCAAACAACCCTGTCCATTACAAAAGGAGGGAAAAAAAAGAATGTCAACTGATGAACATAAGTGAGTTCACAGTATGTCAAACAACATCTGTGCATGTGTGTTCATGTCTCCTTTCCCTTGGAATAGACCAGGAGAGCTGGAATGACACTGTGCTCCGCGTCACATGACAGGCACAAGAAGCAGAACATGATGCAATGGAGTATGAATGTGTGCGGGCTACACATGGGGATGACGTGTGCACTCACTGTAAATGTTTGCAAGTGTTCGTGTGTGTTTGTTATACAGTACCAGTCAAAAGTTTGGACACACTTTCTCAATCAAGTGAATGGGAAGGTGTGTCCAAACTTGGCTGGTGCGGTATGTGTATTTAAGTACGTGTTCCGACTGGAGGTGAGGGTTATAGTTCCAAATTGCCACAGACACGTTTCCAGCTCTCAATCTGTCAAACTTTAAGCTAATACTGACATGACTGCTTTATTTTTTTTATGAGTCAGTGCTATTATAGCCAAGAATTATTCACAAATATGAAACATAAAGTAGAATTCGTATAACAGAAGAAGCAGTAATACCAATGGTATCAGTGAGTCTCTATAATACTCAATTGTGCTTCTAGATATTATACAGGAGTAGCAGTGTGTATATATGGCATGTTGTTGTGCAATGCTTTACACTGGGACATGTGCTGGGTGGTGGCGGCGTGAAGAAAACTCTAGGATCTTTAATTAGTGCTTCTGTGAATGAAAACTCACAGTTTAGAGACTCGAACGCATACATACACACGTGTGTGTGTGCGCGCGCTGGGTGGAGGAACATTAGATGGGGCATTAAAGTTTATGTGTGAGTGGAAACTGTGGGGTTGTTTTGTTGTGTTTTTACACGGTTCCAGTTGCCTTAGGTAAGAGCCAGGGGAGAGCCTGCATTCCTCTGATCTTACACATGCTCCTTACAAGCAGGAAAACCACTATGTGCGTGTGTACACATGCGTGTGTGTGTGTGTGTTTGTGCGAGAGAGCGAGTGTGTGTTTGTGTGAACCCAGAAATGTCATGTTTAACTGTGCAGGGCTCTTAAGTAACTTGTTGGCAATCAAAACAGCCTGGAGAGTGTAAGAGATGTGACATTCATTGCCCAGTTCTCTTTTTCACTATTGTGTATGTGTGTGCCTGGTGTACATGTGTATTTAGCGTGTATACTGTATATTTACAACTTTGTGCAGGTAGTTGTTTGGATGTGGAGGTCAGTTCAGTAGTAGGTTATGTCAAGTGCACTCAAGCAGCAATTTTTCTCAGGTTTTACAAGCTGTCACAAGTTACTGTGGCTTTGTTACCTTATTGAATGTCGGTGGTTGCTTTTTTTTTTTTCTCCCCTCCAGACAACCGCAGTGCAGTAGTGGATTGAGATTAGGGGTAGTTGTCAGCTTCCTGTCAGTGTGTCATGCCATAAAGGGAGGTATCAGGAAATCACAATGTATGACAATACATCACCTAGGAACACACATTTAGATTATGCCTTGACCAATAGCTGTAGCTAGTGCTTCGTGAGGGTGTGGTGGGACAAAGTAGCAGTGCAGCTAGTGTCTTCTTCTCCTCCTCCTCTTCACCGTCTCCACCTCATTGGCTGCCTTGATGTGTCTCTGCTGCCGCTGTTTTGTCTGTCTGCATTCAGCTCGCTGTGAGTCTCCAAGCCGCTGTTGCTTCTTCCGGCAACCAACAGGGCACCTGCACAGTGACGCCGCGGCAGTGATGGAGGCGGGGGGAGACAGCCACAGTGTGGCCTCCCTCCGCCTCCATCACCCATCTGAAGTCCTTCAGTCTTAAATTACATTGTTCTCTGTGGATTATATGTATCTGTTGTCACAAGATGTGCGATCAGTGGGACTTATCGACCACCTGCACCTGTTGTTAAGACAGACAGGAGGTACAGACATGTGGGTGCAAGCTCCACACCCACATGTTGTACATGAAGATTCCAAGATGAGAACATTTCTGGGTTAGCTGGAGAAATAAGTTTATTCCCCGATAGCTTGACTGTTGCTGTTTTTCATTTGAAGTGAATGCTTTTGAAATGTAACTATTATTTACACGTATGTGTATTGTTGTGTGTGTGTGTGTGTGTTTATATATATATATATATATATATATATATATATATATATATATATATATATACACACACATCATACATGCATATAGTGGGATTTTATAAGGGACACATGTAAAAGACCCACATTTCTATATACAAATCCTACAAAGAGCCAGACATAATGAGAATAAATAAAGGGGTGCAAGAGAACTACATTTATTTACAGATGAGCGAGGTGGAGTGTAGATGCATATGCAAGCGAGCACACACGACCAAGGGCTGGGTTTTCAAATGACCCTACAGATAGAAATGAAGTAGGGGTAATATTCACAGATGAGAGAGTGAGTGAGAATGGGAGCAAACAGTCGATCTCCTGTTTAGATAAAGCTCTATCTGTTGCTGAGGTCTAGCACACTGTGTTCAGCCGCGGAGACTCCAGCCCTGCACTACGCTTGCATAACTCACACACAAAAAAAAAAACATACACACATGAGCAGAAGGAGAGAAAGCTTTTCAGGTCAAAGGTTACTTCGCCTGCGCCTACGTGCTTTGTTGTTTTGCTGTGATTGTTCTCAGGCACACGGCCACGACTTCCCCTTCCAGTGACGAAAAGCCATCGAGGGAAAAATGCTCTCTTTGCGCTACTCAAACCTGCTTTCAGACCATTCACTTTCACATACTGGAGATTACACCTCTACATTCTCAATGGGGCAATGCCATCATCCAGTAGGGTTTCCTGTCTGTCCCGGTCAAGTCTTGAGCATGAGGAGACAAAAAGAAACCCTATGTTAATTACAGTATTTATGTAATACTACTAATTTACAAATTTGAAGGAACTAGAACATTTCAGTTGCAATTCACTTGTAAACAGCAGGTCTATGAAATCTATCAAGTCTAAGTGTGTCTGTTCTTGTAGATACAGCAAAATGCCACTAATTCTTACAAACTGTTTTTTAAAAATATAATTTTGATTGAAATTGTTTTGTTTCTCGTGCTGTCATATGAAAGTAGACGGTCAGTGTGTATATGATGAGGAGGCCAGGAGGGAGGGAGAGAAGGAGTTGGGCAAAGCAAAATAAACAGAGCAAAACAAACATGGCGGGCGTTTCAAGTGCGGCTCCCAGGTACACACACATACACACGGACCTCGGCACACTCAAAAATCACACACATACGCATTTTTGCCAGAGTGGCAAGTGGCCAAGCTCAAGGGGGCTAAAGACCGAAAAGAAAATGAGATTATTAAGAATGGAGGTGCTCAATTAGGTGTGCTGTTGGCCTGTGCCCACAACCAAACAAAAACACTTAGCTGGCACGGCCTCTTAATCGTTGGTGTCCCCACTCAGGCTGCTTCCGGGCTCCTTCTCTCCTGATCTTGTCTTCCCTTCTATTTTCTGTTGTAGCTCATTTTCCGCAGTAGTTTCAAATAAAATGTAAATGAAGGAGTTTTCCTGATGCTGCTTTTTTTAATCACCCATTTGGTGCTCCTTGGCAAACAGAAGCAAAGATACCTGATAGTATAGGAAGTGTTATATTAAATTATTTCCTCATTGGTAACACATAGCCAGTTTTGAAAATATAAGACTGAGAAGTGTATGTACTTGTAAAAGTAATGTTCTTATTATTATCTCTATTGTAAATGATGAATGTCCATGTGTGTTTAGTAGCTGCTGTTGTACACATTCAAAAGGCATCATTACATTTGATATGCCAGTCATTGAAGCAGCAACCTTTGCATGTATATTGAGTCACTGCTCAACATGAGCCTCCATCTGGAGGAGAAGGCTTGTTGTTGTTCCTGTATGATCAGCATGTGCCAATCACTGTTTAGATTACACAGGCTCAAACATTCTTAATTCTCTTTTCTTCTGTTGACTAACATTCAGGAAACCATGATAAGATAAAAAAAAAAAAAAATGCAGTATAGAAAGGGTGCGAAGATTTTTTCTTGGTTTCTGAAACGGTTGCAAAACGCAACTAAATGTCAGTCTGGAGCCCCGTGGACACTTGAACTTTGACCTAGATGCTTTTCCAGTGAGGGGATTTGAGCTAGAAATACTATCCTTTTTGCTATCTTCACCCTCACTGGCATTAGCCTGGCTGCCTGGAAGTAGGGGCTTGTTTTACAGTTAATGGAGTACAACTTTTATATAGTAAGAAGAAAAAAGTACTGGACATGTACTGCACATACCTTCTAACATACTGCAAATTTGTCTGTCTGTAAAAACATAAATTGTCCATACATTCTATAACTTCCTAAGAGGACTCTTGTCGTTCCATTTTAACAAGAAAAAGTATAGGGCAAACATGTAAATTGCAGTAGAGAATTAGACTACTTCCACTTCCTGAGGGTTGCAATTGATGTGATCCTGATAGTGATACACTAACTGAGAAGAGAGTTGCGTACATTTGTGCAGTACATTTACTGCTATAGCTTTGATGCCATCCATTTGTGATAGTTAAAGCTTCCCTGTGATGGCTTGCCTTACATCAACACACACTCATTCACTTACTCACTCATTCACCGACTGGTTTGAATTACCATTAATATCTTATAAGGGACAGGGGAAGAGAAAAAAACTGAAAGAGAGGGGAAGAGAGGAGGGAAGCAAGGACAGAAACAGACAGATGGAGAGGGAGAGGTAGTAATTGTGCTCTTGTGTTTTCCTTCCTGGCAGCTTGCATCTTTGTTAACAAATTCAAATTAACTTTGACAAGCTGGCACCAGTAATGTACGTGCATGTGAATTTTGTGTGTGTGTGTGTGTGTGTGTGTGTGTGTTTCCCTCAGCCGGCTCCATTCGCACAGTGAGTGCGGTAGCAGGAAAGCATTGCTAGCTGAGCGCCCCGGGGGATCTGGAATCCTCTCTCTCTCTCTCCTCTCTCTCGACCAGCTCATCAATGGACTGGCACTCCCACACCCTGCTCTACGCACACAGAAAGTACACATGCATATATGCGCGCGTAGCAGCGCACGTTCAGATAGACACATGCAGTCCAGATACACACTTACATGCAGAGCCAAGTGGAGCACAAATGTACACACAAGGCTAAGTGGAGCATGCTGACACTGCAGGGGATTGGCTGCTAGTAGAAATGTAAGTACAGTAGCCTATAGTGTAGAAAGGATGGGGGCTTCTGAGGATACAAACATGCTGGAACACGATGTATGCCTACTGTTGCTACGCTGGGATGTCTTACACTGTCTTTTGTTTTCTCTCTTTTTTTTTTTTTTTGGCTGTCAAGAGGAAGAGACATTCCTTTCTCTCCATTTCTGTGCATTTTTAAGAATATACATTTCATGTTAATGTGATCAGAAGGATGTTTCTTGCTCATGTGCGTAATTGTCTGATCCCTCTGTAGACATGTGGTTTGATTTTTTTTTCTCTTTTTTTATTAGTGTGGATGTGTGTTTATCTGTGAGCAGTAGAGGAAAGCGTGTTGGCAGGCAAGCGGTTGTTACAGCCCGAGCTGCCTGAAAGGACTTCCTCATTACTTCCCGCCTTTGTCCAAAGCACTTCCTACTGGCAAGCTGTACAGCTGGGCCCTGGGGAAGGCCAGCAGGCTGAGAGAGTGTGACGGACGGTGGGATATTACTTTGCATGTGAGAGACAATGGAAGATGAATTGTGATCCCACTACTCTTCAACAACAAAAAAAAAAAAATGTCAAGTTCTGACAGAAGTGTTTAGTTCATTCATCGTTTTGCAAGTCCCCAGATTGTGAACAGGAATGTCCGTATGTCAGTCCAGCGAAGTTGATGAAATGAGAACACGGGTGGCTGAGATGAGAGGTGAGCTGTAAGGATCGCATAAAGAGTTTGTGTGTGAAGCAGGAAAATAACACGACCCTCCCTCTCGCCGGGAGAAGGGGATTGTTTTCTGTAGTTTGGCCAGATCAGATGACTGCTTGCTTCCAGTTCTGACATCAACACTATGCACACACACACACACACACACACACACACACAATTTTGTAGATGCATGATGACCAACAGTAGCTACATATCCCAGCATTGTGCCAACTCGGTCCAGAGCGGACTCCTCAATTAGCAACCATATCCAAACACGACAACCAGGACTTATATTTATGTACACCTGACACTAGTGCTGAGTGAAAAATCCACTTTAAAGACAGCACAGTCCTCATGGGAAAACAAGAACTACTTTGGGGAAAATATAACCTTAATTTGGTTTATCCTCAGTGAAGTATCCACATGATCATCGGTATGTAGCAAAAACATTAACATTGAAACATTCTCAGAAAATGTGCTGTTGCTACAAAGGAGCAAATGAACCTTAAACTGTAATCTAATCTAATAAATACTTCTTGAATTTCTCTTCAAATAACCACACAGTTATTCATAATTCTCACAATAATCCCTCAAATTCTCTCTGATTCCTAAAACTGTATGTCCTTTCACTAACATGCATGAAATAAAGTTATGTTCTGTAACTCTGTCAGAGCAGATGCCATCCCTACATGCACATCCTTAGCTTGCTGTAAAAGGAAAACCGCTGTTTCAGTGAAGCAGGGAAGCTCCGTCTATGTTCATGCATACATGATCTCAGAACCGCGTGTTAGGGGCTTAACATAGTCTGTAACCACAGCTACTAGTATGTACTGTATTTGGAAAATGTGATGCTTATGCTTCGTCAAATTCCTGGAATTTCATGGGTGGCTTTGAGGTGGTGGTAATGGCTCAGCTGAAATGGTTGGGAGGGATGTTTGGACATCTGAAATTCTCAAGAATTTTGTTGTCACATCACCTTCTTGGGAAAGCAGTGTTTCCCACAGGTTGAAAAAGTATTGGAGGTGGTGTGTGTGTGTGTGTGTGTGTGTGTGTTTGTGTGTGTGTGGGTTGTGGAGTTTATGTTCATCTGACCTGTAACATATTGTCAAAATATTATTATTCTTGCCATTTATTATATCCTGCTGTTTTCGATCATGTGTGCACACTGGTTTGGTTGAGAAAGAATAGCAAAATTTGTTTTTGCTTAAATTTTCCAAACATGCGTGCACTACAGGAATCTCTTAAGAGTCAGCACTGGAAATCAGCTTTGTGTTTCTAAACTTGATTTTTCCTGAATTGAACTTGTTTATCCTCGTATGACCTCTCATCCTTGAAGTCTCTTCCAAACCCAACTCTTTCCACGCATCTCTGTCCAGACCGAGTTCACTTCACTGAATGTCATGTCCTTGGCTTTTTTCCTTGAACCATTTAACAGGTTTCTCTTAGCGCGCGTGCAAAAAAAAAATAGTACCCTCCCGGGAATCCAGCCCTACCCAGAATGTGATAAGTGCCTGGGAAAGGATCATAATTCTCAGTAAACGAAAGCTTCGCTGGTAACCACCACCCCTGCGCTGGCTGTGATGGTGTAGTTCGGAGAACCTTTGTCTATTTAAGGCGATATTTGTGACACAAGGCTCCTGGGTGAGGCAGGGTGGGGTGATGCATTGCAGAAAATGTGACCCTGGTTTGCCCCCCCCCCTCCCCTCTCCAGGTCAGAGGGTGAGCAAGTAAAGGATGAAGGGAAAAGAGGGTTAAAAGCTAGTGGGCCATTTGCTGGCCATAACTACAGGGTTGAATATAGACGCATGCATGCACACATATACACATACATTCCAGAGAGCTTACGAAGACAGGAAGGAAGTGCTAATGTGGAACATGGACAGGTGTGTGTGCTTGTGTGTATAGTATTTTATTCATGTTTTTTTCCCTTCTTGCTTTCTTCCACCCCTGCTGACATGCTCCCCTGATAACCAGCAAGGACATAAAATCACATTTGTGCAGGACGTTGTGTATGAAACAGTGTCAAATGTCAGGTTTAACTGCCAGCTCTGTAATGGAAATAAAACTCGCTTGTCCTTCTTTGGAGTAAGAATACATGCCGAACAATCTGTCAGTTTTGATCATTCACATTTTTATTTCTTCCTCGCTCGATAACAGCTGGAGCGAACTTTTGGACTACATTTGTACTTGGAGATCTCATGAAGACATTTAGTATCCCATTAAATGAAGAAATGTGGTCATGAAGCATTTTGTTATTACAGAAGCCAGTTCCTTCTGAATCTTGTCACGGATAATGGCTGTGTCACCCCTACACTGTTGCACCAATACACAGACTGGCTTTGGTCCAATTTGCAAAACAGGTACTTTTCCTATGACCTGCACCTTGCACCACTTGTTTGCCATTTGTGCTGTGACTCGTAGCATTACTGAGGAGCTAGGAGAGGAGATCTGTACCCTCTATAGTGAATTCTAATCACAAATATTTACACAGAAACTAAAAAAAAAGAGAGAAAAAATGTCCCACACGCATGGGTGGCACAGCTAACATTCACATATGAGTGAACATAACATGGAAGATAAATAGACAGATAGTTCTTGGTTCTGTGTGTCTGTGTCTGTGTGCGTGTGTGTGTGTGTGTAGCTGGAGGTCAGGTTGTAAGCAGACAGCTTCAAGTTGTGGTTCTATAAAACAGGACTTTTGATGTCTGTTAAAACAAAGGCCTACTTCCTTTACTGAATATTCACCAGACAGGTCCTCTTTTCCATTGGCTGTTTCATCAGTTGGCCTCACTCCCGCTGTCTTCTTGAAACACTTAAGAGCGATTCTCCTGCCTCGTTTTTCTTCTGTCCTGATCGGGCCAGAACCGTCCTTTATGATAAAAGCAATGTAAAAATATTAGGCTATAAATTCCCTGCGCTGCTTAATGTGCTATCTCCACTCATCCTGATGGCATGAGTGGTAATTTACAGTATATTTGCAAAATGGATATTAAATGCAATGCAAATCCATCTCTCTTTGCCTATATGCATCTCTTAATGATACCAGAGTGGTGACTGATATAAGGCTGCAGTAAAAATGGCTGCCGCTGTCCCATACTCATCTCCTACTCATTGTCAGGACAAGGCTGCAGTCCTGCTCATAGTAAGCATTCCCTGCACCTTCACCATCTCCCCTACATTTAATAATTTTACCAACATGGCTTGGATGTCTAGTTGTCTAGTCATGTGTGCAAAATCACTGCTGAAAAAGTATGATGAAAAAGTGAAGAATTTTTTCCCCCGTCTTTCTCTTTCTGCCTCCATTTCTCTTCCCTGCTTCTGTTGCTCCACCTTATGTGAAAGATCCTCCCTCTGTACTCCCTCCCTTCTCCCCCTTTTTTTTGCCTCTCTGTCCCTCTGTTCCTTTGCTTTGTGCTCTCCCTCTCTCCCCTCTTACTTCCCCTCGCATGCTGTGGTATGCAGACATGCAGGAATTTCTGGGCCTCAAAATGATAGACCAAACTTGTCAGCCCTGGCTCCTGTTACTAAAGATGGCCGCCTTTGCAGTGTGTGTGCCTGCGATTGGTGCTTGTTTGAGTTACTCCCCACGTGATTGGCCAAAACATGTTTCTCCACAGCTCGTGTTTCTGGCAAAAGTGTGAATTTTAGGATTTTTGTTTGTGTAAGACACAGTTTCCATCTAAATTTTGACTGCTCCGTGACTGTAACTCTACCTGTCTTCTGCTTTCTCCTCTGCTCTTTGAATTGTGGCTGCAGAAGCATACGTGTTATTGTATGGTGTTTGTGTCGTCTTGTGTGTGTGAATGAGGGGCGTGTCACTTGCTGCAAGTCTCCATCCGGCTTCAGTAAAATGAAACTTCATGGCACAACAGTAGGACAGTGGTTTAACGTGGATCTCAGCAGGAATGCATCTTGTTTCACACATGCCCTACACATTGTTTTAATTTCAGAGTGAAACAACTTTAGCCATAATTATACCACATAGTGAATCACTCTGTACAGATATAGTCATAGTTTATCAGCTTTTCTTAGTCTTACACGATAGTAAATTGGATATGTTCAAGCTTTGAATTTTTATTGGGTGAAACAAGACAACAATGTTTTTGTTGTTTTTTTAACATTTTTCCATCATTTATAGATTAATGAATAGTATTTATTGAAAAGATAATTTATAGATTAGATCATGAAAAATAATTTGTAGTTATGACCCCATAACAATTCCCTGTATCTTGTCATGCAATATCCTTATGAAAAATTTAAATGGCATCACCATACTCCTTCAAATTAAAAGGGAAAACATGCAACTTCCACACGTCTGTATTACATGTCTTAACACTGTGTCAGTATCACAGATAAAAGGATACTAGAGTGCTTCTGGAGCTGAGCACCCTGAGTCTACATGGCCATTTCTCAAGATCAGCAACACTTCACTAACACACAGCAGTACTCATTGCTTCAGTTATATTTAACTAAAAGGTTCCACAGACCAACACAGCAACAACCACTTAAGATCGTAAGCCTAAAATATTAACTGTTTAAAATTGACGTAAAATAACACCCCAACTGGTTTCTCTAGATAGTACAGAGATTTTATATACAGTGATCCCTCGCCACTTCGCGGTTCACTTATCGCGGATTCGCTATTTCGCGGATTTTCATAATGCATTTTTTTTTTTTTGGTGCATTGTGTTCTGCATTCTGATTCGCTAAAAACTCACTCCCGCATCTTGTATCAAAACATGCTACGAATTGTGCTATCATTTTGTCGTCTCGTTTGCAAAGAAGAAAAAAGAGCGACAACAGCTGCCTATCACTATGTTCTTCTCCCGAACAAACACACCTGCACCGCGGGCTTCAGAAGAAGAGAACACTGCAGAGCGCAGTCAGGATGCAGCGGCCCAGTCTGAAGAGCAGTGAAACGGCCTACACGCGAGTCACTGTATTTGTATACATGTAATAGTTGCTAATTGTAAAAAAAAATAAAGTTTTCTATTTCGCGGATTTCACTTATCGCGGGTCATTTTCGGAACGTAACCCCCGCGATAAACGAGGGATTACTGTATTGCCATGTAATGACAGAATAAAATAGACTAGCGGCGGCATTCAGCATGTGACTAATAATAATTTGCGGAAGCTGCACCCCAATGGTCACGTCTAATTCTAAAAGAAAATGGCTATTATTTGTGCCTCCTAATATAGATCGAAGATGACACTGAATAGCACCATGGCTCACACTGAAAATAGACTATGAGCTAGTGAGCGAGACTCTTAGTGTGTGTGTGTGTGTGTGTGTGTGTGTGTGTGTGTGTGTGTGTGTGTGTGTGTGTGTGTGTGTGTGTGTGTGTGTGTGTGTGTGTGTGTGTGTGTGTGTGTGTGTGTGTGTGTGTGTGTGTGTGTGTGTGTGTGTGTGTGTGTGTGTGTGTGTGTGTGTGTGTGTGTGTGTCACCAGGCAGAATGACGTCCAACCGAGCTAATGTTTAGCATGCCTTGGCTGTTGCCTCCTCTCTCCAGTGTCTACTGCTCAGGGCCTTGTGATGGCATTGTTGCAACTAAAAAAGGTTGTGCTCCGCTCGCAGCCCGTCAGTCAGACACGCTGCACTCCGCTGTCAGCTCCACCCACCCTCACATGCGCATGACAAAGATGACTCTCCCAACTATGTTTTGCTGGTATTTTGGATGAACTGCAGTGCACATGTTTGAGTGTGCAACGTGTATGGCCGTATATCATCGGACTAATCCTTATGTGATTTCTATCTTGATCAGATGGATTGGAATGATGATCCCCCCCTTTTCATGAGGAATTTTGCTGTCATGTGCTGTTGATTTTCTTCTTTTAGTTTGTCTGCGTGCACTGTACCGACATCTGACTGCCTTACTCAACTCTGAATTTAGGTTAATGAGATCAAGTGGACCTACAATATTTCTGGTGTGCAGAGAGCGAGCATGTGACCCAGTATAATTCATATCAATCACGAGGAAGGAGAAGTGAACATTAACACACACACGACAACAGCGCGTCCATAGGGTCGAGCCAGTAAACCTGGTACACAAACCACCATTTTAGAACTGCAGTTTCCTCTTAATTTAGCTACTTCTGAAAGAAGAAACCAGGGAATAAATAGTCCTAAGTGAACCTTTTCGAGGTCTACATATGATTTTTGTACACTGTGTTTGAAGATGAGCGGGAAGCTTACAAAACACTTGTTTCTGATAACAGTTTCGCTCGTCACCCGCAAAAAATGCACCCCCCCCCCCCTCCAAGAAGGAATGCTGGTGTATGTGTCCCCTTTATCTCCCACCATCTTTCTTCCTGCTGCCTGTCTCGGGCCAATCCACGCAGGGCGTGCATGGCCTTCTGGCCATTTCCATTTGTGTATTTGCAGATGTGTGGCGGTAGATCAGAGTTGGATCCTACTTGGTGTGTTTGTGTGTTTACCCTCCCGGTTCCTCCCACAGCAGGAATGGGAACACCAAGGGAGGAACTGGGCAGGGCTCCTATTAGTGGGACTGTGACCCTCGCTGGAGGGGTTAACATCAGATGCCCAAGTGAGAGGTCAGCATAAACGGGAGGAGACAGCAGCAGGGCTATAGGAACACAGTGAAAAACAGTGTGTGTTGCTGCTTCCAATTTTATCGGATCTAAAAAATTACAATAAAACACCTTTTTTAATATTGTTCCTGTAGGATCACAGTAGAAAAGTTAAGCATTGCAGAAATATTTGCATAATGTATTTTGAGGCCTGTATTGATTTCAATATTTAAAATACCTGCATTTAAAATAACCACATTAACCAATAATAATGTTATTTATGATATGGGTCTCTTGCTTTAAAATTTTTTCAAATTCTTAATTTAAGTAAATTGTTTTATTGTGATGGAACATGAACATTTTAGTGTAAAAATCCCCTTGTCAGCTATCTCTGGTAAACACACTCTAATAGTTTATTTTATAAATGATCTTCAACTTTGTTTGGAAATTCTGAACTGCAGTGTCTTCTTGCATATTGGCTGACATAATAGATAACTAAATATATATTGGCAATGAATATTCATGGCAATTTTTGTTTTAATCAAACGAATTAAATGGAAGAAAACAAAATGAACCGGGTAACATCAGTTAAGAGTCACTGCACAGTGTTGTGTGTGCGTATGTCCATTCATGGATGTGTGACCCCCTATGAGGGTTGGATGGCACTGATGGAGGGATGGATGCAGAGAACGACTCAGATGACAAACCCGTCTCTCCCTGTTGTTTCACAGAACACATGCGTGTAGGAGGGGCTGTCTAGTACTACTTAACTCCATACTGTGGACAGTATGTATAGATTGAGACCGATGCTTCTGTCTTATTGTCTCATGTGCACCACTGATGGAGATAAATGTACCAATAAAGCTGTTTTTTTTTTCTCGCGCTGTGGTGAAGCACGGCACTCTACTTCTGTGGTAGTTTATTGGCTGACTGTATTACACCGTTCGCTTGCTGGCAGTGGTTTGATTTGAACTGTGGCCTATTCATAGTCATAGATTCTATTTAATAAAAGCTTTTTTCATTCAACATAAGATATTTCCTAGAATCTGACATTTTTACCTTCTGATGTTTCAATCATCTCTAATTACTACATCAATTATAACTTTTATAGCTAAACTTAATAGAACTAAAGGTTACGGGTAGGGATAGTTCTCAAATGAATAAGTGCATAATTAACAATAATAGCATTTGATAGATCAAGAATAAGCATAGGTAGAGATGGTGAAACATTATTTGTGAATCGTTTCCTTCATGATGTTTAATGTATCTGACAATTGTTCATATTGCTTAAAATTTTCATCCCTATTTCCTATACATTAAAATAGTCCCAGCTCATAGAAATGCTCCGTTCTAATCATGTACAAGGCCAGATAGATAGTTGAATCCACTGATCTAATGTGAAAGTGACCTAATTCTAACAAAGTAGTAGTTGCACAGCTGTCAACAAGTTCCTCAGTGAGCACTTTCTGATTCCAGGAGCCAGCCATGGCTGCTGATAGCATCCATCACTGCTACCTGTTTATTGGCCCCTGTTAACCGCTCTTCCTCCAACCACCAAGACTCTCCCTTCTGCACTGATTTAATTTAGCCCTCATTCGACTGTTTCAAATGTTATTACAAAGACACACACACACAGCTGTTTACCGCTGCTGGTCCAATGTTCTGGAGCAGGGAATCTGTTACACAGTGGTGTTGTGGTGTTGAAGCCAGTGTCATATTTAGAAGCTGACCACAGAAACTGGAGTTTCCTAGACAATCAAAACCCTGTGAAGAGTAAAATCAATCAGAGCTGAAGCAATTAGTTGATTGATTCAAAAACAATGTAAGGATCTCAAACATGCTCTCAAACGAGACACTATTGGGGGAAAACAGTAACATGTATACATCCCAAACCTTTAAGTCCACGATGTTCAGTTCGGTATGACCGGTGTGACAATTACGTCCAAACAATTACTGTCAAAATAGTTTAACAATCATTCCAACATATGGAACAATAATTCCAAAGCTCCACCCGGGGCTTTTTGGTAGCACATTACTTGGCTGTAGCGTGTTTATGGATGAATGCTAGCTGGCTTAACCAAGGCCGCCTGGTTGCTCTGGTTTCCTTGTGTTGTTGCCATCAGATTCACAAACACAAGACCCAAAATGCTGACTGAGTGCAACACTATTATTAAAATATGTGCCGTTATTGTGGTATTAAAATTCTATTGGTCTCCTTGTTCCTCTCACAACAATAATAAAACATTTCAGTTTTGATGTGGCTAAGCAATATATTATGATATATATATGACAGTATTAGATTATTAATAAAGAAAAATAGGTGTGTGAGGAGTATGTTATTGTTATAGCTGGTTGGAGCTAGTTTGAACTGCTTTATATTCAGTTGGACTATAAATCAGCATAAAACAGCTGTCAGCAGGTGTCCTGACTCCTTGCAAGAAACAGAAAGGTTGTTTTTCCTCTGTATCATTAATAGTTTTGGCCGTTGACATCTACGTTTTTATAGTAAGACACACGCCACTGTACCAAACGCATCCTGAACTGTGAGTTTTGTGTGGTGCTACACCCCTCTTCATTTTATTTTATTTTATGGCAACTCCTTTTTTTAACAAAACAAGCCATTCAAAGACAACTCCTTGGATTCTGCATAGTTGTGACAGGTATTTTTTTTTTGCTTTTTAGTCACGCGCACACAGATCTCCATAACAGCAGGATTGTATTAATGCCACACAGTAGCCAGCTGAGCTGGAGGCAGCATCCTTTTTTTCCTGAGCTGTTTTCATTAGGTTTGCTTTGGCAGTATCCAGAGATAAAATTCCTGCTTTCTTGTTTACTGGGATGTGTGTAAATCAGCTCTGGGTGTCTTTGTGTTTTTCTACTTCGGGTTAAAGATTTCAGTGTGTGTGACATTACACGTAGTGAACGTCTACCAGTTAAACAATGCCAACCATACGACGAATAAGTTGTCATTTCCTCATACACTATGTTCTGCACTGCACAGTACAGTAATCCCTCGTTTATCGCGGGGGTTACGTTCCGAAAATGACCCGCGATAAGTGAAATCCGCGAAATAGAAAACTTTATTTTTTTTTTACAATTAGCAACTATTACATGTATACAAATACAGTGACTCGCGTGTAGGCCGTTTCACTGCTCTTCAGACTGGGCCGCTGCATCCTGACTGCGCTCTGCAGTGTTCTCTTCTTCTGAAGCCCGCGGTGCAGGTGTGTTTGTTCGGGAGAAGAACATAGTGATAGGCAGCTGTTGTCGCTCTTTTTTCTTCTTTGCAAACGAGACGACAAAATGATAGCACAATTCGTAGCATGTTTTGATACAAGAAGCGGGAGTGAGTTTTTAGCGAATCAGAATGCAGAACACAATGCACCAAAAAAAAAAAAATGCATTATGAAAATCCGCGAAATAGCGAATCCGCGATAAGTGAACCGCGAAGTGGCGAGGGATCACTGTATTCATATTTTAGAATTGCTTAAATAACGTTTCATGATCATAACCTTGATGACCTTCATTCAACCTCACCACAACAAAAATGCACTAATGGCTGAAACCTTCAGCTCATATAGTACATTGAGCTCTTATTGTTCGACATATTTTTTTCAACTTTCTGTAGGCATGCTCAAGATGAATGTGATGTGAGTGACAGGAGCGACATTATCTTATTAAGCAAATTTCATTCTGTGAGCTGTTTAGAGCTTGAGGCAACCACTTGCTGGCAGCAGTGACTCTATGGCATGTGTAGGACTAAATCAATCTGTATTTTAGGATAAAATCCCTCAGCCTTCAGCAAGTCACGAGAGGAGCAGATGCACTGAATTTCTGAATTTACAAAAAGTGACCAGTGTACACTAAGGCAGAGGTTTATCTCACAGTTCCCTTTGGGGTAAAATGTCTCTGTGATCAGGGTAGCATGTCAGGTATTCTTTATCAGCCTCTTCACACCAGCAGCAAACAGGTTTTTCCTGGATGGTGTGTTGATGTATGAATGTTTAAAGTTACTAAAAATACTTATTCATGTGCACACTGGCCTGTATTTTAGACAGAAAATAAAGATAATTTAAAATGCTGTGGTGAATTTACAGAATATTTTATTTTGGTCCAAACGTCTGATTGTGATAGCACAGACAGAGATGAGGTTCGCCACAAGGCACAGGTTGTGTTTGTCAATTTGTCTTTCTTCCTGTTTACCTCTGGCTGCTGCGTTTCCATGAAAGGCTTTTTTTTTTTCTTTGTGTGCCACCCGCCCACTCACCCAGGCCGCCTGCGAGAAGCCCCCGTTGACACCACCTGCACCCCAAAGGAGGAGCGGGGCCTCTTCAGTCTCCTTACATCCTGAATTCTTGGAAATGGGCTGCAACCATGTGCATAGCTGTCTGCTTTGTCAGAGGCACGAGCTGCACTTCTCAATGTCTTTAGATCACTTCTGCACTTTCTAGTAGATGATATATTCTGTTTCTGTGTATTATTGTGCAAAAAAACACAAAGAAGCAAAGATTTCATAAGGTTCTCATCTTTTGCACAAACCTTTCATGTAGGTTTCCAGAGCCACAGGATGAGTCTTTTTCTCTCTCTACTTTGTTTACTTCTGGATGGTGTTAGCCAAATGCACCTGCATGCTGGATTAATTGCTGTTGGTTCTTGTGTGAAATCCAAGAAAAAATAAACTAAGAACGATGTGCACGCTGTGAAAACACAGCTCCTCCCCCCCATACTCACAGTCTCACACTTGGCAGATATAATAGACAGAAAAAGGCAGACAAATGTCCTTTTGAAGCTCTGATAGTCAATGCTACTAAATAAATAAATACAGCGTCATCTCTAAATTAGTGTTGGGTATCTAAAGAAAATCATGACATTTAACTGTGAATATAGCAATAGAGCCAATGAAGCAAATCTAAAAGCCATTTCTTTCTCAATATGTCATACGGATTATCAAAATTAAAGGATGGATGTTATTATTACACTTTACTAATAACGTTTTAAAAATTACAAAGCATTTTAACATGGAACATATTTGGTATGGTTAATTTCTATTAATATTAATGCAAATAATAAGTTATTGTCTGAACTGTTTTGATATTTAGTTACACTTTATAGGCTTTGTTGTTGTTTTTGTTGTTGCGGATAAGAAATCTGCTTTTCAAGCTGACAGTAGGAGACGGCCTTGATGGTGTTACTGGAAATCTATAGTTTATAGGATAGAGAATGAATTTAAATATACTTCCTTGAGCTGAATCTACATTCATTTAGTTATTTTACATTTCAATATCTATTAATACAGGCTAAAATATTAAGAAGGAAAAAATTAATCATGTAACATTAAGCATTATTACAGGCTCAAATATTAAAAAGAAAAAAATGAATCACATAAAATTAAGCTTTAGAGTTAATTATATTCCACTTGATTGACAGCCTTAATCTGAAGTCATTGCAGTGACACAAAAGTGTAAAATAATTATAATTGAATTGCAGCTCTTCTCCCTAATGACCCTTCTTAGGTAAATGATGTCTCCGCCATTTAATCTTGTTTTGGAGGAGACGCCCCATGAATTCCTGTACCAAGAGAGAAAAACAAGCCTGGGGGAGGGGTGTTTGTAAGGGTGAGCTGATCAGAGTGACTGACTGACTGAAGGATGGGCGAAGCGGATGGAGAGAAACGCAGAAAAACAGGGTCCAGTCCTTCCCTCGCACTGCTGGAGCCTCGTGGCTCTGCTAGTGTTGTTTTTACTAATACTTTCCTTAAAGCAGCATCCCCTGGTGTGTCCTGTCTCGTCCCCTCATGCCATAGCTTTCCTCTGGCTCTCCCTTTCTGCTTCACCCTTTCTGTCTGCCCCCCTCCCTCCATCCATGGCTCACTTCTCCTGTGCATCTGCATTCAGTTGTGTATCTCACTCTGTTTTCACATACCGCACTGCCCCCCCCCTTTTCACTGTAGACATGTCAGGGCCCACTATGGGAGCGGCGTGGCAGCAGCATCTGTTTATGGCCTGTCCAGCTCTCTATTGAGTCCGCTAACGTAGGTGTGAAAATGTAGTGTGTGTGTGTTTTGTCTTGCAATAGTCAAACCTCCATGCACCACTATATGATGCTTGTTACTGGCAGTTGAATTCATGTGCACGCACACTTGCACATGCACATAATCTCCCTCCATTCTCTCCTCTGCAGTTAATAGTGTGTGTGCTTATGGCACATGCCTTTAGTCTGGCGAGGGGGGGTTGTAGAGCGGCGCACGCTACATTAGCATTACAACAGGGCTATGTTTGAGGGCTGGACTGACAGGCAGACAGTGAGCCATCATCCTAAATAGCAGACATATCAATCCTGTCAAATAAAGAGCACAGATGACCCTGTAAACTCTGCATAGTATGCATACCATTTCAGTCTAGACAGTGGAGTGATGTTTCTGTGCTTTAATACAGGTCCGTTTTTTCCCCTTCACATTTAGCTGAGATTAGCCATTTTAGTATCCTTTCTTTATAAAGTATTGCACATGCTGTTGCCAGAAATAACTCTCACTGTTGATGTGACGTGTTTGGATGATTGATTGAATTATGTCAGTGCTTGTCATGCGGGTTTGGATTCAAATTTGAACCTAAAGGGAGTGAACTTGGAAACTTTCATGCCCATCTGCGTCTCTGGTCTTTAGCTATTCGAGCTGTCCATACCACAATGTGCTAGACTTTACAATCTTCTGCTCAAGAACCCATAGCGATATCCTGGTTTTAAGGGCTGTTATTCACAAATAAACATAACGGATCCAAAGAATTCTAAACCAATTCTCCTTAAAACCGCCGTTGTCAGTTCCAGTCCTCTTCCCTAACCTCACACAACACGTCCAGTCCAGAGTCCACAGGGGTAGCAGGATGTGATCAGACTGACTGATGACCAAAAGTAGAGCGAACAGAAGCGAAAGACTGATCTTGCAGATCACCCAATTTTTTTCCCAAAATTCCTTTGATGCATTTGAGCCTGAATCTTGAGTTTACACTGTTTTGCTTATGACTAACACTCTCCATAATCAGTCCCTGCACACTGGCCCAGGAGACCCCTAGCCAGTCTTCTCTGCTGTTTTCCTTGGCTGCTCGGCCTGCTGACGGAAAGATGGTTCTCAGCGAGGTCAAACTGAGGCTCTGACAACCCGGAGTGAGGTTATGAGAGATGACTCTGAATTGATAACCACGCTTCCAGAGCTACTATTTTTGTGGGCAAAGATACTCTGACCACCATCTCTTAGGTTTTATAACCCAAGTACTTTTGAGGACCACTGGCCAGTGATTCATATGACGTGTCAAAAAATGTAACTATTTTCATTAATGTTTGAGGCCTTTTTCCCCCAACTCACAAGGACATTTTCTGTGTGTATATTTAGCTTTGTTACAAACACTTTTGTTCCCTGCCAGATTTTTGTTAAATAGGTTTTCACATAGTTTGCTTCCTGGTCTCTTCCCTTGTCTATTCTTCTTGAAGCAGAAGATATGTTTTATACCAGGAGGGATAAATAAAGTCAGGAAAAGTGAGACAGACAGATGTCAATCTAGCAATGCTAAAGTTTAAACTGTCCAGAGTTAGACGTGTATAATTTCCATTGGGTAAGAATAAATAATGAATACAGCTCATTTATAGCTGGCAACTGTAGCGCATAGGGGTCTGGGGTCAAGGGGCAGGAAGGGAGGGTCGTTTGTCCTAGAACAAAAGAATGATAAAACAACTTCACGTGTCTGCAACACGTGACACGCGTACTCTGTTTTTGGCGTGTTTTGGACATAAGATGAGGGGAATGTGTGTGCGTGACCCCTTGTGACAGGCCTGTTTCTCCTAGTAATGATGGAGAGTTTCCCTCCTTCCTTCTGGAATAAATAGCCTTCTTGAGTCCTTATGGGATGTGAATGGAGGGAGGAGACAGGCGGGATGGGAGTGCTCAGATTTGTCTGATAGACAGAGTGTTGAGGGTACTTAACGTGACATCTGGCCACTGGCAACACAGCCATGTTTTCTTAACCCAATGGCTCAGAACAAAACAAATTTGATACTTCAAATTAAATATATTTATGTGGTGTGCTATTTTGCAGCATCTTTCCCTCAAGAGAAAGTGTGTTTGTTCTCCACTATTCAACATTTGGAGGCTTTCTTATCTGTTCTGAAACTTCAAAATTGACATCTGCATCCAAATTGTGATGTTAAATAAGTTCCCCCCCCTCACCATCAGCTGCTCTGCTCTGTGTGCATGAGTGCATCTGCACATATGTGTGTTTGTGTGCTTGTCGGTGTACCGTAGTCCTGCTTAGTGCTATGCTGTGAATATGAAATAGGGCAGCTAGCATCTGCACTGCAGCCATCCCCCCTGGTCCCCACACTGTGCCTACCGCTCAGTGCAGCTGGCCAGCCTGCAGAAAGACAAGCTGTGTGTGTGTGTGTGTATGTGTAGGAGTAAAGGTTCAGTGCCTGGACTGATAACTGTTTTTTTAGGTTTTTATTGGATTACATGTGTATTTAAATAAAACTGCTGCTTAACAAAACAGATGCACAGGGACAAACACATGTGAAGACAAACCCGCATGCAAGAAATCAATCTAACACAGGTAAACCAAAAAAAAAAAAAGAGAATCTCATATATGAAAAGCAGCAGAAAAGCATAGACACACTTAACCCATAGTGAGAAATGCACTGTGACAAAGAAATATTCATATTTAGGATGGAACTAGAAAACAATTGAAACAATAGCCCGTTTTACACATAGATCCCTAATGGTGCAACAAAGACTTCTCATTACCTCATTATTCTGCTTTTCCCTTTTCACACTGAACCAAAAGAAGCTGGCGTGATCTCGCTGTTGGTGTGATTTTATTTTATTTTTTATTTTTTTTAAGACCACATTCTTGCATTGCGGAATCAGTGATTTGACCAGTGATAAAACTCAGAGAAGTACATACAGCATGTCATCGAAACATCCCCACCTGTGTCAGCTGTACTTTTTTATCCCGTCGATTCACCAATGTGACAACCTTTCTTTCTCGACCTATTGGTAGTTCCCTCAGTGTACTTTTTTTTTTTTACTGAACATTAGGGAGGTATAGCGGTGCAACAATCTCTATTCATCTATTCAAGGTGCTAACCCAAGATTGTATTAAGAAGCTGTTTTGGGGCGTGGAGCTTGTTTTAATATGCGTCGCTGACAACGCCAAATACCTGTCCTGGTCATGAGGGCTGAATGAACTCAAAACCCCCTGAAACACAAGGAGGGCAGGAAAGAGGTAGAGGTGAAAAGAGTGAAGGATGGAGTTCAGGAAGAGGAGAAGAAAAAGAACACAGAATCTGTGACAATCAGCCCTTTCTCTGTGTCAACTGAGGACAGAGCGAGAGAGCGGTTTGATTTCTCTCTTTGCCTTTCTCCCTCTCTCATTCTCTCTCTCTCTCTCTGTGTCTGTGGCTAATATGAGGAGATAATGGGCCATTGAGGCTGAAAGGGAAGGCTTAAAAACACCTTAGTCATGACTGGGCTGCCACTCAGCGCCACTGATTAAATTACCCAGATGAAGCAGGGTATTTATCAAAGCACAACTACAATCCATAAAACTGCACTTAGTTAAAGATGTCAAATCACTGTCTGCAGCTCTATATGGTTACATGTGTATATTGTGTGTAGCAGTGGAATGATGCAGACACAGAAGGTGATTGTTGATCAAAAATGCAAGTCAACTATCTGTCCAGCCGCAGGGTCTAATCCCCTTTCCCCCATAACTTTTCATTTGAGTCAGACTGGAGCCATTGTCTCCAAAGTTAGCCGGAACTGTTTGAGGAAATTTAATTAATGAATCACTTGGCACTTTGAACACCTTACTATTGGACAGTGTGCTATTAGGCTTTTGTTAACTGGCAGAAACCGTGTTTTATAATGCCCCTGCCGCTTCTGTTGTGAAGCGGTGTGTGTGTTTGCGCGTGCTCGTATATAAATGAGTGATTCTCGTTGTTAGTGATATGAAGGAAACTCATGAGGCCAGTGCTGCAGACGTCTTGCTCTCTTGATGGATGTTCATCTGCTCCCCCTCTCCATCACCCTCCCACTGTCAACAAACTGCCTGTTCAGCAAAACCCGCTGGACCTCCCTCCATGTTCTGTATGTACATGTGTTTGTTTGCGACAAAGAGTGCATGTTGATCACCAATATACTGCAGACTTTTTTGTCTATTTTGGGTCTGTGTGCGTGAATTTGTGTTGTCCTAACGGGTCTTATTCTGTATGCGTGTATTTCATGTTTGCGTCTAGATGTCAGGAAAAGGCACAGCGGGCAGCGAGTGCTAGAGCTGGTGGCATAGTGACAAAAAAAAAGGATCTGTTACGGCGGAGGGGGAGGAGATAAAGAAAGAGGACAGCGCAAATGAGGCAGTGAACAGAGAAATGTGACTGAAGGAGTGATGAGGATGGGTGACTCGGAAGGAGAAGGACAGGGTGGTAACGATGAATGTGTCGGAGCAGAGAAAAAATAAGGGAGTGGCGAAGGGCCCCATCAGTGGGACGTATTGATTGTACTTCCATCCTGAGCGTCTGTAATGAGATCTAGTGGCTATGGCTTTCTGGAGGAGCAGATTTGTCACCTGGGGCTAGACACTACATCTCAGAGGGGGGGAGAAGGGAGGACACTACTGAGGGAGAAGAGAAAACTTAGCTTTAAAGGTACAGAACGAGAGAGAGCGCATGGCTTTACGATTAGAAGATGAGACACAAATGATGACTAGAGGGGAATCTAAGAAAATGCCTGTTGGGAGCATGCAGCTAATTACTGCAGACAGTCTATGTCTGGACTCATCTCCATGGTAACAAGATGGGCCAGCACACAGGAAGACACAGACAAGGAAATCAATGAACAGACAGACAAAGCAGGGAGAAAAACCCTGCTTATTAGACCAGATTCACCCTTTCATGTTGTTTGTCTCTGCACATAAATATATGCATACGGGTTCATGCATTTTGTCCCTAGATTAAGACCTTTTTTTTATTGGTAGAACAGTGATTAAGAGGTAACCTCACATGCTTTTTTTTTTTTTTTGTTCTTATGGACAGAATCGACTGGGCAGGGCGACAGCATGCTAGAGATCAGAGAAGGTTTCGTATGATGAAAATGTGGCTGGTTTGAATCATGTGGTATTCGAGAGAGAGAGTTTGGCTTCTCAAAATACAAAAAAATGCTCTATGCTCCCTCAGCAACTACTGCTGAATTGTCCTTGAGCAAAGCAAGAAACCTCTAAATGAAATCAAAGTTTTTTACCGGCCAATAGCAGCTGCCATAGTAAAATGTGATTATACTTGGACGCCGTGCGATGAAACTGGTGCTAAAAATCATGTGTGCTTATTCAGCCATAGACGGATTGAGACGCTGCAGGTTTATTAACAGGTTCTGCAGCCACCCAGCTACTTGTCAAGCACAAGGTTGTGGCACTTTGCTGTTGGAAAGTGAATAATTACTTAATTATTGTCAATTATTAGCAGGAAAGAAGATTGTTTTTAGATTTAATTGTAGACACTGACATAAACAGGATTTCCTACTTTAATAGGGAAGATTGACAGAATGCTGCTGTTGATATAAATGAGCAACTTGGCGTGTTGAGGCAGGAATCCAGATATGCGAAAGGGGTGTGATTGAGCATGTGTGTGACAGTGAGGGTGAAATAAAAATCTGAGCAACAATATCATAATAAATTATAAAGTAACTTATCTATTAACATGCCAAAAGAAAACTTGGGAAATTAAAAAAGATCTGCAAAATTTCCTGGTAGTTCCCAATAAATGCATTTTTGTTTTCACTTCTTTGTGAGCATTTTTTCACCACAATGACCAGCTCACAGAGTCGTGTGTATATGTGAGTGTGTGGATGGCGGACGTTTGTTAGCTTTGGAGTGAAACAAACACTAAAAAGGAAGAGAGACCGCTGTGTGAACTGTGTTTGTGAGTGAGTCGAGCCCTGTTCTCTTTCAGCCAATTCCAACCATCAGTAACCCAATATAGTCTGGGTCATTTAGCCAATAGCCATGCACACTCACTCACACACACACACAAACACACACACACACACGAAAATCTGTCAGGGTGCTCTGGCTTTTCCTTCTCTGAATGTCACTTACTTTCATATACTAATTTATATTTTCTAAAAGTTCTTCTGACCTGATGCTTTATGATTGTTTTACCTTTATTTATATCCTACATATATTAAAACCATTCTCACAGTCACACTCCTTTCACCCAACCTCAACATACGTCCTGAGTGAACTGATGACACAGATCGACACCTGGCATTAACACGCATCTCAAGCAACCACTTGGGATCGGCGCTCACTTCCCTGCTCAATATGCAACATAAATTCCATGTGCAACTCCGCTTCAAGCTTTTATTGCATTTACATGGTCGTAAGATAACCTAAAGTCACTATCTGTCTCCCCTCTACCAGTGGAGGGCCCTGTCCTTGCTGAAACACACGGAGGAGAAAAATTAGCACATTTTGTCTTAATGTGGCCCAGTGCACATTTCCTACACACAGATGCTGTTTACACTTGCTATTAACATGTGTGGAATGTAGAACATGTGTAAGAATGTGGTCACAGTCCCAGACCACCTCCGATTGTGGTTCAAGCAATTGAATCTCAATGCATCCTTAATGCCTCTTTGGTGTGTTCACACCTGCTATTAGAGCTGTCCACATGTGAACAGATCACCCAAGATGGACGTTAGCAGTGGGTGTGCAGTGAGGCCATAAAGGGTAGACAATGACCGAGTGAAAGAAGAGCGTGACTCGGTGCACACGTGTGTGAAGCTGACTCGGTCGACATTCCTCTGAACGTGAGCATGGCAATAAGAAACCAATTGTTTTCACACTTGTTGACACACGCTGTTTGACACTGCCGTTTTGGATTAAGGCATCGCTGTGTGAGTCAAGCACGTTCTGTGAAGAGACACGGCAGAGCGTCATGGTCGTCGTTGTCTTGGTGTCAGCTCAACAGGATTATATAGAGCTGATAGAATGGGAGGACATGCGCTGATGGCTGAAATCCACCACTTTCACTTAGTTATTCCTGACCTGTTATCTTTGTTTACTTCCTAGCGGAGAAGCACCAATTCTGAAGAAACACTTGAACCTCAACAATTCCTAAGAACTGTTTTCAATAATGTTGTTTTCATTTCATAATGCAATGTTGTTCCCATGAAACCTCTTCATGAAATCACACGTCTTACTGTCATATTTACATTGCTAAAGAGGCTGATACTGGATTGTTGTGGCTGATGTTCGCAAGATTTGAGATTGGGAGGGGAAAAAAAACCCTCCAATTGTATATAATGATAATCTATTGAAATATATTGATATTTTCAGGTATGCATCTTTTCTTTCGCTTTACTCTTTGAACGCACTGAAAACACACTGAAAACCTATGTACACACAAACCTCTTAGGTGTTGTAGAAGCCACTTTCATAATAGCTGCTTTTTATCTGTGTGACAATAAGCCTGTGAGGGAGTGGCTGTTGCAGAGGAAAAGGGGGATGTTACTTCACCTCTCATCCTTTAACGCAGGCCGAGAAATGTTTGTCCACGTTGAGTTGAACAGAAAGAATAAAAAATATTCTTATTCTGAATATGAAAATTACAAAAGTATAAAGCTGTTTCCCACGCTATTACTTTTCCAACCACCTTCATCTTGCACTGTTAATACTCACCAAAATGTTTACTTTCATTTCGGATGTAAACGGAGAATATAAAATATTTATATTAAATAGTAAACTCTAGAGATGGACTCGGTGATAAAACCATAGAGTGAGCTTGTGAGTGTTCTCATTGTGGTAATTTTACTATAAATCAGATTGAATTAGTAAATCCATCCCTACTAATTCTGCTACAGTACGCAGTCCACATAAATCACAATACATTTTATTAACTTCTCCATCAAAGACAACGAATGGTTTAACTCATTGCTCATTGGATCTGAAATGGAGATATTTGGCTATTGGTTGTGAAATTGTCAAATTATAACTTCCTGATAGTCTGATGCTCAGGGAATTCCAATAATAGTTTTTATTGTTGTTTTATTCATTTATCATTGGCCCAGGGATACACACAACTACTAGATTGTGGAATGGGCGGTTCTTATAAAGAGGATCCACTATTCCATTAGACATTATTTGAAGCCAGGGGGACAACCAACCAGATTAGAGGTTAACAGAACAGGATAACATCTCTCTTGACTTCTTGTGAGGAGTATTGGTTGGATTCAAATTGAACAAGCCATGAAAACATCTGGAAAAGCGGTGTAATTCTTAATTGGAAAACGTATCTGAGCCCTATCATGTGAACATCCCCCTCTGCCATGTGAGCTCACCTTATTCCCCTTATCTCTAGTCTTGTAACTCTGCTACTGCCCAGCATGGTAAACTCAGACCAGTGAATTGGTCCATGTCTGCCTATGTGTGCACTTGGTTGCATGTATTTTCAACACTTCTGATGACAGTATCCCTCTCTCCCTCCCAGCAATTAGTATGTATTTGTTTACACTTTTCGCCCTCCCCTCTCTCTCCTCTACTCTCTCTCTCTGGGCGAATGTCTTACATCAGATCACTTGAAGCATTTATAGCAAAGCTTTTGAAGCTTAGGACTCCCACCGTGGCCAAATATAGTAAACGTGAATCCAGCAGGTGTGTGTGTGTGTGTGTGTGTGTGTGTGTGTGTGTGTGTGTGTGTGTGTGTGTGTGTGTGTGTGTGTGTGTGTGTGTGTGTGTGTGTGTGTGTGTGTGTGTGTGTGTGTGTGTGTGTGTGTGTGTGTGTGTAAGAGGGTGGATGAGTGTGTCTGCATGCATGTGCTCTCCTGAGTAAATGGCTCTGGGGTAAAAACGTGTTTGTTATTGTTCCCAGCACTTCGCCTGTAGACAACACTGCCAATTAAAGGGGAGGTTTTATGTGTTAAGAGCAGGAAGTGTTGCTGTGTGTGGCTGCACGCTATTGGCTGCCTGGCTTCTCCCATGTTCCTTCCCTGGGGACTGAGCAGCCAGGGCTCTTTATTGCCATGGCCAAATGAAAGGTAAACACCGCATACCTTTGATCAGGCTTTGCGTTTAAAACCCTTACTGGAACTGTGTGTGTGTGTGTGTGTGTGTGTGTGCGTGCCTGCGCAGGGAAGCAGCAAGCAAAATTTTGAATGACACAGTGAGGTTTCCATGCGTGTGCATGTTTAGCTTAATGAGAGATAACCTCTTCAGGATGCTACCGCCTCCTCCTCCTCCTCTTGTTGTTGAAGCTTGAGTGAAGTCATCCCTCCATACATGTGTCCTTCCCTCCATCCCCCCATCCAGCCCAGCATGAAAACAAAACAAGGCGTTGTATGAATGAAAGTGGGAGGGGCCCAGTGGCCTAGAAAGGCAGGCAGGCAGATAGAGAGATAGATAGTGGTGCAAGGCAGGGTGAGGCTGTGGTGGAGAGGAGGAACAGAGAGGAGGACAGTGGAGTAGGAGGAGGGGATGAATGAATGAGTGAGCTGACTCGAGCATGTTTGGCATAGCGGCTAGCTTGTGTAGCCCGGCACTAGCGTGAGCAGAATGGGGATTAATGCTGCTGCAGTAGTGGTGTTATGATACGGTTTCTCAGCGGGGAGTACCCCTGCTGAGACTGCTGTGCCTGGATCAGATAGAAATAGGAGAAGGAAAATGGTAACTAGACCACGGTAGAATAAAATAGAAAATAATCATGATTTAGAAACAAGATGGCAGGGAAGCGCACTGATTTATAGACACATTTCTATTAAAATAATTGATAGGGGATGTAAACGATTGTTTTCAACACCCTGTTCTGAATGGATTTGATGTAAAGCTGATTTAGTAGCTCCACCTACATGTGTTTTGGCCTTGCTCCAGTCTTAAGCCTAATTCACCAAAAGCGGCAGCAGTAGGTTCCTCTTCCCTGGCACGCTGGCTCCTTGGCTGCGTCTGCCCCCTGTCTGCCCCAGCAAGGCCAGGGTTAACCCTGGGCGTCTCTCCTCCCCGACATGGAAGAGGCCATTGAATGGCTGCCTCCCCCAGCCAGCTAACACATTGGCTGAAGCCGAGGGTGGATCTAGGGCTGGCGCGGCACTCCGGCATGGATCCCGGGCCTGGAGCTGGATTTGGCGAGCGGTCTCTGCGCTGTTATGTGATGCCGTTGGTCACAGCATGTACACACACAGCAGACAGACGAGAGGGGGAGGGCTGGAGCAAAGCTATGCATTTTTTCTGTGTGGGTCAGAGACTGTGCAGTGGTGGGTTTACCAACTCGCAGTAAAGAAAACGCAGCAGAGCGACCTCTGTATGAACTACCGCAGAAGGTCGAGATGATGTTTTTTTCTACATTAGTCACTTCCCTCTGCAATTTTGACCCCTGTCCCTTTTGTTGTTGTTCTTTCCTTTTAACCTCATTATCCCAACTATGTCCCCCCCTACCCCACCCTGCCACAGCCCCGTCTGTCCTCCGCCTCAGGCAGCACAATGGGCAGCCCTCCTGTGCAGGAGGTGTGTGTGTTTTTTTTGGGGGGGGGTTAGCTGAATCCTTGGCAGTGAGTGCCCATGTGATATCCTCATAGAGGTGGCATCCCATGAAAGCTGGCATACAATGCCCCATTGCACTTTAAAGCTAATTGATAGTGTGATACACTCGTTAACAGTATTTTATAGTTACTACTCAGTCATTAGGGATGAGTTACCATGATTGATCGTCCTGATGTTGACTATTTTATATTTGGCATAACTAAAATATCAGAGTGGGGAAAAAAGTGGATAAATATTCTTTTTTTCAATTTCATGAATACTGTACATTTTTACCAAGGTTCCCAAAGCGTGGTCTAAATAGTCTTGGAAATGTTTATAGCTTGTTATTTGACCTAGATCTGCTTCTTGGCCTAACTGTCTTCAGCTCAGTTGGCACGTGATATTAAAGTTGACAGTATAGTGAGAGACACAGTGACAGAGGCAGTGATTAACACACGGGGCTATGCACTGGAAACCCAGTCGGGGGTCAGATTTGACCTGCATGTGTTGTTTGTTTCTCCAGGGATTTCTAAAGTAAATGGAAGGATGAGATTAGAACAACTCATAGATGTGCTATCACTGCTAGTCAAGAAAGAAACATATGTTGTTGGGTGTTTTTATTTTTTTTGTTACCTTTCAGTGCATGGAGTAAAATGCAGCCTTGATAAACACTTCTTGACCATTGATTTGCAATAGATCCCTATCGGTTTGCAACCAGTCAGTACACAGTTGGTGAAAAGGTCGAGCCTAGTATAAGGTGAGATGTAATGAGTGTCTACTGGCCCACCGACAAGGCAATAACAGCTAGTTTATTAGATCATTACAGGATACAGGTCAAACCTGATGGCTAATCCAATCACAATGACACACAGCCTCTAAGACCAAATGTTGTTTCCCAATAGGTCAAATGAAACTTGACATGAGCCAATGACATATAATCTTCATCCCATTAGCAATTAAGGTTGTTTCCATGGTGCTGTGGACAACCACTGTTGGCAGTAAATTGTAGTCCCTCACTCTCTCCTGGTTTCTAAGTGGACAATCAGTGGTTGTCCAATCACATATTTTCATGCAAAAGACAGCTAAGGTTCATCTTATTGTGTTCTTGAATGCTAATTGCTGTTTCTCTGATCATTTGCTTTTGTTTAAATGAAATTTATGTTTAGCCAACCTCTCGGGTCAGCAACGATATTTCAATATAACAATACCACAGAATACAGAGGTGAGCTCATACGATTGTAAAGGCCCTTTTACACTGGACAAAAACCCACTAACACCCACTAACATCTGACTTTTGTCTTCAGTCGGAAAGAGTACAATCAGCATTTACTCCTGGGTTAAATGACTCTGTAGTCACAGGTATTTACTGGCTACTGTCGATGAACATTGAAGCAAACATGGCACCCGGGTGGACATTCTAGTTTCTTTAATTTTCTCACCTGCATTTCTATGAATGAGATGTCTGGAAACATGGCTCATCTACTGGCAATGTAAACAAACTTTTAACAAACTTGCATGTATCAGTAGCATCAGTAGCATGTTATATTTTGGTATAAGAGCTGTGTAAGTTATATTTACATTGACATACAATGATAATCCTTTTAGCTATATATGTTCCTGTTTTTTTTTTATCCACATAAGCTTTGCCAAGTGTTGTGGTTGGGTTAATTGATAGGAAATAAAGTTGTTGAACTAAATAGTTATTTAGCAATCGTAGATCACAATGTGCTTTTGTTTTTTGACATTGGTTTGTCCTTTGTGTGAAGGTCATATTGTTGAAGTATATTTTATTTTCTCTTTGAGCAACCACCACAGAAACACATCAAAAAGGCAACAGTCTTCACAGAAGACCTTGCAGAAAACACATGTTTATAGTTCATGCTGCCATGTTCACGCATACAGATCTTTCAATTCTTTCAGGTCATAGAAAACATTGAACACTATCTTTGAGAAAACATCAAGGTGATACAAGTGGACGCCGATAAAGGGAAAAAAAATACTCCTTTTCAGGGATGCTCACTAGTGTGTAACATGATATTAACCATTTCTTTCTTTTTTTCCATTCACAGTGTGCTTGGACAACTGTAAGCATGGCGGGTGTAGCCTCCAGGGCCAATGCTGTGATGACCAGTGCTTGGGCGGCTGCTCGGAGCCAGGAAACGCTAGTAGCTGTGTGGCCTGCAGGAACCTTCAGCATGGGAACACCTGTCTAGAGAAGTGTCCTCCTGGGTACTATGTCTTTAGAGGCTGGCGCTGTGTCAGTTTCTCCTTCTGTCAGGTTGGTAAACCTAACACAAATCATTTTAAGCACACATGTTGGAAAAAGTAAACTTGTACACATAAACTACATGTTTTATATATGTTACATTTATTTATCGATTCAGGAACTCCACAACCAATGTAAGCAGTCCAAGAAGTTGAACCAGGACCAGGATCGGGAGTCGGGCTGCTATGAATATGTCATTCACAATGGGGCCTGTATCCAAGAGTGTCCTTCTGGGTACACCACTATGAACTCCACTACGTACGTCTGACTCACACTGACACGCTCACACACTCGCTGGCACGCCACCATCGTCATTGCAGTGTTGATTGATGGAGGCTGTCATTATGTGATTGACAATGTAATGGTTAAAACACGCAGGATGCGCCTGGAAGCACCACAAATTCACTTTAGCACCATGTTAACTGATCTTACCTTTCACACTGGACCAGACAGGATGTCAAGCACTAGTGTGTATGTTACTCTCAAATTAACATACACACACAAGTAGGCAGAGGTGGGAGTGGTGTAAGTATGGGAGGTGGTTGGTGGGGGTCAGGTGCTCACCAAACATAGATAAAATACAGAGACCAAACAGCAGAGAATCACTTGTTGAATGGCACATAGATAACAGGAAAAAGCTGCTGCTAGTGTGAATGTCCAGGTACCTTCTCTCACAGGAAATGAAGCAGTGCTCCGTGCCGCTTTTCCCTCCTGTGTGAACACAGCGTAACTGTCGCCCATGACAAGTCATCCTTCTGTGACCTAAGCAGAACAAGTGGATTGTTGTCACTTAACACACTCAATAACATTTGCACACATGAGATGATGGCATTTGGAAGTTGATCAAACAAAGAGGCAGAAGTGCTTTTTCCACTATGGAAAGTCGGCTCAGCGGATAAGAAGCTGGGCTGCCCAGGAGGAAAAGATGTAGATATGTAGTAGAGAAGCAAAGAAAAGGGCAAAACATCACCTGCTCCTTTGTTTGCCTCTTTGTCGACTGTAAGCAGTGTGTTTCAGCTGTTAAAACATGCAGGTTCATGATTAATTTACCAGTGACAGTGCAGGTAGCAAATGGTCCTGTGCACACCGGGTATTAACATGCATCCTCGGTTGTCACAAGTGGACAACTCTAGGTGTGAAAACACCACAGACACAATGTTAATGAGTATGGTTACATTTTTTTTTAAATGTGTGCGTATACACCTTAGTCAGATTGAAATCGGACAGAGTTGGACTTCTCCTAATCAAATTAACACACCCAGATAATGCATGAGCATGCTCCACAACAGTAGAGATGAGACAACGTGGAGAAAAAAGGCCGCCAGAACTGGGCAAGTAATGAGAAAAATATTGTTAGTGCCTATTCACTGTATTTTCACACAGTGCAACCAGCTAGTCTGATTAATTAGAGAGAGACAGACACAAAAGAAAACCTGTGTCCTATTCTAAGCACAGCGGCACCGGCTCAGACTGGCGCGTCTGGTCGGGAACTGTAGTTAAGAATTTATTAAGCTTATTAAGTTGTTTATATTTAAGTTTTTTACAAGATGACATAAAAGTCAACAGATAAAAACATTTATATCTATGGCTGTATTATCCTGACGAAACAACAGGTGATGCCACATGGAACGGCAGATACTGTCGGACGATTTTCTCTTGTGCATGTAAACTGAGACAAAGACAGAAGTCCAACTAGAAGCAAAATGGAATTTTAAACATAGTTTGATTAAGCTCTGCATGTAAACGTACACATTGATATTTGAACACTCAGACTAGATTTTGTGTTGCTGAGAACAGAAATCTACCAGTGTGAAGCAACACTTGTTTTCATGCTTAATTGTTGATGATTTTGGAGCCAGCATACAGGGTGCACTGGGGTGACATAAATGTTGCTGGGTCTCAGCCAATAGCCAATTACTTTTCTTTGGAAAGAATTATTCTGTAGGACTCTGAGCACAGATTTTGGGACCTGTTTGCCTAAATTGTGTTTCCATTACATGGAATCAACTTGACTTGACTTGACTCTGTTTTCTATTACAGATGGATGTAGAGTGGGGTTTGCAGCGATGGCTATCGCTTATTGGTCAAACATACAAAGCACAGCTGCTTCAACTTGTGTATAGTTTCATTTGTGAAAACAAGGATGCACTGGTATTGATTTAGGGGAGGACAATCCCTTCCTTTATAGCAATAAAAGTAAACATTTTTTAAAGAAAAATTAATGTAAGAAAAGAGAGGTTTATTTCCCCCCTCTGCAATTCACCTTTACATTCATATCTATGTTGTTTTATCCTCATGTGTTAAAGCTGAGGACATGGGGCCGTAAGTGACATTGAACATGGAAGTAGAGAGAAATCAGTGAATGGGTGAAATCAATGACCAGTCAGTGGTCTGCAGTGTTTTCCAATCACCTTTCAGTTGTGTTTTACACTGTAGTAGCAGTATAGCCTTTGTGGTTAATGGCTTCAAAGAAGGTGTCACACAGGTGAAACCTTAAAAGTTCCTGTTTCCGGTAAGAAACATTAGTTTCATTTTATTGTACATGGTCCAGGATAAAAGTGTCAGCTAAGTGCATTGAATTTAAAAGCAACTTCAGAAAGCTGTGTGGACCTCACCTGGTCCTGTTTAGCTCAGGGCTTTGTCTGCATGTGCAACATGCAAGGGCATGACCTTATTTAGCATTCTACTTGTACTGGAGAAGGGGGGGTTAGAGGAACATCACTGGCTTCCTCATTTAGTGTCAGTTGCTGTTGCTAAATGAGGAGGACATGTATTCGTTTTGAGGCCAAGTATGTGTTTTGAAACCCCTGTTTGCATGCTTTCAAAATACATGTATAGGTTTGTGCAATAGGGATGAGGTATTTGGGGATAAAATACTCTTTTTGTATGTTTGTAGCCAGGCAAATGAAGACATGTCTACCTCAGGTGCTGTTGTATATCCAGGCTAACCGAGAATGAGTCTTTGGATAGAGGTTTAGAGACATTAAGGTGTGTGGGTAAAAAAGACAGATGAGGAATGAATGAAAAGAAGGATAAAGAGGCATATTTCTGTTCCTTCTAATAAAAGAAATTAGTTTGATAGTTTATTTTAAGCTACAGGTGGTGGAATTTTTGATG
The DNA here is from genome assembly GCA_036785175.1 of Eupleurogrammus muticus. Lineage (NCBI taxonomy): Eukaryota > Metazoa > Chordata > Actinopteri > Scombriformes > Trichiuridae > Eupleurogrammus > Eupleurogrammus muticus. Next base: position 13,506,700 of record JAYKQN010000006.1, read on the forward strand.
TTTCAGGTTTGTCTCTGCACATGGATATGCATTTGTATGCCTGTATAGGTATATATAATATTTCAAAAGTTAATTTGGTAAAAATGGTAATTTATGATTTTTTTTTTTAACACACACACACACACACACACACACAAGTTTTAGGTAAAAATTTTCACGTACAGAGTTTTATTACACCCAGCGGGAATGGTAAGGACATTTTAACTCAGCATGACTTTCTCCAAATGCATCGTGTGTCTGTGTAGGAGAAAGAAAGATTGACTTTCCCTTGCATGCCACCAGCCTGTGGGAATTATCAGGTACTTAGACAGAGAAGAACATTGCTTTAAGTCTCAGTCATATACCCCTGAAGCATAGAATTGGCAGAGTGGGTGAATATTCAGTTGCAATATCAGGGTCTTTGTGTATGTTTTGCTACTATGTTTGGTTAAAGCAGGAACAAGTGACACCCAATGTACTACTAATAAACTAAAAGTGTTTGTGGCTTTAACTAATATTATGCAAATTTGAGTTACTGTAGAATGGATAGTTAATATGTAAACTTATCACTCATAAAACACTTTTTTTTAATATTACAAACACAACAATATTCATTTTATCTCGTAATCCTCTGCAGCTGAGAAATCACAGTGGGGTGATAGTTTATGGTGCTTTAGAACAATCATGATGAAGCATATTTTTAGATATGTGTTATGTACGCGGACTGTCCCCTTTTTGCTTGTCTCTCCAGGCAGGTAGCTTTGCTCCCAACATTTTACCTTCATGAATAACATCCACTGTATGAAGAATAAAGCTCATCTTTTCTGGATGCTATGACGGCACAGTAGTACAGCAGCGTGTGTGTGTGTGTGTCTACGTGCACTTGGTCTGGTTCTGCCAGGCACGGGCCCGAAACCAAACCCAAGCGTCAGCTGCGGCTGCTGTTCTAGATGATTCTAGCAGACCCTGGAGCCCGAGTCACAGGGTTCAGCCGGACAGATAAACACTGTCCCTTTAAGAGCTGCCGTTGGACCCAGCCTGTCTGCCTGTGTGTCTGTGTTTTTCAGTACAACAGCCCAAAACATTCTCTCTTTCTACACTGCAACTAGAGCGTTACTTTTGAGAAGCTGAATTTACAATTTTTCCATGTGGGAGAAAGAGAGAGACAAAATATCTTTTGAGTTTTGCTGCTCACCGATGTTTGAGGGAGATCATTACACTGCCTTTCCACTCATTTAGAAGTCGTAGAGGAGAAACATTGATTTGGCCCCTGATTGATGTAAATTATGAAAACTTGATAAGATGGAAACTAGGAGAAGCCAGGTGTGTAATGGGTCATTTGGCTCTGTGAGGGTTGATACGAAACGCCATACAAGAACCGAAACAGCACCCCCGGGACTCAGTGTTGCATGTCTATGGCGAATGGCTTTCATAGCAGGGGTGTGTTGTTCGGGGGGAAAGTAGGGGAGTGATTTGGTTAAGATCGTGCATGTGTGTGTGTGTGTGTGTGTGTGTGTGCTTCCTGGAGAGGGGGATTATAATAAGAGTTGTATAAACATGGAATTAAAACAGTGAGCTTACAAATGGCAGTTCATGCAGAGCTTGCATGGTCCCTGCAGTGAACAACAGCATCCTTTGTTAGCTGTTCCCAGGGCAAAGGGGCTGCCTTAAAAAGGTTCCGTTTGATGTCATTGTCTCCTCAACTTTTGAGTTTTCAAACCCTGGTTGGACTTCAGATTCCACTCCAATGACCCAGTGTCATATACCTTACTTAATATATATATTGAGCTAAGAACACAACATTTCACTCAACTTTCTTATTTTTGTTGCCTGTCCACCTCACATCAGAGCAGCTTTCTAAAAAGATGCCGGAATGATATCAAGTCATTTGTGTTCACAGCAAGGTTTTATGGTTTTGGTGTTAACCAACCGAAATGCAGCTTTTTAGTTTATGCCTATGGCAGACCTTTGTGGTAATGGATGTCAATGCTGGAAGTGGATTTAAAGAGAGGGATTATGTTCTTTTGAGAGGGCTTAAAAAAAAGTGCTCATTTGTGAATGAAGAGATGGGTGCCTCTTCTCTGTGTGGCGTGTACCCGTCTGCTCACTAGACAAGGCCTGCCTTTTGTGAATGAATTTCCTGAAAGGCAACTATCAAGGCCTCATTGCTCAGTGTACGTGTGTGTATGTGATTACGTGCATAAGCACATGTTTGCAGTGAGAGCACACCACTCATGGAGCTCAGAGAGAGAGAGAGAAACAGAGGAATGTCTGTTGGGAGCTGCAGCTGGTGTTGCAGTCATGTTTTTGTTGTCTGATTGTGCTGTGTGTGTGTGTGCGCGCGCGGTATGTGCAACAGAATTAATTGAAGCAAATGCTAAAAATGCTCTCTCCTCTATCCCCCGGTGCCAATAAAAATGAAGGAGGATCGGATGTGAATGAGATATGGTATAATCTAATTCAACTCCTCTGAAAACCTATGGATTCATAATAGGACTTATCAAATTAATTGAGAGAACAGATTCACCTCTGAATACAACAGCTCGTTCATTGAATTGCAAGGTTCCGCGTGTCTCTCCTTTTGCGTTGATTGGTTTTGCTAAAACTCGAATTCACTACTGCTAATATTGAAGCATTTTTTCTTTTGCTGTATAACGATTAGAACATCTTTATTTCTTCTTCCATATTTAAGAAATCATTCATTGCTGCTTTAGCCTCTTTTAAGGTTCTTCAATACTGAGTTTTTCCCCAGAAGTGTTATGTACTTCCTTCATTTTCCTTTTGATTGATTTTTCTTGTATTTTCTTTTTTTTGTTTTCCTTATAAATGCATAGGCTATTATTTCCCCTCTTTGAACAACTTTTATGCTTCTTATAGTATTACTGGATTTATATCTTCTGTATCATTATACATTAGATTGCCTTGCAATATTCTTTTAGTTTAATTTTACTCTCTAAAAGAGAGTTAATAAATCTCCAAATACCAGCACTTTTTTCTTACTACTCTTTAATGCCACTTGTAAAGGAAACGTGTGTTTTCTAACCTTATTTATCACATTTCAGTATATAAAACACAGCAAAGAAAAGATAAAAAGCACAAACTGAGATATGAGGCCAGATAACTTCCTGTATGAGTGGATATGATGAGCTATGAATAGATACCAGTCAGTATAACAAATGTATGTCAGTTAATTCCTCTGAACAGATTCAGCCTTGTTGTACAGAAATGCCATGTCATCCCCTGACCCAGCCCACGCCATGCCAGTACGTCACCCAGCATTCCTGCCTCATACCATACGATCCTGCTCCATTCCGTTTCTGATATCAATGCGCAGAAATATTTCTGGTATTTTTCTCCTTTCGAGAACCAGCTTGTTTACTTCAATATTTCTCTGCCACATTTCCATGACGTGTCGGATCATCAGTGTCTCTGGCACTAATATCATGACACTAATATTATTACAAATGACGTGACATAGCTAATCTCTCATGAACTCAGTAGCCTCAGTTCATTTTTTTTTTTTTTTTTTTTTGCAGCTGTGACTGACACATTTAAGTGTCTGAGCAAAATGCCTTCACCTCATGCATTATGGTGTTGATGTGGATGCATCTGTTTCTGTCCGTGCAGGTTGACCTGTTCGCCATGTGCAGGCCTGTGTCCTAAACTCTGTGTGGGGAATAAGACGATTGACTCGGTAACTTCAGCTCAGGCTTTGAGAGGCTGCACTGTTCTCCAGGGCAACATGATCATCAAGATTCGCGGAGGGAGTGAGTACTACTACACCTCACCACCCGCTGAGGCTCAGCTTCACTCACTATCTGCGTCTCCTCCCTGACTCAGACTTCTCCATCTGTTGTGTTTCTCTTCATCAAAACCAACAATATACATTCGCTTTTTGTTTCATATTTCTGCATATGCTTTCTGTCTATCTGTCTCCACTCACGACCCAGTGGTTGAACAATTGTCTACTTGCAGATAACATAGCAGCTGAGTTGGAGGCTAGTCTGGGCCAAATTGAGGAGATCACGGGCTACCTGACCATCCGCAGAGCTTACGCCCTGGTCTCTCTTTCCTTCCTCCGCAAACTGCGCATCATCAGAGGGGAGCATCTTGAGGGAGAGTAAGTCCTCGCCTAGCCTCTCCAAGCATATTCATTTAATTTAAAAGTCCATCTTTCATAGTGTTTAATTTACTGTATCCGTCTCCCATCTAGTAACTACGCCTTCTACGCGTTGGACAACCAGAACCTGCGTGAGCTGTGGGATTGGTCCAAACACAACCTGACAATCCAGCGCGGTCGTACCTTCTTTCACTACAACTCCAAACTTTGCATGTCTGAAATCAGAAAGATGGAGGAGTTAACAGGAACCAAAGAGCGCAACCAAAAGAATGACATCGCTGTACGCACCAACGGGGACCAAGCCTCCTGTAAGAAAACCAGTCAGACTAGAGATTACTATTTGATGTGTATAGGCTTGGTGATAACACAGCTGCTGCAATACAGCTATTATTTACTTATTTTTTCATTCTAGCTAAAAAGATTTCTGTGTAGATTTGCTTTTACTAAGTTACTCTTCAGGCTGAGACTATATGGGTTAAAAGTTAATATTGTGACAAGCTGCTAATGCACAGAACTGTCAGTAAATTACCTGAGAAATAAAAGCACCCTGGTGCTTAAAGAATGTATCCAGTTGCACCGCAGCTGCAAAGTTGTGCGGTTAGTTGACAGCTTATTTGAGCTTCTGTTATTGTTAAAGCTGTAGGTGAAAAGACAATTTTCCCGGCAGTACTTCCTGCAGGGAAAAACATATACAAAACATCAAAAGGAATATATGCAATATCTAAAGCCTATATAAAAATGTTGTAAAAAAGTTTAGACATGTATATTAATGATTTTACGCAGGCCTTCTTAAGGGTATATACACATTTTGTCCGAAATTTTTGATGGTAGACTTAATATCACAGACGATCAACATTAAAGGACTTCTGTCAGAAAAGGACAAAAAAAATAAACCAACATTGCTATGCGATGATGTTTGTGCTTATTTCTCTGGCTTAAACTATTACTCATACCCAAAGGTGGAAGCAGTGTGTCTTTTACAAAGACATGTGCTGAGCATTGTCTATTTCATTGTTTTGTCCCTTAGGTGAGACCAAGATACTGAAATTCACGTCGAAGAAGACCACATCAAAAATGATCATTGTGAAGTGGGAGCCCTTTTGGCCGTTAGACTTCAGAGACTTGCTGGGATTCATGCTTCTCTACAAAGAGGCGTAAGTATCCAAGAAGAGTCATCATAAAACTCACCATAGTTGAATATGATTTTAGCTAAATGACGTTCTGGGTGACAAATTGGGCCCCAGTGATACTTCTGTCCTCCTTTTATAGTTCATGTCTTTCTTTCCCTCTGATCCAGGCCTTTCAAGAACGTGACAGAGTTCGATGGGCAGGACGCATGTGGCTCTAACAGCTGGGTGATTGCTGATGTGGACCCGCCTGCCCGTGTCACAGACAACAAGGAGCAGAGCGAGCCTAAGCACATTATCTTTCCATTGAAGCCTTGGACACAGTACGCCATCATGGTTAAAACTCAGCTGTCTGCATCTGATGAGCATGAGGTTCAAGGAGCCAAGAGCGAGATTATCTACCTCCGCACTAACGCCTCCAGTGAGTTACAGTGCTGAAAATAAATAAATAAAACATCTGAAAGCTGTTCAATTTTGTTGTAGGCTTCTGCAGCACAGCATGAATTGATGTTATGATTGTGTTTAATGTTTGGGAAACGGTGTTTATGAAAATACACTTTACACAGTTGAGAGCATCTTTATTATAAGGTCATATAATATTAATGCAATCCTGGCTATTGTGTCTCCCTCAGAGCCCTCTGTGCCTCTGGACCCCATTTCCTCCTCCAACTCCTCCTCTCAGATCATCCTGAAGTGGAAGCCTCCCACCAACCCTAACGGCAACATCACCCATTACCGGGTCATCTGTCATAAGCAGCCGGAGGACAGCGACCTCTACAAGTTCGACTACTGTCTACAAGGTGAGATTCCAGATGTCTGTTCGTAAACCGATCAGCGAAGCTCTCGTTTGTTCGTCTCAGCTTCTCACGCTCCTGAATTCCCCTGTCCCACGCAGGAATGAAGCTGCCCTCTCGCACCCCGACCCACCTGGCCACCGAGGATGAGCAGAAGTGGAACCACACGGACGAGCCCACCTTGGGCGGCAAGTGCTGCGCCTGCCCCAAGACTGACATCCAGCTCAAGAAGGAGCAGGAGGAGATCGAGTACCGCAAGACCTTCGAGAACTACCTCCATAATGAAGTCTTTGTGAGCAGGTATGTGTTCAGAGTGCAGATATGACATATCTGTACACTCTTTTCAGGGTAGTGGATGGTGGATATGCTGATTGTCCCCAAAATGTGTTGAAGACTACATATTTCTCCTCTTTCATTTTACAACTTAAGGTGATGAATTTTTAAATTAGAATTGAAAAGACCTGATAGGCCAAATGTATGAACATTCTTATTAACATACTTAGTTGAATAATTTAAACAAGCAACTTAAAGATTTTTGGGTTTTTTTTGTCGCACCGTGAGGAGCTCTTTGCTTTTTTACTTGCTGTTTGTGGCGGTGCAGCAGCAGCACTGGAGCCCCTTTATCCAGCCAGACAAGATCACTCCCTTTGTCTCGGCCACCATTATGTGTGTCTCTGCCAACTCTTTCTCGTGTGTGTTTACGTAGACCCTTGTTTTTGTACTGGGCACTACTGTGGGGGGCTTAGGGGAGGTGCTGATTGTCTGGGCCCTGGTGCCCCTACCCTCTTCTCTGACACACACACACACAGTCTCTCCCTCCGCTCCCCTAGGGGAGTGATTACTGTGCCCATTATCATTCATGCCCGTCAGGGGTGCAGTCATGCAGACTGCCATTTGGACACGCACAAACACTCAAACTCACACACACCTCAGCTGGGTTTTGAACCCATGCTGTTGTATTGGCCAAGGTCAGCTCCATACACTGAAGTGCACAAAGAACTCTTTTTTTTTTTCCATCATGCAAAGAGATGCAGGAAGCTTCCTTTTTTTTCCTCACCTGAGAGGTATCAATTCAACTTTAACTCAGTCTTCCACTTTCCTGCTGCTCGTGGTAAAGAAAGCTGCTCAAGGATACTCAACAGTACGAATTTTTAAAAGGAGGGATGAGATTTTCTTTTTAATAGACCCTGATTTTGCGATCTTACATAGAGATGCCCTCCAGGTCTTCTGTGTCTGAATTTATTTAAGTCTATAGCCTAATTACCACTGTCTAGTGAAATGTTCAGTAGCACCACCTAGTGGTCAGGATTGGTAGCTCTTCTAGCACAGCAGTAGGGGGTATTGGTGGATAAATGTCATGCAGTCAGACTTGTTATACGCTGTAAAGGTTACTGTGAGCAGAGGTCCTCATTGGACCTACTCTACACTAATGCTCTGTCTCCTGTCTGCATGAGTCAAGATCTCTTAAAACTATTTCCGTGTTTGCGTTAATAATTCCTCCTGACTCATCTTCATAATTCATTTTAGAGAATTGTGTTAGGAGTCTCTGTGAAATAAAAGTTACTCATCATGAGAAGTTTTCCTGTTTTTCTAACAGCTTTGTGTTTTTCTGTACAGACCATCTCGTCGGCGACGCTCAGTTGGAGTTGCCAACGCCACCCAGTCCCCTTTCTTCCTCACCACAGCACCCAACCTGCCATATGGCTCCACCACAGCCACGACTGCCAACAATAATGGAGAGGGATCTAAGGTCTCCGCAATTTATTTTTGTATACTTTCCATATTGTTTGTCTGTCGGATCACTCATAATCCTTTGTTTTAGATTAATCAGAACACAGTCAATCTAAACTTATTCCTAGATCTGTGACTTTCTTTCAACTTAAGTGTTATCCATTATATTTAATGTTATTAAATATGTACATAACACATTTTAGATTTTGCCTGAAATTTTATTATTACCAGAGAAATGAAAGACAAGAGCATTCAGTTTAGCCCCAGGCTGGCACAGGAAGATGTCATACTCAACAACATTGTGTAGATTGGCCATGTGTATAGTAAACTACCTTCTACTTCTACGTATTTTGTTGTGACGAGTCAATTATTTTTAATGTGATATGTTTTGAGAGTATCTATGAAGCCAGAAACTTTTTGACTGATTAGATCTCTTTTTTTTGTGTGCTCAGGTGGAGCTAAAGGTGTTTTTAAAAGAGTCGACGGTCATCTCCAACTTGCACCACTTCACTAGTTATAAGATAGAGATCATGGCCTGCAACCATCCGTCACGCTGCAGCATGGCTACTTACGTCAGTGCCCGAACGATGCCGGAGGGTAAGACCTTATACGAATCTGACAATTACTGTATGTACAAACCCACACACTCAGAATTACCTGTCCAGCTAGCATTATCATGGACCAGAAGTGCTCAGATTAAACTCAATTGGATTACCCAAACCAAAAACTCTTCACACTGAATACACTCTGGAAGTGTGTGGCGTCCTTTGTACTGTACACATGTCATAGGATGTTATGTGAATTGTTTATCTCGTACCTACAGAGAAAGCAGACGACATCCCAGGCCCCGTGACCCATGAGGTAATGGCTGGAGAGCCATCATCTGTGTTCATTAAATGGAACGCACCTCGCTCCCCTAATGGCCTCATCATCCTCTATGAGGTGTTCTACAGGAAGGTTGGAGACACTGAGGTCAGTAAAAACCAAAAAACTTTTTAGAGAGAGAATACGGGGGGAGAAAGGAGGAGGAAAACCCGATCAGATTCCCTTTTTATTGTTTTAAATAAAGTCGACAGAGGTGAGGTAGGGAAAGAACCGGTATAAATAATTTTTGATATACTCAGTGGGAAGTAGAAACGCAGGGCGGGCAGGGTGCACAAGAAAACACGGATGAAGGTGAGAAGTAATGCGGAGAGAACAAGGAGTGATCTGGGTAGACTCTGGGGAAAGGAAGCCGGCAGGAAAGGATTAGCTTTGTACACTCAAATGTTGTCTGTTCTTATATGGTGAGAGGAACAAAGGAAATATTTGTTTACAAACTCCCAATGCTGCCACTGTGTGTATTGATGTTTTTTGCCGTGTGTGTGTGTGGTGTGTGTGTGTTTGCATATAATTATTTCTGCGCAACTGTGTGCATAAGTGTTTGTCTATGACAGTGTGTGAGTTTGTGTGGTGGTGGTGGTGTTGTTGTTGACTTGCAGTAAATGTGTGAATTAATCTCTCATTGCTATTCATTGCTGCACTGCCTGACCCTAGGAGCCAGTAGCAGCTCTGTTACCATAGTGACAGAGGCAGGAAGGGAGACTAGAATGCAGTGGCAGGGATGGACTGGCATCTCAGATGACATCTCCAGTACACTGCACTGAGAAAACACCACTTTATTAACTCACACTGCAGCCAGACAAGACGTTCAATTTTATTATTTGATTTATTGCGCAGCAGTGGCTTATAGCAACACACAACACATATATTAAATAATGCAAAATCAAAAATGTCTTAACTTCTATCTGACTGGCATTAAAATTGCCTTGCATATCAAAAGTTTTGATCATTGGTTTTAAATCATCTGTCGCTGCCACCTACAATATTAATATAAACTCCAAAGTGCACTGATGGAAGTCTCACAATCTTTGTTAGTTTTATTAGATATCAAAGGGAAACCTCTCGACACTGGGCCAGAGACCTTATTTTATAGTGTTTGCATTATTTACTGATGTAAATGTATTTTAAATTGTATTGTACATTGTTGCAATCTTTTTTAACAATGAGATGACTTTTGGCTCTTAAAACCACATATATAACCCAGGTAAAATGTAAATAAGTGACCTCTAAATGTTGGTTTCACTTGAATGGAATAGAAATTGCACCCATTCATCCTTAGTGTGGATCATTGCTCATTTTACTAGACAAAGTTAGTCTAATATGTATCCTTTAATGTGCGATTTCAAATAAACTGTGGGTGTTTTATTAAAAGCGAAGAATCTTTTTAAAACTTTAAGCGTCTTTTTAACATGTATTACACATTTTTTTATTGGAACTATCTTTTTACAAAGGAAATCCCTTTGATTTAAATAAAGGAATAAAAGCAGAGCAAAGACTGTGAGAAAGAGCCTACTTAACTCAAAATGTCATATTTGTTGTTCACTCAACACCTCTGCGGCCTAACAACAGTGATGCAGACGTCCTTCCTTCCTTCTTTTTCTAATAAAACCACTTGTAATTACTTCTCATAAGTCCAGTTGCTTAAGTGTTTTCCTCTCCCCCCCTCAGGTTCACAAAGCTTGTGTGTCTCGACCGGCCTACCTCAAATCAGGTGGCACGAAGCTTTCACTTGTTCAGCCTGGGAACTACAGCGTGAGGATCCGCGCTACCTCCTTGGCAGGAAATGGCTCTTTCACAGAAACCACTTACTTCTTCATGCCCAACAGTAAGGCTGGAGGCTATATCTCCGACTTAGCTGAGCGTACATGTGCAACCGCCATACATTATTCACATGCATCTGGAAATTCATTACCTGCTTCAATGCTGTTGCTATTGACTTAAGGTGAAATCTAACACTGTAAAACTGAATCTTTGACATAAGAAAGTGAACAATATGCTGAATTTTAGTGGAATTTATTTATTCAAATTCTGATGTGATAGATATATATGGCAGGTTTTTAATAATTATTTTTATATACATATTATATTTTGTCTTGCATAGTCCTTCAAGTCACCTGACCCATGACTTGTGTGTTCATTGCAGAGGATCCAGGTTTAATTGGTGTCGTCATTGGTCCTGTCATCTGCTTCATCCTGCTGCTGTTCGTGGGAGGTGGAGTCTTTGTTCTCTTCAAGAAGAAGTAAGATCCTCAATCCAAATGATACACTCTACCGGATGCACAATTTCTACAGATAACACCATGTGACATCAATAGAGGAATGGTGCTTATTTTGTTTAGCTTATAGGAGTAAGCCTTTCGTGTTAAGTCACTAAATTTGAATTTTTTTGTATGATTTGATGTCACAGGACAAAAAACATGACAGATTCTGCTGGGACATACTGCAGTAGGTGTGTATGTTAATACGGTTTTGCTTTGTGTGGTTATTTTACAGACAAACTGAAGGCCCAACAGGACCTCTTATCGCCTCTTCAAACCCTGAGTACCTCAGCGCCAACGATGGTAAGGATATCATAACTAAATTGCTAGGAATCTTAATTGCAACACATTCTGATATGAGCCAGTGTGAAATTAAACATCATTTTAAAAGCTTGTAAATAAATTGCTCAATCCAAATTGTTTCGTTTTGTGAAGTCTATGTTCCCGATGAATGGGAGGTGCCCCGGGAGAAGATCCAAGTGCTCAGAGAGCTGGGTCAGGGCTCCTTCGGCATGGTGTACGAAGGAATCGCCAAGGATATCGTGAAAGGAGACCCCGATACGCGCGTAGCAGTCAAGACAGTCAATGAATCGGCCAGCCTGCGAGAGAGGATCGAGTTCCTCAACGAAGCCTCCGTGATGAAGGCTTTCAGCTGTCACCATGTGGTACGGCACCGAATAACACTCTCCCCTTACAGCTTCATTACTAAGAGGAAAACTGAAGCAGCCGTCCCAACACTCGTGAATTACAGTGCATCACTGCGTTCAGTCACTTCAGAAACCAGCATGCACATGTATGACTCACAGAATCGTGACTTGCTTGTGTTGATGCTGCCATATTGACACACACATTGACTCCCCAAACAAAGATTCACACTTGCTAAGCAATCGTGCCTAACAGGACTCCTTTATTAAACAATGTATTAAATACCAATTAAACTGCCATATGTTGTGCTGTCAGCTGTATAAAAAAATAACTTTTGCCATCAGTTACTAGATTTGAATGAGCTGTCTGAATGGTATCACAGACTTATACAAATTGAGAATGCAGTCAGTCAGTGTGACATCCTCAGAGGAAACCACACTCAGTTCCAAGATTTTAAACACTTTTTTGTGGAGTTTCTGGTAAAGAAGGAACAGTATATACTACTCTCAGCAGCATTTCCTTGTGTGTAACCATATGGTTTTTATTTTATACAGGTACGTCTCTTAGGTGTTGTGTCTAAAGGTCAGCCTACCCTGGTAGTGATGGAGCTGATGACCCACGGGGACCTGAAGAGCTACTTGCGTAGTCTTAGGCCAGACTCTGAGGTATATGACCCTGAGGATCATTTTCATATACACATATATATATATATATATATATATATATATATATATATACACACACACACACAGACAGACTGTATAACTGTGTTTTTGTGTTTTTGTAGAACAACCCATCAGGCCGCCCTCCGCCTACGCTGAAGGAGATGATCCAGATGGCTGCAGAAATTGCAGACGGCATGGCCTACCTCAACGCCAAAAAGTTTGTCCACAGAGACCTGGCAGCCAGGAACTGCATGGTGGCAGAAGACTACACTGTCAAGATCGGAGGTACCGCAGCTTTGCCTCTGACGTGGTTTTCCTAGTTGTTCATATCATATTCATGAATTGTTCAGTTGGGTTTGTTACAACAGCTGAAAATTTTGCAATATATTCAGATCAGTGCTTGTACATGTTTCTATCTATCCACTCATCACCTCTCAATGTCTCTGCCGTAGACTTTGGTATGACACGGGACATCTATGAGACTGACTACTACCGTAAAGGAGGCAAAGGCCTGCTTCCTGTCAGGTGGATGGCTCCGGAGTCTCTGAAGGACGGAGTCTTCACTGCCCACTCTGACTGCTGGTAGGTCACCAGAAGTTCCCTTTTTGAGGCTGTTTTGAAATCCTGGTTCATTTAATTTTTTTACAATTTCTTGTGTGTGTCTGTGTCTGCAGGTCGTTTGGCGTTGTGCTGTGGGAGATCACTACACTAGCAGAGCAGCCTTACCAGGGTTTATCCAATGAGCAGGTTCTCAAATTTGTCATGGATGGAGGATACCTGGATCGGCCCGACAACTGCCCTGAGAGGATGTGAGTAAATAAAAGCAAAAAATAAAATCATGTGGCAGCTCAAGCTACAAAAATGTAAAGGGCGCAATTGTTAAAAAAAAAAAAAAAAAAAAAGATAGAAGGATGTACCACAATAACATATAGAGTATGTACAATTTAAGAAGTAGAGCTAGATCTAGGATTTAGACAAATTATGTTCCAATTGCCCATAGTCTTTCAAAACAGGACAGAAGTATTCTCATATACATCTACTTGCACAATAAACATGAGTGTACATTAAACAGGACATTAGGGGGCATTTTACTCCCCCAAAATACACATTTTTTGTAACAATTCTAATTATTACTAAACCCTGTTGTGGTGGGGGTCCACTTGTGAATCCTGTTTTATTTGAATAATATATAAGTGAGCTGTGGAAATTGAGGATTGGTCTACAGGCTCTCTAAAGAAGTCCTTTCTACCCTTTGACTTTTTGAAAGCAACCAAATAATAAAACTGTATCAAATAGTATTGGGCACAATTACTTGCATGGGTAAGTCCCACTGTGCATATAGCACAGGCAGGCTCCTTAGAAATTGGTAGTTACCAATAAAATCTACTTTACACCTTTTTTAAAAGTCAAAAGCATTTTGTAGCATTAAAGCATGATATGTGCCTGGTACAGTAAATCTCTCAAAGACCTACTTTATGGTAGAAACAGATGTCATACGACTCCACTTCCAATCAGCCATTTATATATAAATCTGATTTTCCCGTGTCAGGCTCCGTCTCCAATGTTCTGCTGTTCCCTTTCCTTTTCCAGGCACAGCCTAATGCAGATGTGCTGGCAGTACAACCCGAAGATGCGGCCGATGTTCCACGAGATCATCGAGATGCTGCGGGAGGACCTGCACCCGTCTTTCCGGGAGGTCTCCTTCTTCTACAGCGAGGAGAACAAAGTCCCCGAGACGGAGGAGTTCGACCTGGACCTGGACAACATGGAGAGCATCCCCCTGGACCCGTCCTCGTACTCGCAGAGAGAGGAGAGCCTAGGCAGGGACAGCGGGCCCTCGGTGGCCCTCAGGGGGAACTACGAGGAGCACGTCTCCTACACACACATGAACGGTGGCAAGAAAAATGGACGAATCTTATCGCTGCCCAGATCCAGCCCTTCCTAACATTTCCTGTTCCCTTAAAAGAACTTGTTTAACTGTCTCCCCGCCTTTCCCATCCTTCTTTCTCTTCCAGTCCATTTTTTCTGTATCCTTCTTTCGTTTTTTAACGATTTTTTCTTATTCTTGGAGAAGCCCTTCGAAAAAGACACAGATCTCAGGACTTTTTATTTTCTTCCTCATGGCTGCCAAACACAGGCAAGCAAGGGATGCAAACATAGTGTCATTTTTTTTTTTTTTTTACTTCATCCACAATACTTCGGACTTTCTATTACCATATTACCCATCTATCGTTTTTTTTCCACAATTGCCACGTTTCCAGGACTCATTGTGATGGAAACAGAGAGAAAAAAAAACTGTGAACACAACAAACCTTAGACAACCACAAGGCTGCTTACGCTCAACCTCTTCAAGACTTGTCCCCTCCTTTCTCCTGCAAACCCACCAATCTGCATTTCCACATTTCTGTGCTTTGTTGTTTTGTTTTGTTTTGTTTTTTTCCTCCAAGTAAAAAACTTTTTACTCAGATAGTGGCCTTTTTATACGTGGCCTATAAACAAAGAGAAGTGTCTATCAGCGCTTATACTAATTTCCTTTTTGAACAATGACTTAATCAGTTTGGAACTGTGTGGAACGGTGGGATGACTTGCAAAGACTTGATCCTAGAACAAACATCTATTCGTAGAGGAATGTTGTTTTTGTTTTGTTTTTTTCTTTTTGGTTCTGCAGAATTCCAAACTACACACAGATACACAGATTCATCGGGTGTTTGGTGAATAGTTTTAATTTATTTGCTTTTATTGTTATTTTCTCTATCTCTCTTCTTTTCTTTCTCAGTTTTATTTCTGTGTCCTCACTATATGGCTGAAGGATATTTAAACAGTTAAGAATTGGACAAAGGAGTTCCTCAGACTGACCAATAGCTGCTGCTTTGATATATTTTAGTGGGTATAGAAATATATAAATATATATATAATATATATAGTATATATGGAATATTGGTATCAATGTACCAATATTTTATATATAATATATGACATGTTGATGTTTTTGTAAATAGTTCATATTTGTAATATTTTTCATCAGAAGCTTTGCTAGCATTTAGTTTTTATTTTTGCCAGGTTTTTTCGTTCTGGGTTTTTTAAATTTTCTTATTTTTATAGCCCCAGAAATCAAGCTAATCTACCATCAGTGCTCTCTGTGTCTTAGGCCTCCAGCCCCACACCCCACACCCCACCCCCCCACGAGTAGTCCGACCACATGGATGGGAAAAAAGGCGAAAGCCCTAAAATATTGTCAACTCACCGCATCATTTGTTTTAATAAACCTCGTTCGCTATGAGAGCTGTCAATATTTTGAGGCAACTTTACTACAGTCAAACAAACAAAAAAAACTACGTAATAACCAAAAAAAAAAAAAGAGAAGCTTTATAAAAGGGGAATGAGGTCTTTCTAGGTCGCGGTGCACCTGATGTGCGCTTTGTCTGCTGGCTTTCTGTGGTCACATCACGCTGGAGTTTAGGTCTAGGTATGTGTCGCTATCACAGGTCTGTGATTGCGCTGAGGTCGGTGTTGCCGGTCAGTGGGGTTAGGGAGCGTGTCCGTGGCCTGCCCTGGCTCCATGATTGTACTTCCTCTCGTCAGCTCTGTCGGGGGCAAACAGGGAAATCAACAGCAGCTCTCGGTCGAATGCTGCCGGTTTCCTGCCAGTGGTCAACCTGCGTTATCTCTTTAACCCGTTTATGAGCAGCAAACTAAAGGTTTAACTTGGAATTCTAATCGGAGCAGAGGGGCCTTTGTGGTTAAGGTTGCAGGGTTTATTCTGCAGCGCGCGTCTCGCGCACCGTCTCTCCCTCCTCGGTCTTCCTGAGGCTTCGCGTTGGCTGCAGAGCCCGCCGCTCAAAATCAGGCCGGGTGGAAATTTCCACGTTCTGTGGTGGAGGGCTGCGGCGAAACGCGGAAAGTTCCAACTGTGTTCAGAGTCCACAGCAGGTAGCGGAGAGCGAGCGAGGCTTTCTCTGTCTCTCTCTGTCTTTCGGTGCGTCTGAGAGAGAGAGGGAGTGTGAGTGATTGTTAATCCTATTATTCTCTCTGCTATCACATGCAGTTAGGCAGCCAGGACACAGTGTGCAGCAGCTATTTCACTCAGATCTGACATTCCAGGATTTAGTCGGAACTGCGCGTTCCCTCGTCCCCTTGTTTTGCCTGCCTGCTGGCAGGGCTGATACCATCACCACACCCCATCCGTACTCACATGAAAGACTTTTTTCTTTTTTCTTCCCCCCCTCTCTCTTATTTTTTAATAGTTGATTTGCCCGAGTTAACAGTTTTCTGAAAACATTCACAGTTGTGTTTTCCTGACTTCAGATCACCTTTTTTTTGTGTTAGCAACATGTTTGTCCCTCCTGTCCGGGAATCAGAAACATTCCTGTCAGCTGAACCCTTACAATGCGACATAAAGCAACAGATTGCAGAAAAAGTTAGGCTTCCTCATCGCGGACCCCTCTGTTTTTTTCTTTTTTTTTTTAATCCTCCAATTGTAATTTCACTACGACTTTCACTTGGAGCCCGAAGGCCGACAGTATGACAGCAGATCCTCCCTAAATGCTCTCAGCTCTCTCTCTAACCACGTCAGTCCACGATGTGGGACGTGACAGTCGGCAGTCGAGTAGAGAGGTGCTTTTTTTTTTTTCTTTTTTCTTCTCTCTCTCTCTCTTCTGGACACATAGACCAGTGTGGTTTCCATTCTAGCCAAACAGCATTCAGCACTTACAGTATAGCCAAAGTGTTGGCAGCTTTCTGTCAACAATGAGAACCCACAGAATTGGAGTCAGAGAAAGCAGAGAAGCTGCCTCCATGTTTTACCAGTGCCTTCTCAAACCCAGAGCCACGTCCAGGCTAGTGATATAGGCTAGTGTAACACACACACACACACACACACACACACACACACACACACACACACACACACACACACACACACACAGGCCTCTGTGCTCTCTGTATTTTTTTCTCATGAGGCAGAGAGGTTTAGAAATCAAAGTTTACTTCTACATTTACGCTTGTAGGGTTTAAACTATGTTCTTTGCTGGAAGAGAAGAGTCTTTGGGGCAGTTTTTTCCTTCTTTTTTTTTTTTTTTTTATTATTATTATTTTTCATTTCAGTGTAAGGTTTGAACACTAAGGTTCACCCAGTGCTTTAGCGGTGACACTGTGGATTAGCCAGAGTCTGTGCCGTCAGCACACAGAGGCACCCGAGCTTATGATGTTGATTTTAGCTAATTATTCTGAGGAGTAACAATCTTGGGCTTTTGTACTTTGTAAATTATCTGTGACATAGTTTGGGAAATAAAAAAAAAAAGCAGAAAAAAAAAGATGTATGAAAAAAAAAAAATTGGATGCCCGTCAGTTGTGTGTACATGGCAGAACAATGGTGGACTACAGCTGTGTCACAGTTCCATAGTACATACTAATCCTACATACAGATAGTATATGAAAACTCACTACATACTTAAGAATCCAGAATTAGTGTGTAGTGTGAAAGTGGGACACGGCTCTCGCCTCCACCTTGATCTCGGTTGCTTTTCTTGTGGTGGTTGTTCACACGCATATGCAATTTTTAATTAAGATGGTGCCCATATCTTTGAAATACCAGATATTTATTTTATTATGATCATTGTCATTGTATAAGAAGAACACAGTTAGCTTTTTAGTGGAGCATTTTTAAGGAGTTTTGAGTGGAGCGATATAAGAGCCTAGTTTGTCATTGTGCAGGCGGCGTGGCCGGTGGTGAGCGGGCGGAGTGCTAGTTTAGTTAGTTAGTTAGTAATTGTCGTCGTCTTTGTGTTTGGCCGGAGTCTACCTCAGTGCATATGGAGGAATCAGTCTAAAGAGCCGAAATCATCCCCCGTCAATCATCCAGTAATCCACCGTTTCCAATAGTATCACTTTTATCGTACACTACCAAACTGCTGATGAATTCCTTTTCCCCTGTGGTGCGTTTAATCCCTCTGCCTCCTTGTTTTGTTCCTGTGTTTTTTCCTCTTCTCCTCGTGTCCCTGAGGGAAGCTCTCATTCACCCCTGCAGTGTGTAGATATTGTTGGAAGCACAGCTCTTCATGTTATGGTCCTTTTTTTTTTTTTTAACTTTTAGAGCTCATTTCTGCAGCGATCGCTGTGAAGTTTAAAAACTACACAAGTATTATCCCTCTCCTTATATATTATTACCCCTAGCGTACTAAATGTGGAACGCGGTGGAGAGTGACATTGTGCAGTAGGCGGCCGATCCCTTTCATTCTCATTACACTTTTTAGAATTGGCCACAAGAGACTTCCCTCGGGCGCTGGGAGAAGCTGCGTAATTTTATTATGTGTATTCTCCTTTTCCACATCCGCCAATCCTCTGGACTAGTAGTAGCGGCTCTTCTGGTTTCTGGGGATGTGACGCCAGCGCGAGTAAAAAAAACAAAACAAAATTAAAGTCTTGTGGCTCTCAGCGCATATCTGAGATCACCTACATGTGGTCGCGGCTAACAAGCCAAATCCTGGATACTCGTGCTTTTAAAAGGAAAACCGACAAAGAATAAAATCACATCATACTAAACCTGTCTGGCAGGAAGCCCCTACTCCTCTTCTTCAGTCTGTCAATGTCTTGTGTCTTTGTGGTCAAAACAGTTAGCGTTCAAACCCAACGTTGGTTCATTCATTTGTTTCTCTGTTCTGATTTTCTGTATTGTGTATGTATATTTTTTCTACTGTGAATATCAAGAGATAACCTTTATTTTCTGTCAATGCCATGGATTGGGTCTGTTATGGCTGATCGGGACACTGACGTCTGGGCTGGTTAAAAGTTTTAAAGCGGAGGACCCCCCCCTCCACCCCCTCTGCAAAGGAGAGGAAAAAAAGAGCTGGACTGGGACAATCCTGTGTGCCATAAGAACTATTGAACAGACATGAAATCTAGATTGTAACTTTTTTCGTCTCAGGGAGGCGGCCTGATGCTTTGTGGTTGGAGAATAAGGAGGAAGAAGAGCTACCTACCTACCTTTTTATCTACTCTGACTGAAGCGCGAGTTCTCAGCATCCTCACACACACAAACACACGCGCACACACACACACACACACACACACACACACAAAAAAAGCAAAATGGAGATGATTAGCCCAAGGACACGTTTTTCAGCAACAAAAACCCAAACACCCTTTTTTCACAGATCTGAATCCTTTTCTGCCGCCCTTTTTTTTTTTTTTTTGAAGATAATCAGGAACCCTCAGTCTGATGTGATGCAGTTTGGACTGCCCTCTAGTGGTGGGCTGGGAGCGCTGCAGGTCAGGGGGGCAACAGCAAACACAGTGCCTTGCTCAGACTAACGGCCAACCTGACCCCTCCCACGCAGAATCATTGGTGGGTTTTCCACCAATCACTAAAGAGGAACCTCCAAACATGAAATGAAAACACATGAATTATGTTTTTTATGAATTCTGTTTTCTTTAGTTGTAACTGCAGAGGGAAAAAAAAAAAAACATTCTACCTGCCTGGTGAAAGAATACTGTAATTTGGGATTATATGATGATTTTTACCAAAAAAAAAGAGAAAAAAAAAAGCTTAAAAAAGTTGAACTTGTGTCTCTACTCTGCTAAGCTCTCGCTTGCTTTGTGCATGGAAAATGAAATTATCTGTACCAGTGGACGGCTTGATAATTTGACGCGTACCGAATTCGCTTCTCGGCATCCCATCATCAGAGGCACCCCAAAGCACATGCAAAAAAAAAAAAAGAAAAAAAGCGAGCGATTTCATTATATTTGGGGGGGAGGACCATTCAAAGTGCATCAAGTTCCATGATTTTCACACTAAAAACAAAACAAAAAGTCTTTAACTGTAAATAGCAGCAAATCCCCCTTCGGCCCCTGAAAACAAAAGCACTTAATTTAGGGAAATTTAGTTTTGTTGAACTCCGGTGACCTAAAACGGGGGAAAAAAATAAAGGCTGTTTGGACAGAGCATGCTTGTAACGCAGGGCAGGGTGAGAACAAAGCATTGTATGTGTTGTTTTGTTTCAAAGAAAAGAAAAGTGTTACAATTTCAGAGATGTTGATTTCTATTTTTTTTTTTTTTTAGCCAAAGTAGGGAGGGCAAATACAATTACTTTTCTGACTGTAAACTTTTACTACTCTTGTACATTATGAATTTAACATTGTTATCAATGTGTATATAACTTTTTTTCTAAATTTGAAAAGATAGATTTTGTTTTCCTTTTTTTTTTTTTTTTGTTTATGACACAACCCACTATACGGAAAAGAGCGGTGGAGTCGTCGTCTCTGACAGCAGCACAACTCCAGTCTGAGGGCTTTAACCCTGTGAAACGAGACGTACACGCTAACATGGCCTGAAGCGTTTCTGCTCTCAATCCGATGCATGCACCGAATGTTGGCCGACAACACGTCATGCGTTCTCCCCCCCCCCCCAGCAGCATGTCATTCACACACACACACACACACACACACACACACAAAGAGAAAGCCTTTTCTGGTGTCAAAAAAAAGATGAAAAAAATAAAGATGTTTGTCGTGCGAAATCGTTTCCGGGACACGAGACGTGTGTTTAGTTTGCGAATGTGTTTTTTTTTTTTTTTTTTTTTTATGTGAAAAACTGGAAAAGACCACTGCACATCCTTTTGAGGAAGAGGACACATGAGTGATAAAATCCTGAATAAGCTAAAGGAAAAAAATAAAAAGAAAGGAGGAAAAAAAAAAAACACCTTTACTGTTGACATCTTATTGAGTTTAGACTGTAAAACGCTGGCGGTGTTCAGAGTCGAAGTGTGAAGGTGAAAAAAAACGCTTCCAGCGATGAATGAATCAAGTACTGTCTGTCAGGTGTGTGATGATGAACTGTTTCATGTTTGTTCTGTTGATTCTGGAGAGAGAGAGCGACACCACTGTTTAAAGGCATACAGGCGCCGCTCAGGGTCACTGTTTGTTAGATGACAAATCCAAAGGAGAAAAAAAAAAAAAGCAGCCTCTTCTTGAAGTGTAGAATCATCTGTCTGTCCAGTGGTCTGCTCCAGTTTACACACCAACACCTTTTCTATTTGTCTCTATCCTGTTCCCTGTGCTGTACATTGTTCAAATCAATGGAGTTGTGTCTGTGTTGTCCTCTGAGGTCTTTACCATGGCTTTCTTCACTGCTCCTCCTCTTCCTCTTTGTCCTTCCAATCTCTTTCTCTCCTCGGTGCACATAGGTGGTCCCCACAACGCTGTGTGTAGTCTCGCAGTATACCTCTTTATTAATGTCATTTATTGCCGATGAATATGCTGATGATTAATTTTGGGATATGTTGTGTACATGTTATGTTGATACATCGGTGCGTATGCAGACAGCAGCGGGTGTATATGTGTGTATGTACAGTCCAAGACTCGACCCCCCCCCCCCCACCCCGCAACCCCACAGAGATCGCTTCATCCCTCACACTGGATCCAAATGTGCCATTATCTTTATGTATCATGAATATCAACATATTGAACACACACACACACAAACACAGATTTACATGCATATTGTACAGGATCAAAAATGTGCCATGACTAAATGAACGCTTGACAATTTATTTTTTCTATGTTTTCAAAGGAGAGCCAAGTAGTGACATGTACAGAAAATGTTGCAATGATATGAAAATAAAAATCTTGCTGTGTGTAAATTATTCAACAATTAACTGTTTATATTAAAATTATGAATAAAATTATTGGAGAATATCTGTCTTCTCGAGCTTTTTTTGTCCGTGGAACGAGGCACCTGGCCAGGACTTTCCATATGAAACGCAGTTATGAGTCGGTTTGAGCTATTTCCGCCCATACTACTACACGTTGTCATGTGATCACGCATCAGTGACGGTAATGAGATGCAGTGGGAAGCTCTGAGAACAAGCAAAGAACCGAGCTTGACCTACTTTTTTTTTTTTGCAATGCAGTCTGCCTTCTCACACCATCACACTCTGAGCCCTGTTCTCCCCTCCTACTGACACACCCCCTCTGTGATTGGCCCACACTGTTGGAACTGCCCCGCCCCCCAGAGGGTTGGCGTACAGGTCCATTAGATCTTTAATAACTTATACTTACAACAGGAGAAGCAAGTTTCAATGTTGATTTGTATGTTTTCAGATGGACAGTGTAAACCTTTCTTTTAGGTTCATTTCAAATGCAGCATTTCTAATTGTGTCACACTTTTGTTTTTGTTTTTCTCACTTGTGTGAAACCTATTTCAGTGGAAAACAAGTAGCAGTGTGTTCATGTGAGTGTTTCCGTCACCACAGAGACCTGCACACAACCGATGACGGGTAGAGGCACGGCACGATCTGCACCAGAGACGAGATCCTGTTCAGTGAGTGAAACCACCAACTAGTTCCTCCTAACCACGTTTCTGAAAGGCTGTGGTCGGCTGTGAGAGCTGAAAAACAGCAGCGTGCACATGCAACAAAGGGTCATGAGATAACATCTAAACGATGCATCCGAGCGATAACGGCTTGCAGCAGATCAGACGCTACATCTGTGTTTCTAAAAGGGCAGCAGAGCATGCGAGGTCACAACTGATGTGAGGTCGCCGGTTATTGGCCGTTCGCCGTCAATTCTGCAGAGAATTGGAAACAACTTTTTTTTAAAGAAGCGGCAGTCAAGTGTGAAACGCCATTCGGCTGCCTTGCATTCTCTGCTGCACAGAATGAGAAAAAAAAGAGGAAGCAGGGGAAAGATCCTGCGGCTGCCGCTCACTCTGCCTTTATAGCGAGGACCAACGCCAGCGTTCGCAGAGTTCACGCAGTCAGGCCTGAAGGACGCAACCACATCTGCTCTGCTCTCTGCGCCTCCTCTCAGTGACCAGAACGGATTTCTCACGCCGCCACCCGGTACCCTCGCATTCACAGTAAGTAGAGTTTTGTCAAGTTTCTGCAAAGACTGGAGGTTTCGGTGCGGTGGCCTGCACGCCGGGGCCTGGCCCATTACCGCCGTTTGTTTATGCATCGCCTGAAAAGGTGCTGCAGACCCGGCCCCTGTGTTTACACGTTTCCCGCTCGCCTGCTCTCCCAGCCAGCGATCTGCCTTCCCCGGCTGTGGGAAAGTAAGGAGGCCGCTCCTTTTGATGTGCACTGAGCTGAATTTGACAGTCATCTGTGGTTACACTCTGTGCAAATTAAGAAGCAGAATGCTCGGAGCGCTCGTCAGTCAGGTTTCTCTCTTTTCTTTTTATATAAAAGACGCCACCATAGAAGATGTGTTTTTGGACTCGAAATGAGAAAAGTAAAACGGGGCATGCGTCATTGCTTTTCTTGCGTTGCGTGGACTTCCTTCTCTTTTTCTGTTTCTGCTATTTTTGAGGCATCTTCTTGATTTCTAAACTCTGGACATAACGCCGCCCTTCCACTCGCCTGAGCAGCCCACCGCCCTCTGAGTTGCACGGGTTTTCCTGAGCAGCCCTTACAGTTTCTGGAGTACGAGTACGAGGTCCCGTTACATTTGCTGCTCCAGAAAGTTCATCAAATGCTCCTTATCTCTTCATTGCTTTCTTGCTCTTTACTCTCTATCTGTGTGTGTGGGGAGTGTTTAGAGAGGTAATCCCCAACCAGCAACTCCATGATCCGATAGCCTTGGACTCTCCCTCCGCTCCTCGACTACCCCCCCCCTCCTTTTCTCCGTCACCCCGCCTCTTCCTCTCGCTGGGCGCCGTGAGCCAGAGTGTGAGCGAGGCTCCAGTTCCAGCCGGCCTCCCCACCGCGCTGCTGCTGCTGCTGCTGCTGCTGCTGCTGCTGCTGCTATGGCGGACTCTCCCCTTAACAACTCCTGGCCCTCCTTCTCCAAACTCTGGATGAAGAGATGGTCCTTCAAGAGAGGTACGGCGTCAGCGGTCGGGTTCGCGCTTTGTGACTTGATGGGTAGTTGTGGCTTGGATGGAAGGATGCAGCAAAGGTCGCTGACTGGCTGTGACCTCAGGTGGCGGTGCTGCTTCCTCGTCTGTCTTCTTCTGAAGCTTCGGTTTTATTTTCGCTGAAGTTGTTGTTGAACATCATGATCTGAATTAGCGGTTGTGGTGAGTTGCACAGTGAGTCATTTTCTACACTCGTGCATTACAGAAACTCCATAATTTCTTAACGAGCACCTTTATGTGAAGTAGGACTTAGTTTAACCCGTAGAGTTTAGAGTCTAATCGAATCCATTGGAAATCCTCTCCTCTCACACCTCAGCGTTTCCACGTTGAGTGTTTACACACTGCCTCCTCAGAGGGACATGACGCTCGCAGACATAAAGAATCGCTGCGGGACGCCTCCTTTTCACCTCGGCCGCGTGGCGCTCGTGTTGCTCGGTTGCTTTGAAACGCTAGTCAGGAGAATTTCTGATCAAAGCGGATCTGTGAGTTGACAGTTGTTTTGATGTGTGCTCCGACCTGAGATCTAACAGCCTCATGTGTCCTGCTTTCACACACGCACACACACACACACACACACACCTGTCAAGCACATCAGGCCTGTTCGCTCGTCTGTAAGTTGACCAGGTACTGAATGGCCACCGCAGCGTTAATGCAAACACTTTGTATGTTAGATTAGTGAATGTGATTTTTCTCTTTAACCTTCATCCAACTGTGGTTTTCAGGGGTTATGCAGGGCCTCGATTCTACTCCCTGTCGATATCAGCGCGTCGGTGTGGTCGTTCATCACGCTCATTGTTGTTCGTCAACTGACTTCATCATATGGGGCACAAGTTCCTCTCGTGATTGTCATGGTACTCCGAAACACATGGCTGTGTGGTGAAAACATCCACTCATTTCCCCTATTGTCATTTCTCGGAATTCCACCAAACACACTAAATGTGAAACAGCAAAGTGTTTCAATCCACATGCTGCATAGTCAAAATTGCCTTTTTATATCGACTTTGTGTGTGTATATATATATATATATATATATATATATATTGTGAAATTGTCATTTGTCAAATGAGCATTCCCCACAGAACTGATAATAAAAAATTTTTTTTTAAAGTTTATTTGTCATGTCAGGGACTGTAGCTGCTATTGAAAACACCACTTTATGTCCTTATCATTTGTTTTTGTGAATTCTGGGGGGTTTCATGGCCTGAGGATGCCAGAAATACGAGACATTTTTCATACACTAAAAAAGTAAATAAATGTTTCTATGCATGAATTATAGTACCGGCAGTGTGAGGATCGCTTTATAACAGTATTCGGGTTATCTTATATTGTAGAAACAACAAATTAAATGTGATGTATATTTTTTGTGTATGCATGTGTGTGTGTGTGTGTGTGTGTGTGTGTGTGTGTGTGTGTGTGTGTGTGTGCGGGTCATTAGGGCCTGGCTGTCGCCATTCAGACTCATGACCTCAGCATTTGTAAAATCTTGGCCACAGCCCTGGTGAAGTCAAATAAATTAGAGTTATATAACCACAAAGTAAAAAGTACAGCAACGCTAACCCTTTCCCTCGACCCCAGAACGCTAAAATATTAAAGGTGGAGGAATAAGTGAATCATCACGAAAAAACAGGACAGGAGGAATCCCCCACACTCCAGGATGGAGGGACAATACATGTCACATTTAATCAGAAGAATCAGTTACGTTACAATACAACACAAAACACAAAAAAACGGCATCTTGATATGCCACTGCTGTGAGGTGGGATGGATTATCCAGGCCAGGAGGCAGGAGAAGTTGTCAAGATCACACATTTAGACTCATTCGTGACCAATATTAGAGAGAAAAACGCTTATTTTGTGTATGTAGAAAATGCTTTTAGATCTTTGAGTTCATCTCATAAAAAATGGGAGCAAAAACAAAAGTTCATATTTTTTATTCAGTATGTATATATATAAAAAAAACGTTATAAACTGAATCAAGTAGGATATTAAATAAATATTTACAGGAAAAATGTAAACATGATTTTGTCATTTATTATTTCATAAGAGTCAATGTTATGTGGAGCCAAAGTGGGGAAAACAGCTGACTATGACAGCGCCAAAAACAGTTATGGCCTCACACACACACGCACACACACACACACACATGCACACACACACACGCACACACACACGCCTGTTTTGATGTCTCATCCCTGTGTGATGTATTAGCAGATATGAGAGGCCAACCATAAAAGGCCACAGCTGCAACGCGAGACAGCGGCACGGAGCAGCCGCGGCCGTGTCTGCAGCCAGCGTCTGAGTTTACACTCAACACGAGTGGGATTCTGGACACAAACAAGCCCTCTCTCTCTCTCTCTCTCTCTCTCTCTCTCTCTCTCTCCCCTCCAGCGGGGACACTGCCATCCCCTCGGCCCCCAGCCGGTGATTTAGTAATATACTGTAGAAAATACTACAGCACGTCTTGTCTGCGTGTTTATGCCAGAGCATCTCTGGCTGTCGCGCCGAGGGGGGGGCGGTGGATGCTGCTGTTTATAACGGGACACGGGGAATGGCCTGTCTGCGTTTTATCTGCCCGGGTCTCCCGCCATCTCAGGAGTTCGAGGGGTTTTCCATGAAAGGTCACACTTTTATTTTTCGTATGAGTTGCGTAACGAAAGTAGAAAATACAGTCAGGAAAGATTGATATATATTTGAAATGACATTCTCCTCAAAACTTTGCTTTCATCAAAGGAGGTTTTCTAATCATCCATTAGCTTCTAAAGCAATTACAATCACAGTGTAGCATTAGAACACAGGAATGATGCCTGCTGGAACCAGACATTTGCAGCTATAATAGTCATTTGCCATATTAACAATGTACAGAGTTTATTTCTGATTAACAAACTTTTGAACGGTGGTATATGTCTATTTAAAAGAGTGTTTTGTAACATCACACACACACACACACACACACAGATGGATGATGTCACCTCGAATCGTCCAGCCGCCAAACGCTGTCCTCACACACGGAGACTCATTACCCGAGTCGTCAGCCAGCGGAGCCGCAAACAGCCTCAGCGAGAGGGCCGTCTAATCAGAAACGAACTCCGAGTTGGCACGAAGGACTTTTAAGCTAATCTGGCGTGTGATGTCTTGTGTCATGGTCGGCTTTGAACTAAATATCTTGGCACGTTCAGGCCTGGTAAATGCAAACACAGGTCCGCTCATGTCCTCTTAATGTCAGCCATGCCGGATAATCGCGTTGGATCGTTTTTAAAGCTTCTCTAGTCAATACTGCCGTCGATGAAAGGAATGGATTGATCTATTTTTTCCCCCTAAACATCCGTGAAAACAATACAATAGATATTTAAATGTAAAAGCACAGGATCGACACAGGAAGTTGAGCGAACGACAGTGTGAGAAATACCTGTCTGCACAGGATCAGGGAGTCAGCGCAGCCGCAGGAAAAAGAAACAGGCCCAGCGCGTTGGAGGGGAATTGAGAGCGGCAGCGTGGAGCCAGGCTGGCTTAGGTGGAGGCTCAGGTTCACAGGAGGCGTCCCTTATGAAACGAGCCTTATGTAACCTGTTGTCCTCCTCAGATGGGCACGGTGAAGCCCTCACAGCCACGGCCACATACCCAGACGCCTTACCACACGTTTCCAGACACCACGAGACACCGGCAGGTTTATTTTTCATTAACGTAAAATAGTCGAACCTCAAATATGTGATGTGAGACGACATGTGTAGCGTGTGTTTACGCGCGTGCGTCGCCACAAGCGCACCGCGGCCCCTCCAGGAAAACTGAAAGCTCAGGGAAGGGAGTAATCTGCAGCTCTCCGCCACTGACACGGAGACTAATGCCGGCCCGCTGAGCGGTTGCCGGCGGTGACGGCGGTTTGTGGCATCATGTGAATCAAGGAATCTGTTTGTGCAATGGAAAACGTAAAGTAGCTTTCAGCGAGAGGCTTGAGCGGGAGGGCGCCCAAACTGAGTGTGCAAGGTGTTGGAATCATCTGCGCCGGCTTTTTAAAAAAAATGTTGGTGCTCCCTTCCTCCTCATTGTACTGGAAAAGGTGCTGCTTTTTCTTTTTTGAAAAAATGTTGCCCACAAACACAGCCGTAGCCATATAGATAATATACTGGCATGCTGAGTCACATTAGGCATTCATATGTTAAGGCCATGTTCAGTCACATTTTTACTACTTTTGTGCATCCATCCTCATCCTGTGAATGAACAAAATAGTCATTACATGTCCTTTTCACATTTCATCTTCAGCTAGGTAGGCTACAGGTTAGCATCTCTGTTGGCAATCTGTTGATGCACCTGGTTACTTCACTATTTTTTTCTCATTCTCTTGTGATCTTCCAATTTGCCTGGTTATCCTCCGCCTTTCTTGCTGGAAAAAATGCTAACTTTGATTGATGATGCGACATCGTAACGCTGCATCCTCCGATTGATTCAAACGATCTAAATAAAAGAACCTAGAGTCGCAGTGAGGTTCTGACGGTGAGTCAAATATAGGAGCATCTCTGGACCCTTAGGTGGGCTGTAACCTAAGGGGAAAACCGAAAATCAACCGAAACATATAAAGGTCGCGACCTCTGCCTCCTCGACGGCCTGCTCACAAACTTTTACTGCCTTGTTTTTCAGCATCTGATTGCAAGCCATGCGTCCAGCCCTGTGTTCCTCCCACTGCTCTGCTCAGCGTGCAGCCGCCTGCTCCCAGCGGGGCGGGCTCGTCCTCCTCGCTGTCGCCCGCCTCCACCGCTGAGGACGTTTTCTTCGGTGGCACCAATGAGGACCAAGTACGTCATCATTATAATTATTATTACAAGTCATATTTCATTCATTTCCTCCTCTTAGGTGTGGGATATGTATGTGATGTTCAACATATCTTGTGCTATAACTTGTTGAGTTTCCGCTTGCTGACCTGCAGGACGCGTGTTCAGTAGTCAGTGACTACGACTGTCCTGGTGGGGAGCTGACCAGCAGCGTGGAGGACCTGCTGGCCCTCAGCCCCTCTCTCAGAGACTCGGAGTTCTTCAAAGACCTGGAGGGAGGGACACAAACGACCCCAGCGAGCAAAACCCTCACTGTGGGCCTACGGGTGTCACCGGACACGGACGACCAACCTGGTCACTCTTCCCTGACCACGCACTCGCCCCAGATCAACGCACCGTCGCCCCCCTCCTCCGTCGAACCTCAGCGCAGCCTCGTGGTCACTGAGCTCAGCCCTAAACTGCTGCCGGGCTGCATCCTGGACGGCGGCGTCGCGTTAAGCCCAACGGTGGGGCTCAGTTTGACCATCAGTCTGAACGGACTGTTGGAATCAATGGAAACGGTGAAGGCGAAAACGGGGTCAGAAGCGGGGAGGGAGCGGAGCGCCATGGAGTTGGACGGAAAACCGGACCTGGACAGCTTTCCTCCCCTGGTCAGGTCCATGTCGACGTCTCGCAGACACAGCCTGGGCGTCCCGGTGTCCCCCATCAGCCTGGGGAGGAGGTAGGGCGGATGCATGATGTATGTCTCTGACATGTCTGCATAATGAGAGGTTTAGCACTACTCCTCGTTGCTTGTTTCTGCAGCGCCTGTTATTCAACGCTGAGTTTCCGGTGGTTTGGACGGCAGGTTGTTCTTTCACAGCTTTTAAATAATGCAGTCGGGACTCATGAACGTGCACGGTGCACTAAAATACTTCCTGACAAGCACAAACCCCCGAAAGCGAGACATAAATAAATTTGGGTTATAGTTTTTTTGTGTTTTGTGCTTTGAATATTGTCGCTGTGCTGCCAGACGCAGTCTGGATGCCATGGACAGTGAGGGAGAGGATGATGAAGAGGAGCGACAGAATAGTCTCCAGCAGCAGAGCTTCGGCTTCGCAGCGAGTCCTGGAGAGGAGCCAGACGGGCCCCGGGTCCCCCGCCCCAGGGGCAGGGTCACCAGCATGGTAAATGAGGCTCGCACCTGAGGATAAGGAGTTTATGATCGTTAAATCTTGCGAAAAGAACTAAACCAACGATTCTTTCGTCTCTCTCACAATACTTTGCAATTTCCCGATCGTCTGCGGTGCTCAGCTACAAGCCCATTAATTCCCGCTGAAGTTGTAAAAATTCACAAATTAAATAATTTCCTTAAACAGCAGGGCACTGTTGTTTTTTTTTCTTTTTCCTTTCTTTTTTTTATTTGTTGGTGACTATTTTCAGCCACAGATTATTACGCATTTAGGGCCAATCCAACATAAACTACAGTTCCCACGTTCATCATAATAAAGAAACAGCTTTTTTTCCTTGTTCTTAAAGTCCACTCCTCTAAAATCTGCATTTTGCTTAATGTTCCTTCCATTGGATGCTTGATGATACTGTGCAGGATGATGTGTGTTTGATCTCAACTTAGAAACTGTCTGTGCTCACTGAAAATTCAATTTTTAATGGCAGGCCTAATGTCACAGATCATGCCCGTGCAAAACTATTATAGAGGCAATCATTGTTCTAAATGCAATTAATACAATAGGATGTTTAAAGAGGGAGAAAGAGTAAATGTCATTTTGAGGCCCTTTAACCGGATAATCGAACTTGTTTATTAGAACCAGAAATGATTATCTCAAAACATCTCTGATCATTTCTGAACACACATCTTCCTGGGGTTTATTGGCAGGAAGAAAAATACAGATTATATGTTGACATGTCATATGTATGTAGAACAGGAATGAAAAGCCAAGAACATCCCTGCTTGTAATTATTCTTTAAAATGAAATGTGTGCCTGATGCCTTGATGATCAGTGCTTCCTAATCTGCCTTATTCACCTTCAATCAGTGGCTACAGTACAGTTGTCATCATGCAGTCTAGCATACTCTGAACCTGATGAACATTATAATAATAATAATAAGACCAAACAGCTTTTTGCATAGAAAACAACATAATTAACTTGTGAGATGAGGATATAGAAATATATAACTGAACATACTTGCAGTTATCAGAAGATCAGTGATTAATTATGTCATTATCTCAAGATATTCTTGTCTTCTCTTTTTGTGATGTTAAAAACCTGCAAGAAAATAACACAAATCGTAACGAAGGTGAAGTAAAAGTTGCCATCACGGATGTTTCAGCTGTATGTTAACATGTTTCCCCTCATGCCTTCAGGCTGCCTGTGCCCAGGGCCGACTTCTCTGCTCCCGCTCAGACATCCTCGCCACAGACGAATGTTCCCGCGCCGCTCACATCTCTCACGTCGTGCAGACCTCCAAACGGGCCGCGAGGGCAGCAGGAGGTGGGGCAGCGCATCGCGCATGTGTGTGTGTGTGTGTGTGTGTAGAATCCTTTGTTGATCGGTGTGTTTTCACCCATAATTCTCCCCGTTCGCTTCTGCAGCAGAAGAGTTCGACCCTGAGGAAAACCTGCATTCTACTGAAGGACAGAGCCACATGTAAGCCACACTCTATCAATGCAGCCACTAGAACCTTGAAGTTGGACTACGGAGGGTCTTTGTGACTCAGTATAGGAGGCAGGATATTTATTTCCCTTTATATAATGATGCTTGGAAGAAAAAAGGAGCGTTCACTCTCCTGCAACTGGTGTGAGCACTTGTGTCGTGTAAACCACGGCCGACAGTGGCGTTTGAATGGTTGGGTACAGTAGTGGACACGCTGTTCTGCAGTTGTAAATTGTTATAGTCTGCTGCAGCGCTCTAACTCCCCCATGACAGGGGGGGCTTTTCCCATTCCCTCCTGACATTTCTGCTCCATGTCATACGTCTGCAACCTCCTCCTCCCACAGCCCGCGCTCCCAGCTCCTTAGATGGCCCCTTAATATGTGTGTGTATATGCTATATGTGTGCATGTGTGAGTGTGTGTATGTGTGTGTGTGTGTGTGTGTGTGGTGATTGTGTGGACGCAGCAGACAAGGGAGGATTCTTCTCTAAATCACAGTTTGACACGTAGCTCCCAGCAGGCTCCTCCTCTCCTCTCCTCCTCTCCTCCTCTCCTCTCCTCTCCTCCTCTCCTCCTCTCCTCCTCTCCTCCTCTCCTCTCCTCCTCTCCTCTCCTCTCCTCTCCTCTCCTCTCCTCTCCTCCTCTCCTCCTCTCCTTCTCTCCTCTCCTCTCCTCTCCTCTCCTCTCCTCTCCTCCTCTCCTCTCCTCTCCTCTCCTCTCCTCTCCTTTCCTCTCCTCCTCTCCTCTCCTCCTCTCCTAATCTTCATCCCCCTCTCAGCCTCAGTGTCTTGTTTGTCTTAGGCTGAAGGTACAGAAAGTTCTGCAGGAGTTGAAGCGGTACCATGGGTAAGTAAACAGGAGAGGGAGGTGTGTTTGCGTCGCGGTGCTCGGAGCATCAGCAGCAGCAGCAGCAGCAGCAGCAGCAGGGGAGGCTGCTGATGACAAGTGTGAATCACTGCATGTGTGTGTGTGTATGTGTGTGTGTGTGTGTGTGTGTGTGTCACTGTGTGCATGTTTTTCTGACACTTGTGCTTGCATCTATTAGTACACTGACTCTGGAAAGAAACTCAAGAACACACTAACATTAGTTACAGTTTTTCTCAATTATTACACATACATA
Source organism: Eupleurogrammus muticus (assembly GCA_036785175.1). Lineage (NCBI taxonomy): Eukaryota > Metazoa > Chordata > Actinopteri > Scombriformes > Trichiuridae > Eupleurogrammus > Eupleurogrammus muticus. Next base: position 13,539,284 of record JAYKQN010000006.1, read on the forward strand.
TTTTTTGAAAGCTCATTTCCCCAATATGCTAAACACAAATGCAAAACCCTACGTATCTCAAAAAGAGCATCGTATGAGCAGACATTCAGAGTACCATTGAGCACTGATAAGAATGGGAAAACATGTAATGTTTGTACTCAAACAATCAGACACAAATATGTCTATTTTTTTTCCAAAAGTGCTGTAGCATATAGATCACAGCTGTGGAGATTGGTTGTACTACAAAATAGGCCAGTGGAGTTAGCAAAGAGGAATGAGTCTGCAATATAGGGAGAACTGTGAAGGTGTAGTTTTAAAATGAATGCTGGTTCTGAAGCAGGAAGTCTTCTCAGTACACAGCAGTTCAGCAGAACTAGTTGGTGCATGAGTTACAGGCTGTGGACTTTGTGTCAGAAGTTTCAGTTTTTGTTGGTGAACATTTGAGAAAAACTGTAACTCACCCCACAATGACTGAACCCCTGCAGATGCAACACATCTGTTTTCTCTTTTTTTATATTTCTTAACATTATTCACTTATTTATTAAAATGTTGCAGCATGGTGTGATGAATATTTACCATATTTCCTCCTAAAACGCACCTGCCCTCCACAATAAAATCATCATTGTCTTTCACAGAGCGAGGCAAAGGAACAAGTCAGATTCCAAAGTTATAGGAAATGTCACCTGGTACGAATTTCTCTCTAATGAGTAAGTAGACATTTTTTCATTTTAATTAAAGACTTGAATCCTCCGGTAAGGGTTGTTGGGGATCCAAATGAAATAAAATCAAATTGGCATGGGATTAGCACATTCTGGAAGAAATGTTGGTATTTCCTATATGCTATATTGTGGATTTTACCCCCTACCTCTTCTTTCTCCTCTCCCTCTGCCAGAAACGAGGAAGAGGATGATCGTTCAGAGAAGGTGGAGAAAGGCACCAAGGTAAAGAGGACGCTCAGCTCTCTGAGGAACAGGGTGGCCGGCTCCTTCAATAAAGATAAGGTAAACACACACCACAGACGGCCAAACGGTGCAACATTGTGCAACAGGCTGCATCAAACTGCAAAGGTTTGGCCCACACGGTTACGAGGCGTCAAACTCTTCACTGTGTTTCTCCGCAGGGTAAGAATCGAGAAAAAGAGCAGCAGAGGGAGAAGGGGAGGGAGAAGGAGGCCAAGGAGAAAGTGAGCGGCAACAGGCATCAGTTGGTGCCGGGCTCCTTCTCCAGCTGTGCCACCTGCTCACTGTGCAGCAAGACGCTGCAGAAAAAGCATGGCCTGCAGTGCATGAGTGAGTAAGCCCATAGACACTGGCACGCGCGCACACACACACACACACACACGCACGCACAGGTGTTCCACTCTCACACAGAACATGCGCTTATTTATAGCCGTGCAGCTTCACGCCTGCTCACCCAACCACGTACTATCTGTGGACGGCCTGCATGCTATTAGTGGGTGTACGCGGGTAGTACGTGACTATTTTCTGACTTCATGTCATTTAAATATATATACGTGTTGTTATGCAGCGGATCACACAGCGCACTGCAGCAAATTCTCACTTCATCTTTGCGACTAACGTTATGTCGTAACATAAGTGATAATTACAGTCCGTGTCATACAGCACGTTCACGCATTGTAGCTTTTGATTTGTCGCTGTTTCTAAATAGAACACACTGCCCCCTTTAAAATTCTGATCACAACACTTGAACCTGTGGTTTTAAAAAAAAAGTATTTTGTATTTATTTTTTGTTTTAAAAAGGTGAGTCGCATTGAGATTGACATCACTTTTATAGGGGAGCCCTGACCAAGAGGGCAGCAAACACAGCATTACAACAAAACTACATCATATAACATATACCCAGTAGTACATAAAAGTCATAAAAATATATAATATACCAAAAAAAAAACTTCTTCCATTATTTTTGTGACAGCACAACACACTGAAAACAACATAAAATCCTGTGGCAGAGTATACTCAATAAATGAGCAGTTGTTTCAGAAAGTCAGGCAGTTAAAAAAAATGTAGATTTTTATCTATTTTTATAGATAGAAATGTGCCACTGCAGCCGTCTCTGAGAATGTCAGGATGTCAAACCTAACTGTTCATGTAATAGGTGAGAGATTTAGCTTTTAAAAAAGGCAACATGATGCACAGTGTCTGAAGCTCTTAGGGATGCAGCAGAGGCGTGCATATAAATGATATCACCATAATGGATAATGGGAAGTAACCTAATCATAACGAGTCCCTTTTTTCTGCAGAGAGGTTTGAAAAATGCTTATTTCTAAAATAAAATGCCAATTTAATTCTGAGCTTCTTGGTAAGATTATCAGTGTCAGTGCCATCTTCTGACAGTTGTTCATGTGTTGCTATAGAACGCCTCAACTTAGCTCCAACAGGTTTTAACATTCTTTCCCCGTTTTCTGTGACTTTTGTGTGTTTTGGGTGAGCTCTAACTATGAGAAACTAGGCTTTTCTTTGCTCGGAGGAAGCCACGGTTCCCTGTGTCCACCCGTGGAGCCGACCTGTGCAGGACATTTCAACACCCTGTGGCTCGGCTTTCTGTCCCTGTTATCAGTCGGCTGATAAACGCTGCAATACCTAATGACAGGCGTGTAAAACTGTGCAGGGGCAGGTAGAGATCCAAGAATACAGGCTGCACGACAAACTGGTAGTAGGTGCTTCAGATAGCAGGAGGAATATGTTTTAAATCGGAAGACAAAAGATTGATAAATTAGTCAAGAGAATTGTGTATTTCTATTTCAGTCTTTGGTAATAGATGCATTGTGTGTGGCATTGAACTGTGAATAACAAAAACATTTGTAAAGCAACAATAGAGATTAATGACATCATAATTACACTCACTATACTCATACAACTCATACAACTATTTAATGTTCCCATCCTGCTCTGCTGCACTTACTAGAAACTGAAAAAGGGTTAAATTTAAAGTAACATTTTGCTATTTTCTATTTGCCCCAATGATAGAACAAGTATTGAGATATTTCACTGAAGTAAAAAAGTTGCAGTGCGTCAGTGTAAAAATACTCTTTTACAACTAAAAATCATGTCTTTTAAACAAAAAGCAGCACTCAGTATGCAGCATGACGTCGTTCATATATTTTATTAGGAAATTATTGCTGGTGCAATAATGTGTAAGAAGCATTTTAATGTTGTTGTGATGGAGCTAATTTTAACTACTTGTTTAGGCATCATAGTGGATCATATTTTAAAACAGTCATGCATATAAAATAATCGGAAAAGTAACTATAATCTGTATCGTAAATGTGTAGTTAAATTAATAATAGAATAAAATGGAAATACTACATTTTAAATACAGTACTACCTCAAAATTTAACATAAATGAGTGAATATAGTTAGTCATATCCCATCAATGCCTGCACATAATTTATTCAACATAAACTATAGAATCAAATCCTTAAATTAGCTTTTTTTTTTAATGCAAGAGCAGAACATCTAATATAATTTTATCTGTATCATTCATTAAAATAGAAAAAGTTATTGTTCTGATGCTATATGTCTGCATGCAATGTTGTTAACCCCCCTTAAGAACTAAAGAAATGAGATTCAACACCCTGCTACAGGGCACTCTGTACTCTGCACACTTCACTGGATGTTTCACATCACCACATAAAGTTTCCAAAAAGAGGAAGGAAACAGAACTAATCTCTGTTGTTGCCATTTCATTCTGTTTGAATTTCACTATTTAAGTTTTAGTATGTCACGGCTCTAACCGAATATGTTTTGGTGCTCCTTCTGTTCTGTGGGAGACAAAGCTCAGGTCATTTTATAAATGCACCAGTCTGGGGATGTTGCCTAATGTTTTTGATAGCTTATTAAACAAGATTGCTCTGCAACATGTCACAGAGCACAAGGCAACGCACAGTCACACGGTGCGATTCAGGCTGCACAGCTTCCATTTGACATAAACCAGAACCAGCATCTGTGGATGAACTACTCAGATCCTTTACCTGAGTAAAAGTAGAAGTGTCATATAAAACCCTCATAAAACAAGTACAAGTCCTGGACTGAAAATTCTTACTTAAATAGAGAAGCATTTTCAGAAAATGAATATGAAATTAAATGTAAAAGCACTTTTTTGCAGACTGTGTTGTAATATTATTATAGTCTATTATCCTACTTTTTAATCACTAAATACTTGTCAAAACATTTTATTGATTTCGCTTTACAATGTAGAGCCAGTTTGAGATAATTTAATAGATGAATAGAATTTGAAAAAAAAACAGTAACAATTTAATAATATATAGATAATATAGAATTTGAGTACATACAGCTTGTGAAAAAAAAATAATGCTGCATATAGAAAAATAACAAAAACTGTCAAAAACATAAATGTAGTGGAGTGGAAAGTACAATAGTGGAAAATATAAAGTTGCATCCCATGGGAATACCAAAGTAGAAGTAACTCAAGTACCGTACTTTGGCAAACATACCTACTTTCCACCACTGGAAAACAGTAAGACATTTCTGTTCATTCATGAAATATTCGCTGTTGAGATTGATTATAGAGATTGACACTTATGCGCGCACGCACACACACATGCGCGCGCGCGCCCAGAAAACAAGTGAGTGTCCCTTTAATTTGAACCCAGCCCTGTGGGGATTCAGCCTGTGGAATGCGTCGTTTGTATGCCAGAGATTGTTCCCAGAGGAGAGTAGGACACAAAACAGGACAAAACCAAGAATGTGGGAGACTTGTTGCCGCTGATTCCGATGCTGGACTGACTCAAGTTGGTTTACGGGCAGACTACTTTGCTTTCTGGAGGCAACTGGTTGAGCTCCGAGCGGGGTTTGGTACGACGGTAAGAGGCAGCCGCTGTAGCGATGGTCTGGACTCTGAGCGGGATCAGGTGGATCAACTCCCGTTTGTTTCGCTCAGTGGACTTTTCAGGCATCCTGGCCGTGAGCTAGCCAGCTAAATGCTAATTGGAGTCACATAGTTGCCTATTTAATAATGTTATTGTGTGTGGTTCAAGTCCTCACGTTAATCAGGAACCCTGCTGTCTAAAGTTCCTTCTATATGCAATTTATCGCGAACCGGCCCAGTTTCAGTTGCAATTGGCTTTAACCTAACTAAGGCTAGCTAACTAGCCACTTAAAGCTAGCGCGTTAGCCGGTGTTTCGGTCTAACGGGTGACCGTGTTAAGTGGCGACCTTCAGCCGAATGTGTCGCAGTTGCTCGAGTTCAGAAAAATATAAGTGAATATATGTAACTGGTTCTTGTTGTTGCCAACAGCATTATAATTAAAACAGTTAACACAAAGTGGACCGGACGAGCATAAACTTCGTTGAACATTCAACCGCAGCATAACACACACGTTCGGCTAGTGTTTTAAACAGCTGCCGTCACCAGGACAACCACGGACACATTCGGCTGAAAGTCACCGGTTAGCACGGTCCCCGTTCAAACCGAAACACCCACCAACCGCTTCTATTGAAAATTAGCTGCTTTAATTTTTTTAAAGTATGTTTCACGAGCAAACGGACAGCCACTTTCGCGTTGTTTGTCTCGGTATCGGCATATTTCTCAATTCAACTTGTTTTAACATTGAAATCTCCAGTTTGCCTGGGTTTGTCTGCATGGAGCTCAACAGGTGATTGCTAACGTTAGCACGCGAGATAAGTTGTTATTTAACACACTCGAGCTGTTAAATGTATAAGGTAGCTTCAGCAGTGCTCGGATGTGACTATCATGCGGATTAAAATGTTTGTAGAAGCAACAATATTTTAATTCACAGCTTTGATAGTGCTATCAAATCTTGGCTAGTCTCCATCAGTCGGTGTGTAACAGTCATGAATCCCCCCCCTTGTGCCCCCACCCACCCCCATATTAACTGGATCAGGCAGCAAACTAACATAACATAACTAACTAAAAGTTGGTGTTTATGAAAGTGATGGTGATCCTGCATGTGTCAGACATGTTATTCGGTGTCAGATCCCTCTGTAGGCATCAGTTTGGGGGGTGACCTGTTCCTCACCGTCTCTGAGTGGGTCACATGGTGCTAATTGTGCTTGGCAGGTCTGCCAGAGCATAACAGCCCACTTCACTGACTCTGGGTCTCACCCATCTCCCTCTGTTAGCACAACACTTCTCCATGCATCACTGCTTTGCCTTCCAGCATGACTCTCTGGATGTCTGCTTTTTCTTTTTTTTTTCTTTTTTTTTAAACAACACTGAGGACCTGACTGTCTCTACACTACATCTTGGTTAATTTTAACCATTTAAGGTCATTTTAATCATCACTAAGTGAAAAGCTCTCAATACCCAGTTTCTCCTGTTTCAGTAGAGGATGTCGTGGGTTGGCTGGATGCTTTGTCCCCCAGTGTTGATGTTTTTCTCCTATAATGTTTTTAAAGGTGACCTCTTACCTGTTATGTGTATACAAGAAAACACAGGAAGTAGGTGATGCAGGTTTTGTGAGAAAGTAGCACATTCTAAACAGCTGTCATGACTCTAAGTTACTTTCACCACAATTGGTGGCAATGCATGATAGGGGAATTTAACCTTTTAAAATGGGAACATTAACCAGTAACTTTCATTATTATACAAGCATGCACACAGCTGCACTGTGTACATGTCCGTATTTGTGTGTGTGTGTATACAGGTCTTTTGGAAAGAGGAAAAAAAGTAGAAAGTCTAACCAAAAGAAAACTAGAGCTTAATAAATTTGATTTGGTTTTGTTTGTTGCATTAACAGGTTGTTTAGCTTATCTAACCTATCTGACTTTGTAGAGTACAACAGCAATGAGAGTTTAACAGAATTACTCCAACAATGATTGACAAAAATCCACAGCTGACCAAATATGTGATAGGTTCCTGTCTCACAAATTATAATGTTCCTAATTAACTGAATGAAAACCAGTCACTGCCTGTCCGGAAGGTATGGAATCAATCTAAAAAACCTCTTTACATAATGCTCAGCCAGTGTTATAATATATATAAATCTCACACAACAGTGCTCTAAAGTGCACTGTTGCATGAGGTAACTCTTCCCTTGAAGAACCCACCCTTCACTATCAGGAGCTCTGCTGATTACACTCATTTTCCATAGCAGACACACATTCTCTGTACATTGTGCATAAAATCCTAGGTGAATTCAGAACGTGATTTGGTATTTTTGTTTGACTTATTTCTGTTGTATGGCTGTGTTTCGTTCATGGACTTTTAGGATACTTTTTATGTGTATGTGTTTGAGTTTTTTTCTCTCTCTTTTTAGCTGCCCACGGCACACCAGTGCACATCTATCTACCTTGGTTTGCATTTTCAGTTCGTCGTGTGACTCACTGAAGCATGTGCCAGTGTGCTAGGGTAGTTTACCAGTCAGCAGATGCAGGGTGTGGTCTGTGGTGGTGTTCTTTTTTTTGACAGGACCTGAATGTCCCCTGTATCAGCTGCAAACCCACAGAGCTGACTCAAGAGTGACTGAAACTTATCACAATTGGTCACAAGCAGCAGAGATGGTTAAAAATCACTCACTAGGTCCACCTGACTACATGGAACACTTTGTACTGGCTGGGTGTAAGTTGTGTGTATGCTGATCTGCTAGTTCAGGCTTATTTTCAGATGTTTCACCGTTGGTATCACACACTGCGCTATCACCAAACGTGGAGGTGGTCTCTGGTCTGTAGCTGAACTCGGTGCTGATAAGCGCTGTGATATCAAAATGGCAAACGCCATGTTCTCGCTTATCTTCCAATAATCTTTGACTAAGCAAGAATTCTTTTGATTATGGTTTGCATCTAACGACCTCCACACATTCCTGAAATGAAATTGCTTACTATTGGGTTCTTCAGGGAAGGCTTAAAACAACCTTGATTCCATCTAGATCTGCTCACTAAACAAGGTTCTTAACAATACTGTCCACAGCCTTGCCCAGTCAGTGTGTTTGAGCTTTGTTGAACATGTGCTACTGGCCTGGTAGACCTAGACATCTAAGGCTTGTGGTGCTTTTTGTCTTTTGTCTGAAAGAGCCAGGCTAGCAGAGAGATTGGAATTCTGCATATTAGTTAGAGTGAGTTGTTAAATAATTTCTGGGTCTGGCTGCTTGACTACCGATGCGTTTTTTGGTTTCCTGACATCACTGTATGCATGTAAAATAAATGAATAAACAAACTGTATTTTCTCTGGTGAAAATTGAAGAGAATTTTCTGATCCGACGCAATTTAAGGTGTTCATATTAGAACCTGCTTTTTATTTTTATCCTTTTTTTGCAAATTGAGCACTCCTGTATCTGTACCTACATAGGGATTTATAGCGCTTGCATAAAATGTACCAGTTTATTACTACTAGACCAAAGTCAAATAGGAACACCGCACTGCTGGTCAAGATTATTCAGAAGCCACGTTCTGTTTTCTTTTCCTTCAATTCAGCCAGCAATTGTTCATTTATTACCAGAGGGGGGGAGGCAGAGGTTTTACATTTTTGAATGAAGTGAAATAATAAAGGAAATTGGTTAGGCCTGGATCTAAAAGGTAAATGAAGAGAGATTACACTAATACTCACTTACGAGAATATACACTTATCCTGTTTGAAGCCTCCTCACTTGACCCACACACGCAAACAAGATTATCTCACCGCTTCATGCTTTTACTGTGGAAGGAGTGTTGTTATCATTGTCTCTATTGTAGTAAACAGAAGAGAAATAAGCAATAGAAGGCTTTAGGGTCGGCCGTGTAGCAATAAGTGGAAGTTGCTAGTATGGGCCATGTTTACATTGTGTTGTTCACAGAAGTGCCGCCTTTGTCGTCAAGCTCTGTGACCGCATTCTAACAATCCCAGCTCTGCCTCGTGCCTGCACCGGTGTAACATGGTAAACATGAAAAGATCTGAGCTGCTGAGCTTCAAACTAATATGTTCATCCTATGAATAGTAGTTCCCTTCTGGTTAAACTTGATGATGTTTGTTATAGGAGGAACTAGTGAACTAAAAATAATGAGACATCCCTTATTATAAACATTTTACTTTGTGGGTGACTGTAAGGACACACACACCTGCACAAACAATGACACACTGACCCTTTTCTCTAATATTCTCCATTGAGTGGGAAAAATCATTCAGTTTGTTTAACCTTGTTTCGCCTCTGTTTATCCGTGCATGTTTTGCATTGCATCCATGTGCTTCCTGTCCACATTAGCTTGGTTTCACCGAGCTCTGTTGGGTTTAGACTTTGCATAGTGATAGCCTGATTTGGTTGTCTGGCCTAGTGAGAGGCTTCTGATACTTAACACATCCGGTGTGTATGCAGTCAGGTAGCAACGCAGAATTTTGGTTTCACAGCAGTGCGTTGCTCCAAAGTGACTCTGATTCTGGGCTAATCAGCTGAGATGCAATCATTATTCACCTGATGTAAACCTGACAGCAGTAGCTTCTCCATACATAGAGAGAAGTGGGCCAAAAAAAAAAAAACATTTCTAAGAAGAGGAGAGAGATCATGTGGGTCTGTGTCATGTTGGTGTAAACAAGAGCCGCCTAAATACAGCAGCAGTAGTCCCACGAGCGGGAAGTGATTCTGTACAAATTCTATTGAGAAATCTCAATTGATATCAAAAACTGGAAATCGTCAGACAACTGGAAAAAAAAGCCTCCAGGCTTTCATTCATGTAACTTTGCTTGAGTCAATACCATGACTTTAAGCTGTCTTCAGGAGTTGTTCTGTTGCCTTTTGAAAATTCTAACTTGGTTTTCAGTTTCATTGCTTCTGGTGCTTCTGTGTACTGTGTATACAGTTTCCGACTGGTCCAGCAAGATGAATGCGATACTGACTCTCTGTTCCTGTCCTTTTGTTCTTCAGACTGTGCTGTGAACGTTCACAAGAGCTGCAAGTCTCTGCTGGGTGAGTGCACCACCAGCAAGACCAAGGTAGGCACAACACTAGAACAGGCAATCAGGGGCTGTAGTGGAGTATTTTATAGTAGTTGAAGCCTTGATCTTCTTGAACCTGCTCCATGATGTCTTCATTTTTGACAAAGATATCCTGCAGCTGTGATGTTTCTCATGTCGACTGTGCTGTATGCTTTGGAGTTACATTGTGTAGTACTGCAAATCTAATGCAGAGAAGCATAAATCCGTTATAATCATTGAGCTTTATGCTCTTATTCAGACAAGCTAAGATTATATACTCCTGTACACTTCTATGAATCTGCCTAAGATGGACTTTGCTTTTTTTGAACAGAGATCTTGACCATGTATGTACACTGGTCCTGTAAAGAAAGTACAGTAACAGCATGAACATTCTTAGACATTTTTTAATCTGTTACTTGGCTGATAAGAGTACAAGAGAGTGGCCTTTAAAAATGCTGTCTTCATTTTCTTTACACAGAGGGACTCTTTACAGAGGAGCAGCACATCTGGATCTCTTAACCTTGGTAAGCAGATAATGATTCACATTTATGAATCCCATAGTAGCATTGATGTTTATTATTATTATCACTGTTTAGTCCCCCTGGTGTCAAATTAAGAGCTTGTTGCATCTCCAGTGGTTTTGCAGAGTATCAAGCAGATGATGACATGGGAACATGGAATTGTCCTTTTTTCCCTCTCTTCTATTTCAAACCTTTCAATTAACATACGTGTGTGTTTGTGTCTTGGTGTGGAGGCAGTACAGGACACAACAAAGATTGACTTCCAATGTGCAAAGGTGACAGTTACCCTCTAGAACAGGAAGGTGATTTAGCATAATATATTTCATCTAATATATATTTGTTTCAAAAAACTAAAAATTTAGAATAAAGTTGATTAAACTTATTTGATTGATTAGCATTTATTCAGAAAAAAGTTGTTAGCTGCCATATTATCATAAAGTAGGAAATCATAACATTAAGCGCTGCATGTGACTGAACCCAATATTATAGGATTCCTGTCTATACTGGTAGTGAAGCAAAAATCCTACCCTATATCATTGTTTTTTCCTCTTAGTTGGGTCTTTCTCTCCCTCTTTGTTTCTTCTTGTATTCTTCCTTCATACCTTCTCATTTCCTCTGTTCATTCGTCTCTCATCTATCTTCCCCAGCGGTAAAAGACCGGGACAGAGAGCGGGAGAACTCAGGCGTAGCCTCATCCCAGTCCCTGGATGGCCATCCTGGTTTGCACAGTGCCCTAGGCATGACCATTAGTCCGCGGGGACCAAGCACTCAGCCCACTGCCGCCCAGACCACCAACTCCAGCGCAGCATCTGCCTACAGTCTTGGACACAACCCCCATCACCACAATAGCTCAGGGTCAGTATCTCTGCCATGCATGCCTTTTTATGTGCACAAGAGTTGTCTGTGTCTTTCTCATATGAGTTTGTTTACCTTTTTTAAGAGACTAGTAGTAAATAACAAGATTTTATTTTGCTTGGATGTGGCTTGTAATCCATTTTCTCAAATCTGTAATGATGGTTGCAGGATCAGCTGTATGTAAATGCTGAACATTTTTAGATCCTTGTCTTTTCTGCTAAAATCTATTTTGTTCTATACCACCGTAAGATGTGTATTTATAGTTGACATATCAAGGCAAGCTGCCTTACTTAATATAACAGCCTTTTGAAACAGAGTCTAGACGGTTCCCATTTTGGACCACTGGTCCGCTAGTGGGTAGACCGAAGGAAAGAAACCGATTTAAATAAGGTGTTACAGGAACATGAGAGAGTTAGTTAAGTAAAGGGAGGGAAGGAGAAAAAATGGAGCTGCGAAATAATTTTTTGTCTTATTTTGTCGTTTCTATTGGCCACTGTTGGCTGGAACTTTATTAAAGCTGCCTCCAGCTAGATAGTGGTATTGTTTCAGCATGTACGCCACCTTGGACCTGTGGTTGTCATCCCTCAGATCCCTCCCAGGGGAGATGGATGAGACCGATGCTCTCCGCTCCAAGCGCTGCAACGAAGATGCCATCTCCCTCGCTCCCTCCACCACAGAGTCCATCGTCGTGGAAGGTAGGTTGATTTAATGAAAACTGTGTGCTCAAAAGGAAGGAAACTATTTAACATGTATAAGCCTCTTTCCTTACCATGCACTACTTGAGTAGTAACTTTTTTACTTGTAACTTTTACATGTTATTTGTTTTAATGGTATGATGTAGGTCTTGTGATGTAAATGTTGTCCACTGATACTTGATTAAAAAAAAAAAAAAAAAATGAAATCAAATTGAAAGCAAAATCACAATCTGCCAGAAAAATCACAATTCAGATTTTTTGAAAATCATTCAGCCCTAGTGTCACATAAATTTTATTCATTTTCTGTGGCAGTAAACAACACACCTATAAGCGTTTGCAGAGCTTTGCTTCTCATGACAAAGCTCCAGCAGACTCTCTGTGATTCCAGCATGAACACGGATAGTCTGACACCAACTGCTCATGGCTCTTTATTTTTGCATTTTTTTTCCATTTGCCACTAACCACTGCAGCTCATCTGCTATCACCAGTCTGTTTAGCGCCTCCAAAAGGACGAGGAGGGTAGCGGTGCTCTGGGAACTCAAGGTCACTGGATCATTCCTCACTTATGTTTAAAAAATTATGCTTCAATGACATATCAAAAGTGAAAATATTGTCATATGTTGCAATATTGTTTTTTGTTTTTACCACTTTTTTTAGTTATGGTGGTAACCTTTTATTTCTCAGCTTGTATCCTACTCTTAAGTTCTCCTGAAAGCAGAGTGTTAGTTTGTCTTCAGTGAAGTTTTAATTTCCGGGAAGAGAGTGTGTGGAGTGTGTTTTGTGGAGTCAGGGGGTGACCTCGTGCTCTTTCATTAAACTGGAGTGTGTGGGAGAGAGACAGGCTAGCTGGACACTAGTTTGCAATATAACAGCATTTTATTTTCCAGCCTCCATGTTCCACAGTTTGTTGCGTTATCAGACAAACCCTTAATATGAAAGAGCTACTGTACCAGTAGGGCTCTCAAGAACAGGGTGACTCAGTATGTCTTCACTTATTTCTTTTCAAACATCCCTCCTTTCATGCACGATTCTGGAAAAATGATTGTGGTCTATTGCTGGAAGCATTCATTTACAAATTTGTACCACTTCAAGACACCCTTTTGAATTTGCCATGAGTGCACAATCGAATCAGGAGCAAGTGTTTCATTTTAGCAGCTGAATTGGAACAAACTAAATGAGCTACATGTGTGAAACTCCCAGATTCTTAATATCTCAGTTGCTCTACAGTATATAAAAACACATGACAAATTTGGCAATGTTAAAAGAAAATTTGTTGTCTGGGTGATAGCTGCTCATATGAAATATATTTTTAGGTGGGATTTATCTCAGGTTTCTTTTTTTTTAAGTTTTTTTTTTTTTTTTTTTAAGTTTTTTTAACAAAGAAAACATTGACGCTTTCTGTTGAGTCAAGGATTAGATTGCAAGTTGGTGTCTCCAAATATTGTTTTTAACCCTGCCAAAACCCAAGAAGACAGATGAGACATTAAGTCAGCACCAAACTATTCTTAAACTGGTATTTGATTCCATTTTGGATGCTTGTCAATAAGTAATTGGAGGACTTTTAAATGAAGCAATCTCTTAAAAACCCTTTGTTTATATAGTGTATAAATGATTCTTCTATTAAAGATCCTGATAACTATAGTAACCTAACGTTCTTTAGAGTAAATGTATAATCTTTTCATTTTATGTCATCAGTGTTTATTAGGAATGTGTGAAAGGTGAGAGACTAACCGTAGGTTGCATAATAAAGGGTCAGTCTCACGATTCGGAAAATGCTTTGTAATTCTTTGCTGACCTCGAGGAAGACTTTGTTTTCTTAACATACAGTATTCTTCCAGAGTGCTGTTCTGCTGACCTGAACTTTCTGTGAAAACACAGACCTAAACTTTCGGGGTTTAAACATGTTTTCCCTTCTATGTACAATTGTCTGATATTCTTGGATTAAAACGGTACTGCTGCTATTTTTTTTATCTATTGGCCCCTATTTTCTCAGATGCAGCAGTGAGAGCTGATCTGGAGTCTGACGCCCAGGACCTGGAGGCGGAGTCTTGGAGCTTGGCAGTTGACCAGCAGTATGTTAAGAAACACTCTAAAGAAACAGTGAAGAGACAGGATGTGATATATGGTAAGTACGATTTCTTACCTCCTGTTCAATGAACGATTTCTCATATGCTGTTTTAGTGACGCAACAGCAGGAGGACATTTCAAATAATGACTGAATATTTTTGTATGGTGAGGGATGGTTTGAGACAAAAATACTAAACCATGTTGAACATGTATGTGCTTTCTATGGCAGAATAAGAACATTTAACTTGTTTTCCTCTGCACAGAATTGATGCAGACAGAGATGCACCATGTGCGGACGCTGAAGATTATGCTGCGAGTTTATGTCCGAGAGTTGAAGGAGAATCTCCAGATGGACTCTAGTAGGCTGGACTGTCTGTTCCCTCGCCTGGAAAACCTCCTGGAGCTCCACACACATTTCCTGTCTCGTCTCAAAGAACGCCAGCGAGAAAACCTTGTTTCGCCCAATGAAAGGAATTACACAATCAACACAGTGGCAGACATACTGATCGCACAGGTAGGCACATCCATGGAAATTATCAGCATCGATTTCTTCAAATGCATCATATAAAACAATTTCACATGCAAAAGATGCATAAATTGATGTAAACCGCAGGATGCATGCAACTTTATATGATGCAGGTGCTGATACAGAACAGTCAAAGACGACTGTTTCCTTTGTTCTCCAGTTCTCAGGTGAAATAGGAGAGAGGATGAAGGACAGCTATGGAGATTTCTGCAGTCGCCACACTGAAGCTGTCGGCTACTACAAAGAACAGCTGCACAACAACAAAAGGTTCCAAATCCTTATACGGGTATGACACCTAAGCTTCCTCCTTGTTGTCCAGATCAGATTTAATCTGAAGTGCCTCTATGGTATCACAGATCTGTTTGTAGTCTGTTGAATAAAATTAAATTATGCTATCTGGTTGTTGTTTTTTTCCCCTCAGAAAATCAACAACCTGCCTATTGTGCGACGGTTAGGAGTCACTGAATGTATTCTGTTGGTGACACAGCGCATTACCAAGTATCCAGTACTAGTGGAGCGCCTTCTGCACAATACTGAAGGTTTGGTGAATTTTTTGCTGAAAAAAATAAAATCACTGTCAAATAGTGTAGACCCCTAATAATGAGTTAGGTTAACTAAGTATAACTTATCATGTCGTTCCACTGTATTTTGTCTGTAGCGGGTACAGAAGAACATGAGGAGCTGACTCGGGCTTTGGGTCTCATTAAGGACACAATTGTTCAGGTGGATGCGCTTGTTAATCTCCACGATAAGATATCTCGGCTTCGAGATATACACAGCAAGATGGAGCCAAAGGCATCGGGAAAAATCAAAGATGGCCGAGTGTTTCGCAGGGAGGACCTGGCACAGGGCAGGAGGCGACTGCTGCATGAGGGCACGGTCAACTGGAAAGCTGCCTCTGGCAGGCTCAAAGGTAAGGCACAAATAAAACATTACTGGTGTACTAGAGGGAATAATTATGATGTACATCTTTAATCTATCCTATTCATGGTTTGAAGTCTAGTGTTTTTTTTTGTTGTTGTTTTTTTTACATCCAGACATTCTTGCAGTGCTTCTCTCTGATGTGTTGCTCTTGCTACATGAGAAAGACCAGAGATATGTATTTGCCACAGTGGTGAGTGATTTATCCTTAATTTGTCTGTCATTCTATATCATTTACACATTCGGTCATCCAACACTTTTTCAATATAGTTTATACTAAGTAGATAATATCTCCTTCATCTTCCTCTCCTTCTTCTTGTCTCCCTCCAGGATAACAAGCCTTCAGTGATTTCTCTCCAGAAGCTGATTGTCAGGGAAGTGGCCCATGAGGAGAAAGCCATGTTTCTTATTTGCGCTTCCTCCAATGAGCCAGAGATGTATGAGATCCACACCATCTCCAAGGAGGAGCGTAACACGTGGATGACACAGATACGGCAAGCTGTTGAGAGGTAGCTGCAACTAACACAACTGCCATAATGCATGTCATTGCACTTTTATTCAGATAGAACACAATATGCAAAACAACCATCTTCTGTTTGTTTCACTTGTAATGGCATCTGTTCTGACTCCCGGTTAGCTGTCCACCTACAGAAGAGAGGCTGTTCAGCGAGGAGGAAGAGGCAAGAGCTTCCAGGTTCAAAGAATTTCAAGGTAATCCAGATAAAAAAAATAATGCCTAATGAAATTATTATACCATGAGGGGGTGCTCATGTATCATTTCACCATTGAAATTGACAATTGCTTTCGTTTCCTATTCCTTTGCATCTTAATGTCACAGGTTAAAATCATTTGAAGACACATGCTAACGCAATCTTTTATACAACCAAAACTGTTTAACACTAGAACGACCACGGAGGGGTCAATTGACCTTTTTACCTAAAAAGCCCACAAGAGGGTCATTTGACCCTTTGGACCCCCTGTGGACACTCCTTTTGTTGTGGAAATGTGGCTGTTAGCGGCTCAGAGAAGTCACTTGAGTCACAGAGTCGCTTGAGCCTGTGTGGGGGAGGGGAACCCAAGGCAAGCTTTTAGTACTCAGGTAGGTTAGTGTGTTTTTGCATGTGTGTGTATGTGTGTGTGTGTGTGTGTGTGTGTGTGTGTATGTGTGTGTGTGTGTGTATGTGCCCATATGGTGGATTTATAAACATATGGTGGATTTTTATGCAGTAAATCATCAGGATGAACGAGAATTTGGGATCAAAACTCTTGACATTTATTGTTAAAAAAAATCAAAACAAAACATATTTACAATGAATAAAAAAGCAACTGTTTTCCCAGTTTTCGTGTGGAAGGTTTTTGCAGAAGTAACTGCTATTGCTATGACATTCACACGTTCATTGAACCATTGGCACTCACATGACTCGTTATGGTCACATGGGACATTCACATACCCGCCGCCATGGGCGGGCCTTGGGGGGAATGTGCCCACCCAACAAGATGCGTTAGCCCGCCTGCCCCACCCACCCAAGCCAGATCACATCACTGATATTCCTTATATAAATAATTTCAATGTATATAATTTAATTTCAGTTTATTGTACTTGCTATTTTGTTAAAACGTATAGCCTCGTGTGGCATAATCGTTCAGACATCACACATAAAAACAAATCAGAGATATTTTGTCTCTGTCCTGGTCACCAGCCTCATCTTTCTGGCTATTCCCATGCTCTGTTTGTCCGCAGATTCTGGTCAACATCCCCTCTGATGTTTTCTCTTGAGATGCAGTGTGGGAAGAAGCGTCAATGCCTTAGCCCTCCTCAATATTGAGGAGAGACCTCTGTTTTTTGCCATGATGTTCATACTCTCCACCTCCAAGCAGAGAAAAACACCTTCTATGGTTTCAGGAGAATATGATGGTAGCAAGGCATTATGCATTCTTGGATGCCATGTTGAACCATGCCTGGATGTGTGGACCATGGCAGAAATTGTGGAAACATTGCCCCATACAATGACAAACGTGGGTATGTCTGCAACATGATCTCCTAGAAATCTGTGAAAGCTGGCAAGGATCATTGTGACACGAAATCTGTGGTACTGGCACGGATTTTTCCAAAATTCCCTGTTGGGGGACACGGAATTATTTCATGTGTCCAAAGTCTTATTTTTGTCTTTGTTTTTTTTCTGATTTCAAAGATTATTTACCCTCAAAAACATTTCTTACTGAAAGGTTAGGGTTAGGGTTTGTTTAGATCTGATCACAATGTGTCCTGCTAGGATTCTTGTGATAGGATTTTGTTGCCAATCCACCACGTTAAAAAAAAAAAAAACTGACAGGATAAGGTTAGGAATTGTTTTGATCAAAGCACAACGTGAATTGCTTTAATTCATAATATTATATGTATTATATACAGTATACTGTATCAGTTACTATTTACCTGTGGTGATTTCAGAGGCTGACAGCCCTTCGTAAGAAGCTATCAGCCCCTGTTTTTCTTGGCTGTTACCTGTAAGGTGTGACCCCCTCACCCCACACACTGCCCCTAACAGCCTCATTACCATAACAAAATGAGTGATTAGTGTACTCGGCAAAAGCTGTGTGGGTCAAATGACCCCTCTCTGGTCCTTCTAGGTAGGCAGAAAAATTGTGGTCTTTCTAGTGTTAAAACACTTACAAATTACACACTGTCTGAAAGAGTCAGGGATGATGTATGGATGCACCAGAAGTAAGTTTGTGACAAATTGTAAGTCCTGACTCACTCTTTAGGCTGTTTTTTTTTTTTTTTATCTGATTTTGTGTTTCTGTTTGTAGAACGACTCAGCCAGAAGGATGCGGTAATCGTCCAGGCTCTTACTGAGAAGCTGCAGCTGTTTGCAGACATGGCAGAAACAGTGGCGGGTCTGGAGGACACAGCTTCTCGTTCCAGGTTGCTGCTACGTGGAGATGCCTCAGACCTCCAGCAGGGGGAGGCGCTGCTCAAAGGAGCCATCACTGAGGGTAGGCCAGTGTGGTGTGATGGATGTATCTAGATAGTGTTGTGAATTCACTGTTATTCCTGTAAACCACTCACTATGGTTAAACTCCCTGTTCTATCTCTGTTTGTTTAGTGGAGAACCTCCAGAACCTGCTGCAGTCCGGAGTGAGGGAGGAAGCCCCGACCTCACGGCTGGATGAAGGAAGCGGCTGTGGAGTTCTGCCCAGGAGAGCTGACACTTTTGGGGGCTACGACAGCAGCCCCACCATCCTCAGTAAGAGTGAGTCCAGTGCACTCGATGCCCTGAGGAAGACTACCATCTAATGGATTTGCAGTGCTATTTCAGTGGAGCTCATGCCATGAATAAATTTGACTTTCTTTTTACAATGTTGTTGATTATCATGATTTGGATCTGTTTGCAAAATTTGTTAATGGACTAAAAATATAAGGATTCAAGAGTCGTAGCCACACTTCTACATGTATATGCTTGTCGTTTCTGTTCAGTATGTGTAGTTCTTGATGTCTGTTTTTCTGGTCAATTTGGTTTCATTGTGCATGTGTGTCGCTGTTTGTTTCTTTCTGTGTCTGTGCGCCTGTGCCAGATGGCAGTGTGAAGAAGAACTTTTCTGGCGAGTCGAGAAACCGAGACAGAAGCCAAAGAGCCAGCTCTGACCCTCAGCTCAAAGACCTCTGTGGCAGCCATACTCTGGAGCAGACGGTAGGGGCACAACACACACACACACACACACACACACACACGCACATGAGTCCGTATTATTTCCTGTAAACAGTAATAACCAAAACAAGCTGTCTGGAAAGTTTCCATCTCCTGATGTTTACTGTAACTCTGTTCTCTCATTTGTTTATAGATGGCTAAAGCCTTGATAAAACTATGTACTCCAAACACTGATTTAACTTCCAGTAAAACCTGGTGGTTGAGAATAATCGGGCAGATAAAATATAATGACATGTTGTTGACAGCGTTCAGCGTGTGTGCGCAGAAAAAAAAACAGTCTTGCTACCACAGAATCCGTTCCAATGCTGTAAAAACGTTCACAGAGAATTGTAAAATTACATTGGTAAACCTGTACAGTTTTTTTTTGTTGCAATGCACATGTTTCACATGACTGCGAAATATTGATCAATATTCCTTATCTTATGACCTCATTAAGTAACAGAGTAGCATAAAGGGAGTTCTTTGTGGGCCAAACAGTTGTTTGTACTTTCAGTAGACAAGTTTTTTTTTTTTTAAGAGCAAAGATTGCTTAATTTTTTCTATGGTTTTAAACAGACTTGCTACCACAGAATCTGTTCCAATGCTTGTAGAACTTGTTCTCTGAAGACTAAAATGTGTTGTGATGACCTGGTTTGTTGATCTGATCATAAGACATTTTATTTGAAGACTTTTTCATGGTCTTTGCCAAAAATCAAACAATAAAAAACATTTACAAAACACAACCAATTTAAATAATGGCATGCACACCTTCTGTAGCCATACTAGGCAGGAGCCAGTGTGTTTGTAATTATATTTCATTAGTATGACTTGCTTTGTGTCTCACTGTTGATGCTCAGGTTGATGAGAGCTACAGCTCTCCTGCCAGATGGAACCGCATCTGGTCCAATTCCTTCCCCGAGGCTGAGGTTAGCTCCTCTTCTCTGAACTGTCACCTTTTGTTACACAACTTTGCTGGAAACAGTATTTATAGCCATGCCTACTGAGCTTAAAGGTGGACTCAACAGTAGTTTGGTAATCCGGTAAAATACTGTGATGTTTTGGCAACGCTGATGCATATTTGATTATGATAACCTTGTCTGCGTCTCCTTTTCAGTTCTTTGACAGAGTGCTGATGCTCTCCCAGAGGCTCTATAGTCTGGAGGTACTGTAATACTGTCTCCTATGCTGTTACTGTGTTGTCTATATGTTCCCTAGATTTGTAGGGAAACACTGTTGCACATTTTGCAGATATTCATTAGTTAGGTAATCTCATAACATACACATAATTCTGTAGGATTTGGAAAAGATTACTGATTTTACACAGGGTTCTAGTTGTAGAGCACCACACCCCCAATTATGAGAGCGTGGAAAAATGACATTGATGCCTTGCTAATGAGACGTTGGAGAATAGTTTTTCAAGGCAGATAACTAGAACTCGTATAACCACAATACAGTACAGTGGAATGCAGAAGAACATCTCTGAACACACACCACATCAGACCTTCAAAGTGAATGAATACTTATAATTATTTAAACTCAGCTTTAACATTGTTTTTTTCACAAAAATACCATCATAAATTGTATACCCTATTGAAATAGCAGAAAGATATGAAAAATGTATATACAGTCCAAGTCTAATTCATTCTGTATCATTTGTCTGCAAACAACTCAAACATAGTGTGACCTTGTGCTATCTTCCTCCCTCCTGTCACCCTCTCTATCTCCAGGCCATCATATCCCAGCAGGACAGCCACATAGAGCTGCAGCGGGCCTCGCTGACAGAGCGAGCCTCCCTGCCAGGACGCCACCGAGGCAACGTGCTCCTGGAGCAGGAGAAACAGCGGACCCTCGCCCTGCAGAGAGAGGAGCTAGCCAGCTTCCACAAGCTGCAGTCCCAGCACAGGCAGGAACAGCAGCGCTGGGAGAAGGAGCGGGAGAGGCACCGCCAGCAAGTGGAGGCCACGGAGAGCAGACTCCGACAGAGGGAAGAGGAGTGCTGGCGGCTGAAGGTAAAGTGCCCCTAGCCCTACCCATGAATGTGTGATTAATAAAGGAATAAAATATTCTAGATTACTCAAGCTTTGCAACATTGTTTGTTGGTTCTACGCAGGAGCGTCTGGCAGAAGAGAGGATGGAGCTGGAGAGGCAGAGGGAGACTTACCAGCAAGACCTGGAGAGGCTACGAGAGTCCACCAGAGCTGTGGAGAAAGAGAAGGAACGCCTCGAGCACCAGAAGAAGATCAAGAGGAAAACCATTGAGGTGGGGATTCTGAGATGGTCATAAGCAGGCTGACAACAGTGCTACTGAATACAGTATTTGACCATGCAGAAAATCTGCACAGTAAAAGGCTAGCATTAGGGAGATAACAGAGGCTCAATTGAAGTGTCTGAATTCATTCATCTACAATAAGTAAGCTAGAAGGTTTCTTCATGGTTTTGTTAATTCTTATAATTTGTTATCTTAAAGGTGGGCTTTTACAGGATGGTTTTTGCTTTGCTTTGAAATATATGCTGCCATAATAAAGGTATGTGTATGGAGGAGGAAAACTAGGTTGAGGTGCTGGGTGACGCTGGGATGAATAGGTAATTGCGATTACAAGCAGGATAAAGAATCAGAAGGGGTTTTCCCGTCTGTCCTGCCTCCTCTTTCACTATTTTCTTGCTTCAATTTTCCAAACCTCACCCTACTTTGGCTCTCCTTGTCTTCCTTCTATCCCTTCCCCTGGGCATGAATCCAGTACCCACCCTTCTAAGGTACTTGTGAAACACTGAAGAGCCAAATATATTATAAAGCCTCAGCAGTGGCCCATTAAATCTGTTTCCTGCCAGCAAGTCTCTGAACCCAGTGATGCATATCTCCTTCTCAACATCAGCTCCCCAGTCCCCTTTTGTACAAAAATGACATTTCAGACTAATTGTTCATCAGTCAAATTTGCCTGATGCGCTGAATGAATCTTTAGTTCCTGTGTTCAGGCCCTCTTACGGATTTAAAAGCGGCACTGGTTTCAGCTCCCACAGACTCTTTCATTGATGGGAAGTAATGATAAACACACATAAAACTGAATTCATCTCCAAGCACTTAACCCAGGAATCTACCCATGTATAGAGCGGCCTTCCCCTTTACCACTCTTCACCTCGTTTTCTGTTCTTTATTTCCTGTGTTTGCTTACTTGTATCCCTCATCTCTCCTTGCAGCACAATGCGGGCCATTGTTTGTGAGTTTCATGGGAGAAAGATTCACTGACTGTAATTTCATGCCTGGTGCTAACAGATATGTGAAGGAGCTACAGTAAAGTTACCTAATATAAGACGTTGTTTTCAAAAGGGGCCGTATCACGGTTGGGTCGATTGTCATTCTCTGGCAAGCTGAGGAGGGGTAAAGGAAGTTGTGTAGCATGGGAAGAGTATCTATACACACTTTATCTTCTTAACAAGCCAAGAAAGATACAGACTTACTGTCACTTGTCAAGTACAGATTGTTTTTACTCTTTAGATCATCCTTGAGTGTTGCACATGATTATCCTGTACAAGTTACCTCAGGTTTATTTGTCCCACAATCACAGATCCCCCTTAGGAAATGTTGTATTGCTGTTCAGAGTGTAAAGCCCCCTGCCTGTAGACCCTCAAATGGAGTAAGGAAAACATCTATTTAAAAAAAAAAAACCTTTAACAAGGAAGAAGAAAAAATTCAAGAAACCTCAGAAAGAACAATGGAGGGGCATCCCGGTTCCAGGATGGATGGATGTGCAATAGAGAAGTACAGAATGGAATGCATGAATTTAAACAGGGTAAGAACAGTTAACAGTGTGACAGCTGATTAGTCATGAATGCTGCAGAACTTGACTACCTTAGTCACACACAGTCATTATCAGAAGGCCATATAACGCACACGTAATAATGGCATTGTTCTCTCTGACTAATAATACATTAGCTCAGTGAATCAGTGTCCTCCAGTAGAAAAAGTTAATATCTGACCGTGTACAGAGTGAATCTCTTTATTTTCATAGTAGTACAGATCACCTGATCGGCCGTCTGCCAGCATCTCTAAGCGGACTGATACACATGCATTTTTCTGACTGAGGCTGTCTCCAGTGATGTCATTAGTCCCTCTCCGCTGCCTGACGCTGTCTATATCTGATAACTCCTCTTCATTCTGCATACCAACCTCAAACTGACTGACGGATGACACAAAGTCATCTATTCATGTCTTGACTTGTCCCTAAAAAGAATCTTGGCCACATTTTTTATCTTCTTCTCTTCAACCAACTATGAATTCCATTTTTTTGTATATCAATCTTCTGTAATTTTACTCATAACATTAAAAAAAAACATATCTCATTCTGTTATCAGACATCCAACTCATCCACTTTTATGTTGTCCAGTTGATTTCATGGTAAAGTTTCAAACGGAACCAGCTGACATGAGTTATTGCACTCATCATCTCATTACAGCAAAAGGCATTTTGCCAGTGAGTCGTACCTACCCCGTACATCACAGCGACTCCAGGGAAACCACAACTTGCTGGATCGACCTAATGCGATATGCCTCATGCAGTGATCCTGGTAATTGGAGGCCTTCACTGAAACAGCGACATGAAAACTATTGCTGTGTGTGTCTGTGTTTTTGTCTGTTTGCTATACAGACTGTAGGATAAGATCTGAAACCAGAGAGATTAAGCTCATATCAGCATTTGGCAGCCCATTACATCATGCCCATAATATTTGTTTTAGACCAGCTCAGTAGCATGGTTTTATATTGTGACATGCAGATGTAAGGGTATGTATATGCTATGTTGTTGGCTCCGCTACGGGACTTTCTTGGCTGCAGTAATGGGAGATTTGGAAGTGGTTTGTTCCCTCTCTGCATCAAACACATCAAACGGCCTTTTCATCAGCTGCAACCTCAGGATTTGTTCCAGGCTGCAGGCCAGCCAGATATCAACAGACATTTAATCACCACCAGTCAACATTAAGACTCATCAGCAAACCCATAAAGCTATGATTAGACCTCATAAAAAAAGCTGTGCCGCTCTCTATGGGTTACTGAATACATGAGTGTTTGAGCAAGGAAGGTGCTAGTCTCAGCATGTCCTGAGGACAGCGGAACTTCTCTTTCATGTGTTATCTCCTCACATCTCACTTGGCCCCTTGATAAGGAGGCATCAACTCAGCCTTTTTTATTGGCTATGACTCAGGGTAGGTTGTACTTGTAAATGTGATGTTTTAAGCATGTACATAATCAAGGGTAGAGCTGGGTTTGTTATGATTTGAATGATAGATTAGAAGAGAATTAGTTCAGTGCAATATGATTTAATGTCAACAGAAAAGTTATATTTAATGGGAAGGAATAAATAGAAGTAAATAGGACAAACTCGGCCAATGACAAGAAGGTCAAAGGTCCTCAGATACATGGGGGAAGGACATAAATAAATAACCATTCCCCTTATGTAAAGTGCCCAATTTAACAACTAGCCCCTTCTCAATCATAAAAAACTTTAAAACCGGATTTTATCTAGTGTGAATAACTATAAATATTATTACACAAAGGCTTGCAAAAGTCAACACAAACATTAAAAGGTCAGTTGTAAATCCAGTGTTTCTACACTTTGGATTAAGTTTTCTGCTTTATAGTCTATGATTAACTGTTAGCCTATTAACACTCTATCCATGTACACGCACCTAGAGGCCTGTGACTAGCATCTTCTATAAACAGCTGGTAGCAGTTGCTGTGCAGCACTGAGCAAGTACACGGTGCCAGAGGGCAGATATTTTCACTGCACCATCTATCACTGTAGCGAGCTCCCACCTATTGGCCAAACTCTGTGTGCAGCTCTACAGTGGAGCTTTATTTAACAAGAACATTAGCTTTATTTAACAAGAACATTGCCTGTTTCGGTGTTTTACAGCCCTGTTCCTGCGGCACCACTGGCCTGCATGCTTTAGGTTGTTCCCTTCTCCAACACAGCTGATTCAGATGAATGGATCATTATCAGGTTCTACCGCTTGATGATGAGCCTATAATTTGAATCAGGTTTGTCGAACAGGGAAACATGTAAATCTCGCAGGGATGTCCAAGCATTAGAGTTCTAAACACTGGTCTATTAACTAAGAGATTTTACTCATAGTTGCAGTTAACAATTTGTGGACCAGCTATTATTTTTATGATTGATGATTGATTAAATAATTTTTTGATGTTTTCAAATTAAATCTATAACATCAGAAGCTTGAATGAAATGATATTTATTCATTGATAAATGTAGTAAAACATTGTACACCGTAAATGCTTATCACCAATGTTAATACGAAACATCTCTGGGATCATCATGTTTAAATTCCTTAAGACACAATTTGATTGTGGATCAGACTGGTTCAAGTTGCTAATCTCAATAATTCATGAGGATCAAACCTGTGCACGGCTGATTTGACTTTTCAAGTCACGACATCACTAATGTGTCTATTCCACAGATCATCCTGTCCAGGTATGATCCATTGGCCAATACCTAATTGTCAGTGGTGTCCGTTGGGCACAAGGCAGCACATTGTGCAGTGTTAGCTGAGATGCTTGGCTGGGTCTGTATAATAAGGGAGTATCCAGGCAGTTTTCAGGATGAGAGGAACCTGGCTGTATAATTAGCTAGTCCAAGCCTGTCATTAAAAGAAGCTTCTGGAACGCAGCCAGTGCTAATTGTTTATGTGCTGTCAGTCAGGACTGTTTGTGCTCTGCAGCTTGTGCACGGTTTACTGCCTTGGAAACCTGCTGTTTATGCCGCTTAATGCCAATCACCTTGTTCTGTGAACAATGGAGCATCTGTGTGCCAAGATGAGCGAGTGCTGAAAAAGGAGAAATGATGGAGGGGGAAGAAGAAAAGGAGATTTAGGGAAGGAGTCATGGAGACTTTCCCCTCTGTAGGGCCCCTCTCTGCCTCGGGTCGTCCTGTTGCACTCTGTTCCTCCAGATGGGGGAAGCTACAGTCCACACACACAGTCACAGTTAGAGGAGTTTGCCCTTCATGCCTTGTAAAATAAACATGTCGCCATAGGAAGTATTCTGCATGATCATCAATCACGGTGCATGTGGACCACATACCAAACAAGAGCAGTTTAAGTTAACGACTCTACAGTTTAAACAGGTGTCAAACTGGCAATATACTGTTATAGTGATGATGCCATTTTATCAGATGCAGGAGAGTTTGTGTTATTTGCCTCGTAATGTTGGTTAGTTTAAATACCCATAATGTAACAAACTAAAGTTATCAGTAGCTATGTGAAATAGCAATTGATTGAATGTTTTCAGTGTCATGGTTTCTTATTGACAATATCTATTTTATTGAAAGCCTTTAATTGGAACATTTTATCAGATTTGTGATTTCAGTGGTTTCAGCACTGGTAATTAAATTTAGAGATGGAAAAAAACAGCTTTGTGTTGCTGAATTGACTGATTAACAAATATAGACATTAAATATTAGCTGACCAAGCCTATTGGCCTAAAAACATACACACTGCTCAAACATCCAATTTGAAAAAAACAGATGCAAGAAAACATCAGTCACTATATACAGAAAGAGCTGCAGCATGTTTGAAATAGCTGGTTGGCTTCATGTATTGTATTCTATTACTTTAGGTAGATGTGAAGATGTTATGCAACCAAACTAAATTCTCTCCTTGATTGCATTTACTGTTTTTTACTTTTTTCATATGTGATAATGATGATGTGATCCTTCTGCAACACATTGGATCACAATGTTGTAAATCAGTTCAAACTTTGGTTTTGGGCTGGTGGCCTATAAAGTCTTGCTATAACAAAATGCTGTTGGCTTACTAACACATACAGACTGCACCGCTGATACAGAAATGATTGGCTGCGGATTGGATGATGATGTTGGCTCCATCTCGAGATCATCTTTCCTTCACTCTGGTAATTAAGTGGACAATGCAGTCAGTGTCTTTTATCCACTGATGTCATGAGAGACATTTTCTTGTTCTCCAGCTTGTCTAACAGCCCTGCCTATTTTGTTAGACACGCCTTTATGTGCACAGGGACTATTAAGGGTTTTATGTTTCTCATTTTTTTGTGTGTGTGCGTGCACATTGTCCTTGAGCCTCTTGGAATACATCAAAAGCCTGCACCAAACTGTGTGCTCAGCAGAAAGTAGTGGCATGTGTTTCTTATTCCCTCTTAGCCCATAAATACCCTTCTCCTCAACAGATTGTATTTCTGTAATGGCACGGCGTCACACAGACGATTTTTGTGTGTGCGTGTGCTCTGTACTCTTAAAAAGCTGTTCAAGAGTACAACTTACGAAGCTGTTCAAGTATTTTTTTTCTTTTCTTCAGATATTCTCATACAACCCGCAGTGCAGTCTGTCTCCACATGCATACATGATGCTGCATGGCTCTGATTTCAAACTGAATGTGACCACAAAAATGAATAATTACAGTTTGCAGCTGGGGAAGCCGTCCTTTGTGAACTTGAGCCTCATTTGATGCTGTTTGCAGCGACTGAAGAAGACTCCAATCACCTCTCAGCAACTAACCTTAACCTGCCTCCCCTCCAGGTGGCTCCTCTGTCTGGCAGCCTGAACGGGGAGCTCCTCATGGCCTCCGGCCTCGGCAGCTCCACCAGCATCTCTGAGCTGCCGCTGCCCCAGAAGGCCCTGGTGCGCTCCAGCTTATCCGTCGCACCGGCCGACTACACGGAGCGCCCCGAGGTGATGTCGCGGCGGGAGGCGGGCTCCTCCGCCCTGCCGCTGAAGACGGAGGTACCGCTCCACCTCTTCAGCACCACCAACCAGCAGCACAAGCTGGTGGGGGTGCAGCAGCAGATCCCCACCAAGCTGGCCGCCAGCAGCGGCAAAGGGAAAGGAGGCAAGAGCGGCAAAGCCTCTCAGCGTACTGACAGCACTGGTGAGGATCTAGAAGATAAGTGCAGTTTACATTAGCAGAACATGGAAGGACTGACCGTCTTGTTATGAAAAGGCCACAAGTAGAACCCACTTATGTCTTTAAAGAAACTGCAAAACACTGACATGTTCATGATTTCATAGGAGAGGGGCTGTGTCTGTACTTGTTTGGCAACACACTCCTCTACTTGTGCGATGAATCAGCAGTAACCTGGCACGCTGCTGTATCTGTAGTTACTGACTTATAAAAATATCTACATAAATGTCCTCAAATTCTTCATCTATATCTATAAAATGCATTGCTGCAAATGGAGAGGGAATGGCTTGTAAATTTTTATTACTGATAATTCATTTCCACCAGCATGCACCGCGCCCAGCAGACTGCATTTTAAGTTTCATTCCCTAAAAAAAAAACAACCACAGTCTGCAGTGCATCAGACGCCAACTCCTGCTAACAGAAGAAGTATCAAATCTACACTGCTGGAAAAATCTGTTACAAATTGCTGCATTGAGGCCAATGTTTTTTTCTTGCTCAATCAGGTGTTGTATAACAGTTGCAGCGCTCTGTTCTTCTGGCGTACTGTCAGCAAAATCTAAACTATCCGTGTCTGACAAGGGCTTGACCCGATCAGCATCATTTAAGTGGCTCATTAGGAGCACATTAGCACATTAGCTTTCTAAATTGGATCAGTCCTCTGATATATCATATAATGGCCTGAGAGCAGCTCGGCTCCTCTAGTTTAGTTCCAATCTAATTTTACAATTAAATCATGTTCCATCTCTGTCTGTGCCTTCCCTCCCTCCTCCTCTCAGCCTCCGTGGATATGAAGCAGATGCTGCCGCTGAAGCTGTCTGCACGAGACGACAACACCCTCAAGGCCAAGCGATCCATCAGCCCCCACCAGCCGCTCCCGCTGTCAGCCCCTCCTCAGCCCCACTCCCATCACCACGCAGGTACCGTGAACCCACACACACACACACACACACACTTCCACGTTCACTCACTCCAGACACCATCTCCTCCCGTCCCCCTTTGCCTCCTGCATTATTAAACCAGTTCTCACAGATGCACGCGTTCTCCACCTGGGCAAAACTGGCCCCACCCGATCAACCTGCCCTCATGCCCAGCCTCACCCTGCGTAAACACTGATCAGTTTCACATGCCTCACTGTGATTAATGGCAGGGCGTTCTGCTGACACACACATTTTAACACTAATACTGTTCCCTCACAATTACCATAGACACAGAAACATGTCAGGATTACACATGATAGATTGCAGCTGAGTAAACTAGAATGATTAATTCACCATTAGGTTTTATTCTATTTTTGGGTCTGTCCCGTATGTCTTTAACAGATCAACTAAGTCCTCCAGACAATGCTGGACCGGACAGCCAACCCACCATCAGCACCTCCCACCCCCCCATCGCCCAGAAGCCCCCGATGCCCCCCGCGCAGTCCCATCAGCCCCCCCTGCAGCCTCCCGCCATGCCCCTCCACTCACAGAGCACAGGACCGCTCCAGTTCCAGCCCCATCCGTCGCCGCAGGGCGTCAGTCCCAACGCGCAGGCCCATGTCCAGGTGAATGTTCACGGGCTGGCTCACAGCCACAGCATGCCGCTGTCCTACAAGATCCCCACAGAAGACCTCAACAAGGAGGATGTCATCTTTTTCTAAACTCTACGCTGCCGGCCCTCAGATCAGCTGGTGTACACAAAAAAAAAAGCTTGTGTTTTCACCGCAGGTGATAATGTGACATTGAGGGTTCTGTTTAGCAGGCGTTGTGTCTGAGGGTATTTGTAGCAGAGAGCAGAGCCTTCGTTTGAGCTCACGAGGGAAGAAAATTGTATTTGAAAAAAATGGAGACATTTTTCTTTGAACACTGCTACACCACCCTTTTTTATTTAATTTTAGTTGGATTTCTGAACGCGAGGGTCCCCACAAATGCTTGTGGGAAATTTTAGTGGAACAAAGGCATCTCGCATTGTGCGCATGAAAGGTTTGAATGAAGTTATAGCGATCCAAAGACATCAGCTGTGAGAGCTGAGGGGGATTTGACTGTGAAGGACAACGTGAAAGAGAAACTGTCGGGTGCATTTCAGGAGTCTTCAGGCCGGTTATTGAAGCGTGAGACGTGAGCGGTGCAGCGATGCCACTCTGGCCTCTATATCTGCCCCTACGAGACCTGGAACCATAAGTAACGATTCCGCAGGAACTCTGAAGTGATTCAGCTCTTAAACGTGCTCTGCTTGAAGTTTGATTTGCACAGTGTAAATACGTCATTCCAAACTGAACTCTTATGGACTAAAGGTATAGATTGTGCTTGGATGTACAGTTTGTCGACATTGTGAAAATTCATTTCATTCATTCATTCATTTTTTAGTGTTTGGTCAGCAGATTAAAAACCTGGCTGTTGTGTGAGAATGGTCCTGGTCAATTAAAGAGTTCCGGTATTTTTTATTTTTATTTTTTCAAATGTACTGTACGGTTTTACCAGCTCATACAGAGCAAGACGAACTCAAGGAGGCCTTTCTTATGTCTGACCAGTTAGCGGTACTCCTTTTACCAGCATTAAAAGTAAAGTATGCAGGATTTATCCGATGGGGTTGGTTTAGATGCCTCCACGCGACGATACGGGACGGTGCCGCTGCCCCCGCTCTGCGTGTGCGTGCATGTGTGTGTCGTTCACACACACCGCAGCCCTCAGGGAGAGTTTTACCATTTGATTGTTTTTAGGCAAGTAAAAAAAAAAAAAAGAGAAACACAGAAGCACATAAAATACAGCGTTGTAACGCGGTCACTGCGTTTTTATAGGAGCTCAATCACCCCACATTTATTGGCTTTAGACGCACACACACGCGGGACAGGATCAATGCACATAAATACATCAGCACACACTTCTAGTGGGTCGTAAGTGATGATTGAAAGAGATTACATTTTTATATACAGTGTTTTCCTTTGTTTTATGAAGGAAAATCCTGCATACTCTTACATATTTTTAAACAGCATTTTCACCAATGCATACATTTGCAGTTTTTGTTTCTACCCAAACAACTGTGGGTTCTTTTAACAGCTCATGCATTAGCTGTTTAACAACAAAACTATTCCTTTAATCCCTAGCAACAGAGAAATATGTGAATTTGATCTTGTACATTCAACTCTTAGAGTTGGTTCGCTGGGTACACTTAAAGATCTGTTTCACACATTCGAAGCAGAAGCTGCTTCTATTCCCGTAGACATCCAGGAAATTAGCCTCGCTCGGCGCCGTTCAGCACATGTTTCAGATGTCAGGAAGGCCACAATGGGTTTGTCTCACTCTGGGAAAATATTTCCCAAAATCGTTCTCTTTAAAAAAAACAACATATCTATTAACATTGGTACTGTATAATTCATGCTTTGTGTTCTAAGGGTACGATTTGCATTGAACTGCTTCAGTTTTCTGAACATTGACCTCCCTGGAAAATGTGTAGACTAATTGGCTAAGAAGATATGCATGAAGCTCTTCAAATACTAGTAATAAAAGAGTAGTTGCACTTAATGGTCCTGTTTTCTAGAAAGTCAGAGAAAGCTACTTGAGGTTAATAAGCAGTAAAAGTGGTTTTAAAAGCAACATATTCTGTCTTGCATACATTATATAAGCATCTGCAAAGTCTTCTAGAGACTTAAAGGACACACATGGAGGCCAGAGGTCTGCAGAAAATTAAGGCAATTTCAAGTTTTATGGATTCCCAGTTCAATCCACTTCTGTTATAGTTTTCCATGCAAGTCATGTGACAAAAAGCACCATTTTCTCTGTTTTAACAAGTCGCGTTTCCGGGAGCTTGTGTCTTTGGACTCAGATTTCCAGTAGATCCTCGAGATGTACATGAAGGTGTCAGTTTTATTTGAGGCTCTGAACGGTCTCATTTCCAGAGTGTTTTTATAGATGACATTTCATTAGATACTGTAGGTCTTAAATCTTCGTGCCTGACAGGAACGCCGTACTGTGGGGAGTGCACTGGTCACGCAGCATGAACTATGACTATCAGCTCTTTTAACATTTCAGTCTTTATCTTTCTTCAACGAAGAAATGTGGCGATGTTCCTCACATTGATTTTCATGTTTTTTTGTGTACACATTTTTAAATCATGAAGTAGGCGGCACATTATTGGTGTTTTGTGTCTGTGGGGGGGGGGGGGGGGCATGTCAGAAGAGCTTTTTGTCCAAATAAGCTTGTCTCTGAAGCTGTGAGTTAGATGTAATGTATATTATGTAGATGTATGTACATACTGTATGTGATCTCTCCTTCAGTCTTACACATGCTTGTATTAGGAATAGAGAGATTTGAATCAAGATGCAAGAGTCAGCCAAAAGTCTGTTTGTTCATACGTGTAAATAGACTTCATTACACACAGGGGTGTGTAGGTACGGTGCGGTACCCCTTCGTTAAATAGAAGCAACAGCAGGAAAAGACACAATCACTCCAATCCTGTTGTACAAATGAAGCTGTGCATATTTAATGTCTTGATGTATGTTGATGATGTAGCGTTGGGGGTCGAGGTGCACGGTCTGCCATCTTTTGTTCTGCAATTCATTCCTTGATGAATTCATTCATCAAGCTTATGTAGCAGCACTTGTTTCAATCGGTTGAACCAAAGAGACGTTTTGGCTAACTGGGTTCCTTTCTGCACTGGACATGACGAGATAAATGACTCCCTGCTTTGTGAATGTCCGTAAGAAGTGTGTTTACAGCGCATTGTTGTCCAGCTGGAATCCTGCTTCAGGAAATGGATTTGCTTGCATTTTTTTTTTTTTTTTTTGCATCATATCACAAATCTTCACACACACACAAACAGACCTTGACATTTCCGAGTGTTCTCTCATGCAGTAGCATGAACTACTTCTGAGTTTAATAATCGGTACTAGATCTGCTGATCATCACCAACAATGGACTGTTAATATGCATGTGAATGTAGTTCCTAACAATCCCAGCTCAAAGTCTAATTTCCTCACCAACACCCCTCCAACACATCACGCCACCTTCACCAGCTTCACTTAAAAAAGCCAACGCGCATTGGGAAGTCTTAATAGTGTGGCTCGATCAAAACCGTGTGTGGCTTTTTCCTGTGTTTGCAAGTGTCTCTGCTGAATGAGCGCTGTTCCGAAAACTGGTGTAAGAGCACTTTAGCTTCGCTACAGGTGGAAGACTTCTAGTGAGGTGGTGTCCGTCACTGCAGCCGTTTGGTTCAACTCAAGTCTTGAATTCTCCTTTTCTTTACTGACCTTATTAACGTCTTTGCTCTTTGTAAACTCGGAAGCCAGTCAGTCACATCTCTGTGCGCGTGTGTGCGCATGCCATCAAAAACACAACAGAAACATTTCTAAATGTTTTTTTTTTATATTTTTATTAGAGACCTTCATAGCAATAGGAAAAAAACACAGTACACTTTACACCTTATCATGTTTGCACCCATGTGTAAAGATGATTTCAAGATAATGGTCACATACATTGATTAAACACACACACACACACACACGTTGGACCTGTAATGTGTAAATAATCCTAAACATATTTTATTTCCTCGGCCAATTTTACACTAGTCACTTTGGATAGTAGCATACTTGAAGGGGAAAATGAATGTTTATAATGCTTATTATTGTTTCTGTCTGTGAACTTGTATTTACCGAAAACTGTCTAATGACGTTTGTAGCAACACAGCAAAACTGATTTTTTTTTTTTTTTTTTTTTTGTACCGTTTTATTTTATTCACTGCGAGATGTTAGAACAACCTGTGGACACAAAATGCTGCCTTAGAGAAAATTTAGTAATAAAAAAGAAAAACTTGAAACTATATATATATATATTTTTATCAGTGTCTTTCTTGTCTTTTGCTTGTTTTTTTGTCTTATTTGTGTTTTGGCTAAACTCCAACACGCCATGAATGATTTGCATATATTTACAAGGACCACACCGAGGTGCAAAGTATAATTCGGGCTCATTATTTAGATTTCTCTTCCCTGCTCGTCCAAATAATCCTGACCACCCAATTAGCTCGCCTCCGAGCCGTTCGTCAGCGTCTAGGAGGTGCAGCAACGGTGTTACCGACCCTGTGTTTAGACCCACTAATAACAGTCCATTCCCGCACAAAGCTCTGTTTTCAGGTACTGTGGTTGTGGCTGTTAAATCCCTCTAACTGTGGCTGTAGGCCTCCAACAGCCGCGTTCCTGCCGTTCTGGCCGGGGAAGACGTTCCAGCAGTGGCCAGCTTTTATTGTCTGTTGTCATTAGTGGCTTTTCCTCTGTCTCCCTCTCAACAATTATTTTTCCATGCTGCTTCTCTCATCCGCCGTCTCACATCCTGCTCGCCTCAACCACCTCTGCACTCGAAGGCGTTATTTTTAATTTTTTTTTTTTTTTTTTTTTAATGCAGCTTGCAGGAAGTCGGGAGCCGTGGCTGCTCTCGTTCTGTGTCAGAAGCTATTCTCGCCACAATGTTAAACAAATAGATTATCCGCAGAGGCAGATGTGCGGACGAACCTCCCTGGAGCCTCGTAAAACGCAGACAAATTTAAGTTTGATAGACTCCGTGTCAGCGGTCGGTTTGTTTTTGCGCTTCCATTCGGCGTCTCTGAGCTTTGGCACCGCGCAGGTTAGAACGAGCCATTAAAGCCATTAAACCAGTTTAGCTTGGCTACCGGGGCGGCACCAGAACTCAAATCCAGCCAGTAAGAGGACATGCGATGGTCCTGGCTCTGTGACGCCTTAAAATGAAACCCGTCTAGAGGTGACCCCTTGTCTGGATAGATCATTTTCTGTGGTGTCTTTGGAGTTGACCCTAAATAACCCTCTGCTTTTGGTTGAAACCAGATCCTGGACTTGAGTATTTTGTCCATGTTGAAAATTCACGAGAGGCTGTATAAATCCTGCACAAAGCTTCCTGCCTCAGCTGATGTACTCCGATGCTGCTGTCAATGCATCATACGAGATAATATTACAAGGTTTTGTGGAAACGGTCACTGGAAACCTCTGGGAGGTCGCATTTCACAGAAATTGAGATGTTAAAGAAAGGCTAGATGTTCTATAAATGCTGTCCCACGTTTCCAAAAAGTTGAGGATGCACACAGTGTTTTTATACAGACCTGTCTGCCCATTTTATTGCACTGGATGACCTCAGAATGACCTGAGTCACACCTGAGTGCTCTTGTCAGTACAAAGAAGTAAAAAAAATTCAAAGCAATTCTCAAGACAAAAAGCCTGATCCTGTGTGAGAGAATCCCCCCCCCCGCCACAATACATCCGTCAAAGTTATCTTTTGATCTAACACTCAGCACAGTAACCTCCATCTAAACCAGGGGTGTCAAACTCAGGTCCTGGAGGGCCGAGTGGGTGCAGGTTTTTGTTCCAACCAGGCAGTTACACACCTGATTCTACTAATGAAGGTCCTCAGCAAGAGCTCTATTGGTTGATTAGTAGAATCAGGTGTGTTACTGCCTGGTTGGAACAAAAACCTGCACCCACTCGGCCCTCCAGGACCTGAGTTTGACACATGTGATCTAAACCGTCTCAGAAACATCTGAGGTCGCTGCGTTTTGCGAGTGATGTTCTGATGGAACGTATACGACGGCCGCTTATGTGAGGGCTGTTTCATCACACCTGGCTGACACAGAGATCTTCTTGTGGAGGAGACACAAAGCGCGCTCTATCCGTCCTCTCCGCTAACGCCCAAGGTGATTCCAGGAAGATAGCTGCCAGTGGAACACGTCCCTCGCCCGAGGCCGCTTCAAACCGTGCTTACATAACCGCCCCGGCAGGCCCGAGCCGAGCCGCGCTCCGGGAGGAAGGGAGAGGGTTTGTCTGAGATAAGGTTCGGAGCTGTCATCGCTGACAGAGCCCGAGTGTTTAAGGTCTGCAGCAACCGTGTGCAGTTACAGATTTGCATCAGTTTGGTGATTTCATGCCGTCTGGTCCATCGTTCTGCTTCACATCAATGAGGCGCATTGTCAGCCCCCCCCAACCCAAAACCTGCACGACTGATCTTCCATCACGCGTCAACAAAGGAAACCCCTGTGTCAGGGCAGCAGCGAGAGAAAGAGAGAAAGAGGTGACGGCAGGTAGGCATCGGATCAGGTGGAGGCCTATTGTTCTGCTGAGAGACGCCTCAGGTGGATTGAAAGGGGGGAAGATGGATTATAAAGGAAGTGTGTGCTCACTCGCCCCCTGTGCTCACAGGATCCTGGTTCCACAGGCAGCTGTGGCCCGATGACCCCACCTTGTCGAGCCAGTTCTCCTTCCCACGTGACCTGGCGCCGATCGCACCGTTTTCTAGAGAGTGAAGAAGCGCCAGCGAAGAGTAAACAAGTTTGATTATCACAAAGTCATGTCAGGCTTTTCATGGAGACACATCTTTGCTGCGTTGCAGGACATTCAGCTTCGGATCAAAGGGATAGTTTTATGTTTTTTGGGGGAGTTCGATTTGGAGTTGGAGCCAGGAGACGGCCAGTTTAGTTTAGCAGTAAAACGACTTGAGCATTTCCATGTGATGTTTTATATTTCCACACCACCAAGGTTCAGATGATAATATCACGCTTTCTACATTCATACTCCACTACGTTCATTTGACAGCTTTAGTTCCTTTGATTTGAAGATTTGACAAGAAATAAGATGTTGAGATTTTAAGATTCTAACACTTTTACATATGCTATACAACGTGTGTGGTATAAATACTAGTCTATATATATATATATATATATCATAATATGAATTGATACTTTAACTACATTCTGGTGATAATATTTCTATATACTTTTTCAGTCAGGACCTTTACCTGCAGTGGAGTATTTTTAGACAGTATTTCTTATAATTAAGTACCATATATTCACCAATTATAAATGTACAGCCATGTGAATCGTATTGACTTTCTCATCTAACCCTTTGAAATATGCACATTTCCAAAAAATGTGAACAAGCAGTTTTCAAATGAGCTCAATAGCAGTTTCCTGAATAACTGCTATCGACCTTGGGGGGGGGGGAGCACATTTACATCTATCTGCGAGCCCGTAGCACGCTTGGCAGCTGTTTAGCCTCCAACAAGGACCCCTTCAACATTTTATGAGGTGATTCTCTCTCTCAGTACAATGATAGATGGCGGGGCCTGTCCCCCCGTTCGAAGCGTTTTCCATCTGCGTTTCAGGATGCAGCATTGTTCAAGGCCGACGCAGTGTGGGAGGTCTCTGTGGCGTTTTTCAAAGAAGTAGAAAGAACTTCCCTCACACACACACACACACACACACACACACACACACACACAGACGCACACACTCTCACATTTTTGGTACCTAAAGTCAAACGCCGGGCCGAGCCAAGACAAACAGCCTCCTGGCAGCGAGCATGGAAAACCCTCTCCATCTCAGAATGTGAAGATGTGGGCAATTTAAGTTGCTAAGTTTCTCCCTGGAAAGACCCAATAGAATCTTTGTGTAAAGTTTCTCGCCATTATCAGAGTTGTTTCAGGGGAAAAAAAAAAAAAAATTCTGGGGTATATGTGCGCCGCGTTGATGAAAATGGGGATACAAAGAGGAAATTGTTCTCATACATGTGTGTGTAGAGAAAAAGAGAAGTGCAGGCCGACAGGGAGCCCTCACATCCACACCGCGTTGTAAAATGACTCTAAAGCGAGTAAGAGGAAGCTGTAGGCGCTCGCTGTCAGGTAAAGCACATGCACTTCTGTTGATGGTGCACTTTAAACTGGCCTGTATTGTCTTGAGCAGCCCTCTGTGCTCTGTGAGGGTTTGTTGTCCCTTTCGAAGAATGTAGCCCGAGGTGATGCAGTGCAGTCCCGTATGACCCATTCAGCATCTTCAAAAGCCGAGGAAAGTTGCTTTCTCTGGCTAAATAAAAGAGCTTTTTGTCCTATTTATATATATTTGTTCTTTGACATTTTCCCCGAGTGCTTCGCGCAACTTAGAAACCACCACCAACATTTTGGTTGTCTTTTTTTTTTTTTTTAAATAGGACATATCTGCTGAAGGCAAACCAGGATGCCATAATCCGAAAACTTCAAATCCTGCTCTAAAAGGGGGAGGTACGGCCGAGAGTGTCTGTGTGCGGAGCTTCTTCTCTAATTCCTTCTTTTTATCTCCGATTGGAAGAGGGCAGCGCAAACGGAGCTCATCGCAAGTGTAGCGCTGCTCTACGGGGGGGGATCTAAACACAGCCTCTCTGATTTAGGAGCTGGAACGAAGCAGTCGCCAGCCTCCTACCAGAGCTGGCAGGGTTGGGTGGCTCCCTGGCTGCTGTTGAACAGGGAGAGGAGGAGGAGGAGGAGGAGGAGGGGGAGCGGAGACGGAAAGACGCCGCCAAAAGACCAAAAGGCCACTAACT
Source organism: Eupleurogrammus muticus (assembly GCA_036785175.1). Classification (NCBI taxonomy): domain Eukaryota; kingdom Metazoa; phylum Chordata; class Actinopteri; order Scombriformes; family Trichiuridae; genus Eupleurogrammus; species Eupleurogrammus muticus. Next base: position 13,577,673 of record JAYKQN010000006.1, read on the forward strand.
GCTGAAACACCAAACACCAGAATAAGACAAAGCTGGGTGGAACATGTGCCAGTGGGCAGAAAAAAAGAAGGAAGGAGAGCGGCACCACTATTAAACACAGATCAGTATCCGTCAGGAGGAATATTAACAGGACAAAAACTGTTATGAACCTTTTGAAATAAAATATATATATATGTATATATATATATGTATATATATATATATTGAATGCTATATATCGTCATACTGTCCTCTCTGTAATTGAGACATGTGCCTCACACATCCATCTATCTGACCAAAATAATGATTTTTGTTTTGATTTTTTCTGAAAATTATAACATATGTGGAATATGTTGGCTATAATTAAAAAAAAAAATACTAGTCAGATATATGAGCATCTCTGTCATGTGAGACTGTGTTGAGGTCATGATAATTACCTGGGCTCTATGTGATTGGCTTTGTGTTAAAATTTGAACTGAAATAGTAGTTTCACTTCAAATAAGTTTATTTTCAAATGTAGTTTAATAATCAAAATAAAACAAAACTTAAGTAAAAACTAGACAATTCCTGCAGCAATTGTGAGGGTTCGGGCTGGGCCGTTGGGCGTTCTCTACCATGGCATGACATTTTCATAGTGATGTTATTTATCACTATTCATCATACAAAAGTGAAAATTCTCTATTAATCCCCTGACTGACTGACACCATGAATCAGAGTATAGTACCATCAAGGCCAAGCAGAACGGCCATGTCTGCTTTTAGTGGAAATAATCACCTTCAGATAATGAGAGAAACAGACAAATACAGAAAAGGCTGTTGTAGAGCAGGTTTTATAACAAGGAAGGTGGTGCCTTTCGAGTAAGGCCACACCTTTATTTATTGGTAATGAATAATAAATTAAATTGAAAAAATATGAAAGGACTTTTCATTTAACAAATTGATAGCATTTGTTTTAAAGAGTAACAAAAATGCTTACCACCACCACCACCTCAATCAATTTCTGCTTAGGCTATGAACTGCTGACAAGTAAATATTAAATTCTGGTGATATGTTGTTAATTATGACAATAAAAATACAATTATAGGAGAGTATGTGACCTTTTGTCACTTTAAGTACACACTAGTTCTGTACTTTTCCTGAATTGCTACTTTTACTTAACCTATCAGTTGATCTTTATCTGTCATATGTGAAAGACAGTGAAATATAATAAATAATATAAAAAAATAAACAGATTTTAGTTATAAACATTACTCAAGGAGTTGATGTAATAATGGTGTTAACTACAATAACTAAATATTGTTTGTATCTTTTTAATTGATCTAAAACTGCAGGTAAATTAAGTTGACATTGATTTATTCTATTTATTTGTCGCAAATTTTTGTAAGTTATTATTATTTTTTTTTTTAACGTGAACAAAAACAAGAAATAGGTGAAAACAGAAATCAGACCCTTGCACCAGAACATTCAAAAATTCTTTGAACATTGATATAAGATAGAATTCTAATGATCTAGTTTAGTTTAGTCCAGTTTAGTCTGGGTGGTTGGGGTCCACTATGGGCCTGATGTCAATAAGTTGCTCATTCTAGTTTGTGTAACAGTATTTTTGTGGGTTGTGCTGGCTTTAGTCCTGCTTCTAATCTGAGAGCAGTCTGGGGAGGTTAAACCCCCAGCACAGCTCTCAGGGTCCTAGAAGCACTCAAGCTTCTCCACCACGTCAAGGTAACAGCACAGGGAGAAGAAAAATAGGAGAAAGGGACCGGACAGTCTTATATGTGACGTCAGCACTGGGAAGTTCTAATGTCACAGTTCTAATGCAACTCTCTGGTCTGTCTTTCTGATTACATATTTTTAAAGTCATACACCTAAACAGTTTAAACAGCATATGCCGATCATAACACATGTATACCAGGATTTAAAGGTGAAGTTGTTCATTCACAGCTGAGCAGCAACAACTTGATGTTGAGCTCCAAAAATTTGGACATCCTGGATCATGACTATAGATCACTGGTCCCCAAACTACGGCCCGCGGACCAGATACGGCAGATACTGCCCCTAGGTTTGGTCCGGCCCCCTGAACAGTACCAGAGAGCATTTTGATTTTTTTTTTATATACCTTATTTTCACGACGACAAGGCACACATAAAGGCCTTATATTTTCGTGGATTGTATATAAAAGAACGGGGATGTGCGTTATGCAGAACATAGTTGTTTTAACTACCCTGAAAATCGCAAAGAGACACGCTTATAAGTTTAAACTGAAGGTAATCAGCTACGCAGAGGTACACGCGAAACGAGCAGCCGCAAGAGAATTTAAGATTAATGAAAGCTGCAACAAGGTTACATTTCTGGTATGAAAAAATCTCTATGGTGTTGGAAAGGAAATAATATCTTATAATTATTCCTGTTTGATTTGTCCTATGAGCTGCACATATGATGTACAACTGTTAAAAAAGAAAATGGGAGTCTTATACCTGACATCAGCACCGCGATAGAGCTGAGCTCCAAGAAAAGTTGGACATTCTGGATCATGACTATAGATGCCTCATGGTTCACGATAAGTTAAAGATTGCATCAATTGAGCCAAGATAAATTCATGACCAAGCTTTAGATGGAGAAGGACAAAAACAACATACAGAAGTATGGATTTTAGATCTTCTAAAATACACATGAGGATAAATCCACATTTGACCCCTAGTGGAAAGAGATAAAACTCTCACAGAAGAAAGAATTTCAGAAGTCTCAAGTTTCACATTTAGAGTTAAAAATTGCTCATAAAATGAGACAAGATGAGTTCACCACTGACCTCTAGGAAGAGAGGAACACATATGCCTTAAAGAACAAAGAATTTTAAAAGCTTTAATTTTAACATGAAGAGTTAAAGATTGCTCTATAAATCAAGCCACAAATTATTCACCATTGACCTCCAGGATGGAGAGAGACACAAACGTCTTACAAAGAGTTTCAGAAGCTTACATTTTTATGTTTTTTTTCTCCATCTGGAGGTCTGTGGTGAAAAATTCGTGGCCCGTTTATAGAGCAATCTTGAACTTTTCATATACAATGTAAGCTTCTGAAACTCTTTGTAAGATGTTTGTGTCTCTCCGTCTGGAGGGGAAAAGTTCGTGGCCCGTTTATAGAGCAATCTTGAACTTTTCTTGTCTTAAAAAGGCTTTGGAAGTTGACATTTTTATATGTGTCTCTCTCCATCTGGAGGAGAAAAGTTCGTGGCCCGTTTATAGAGCAATCTTGAACTTTTCTCATCTTAAAAAGACTTCGGAAGTTTACATTTTTATATGTGTCTCTCCATCTGGAGGGGAAAAGTTCGTGGCCCGTTTATAGAGCAATCTTGAACTTTTCATATAAAAATGTAAGCTTCTGAAACTCTTTGTAAGATGTTTGTGTCTCTCCGTCTGGAGGCCAATGGTGACAAGTTCGTGGCCTGTTTATAGAGCAATCTTGAACTTTTCATATAAAAATGTAAACTTCTACAGCCTTTTTAAGACTTTTGTGTCTCTCTCCATCCTGGAGATCAATGGTTAATAATTTGTGGCTTGATTTATAGAGCAATCTTTAACTCTTCATGTAAAAACTGAAGCTTTTAAAATTCTTTGTTCTTTAAGGCTTGTGTTCTTTTCTTCCTAGAGGTCAGTGGTTAGCTCATCTTGTCTCATTTTATGAGCAATTTTTACCTCTAAATGTGAAACTTGAAACTTCTGAAATTCTTTCTTCTGTGAGAATTTTATCTCTTTCCACCAGAGGTCAAATGTGGATTTATCCTCATGTGTATTTTAGAGGATCTAAAATCCATACTTTTGTATGTTGTTTCTGTCCTTCTCCATCTAAAGCTTGGCCATGAATTCATCCTGGCACAATTGATGCAATCTTTAACTTATCGTGAACCATGAAGCATCTATAGTCATGATCCAGAATGTCCAACTTTTCTTGGAGCTCAGCTCTATCGCAGTGCTGATGTCAGGTATAAGACTTTCCATTTTCTTTTTTAACAGTTTTACAACATCATATGTGCAGCTCATGGGACAAATCAAACAGGAATAAATATAAGATATTATTTCCTATCAACACCAGATTTTTTCATACCAGAAATGTAACCTTGTTGGATTCATCTCCACCGTCTCTAGTGTTTCCTGATGACCTTCTGGGATGAGGGATGCATGTTGACTTCCATTATCTGCTGCCTTATACTTTGCTTGGTAATCACCAGGGTCTGTCACTCGTCTGTGTGCTACAGCTTGCTGAGTGCTGGCCTTATATAGGCTGAGATTCTTTGACTTTCTCTGACATCACAGGTCATCACATGAGATTTGATGTCACATTCAAAAAATGCAATTCTGACAAAGTAGTGATGCTGAACTGTAGCTGTTTACTTTTGAATCTCTTTGGTGGAGCTGGGCCGTAGCTACGGTTACTCACACACACAGCATCAAAAGCTGTTTCACATGCCCTGAACAACTGCTCATAACTCAAACCCTAATTCATAATCACAAAATGTTTCCTGCTTTCCCTCCATATTTCCTGAAAGCTGAGGGTCTCCTGGTCGTGGTGATATATCTTTTATTTCCTTAGCTTGAAAAATGTTGGCACAGGAGCAGGTTAGAAATTCAATGTTTTACTAAAATGCAGGACGAGTCAGTGAAAATTAATAATGGGAGAGATAGGAAGAGCAGGAGCACGAAGCTGCGCTTGGAGGGTCATAGCGCCAAAACCGTACAACTCTCAGCTTTCTTACTCACATTGGAGCGATTGGAGGGGTCATGCTGACGTTTTGGAGTAAAAATTATTAAAGTTAGTACATGAATCACATTTCACAAAATCAAAAGCTTTCAGGACGCAGTAGGTGAAATATGTCAAAGTCAAGGCCACACCCGGCCCGCAAGAGGTTTTTTTCTGGCCCCCAGGATTATATACATTTATTACTAGACAATTCCCGCGGCAATTGTGAGAGTTCGGGCTGGGACGTTGGGCGTCGGGACTCTACTGTGACTTTTTAAACCTTTTGATGCCAGGGATGTGATCCTGGGGTCCCTCAGGTCACTACCGCCACGTTTGGTATGCGTCGGACATTTAGATCCAAAGTTATTAAGGAAAATCCAACAGCCAATCAGCTGTCAGTCTATCATATTGCTGGAGTTACCATGGTCATCAGTTTAGTAATTATAGTACCTTAAGATCTAAAGTTATTAAGGAAAAACCAGCAACCAATCAGCTTTCAGCCTGATGGAGTAATTTACTCAGCCACCAAGCTGTGTTGTTTCTGTGGTGATTATGGTATCAATTACAGTATCTGTTAACACAAATCAAATGTGCTGCATACTGGGCATCGGGACGTTCCTGTGGCTTTTTAAAACATTTTGATGCCAGGGATGTGATCCTGCGGTCCCTCTGATCATTACTGCCAAGTTTGGTATGTGTCGGACATTTAGATCCAAAGTTATTAAGGAAAATCCAACAGCCAATCAGCTGTCAGACTGTCATAATGCTGGAGTTACCATGGTCATCAGTTTGGTAGTTATAGGACCTTAAGATCTATAGGTATTAAGGAAAAACCACTAACCAATCAGCTTTCAGCCTGATGGAATAAACAGCTCAGCCACCAAGCTGTGTGTTTTATGTGGTGGTTATGATATCAATTACAGTATCTGTTAACACAAATCAAATGTGCTGCAGACTATCTTGATAGAAATAAATGGGGAATGAATTTTCACTGAAACAGTGAATACATCGCTGTAGTGAACAGAACTTAGCTTATAATAGTGCAGAGCCTTAATTTTATTTCTCTCACAAAGTTTGGTGAGCCTGCAACCTTTATATCAAAAGTTATTAAGGAAAAACCAACAGCCAAAATGCTCTGTCTGTCATGCAGCATTAGCTGGGACTGTTGCTAGGATATTCACACACCTGCAACTCTTTGATGTAGAAGAGATCGTTAATGATTCCAACTGACAAACTCTGCTTTGAATGTGTGTGTAGAAACGGCTGTTTCATTTAAAATAGACCCCGAACAACTGCTCATAACTCAAAAACCGTGAAACATAATAACAAAATGAGCATATCGTGTGAGAGGTGAGGGTCTCCTGGTCGTGTTTATGTATTTTTTATTTCTGTAGCTTGAAAAATGTGCGCACAGGAGCAGGTTAGAAATTCAATGTTTTAGAAAAATGCAGGGTGAATCAGCGAAAATTTATAATGGGAGAGATAGGAAGAGCAGGAGCGCGAAGCTGCGCTTGGAGGCTCATAGCGCCAAAACCCTAAAACTCTCCGCTTTTTTACTCACATTGGAGCGATCGGGAGGGTCGTGCCGACGTTTTGATGTAAAAATTATTAATGTGCGATGCAAACTGTGGCCGCGGCTGCGAGTTAGAAATTTTTTTTCAGAGGAAATTTTTGTGTGTTTTGCACTCTAGCGATGACATCACCACTGTGGACTCCCCATCCGGAATGCATTGCGCCAAAATCTCCCACAAAAATGGCGACTACGTCGCCATAGTAACCAATATCGCCACCAAAAGTCATACCACACGATTCCCGGCCGAGCCGGTCGATTTGATATAACTATTGTGGGGGTTTGTCCTTTCCCCTAGGAGGAGAAGCGAGCCAACTCTCGGCGAGTGCACTCTGTGCACTGTGCCGAGAGTTGGCCTGGCTGCACCAGCCCGAACTAAAAATGTGAACTCGCTGTCCACAATGGTGGCTTCCTCCCTGCTTGGGTGCAACAAGTACATCCTCCTCTGAACTGGCTTTGGGTGAGTCATGTGTGTGTTTGCAGTAGTCATCGTCCATAACATCCAACCCTGTTTCCCTAGAAGCTACGTTCACTCAGGTCAAAGGGGAGGACACTCACTCTGCGTTTATAACGTGTCGGGTTTTGACACAGGGGGCTGAGGTTTGCATCCTGATCCCGCTCCGTGGTTGAGTTTTGGCAGCAAAAAGCCCTCGGGTTTAAAGAACGGGTTGCAAGTTTCAGTTAAATGTTACCAGAGTAAACATGTCATGTGTCATGCATCAAGTCAATCGAATCTCTCAACGTTTGACCAAGATAAAAAAAACTTTTCCATCAAGTGCTCGGAGGGCCTAAACCTAACCATGGCATCCTTTAACAAATTAAACTTCTTGTCGCTGGACATTTCGCAGATTTTGGTGGAAATGAGGACAGAATGTAGAATTTAGGCGGCATCATGTTGCACACTACATGCATTTGCAGTTGCGAGTTGGTGTTATTTAAGGTCAAGAAAGAAAGAAAGAATGTCAGCGGAAAAAGCTCGTTAACCGCAGCGTGTTGTAATGCAAGGTTGTTACAGCATGCAGATTTCAGACTTGCCCGGTAACACTGAGCTCCAACGCGATACGCGCTGCAGTTAAACACCTCCAGTCACCTGCTGGGCCTCTCTGCACCTCTGAGGAAGAAACTGAACTGGTGCAACAGAGGAAACTATTCGTTAATCGGTCTCAGGCATGCACACACATGCACGGCAGAACGTAAACACACCCACACAAACACGCATACTGTACAGCATGTTGCTCTTTTTTTATCCGTGGCTCTTATTTCAGGCTATTAACACGTCGACGATTCTTGGCATAGTGTTGAAGCGCATTAAGTGGGATACTATGATAATGGGACACAAAGCCCTGATGAAAGAAGCCTCCTCTACTGTAACATGCACAAGAACCTGTTCCACCACAAACAAAGGAAAAAAAACACCACTATTGTTTCCAAGAGCAGAAAATCTCTTCCTGCCTTTCTGCCTTCCTTTCTTCATTTAATTATCCCTCCCTAGGCCCTCTGGGAAACGGTCTCTGCCAGCCAATGGGAGAGCAGCGGCGAGGCATCGCCTTCATTGAAAATAACAAACTCCACTTTGGTTACGGACCTGAACAATACACTCTGCAACAATTAGCTACAATCATATCATAAATCATTCACTGTTGCTCTTACTGACTTATAGTAGCAACAATCCACCTCTGCTTCAGCCTTTTTCTTTTTTAGATCTGTGTTTTTTTTTCCACAGGAGAGGGAACCTCTTGGGGGGAATTTAAGGAATCTGAGATAAGATCCTGGTCACGGTCGTGACCACATGGCACCTCTTCGTTTAATCAGAGCTGCACTCTTTGTGTGAGCACATGCATGAGTGTGTGTGTGTGTGTGTGTGTGTGTTAAGACAGCATGTGTCTGCTTCATTGGTTTCATATAAGCCCCTGTGCTCTGCCCTGAATGAGGAGGGAGGACGACACACGTCAGCCCCAGACACAGACAGATGCTGCTGACACGTCCGAGTATCTCTCTATTGTATTATTCATCCTCAGTGTCACATCTCATCCGAGGTGGTCAGCCAGACGCGATGCAACAGAAGGGGCTGTTTTGCGCGCGCGCACACACACACACACACACAGACATATGCACACACACGCACACACACATGTTTTTATTATTCCGTTTGGTGTGTCTTTTTTGTGTGAGAGTGTATGTGTGTGCGTGCCAGAGGGTGGGTTTATATCTGCCAAACTCCAGCTTGGAGGGCTTCTCATCAGGCTGTGGATGATGCTCCTCCATGCAGGAAGGGGCTTTTGATTGAAGAAGCGAGGGGGTTATGGTAGCCGCGCGTGTGCGTTTGTGCATAAATGCGTCACCTCAGGCGACATATCAAACCCCTTCATGCCACCCCAACCTTCTGCAAACCCCCTTCTTCAGCCTGCCTCATTCCAGCCCAACAGGGAACCTATCTCTGTTTTATTAATGAGAGGAAGTGTGAATTATGTTTTAAAAAAAAAAAAAAAAAAAAAAAAAGCTCAGTTCCTGTGGAAAACAAAGGGTTCCGTGGTGCCTTTGTGTTGAAGAGGAAGAGAAATGTATCTATTCGTACCACATGAATCCAAGTATGTGAGGCTTGCCTGGAATGTCCGCTGCCTCGTCGCTGCTTTTGCCTACAGTGCTGCTCGTCAAAGTTTTTGTGTGCTTTTTTTCCTGTGAATGAACCTGTCCTCATGTTGGCTGATTACAATGAATCCTCTATCTACAAAAAGGGGGACAACGTCAGAGGCATCTTAAAGATGTCAGAGAGGGCGTGTGTTTGATGCTATCTATGTTAACATATACATATATATGTGACATAAATTAACCCCTCCAGTCATGAATGGAATCTTCAACAACATAGTTTATTGAATGCTCATCTCTGTACATCTCTACAGCATCCCCTGCTAATTACATAATCAGTGTATGACGGCACGTAGCTATACATTTATGAAATCGTGGGCTGCTTCCATCAACAAGTTCTTGTTCTCTTCGGAATTTTAAATCTCAAGGGAAATAGCAGTGAGTGCAAAGCAGATAACACACACACACACACACACACACACACACACACACACACACACACACACAACTGACTAAACAGCAGCTTATAAAAAAGGCCTGAGTTCTAAACAATAAACAATCAACAAATCCATTCTGTGTTTGCCAGAACCAAAGTCTGAGTTTCTCTCTCTCCTCTTTCGTCTCCTCTCCTTTCCTTTCCTCTCCTCTCCTCCTTCACCCTGTAATTTAGTATGTAATTATTCCATTATGTCAACAACTATCACTGTGGCCAAATCCTGGCAAGTCTAAGGGTGCCAGCACATATGAGGGGCATTCAGACATATGAAGGGGGCATCATATATCATATAATGCTTTAGCACTTTTCCGGCCTGTGTTTATACTGTAGTAACAGTGTTTCTGGAATTCTGGAATTGAATTGGATTGTTGGCGTTATGTTCCATCACAGCCAGGAGAAGTGGATTGCACATAGTCAGGCCTCCAACTTCAGACCTGTCCAACCTGGGTGTTCCAAGTAAAGAAGACGCTCCTGTTGGCACAGCCCTTAAGGTCAATGAGACACCTAAGCGCCCTGACTACAAAAAGGTGGCACTACAGTGTGTCGCTCAGAAAAGATCATACTATAGTGTGTGGTCCAAAAAAGGTCATACTTTAGTATGTCGCCCAAAAAACATCATACTATAGTATGTCGCCACAAAAAGGTCATACTATACTATGTTGCCCAATAAAGTTCATACTATACTATGTTGCCAAAAAAAAGTCATACTATACTATGTCGCTGAAAAAAGGTCATACTATACTATGTCGCTCAAAGTGGTCATACTATACTATGTCACCCAAAAAAGGTCATTCTATACTATTTCGCTCAAAAAAGGTCATACTATAGTATGTCGCCACAAAATGGTGATACTATACTATGTTGCCCAAAAAAGATCATACAATAGTATGTCGGCCAAAAAAGATCATACAATAGTATGTCGCCAAAAAAAGGTCATACTTTAGTATGTTGCATGAAAAGGTCATACTATAGTATGTCGTCCAAAAATATCACTCAAAAAGTGGTCACTCAAATAGTGGTCACTCAAAAAGGGTCATACTATAGTATGTGGCCTAAAGGAGATGATACTATAGTATGTAGCATGAAAAAGGTCATACTATACTATGTAGCTCAAAAAAGGTCATACTATACTGTCGCCCAAAAAAGGTCATACTATACTATGTCACCCAAAAAAGGTCATACTATAGTATGTCGCCACAAAAAGGTCATACTAAGCTATGTCGCCCAAAAAATGTCATACTATACTATGTCGCCAAAAAAGGTCATACTATAGTATGTCGCCCCAAAAAAGGTCATACTGTACTATGTCACTCAAAAAAGGTCATACTATACTATGTCGCCCAAAAAAGGTCATACTATAATATGTGGCTGAAAAAAGGTCATACTGTACTATGTTGCTCAAAAAAGGTCATACTATACTGTCGCCCAAAAAAGGTCATACTATACTATGTCACCCAAAAAAGGTCATACTATAGTATGTCGCCACAAAAAGGTCATACTAAGCTATGTCGCCCAAAAAATGTCATACTATGCTATGTCGCCAAAAAAGGTCATACTATAGTATGTCGCCCCAAAAAAGGTCATACTGTACTATGTCACTCAAAAAAGGTCATACTATACTATGTCGCCCAAAAAAGGTCATACTATACTATGTCGCTCAAAAAAGGTCATACTATAGTATGTCGCCCCAAAAAAGGTCATACTGTACTATGTCACTCAAAAAAGGTCATACTATACTACGTTGCCCAAAAAATGTCATACTATAGTATGTCGCCACAAAAAGGTCATACTATACTATGTCGCCCAATAAAGATCATACTATACTATGTTGCCAAAAAAAAGGTCATACTATAGTATGTCGCTCAAAAAGGTCATACTATACTATGTCACCCAAAAAAGGTCATACTATAGTATGTCGCCACAAAAAGGTCATACTAAGCTATGTCGCCAAAAAAATGTCATACTATACTATGTCGCCAAAAAAGGTCATACTATAGTATGTCGCCCCAAAAAAGGTCATACTGTACTATGTCACTCAAAAAAGGTCATACTATACTATGTCGCCCAAAAAAGGTCATACTATGCTATGTCGCCCCAAAAAAGGTCATACTGTACTATGTCACTCAAAAAAGGTCATACTATACTATGTGGCTCAAAAAAGGTCATACTGTACTATGTCGCTCAAAAAAGGTCATACTATACTATGTCACCCAAAAAAGGTCATACTGTACTATGTTGCTCAAAAAAGGTCATACTATACTGTCGCCCAAAAAAGGTCATACTATACTATGTCACCCAAAAAAGGTCATACTATAGTATGTCGCCACAAAAAGGTCATACTAAGCTATGTCGCCCAAAAAATGTCATACTATGCTATGTCGCCAAAAAAGGTCATACTATAGTATGTCGCCCCAAAAAAGGTCATACTGTACTATGTCACTCAAAAAAGGTCATACTATACTATGTCGCCCAAAAAAGGTCATACTATACTATGTCGCTCAAAAAAGGTCATACTATAGTATGTCGCCCCAAAAAAGGTCATACTGTACTATGTCACTCAAAAAAGGTCATACTATACTACGTTGCCCAAAAAATGTCATACTATAGTATGTCGCCACAAAAAGGTCATACTATACTATGTCGCCCAATAAAGATCATACTATACTATGTTGCCAAAAAAAAGGTCATACTATAGTATGTCGCTCAAAAAGGTCATACTATACTATGTCACCCAAAAAAGGTCATACTATAGTATGTCGCCACAAAAAGGTCATACTAAGCTATGTCGCCAAAAAAATGTCATACTATACTATGTCGCCAAAAAAGGTCATACTATAGTATGTCGCCCCAAAAAAGGTCATACTGTACTATGTCACTCAAAAAAGGTCATACTATACTATGTCGCCCAAAAAAGGTCATACTATGCTATGTCGCCCCAAAAAAGGTCATACTGTACTATGTCACTCAAAAAAGGTCATACTATACTATGTGGCTCAAAAAAGGTCATACTGTACTATGTCGCTCAAAAAAGGTCATACTATACTATGTCACCCAAAAAAGGTCATACTATACTATGTCGCTCAAAAAAGGTCATACTATACTATGTCGCTCAAAAAAGGTCATACTATACTATGTCACCCAAAAAAGGTCATACTATAGTATGTCGCTCAAAAAAGGTCATACTATACTACGTCGCCCAAAAAATGTCATACTATAGTATGTCGCCACAAAAAGGTCATACTATACTATGTCGCCCAATAAAGATCATACTATACTATGTTGCCAAAAAAAAGGTCATACTATAGTATGTCGCCAAAAAAGGTCATACTATAGTATGTCGCTTAATGAAGATCATACTAAACCATGTCGCTAAAAAAAGGTGATACTATACTGTCACCAAAAAAAGATCATACTATAGTATGTCGCCCAAAAAACGTCATACTGTAGTATATCGCCACAAAAAAGGTCATACTATACTACGTCGCCCAAAAAATGTCATACTATAGTATGTCGCCACAAAAAGGTCATACTATACTATGTCGCCCAATAAAGATCATACTATACTATGTCGCCAAAAAAGGTGATACTATAGTATGTCGCTAAAAAAAGGTGATACTATTCTATGTCGCCAAAAAAAGGTCATACTATACTATGTCGCCCAAAAAAGTTCATAATATAGTATGTCGCTTAATGAAGATCATACTATACCATGTCGCTAAAAAAAGGTGATACTATACTGTCACCCAAAAAAGGTCATACTATAGTATGTCGCCCAAAAAACGTCATACTGTAGTATATCGCCACAAAAAAGGTCATACTATAGTATGTCGCCAGAAAAGGTGATACTATAGGATGTCGCTAAAAAAAGGTCATACTATGCCATGTCGCCCAAAAAAGGTCATACTATACTATGTCGCCCAAAAAAGGTCATACTATGTATGTTGCCAAAAAAAGGTCATACTGTAGTATGTTGCATGAAAAGGTCATACTATAGTATGTCGTCCAAAAATGTCACTCAAAAAGGGGTCACTCAAATAGTGGTCACTCAAAAAGGGTCATACTATAGTATGTGGCCTAAAAGAGATGATACTATAGTATGTAGCATGAAAAAGGTCATACTATACTATGTAGCTCAAAAAAGGTCATACTATACTGTCGCCCAAAAAAGGTCATACTATACTACGTTGCCCAAAAAATGTCATACTATAGTATGTCGCCACAAAAAGGTCATACTATACCATGTCGCCCAATAAAGATCATACTATACTATGTTGCCAAAAAAAAGGTCATACTATAGTATGTCGCTCAAAAAGGTCATACTATACTATGTCACCCAAAAAAGGTCATACTATAGTATGTCGCCACAAAAAGGTCATACTAAGCTATGTCGCCAAAAAAATGTCATACTGTACTATGTCGCCAAAAAAGGTCATACTATAGTATGTCGCCCCAAAAAAGGTCATACTATACTATGTCGCCCAAAAAAGGTCATACTATGCTATGTCGCTCAAAAAAAGGTCATACTATACTATGTGGATCAAAAAAGGTCATACTGTACTATGTCACTCAAAAAAGGTCATACTATACTATGTCGCCCAAAAAAGGTCATACTAAGCTATGTCGCCAAAAAAATGTCATACTATACTATGTCGCCAAAAAAGGTCATACTATAGTATGTCGCCCCAAAAAAGGTCATACTGTACTATGTCACTCAAAAAAGGTCATACTATACTATGTCGCCCAAAAAAGGTCATACTATGCTATGTCGCCCCAAAAAAGGTCATACTGTACTATGTCACTCAAAAAAGGTCATACTATACTATGTGGCTCAAAAAAGGTCATACTGTACTATGTCGCTCAAAAAAGGTCATACTATACTATGTCACCCAAAAAAGGTCATACTATACTATGTCGCTCAAAAAAGGTGATACTATACTATGTCGCTCAAAAAAGGTCATACTATACTATGTCACCCAAAAAAGGTCATACGAGACTATGTCGCCAAAAAAGGTGATACTATAGTATGTCGCTAAAAAAAGGTGATACTATTCTATGTCGCCAAAATAAGGTCATACTATACTATGTCGCCCAATAAAGATCATACTATACTATGTTGCCAAAAAAAGGTCATACTATAGTATGTCGCTCAAAAAGGTCATACTATACTATGTCACCCAAAAAAGGTCATACTATAGTATGTCGCCACAAAAAGGTCATACTAAGCTATGTCGCCAAAAAAATGTCATACTATACTATGTCGCCAAAAAAGGTCATACTATAGTATGTCGCCCCAAAAAAGGTCATACTGTACTATGTCACTCAAAAAAGGTCATACTATACTATGTCGCCCAAAAAAGGTCATACTATGCTATGTCGCCCCAAAAAAGGTCATACTGTACTATGTCACTCAAAAAAGGTCATACTATACTATGTGGCTCAAAAAAGGTCATACTGTACTATGTCGCTCAAAAAAGGTCATACTATACTATGTCACCCAAAAAAGGTCATACTATACTATGTCGCTCAAAAAAGGTCATACTATACTATGTCGCTCAAAAAAGGTCATACTATACTATGTCACCCAAAAAAGGTCATACTATACTACGTCGCCCAAAAAATGTCATACTATAGTATGTCGCCACAAAAAGGTCATACTATACTATGTCGCCCAATAAAGATCATACTATACTATGTTGCCAAAAAAAAGGTCATACTATAGTATGTCGCCAAAAAAGGTCATACTATAGTATGTCGCTTAATGAAGATCATACTATACCATGTCGCTAAAAAAAGGTGATACTATACTGTCACCAAAAAAAGATCATACTATAGTATGTCGCCCAAAAAACGTCATACTGTAGTATATCGCCACAAAAAAGGTCATACTATACTATGTCACCCAAAAAAGGTCATACTATACTACGTCGCCCAAAAAATGTCATACTATAGTATGTCGCCACAAAAAGGTCATACTATACTATGTCGCCCAATAAAGATCATACTATACTATGTTGCCAAAAAAAAGGTCATACTATAGTATGTCGCCAAAAAAGGTCATACTATAGTATGTCGCTTAATGAAGATCATACTATACCATGTCGCTAAAAAAAGGTGATACTATACTGTCACCAAAAAAAGATCATACTATAGTATGTCGCCCAAAAAACGTCATACTGTAGTATATCGCCACAAAAAAGGTCATACTATACTACGTCGCCCAAAAAATGTCATACTATAGTATGTCGCCACAAAAAGGTCATACTATACTATGTCGCCCAATAAAGATCATACTATACTATGTCGCCAAAAAAGGTGATACTATAGTATGTCGCTAAAAAAAGGTGATACTATTCTATGTCGCCAAAAAAAGGTCATACTATACTATGTCGCCCAAAAAAGTTCATAATATAGTATGTCGCTTAATGAAGATCATACTATACCATGTCGCTAAAAAAAGGTGATACTATACTGTCACCCAAAAAAGGTCATACTATAGTATGTCGCCCAAAAAACGTCATACTGTAGTATATCGCCACAAAAAAGGTCATACTATAGTATGTCGCCAGAAAAGGTGATACTATAGGATGTCGCTAAAAAAAGGTCATACTATGCCATGTCGCCCAAAAAAGGTCATACTATACTATGTCGCCCAAAAAAGGTCATACTATGTATGTTGCCAAAAAAAGGTCATACTGTAGTATGTTGCATGAAAAGGTCATACTATAGTATGTCGTCCAAAAATGTCACTCAAAAAGGGATCACTCAAATAGTGGTCACTCAAAAAGGGTCATACTATAGTATGTGGCCTAAAAGAGATGATACTATAGTATGTAGCATGAAAAAGGTCATACTATACTATGTAGCTCAAAAAAGGTCATACTATACTGTCGCCCAAAAAAGGTCATACTATACTACGTTGCCCAAAAAATGTCATACTATAGTATGTCGCCACAAAAAGGTCATACTATACTATGTCGCCCAATAAAGATCATACTATACTATGTTGCCAAAAAAAAGGTCATACTATAGTATGTCGCTCAAAAAGGTCATACTATACTATGTCACCCAAAAAAGGTCATACTATAGTATGTCGCCACAAAAAGGTCATACTAAGCTATGTCGCCAAAAAAATGTCATACTGTACTATGTCGCCAAAAAAGGTCATACTATAGTATGTCGCCCCAAAAAAGGTCATACTGTACTATGTCACTCAAAAAAGGTCATACTATACTATGTCGCCCAAAAAAGGTCATACTATGCTATGTCGCTCAAAAAAAGGTCATACTATACTATGTGGCTCAAAAAAGGTCATACTGTACTATGTCACTCAAAAAAGGTCATACTATACTATGTCGCCCAAAAAAGGTCATACTAAGCTATGTCGCCAAAAAAATGTCATACTATACTATGTCGCCAAAAAAGGTCATACTATAGTATGTCGCCCCAAAAAAGGTCATACTGTACTATGTCACTCAAAAAAGGTCATACTATACTATGTCGCCCAAAAAAGGTCATACTATGCTATGTCGCCCCAAAAAAGGTCATACTGTACTATGTCACTCAAAAAAGGTCATACTATACTATGTTGCTCAAAAAAGGTCATACTGTACTATGTCGCTCAAAAAAGGTCATACTATACTATGTCACCCAAAAAAGGTCATACTATACTATGTCGCTCAAAAAAGGTGATACTATACTATGTCGCTCAAAAAAGGTCATACTATACTATGTCACCCAAAAAAGGTCATACGAGACTATGTCGCCAAAAAAGGTGATACTATAGTATGTCGCTAAAAAAAGGTGATACTATTCTATGTCGCCAAAAAAAGGTCATACTATACTATGTCGCCCAAAAAAGGTCATAATATAGTATGTCGCTTAATGAAGATCATACTATACCATGTCGCTAAAAAAAGGTGATACTATACTGTCACCCAAAAAAGATCATACTATAGTATGTCGCCCAAAAAACGTCATACTGTAGTATATCGCCACAAAAAAGGTCATACTATACTACGTCGCCCAAAAAATGTCATACTATAGTATGTCGCCACAAAAAGGTCATACTATACTATGTCGCCCAATAAAGATCATACTATACTATGTTACCAAAAAAAAGGTCATACTATAGTATGTCGCCAAAAAAGGTCATACTATAGTATGTCGCTTAATGAAGATCATACTATACCATGTCGCTAAAAAAAGGTGATACTATACTGTCACCAAAAAAAGATCATACTATAGTATGTCGCCCAAAAAACGTCATACTGTAGTATATCGCCACAAAAAAGGTCATACTATACTACGTCGCCCAAAAAATGTCATACTATAGTATGTCGCCACAAAAAGGTCATACTATACTATGTCGCCCAATAAAGATCATACTATACTATGTCGCCAAAAAAGGTGATACTATAGTATGTCGCTAAAAAAAGGTGATACTATTCTATGTCGCCAAAAAAAGGTCATACTATACTATGTCGCCCAAAAAAGTTCATAATATAGTATGTCGCTTAATGAAGATCATACTATACCATGTCGCTAAAAAAAGGTGATACTATACTGTCACCCAAAAAAGGTCATACTATTCTATGTCGCCCAAAAAACGTCATACTATACTATGTCGCCCAAAAAAGGTCATAATATAGTATGTCGCTTAATGAAGATCATACTATACCATGTCGCTAAAAAAAGGTGATACTATACTGTCACCCAAAAAAGATCATACTATAGTATGTCGCCCAAAAAACGTCATACTGTAGTATATCGCCACAAAAAAGGTCATACTATACTACGTCGCCCAAAAAATGTCATACTATAGTATGTCGCCACAAAAAGGTCATACTATACTATGTCGCCCAATAAAGATCATACTATACTATGTTACCAAAAAAAAGGTCATACTATAGTATGTCGCCAAAAAAGGTCATACTATAGTATGTCGCTTAATGAAGATCATACTATACCATGTCGCTAAAAAAAGGTGATACTATACTGTCACCAAAAAAAGATCATACTATAGTATGTCGCCCAAAAAACGTCATACTGTAGTATATCGCCACAAAAAAGGTCATACTATACTACGTCGCCCAAAAAATGTCATACTATAGTATGTCGCCACAAAAAGGTCATACTATACTATGTCGCCCAATAAAGATCATACTATACTATGTCGCCAAAAAAGGTGATACTATAGTATGTCGCTAAAAAAAGGTGATACTATTCTATGTCGCCAAAAAAAGGTCATACTATACTATGTCGCCCAAAAAAGTTCATAATATAGTATGTCGCTTAATGAAGATCATACTATACCATGTCGCTAAAAAAAGGTGATACTATACTGTCACCCAAAAAAGGTCATACTATAGTATGTCGCCCAAAAAACGTCATACTGTAGTATATCGCCACAAAAAAGGTCATACTATAGTATGTCGCCAGAAAAGGTGATACTATAGGATGTCGCTAAAAAAAGGTCATACTATGCCATGTCGCCCAAAAAAGGTCATACTATACTATGTCGCCCAAAAAAGGTCATACTATGTATGTTGCCAAAAAAAGGTCATACTGTAGTATGTTGCATGAAAAGGTCATACTATAGTATGTCGTCCAAAAATGTCACTCAAAAAGGGGTCACTCAAATAGTGGTCACTCAAAAAGGGTCATACTATAGTATGTGGCCTAAAAGAGATGATACTATAGTATGTAGCATGAAAAAGGTCATACTATACTATGTAGCTCAAAAAAGGTCATACTATACTGTCGCCCAAAAAAGGTCATACTATACTACGTTGCCCAAAAAATGTCATACTATAGTATGTCGCCACAAAAAGGTCATACTATACTATGTCGCCCAATAAAGATCATACTATACTATGTTGCCAAAAAAAAGGTCATACTATAGTATGTCGCTCAAAAAGGTCATACTATACTATGTCACCCAAAAAAGGTCATACTATAGTATGTCGCCACAAAAAGGTCATACTAAGCTATGTCGCCAAAAAAATGTCATACTGTACTATGTCGCCAAAAAAGGTCATACTATAGTATGTCGCCCCAAAAAAGGTCATACTGTACTATGTCACTCAAAAAAGGTCATACTATACTATGTCGCCCAAAAAAGGTCATACTATGCTATGTCGCTCAAAAAAAGGTCATACTATACTATGTGGCTCAAAAAAGGTCATACTGTACTATGTCGCTCAAAAAAGGTCATACTATACTATGTCACCCAAAAAAGGTCATACTATACTATGTCGCTCAAAAAAGGTGATACTATTCTATGTCGCCAAAAAAAGGTCATACTATACTATGTCACCCAAAAAAGGTCATACGAGACTATGTCGCCAAAAAAGGTGATACTATAGTATGTCGCTAAAAAAAGGTGATACTATTCTATGTCGCCAAAAAAAGGTCATACTATACTATGTCGCCCAAAAATGTTCATAATATAGTATGTCGCTTAATGAAGATCATACTATACCATGTCGCCCAAAAAAGGTCATACTATGTATGTTGCCAAAAAAAGGTCATACTGTAGTATGTTGCATGAAAAGGTCATACTATAGTATGTCGTCCAAAAATGTCACTCAAAAAGGGGTCACTCAAATAGTGGTCACTCAAAAAGGGTCATACTATAGTATGTCGCCAAAAAGAGATCATACTGTACTATGTCGCCAAAAAAAGGTCCTACTATAATATGTAACCCAAAAAAGATCATACTATAGTAGTTCGCCAGAAAAGAGGTCATACTATACAATGTTGCTCAAAAAAGATCATACTATACTATGTCTCTCAAAAAAGGTCATACTAGACTATGTCGCCATAAAAGGTGATACTATAGTATGTTGCTAAAAAAAGGTGATACTATTCTATGTCGCCCAAAAACGGTCATACTATACAATGTCGCCCAAAAAAGATCATACTATACTATGTCGCTCAAAAAAGGTCATATTATACTATGTCGCCCAAAAAAGGTCATACTATACTATGTCGCCCAAAAAAGGTCATACTATGTATGTCGCCAAAAAAAGGTCATACTGTACTAAATGGTAAAAGGCCTGCATTTATATAGCGCCTTTCTAGTCTTTCTCGACCACTCAAAGCACTTTACACTACGTTTCCATTCACCCATTCACACCTCATTCATACACCGACGGCACATGCCATTGGAGGCAAATCGGGGTTAAGTATCTTGCCCAAGAATACAACGATATGCAGCTTGGAGGAGCCGGGAATCGAACCACTAATTTTCTGACTGGTGGACGACTGCTCTACCTCTGAGCTACAGCCGCCCCTCACTCATGCCAAAAAAAGGTCCTACTATACTATGTAACCCAAAAAAGATCATACTATAGTAGTTCGCCAAAAAAGAGATCATACTATACAATGTTGCTCAAAAAAGATCATACTATACTATGTCTCTCAAAAAAGGTCATACTATAGTATGTCGCCACAAAAAAGTCATACTATACTATGTCGCTCAAAAAAGGTCATACTACACTATGTCGCCCAAAAAACGTCATTCTATACTATTTCGCTCAAAAAAGGTCATACTATAGTATGTCGCCCAAAAAAGTTAATACTATAGTATGTCGCTCAATAAAGATCATACTATACTATGTCGCCCAAAAAATTTAATACTATACTATGTCAGCCAGAAAATGTCATACTATACTATGTCACCCAAAAAAGGTAAGACTATACTATGTCGCTCAAAAAAGGTCATACTATGCTATTTCGCCCTAAAAACGTCATACTATATATGTCGCTCAAACAAGATCATACTATACTATGTCACCCAAAAAAGGTCATACTATACTATGTCGCCAAAAAAATATCATACTATACTATGTCGCAAAAAAAAGTCATACTACACTATGTCGCCCAAAAAGGGTCATTCTATACTATGTCGCCCAAAAAAGATCATACTATAGTATGTCGCCAAAAAAGAGGTCATACTATACTATGTCGCCCAAAAACATCACACTATAGTATGTCGCCCAAAAAAGGTCATATTATACTATTTCGCTCAAAAAAGGTCATACTATAGTATGTCGCTCAATAAAGATCATACTTTACTATGTCGCCCAACAAATTTAATACTATACTATGTCAGCCAGAAAAGGTCATACTATACTATGTCACCCAAAAAAGGTCATTCTATACTATTTCGCCCAAAAACATCATACTATAGTATGTCGCCAAAAAAGAGGTCATACTATACTATGTCGCTCAAAAAAGGTCATACTACACTATGTCGCCCAAAAAACGTCATTCTATACTATGTCGCCCAAAAAAGATCATACTATAGTATGTCGCCCAAAAAAGAGGTCATACTATACTATGTCGCCCAAAAACATCACACTATAGTATGTCGCCCAAAAAAGGTCATATTATACTATTTCGCTCAAAAAAGGTCATACTATAGTATGTCGCTCAATAAAGATCATACTTTACTATGTCGCCCAACAAATTTAATACTATACTATGTCAGCCAGAAAAGGTCATACTATACTATGTCACCCAAAAAAGGTCATTCTATACTATTTCGCCCAAAAACATCACACTATAGTATGTCGCCCAAAAAACGTCATTCTATACTATTTCGCTCAAAAAAGGTCATACTATTATATGTCGCCCAAAAAAGGTCATACTATAGTATGTCGCTCAATAAAGATCATACTATACTATGTCGCCCAAAAAATTTAATACTATACTATGTCAGCCAGAAAATGTCATACTATACTATGTCACCCAAAAAAGGTAAGACTATACTATGTCGCTCAAAAAAGGTCATACTATGCTATTTCGCCCTAAAAAGGTCATACTATATATGTCGCCCAAAAAAGATCATACTATACTATGTCGCTCAAAAAAGGTCATACTATACGATGTCGCTCAAAAATAGGTCATACTATACTATGTCGCTCAAACAAGATCATACTATACTATGTCACCCAAAAAAGGTCATACTATACTATGTCGCCAAAAAAATATCATACTATACTATGTCGCAAAAAAAAGTCATACTACACTATGTCGCCCAAAAAGGGTCATTCTATACTATGTCGCCCGAAAAAGATCATACTATAGTATGTCGCCAAAAAAGAGGTCATACTATACTATGTCGCTCAAAAAAGGTCATACTACACTATGTCGCCCAAAAAACGTCATTCTATACTATGTCGCCCAAAAAAGATCATACTATAGTATGTCGCCAAAAAAGAGGTCATACTATACTATGTCGCCCAAAAACATCACACTATAGTATGTCGCCCAAAAAAGGTCATATTATACTATTTCGCTCAAAAAAGGTCATACTATAGTATGTCGCTCAATAAAGATCATACTTTACTATGTCGCCCAACAAATTTAATACTATACTATGTCAGCCAGAAAAGGTCATACTATACTATGTCACCCAAAAAAGGTCATTCTATACTATTTGGCCCAAAAACATCACACTATAGTATGTCGCCCAAAAAAGGTCATATTATACTATTTCGCTCAAAAAAGGTCATACTATAGTATGTCGCTCAATAAAGATCATACTTTACTATGTCGCCCAACAAATTTAATACTATACTATGTCAGCCAGAAAAGGTCATACTATACTATGTCACCCAAAAAAGGTCATTCTATACTATTTCGCTCAAAAAAGGACATACTATATATGTCGCCCAAAAAAGGTGATACTATAGTATGTCGCTCAAAAAAGGTCATACTATTTATGTCGCCCAAAAATAGGTCATACTATACTATGTCGCTCAAACAAGATCATACTATACTATGTCACCCAAAAAAGGTCATACTATACTATGTCACCAAAAAAATATCATACTATACTATGTCGCAAAAAAAAGTCATACTACACTATGTCGCCCAAAAAAGGTCATTCTATACTATGTCGCCCAAAAAAGATCATACTATAGTATGTCGCCAAAAAAGAGGTCATACTATACGATGTCGCTCAAAAAAGGTCATACTATACTATGTCACCCAAAAAAGGTCATACTATACTATGTCGCCCAAAAAAGGTCATTCTATATTATGTCGCCCAAAAAAGGTCATACTATAGTATGTCGCCCAAAAAAGGTCATACTATAGTATGTCGCCCAAAAAAGGTCATACTATAGTATGTCGCTCAATAAAGATCATACTATACTATGTCGCCCAAAAAAGTTCATACTATACTATGTCACCCAAAAAAGGTCATTCTATACTATTTCGCTCAAAAAAGGACATACTATAGTATGTCGCCACAAAAAGGTAATACTATACTATGTCGCCCAAAAAAGGTCATACTATACTATGTCGCCCAAAAAAGTTCATATTATACTATGTCACCCAAAAAAGGTCATTCTATACTATTTCGCTCAAAAAAGGACATACTATAGTATGTCGCCACAAAAAGGTCATACTATACTATGTCGCCCAAAAAAGGTCATACTATACTATGTCGCCCAAAAAACATCATACTATACTATGTCGCCCAAAAAAGGTCATACTATACGATGTCGCTCAAAAAAGGTCATACTACACTATGTCGCTCAAACAAGATCATACTATACTATGTCGCTCAAAAAAGGTCATACTATACTATGTCGCTCAAAGAAGATCATACTATACTATGTCGCTCAAAAAAGGTCATACTACACTATGTCGCCCAAAAAAGGTCATTCTATACTATGTCGCTCAAACAAGATCATACTATACTATGTCGCAAAAAAAAGTCATACTACACTATGTCGCCCAAAAAAGGTCATTCTATACTATGTCGCCCAAAAAAGATCATACTATAGTATGTCGCCAAAAAAAGAGGTCATACTATACGATGTCGCTCAAAAAAGGTCATACTATACTATGTCACCCAAAAAAGGTCATACTATACTATGTCGCCCAAAAAAGGTCATTCTATATTATGTCGCCCAAAAAAGGTCATACTATAGTATGTCGCCCAAAAAAGGTCATACTATAGTATGTCGCCCAAAAAAGGTCATACTATAGTATGTCGCTCAATAAAGATCATACTATACTATGTCGCCCAAAAAAGTTCATACTATACTATGTCACCCAAAAAAGGTCATTCTATACTATTTCGCTCAAAAAAGGACATACTATAGTATGTCGCCACAAAAAGGTAATACTATACTATGTCGCCCAAAAAAGGTCATACTATACTATGTCGCCCAAAAAAGTTCATATTATACTATGTCACCCAAAAAAGGTCATTCTATACTATTTCGCTCAAAAAAGGACATACTATAGTATGTCGCCACAAAAAGGTCATACTATACTATGTCGCCCAAAAAAGGTCATACTATACTATGTCGCCCAAAAAACATCATACTATACTATGTCGCCCAAAAAAGGTCATACTATACGATGTCGCTCAAAAAAGGTCATACTACACTATGTCGCTCAAACAAGATCATACTATACTATGTCGCTCAAAAAAGGTCATACTATACTATGTCGCTCAAAGAAGATCATACTATACTATGTCGCTCAAAAAAGGTCATACTACACTATGTCGCCCAAAAAAGGTCATTCTATACTATGTCGCTCAAACAAGATCATACTATACTATGTCGCAAAAAAAAGTCATACTACACTATGTCGCCCAAAAAAGGTCATTCTATACTATGTCGCCCAAAAAAGATCATACTATAGTATGTCGCCAAAAAAAGAGGTCATACTATACGATGTCGCTCAAAAAAGGTCATACTATACTATGTCACCCAAAAAAGGTCATACTATACTATGTCGCCCAAAAAAGGTCATTCTATATTATGTCGCCCAAAAAAGGTCATACTATAGTATGTCGCCCAAAAAAGGTCATACTATAGTATGTCGCCCAAAAAAGGTCATACTATAGTATGTCGCTCAATAAAGATCATACTATACTATGTCGCCCAAAAAAGTTCATACTATACTATGTCACCCAAAAAAGGTCATTCTATACTATTTCGCTCAAAAAAGGACATACTATAGTATGTCGCCACAAAAAGGTAATACTATACTATGTCGCCCAAAAAAGGTCATACTATACTATGTCGCCCAAAAAAGTTCATATTATACTATGTCACCCAAAAAAGGTCATTCTATACTATTTCGCTCAAAAAAGGACATACTATAGTATGTCGCCACAAAAAGGTCATACTATACTATGTCGCCCAAAAAAGGTCATACTATACTATGTCGCCCAAAAAACATCATACTATACTATGTCGCCCAAAAAAGGTCATACTATACGATGTCGCTCAAAAAAGGTCATACTACACTATGTCGCTCAAACAAGATCATACTATACTATGTCGCTCAAAAAAGGTCATACTATACTATGTCGCTCAAAGAAGATCATACTATACTATGTCGCTCAAAAAAGGTCATACTACACTATGTCGCCCAAAAAAGGTCATTCTATACTATGTCGCTCAAACAAGATCATACTATACTATGTCGCAAAAAAAAGTCATACTACACTATGTCGCCCAAAAAAGGTCATTCTATACTATGTCGCCCAAAAAAGATCATACTATAGTATGTCGCCAAAAAAAGAGGTCATACTATACGATGTCGCTCAAAAAAGGTCATACTACACTATGTCGCTCAAACAAGATCATACTATACTATGTCACCCAAAAAAGGTCATACTATACTATGTCGCCCAAAAAAGGTCATTCTATATTATGTCGCCCAAAAAAGTCATACTATAGTATGTCGCCCAAAAAAGGTCATACTATAGTATGTCGCTCAATAAAGATCATACTATACTATGTCGCCCAAAAAAGTTCATACTATACTATGTCACCCAAAAAAGGTCATTCTATACTATTTCGCTCAAAAAAGGACATACTATAGTATGTCGCCACAAAAAGGTCATACTATACTATGTCGCCCAAAAAAGGTCATACTATACTATGTCGCCCAAAAAAGATCATACTATACTATGTCGCCCAAAAAAGGTCATACTATACGATGTCGCTCAAAAAAGGTCATACTACACTATGTCGCTCAAACAAGATCATACTATACTATGTCGCTCAAAAAAGGTCATACTATACTATGTCGCTCAAAGAAGATCATACTATACTATGTCGCTCAAAAAAGGTCATACTATACTATGTCGCCCAAAAAAGGTCATTCTATACTATGTCGCCCAAAAAATATCATACTATAGTATGTCGCCAAAAAAGAGGTCATACTATAGTATGTCGCCCAATAAAGATCATACTATACTATGTCGCCCAACAAATTTAATACCATACCATGTCAGCCAAAAAAGGTCATACTATACTATGTCATTCAAAAAAGGTCATTCTATACTATTTCACTCAAAAAAAGTCATACTAGAGTATGTCACCCAAAAAAGGTCATTCTATACTATTTCGCTCAAAAAACGTAATACTATAGTATGTAACCCAAAAAAGGTCATTCTATACTATTTCGCTCAAAAAAGGTCATACTATAGTATGTCGCTCAATAAAGATCATACTATACTATGTCGCCCAAAAAAGTTCATACTATACTATGTCACCCAAAAAAGGTCATTCTATACTATTTCGCTCAAAAAGGGACATACTATAGTATGTCGCCACAAAAAGGTCATACTATACTATGTCGCCCAAAAAAGGTCATACTATACTATGTCGCCCAAAAAAGATCATACTATACTATGTCGCCCAAAAAAGGTCATACTATAGGATGTCGCTCAAAAAAGGTCATACTATACTATGTCGCTCAATGAAGATCATACTATACTATGTCGCTCAAAAAAGGTCATACTATACTATGTCGCCCAAAAAAGGTCATTCTATACTATGTCGCCCAAAAAATATCATACTATAGTATGCCGCCAAAAAAGAGGTCATACTATAGTATGTCGCCCAATAAAGATCATACTATACTATGTCGCCCAACAAATTTAATACTATACCATGTCAGCCAAAAAAGGTCATACTTTACTATGTCATTCAAAAAAGGTGTTTCTATACTATTTCGCTCAAAAAAGGTCATACTATAGTATGTCACCCAAAAAAGGTCATTCTATACTATTTCGCTCAAAAAAGGTAATACTATACTATGTCGCTCAAAAAAGGTCATACTATAGTATGTCGCTCAATAAAGATCATACTATACAATGTCGCCCAACAAATTTAATACTATACTATGTCACCCAGAAAAGGTCATTCTATACTATTTCACTCAAAAAAGGTCATACTATAGTATGTCGCCACAAAAAGGTGATACTATACTATGTCGCCCAAAAAAGGTCATACTATAGTATGTCGCCCAAAAAAGATCATACTATACTATGTCGCCCAAAAAAGGTCATACTATACTATGTCGCTCAAAAAAGGTCATACTATAGT
Source organism: Eupleurogrammus muticus (assembly GCA_036785175.1). Lineage (NCBI taxonomy): Eukaryota > Metazoa > Chordata > Actinopteri > Scombriformes > Trichiuridae > Eupleurogrammus > Eupleurogrammus muticus. Next base: position 13,605,408 of record JAYKQN010000006.1, read on the forward strand.
CTGACGCCACAAAAAGGTCATACTATGCTATGTAGCCAAAAAAGGTTCATACTATACTATGTCGCCAAAAAAAGTCATACTATACTATGTCGCCAAAAAAAGTCATACTATACTATGTCGCCCAAAAAAGGTCATTCTATACTATGTCGCCCAAAAAAGATCATTCTATAGTGTGTCGCTCAAAAACAGGTCATACTATACTATTTCGCCCAAAAAACGTCATACTATAGTATGTCGCCCAAAAAAGTTCATACTATACTGTCGCTCAAAAAAGGTAATACTATACTATGTCGCCCAAAAAAGGTCATACTATAGTATGTCGCTCAATAAAGATCATACTATACTATGTGGCCCAAAAAAGTTAATACTATTCTATGTCACCCAGAAAAGGTCATTCTATACTATTTCGCTCAAAAAAGGTCATAATATAGTATGTCGCCACAAAAAGGTCATACTATGCAATGTCGCTCAAAAAACGTCATACTATGCTATGTTGCCCAAAAAAGGTCATACTTTATTACGTCGCCCACAAAAGGTCATACTAGCTCAAGAAATTTCACACCCGGGTATGTCGCTCAAAAAACGTCATACACGGGTATGTCGCTCAAAAAAGGTCAAACTAGCTCAAGAAATTTCACACCCGGGTATATCGCTCAAAAAAGGTCAGACACGGGTATGTCGCTCAAAAAAGGTCATAGCGAGGTATGTCGCTCAAAAGTTGTCATACGGGGGTGTGTCGCTCAAAAAAGGCCATACGGAGGTGTGTCACTCAAAAAAGATCATTCGCGGTATGTAGCTCAAGAAATTTCATACCCGGGTATGTCGCTCAATAGAAGTCATACCCGGGTATGTCGCTCAAAAAAGGTCATACGGGGGTATGTCACTCAAAATAGGCCATACGGGGGCGTGTCACATTAAAAAAAGGTGATTCGCGGTATGTAGCTCAAAAAATTTCATACCCGGGTATGTCTCTCAAAAACATCATACCCGGGTATGTCGCTCAAAAAAGGTCATACCGGGGTATGTCGCTCAAAAGTGGTCATACGGGGGTATGTCGCTCAAAATTGGCCATACGGGGGGGTGTCACTCAAAAAGATAATTCGGGGAATTTAGCTCAAAAAATGTCATACCCGGGTATGTCGCTCAAAAAACGTCATACGGGGGTATGTCGCTCAAAATAGGCCAGACGGGGGTGTGTCACTCAAAAAACATCATTCGGGGTATGTCGCTCAAAAAAGGTCATACTGGGGTATGTGGCTCAACAGTGGTCATACGGGGGTATGTCGCTCAAAATAGGCCATACGGGGGTGTGTCACTCAAAAAAGATCATTTGGGGTATGTAGTTCAAAAAATGTCATACTGGGGTGTGTCACTCAAAAAAGGTCATACCAGGGTATGTTGCTCAAAACAGGCCATACGGGGGTGTGTCACTAAAAAAAGGTCATTCGGGGTATTTAGCTCAAAAAATGTCATACCGGCTTATGTCATTCAAAAGTGGTCATACTTGTCTATGTCGCTCAAAATATGCCATACAGGGGTGTGTCACTCAAAAAAGGTCATTCGAGGTATTTAGCTCAAAAAATTTCATACCCGGGTATGTCCCTCAAAAAAGGTGGTCGCCAAAACAGGTCATACCGGGGAATGTCGCTCAAAAGTGGTTATACGGGGGTGTGTCACTCAAAAAAGGCCATATGGGGGCGTGTCACTCAAAAAAGGTAATTCGCGGAATTGTATCTCGGTGTCACTCAAAAAAGGTCATTCGGGGTATTTAGCTCAAAAAATTTCATACTAGGGTATGTCCCTCAAAAGAGGTGGTCGCCAAAAAAGGTCATACCGGGGAATGTCGCTCAAAAGTGGTCACACGGGGGTGTGTCACTCAAAAAAGGCCATACGGGGGCTTGTCACTCAAAAAAGGTAATTCGCGGAATTGTATCTCAAAAAACGTCATACCCGGGTATGTCGCTCAAAAAAGGTCATACCGGGTATGTCGCTCAAAAGTGGTCAAAATTGTGTATGTCGCTCAAAATAGGCCATACAGTGGTGTGTTACTCAAAAAGGTCATTCGGGGCATGTTGCTCAAAAAATTTCATACCCGGGTATGATGCTCAAAACAAGTCATACACAAGTATGTAGCTCAAAAAAGGTCATACCGGGTATGTCGCTCAAAAGTGGTCAAACTTGTGTATGTCGCTCAAAATAGGCCATACAGGGGTGTGTCACTCAAAAAAGGTCATTCAGGGTATGTAGCTCAAAAAATTTCATACCCAGGGAATGATGCTCAAAACACGTCATACCCGGGTATGTCGCTCAAAAAAGGTCATACCGGGTATGTCACTCAAAAGTGGTCAAACTTGTGTATGTCCCTCAAAATAGGCCATACGGTGGTGTGTCACTCAAAAAAGATCTTTTGGGGTATGTAGCTCAAAAAATTTCATACCCGGGTATGATGCTCAAAACACGTCATACCCGGGTATGTCGCTCAAAAAAGGTCATACCGGGGTATGTCGCCCAATAGTGATCAAACTTGTGTATGTCGCTCAAAATTGGCCATACAGGGGTGTGTCAATCAAAAAAGGTCATTCGGGGTATGTAGCTCAAAAAATTTCATACCCGGGTATGATGCTCAAAACACGTCATACCCGGGTATGTCGCTCAAAAAAGGTCATACCGGGTATGCCGCTCAAAAGTGGTCATATGGGAGTTTATCGCTCAAAATAGGCCATACGGTGGTGTGTCACTCAAAAAAGATCATTCGGGGTATGTACCTCAAAAAATTTCATACCCGGGTATGATGCTCAAAACACGTGATACCCGGGTATGTCGCTCAAAAAAGGTCATACCGGGTATGTCGCTCAAAAGTGGTCAAACTTGTGTATGTCGCTCAAAATTGGCCATACAGGGGTGTGTCACTCAAAAAAAATCATTCGGGGTATCTTGTCCAAAAAATTTCATACCCGGGTATGTAGCTCAAAAAAGGTCATACCGGGTATGTCGCTCAAAAGTGGTCATATGGGCGTATGTTGCTCAAAATAGGCCATACGGTGGTGGTGTCACTCAAAAAATGTCATTCCGGGTATGTAGCTCAAAAAATTTCATACGCGGGTATGATGCTCAAAACACGTCATACCCGGGTATGTCGCTCAAAAAAGGTCATACCGGGGTATGTCGCCCAATAGTAGTCATACTTGTCTATGTAACTCAAAATAGGCCATACAGGGGTGTGTCGCTCAAAAAAGGTCATACCGGGTATGTCGCTCAAAAGTGATCAAACTTGTGTATGTCGCTCAAAATTGGCCATACAGGGGTGTGTCAATCAAAAAAGGTCATTCGGGGTATGTAGCTCAAAAAATTTCATACCCGGGTATGATGCTCAAAACACGTCATACCCGGGTATGTCGCTCAAAAAAGGTCATACCGGGTATGCCGCTCAAAAGTGGTCAAATGGGATTTTATCGCTCAAAATAGGCCATACGGTGGTGTGTCACTCAAAAAAGATCATTCGGGGTATGTACCTCAAAAAATTTCATACCCGGGTATGATGCTCAAAACACGTGATACCCGGGTATGTCGCTCAAAAAAGGTCATACCGGGTATGTCGCTCAAAAGTGGTCATATGGGCGTATGTTGCTCAAAATAGGCCATACGGTGGTGTGTCACTCAAATAAGATCATTCGGGGTATGTACCTCAAAAAATTTCATACCCGGGTATGATGCTCAAAACACGTCATACCCGGGTATGTCGCTCAAAAAAGGTCATACCGGGTATGTCGCTCAAAAGTGGTCAAACTTGTGTATGTCGCTCAAAATTGGCCATACAGGGGTGTGTCACTCAAAAAAAATCATTCGGGGTATCTTGTCCAAAAAATTTCATACCCGGGTATGTAGCTCAAAAAAGGTCATACCGGGTATGTCGCTCAAAAGTGGTCATATGGGCGTATGTTGCTCAAAATAGGCCATACGGTGGTGGTGTCACTCAAAAAATGTCATTCCGGGTATGTAGCTCAAAAAATTTCATACGCGGGTATGATGCTCAAAACACGTCATACCCGGGTATGTCGCTCAAAAAAGGTCATACCGGGGTATGTCGCCCAATAGTAGTCATACTTGTCTATGTAACTCAAAATAGGCCATACAGGGGTGTGTCGCTCAAAAAAGGTCATACCGGGTATGTCGCTCAAAAGTGATCAAACTTGTGTATGTCGCTCAAAATTGGCCATACAGGGGTGTGTCAATCAAAAAAGGTCATTCGGGGTATGTAGCTCAAAAAATTTCATACCCGGGTATGATGCTCAAAACACGTCATACCCGGGTATGTCGCTCAAAAAAGGTCATACCGGGTATGCCGCTCAAAAGTGGTCAAATGGGATTTTATCGCTCAAAATAGGCCATACGGTGGTGTGTCACTCAAAAAAGATCATTCGGGGTATGTACCTCAAAAAATTTCATACCCGGGTATGATGCTCAAAACACGTGATACCCGGGTATGTCGCTCAAAAAAGGTCATACCGGGTATGTCGCTCAAAAGTGGTCATATGGGCGTATGTTGCTCAAAATAGGCCATACGGTGGTGTGTCACTCAAAAAAGATCATTTGGGGTATGTACCTCGAAAAATTTCATACCCGGGTATGATGCTCAAAACACGTCATACCCGGGTATGTCGCTCAAAAAAGGTCATACCGGGTATGTCGCTCAAAAGTGGTCATATGGGCGTATGTTGCTCAAAATAGGCCATACGGTGGTGTGTCACTCAAAAAAGATCATTTGGGGTATGTACCTCGAAAAATTTCATACCCGGGTATGATGCTCAAAACACGTCATACCCGGGTATGTCGCTCAAAAAAGGTCATACCGGGTATGCCGCTCAAAAGTGGTCAAATGGGATTTTATCGCTCAAAATAGGCCATACGGTGGTGTGTCACTCAAAAAAGATCATTCGGGGTATGTACCTCAAAAAATTTCATACCCGGGTATGATGCTCAAAACACGTGATACCCGGGTATGTCGCTCAAAAAAGGTCATACCGGGTATGTCGCTCAAAAGTGGTCATATGGGCGTATGTTGCTCAAAATAGGCCATACGGTGGTGTGTCACTCAAAAAAGATCATTTGGGGTATGTACCTCGAAAAATTTCATACCCGGGTATGATGCTCAAAACACGTCATACCCGGGTATGTCGCTCAAAAAAGGTCATACCGGGTATGTCGCTCAAAAGTGGTCATATGGGCGTATGTTGCTCAAAATAGGCCATACGGTGGTGTGTCACTCAAAAAAGATCATTTGGGGTATGTACCTCGAAAAATTTCATACCCGGGTATGATGCTCAAAACACGTCATACCCGGGTATGTCGCTCAAAAAAGGTCATACCGGGTATGCCGCTCAAAAGTGGTCAAATGGGATTTTATCGCTCAAAATAGGCCATACGGTGGTGTGTCACTCAAAAAAGATCATTCGGGGTATGTACCTCAAAAAATTTCATACCCGGGTATGATGCTCAAAACACGTGATACCCGGGTATGTCGCTCAAAAAAGGTCATACCGGGTATGTCGCTCAAAAGTGGTCATATGGGCGTATGTTGCTCAAAATAGGCCATACGGTGGTGTGTCACTCAAAAAAGATCATTCGGGGTATGTACCTCGAAAAATTTCATACCCGGGTATGATGCTCAAAACACGTCATACCCGGGTATGTCGCTCAAAAAAGGTCATACCGGGTATGTCGCTCAAAAGTGGTCAAACTTGTGTATGTCGCTCAAAATTGGCCATACAGGGGTGTGTCACTCAAAAAAAATCATTCGGGGTATCTTGTCCAAAAAATTTCATACCCAGGTATGTAGCTCAAAAAAGGTCATACCCAGGTATGTCACTCAAAAAAAGTCATACCGGGTTATGTCGCTCAAAATTAGTCATACGGGGGTATGTCGCTCAAAATAGGCCAGACGGGGGTGTGTCACTCAAAAAACATCATTCGGGGTATGTCGCTCAAAAAAGGTCATACTGGGGTATGTGGCTCAACAGTGGTCATACGGGGGTATGTCGCTCAAAATAGGCCATACGGGGGTGTGTCACTCAAAAAAGATCATTCGGGGTATGTAGTTCAAAAAATGTCATACCCGGGTATGTCGCTCAAAAAACGTCATACCGGGGTGTGTCACTTAAAAAAGGTCATACCAGGGTATGTTGCTCAAAACAGGCCATACGGGGGTGTGTCACTAAAAAAAGGTCATTCGGGGTATTTAGCTCAAAAAATGTCATACCGGCTTATGTCATTCAAAAGTGGTCATACTTGTCTATGTCGCTCAAAATACGCCATACAGGGGTGTGTCACTCAAAAAAGGTCATTCGAGGTATTTAGCTCAAAAAATTTCATACCCGGGTATGTCCCTCAAAAAAGGTGGTCGCCAAAACAGGTCATACCGGGGAATGTCGCTCAAAAGTGGTTATACGGGGGTGTGTCACTCAAAAAAGGCCATATGGGGGCGTGTCCCTCAAAAAAGGTAATTCGCGGAATTGTATCTCGGTGTCACTCAAAAAAGGTCATTCGGGGTATTTAGCTCAAAAAATTTCATACTAGGGTATGTCCCTCAAAAGAGGTGGTCGCAAAAAAAGGTCATACCGGGGAATGTCGCTCAAAAGTGGTCACACGGGGGTGTGTCAGTCAAAAAAGGCCATACGGGGGCTTGTCACTCAAAAAAGGTAATTCGCGGAATTGTATCTCAAAAAACGTCATACCCGGGTATGTCGCTCAAAAAAGGTCATACCGGGTATGTCGCTCAAAAGTGGTCATATGGGCGTATGTCGCTCAAAATAGGCCATACGGTGGTGTGTCACTCAAAAAAGGTCATTTGGGGTATGTAGCTCAAAAAATTTCATACCCGGGTATGATGCTCAAAACACGTCATACCCGGGTATGTCGCTCAAAAAAGGTCATACCGGGTATGTCGCTCAAAAGTGGTCAAAATTGTGTATGTCGCTCAAAATAGGCCATACAGTGGTGTGTTACTCAAAAAGATCATTCGGGGCATGTTGCTCAAAAAATTTCATACCCGGGTATGATGCTCAAATCATGTCATACCCGGGTATGTCGCTCAAAAAAGGTCATACCGGGTATGTCGCTCAAAAAGTGGTCAAACTTGTGTATGTCGCTCAAAATAGGCCATACAGGGGTGTGTCACTCAAAAAAGGTCATTCAGGGTATGTAGCTCAAAAAATTTCATACCCAGGGAATGATGCTCAAAACACGTCATACCCGGGTATGTCGCTCAAAAAAGGTCATACCGGGTATGTCGCTCAAAAGTGGTCAAACTTGTGTATGTCGCTCAAAATAGGCCATACGGTGGTGTGTCACTCAAAAAAGATCTTTTGGGGTATGTAGCTCAAAAAATTTCATACCCGGGTATGATGCTCAAAACACGTCATACCCGGGTATGTCGCTCAAAAAAGGTCATACCGGGGTATGTCGCCCAATAGTGATCAAACTTGTGTATGTCGCTCAAAATTGGCCATACAGGGGTGTGTCAATCAAAAAAGGTCATTCGGGGTATGTAGCTCAAAAAATTTCATACCCGGGTATGATGCTCAAAACACGTCATACCCGGGTATGTCGCTCAAAAAAGGTCATACCGGGTATGCCGCTCAAAAGTGGTCATATGGGAGTTTATCGCTCAAAATAGGCCATACGGTGGTGTGTCACTCAAAAAAGATCATTCGGGGTATGTACCTCAAAAATTTCATACCCGGGTATGATGCTCAAAACACGTGATACCCGGGTATGTCGCTCAAAAAAGGTCATACCGGGTATGTCGCTCAAAAGTGGTCATATGGGCGTATGTTGCTCAAAATAGGCCATACGGTGGTGTGTCACTCAAATAAGATCATTCGGGGTATGTACCTCAAAAAATTTCATACCCGGGTATGATGCTCAAAACACGTCATACCCGGGTATGTCGCTCAAAAAAGGTCATACCGGGTATGTCGCTCAAAAGTGGTCAAACTTGTGTATGTCGCTCTAAATTGGCCATACAGGGGTGTGTCACTCAAAAAAAATCATTCGGGGTATCTTGTCCAAAAAATTTCATACCCGGGTATGTAGCTCAAAAAAGGTCATACCGGGTATGTCGCTCAAAAGTGGTCATATGGGCGTATGTTGCTCAAAATAGGCCATACGGTGGTTGTGTCACTCAAAAAATGTCATTCCGGGTATGTAGCTCAAAAAATTTCATACGCGGGTATGATGCTCAAAACACGTCATACCCGGGTATGTCGCTCAAAAAAGGTCATACCGGGGTATGTCGCCCAATAGTAGTCATACTTGTCTATGTAACTCAAAATAGGCCATACAGGGGTGTGTCGCTCAAAAAAGGTCATACCGGGTATGTCGCTCAAAAGTGATCAAACTTGTGTATGTCGCTCAAAATTGGCCATACAGGGGTGTGTCAATCAAAAAAGGTCATTCGGGGTATGTAGCTCAAAAAATTTCATACCCGGGTATGATGCTCAAAACACGTCATACCCGGGTATGTCGCTCAAAAAAGGTCATACCGGGTATGCCGCTCAAAAGTGGTCAAATGGGATTTTATCGCTCAAAATAGGCCATACGGTGGTGTGTCACTCAAAAAAGATCATTCGGGGTATGTACCTCAAAAAATTTCATACCCGGGTATGATGCTCAAAACACGTGATACCCGGGTATGTCGCTCAAAAAAGGTCATACCGGGTATGTCGCTCAAAAGTGGTCATATGGGCGTATGTTGCTCAAAATAGGCCATACGGTGGTGTGTCACTCAAAAAAGATCATTCGGGGTATGTACCTCGAAAAATTTCATACCCGGGTATGATGCTCAAAACACGTCATACCCGGGTATGTTGCTCAAAAAAGGTCATACCGGGTATGCCGCTCAAAAGTGGTCAAATGGGATTTTATCGCTCAAAATAGGCCATACGGTGGTGTGTCACTCAAAAAAGATCATTCGGGGTATGTACCTCAAAAAATTTCATACCCGGGTATGATGCTCAAAACACGTGATACCCGGGTATGTCGCTCAAAAAAGGTCATACCGGGTATGTCGCTCAAAAGTGGTCATATGGGCGTATGTTGCTCAAAATAGGCCATACGGTGGTGTGTCACTCAAAAAAGATCATTCGGGGTATGTATCTCGAAAAATTTCATACCCGGGTATGATGCTCAAAACACGTCATACCCGGGTATGTCGCTCAAAAAAGGTCATACCGGGTATGTCGCTCAAAAGTGGTCAAACTTGTGTATGTCGCTCAAAATTGGCCATACAGGGGTGTGTCACTCAAAAAAAATCATTCGGGGTATCTTGTCCAAAAAATTTCATACCCAGGTATGTAGCTCAAAAAAGGTCATACCCAGGTATGTCACTCAAAAAAAGTCATACCGGGTTATGTCGCTCAAAATTAGTCATACAGGGGTATGTCGCTCAAAATAGGCCAGACGGGGGTGTGTCACTCAAAAAACATCATTCGGGGTATGTCGCTCAAAAAAGGTCATACTGGGGTATGTGGCTCAACAGTGGTCATACGGGGGTATGTCGCTCAAAATAGGCCATACGGGGGTGTGTCACTCAAAAAAGATCATTCGGGGTATGTAGTTCAAAAAATGTCATACCCGGGTATGTCGCTCAAAAAACGTCATACCGGGGTGTGTCACTCAAAAAAGGTCATACCAGGGTATGTTGCTCAAAACAGGCCATACGGGGGTGTGTCACTAAAAAAAGGTCATTCGGGGTATTTAGCTCAAAAAATGTCATACCGGCTTATGTCATTCAAAAGTGGTCATACTTGTCTATGTCGCTCAAAATACGCCATACAGGGGTGTGTCACTCAAAAAAGGTCATTCGAGGTATTTAGCTCAAAAAATTTCATACCCGGGTATGTCCCTCAAAAAAGGTGGTCGCCAAAACAGGTCATACCGGGGAATGTCGCTCAAAAGTGGTTATACGGGGGTGTGTCACTCAAAAAAGGCCATATGGGGGCGTGTCACTCAAAAAAGGTAATTCGCGGAATTGTATCTCGGTGTCACTCAAAAAAGGTCATTCGGGGTATTTAGCTCAAAAAATTTCATACTAGGGTATGTCCCTCAAAAGAGGTGGTCGCAAAAAAAGGTCATACCGGGGAATGTCGCTCAAAAGTGGTCACACGGGGGTGTGTCACTCAAAAAAGGCCATACGGGGGCTTGTCACTCAAAAAAGGTAATTCGCGGAATTGTATCTCAAAAAACGTCATACCCGGGTATGTCGCTCAAAAAAGGTCATACCGGGTATGTCGCTCAAAAGTGGTCAAACTTGTGTATGTCGCTCAAAATAGGCCATACAGGGGTGTGTCACTCAAAAAAGGTCATTCAGGGTATGTAGCTCAAAAAATTTCATACCCAGGGAATGATGCTCAAAACACGTCATACCCGGGTATGTCGCTCAAAAAAGGTCATACCGGGTATGTCGCTCAAAAGTGGTCAAACTTGTGTATGTCGCTCAAAATAGGCCATACGGTGGTGTGTCACTCAAAAAAGATCTTTTGGGGTATGTAGCTCAAAAAATGTCATACCCGGGTATGATGCTCAAAACACGTCATACCCGGGTATGTCGCTCAAAAAAGGTCATACCGGGGTATGTCGCCCAATAGTGATCAAACTTGTGTATGTCGCTCAAAATTGGCCATATGGGAGTTTATCGCTCAAAATAGGCCATACGGTGGTGTGTCACTCAAAAAAGATCATTCGGGGTATGTACCTCAAAAAATTTCATACCCGGGTATGATGCTCAAAACACGTGATACCCGGGTATGTCGCTCAAAAAAGGTCATACCGGGTATGTCGCTCAAAAGTGGTCATATGGGCGTATGTTGCTCAAAATAGGCCATACGGTGGTGTGTCACTCAAATAAGATCATTCGGGGTATGTACCTCAAAAAATTTCATACCCGGGTATGATGCTCAAAACACGTCATACCCGGGTATGTCGCTCAAAAAAGGTCATACCGGGTATGTCGCTCAAAAGTGGTCAAACTTGTGTATGTCGCTCTAAATTGGCCATACAGGGGTGTGTCACTCAAAAAAAATCATTCGGGGTATCTTGTCCAAAAAATTTCATACCCGGGTATGTAGCTCAAAAAAGGTCATACCGGGTATGTCGCTCAAAAGTGGTCATATGGGCGTATGTTGCTCAAAATAGGCCATACGGTGGTTGTGTCACTCAAAAAATGTCATTCCGGGTATGTAGCTCAAAAAATTTCATACGCGGGTATGATGCTCAAAACACGTCATACCCGGGTATGTCGCTCAAAAAAGGTCATACCGGGGTATGTCGCCCAATAGTAGTCATACTTGTCTATGTAACTCAAAATAGGCCATACAGGGGTGTGTCGCTCAAAAAAGGTCATACCGGGTATGTCGCTCAAAAGTGATCAAACTTGTGTATGTCGCTCAAAATTGGCCATACAGGGGTGTGTCAATCAAAAAAGGTCATTCGGGGTATGTAGCTCAAAAAATTTCATACCCGGGTATGATGCTCAAAACACGTCATACCCGGGTATGTCGCTCAAAAAAGGTCATACCGGGTATGCCGCTCAAAAGTGGTCAAATGGGATTTTATCGCTCAAAATAGGCCATACAGTGGTGTGTCACTCAAAAAAGATCATTCGGGGTATGTACCTCAAAAAATTTCATACCCGGGTATGATGCTCAAAACACGTGATACCCGGGTATGTCGCTCAAAAAAGGTCATACCGGGTATGTCGCTCAAAAGTGGTCATATGGGCGTATGTTGCTCAAAATAGGCCATACGGTGGTGTGTCACTCAAAAAAGATCATTCGGGGTATGTACCTCGAAAAATTTCATACCCGGGTATGATGCTCAAAACACGTCATACCCGGGTATGTCGCTCAAAAAAGGTCATACCGGGTATGCCGCTCAAAAGTGGTCAAATGGGATTTTATCGCTCAAAATAGGCCATACGGTGGTGTGTCACTCAAAAAAGATCATTCGGGGTATGTACCTCAAAAAATTTCATACCCGGGTATGATGCTCAAAACACGTGATACCCGGGTATGTCGCTCAAAAAAGGTCATACCGGGTATGTCGCTCAAAAGTGGTCATATGGGCGTATGTTGCTCAAAATAGGCCATACGGTGGTGTGTCACTCAAAAAAGATCATTCGGGGTATGTACCTCGAAAAATTTCATACCCGGGTATGATGCTCAAAACACGTCATACCCGGGTATGTCGCTCAAAAAAGGTCATACCGGGTATGTCGCTCAAAAGTGGTCAAACTTGTGTATGTCGCTCAAAATTGGCCATACAGGGGTGTGTCACTCAAAAAAAATCATTCGGGGTATCTTGTCCAAAAAATTTCATACCCAGGTATGTAGCTCAAAAAAGGTCATACCCAGGTATGTCACTCAAAAAAAGTCATACCGGGTTATGTCGCTCAAAATTAGTCATACGGGGGTATGTCGCTCAAAATAGGCCAGACGGGGGTGTGTCACTCAAAAAACATCATTCGGGGTATGTCGCTCAAAAAAGGTCATACTGGGGTATGTGGCTCAACAGTGGTCATACGGGGGTATGTCGCTCAAAATAGGCCATACGGGGGTGTGTCACTCAAAAAAGATCATTCGGGGTATGTAGTTCAAAAAATGTCATACCCGGGTATGTCGCTCAAAAAACGTCATACCGGGGTGTGTCACTCAAAAAAGGTCATACCAGGGTATGTTGCTCAAAACAGGCCATACGGGGGTGTGTCACTAAAAAAAGGTCATTCGGGGTATTTAGCTCAAAAAATGTCATACCGGCTTATGTCATTCAAAAGTGGTCATACTTGTCTATGTCGCTCAAAATACGCCATACAGGGGTGTGTCACTCAAAAAAGGTCATTCGAGGTATTTAGCTCAAAAAATTTCATACCCGGGTATGTCCCTCAAAAAAGGTGGTCGCCAAAACAGGTCATACCGGGGAATGTCGCTCAAAAGTGGTTATACGGGGGTGTGTCACTCAAAAAAGGCCATATGGGGGCGTGTCACTCAAAAAGGGTAATTCGCGGAATTGTATCTCGGTGTCACTCAAAAAAGGTCATTCGGGGTATTTAGCTCAAAAAATTTCATACTAGGGTATGTCCCTCAAAAGAGGTGGTCGCAAAAAAAGGTCATACCGGGGAATGTCGCTCAAAAGTGGTCACACGGGGGTGTGTCACTCAAAAAAGGCCATACGGGGGCTTGTCACTCAAAAAAGGTAATTCGCGGAATTGTATCTCAAAAAACGTCATACCCGGGTATGTCGCTCAAAAAAGGTCATACCGGGTATGTCGCTCAAAAGTGGTCATATGGGTGTATGTCGCTCAAAATAGGCCATACGGTGGTGTGTCACTCAAAAAAGGTCATTCGGGGTATGTAGCTCAAAAAATTTCATACCCGGGTATGATGCTCAAAACACGTCATACCCGGGTATGTCGCTCAAAAAAGGTCATACCGGGGTATGTCGCCCAATAGTGGTCATACTTGTCTATGTAACTCAAAATAGGCCATACAGGGGTGTGTCACTCAAAAAAGGTCATTCGGGATATGTAGCTCAAAAAATTTCATACCCGGGTATGATGCTCAAAAAACGTCATACCCGGGTATGTCGCTCAAAAAAGGTCATACCGGGTATGTCGCTCAAAAGTGATCAAACTTGTGTATGTCGCTCAAAATTGGCCATACAGGGGTGTGTCAATCAAAAAAGGTCATTCGGGGTATGTAGCTCAAAAAATTTCATACCCGGGTATGACGCTCAAAACACGTCATACCCGGGTATGTCACTCAAAAAAGGTCATACCGGGTATGCCGCTCAAAAGTGGTCATATGGGAGTTTATCGCTCAAAAAAAGCCATACGGTGGTGTGTCCCTCAAAAAAGATCATTCGGGGTATGTACCTCAAAAAATTTCATACCCGGGTATGATGCTCAAAACACGTGATACCCGGGTATGTCGCTCAAAAAAGGTCGTACCGGGTATGTCGCTCAAAAGTGGTCATATGGGCGTATGTTGCTCAAAATAGGCCATACGGTGGTGTGTCACTCAAAAAAGATCATTCGGGGTATGTACCTCAAAAAATTTCATACCCGGGTATGATGCTCAAAACACGTCATACCCGGGTATGTCGCTCAAAAAAGGTCATACCGGGTATGTCGCTCAAAAGTGGTCAAACTTGTGTATGTCGCTCAAAATTGGCCATACAGGGGTGTGTCACTCAAAAAAAATCATTCGGGGTATCTTGTCCAAAAAATTTCATACCCAGGTATGTAGCTCAAAAAAGGTCATACCCAGGTATGTCACTCAAAAAAAGTCATACCGGGTTATGTCGCTCAAAATTAGTCATACGGGGGTATGTCGCTCAAAATAGGCCAGACGGGGGTGTGTCACTCAAAAAACATCATTCGGGGTATGTCGCTCAAAAAAGGTCATACTGGGGTATGTGGCTCAACAGTGGTCATACGGGGGTATGTCGCTCAAAATAGGCCATACGGGGGTGTGTCACTCAAAAAAGATCATTCGGGGTATGTAGTTCAAAAAATGTCATACCCGGGTATGTCGCTCAAAAAACGTCATACCGGGGTGTGTCACTCAAAAAAGGTCATACCAGGGTATGTTGCTCAAAACAGGCCATACGGGGGTGTGACACTAAAAAAAGGTCATTCGGGGTATTTAGCTCAAAAAATGTCATACCGGCTTATGTCATTCAAAAGTGGTCATACTTGTCTATGTCGCTCAAAATACGCCATACAGGGGTGTGTCACTCAAAAAAGGTCATTCGAGGTATTTAGCTCAAAAAATTTCATACCCGGGTATGTCCCTCAAAAAAGGTGGTCGCCAAAACAGGTCATACCGGGGAATGTCGCTCAAAAGTGGTTATACGGGGGTGTGTCACTCAAAAAAGGCCATATGGGGGCGTGTCACTCAAAAAGGGTAATTCGCGGAATTGTATCTCGGTGTCACTCAAAAAAGGTCATTCGGGGTATTTAGCTCAAAAAATTTCATACTAGGGTATGTCCCTCAAAAGAGGTGGTCGCAAAAAAAGGTCATACCGGGGAATGTCGCTCAAAAGTGGTCACACGGGGGTGTGTCACTCAAAAAAGGCCATACGGGGGCTTGTCACTCAAAAAAGGTAATTCGCGGAATTGTATCTCAAAAAACGTCATACCCGGGTATGTCGCTCAAAAAAGGTCATACCGGGTATGTCGCTCAAAAGTGGTCATATGGGCGTATGTCGCTCAAAATAGGCCATACGGTGGTGTGTCACTCAAAAAAGGTCATTCAGGGTATGTAGCTCAAAAAATTTCATACCCGGGTATGATGCTCAAAACACGTCATACCCCGGTATGTCGCTCAAAAAAGGTCATACCGGGTATGTCGCTCAAAAGTGGTCAAACTTGTGTATGTCGCTCAAAATAGGCCATACGGTGGTGTGTCACTCAAAAAAGGTCATTCGGGATATGTAGCTCAAAAAATTTCATACCCGGGTATGATGCTCAAAAAACGTCATACCCGGGTATGTCGCTCAAAAAAGGTCATACCGGGTATGTCGCTCAAAAGTGATCAAACTTGTGTATGTCGCTCAAAATTGGCCATACAGGGGTGTGTCAATCAAAAAAGGTCATTCGGGGTATGTAGCTCAAAAAATTTCATACCCGGGTATGACGCTCAAAACACGTCATACCCGGGTATGTCACTCAAAAAAGGTCATACCGGGTATGCCGCTCAAAAGTGGTCATATGGGAGTTTATCGCTCAAAAAAAGCCATACGGTGGTGTGTCCCTCAAAAAAGATCATTCGGGGTATGTACCTCAAAAAATTTCATACCCGGGTATGATGCTCAAAACACGTGATACCCGGGTATGTCGCTCAAAAAAGGTCGTACCGGGTATGTCGCTCAAAAGTGGTCATATGGGCGTATGTTGCTCAAAATAGGCCATACGGTGGTGTGTCACTCAAAAAAGATCATTCGGGGTATGTACCTCAAAAAATTTCATACCCGGGTATGATGCTCAAAACACGTCATACCCGGGTATGTCGCTCAAAAAAGGTCATACCGGGTATGTCGCTCAAAAGTGGTCAAACTTGTGTATGTCGCTCAAAATTGGCCATACAGGGGTGTGTCACTCAAAAAAAATCATTCGGGGTATCTTGTCCAAAAAATTTCATACCCAGGTATGTAGCTCAAAAAAGGTCATACCCAGGTATGTCACTCAAAAAAAGTCATACCGGGTTATGTCGCTCAAAATTAGTCATACGGGGGTATGTCGCTCAAAATAGGCCAGACGGGGGTGTGTCACTCAAAAAACATCATTCGGGGTATGTCGCTCAAAAAAGGTCATACTGGGGTATGTGGCTCAACAGTGGTCATACGGGGGTATGTCGCTCAAAATAGGCCATACGGGGGTGTGTCACTCAAAAAAGATCATTCGGGGTATGTAGTTCAAAAAATGTCATACCCGGGTATGTCGCTCAAAAAACGTCATACCGGGGTGTGTCACTCAAAAAAGGTCATACCAGGGTATGTTGCTCAAAACAGGCCATACGGGGGTGTGACACTAAAAAAAGGTCATTCGGGGTATTTAGCTCAAAAAATGTCATACCGGCTTATGTCATTCAAAAGTGGTCATACTTGTCTATGTCGCTCAAAATACGCCATACAGGGGTGTGTCACTCAAAAAAGGTCATTCGAGGTATTTAGCTCAAAAAATTTCATACCCGGGTATGTCCCTCAAAAAAGGTGGTCGCCAAAACAGGTCATACCGGGGAATGTCGCTCAAAAGTGGTTATACGGGGGTGTGTCACTCAAAAAAGGCCATATGGGGGCGTGTCACTCAAAAAGGGTAATTCGCGGAATTGTATCTCGGTGTCACTCAAAAAAGGTCATTCGGGGTATTTAGCTCAAAAAATTTCATACTAGGGTATGTCCCTCAAAAGAGGTGGTCGCAAAAAAAGGTCATACCGGGGAATGTCGCTCAAAAGTGGTCACACGGGGGTGTGTCACTCAAAAAAGGCCATACGGGGGCTTGTCACTCAAAAAAGGTAATTCGCGGAATTGTATCTCAAAAAACGTCATACCCGGGTATGTCGCTCAAAAAAGGTCATACCGGGTATGTCGCTCAAAAGTGGTCATATGGGCGTATGTCGCTCAAAATAGGCCATACGGTGGTGTGTCACTCAAAAAAGATCTTTCGGGGTATGTAGCTCAAAAAATTTCATACCCGGGTATGATGCTCAAAAAACGTCATACCCGGGTATGTCGCTCAAAAAAGGTCATACCGGGTATGTCGCTCAAAAGTGATCAAACTTGTGTATGTCGCTCAAAATTGGCCATACAGGGGTGTGTCAATCAAAAAAGGTCATTCGGGGTATGTAGCTCAAAAAATTTCATACCCGGGTATGACGCTCAAAACACGTCATACCCGGGTATGTCACTCAAAAAAGGTCATACCGGGTATGCCGCTCAAAAGTGGTCATATGGGAGTTTATCGCTCAAAAAAAGCCATACGGTGGTGTGTCCCTCAAAAAAGATCATTCGGGGTATGTACCTCAAAAAATTTCATACCCGGGTATGATGCTCAAAACACGTGATACCCGGGTATGTCGCTCAAAAAAGGTCGTACCGGGTATGTCGCTCAAAAGTGGTCATATGGGCGTATGTTGCTCAAAATAGGCCATACGGTGGTGTGTCACTCAAAAAAGATCATTCGGGGTATGTACCTCAAAAAATTTCATACCCGGGTATGATGCTCAAAACACGTCATACCCGGGTATGTCGCTCAAAAAAGGTCATACCGGGTATGTCGCTCAAAAGTGGTCAAACTTGTGTATGTCGCTCAAAATTGGCCATACAGGGGTGTGTCACTTAAAAAAAATCATTCGGGGTATCTTGTCCAAAAAATTTCATACCCGGGTATGTAGCTCAAAAAAGGTCATACCGGGTATGTCGCTCAAAAGTGGTCATATGGGCGTATGTTGCTCAAAATAGGCCATACGGTGGTTGTGTCACTCAAAAAATGTCATTCGGGGTATGTAGCT
Organism: Eupleurogrammus muticus; assembly: GCA_036785175.1. Lineage (NCBI taxonomy): Eukaryota > Metazoa > Chordata > Actinopteri > Scombriformes > Trichiuridae > Eupleurogrammus > Eupleurogrammus muticus. The sequence goes on from JAYKQN010000006.1 coordinate 13,623,470, forward strand.
CAAAAAATTTCATACGCGGGTATGATGCTCAAAACACGTCATACCCGGGTATGTCACTCAAAAAAGGTCATACCGGGGTATGTCGCCCAATAGTGGTCATACTTGTCTATGTAACTCAAAATAGGCCATACAGGGGTGTGTCACTCAAAAAAGGTCATTCGGGATATGTAGCTCAAAAAATTTCATACCCGGGTATGATGCTCAAAAAACGTCATACCCGGGTATGTCGCTCAAAAAAGGTCATACCGGGTATGTCGCTCAAAAGTGATCAAACTTGTGTATGTCGCTCAAAATTGGCCATACAGGGGTGTGTCAATCAAAAAAGGTCATTCGGGGTATGTAGCTCAAAAAATTTCATACCCGGGTATGATGCTCAAAACACGTCATACCCGGGTATGTCGCTCAAAAAAGGTCATACCGGGTATGCCGCTCAAAAGTGGTCATATGGGAGTTTATCGCTCAAAATAGGCCATACGGTGGTGTGTCACTCAAAAAAGATCATTCGGGGTATGTACCTCAAAAAATTTCATACCCGGGTATGATGCTCAAAACACGTGATACCCGGGTATGTCGCTCAAAAAAGGTCATACCGGGTATGTCGCTCAAAAGTGGTCATATGGGCGTATGTTGCTCAAAATAGGCCATACGGTGGTGTGTCACTCTAAAAAGGTCATTCGGGGTATGTAGCTCAAAAAATTTCATACCCGGGTATGATGCTCAAAACACGTCATACCCGGGTATGTCGCTCAAAAAAGGTCATACCGGGTATGTCGCTTAAAAGCGGTCATTTAGGAGTATGTCGCTCAAAATAGGCCATACGGTGGTGTGTCGCTCAAAAAAGATCATTCGGGGTATGTAGCTCAAAAAATGTCATACCCGGGTATGATGCTCAAAACACGTCATACCCGGGTATGTCGCTCAAAAAAGGTCATACCGGGTATGTCGCTCAAAAGTGGTCATATGGGCGTATGTTGCTCAAAATAGGCCATACGGTGGTGTGTCACTCTAAAAAGGTCATTCGGGGTATGTAGCTCAAAAAATTTCATTCCCGGGTATGATGCTCAAAACACGTGATACCCGGGTATGTCGCTCAAAAAAGGTCATACCGGGTATGTCGCTCAAAAGTGGTCATATGGGAGTATGTCGCTCAAAATAGGCCATACGGTGGTGTGTCACTCAAAAAAGGTCATTCGGGGTATGTAGCTCAAAAAATTTCATAACCGGGTATGATGCTCAAAAAACATCATACCCGGGTATGTCGCTCAAAAAAGGTCATACCGGGTATGTCGCTCAAAAGTGGTCATATGGGCGTATGTCGCTCAAATTAGGCCATACGGTGGTGTGTCACTCAAAAAAGGTCATTCGGGGTATGTAGCTCAAAAAACTTCATACCCGGGTATGATGCTCAAAACACGTCATACCCGGGTATGTCGCTCATAAAAGGTCATACCGGGTATGTCGCTCAAAAGTGGTCATATGGGAGTATGTCGCTCAAAATAGGCCATACGGTGGTGTGTCACTCAAAAAAGGTAATTCGGGGTATGTAGCTCAAAAAATTTCATAACCGGGTATGATGCTCAAAAAACATCATACCCGGGTATGTCGCTCAAAAAAGGTCATACCGGGTATGTCGCTCAAAAGTGGCCATTGGGCGTATGTCGCTCAAATTAGGCCATACGGTGGTGTGTCACTCAAAAAAGATCATTCGGGGTATGTAGCTCAAAACACGTCATACCCGGGTATGTCGCTCAAAAGTGGTCATATGGGCGTATGTCGCTCAAAATAGGCCATACGGTGGTGTGTCACTCTAAAAAGGTCATTCGGGGTATGTAGCTCAAAAAATTTCATACCCGGGTATGATGCTCAAAACACGTCATACCCGGGTATGTCGCTCATAAAAGGTCATACCGGGTATGTCGCTCAAAAGTGGTCATATGGGAGTATGTCGCTCAAAATAGGCCATACGGTGGTATGTCGCTCATAAAAGGTCATACCGGGGTATTTCGCTCAAAAGTTGTCATATGGTAGTATGTCGCTCAAAATAGACCATACGGTGGTGTCTCACTCAAAAAAGGTCATTCGGGGTATGTAGCTCAAAAAATTTCATACCCGGGTATGATGCTCAAAAAAGGTCATACCGGGTATGTCGCTCAAAAGTGGTCATATGGAAGTATGTCGCTCAGTATAGGCCATACGGTGGTGTGTCACTCAAAAAAGGTCATTCGGGGTATGTAGCTCAAAAAATGTCATACCAGTGTATGATGCTCAAAACACGTCATTCCCGGGTATTCCGCTCAAAAAAGGTCATTCTGGGTACGTCGCTCAAAAAAGGTCATACCAGGTATGTCGCTCAAAAGTGGTCAAACTTGTGTATGTCGCTCAAAATTGGCCATACAGGGGTGTGTCACTCAAAAAAGGTCATACCGGGTATGTCGCTCAAAAGTGGTCATATGGGCGTATGTCGCTCAAAATAGGCCATACGGTGGTGTGTCACTCAAAAAAGATCATTCAGGGTATGTAGCTCAAAAAATTTCATACCCGGGTATGATGCTCAAAACACGTCATACCCGCGTATGTCGCTCAAAAAAGGTCATACCGGGTATGACGCTCAAAAAAGGTCATACCGGGTATGTCGCTTAAAATAGGCCATACGGTGGTTGTGTCACTCAAAAAAAGGTCATTCGGGGTATGTAGTTCAAAAAATTTCATACCCAGGTATGTCTCTCAAAAACGTCATACCCGGGTATGTCCCTCAAAAACGTCATACCCGGGTATGTCGCCAAAAAAGGTCATACTATACTATGTCTCCCAAAAAAGGTCATACTATACTATGTCCCCAAAAGTAGTCATACTATACTATGTTGCCCACTAAACATCATACTATACTATGTTGCCAAAAAAAGGTCATATTATACTATGTCGCTCAAAAAAGGTCATACCGTACTACGTCACTCAAAAAAGGTCATACTATAGTATGTAGCTCAAAAAGGGTCATACTATAGTATGTCGCTCAAAAAACGTCATACTATACTATGTCGCTCAAAAAACGTCATACTGTAGTATGTAGCTCAAAAAACGTCATACTATAGTATGTAGCTCAAAAAACGTCATACTATAGTATGTCGCTCAAAAAACGTCATACTATACTATGTCGCTCAAAAAACGTCATACTATAGTATGTCGCTCAAAAAACGTCATACTATACTATGTCGCTCAAAAAACGTCATACTATACTATGTCGCTCAAAATACGTCATGCTATAGTATGTCACCCAAAACGGTCATACTATACTATGTCGTCCAAAAATGGTCATACTATAGTATGTTGCATAAGAAAGGTCATACTATAGTATGTCCCTCAAAAAAGCTTATACTTTAGTATGTCACTCAAAAACGGTCATGCTAGAGTATGTCGCTCAAAAAGGGTAATACTATAGTATGTTGTATAAAAAAAGGTCATACTACCGTATGTTGTATAAAAAAAGGTCATACTACCGTATGTTGCATAAAAAAGGTTCATACTATATTATGTTGCTCAGAAAATGTCATACTATAGTATGTCACCCAAAACAGTTCATACTATTGTATGGCACCCAAAAAGCTTCATACTATAGCAGTGGTTCTTAACCTTGTTGGAGGCACCGAACCCCACCAGTTTCATATGCTCATCCCCCACACCCTAATGCTTTCAATGACTGTGCCCAATAACTGCAGATTAGAGTGAGGGGTGGACCTCTGTGGCGGAGGCTCCACCGAACCCCTGAGACCGACTCACCGTATATTGCTCAAAAAAGGTCAAACTAAATTATAATGGCCAAAAAAGTTCATACTATAGTATGTCGCTCGACAAAGGTCAAACTATAGTATGGCGCCCGACAGTCCATATAGGAAAAGGTGTATGCAGTGTCACTCCTCGGGGGAATAACACACTAGTCTGCAGAGGTTCTGACTATGTGAGTGCAAATTTAATAAGGGAGCTTCAGGTTTCTCTTTTAATCTTGTTGCAAGATAAACTTTCAACTTTCTGCTCAGGCAGCAAAGACAGGATAAGCCCTGTGCTCAATCCAATGGTTAGGCTTCCTGACTGGCTGTCTCACACTCTGTTTACTCCTCATTTGCTTAACTAGACAGCTCTGAAACATCAGAGCTGCACACAGCCGGAGAGAGGAGAGGAGAAGGAGGAGGCGACACCACAACCAGACACAAAGGACGGCAACAACATTGCAAGGAGGCTGACATGAGAGTGAGAGTTCTGAACACCCAGACACAATTGCATACAATTTTATAGCTCATCTCATCTTTTAACCGGATCGTTTGCAATCCCATGTATTAGGGATAATAATAATTACAAGGGCACAAGCAAAAATCACAATCAGAAGCATGTTTATTGCTAAGCTAGTTTTCAGTTACAAGGAATTACAAGAAAATCAAATATAATATTGCCAGTTTTTACTTTTTTATTTTTATCCTCATACAGAGTCTCAAAGCCAGTCTGGATAACGGTGTCAGCTAGGTGTGTAAATTCTATTTGTGATTTTTAAAAATTCATATACATCCATGCATATATGTTTTGATATGACACATCTTTGCGATTAGTGGGTATCAAGTCATGATGTCAACCAAAAGGTGACGACATTTTGCAATCTTTGATTTAAGCCCCTTGACGAAATATTTCAAAGCCAGAGGTCACTGGAGCTCTTCAATCCACTACACCTGTTTTCTCACAGTTTTTAAACTATATCCTTTCTTTTATTCCTGTTGCATCCAGAAACCTCAGCAAAGACAAGGCAAAAAACTAGAATCTTTACACAACTGATTTAGTAAATGTATATTATACCTTAAATTAGGAAAGCATTAAGAAAAAATGTGTTGACCATAAGCCTAACCAGCATATGTAGACATGTTTCAAAATGCAAATTACTTCACAGGGTGGTTGAGTTCATGATGTGACAACTACTTATAAGCTCAAGGTCACAAAGGTCTGGCATGTCGACACTTAAACCAGGAATATATATATATAAAATTTTTAAAAATAATCACAATTAGAATTTGACCACCCAGATGGTACGGATATATGGGCAAGTGTTGCTGTCTGATCTGATACGGTCAAAAAGTGCATATTGGTCTTCCCTTTAGCCACAGTGTTTCTGGGCCTGCAGGGCGTCCTCTCGGCCCCCATCGGGGGAGGTGGGAGGAGGTCGTTTCTGGCCTCATCAGGGAGTCTTTGTCCCTGTCCAGAGCAGAGGAGAGGCCCCAGCTGGGGGGTCTCAGGCCAGCAGACACACGCCGATATTTGGGTGGAGAGGCGGCGTGTAACGTCCTTGTCCATTCCATCTCGCTGCTTCCTTTCTTATGAGTTAACAAGAAGCTGTAACTGCCCCCCCCCAACTCACACACACACCGACTCATAACCACACCACCACAGACACACATGCACATCAAGCGTAAATTCACATGTGCACAGAAACCAGACACACACACACACACACACACACACACACACACACACACACACACACACACACACACACACATACATCCACCCACATGCACAGACCCCGCATGTCCTTCAGTCCAGGATCCAGATTGTTATGGCGGTTTGTCCTCTTTTCCCTCCCTTTATTCTCCTCCCTCCCTCCCTCCTTCTTCTGTTTTGGCGGCCTCAGAGGTTCTTTTGTCTCCTGCCGACTTTCAAATGACTATTTATTCGCTGTGGTTTAATTGTGTTGACGGCGAGATCCGTTTGAAATTGCTCGCTTTGCACATTTTGCATCACAATAGGAAGCATTGACCGGGCCGCTCATCCCGCTGTCCGGTGCCAGGTCCCCTTTCAGAGACGGGCGTTTCATCTTTTTATGCACTTCTACATTGTATTTAAAAATCCATAAATTAACCTTTGATGAATCCCTGGCTGTACCCACACTGGCACAAACATGTCCACATGCTTGGTTGGACATGACCCGTTACAGGCATGACATCATGGCTGCAGACAGCGATTTTTGGAGCCGCCTCTAGTTTACATCCAATTAACGCGTCTTTTGAAGTTTTTTTTTTTGTAGCTGGGTTTGAATAGATTCAAAAACGCCGTCGCATTATGTCAGCCATGGGTTTGTTTTAGGGCATCCGCTCTCACATATGATGTAATTTGTTTCCCATTTTCAAACAGGCAAATCAACAATTTTGCATGCGTGCAGCGCTTTTGAATGGAACATATCTGAGGAAATGTAAGCGTCTATTTGGTATTCAAATTACAGCAAACGACTTGCAAAACATCCAGCAGGCTGGTCTCCTTGAGTCACTTCAACATATTTATTTAGTTTCATCTCACCAGTTCGCTCTCTCTCAAACACACACACACACACATATATATATATATATATATATATATATACACACTCACTGGCCACTTGATTAGGTACACCATGCTAGTAACGGTTTGGACCCCCTTTTGCCTTCAGAACTGCCTCAATTCTCCGTGGCATAGATTCAACAAGGTGCTAGAAGCATTTCTCAGAGAGTTTGGTCCATATTGACATGATGGCATCACACAGTTGGCGGAGATTTGTCGGCTGCACATCCCATGATACAACCTCCCGTTCCACCACATCCCAAAGATGCTCTATTGGATTGAGATCTGGTGACTGTGGAGGCCATTTGAGTATAGTGAACTCATTGTCATGTTCAAGAAACCAGTCTGAGATGATTCCAGCTTCATGACATGGCGCATTATCCTGCTGAAAGTAGCCATCAGAAGTTGGGTACATTGTGGTCATAAAGGGATGGACATGGTCAGCAACAATACTCAGGTAGGCTGTGGCATTGCAATGATGCTCAATTGGTACCAAGGGGCCCAAAGAGTGCCACGAAAATATTCCCCACACCATTACACCACCACCACCAGCGTGAAACCGTTGATACAAGGCAGGATGGATCCATGCTTTCATGTTGTTGACGCCAAATCCTGACCCTACCATCCGAATGTCGCAGCAGAAATCGAGACTCATCAGACCAGACAACGTTTTTCCAATCTTCTATTGTCCAATTTTGATGAGCTTGTGCAAATTTTAGCCTCAGTTTCCTGTTCTTAGCTGAAAGGAGTGGCACCCAGCGTGTTCTTCTGCTGCTGTAGCCCATCTGCCTCAAAGTTCGACGTACTATGTGTTCAGAGATGCTCTTCTGCCTACATTGGTAGTAACGGGTGGTTATTTGAGTCACTGTTGTCTTTCTATCAGCTCGAACCAGTCTGGCCATTCTCCTCTGACCTCTGGCATCAACAAGGCATTTCCGCCCCACAGAACTGTCGCTCACTGGATATTTTTTCTTTTTCGGACCATTCTCTGTAAACCCTAGAGATGGTTGTGCGTGAAAATCCCAGTAGATCAGCAGTTTCTGAAATGATCAGACCAGCCCTTCTGGCACCAACAACCATGCCACGTTCAAAGTCACTCAAATCACCTTTCTTCCCCATACTGATGCTCTGTTTGAACTGCAGGAGATTATCTTGACCATGTCTACATGCCTAAATGCATTTAGTTACCGCCATGTGATTGGCTGATTAGAAATTAAGGGTCAACGAGCAGTTGGACAGGTGAACCTAATAAAGTGGCCGGTGAGTGTATATACATATACACATACAAACACACATTCATTTATCCATCTTTCATCATCAGGAACAAAAGGATGAAATGTTATTTTGTCAAATATGTCAGGTGGTGTAAACTAGATTAGACTAGATTTAACTTTCTTAAAAAGGTTAAAACAAAAAAAGGAAAATAAGAACATGGTATCAACAAGTTTTGTTTTCTAAGTGGATTAAATATTAAACATTTATCATTGTTTTTGATAACACCATTTGATTTTATGTGATAAAAATACTGACACAAATCGACTTTCAAATGACATGAGTCCAACATGAACATAAAATGTACATTTTGAGGTACCTGATGAATGCTTTTAAAACTGTTTAAAAAGTTTTTGACTTTCTTATCTTGCAAACCACTATTAGTGGTGACTAAAAGTGTTTCTAGCATTTGTCGGTCTACGCACATTAATCTTCAATACAGGTTCAACCATGTAAGTCCACTGGAGCAGATGTTGTAGTGTTTGAAAAATGTTCATATTGTCAGTTTTCTCCTCCAAATACTTCATAATTAAAAAAAAAAAAAAACACATTCACTCCAAACAGCCACAAACATGTTTTCAAACATTGAGATTAAATGTCGTCTGAATTGAATTTTCAGCTTCTTTTGGAACTCTCAGCAGAGCATTTAAGTTAACTCAATCTGCTGAGGATGTGGTTGAAATCTTGACAAAAAAAGTAAATGGACCTTGGAATTAAGATTGTTATTGTTGGTGGGGTTTTTTTGGTCAATTTAGTGGTTCCAATGTGAAGAATGAAAATCCAACATTTAAAGAACAGTCTGTAATTCATCAAACCATGACAGTAAACAATGCTACGTAATATTTATTTGGAAAAAAAAACTTTTGTCTGAAGCAACTTACAATGTCTAAGTAGCAAAAAACGTTTAACTCTGAAGAGTGTGATGTCCTTAAACACACCACAACCTTCCTGATACATATCTACAACTTTACTGTTCAAACACAGAAAGGTGTACAGTATATGTGCAGTTCACATGAGACAACCTGTCATGGATTTTTTTTAATAATATGTAATAACTTAAGAGATTTTATAATCATAGGGATTTCTCTTTTGATTAGTAAAACAATAAATTGACCTATACGCACTTTGGTATATATTTAAAGATTTCTCTCTCAGTGTAAATTATGTTGCTAGATCCTGCTAGACATCCACAACAAAAGGTGCTGAAATAAGCATTAGAAAAATTGAAAAATATTATATTTTAGCAGTGGAGTTATTTCAGTTATTTCCTGGGTAGTCTTGGGGGTAGAGAAAATGTAAACATTTAAATGCAACAATCGGGTGTGATTTGGGAACAAAATCAAGAAACTATTGACTGTTAATCAATATTAATGCAGAATTCCAGCCTTCAGATAGAGCGACTTTCCAATTGTAAATAAATCACATTTTTACTGTTTGAAAAGAGATTTTTAACAGGTAAGTGTCTGTTTGTGATTATTGGAACAATGAGAAATGGTCTCTATAACTTCCTACTCACTACTACTGTAATGTAAAAGCAGTGATACACAACCAGGCCTCTGGAAACATCTGTAATATTGTTTTTCTCCGAATCAGTGGTATATAATTAATTTCCCTAATAAAATCCCTAGTTATACTCAAATGAACTGAAATCCAGGAGAAAAGCCTTAAAGCAAGAGAATTTCAGTCCGGCCTGCAGCAAAGACGCAACAATCAACGAGCCTGAATCTTGCTGCTGGTCCACACACACACGCCCACCAGACTCCTTCCCATCCAACACCAAACCTGGACTGTTCTCTCTCACGTAAACCTGCAGCTGAAGGGTGAGAGCTACGGAGGCGCATCACCTGACTCACGCGGTGTGGCTTTATCACATTCTTCAAGCTCCGTGAGTTTAACGTGCACGTCTTAAAACTGGGATCAGTGGACGCTTGTACTTTACATACCACATAACCGTAACGAAGAGCCTGACCTGTTTCACTCGCAGACCGACAGAAGGAAAGAGATGGGTGTTCCTGCTGAATAAACCACTCCTAACCTGCATTCGGAAACTATTCGTGGCACGTTAAGAGCCCTGTTGTGATGATTACATGGCTGATTTAATGACACAGCTGCCAAATTCCAGTCATTCCCAGGGAAACAGAGGACAAACAATGGAATACGTGTTCAATAAGATGCCATTTATTGACAGAATGAGCTGTGGAAACATGGACAAGATGTGATGTTAACAGATCAGTGATAGCTTAATATATCAGAACATTTGATACATGGGAGACTTGCACACAGAGCAAATTAAGTTTGTCGAAAGAGAAATAACTCTGCTACAAAAGGGCTCTGATTATTCACACTACCCGAGCCGGGCTAAGACAAAGATACAAAATTAAGACCATTAAGAGATTTCTTTGTACAAATTGTGCAAATCAAAGGTTTCGAAAAATTATTAACAAAGCAAATGTACAAACTATACACACAAAAGAATTCTAAAAAAAGATACTTAAATTTGGAAAAAAATCTACAAAGATGTTGTTTAATCTTGGGAACATTTGTGTTAAGTCAATCCAGAATAACAAAGGGTTAGCTATTCAGCTTTTGGCAATATTTCAGTTTTATACACGACCGCTGCTGTGAAGCGCAATCACACAATGTGACGATGTCTTCTAAAATGAGAAAGAGGTCTACATTTGTTTTCAAAAATAGTACATTCACTAGAATAAAAACAGAAAACAAAGAACCCTCCTTGAAAAAAAATACAAACAATGCCCATCTATACACAAACTATACATAACCCTGAGACACAAAAGAAAACATTTGAGAAAAAAAGAAAGAAAAAAAAAAAAAAAAAAAAAAAAAAAAAAGAATCACATGAAATAACATCTTGAAACAGAAAAGTAACTTCTTTAGCTGTAACTGGCCACATTCTCTCTTTCGCGAGCATGTACTTTAAGTGGAGGAAGAAGATACAAATTTAGTTCACCAAAATTGAGGGAAGCCCAAGTCCAAAAGTCTAAAAATACAGACAGGAAGATTGTTTCTGTGCACAAAATCATACACTTACCCGAATGTCTTCTCTCTTCCTCGTACGGCTGGCACAGCAAAGGTCTAATTCAGTCTATCAGCAGTCCAAATAAATTACACCTGAGTAAACGCCCAGTGCGGGAGGATAGCCCACTTTCTTTTTTTAGTTAGCTGTAAAACAACATGTCAGTTGAACCGCTAATCTGCTGGCGGGGTGGTGTGTGATGATGGGAGTGAGTCAGTTGAGCAGCACAGGGCTGATACACTCGCAGTAGCTTATTCGTTTCAGGAGGCGGAAAGAGAGAAGTTTTTGTGCAGAGACCCCAAGGCCGACCAAACATTCCTAACGCAGGGAGCACACGTCTTCGCCTGACGCGTTATACGGAGGGGACGGTGAAGGCCCCCTCCCGCGGTGTGCATGGCAACGAGTCCAGCTCAGGCCAGTAGCGACATGGGAAAGTTACACAGGAAGAATGAGTAAACAGATCAGGTGGAAAGAGGCCGAGGGGCGAGGAGACGTCCAGACTCCCTCGCCCATTTCCAAGAATCAGGCCTTCAGTCCTCTGCTGCTGGAGGTACGATGAACGAGGCTTGGATGGACCTGCAGCAGGAACACACAAACCCTTCCTCCTCCTCCTCCTCCTCTTCTTCCCCTCTGCAGCCAGTGAAGGGAGCGTGCATACCAGACACCACGGCCCGATCTGTTGGAAAGAGACAGGGTGACAGAGGGAGATTAATGCCCGAGTCCTGCGAACTGCTGTATGAGGACCCTGTGAAGGCCGAGCACATGACCAGAGGGGCAGCCTGCACATTCTCAGGGAACAGCAAAAGGAATGCGGAGACTTTGGTCCTCCGGGCTACACTTCAGCTTATCACCGTGCCATTTTATCAGGCTTACCCACATAGCGTTAATAATGCCCCAGGACGGGCCGTTATTTAACCAAAGTCCCCCTGGCATGCGGGATTAAGCTGCTCAAGCCATTTATATCACTTGGTAATAAATATCTGAGGGTGCCACTTCTCTCTGTAGAAATAAGCTCCACTGGATTCAGAAGAGGGGCTGATAAAAAACACAGACATTCCTAAACCATCTGCTTTATCCAGATATAATTCACACTGAATGAGGCCTTCTTATGGTCAAATTGTAAAATTCCTGCATGTATTAAGCACCTTTTCTTCTTCTTCTTTTTGAATCGTTGGAATCACTCATCTCCAGCTTTCTTTGCAACCTCAGATACCTCTGCGTCTAATTATCTGATGTTATGGTGGAATGTTCCACTGGATATTTGCAAAGAAACTTGAGCGAACGTTGTGAAATATCGTTTACCTCTTGATTTGCATGGTTTTGATGATAACTGTCTGTGTGTGTGTGTGTGTGTGTGTGTGTGTGTGTGGCAGAGGAGATAGAGATGACAGATACAGGCAGCCTCTGCTGTGGGATTGTTTAGATAACCTAATGAGCTCTCAAAGCCGGCTGATGCTACATAGGCCTCCACTGATCCATATGCATCCGTTACTGTTGTGAACGCAGCGCCTGAAGTGGAACAGTGGGACGCCACTTGAGCGTCATACTACTGGAACCACAGCAGGGAGGCAACCAGCTTCCTGAGCCCCAGGAAGAAAAACACTTTGTGCTTATGCACGTGGACCCTGAGCATCTGCAAGTTGGAGACCTAGTATGCAAACATAGTATCATACATTAAACCAGAATGATAAGATACACCTGAGGTTGCACATTTTTCAGTTGAATAAGAGTTTTTTTTTAAAACCAGGGCCAATACTCAAGTTTTGCCTTGAATACTAAAAGTTTTTGTCACAAAAATCCCATCATTTAACTAAGACCCTAAGTTCCAACTCGATCATCCTAAATAGAGTAGATGGAAAATAAACTCAGCAAATAAACAGATATATATCAAGATCATCTTTTAAATGCTTTAAAATAAAAAAATTATAAATGTAAGTGAGATTCCCAGACCTAAAAGCCACCAATGACTTTACATTCACTGCTGGACTAACTCACCCTTCCTGATTCAAAGCCAGCAGCAGAGGCAGCGCTGCTTATCAACTGATGGAAGTTTCCACTGTGTGTACATGAGAACGGGTCTCTGCCAGCTCTACTCCAGTCCTGCTGCTGGGGCCAATCGCTCGCAAGCGCAGATGATGAAGAGCAAGTCTCTGAATCTCAAATACTTTTCTGTTTCAAAAGAGTTTCAGCTTTATTTAGTCGTCTATTTCCGTCTGCATCCATTTTACGGAGCCGGCTACATGATCTGACTGAACTCGGGTCAACACGGTGAAGGAGGTCAAAAAAAGGGAGCTCTACCTGACTTCTTCTGTGATTTATGGCACATTGTTAAGGTCAGACTTTTGAAAAGTATTCCGGAGAGATGCCACTACTGACCTACAAGGTTATACGCCAGCGGTGCATCCATCAAACGCCGCCATCCCTGACCTGCTCCACATCACCATGCCTCAGCTCTGTCAGCCACAACAACTTCCTGCTGTCAACAGAAATGATCTCCGGCCCATCTCACAGCTCCTCCATTATTTATACGCGTCATGAGCACGTCACTTATACACTGGACACGCTGTTCAACCTTTTTCCTCGGAGATTTGTGCCCCCTCCGCATTGGCTGTGCTTGAATAAATAAGCCGACCATCACAAATCCAATGTCTGACAAGTGAGCGAAAAGTCTTCCTGAGTGACTGAGAGCGGGGTGTAAACAGGTGGTGGGTTAATAACTGGAACCCAGATGCCTTGTGCCCTTCTTTCAGGTCTGGTTCGCTTCAGGACCCACGGCGGGCTGCTGGGAAGGACAGAGGGAGCCGGCGTGTCCTTCAGCAGACCAGACAGATGGTCTGGGAATATATGCAGTGACTCAGAGGTTTAACCTGACTCAGGCTGCTCCCCGTCACGTATCCCTTCGCTCCTCAAATATTAAGCTTTTCTAGCATTTGAAATTTACACAATGCCCAGCTGAGACTGCCCAAACCACACGATTGAATCACATTCATCAAATGAATGACATGTGCGTCGTGCCATTCATCTCCATTTTCTTTTCTGCTTTATTGTGGCGGGGACCGCACCTGTGTCTTCCAGGGGTCTAATTACCCAGCATACACCGCAAACAATACGGCGTCCCCCGTCTTAATCTGTCCCTTGTGTCTAACTAGGTTTGTGCTGTGTTTACTAACGACCACCTAAAGTTCGGCCGTATTGATCTGCAGTCAATTCATTCACATGAGCTTGCATTATTAGCAGGGGTAATTAAAAGGCTGAAATGAGCTCAGAGAGAATGGACAAGCGTCTTGGTAGAGCTGCGGAATAATGAGCCGCGGCTTGATGAATCCTTGCAGGAACGTTGTTCTGAGACGGGAACAAAAGGGGGCCTCTGTAACTGAATATGCGCCACTTCAGAGGCGCAAATATTACGTAATTCAGATTAATTACCAGGCAGACGCACTCTGTCCCATCCCAGCTGGCTTCCTGAGGAGGCCACTGTATGACAGCCTGTCTCTTTTTAAGGGTGTAATCAAATTAGTCTGGGTGATTATTCAGCCATTTTAAGCATCCTTTCCCCCCCTTTTTCCCCTTTTTGTAACTTGCAGCGTGGAGAAAAGCCCAATAAAAACTCCATTAGGGTTTATGCAAATTTAAGCGGCCGTGCCGAGGGCTATAACGTGGCAGATTGATTACGGAAGAGACCGGAGACGGAACGTGTGCGTGCACGTGCTGCATCCGACGGTGTTATGTGCGTGTCGTTGTTATACACAGATGCCACAATAAAAGGCTCATTCAGCCTGTGTTCCTGGTGGCCCTCACAGTAAGGCATTAATAAAACATTAGTATTGAGTGACTGGGGCCTCCGCACTCCTCCTCCGTGATCCTGCCGTGACCTTTTCCGTTTTTTACAGCAGCTGTCTGGGGATGCAGAGAGCCCTGCCGAGGACTCCCTCTGTGATCCCTGCCCTCTCCCCTCTCCAGGTGTAGCACACAGAGCCATGCCAATCTTATCAGAGCTTTGGTTAAAAAAAAAAAAAAAGAAAAAGAAAAGAAAGAAAAGGCTGCTTAGGTTTGTGATTTTTGAGGGTGGGGTGAGGTAAAAAGAAAAGAGGGATGGAGAAGGTAGGAGAAGAAGGAGGAGGAGGAGGAGGAGGAGGGGGGAAGCTGAGAAAACAAAGGCACAAGCATAGATAACCGTCAATTCTGGGGCCGTCACAGTTCAGCAGTTTAAAGACAGAGACTGTGCTGAACTTTGTGCAGGGATCTCCGGTTACATCCTGTCTGCCTGTAGTCTGGTACCAACAACTGACCGGATTACACCCTGATGCTCCTCTGCCAACTACCTCTGCAACACACACTGAAATATCATTGCAGCAAGTCGTGCTGGCAACAGCAAAGATTGCGGAGGATAAAGTCAGAATGTACAAAAGCTTATTTACCTCTCCCCTGCCGGGCATAACAAATACCAGCGATCGTTTTTTTTTTTTTTTTTACTTTTCCATCAGCAGTGGGTTCTGGTTTGGCCCTGGAGTGTGTCGTTAGTCGCATCTGGTGGAAACGCACAGTGGGGCTACTGCTTTAGCTGGTGACAAAGAGACCAGAAAGCCTGGGAATCTCATACAAAAGCAACACGAACTGAAAGACACCACCTCCACCACAAGGCGACATTAACAAATCTTCACTAATGGGAATGCAGGCCACACCTTCATTCCTCCCAAATTAGAGTAAGGATGGCTGGCTGTTTAAAGGACAGGCAATGCCAGCAATGTGACTGCCTGTGTGTGTGTGTGTGTGTGTGTGTGTGTGTGTGTGTGTGTGTGCACGCGCGCATGTGTGTGTGTGTGTGAGAAAGGGAGTGTGAGAGAGACACCAAGTAGTACGAGTGAAAAACAAGGTTTACAAGAGCGTAAAAACTCACAACACTACTAGTGAATACTTGAACAGCTGACAGCTGGTTTTCAGCCCCCATGTGTGTGTACACACACACACACACACACACACACACACACACACACACACACACACACACACACACACACACACACACACACACACACACACACACACACACACACACACACACACACACACACAAACTAACAATTATTTTTCTCTCTGACCCCAGCTGAAAGTTGACAGCCCCGGGAGCAAAGTATTTTTAGGCAGGCGTTAGTCTCGGCTGCCAAAGGGCGCAAAATATAGTTTAGCTTCTCTGGGGCTTACTCACTCTCCAGTTCATCTTCTTCTGTGTGTGTGTGTGTGTGTGTCTTGTTGTTCCCTGCATTTTTGCCACTTCGCTCCTACTCTCTGCTCCTCCTGTAACGAGCGGGAGATGAGCAGCGTCAGGGTAGGACGCCTGCTGGAAAAAGCGAGATCGGAGCTTTTTTTTCCCCCACCTCTGCCGTAATTAAACATCAAGGCAGTCGGCGGCGGGATCGTAGCTACGGTAACGGCGAGCGTGCACAGGGATGCGGCAGCAGCGCCTTAATCTTTCACAGACAGCCAGCCAGCCAGCCAGCCAGCCAGCCAGCCTGTCTGTCTGTCTGTCTGTCTGTCTCCCTCCCAGCCCCCAAAAAGCCAGGCTACCACAGAGACAGTAGTCCCGTAGCAGCAGCCTTGTAACGCTAAGCCCTCAGATACATCACATCCAGCCGTTTACTGTAGACACAAGTCACACATAAGCCCCTCAGCTTCTCACTTGCTTCCGCACAGCTTTACTTGCAGAGTTCTTGGCAGCGTGGTCTGGAGCCACTTTCCTGTTTGCCAGGCAGAAGGCAGTCGTTTCGCTGTATAGGGGAGAGCTCAAATATTTGCCAACATATGTGGTTTCAGTCAAGTTTGACTCTTTGTGAGAGTGAGATTAGAAAACTTACAGGCTTTAGTATCTCTACCTTTTTTAACAGACATAAACCTAAATCAAATGGGCACTAAACAGTGAACCTATAGCACAAAATAAAAGATTAGGGCCAATATGTACATTGTGAAAGCCAAGTGAACCATGTCATAAAAGCCTGCCTTGTTTTTACTTTGAAATTTAATTGCTCCAATAAAAGATAAAGCCACAAACCAACAATAAAATACGCAGTGGAGTCTGCGCTTTTAAAATGCTAATTCAATGACTGCAGTGGCAATGAACCGTTTTCCATTGATTGCATCAGTGCTATAAAGATGATATAAATAAGATCACAGGATGGGCCTCATGTCAAACACCATCAGGCATACCCAAAAAAAACAAAAAACACTGGCTTTCCTCTTCCTGTTTCATCTTCTCGCCCTTTCCATCCTGCCAGCCATGCTCAACCTGCGCAAAAAAACTCAAAATGCCTCAGGGAAAATGTATCATCTCTTATCTAACAAGAACCTGTGAAAACCAACACCTGTTTTTTTCTTCAGGCAGATCAGAACAATCCTTCGCTGATATGCACCCTTGTATTTCAGTCAATCATATTTTCATAACCTCATGCCTCCTCTTGAAAACGCTTGTTAAGATTCTTTTATTTCAAGCTAATGGACTGTAAAATGATAGCAAATACTGACAAAATAATGGGACAATTGTACACTTGGGGGTGTCTTTAGAGGTGTATCCAAATTATAAAAAAAAAATTGTGATGTGTTCTCAGGCTCTTATGTAAAACTCACTTGCATCAGATGAAACCATGCGTCACCTTGAACAGTGAGACTGAGTCATTGCAGGCCGCCCAGAGGCAGCGTCCTTCCCTCCTGCTTTACTGGTGTTACAAGCACAGACCTGATCCCTGCCTCTCCACCTCGCTCCGAATGGTGACAGAGGTCTTGTGTTATAGGTGCCGCTCTGTAATTACCGGCTGACATTCCTCCTGCGCTCTAAACCACGACTCGGCCGTGTTTATCCAACAGCCGGCCGTCACAGCAGCTAGATAATGTGTAACTGTAACCGCTGGCAACCTGAAAACAGTCGGGGCTTTATACAGGCCTCGTCGGGTTCAGACAATCATTCACCTGGGACAGTGTGCGATAGCCAGGTTTGAGTTTTTCATAGGTTTTTTCATAAAGCGGCCCCCGTATATTGTCTGAGAATAGAAGCAACGCTATGAATAGCTTGCATAATTGACATCTTGCTTGTTTGTGTCAGTTTAGAGAAACTACAATTACTCACCGTTGAAACCTCAGAGAGTCAGCGCGTCTCTAGGCTGGGAGGTACTTCCACGTGCTGACGAAGGCGGTGGGAATAAGCGAGTAGGGCACGCTGGTCACGCTGTCCCACGAGTCCGACGACGGGTCGTAACAGTCCAGTGTCTTACACCTCTGAGCCCCAAAGTACCCGCCCACCACGTACAGCCGGTTGCCCGATGCCACCGCGTGGCAGCTGATCCGCTTGGCCGTCACGTCGCCGAACTTCGACCACTGGTACGTCTCGCTGTTGAAGCGATACGCTGAGCTGGCCGAGAACTCTGTGTCGCCGCCGATCACGACCACGTGGTTGCCGACGACGGCCGCCGCCGTGTAGCGCCACAGCTGCGGGCAGGCGGCTGGCACGGACCACCGGTTCTGGCAGGGGTCGAAGCACTGCACCTTGGGGTATTTGTCTCTGTTCACGCTGGTTCCCCCGAAGGCAAAGAGTTTGTTTTTGGCGCCGACGACGGCGGCGTTGCTCACGCCTTCCCTAAGCGGGGCCACCAGGGTCCACTTGTTGGTCTGCGGGTCGTACTGCTCTACCTGTTTCAGAGAAACAGACGGCGAGGCAGGGAAGGACCCGGCGAGAGAAGTGTGTCCTCCCACAACAAACAGCATGTGGTCCAGCTCTGCAGACCCGTGTCCGAATCTGGCTACCAACATGGGTGCAGCTTTGGACCACTCGTCATGTAGCGTGTCGTACACCCAGACGTCTTTGGAGGCCCCGTTCTCTGATCCACGCCCTCCTGTAACATAAACCTGAGACACAGAAACAAATAAATAATAATGTATAATTAACATTTGATTTTATATAAATCACTTTCACATCCAGATGTGATCAGGTACAAACCTTGCAGCCGATGGCACAGGCGCTGCATTCCTTCCTGGGGCTGGGGATGTCCGTTTTGGGGGTGATCTCCTTGGTCTTGTTGTCGATCACGTAGACTTTATCGCACATGAAAGTCTGTCCCCCCAGCAGCAGCAGGGCTTGGCTGACCTTCCTCGGCCGGGCACAGAAGCCTGTCACGATGCCGTCGTTCTGGAGGATTCTCATCTTGCACCGCACAGCGTCTTCCACGATCTCCCGGCCCACCTTGTGACACATGACCAGCTCCTCCGAGGCAACGTTGTTCAGCAGGTACGTTTCTGGGAGCAGCGCCAGGCGGACGCAGCGCAGCAGCTCCGGCAGCTCGCTGTGCCTCTGCTCCATGTCCGCCTTCACCCAGTCGATTACGGCCTCGTACACCAGGCTCTCGTCCTCCACCTCCAGCTCCTCGCTGAGGATCAGCTCCTGGACTTTGTCCCTGGGCAGGTGCAGGAAGTCCTCGGTCTTGTAGAGGGTAGCAAAGTTCGCCAGGCACATCCGCCACGACAGCTCGTACAGTCTCTGGCACTGGTGGGTGTCCGACAGCAGCATCATCCCCAGACAGTTGGACTGGTGGAGGTTCTTTTCCAGAAAGTCCGCCGCTGCGTCCCTGATGTCGTGGAACTGCAGCATGTCGCCGGCCTCGAGCAGTGATTCTGCGTTCTCCTCGTTAATGAGGATCCGGGCAGAGTAGGTGTAGTCGAGCAAGAGCTCCAGCACCTCCGGGTGGAGGGAGTCGTGGAAGTCCACCTCGGCGTCACGGCTCTCCCTGAGTCCGCCGCTGAACATGGCCTCGAAGTACCGGCTGCAGGAGGCCAGGACGGCCCGGTGGCACGGGAAGGCACGGTTTCCGGCCTTCAGCAAAACGTCCGTGAAGACTTTGCGTTTGCGCAACAGGTTGAGCTGAGTCAACAGGCTGTCGGCGTGGGACGTCTTGTGGAAGAGGTGAATGTTCATGGAGCCGGAACTGGAGCGAGACTTTCGGTTTTCGTGATTGCTAACGGACATCTTGACTTGGACCTGGTGAAGGAAAACACAAAAGAATGATTTTTTTTGTTGACAGAATGAGCTAGAAGCTGCCCCACAGTTGATTAATTGTTCTATGATAGTTAAACATAAGGAAGGAAATTTATGAATGTCCTACACCCTTCATTTGATGTGAACAATAAACAATTCTGATTAAAACATAAGTCTGCCAACAGCTGATGAATGGGCTGCTTGAAAACAAAAGGCCTCATATCATCAGCAGGGCTGGGCTCCAACGGAAGTGAACTTCGGACTTTTGGGAGATGAAAGCAAACCAGATAAGGAGCACACTCCCTCGGGAAGCCCCGGGGTGTGTGTGTGTGCGTGCACATTGCGTGCCACAGAGATACTGTAGGCCATAATAAAACATAAATCAACGTCTGTAAATATTCAAACAATCAGCCGCATTCACGCAGAGCTATCAGTTATCAATGACAGGCGCTGGAGCAACACCTGGGCTTGTTGCCTTTATATCACATCTTCCCACCCCTATAAACATTTCAAGGCTGTGTGTCACCTCCAAACCCACAGCCGGAGCCAACAGATTCCTGCCAGCTTGTTCTCTTCCCTCTCTTGACTCCCATACAAGATGGTGCCAAAGGCGAAAAGCTTTCAAAGCCCACATATACGACCTGACACCTCAGAACCTGCTTCTGAAGGAGAATTATGTAACCAGTGTGCAACAGATGAATGTGCCTTTTGATCGTCTACAGCAGGGGTTTGACAGCCACGGAGCAGCTGAATCGACAATTTCAGCAAAAGAAACTTTCTAATAAATACGTTTTTTATTATAGCTCAAAAGGTTTAACCTCATTATAAGCATTTGGCAACATCGTGGCATCCGGCTCAGTGACTTCTTAGCGGGTGTACACATCGAAAACAAAGGAATAAAT
This sequence comes from Eupleurogrammus muticus, assembly GCA_036785175.1. Taxonomy (NCBI): domain Eukaryota; kingdom Metazoa; phylum Chordata; class Actinopteri; order Scombriformes; family Trichiuridae; genus Eupleurogrammus; species Eupleurogrammus muticus. The sequence goes on from JAYKQN010000006.1 coordinate 13,644,042, forward strand.
ATGTTAAAGCTTCGCATTGTTTCCTGGCTGATTTGAGACAGGGCTGCGGACGGCGTGGAGGGACGCGACGTGAAATCTAATTCGTTTTGTGCCGTAAATGTGAAACTACGGTCAGCACTTCAGCATGCGCTCAGCTTTCCTTCCCAAGTTAGCAGCAGCAACACACACTCTGCTTCTCCCTCTCCCTAACACACACACACACACACACACACTGAACATCAAAGGAGCCCGTGTTTCAATCCTGCTAAAACTCAACATCTCACATTTCGGAAGTTGCAGAAAACGTCAAAACGAGCACGTATCTCCGCGTTTAGGAGAAGCTGCTTTTCTCTTACCTCGATACGGAGGAGCCGCGATTCGTTTTGAAGTCGGCGTTTCTCCTCTTTCTTTTGAAGTTGTGGCACTACTTTTTCACACAATTTTCACACAAATCCGCCTCCCGGGTTCAAAACTCTGCCGTGTCGTAAACCGCTGGAAAACTGGCGAGCCATTTGTCTGCCGAGTTTGGCTTTTCTTTTTTTTAAGTTTTAAAATGTTCGGGAGAAGGAAAATGTGTGAGCAAAAAAAAAAAAAAAAGTTGCTAAGCTCGGGTTTTGTTCCGGGCGAAGCCACGCAGCCTGCAGGACAGCGACGAGCTGAGCGGAGCCGCGGAGAGCAGCCGCTGATCAGGCAGCTCGCGCTGGCTCCGCCCACTCGTGGCGCCGCCGACCAATGGGATGAGAGAACCAGACGGCCCCTTTATTCTTTGTCTGCAGGGCCAGCAGTGACACACAGGACTGATACAGGACAGAGGAGGAAAAAGAAGCACCTGTCTCCGTGTCTCACCTGTCTGCGCTGTCCTGTCACTCGGGAGAAAATCTCTTATTTGACATTATGAGTGTCGAGTTTCAACAGGAAGGCGATTTTAAAGAGCTTCGATATTATAAATATAAAAGAAAAGGCAAACAGTTCATATGAATATACAGATCAATATGATTATAGGATATAAAAACGTCAGGTCATGTATTGTTTAAGTTTCCTAGATTTATAGATATATTATAAATCATCTCAATATAGTTTGCCAGCTCCTCTCTCTAAGCTTGTGTCTGGAGCTCTAGAAAGAACAGATCGATTTGTGTGTGCCTCATTAATATTAATGAGCACCCTCTTCCGATTGGCTGATTTGAATTGACCGTGAATAGAGAGTGGGCGATTATTGTATGGCTGTGACATCACAGCTTCACGGAAGTCCTGACGGCTTGTTTCAAGGCACTGTTTCTGAAATAAATAAAAAAAACGCTGTGTGTATTTCTCTGATAGTTTTTAAAGTGTGGGACAGTGTTTATATAACATTCAGCACTTCCATTTTAAACAAAAAGCAATAAAAAAATAAAATAATACTTTCTATTATATGGGACTTTTATGTGTCAATAAAAGGTAGTGGCAATAACAAGCCAGTTTCAATCCAGAACTGAGCGTTCAAGCAGATTTTCTTTCTCTTTCCTGAAATTTTCCAAATATGTGGTGCATAAAAACGGTATGCCAGGTCCCCCCACTCCCCACCTCGCCACCTACACACACACACACACACACACACACACACACACACACACACACACACACACACACACACACACACACACACACTATGCAGGCAAGCATCCTCTGTGTTGAAATTTCATCGAGCAACAGACTGGCTAAATCTCTAACAATCTGCTCTCTGTATCTGTGTACAGAGGAATGGGCTTCCTTTATTTTTTTATTTTTTTATTTTTTATTGTTGTTTATTATAATAGCAAAAAAAACTGTGTCTAAAAATGCTGTATTCAGTACCCATTGTCTGTAATTTATTGACACAATGCGTATAAAATAGACACTAATTAAAAATTAATACAGGGGATATGATCCTCTTTTGTAGCTGAGACAAGCACAAAAGGAAAGTAACAGGATTTTCATGTTTACCAAAAACAAAAAATAAAACTCAGATCAGCATCTCTGTACCAAGGATCAGCTCTGCCCTGATCTCAGAGTGTCAGCTCCACATAAATATTCTAAATGATCATATGATGGCAGGTTAAAAGTCCCTCTGAGGGACCATGAGATTGTTTCTACAGCTGAATTCCTCACATTTTCTGCTGGATTTAAGTACTCGTGAGGTCGACTGGAATTTATCAAGAATTCCCCTCTGATCTGAATAAGAATCAGCCCAGTCAGCCTTCATGGGCTGCTTAAAATTGTAACACAGAAGACATGAAAACCAGTGTAACTATAATGAGGTAGAGGTTTAATGGGGAAGTGTCTGAGTAGTGCCAGAAAATAATTGTCTTTTCTGTGCATGATAGTATTTTAAATGGACCTGACCCAACATGTCTTTCCAGGATAATTAAAAGCATTTGTAATGACTGTATTTCATTTAGAGGTGCCACTTGAAACTAGTACTGTGCACTGGCTGTATTCCAATTAGAGGTTCCTACTGCACACTACCAGTTCTTTGTAATGTGTGCATGGAGCAATTGTTTATGATACTAGTTATACCTGAACTTCTGCTGTTGCGACAAGTCAAAGGGTAGGCATGACTATGCAAACAAGGAATAATGTCACAGATCTATTTAGGGGATTTAATGGCTCAAGATATTTGCAGAGTTGTAGACATTGCATATTCAAACAAACTCAGGACATTCAGGAGTAAGGGTGTTGGCCAATCCCTCCTAAAACAGGCTGGCCCAGGAGAAACTGGCCCTGCACCGAGCTGACTGATCCCTGAAGCTCCACCACTGGAGTTGATGCCTCACTGCTCAGATTTCTCTTCCCTCCCTCTCTGTCTCCCACTCCCTCTCACGGCTTTTGAAGATTTAAAAGCCTCTGCTGTTTCTCGACTGTCTGGGTTTGTGTGTATGGGATCGTATATATGTGTGTGTGTGTGTGTGTTTGAGGTTAACAGAGACAGTCAGGCTTCCTCTATTTGATTTTGTTTCCTTTTAAGATATCTCAATTTGAGATTCACCAAACATCTTCTCTTACGCTTTAAAGTCCAGAAGTAACCACTAACAATCTTGTGTAACCTCAAGGTTTCACACCACTGAACACACTCATGGCTAAATTCTCATAACCATTGTTGCGGGGTCCTATTTAAGCCCCCCCTTATAGCTGACGGGACCAAATGCTTTCATACACACAAGTGTGCCACAAGGAGATTAAGAATTTAAGACGATTAGATTAATGAACTCATGATGGTAATCTAGGGTTAATTCATTTTGCTGCACTTTAACCCAACCCACCCTCCTCAGCCCTGTGGCTTAAAGGCAACCTGGTCGGAGGATTTATGTATATGTGAGGCGTGTTTGCATATGAGAGGCTGCAAGCATTGTGTAGCTGGTCATTAATTACTCTTAGGCAGCCACGCTACTAATCAGACCCCCCACAATTATTCTTCAGTGCCCCCAGCATTGCAACAAGCCATTCATACATTCTGTTTAGATGACGGTAACCGTTACTCCATTGTTGCATGCAGACTCACTGTACCACATGTTTTTTTTTACTCAAAGCAGGTGGTCTTCTGAGTGAGGTCATCCTGTGTAACATAAGGAGAGTGCTCCTTGGAGGGGGTCATCCTCATGCCCGGCCTCAAGACTAAAAACAATGCAGAGTTTCTCATGCCTTTCTATTTCTAAAGTCAACTCTTCTGATATAGGATACCTAAATGAAATAAAGAATAATATACTAGCTTTTAATTTTTTTTATTAAACTTGTTTTCAAATGGAGAATCAGGATAAGGTGTATACTCATGGATTAATTAATTAATTTTAACTTTCCTTAAATAGTCTATGTTTTTCACATAAGGTGGAACTAAACAGGTCAAGTTTTATATACATAGAACCTTAACTAATTCCAGTAGTCATATTATGTATACCGTATTTAAAACAATTGTTTACATCTATTATTCTTTTTCTGCACTGTAGCCTTTTTAAAATTATAACATGAGTGCTTTGATCATCACATTTTAAATCAAAAAAAGCATCCAGAATTATAGATGCTGTTGTTGCTTTACAGAGCCTGCATACAGAGCCTGCATAAAGATTATGTGCTTATGTTTATGTAACGAAACAACAATGACTTACACGAAATATGAAGGAAAAATTAATGACTGCTCAAAAGTATATATATATATATATATATATATATATATATATATATCCTACATTATTTAATTAAAAAATGGTATTCTCATTATACAAGGTAAAGAAAGAGAATCATAATAATAATAATCTACACGATTGTCCTATCGCTTTAGCATAACTAAATGCTAAATGATTGGATAAAAGAATTGACACTGTTATTGAAGATGGATAAAAATATCAATCTGTTAGTAACACACCTGAAGAAACGTCCCAGTTGCAGTCCATCCATTAGAACATTTGAGTGAAGTGATTCAGTAGAATTTATCTCCACCTTGTGGCCAACACATGTATACACAGTTGGATGTCTGAGTTCACTGTGCATGATACTTCTGCAGAGTTTTATATGAGTGCACACACACACTGAGATTAACTTCTTGTGGCCAGCAGTTTAGTGTTGAAAATTAACAAAATTAGCACATTCATAGATCCTGGGATTGTTAGCATGAGATGAAATTTTAAAGTCTCCTTTACCTCAAAAATATGTTTTTCTCTTTGTTCTTACGGTGTTGCTGCGCAGAATAATGTTTGTTCTGAGTTTGATACTAGAAGGCTCTATTCTCAATCATCTGCCGAAAATGAAAAAGTTTATCTGTCTTCGGTGAAAATCAATTTTTAATTGGTCCAATATTTAACTGAGACAATTGTGACGTGGAAACTTAAAGCTTTTAGCGCACGAACATTAAGAATTACCTTTACAGTCAAGAAGTAGATATTTTTTATCCAGCAGTTAAAATTTTGAAATAAAAATATTGACATATACACTGATTTTCTTTTTAGAATTTTTAACTTGTGAGAACACATAAATGTTAAATGATTTTAACAAGATTTGTGTTACAACATACTAGATATAAAACGTTGGGGCGTTGTACATACATCAAAAGGTGGTTAATATAATTTTTGTAATAAAAGATCTACATAGTCTAAATATTTTTAAATTGAACTATTACGGTGGCAGGAGCCGCTCAACAAAAAAACTACATTTCCTAGGAATCCTCTACACGGAAATGACGTAGGCAGTCTTCCGCCTCTCTCAAGGGCACCGACTAGTAACGTAACGTTAGCCGAAGCTAGCAGCGGCTCTCCACACGTGTGTTTACAGAGGTTCGATTGACCCGAAGCATTTTGGTTCGCGGCTCTGCTAGAAAATGGAAGGGTTCGGTTCGGACTTCTCGGCGGGAGCATCGGGCGGTAAAATGGACACCGGAACCATCATGGAGCAGGTGAAGGTCCAGATCGCGGTGGCGAACGCTCAGGAGCTGCTGCAGGTAAATGAACCGACGATGCGGCTAAACTAGCTGCACCGACCTGGAGTCTATTCAAGGTTTTTGTCAATTATGTCTTAATGGGGACCTGTGTTACAACAGTGATGCAACATTACATTGCTGTTAATACAAAAGAAATGTAAATACATACCTATTATAACCGCATTTTTCTTTAGATTATAATAGATATATACTTTATTACATTGAATAGTCCATTAATGATAACACAATGTTGATTGTTATATTTAACTTCTGGCAAAAGTGCATTAAAAATGTCTACAAATATTGTTTAAACTAGTATATTAAAGTATACATGTATATTTTTAAATTTAGAGTACAGTAAAGTAGTAGGGTGGTTGAGGAGGCCTTCTGTACAACTTTATTGAAGCCAATAAACTAGTTGTGTCACAAACATAGTATAACACATTTATTACTGTACTTTTAATTATAGTATTTTTTTATATTTAGGTAAATCTTGACAATTTCTTTTTGGTCTTACTTATAACTACAACTGCAAGTTGTCTGTCAGTAGTTATAATCATTTTTCCATTCATATTCCAGAGAATGACAGATAAATGCTTCAAGAAGTGCATAGGTAAACCTGGAAGCACATTGGATAACTCAGAGCAGGTATGTGTTGAGCTGTCCATTACTTATGTATTGTCATTTTAAGCATTAATGTATAGTACATTGTTATATAATGCAACAAATATATATTTGTATAGAATATATATATTTTATAGAATGTATAATTGACACATGAGGATATAATAAAATGTTTTTAAGCACCATTCAAAAAGATCTGACATTATTACACAATTTTGGGGCTTCATCCCTTTAATGTGTTAACTTCACTGCTTGTATCCACACAGAAATGCATTGCCATGTGCATGGACCGGTATATGGACGCCTGGAACACAGTGTCCCGAACATACAACTCCAGATTACAGAGAGAAAGAGCGCGCATGTGAGCGCCCGGCCGCTTCACCCTTCACCCTCCTCAGGTCACCGCTTACCCATGGGGGACCTTGGTGCACGACCTGGGGTCACGAGGTGTGTGCGTGCACGGCAGCAGAGCACCATCAACTCCTGTCATTATACCTCACAGACGGGCTAGCAGAGCCTGTGGACTCTAGCCATAACAGTGACTCTGTGTGGACATCTACATTTCGCTCTGAAGTAATAAAGATTTGTGTTTTCATGTTGTATGTAACGAATCTCCTGGTTAACCAGTAACCATGTTAAAAGCTGCAAGTACATGTAGGCCAGGAGAATTGAAAAAGTCTAAATTGCCTGTTGGAATGAATGAAAGTGTAAATGTATATGCGTGTGTGTGTATTATGTGAATGACAGTCAACAGCAGCAAAATGGCCTTTGTTGTTTGGAGTACATGTAAAAATGTATTAAAGTGTGGATTCAATAGAAACACTTTATTCAACCTGACATCTTCCTGCCAACAGACAAAGCTTTAGTCTGTATAATAAAGACACACAATGCTGAGAGGGGTTAACGGGACTTGAGTCTCTCATTTTCTGAAATTGCTCCATTTAAAACACATGCTCAGAGAAAAAGCAAAAATATTGGCGACACCTAAATTTGCAGTGCAACTGGAGCCCAGAAGGGAAAATGCAACGCGGCTTCGCTTTATCGTGCTGTGTGAGGTAAACCTAAGCAAATTTCAACAGAAAGAATTGAGAAGCAGCTTGGTGTTTTCACAACCGTGAACCTGACATTCACAAGCCTCCAAACTGTCCTATATCAAAGTACGCCTGGAGAACAAAACAGTTTTGTCTGACCTGTTTTCTAGTTGTCACACTATCTGCCGCCCTCCACAGTAGTGGGCTTGTTTCAGCAGGGTCTGCCTTGCTGTTGATGGGGTACTGAACCATTCTCAGCTTTGTGTGTGCGGTTCGTCAGATGTCTGGGAACAAAAATCCTTTTTAAAATCTTGCTGAGGTTGTGTAGGGAAGTATGAGCCAAATAAGCCTGTGAACATTATTTGCAATGTGACTGGAGATGTGTGTGAGTGTGTGTGTGTGTGTGAATTAAATTGATTTTTCTCAAAAAATAAATCTTGCTAATCCATTTTTGTTTCTTGTGTGTTGCTTTTGTGTTTCTCATAAAACCTTGCTGAAACAGCTGATTTTGTTGCCTTTTAAAAACTCAAAAATATGAATCCCTTTATATATTCCCCCCCCCAGAACTTTCCAGTGACAATTACTACATTTTATCTTTTTCCCTAAAACACAAAACCAGACAAGGAAATGTACCCATAAATGAACCACATATATTTATAACCCCACACAAAATGACAAAAAAAAATTCACCGTGCACCATGTATGTTTACCAATCCGGAAAATAAATAACCAAAATAAATACTTTAAATCATGCATTTGTTTGCAAAATGTCCACTAGCCAAAGTTCAGGATTGTCCTCCTTTCTTCGGCACATGTTGAAAGAGGTTGGTCCCAGTTCAGATGATTGCACAGTATTATTAACAGCACCCATGACCAAAAGGTCACACAGGTCAATACTTTGGTAAATGTGAGTATTGACTGTGTTAGCATGACTTTAGTCCTTGTAAAGTACAATTTAGTGGAGAAGAGGAAAATCCGCTGTGTCCATTTGGTGTCATTATTCATTCATCGGTGCGCTAATTAAGCTTCAGAAAGGCAGGTATGTAGATATCCATTTTCTTACAGATGTCACTTGAGTGTAAACCCCAGGAAAACCGATTCGCCCACAACCATGTCCCCAGCTGGTCACTCCAGCGATAAACCACTGACCAGAGTGCTTACGACAAGCCAGCGGCCCTCCAGAGTCTCCCTGGGTGAGAAGAAGAGTCAACAGTTTCGGAAGTTATTATTTGCAAAAAGGTAAAAACAAAAAAAAAATCTATGCTCTTACTTCGGGTACAAAGAGAATGTCACTTGGATAGCTACTTAGATGCCAGGGGCTTTGACCGAGACAGGAATGCATGCGGTGGGTTTCCTTACATAAGAAGATTACAGAGGGAGCAGGTGAGAAGGGGAGCTCTGTATTTTTTTTTTTAGGAAAGAAAGTCTACTCTCTCCCATTAGAGAGCTGTGCAGCTCCAATGCAAGTAAAGCAGTGTTCTTGAATTAGCAACACTGGTTTCTCCCTTCACCTTTGCAGACAAATATGCAGAAGGGTAACACGTCCTTTGCTTTGTCCTGCTTAACCAGCCACTATACAAATAATAATCAGAGACAGTTCTTTGTTTGTAAGAGCCATTGAGGCCTTGTATAATCTTCTTGCTGGAAAGCTGTCAGGATTGCATCATCAACATGTCATTTCCAGGCTTTTAAAAGGAGACCCTTGTGTCACAGTATAGTCTGCTGCTTCTTACCAAACAGGTGTCTCTGCCTCCCTCCATGTAGCCAGCACACATCATGTTAGGAGTCAGCACGTCTCCATACGACTGCTGACAGTCCGCCTGGTCGATGATGTTCACTGCAGCTTTCTGCAGCAGGTTGGTCAATGAACCTGTGGGAAGTAATGTATATTAACAACTTTCGCATTTTCACTAACATAAAGGCTGAACAGTGTCATATTTAACTATTCTGAGCACCAAACTAAGTAATTTAGAACTATTTTTATTTAGCTGAATCTTTCAGGTGAAATAGTAGGTGTAAAGAGTACATAGCAAATACAGTACAATACAATTTAAAAACAGTATGAGATGCTCCTCATGATTTGTTATGGGCATAAATCCTTTTAAAGGATATCAGGAGCACACATTCATTTCCTTATGACTGTTCTATTGCGGTTTAATAAACACCGTAATATATCGATCATCCCTCACTTTGCCTGCACCCTAGGCTCTCGCAATAAATCAGCTTTACGTGGCTCACCTCCTTCCCTCATGGATCCCCAGCCTGTGATATAGCACTCGGCGTTCTTCATGAAGCTGTGCACCGGCGAGGGGAGGCAGACGGACTGGATGGTGTAGGACATGGGGGCGGGGACCGCCAGCTCCAGCAGAGCCACGTCATGGTCCATGCTGGTGCCGTTGAAGGCCGGGTGGATGATGATCCTCTGGATAGGGATGACCAGCGCTCCCACCCCGGAACGCAGCACAGAGCCCAGACTCACGGCCCAGTTTGAGGGGCTGGGGTCACTGTGGGCGTATGGTACAACAGGGTTAGGACCATTGTGGATCCAACAGAAGAGTGTTTTGTATGTAAATATGTATTAGTGTGTTGAATTATCACATGTTAGAGTCATTTTATGGTTATGTTATAGTCACTGCTGTCATTTACATGCAATATTTTTTATGTTAATGGACACTTTTAATCAAGATTCTTACCTTTGGCACAACTGAAGTAGTAGTACTTTATTATTTATAATTATATCTCTAGCATTGTCATTTATGTTGCAATACTTTTTCTTTTTACACCATCAGTCCCTTTATCTAGAAAAACTTTAGTAGTTGTTTTTTGCCTTCTCTACTTTCTGTTTCTTTCTTTTATATATGCTGTCACAACTCAATTTTCCCAATGTGGGATGAATAATAAAGTACATCTAATCTAATTTTTGTATACAAGTAAACTGGCTGCTGGTGCGCCATGCTTCTGTGCTGGATCCTGTATATTCAGTATGGACGTGTGGGTTTTAAATAGGTACTAATACACAGAACCTTTTGAAGCAGTGTGCTGCACTCAGCAACCATTTGTTGTGAATAAGTGTGGCGCCGCAGCGGTGAAGCCTCTGGTACTGGAGACTGCCGATCCAAGGCCACTCCCCCCTACGCGCTGTTACACCACCCACAATCCTCTGGGAGCCCAACACAGGACGCACGCCGCAGTCTGAAAAATAATAAAAATAAAAAGAACACCTCAAAAGCATGGCGGGTTGTGTTCTCTGCTTTACACTCATAAACTAACCACAGTTTCTTTCATCGGCCTGGTTGGGGCAGTCGGGGACTCCGTCACACTCTGGATTGACCTTGCTGATGCAGGAGGTGGCGCTACACCGGAAGTTTCCACTGCAGTTCATGACTACGAGGCATGACGGAGAAAGTTAATGAGCAACACATTCATAAATGACTTTACCAGTCAAGCTGCTCTGATAGGACATTACCAGGCAGTGTTGGTGCAGGCAGCATATCCATGGCTATTGTCTTAGCCACGGCTGGGTCATTGAAGGTCTCTCCCGGAACAGTAACCGGCACGGTGGGAACAGTTTTGGAGTAATCAACTACCAAGCTGGGATCCGTGTGGCTGAGAATCCAGTTGCGGAGCTTGGTGATCCGAGAATAGACGCCAGGCTTATTGATCTGGGCGCAGCCCAAACCCCAGCTCACCACCCCGGCCAGAAAGAACCTCCCTGGGGCACCCTCACACACCAAGGGTCCTCCAGAATCACCCTGCCAGTAAAACACAACCACCCTTAATAGATGCACTCAGTGCAATGCTGGTGTCCTGCAGAAAACATCATGTATATGACAATCAAAACTGAAAACAAATTAAATTGAGCTATAATGAACACCATGTTGGCAGGAAATAGCAGCAATGGTCTGGCCTCTGTTTGTCAGGTGGGACCAGTGTTAACACACATTTTCAAAAACAAGTTGTGTCGAAATTGCAATGGAATATCAGATCATCATTTCAAACTCTACCCCAGGTCAAGAATCTTTTGTAAGAAGACGTAAGGCGATATACTGCAGCTCACGCTATTGTAGCTACATTACATGAATAAGAACGGCGCTGACCTGACAAGAGTCCACCCTGCCCTGCAGGAATCCGGCACACATCATCTTGTTTGTGATTTCCCCTCTGTACACGGCAGATTTATTGCACACCTTGGAGTCGATGATTTTCACCACTGCCTTCTGCAGTATGGGAGGCACCTGAGCTGGATGAGAGAAGAGCAGGAGAAGTGAATTAATAATTTCAGTAATAATTTCAGTCAAGCTGTACAGCAATATAAATAGTTAATATAAACTGCAGAATGATGTATTGAGTAAAATAGTACAAGAGCTTCCTTTTTGGACAATATAATAAAGTCCAGAGTAACTGTGCACAGAGTTGGGTAATAAAATTGTGAGATATAAGACGATATGTAGGACATTCTTGATGTAGCAGTAACAATAACAGTAACACAGGCTGCATTACTGTTAATGGATTAATTTGCTTTTATGAGTGATTGCTGTAGCCAAAATGAAATGTGAAATATGCATTGAATGCCTTATTTATCCAGTTGGTTTCCTGTTGTTGCACTGCATGCCGAAGACCCTGTCTAAGCTCAGGCTAACTCCCTCATCCGTTGCTGTGAGGTGAACTCCTGCTGGCAGACTCACAGGTGAACTGGCTTAACGTCCCCCACCCCGACACCATGCAGCTCTGGCCGGGCGTGAAGACGTGAGATGTGGCGGGCAGGCAGATGGGCTGGATGTAGGGGCTGAAGGTGAGAGGGGTGGCCAGCTCCAGCACCGTCACGTCATTGTTAGTGGTCATGGGGTTGTAGTCCGGAGACATGATCAGCGACTTGATGTTGAAGATTTTGGACTCTGACTCCTCGCCGCTCACCAGTCTGGCCCCAACAAGCGCCGTCCACTCTCTGGGGTCATTGTACCTTTAAAAAAAAAGATTGAGACAGACAGTTTATTGTATGCATTTCACATCTCAGATGCAACCTGTTCAAATGCAAAGGGTGACGACCGCCGCCCACCTCTCGAAGCAGTGTGCCGCGCTGACCAGCCACCTGTCGCTGAGGATGGACGCTCCACATGTGTGGCGTCCCTGCAGCCTCAGACTGACCTGCCACGGCAGCTCCCCTTGTCTGGCATCTTCACCGCCCACAACCCGAGTCCCCATGGCAGGACGAGTGCCACAAGCTGAGAGAGGGGAGCGTGATTAGTGGAGGAAAGAGGGGAAGGAGGTGGAGGGGTTTAAATACCTCGGAATTTTACTGGACAGTCAACTGACCCTACGCTCACCTATAAACTAACTGCCATACACAAGCTTAGAAACCTGGAGGTTCACATCCTCTGTTAAGTAAAATCATTGGCACAAGCACTCCTGATCTGTCTGCTAGTGTCACCTCATCCCTGACCCACAAGGAACTTAATTACACACAGTAGCAGTAGCTACCTCTATGTGTAAAAAAAACTGATTTAACATAACCCTATGTGTACTAAATGTTTGCTATTGTCAGCTATATAGCCAATTGCTATTGCACTGATTGTGGAAAATAATTTCTTCGCAAAGAGACACAATAAACTAAACTGAGATGAGGCGATCAGCAACAGCTTGAAGAGTCACTCACCACAGCGAGCCTCGTCAGATCCGTCTGCACAGTCTGATATGAAGTCGCACTCCGGATTTACTTTGGTGACGCACTCGCCGTTGTCACACGTGAAGGTGCTGTCAGGACATCTGGCTGGAGAGCCCGGATGATGAATGGAGAGGAGAGTTAGATAAGAACAAGTCATGAGCAAGTCAGATGAATAAATAACCTTTTGAAAGGGAACTTAAACATCCCTTACTGTAGAAGGGGGCCTTTATTTGCTTTTTGATTATAAGGAAGGTACACAATGCTACATCAACTCCTTATCTGCATGAGCATAATAATAATAATTATTATAATAATAATAATAATAATAATAATAATAATAAAGAAGACTTTTAAATGGCTGATATTATATTAAACTATTTTATTTTGTAAAAGTAACATTCTGTTTTACTACAGATAAAAACATTAATTTAGTGTAGTAGCTGAGATTTTCATATATGCATACATGCAACTCAATGCTGCAGAGGAAGGACATGTAAAATTATATAGTGAGGATTCTTGGTTCCCTAAAAAAACAAATATAGTATACCTATATCAGCCACTCACCTGTTAAGCCATCTCCAATCGTATAAAATGACTTCCCACTGGCCCCTGGGAATAAAGAGAAAACATTCAATATTGGATCCTGTGAAGGCTGTTTGAGCCTTAGACAATGCACTGCTGTGGCCTATTTTCACAACACCACTTGTCAACTGGTGAAAGCATGGTTTTACTACCCAGTAAGACGATACCGCTGATCTTTCCAAACCCAGCCACCTCCAGCGGTTTCCCGTGCATGATTGAGTTGAGCCCTACTCTCAGCAAGTCCTGAATGAAGTTGTCTGAATACTGCTGGACCTTTGAGACCCTGAAGACCAGTCTGAATGTTGCCATCACATCATCGTTAATGTTACTGGGAAAAAAGGGAGAAGCAAATAGGACAATGTGGTCATCTCAAAGGATGTGACTTTAGTTTGAATGCTCCTGTAGATCACCTCTCACTTACCCATAGGCAAGAATACTACAGTCAATGTAGTGATGTGATACTGATGAGGCAGTGAAGACATTTTTAATCTGTAAAATAGTGAACAATAGCAACTTTGCACACACAAAGAAAATATGAATCTGTTATCATGGTGGTATTCAGCCACAAACCTCTGATTTTAAAACTGAGGACAGTACTATGTTGTATCCAGAGCTCTGATCCTGCAGAGCAGGATCATACTTCAGACCCTTCAGCTGCACCGTCTCCATGAAATAATGCTGCTCCTGCACCAAGTATGCTGGAACAACACAGGACACATGGCACTTAACAGGTGGCACCACAGAGAAATTAACTGTAGAAACTGTGGTCTAAACAGCCAAGAACGTGTTACTTTGTACCTGATAAACTACCACAGATTAAAGTGAGTTGTGTATGTGATATTAAAATGTGCAAAACCTACCAATGAGCAAGCCTACGAAGACTCCTATAATGAGGAAGAAGAGGAGGAAGGCTATGAGGATGCTCCTGTAGCAGGGATAGTTGGAGGGAGCAGGAGAGGGTCCCGGAGAGGACCACGACCCCCCTCCATCCTTCTTCATCTCCATGTTGGATTGCAGCACCGATATCACAAATCACCTTTCACCGTCTCCACTATCATATTGGCCAACAGACAAAATGCAAATCCTGGGAAAAAATAAATAATTCAGGATGAACTACTATATAAAAAGATATAATATAACATTAGACTGAGATGTCATAGATTGTGATAGATTATAAATAAGCATGTGTGATAGTGACATGTAGGCATGTTATTCTAAAAGAATAAAAGATTTATACAATGATACGATAGAAACAAGGGGAGTCTTTCCTGAAATTAAATCCAGTTGCACCTGGATGAGCAAAAACTCAATAAGACTACACAAAAACATCAAGCAGCAATCCTGGACGCCTGGCTGAGATTGTGCAGGCGTGCGTAAAAAGACACCGGTGATGCCATGTTGCTCCGAATCTGATGTGGAAAAATGTCACAGTAAAAAGGAAGGGAAAAAAACTCTGGAGAAGATTGCAGACAAGAGCATTTAAACGAATCCATGGATTCTGCAAGTATTTTTACTCTTGTCTTTTTTGTGCCATTTACGCACAAGTGACTCCAGGTTCATCTCGTTGAACAATACAGGCTTTATGTTGGGAAGTAAACCCACTCACCTCGCTCTCCTCTCCTTCACCCGAACGTTGACATTTACGGTGTCCTGCAGATATCCTCGGCGCACGAGACACAGGAATAGAAACACGGATGGACCGAGACATCCGCTATTTGTTCCACCTGCCAAAGGGGCGGGGCCGTGTCCGTCCCGCACAGGTAAACTCACCTTTTACGGTTTACTTTAGGAATTTGACACGACTTCAGAAATCCGCGTTCGAACCTCCTCCCATCCGTTTTCTTAACGTTAAACCCCGATATGCTCAAGCGTTTCCGCTGTCAGCTCACAGCTTCCATCGTCGCCAGGTACATATCAGACGCTCCTTTACGCACATTCCGTTAAAGCAATTCTGGGAGAAATAACGCGTGGAAACACACAGCGTAGCCGAGAACTCCCTCTAGTTGCTGCCAGTCTGTGCTCCAAACACAATGTGACTGAGCAGCAGAGGAGTCCTGGATTTTTTTTTTTTTTTACACGTTTGGCTGCAAGTGACAACACCTGGCAACCTTTTATGGGCCTTTTACAGGATCACAGATTCTCCAAGTTTAGGTGTTTTTACTATACTACACTATTTACTAGGACTTTACTCGCCATTGCAACCTAATTTGAAAGAGAATAATTCACATTATATTCAACTATATCTTAATAATTTCCTTTAAATTCACAAATTTATAGTATCTAAATTCATAACACATTGACAAAAATATTGCAATGCACACAAAACTGAGGTGAAAGAACTTTACATAACTAAGAAACTAAGTAAAACATATTTGTCTTAATACCTTTGGAAAAAGGTACAACCCTAAATAAAGTGAACAAGTTTGCTTACATTATCCCCCCCACCCTGTTAAAAGCACTCCCAACTTAAAGCAGTTAATGCCACAAATGTCTCTTTGTCAGTGTGCAGACAGGCTTGAATGGCTTATCTTCACACACAACACACACTCCCTTTATCCCTATGAACACTTTTGAGGGTGACCATCAAATACCTTTGTTAGAGTTTGGGGAAAAAAGGACGGAACTGCAGCTGATCCAGCAGTTTGCCTGCAGATTACAGGTGGGAAGTTGTATCTATTAGCACATGCATGTTTAAAAGGGACCACAAATTAAATTTACCTTTAAACTTTATTTTATGCAGCAAGGACTGTACTGGAAGTGGATCACATTGATAACTACAGTAAATACCAGATGATGGAGACCACTGAATTGAATACAATCCTGCAGCAATCAGGCTCGACTAAAGACATTCAGGGTATTCCCAACAATAATTGCATTTTAAAGAACTAATGTCTGCAACCCAGTCCTCAGTTTGTTCAGCTAAGCGTACAAGTGCAAGAAAAACATTTAGAAGACTCAACATACATTTTATTTTATTATCAAAAACAAAGAGTAAAAAGTTGACTTATTCCAGATAAAAAGAAAAACTGTACTGTTCACACTTTCCAAACTTGTGGCTCTTTACAACTCAAATCTTTGCAAATTTGCACACCAGATAGAAACAAAAGTGCTTTCAAGTGTCCTTTTGCTGATCAACTTATGATTTTTAACAACAGTAATTTGCTTTTTTAAAAAAATTAAAACATCAACAAACAAAAAAACCTTGCAAAAATATTCAAGTGTGTGCATGTATGTAAAGTATGTGTTTGTGTAACCTAAAGAGAGTGACAGTGTTAGCCATCCTGCTGCTGTATGAAAGGATTTGGTATTGCCTCCATGCCATCCTGGGGACAGATCAGGACTACAGAGGTCCCCCTGCAGACCACCAGCCCCAGCTGCCTGGTGTCTTCTGTCAGCTTTAGTTGGTCATCTGGATCTGGACGGAGGCAAATGGTTAAATCAAATCAGTTCTCATTGAATTGACATCTCATGCATTAAAATGTGATTCATGTCAAATGAGACAATCCTAAGGCAAACATTGGCCCAACTACCACACGTGACACTCATTATACACCACTAAAGGGTAACTTTTAAATATCAATGTCAATCATGTTCAAAGGTCTTTACTGAGTGGCACTGCATTTGTGAATTGCATTAAGCTCTTTTCTTTCTCAAGAGGGGGCAGCAGGAAATTAGAAGTCAGTATTGGTTGGGGCTGAAAACATGTGTGTAAGAGAATTAAATAGCCAACTCCTCATTTCAAAGCTATTCTAGCCAGTACTAGATTTCACACTGAAGACTGATTATATTTTGTCATAAATGTAATTTCTGAGGCTATCAAGTCAAACTGTGCAGCCATCTTCACAAAATTTAACATTTTCATATCCGTTATGACATTTCATTGGGAAAGCTAGTGAAAACTAATACAAACACATCTAGTGGCATTCTCAACAGTGTGCATTCACTGGAATGCACACTGGAAAATATACTGGAAAATATTTTCTGAGTTTCAGAAAGCCTGATTCTCACCAACACAGATTCCAGCAGCAGTAATGTACAGTTGATCAACATCTGTCTTTTTAAGTTAACTTATCAGTTTTTCAAGGCTGCTGTATCCGTGTCCTTGTCATTTTCCTTTTATGCTCTGTAATTGTTGTATTGTTTTGCCTATACTTTTTTTAGAATACAAAAAACAATCTGGCTTCATTGTGTTTTTTTTTCTTGTTAATCTTAATCACAGAGAGTTATGATACAAAAACCAATCTCATTTCAAAGAAAGCTGCAATGGATCCCTTTCACCTCATCCTCCACATTCACCATTAAACAATAGATAAATATTTGGATAATGTCATATTCAACTCTTTTTCTGTTGTAAATGTACTGTATTCCATCCTATGCACACATCTATTGCATCCCTGTCTCTCCTGACTTTTTCCCCCCAAGTTGTGTTGCTCTTGTACAAACTGAAGTCCATTAAGATGACTCTTGATGTTTGATTTTGGGCTATAGAAAGACAACTGACGTGTCTTGTCCGAAAATGTGACTGGGGATACATTCCCAAACTCTGCATTCATACACATTGAACGAATGGGCCACAGAGTTGAGTAAAGTAACAATCGGGAACACTTTTTCAAATGCAATTTAATTCATATTGAACTTAATATCTATATACTTTCTTGTAGGAACGTTTATTTGATTGTTAAGCAGGTAAACACCTTCACCCTCTGTATGTTGATCATGTCCTGTTTTAGTCTAAGATGGTGAATGAAGTAAGCTTCCCTCGGAGCTTTTAATGTGCTTTCCTACTCAAACAGCGACTCACCACGCATGTACTCGATGGTTCCGTCCAGCACCAGGTTCAGCAGAGGGTCGAATCCCTTCAGGACTCCGCTTGCTGAGGGAAACAAACCCGGAGAAGCTTCGTCAGTCGCCCGTTTCCTCCGCATCACTTCAACATGAAACCCACCTCAATAAATCCACCTACCCTCTCGTCCTCCTTGAAACTTCACCCGAATCGGTTTGTCGATGTATTTCGACAAGTCGAAGATGCTCTCCTTCTTTTTCTTCTCTTTATCCTGCAAAGTGCGAAGCGACACTCTCGTTAAGTCGCATGCAGGCTAGGCTAAGCTATGCTATGCTAAGCTAGCCGCACAACAAACACTACGTTAGCATCAAGATAGCTTCGCTCGGCTAAACGGTTTAACGTTATCAAACTATATAAATGTTACAGTGATAGAACATATCACAGTGAATAATACATGTGTCTATATTAATGGCCAACGTTACAGAGGCAATGTGATATTTGAATGAAAGCGAAAACCAAAACGAACTCACCGCCATGGTGGCTGCGTCACACGGAAGTTAAATTTTGACCTCAGAACGTTCCGCCAATCAAATCGTCGAGCGCCTATAACGGTGAAAATGACGTCATTGGTTTGTTATTTATTAGTGTTGCTGGATCCACAGCAAACTAAAAATGAGCTTAGTTTATTTGATAAGAACCCCTGCCCCGGCCGAGGCTCTGTGTGTTATAATTAGCACCTGCTCCCAAACTGACCTCCTTTCAGGAGGCGAGTTATTAATACCAGCAGCTGGTGGGCTATGAACCACTGAGAGGACGTTAAGGTGCTGTGCTCGGAGCCGTTTGTTGTGACATGGCCTGCAGAGCGGACGCTGAGCAGAAAGCCCAAAACCTCCAGATCACAGTTCTCTCCGAGCAGATAAGTGAACCGGAGGAAGGGGGCGAACCTGCTTTACTTGTGGAAGACTCCGAGCCTGACATAATCCCTGATGCGGTGCTACAGGTAGAAGGAGAGCCTTTTTATATCAACCGTCAACAGCTTGCTCTCCAGAGCCCTTACTTCAGGGCTCTGTTCTTTGGCTGCGGCCTGGAAAGCACCAAGAGGCACGTGGAGCTCAAAGGTGTGGGCCTGGAGCATTTCAGGGTCCTGATGGATTACAGCAAGACCTCCAGCCTGGCTTTGGACAGGGAAAATGTTCTGGGGATCCTGGAGACTGCGGACTTCCTCCAACTGGAGCGGGCCAGGCAGCTGTGCTGCAAGTTCCTGGAGCGCGAGCTGCACCTCAGCAACTGTTTGGGGATGATGGCGTACGCCTGGCGGCTGGGCTGCACGCAGCTCTACGCCGCGGCCCAACAAGTGGTGCTCACACACTTCTCTGCCGTCGTCGCCGAAGACGACTTCCTGTCCCTGTCTAAAGAGACGGTGGCTCACCTGCTCGCCAGTGATGACCTGGCCATCCCTAAAGACGATCTGGCCCTCGAGGCGACCCTGCGCTGGGTGTCATTCGACCCTAAACGAGAGGAGCACTTCCTGGAGCTCGTCGAGCTGGTGAGGCCCGAGTCGCTCTCGCTGCCGTTCATCACCGAACTTTTGACCAGGCTGAAAAGCTCCGACCCCAGGGCCAAACTCATCTGCAAACTGGATGAACTTTTTCCAGCCTCTTGGTCAACAGGCCAGTCAATACAGAGAACGAGGGCCAGAGAAACCCTCTTTGTCCTGGGGGGGCCTCACGACCAGGAGCAACAGCCTCTGTACCAGTTTCACCCGGGCAGCGGTAGATGGCAGAGCTGTGCACCCCTGCAGAGGAAGAACCTCACGCAGTACTCTGTAGCTGCAGTAGGTAAAGGCTGTAATATGATGAGTTCAGGGCTTGAATATACATGAGCGTTTTCATGCATTTTTATTTATCGTTGTTTAGGAGACACCGTGGTCGTGACAGGTGGCTACTTCCGTGACGTGCTGTGGTTCAGTACGGACTGGGTCAGGATGTACGAATGCAGGAACCAGCGCTGGGTGGATGGGCCAGCCCTGCTGAAGTCCCGGCACAGCCACTGCTCCATGGGGCTGGGTTCAGTCCTGTATGTCCTGGGGGGAAGTATGGACGAAGGGCTCGTGGCTAACGTGGAGAGGCTGGTCCTGGGCTCGGAGGAGGGCTGGGTGGAGGTCAGCCCCATGGTGAGAGCTGTGGAGCGGGCAGCTGCGGCCACTCTGGGCTCGTGTGTCTATGTAGCGTGCGGCCTGGACGAAAACGGGGACGTGTACAGTGGAATCCAGAGGTATCTGGTGAAGGAGGATCAGTGGGATGTGGTCTCCTACTCTCCATTTCCACGGTGAGTGTGTTTCAGGTGTTTATGTGTAGCTATCAGCTTTGCCTGCTGACACTGTAAACCTGAAATTTAATTATGTGGATATCGATGTCTGAGGGGAAAACATGACATTGTGATCTATAGTGAGAGCAATGAATGCAGGAATGAAGGTTAGCTGCAGCAAGATGGAATTCATCTGTGTGAATTCAAGTGGAAGAGTGAGGTTACAGGGAGAAGAGAAGAGAAGGAGGTGGAAGATTTTAAGTACTGAGAGCAGAGCAATAGGAAGCATGGAAAAGATGAGGTACAGGTGAAGAAGCCTGTGCAGACAGGCTGAAACAGGTGGAAAAAAGTGTCAAGTTTGATGTGTGATAAAAGATTTTCAGCTAAAATAAAGGGAAAAAAAACTGTGGTGAGAGCAGTGATGCTATTTGGCCTGGAGACAATATCACTAAGGAAAAGACAGGAGGCAGAGCTGGAGGTAGCAGAGATGAAGATGCTGAGGTTCTCTTTGGGAGTGACCAGGATGGATAAGACCAGGAACGAGTTCAGCACATGTTTCAGAGATAAAGTCGGAGAGGCCAGACTGAGATGGTTTAAATGTGTCCAGAAGAGAGATAGTAAATTATTTGGTAGGAGGATGCTGTGTGTAGAACTGCCAGGCAGGAGGCATAGAGGAAGACCAAAGAGGAGGTGTATGGACACCATGAAAGAGCACATCAAGGTAGTTGCTGTGAGAGAGGAGGTGACAGAAGACAGGGTTAGATGGAGGCAAGTGATTCGCTCTGCTGACCTCTGGAGGAATATCTGGAAAACATTTATGTTCCAGCCATCGTCATTTTCAAACACTCCCCTAGATATGACCTGGTGGCCACGGAGCTCAATGGGGCCCTGTACCTGTTTGGAGGCCAGGCCCTGCGTTTCGACGTGGAGACGGACGAGTGGACCGCGCTGGAGGAGGAATGCCTGGGAACAAAGTTCTTCTGCGGCTGCACCAGTGTCAGTGGACAGATTTACCTGGTGGGTCAGAAGAAGGGTAACAATGCCTCCCCAAACATGGTGCTGCTGGACCCCTACATAGACACCTGCATCGAGATGGACGACGCCATACCCTGTCCCGTGCCCTTCAGAGGGTGTGTCACCATCAGGGCGGTCACATGATGCCAAAAGAAATGTCATGAACAAGAACGATCACTGCTATATATATTTCAATGCAAGTATTTTTTTTTGGTGAATTTAATTCAGATATAAGACATATTGAATGAACGACTTTAAATCAGACAGCAGTGTTGATTATTTAATGGACGTCATTTATTGAAACTTTTCAGGTGACCACAGAATCAGCAAAACATTCATGTGCACTCAGAACAGTCAAGTGTTACTTAAGTGGAAACGTTTCATTTTCCTGCTATGTGTTTTATATCTATCTTTAATTAAAAAGAAACCAAACAAAACA
The DNA here is from genome assembly GCA_036785175.1 of Eupleurogrammus muticus. Lineage (NCBI taxonomy): Eukaryota > Metazoa > Chordata > Actinopteri > Scombriformes > Trichiuridae > Eupleurogrammus > Eupleurogrammus muticus. Next base: position 13,665,885 of record JAYKQN010000006.1, read on the forward strand.
ACAATATTCTAGTTTGAGTCTCACGTGTTATTGTGTGGATCAGCCCTTTTAGTGCTCTACGACTTCATCTGAAATCCTACCGTGTATTGTGGGCCTCAGCTGTCTATTTTAGACACAAGCGTATTTCTACTCCTATTGCGTTTGTCTATTAAAGATTCATACATGTGGTATGTGGACAGAGCAACCACTCGTCTTAAGGAGAACCTATGGAGATGTAACACTAGTTTCTGGTAGTGAATGACATTCTCAGTGTGTGTGTGTGTGTGTATGTTGTGTATCCTGTGATTGCTTTTGGAAAATATCTCTGTCTACTGACAATCACAAACCTATGGCGATGCACCTGAAAGCAACCGTTTACAGACACTGGGCATTACACGGTTCCAGTATGTTGGGTACATACATATTAAAAGGTTTTTTTTACCTCCTGTTCCTTATAAAATAGGAGAGCCCAGATGATTTGTATGAAAAAAATGCCATCACCCTTTAGAAAATCATTACATTTCAAAGACTTTTCATCATCTGAGCCATAAAGCATTTGACCTTAAGTAAAATATCTCACATTCCACTAATGCCCGTCTATGTGTGTGATTTTAATGGCTTACCTAGGCAGCACGCAATACACACGATGCTTCAGCAAAGAGTAAATCCACTCACAGTGAGGCATGGCCTGTGTTTGTTAAGTCAAAGTAATCTGATACTGGCACACAGAGCTTGATATCTGCTTGTCACAGAGTGCTGTAAAAAAACAGCAACCAAGGCACAAAACAAAAGTCCAGTACAGCAGCAAACCTCAACAACCACAACAAGAACAAAACACAAAAGGAAAATAAACCTTGTGGTGAAATCATGCTGCCTGTCAAAATGATATTTGAAAAAAACAAACAAAACACACTTATGGTTTAAGTCCACAGTTCTAGGAGAAATACATATTCTGCAAAGGCATCATTTTATCAGACATGGGGAGGGGCTTTTCTTCCTCTGCTTTTGACCCATTCTACACAAACACGTTAGGAGCAGTGAGCAGGCGCCAGGGGACAACTCCAGTTTTCCCTTTTCTTTTTTAATTTATTCTTTTTTTGTGCAGCAGGGGGCACCATATTCTTCTAAGAAGTGCTCTTAGCTGACAAAACCAACTCCCATCACAGAAAAATAGAACTTCTATCGTCCCTAAGAGGTTTCTGCAGTACTCATTTGTATTCTGTAACAGATAGCAAAACATAAAAATTGTCTGTTACTAAACGGTTCATAAAAAATAGTCTATAAAGTGGTTTATGAACAGATTTCCTACAATCAATGTCAGTAGTAGTCTATGTACAGTCAACCCAACCAGACAGTGTATGTGGATACAAAGCAGGGGGAGTGAATAACTATTTAATTCTAGCTTTATTTTGCTTTGTTTAACACATATTCTACCATATAGATGATAGTTTTTTTATTTTGTATAAAAAACATTCTTTTTTTTGTTGATCAAAGCAAAAATAATGTATCCTTATTGTGTCTTGAATTCTAATCATGTGTATATATACAAACGACTTATTATAGTACAATTAAAAGAAACAGCATAAATAAAAATAGAATGAATTTATGGAATGAGATTTTCACTGTCTCCGTGATTTGCCAAATTTAAACAGTTGAACGGTGACAATGGGAATGGCATTTCTTCCAAAATTTTCAAACTACTCGTGCGCATTTACAATCATTTGTGCTTCTTCGCCCGCCTTGAAGAAAAGCGGGATGCAAACCTACGCTGATCTGAAATCATTAATGGACCATGTTGGATATACACAAGCCATACTGTATATGTCTGATATGTCAGAAATTTGTAAATCTCTGATAGGCAGAAGAAGAAACAACTTTTTTCCCCAGTGAGGCTTGGTAGATATGAATCATCTTTTTTTTTTATCTGGCTTTGGGAAGTCTGCTGTTTATATTCCTCTGGTGGGTCAGGTTGTTCAGAACACAGTTGTTAGCCAGCGATACCAGTTTGGAGTTGATCGTTCCCTTCCTTTGCTCCCAGCTGCACTCGTCCCCGTCTTCCCCGGGCTCCTCCTCTTCCTCGTCCACCTCGCTCTCCTCATCGCTGCGCTCATCACGCTCTACCTATACAGGAAATAAAACAGCATTAAAATATAATGTTTCATTCCCTTCATTTGCTGGTTCGATAATAGACTCCTCTCGCCTTGCCCAGGAACATGAACTTGTAGACCATGCGCAGGATGAGGTAGGCCCAGAAGATGTGGAGTGCCTGCAGCACTAACAGCAGGGAGTTGAAGAAGTAATAACCAAAGAAAGGATCGAAGAACTCCAGAGACACCACCAGGGTTGTGTAGACCACCCTGGAAAAGAAACACAAAGTTTTCACTCGGGTCAGGCATCGGGTGAAAACTCCACACTCGTGAGGAAATGAATGACACATGGGGTGATCCAACACAACAGGGCAAATTTGTGACAGGCCGAACAAAACTTTAATAAAAAACATATGTAAGAAATGTGAAATTTTGAATCGAGTTTTGATTGGGTCATCGCTTGAACGTGCAAATCACGTGGCAAGTGCCCAAAAAAAAACATCTGAAAAAAATGCGAGCCTCCCTGATATGTCAGCACAAAGCCTTACCTGCCAGGAAACACCACCAGCCGTGTGACCAGGAAGACCAGCGAGAAGACCACAAACAGAGAGTCACACGTCCTCGTCCACCCGGCGTAGTGAAACATCTTAGCAGACTTTTGAAAAAAAGGAGCACATTGTGTGCACATCACAGAGTGACCATACATTGCTCACATTTACATCTACTGTATATTGAATTACATTCAAGCACCACACATGGTAATCTCTATGTATAACAAATAAGTTAAAAAAGAGCAACTTTCAGTGAGTAAAAGCAGCCTTTATAAATGCTTGATAGCCTCTATTACAGTTGAGGTATGATGACTGTATTTAAATACTTTAGATTAGTGGCAACAAATGCTTAAAGAAAAATCATAAGCATTCAGAACATTATTTTTAAATGTAAAATATGCTTCAAATATGCCAAAAAATAACCAGAATTGTTAACCAAATAAAAAAAAGGAAGCTGAAAACTCTTTCATCCAAATCAGATGTCCATCATTTGAATGTAATTATAAAATCAAGATTAATTATTTCCTAATAACTATTTCCTATAACCCTATTATGGCTACAGAAAATACTTTCAAAAGCTAAATGTAATTGATTAATGTAACTATTGAATATATTAGATGTTACTAATTACTGATCTACCAAACAGTAGTGTTTACTGAAGCCTACGTGGGGTAAATGTAGGCGTGATGCATCAGAAACCAGCTGACACTCAGTCACACCTGTGCTCACTCCACATACTTCCTCTGTGCAGCGATGACAGCGACAGTCAGTGAAATGTGACGCCCAGGAAAATCAGCCACATAAAAACAAGCTCAATGGAGCTATTGTATCTGTAGGATTATCAGATAAGAGTTTTAAAGCCACAATGGGTCCGTATTATGTTTACTGTGGACAAAAATGCTTTTCTACGTACAGCTCAGTTTACTGGGTACAGGCCTATAAAGTGGTAGGGAGGAAGAAGATGAATATTTCTGCAAATAAATACACAATGCCTGTTTTCAAGTTGGGTTCCTTGTGACTTTTGTGCAAAATGACTGAATTGAAAAAGGAGAATCAGCCCATAGAAGGCAAACACAATGTTTTTTTTTGGCATTTCAAAGCATTGTAGGTCATTTCATTCAAGTGGGGGCGTTTTTACCTCAAGTAGGAAGTCAGAAGAGTCGTGCACCAGCATCACAAGTGTGCCAATTCTCACATAGTTGGAGCAGTAGGAGAAACCGATGAGGAATATGGTGGCAATATGATGAATTACCTGCTCCTTGAAATCCTGGAACACACACACACACACACACACACACACACACACACACACACACACACACACACACACACACACACACACACACACACACACACACACACACACACACACACACACACACACACACACACACACACACACAGGCATGCACAGACCACACAATATGAGAAAGAAGAACAGTAGCATAACCCAAACATCAGCTGCGCTCCATCTGGGGTTCTATAAATCACTTTTTTGTCCGAGGATTTTTATGACAGATTTACAAGTCGGTCTGGACTAATTTATTGTTACGTGTGAACTTTAATTTAATCAAGAGCTTGGAGCGAATCAGAGAATTAGTCAATCGGCTCCTTAGTTGTTTTCCCAAATTTCTCTTTAGGAAATTGCCAAAAAAGCATGAAACATAAATGAATATAATGAAAGTATAAAAATACAGTATAGAAATTAAGCAATTTCAAACTGGTTAGTTTATGTGTATAGGCCCTGTCCAAATAATTTAGTGGATTCTACACAATCCTCTAAATTTCTAAATCCTGTACTGTCCATTTTTAAAATGTAAAGTACACATAGTTATGAAGAACAGCAGATAATCCAGTGCATAATCCATACTAAATTTAATCAAGTAATGGAAAACATGTTGAGTGTTGACATTTAGCTTTTAGCTTTGACCATTCGGCTTAAAGTTCAACTCTCCTAAATGCAGAGGAATTCATATAAAGCAGGAAGCCTGATGTGTGTGTGTGACTGTTTACAGGGTGGGGGTTGCATCCTCTGTGACAACAAAATCAACCTCACACTCACTTTTCGCTTAACATCCACAGAGACGCACAGTAGCAGCGACAAATAAAAGCCCATCTCCAAGATGTAATACCAGTGATGAGCTTCGGCCACAGGCTGAAAGGTAAAAAGGACAGAAACAGTGAGTCAACATGTGCTGTGCATACAGCGGTATGTGGCTGCAGCAGAAGCATTTCCATCATCCTGCTTATCTGAGAAAGCCTCAGGAAAACGTACTGTAGTCATATGCTGAAACTCTAGATAACAAAGAAAAATATTTTTTTCTCAAAAAAACTCCTCCCAGGTGTCTTAACAGTGAATGAGTAATGAAATATCTGTTTTGCAGAAACATATGTTGTCCAGCTGCATACAGTTCCAAAGCTGAACTAGAATGTACTGGTATCACAGACTGGCTGTCCCCAGATGCATGTGTGTGTGTGTTCTATGTGAGATGTGAAGGTTAAGGGGCTTGGAGGTAATGGGACCCCCCAAAAGAGCCTTTTGTCCTCAAACTATTCTACAAAGCTGAGCATTTACAGCTTCACCCTCTCTGAGGACATGTTTGTGTTCTCTAAGCTCTGGATGGTCGTTTACTGTAAAAACTCCTGTACTGTTCCATATAACGTATGTTATTAAATCTGTCAAGCTGCTCAAGAAAAGAACAAGATGGAGAAAGTGCTGGTGCTGCTATCTGCAAACAAAACATGCACAACATTTAAAGTCTGCAGCGATACAATGGAGGGAAGTCGACTGAGGAATTTCACATCTAAAAAACACATCCTTTCCCTCTGACAGGCCCCCGAAAAGGCAAAAGGGTCAGCTGAACTGCTGCCTGCAGGAGCCGTAATCAGTCAAACGCAGAGAGATGGCACTTTGCATTTTCTTTTTTCAAATGTTTTTTCATCAGAGGCCGTGAACCCACAAGGAAACGATTGCTCCCCCGGAGGAATGCCGACCTGCGGGCATAACTGTCATCAACACAGCAGTGGGTCGCACACCCACAGCACAGGAGCGTGGAGCCACTCCACCGTAAAGCAAGTGGAGGAAGGTATTTCGTTTGTTTTGTTCAACCATCCTTAGCCTCGAGATATTCATCTTACAATGATATACTGTAAAACAAGGAAAAGGAGCATTACCCACTGGGGACAGCGAATACTTGGCATTTGTGCTCTTGATGAATTACCCTAATGATTAATCTGGAGCAGAACTGGAGACTAAGAAAGAAATTATTTACTTTGCCTCTTTAACAAATCCATGTTGAAGCAATGCATTTTTATACTGTTGTATATTGTATATTGTTTTTTATATACATATATTACAATGCTTTCTCTATTGTTATTACATGTTTATACCAAGAGCAAGAGTTGTAAAAGCATGAACAAAAATAATAGTTCCAGGATATTTATACATTATATAATAAAATAGAGATTATATTTTGGTTTAAACACCACCTTAGATTTTCTTTTCTTTTTTCTTTGAACACACATGTTCCTCTAAGTTAATTATGGCTGTCGGTTGTCAGTTTGGTTGAATAACTTTGAATAAATAGTTTTAGCAGAACTTTGTATAATCCCATTTTGTTGATTCTAAAAAAAATGGAGGAGTATCAAGCATTTAAAACAACTGATATCTCTTACTGGACTTGTTCAATGAACTTACTGTTTCCTCCTCACCTGTGTGGGAAAACCCCTCCAGCATTCCCTGTGATCCCAGAACCATGAGGTCTGGCAAATCAAAAGAAAAACGTCAGCCATGTCCTCACATGATGGATAGAAAGTAGAACTGTGTGTGTGACAATGATATCACAAAGGGCCGAAATAAATAAATCTAGCACACTCATAACCATTTCTTACACCATATGAATTGTTTGGCTAATAAAATAAAAGGGCTATTAAACTTACATTAATTAAAGAGCCGAGACCCCCTGTGAACGCTACAACGTAGAAGACAAAACGCCAACTGCACAGATGAGCAAAAAACATCATTTGTTAGTTGCTGTAGTAGAAACAATCTGACATTGTCTCATTTATTCATTCCAACATTTCACTGATGTAATACAAAGACTTCAAAACATAGCAATGTTGTTTTCTTTCACATCAGACTTTAGAAATCCCTGTTTGATAAATTTGCAAAATCAATAGCTAAGAAAGTTTCACAAAAACATAAATATGTCTTGTATAATTGCATATGACTTTTTTTTTTAGGTTTGATACATCTGCCAAGCTATACTTGTCATTTTTAGAATAGAGCATCATTTCAATATAGATAATCAATAAAGTCTAATTATATAACATGTCTTCTCTCAAGATTCTCTCTGCTGCTCTAGAAAAAACAGGTTGTTTTGTGTCTGTCTCATAAATTTCAATGAGCCTCTCCTCTGATTTGCTGATTTGCTGCTTTGGGGGGAGTGGGGGGGTGAAAGTGGGGGGTGGGGGGGAGTACCACTTACACTGAGTGGTGAAATTGTCTCTGCTACAGTTCCAGTTAGTGCTGTGTGGAACTATTCTTATGAAACATTTAGCCCTACTTCAACTTTAATTCCCAGTCAAAACAGCATTTGAGGGAAAAAAAACAACTCACGAGGCCTCACAGAACTTTTTGGTGTTGCTGGGTCGGTCCTGGTTTCGTCTGTGCCTGAACCAGGTCTGGGTCTTCCTCTGGGAGAGTCCACACTGCTTCCCCAAACTCACCAACTCACTCTGCGTACACACAAATGCAAACACATGTTCACTATCTTCATAATTGAGTTAATTATCATTTTATTTCTTGGCAAAGTGTTTTTTAACAACCTCCAGACAGTCAAGGTTCTTCTTTGTTAAAAGAAAATGCAGATTGCACAATCTCTATATTACATCATGAAGGTCTCCTGCAATGATAAATGTGCTCAAATTGACCATTTGTCCTGCACCACTGAGTCTGTAAAAAGAGAAAAGTTTATCTGAAGTTCTCTGTTCTCCCTTCTCTACCAAGATACCATATACCAAAATCTATTGTAATTTCACTGGGTGAGTATAGCTCTTGTTTGTATTGTGTTAATACTGAATTAAAAAAACAAGTGAAGGTTAACAACAGAGTGTCAGATTTTTATTTATTAAGATTTATCTGCTTATTTGTGGATAATAAGCAGTATGGATATTGATGCATGTACAGTGTGTATGCACATAAACATGTATTGGTCAGTGCCAAATAATGTTTGGTGAAATGAAAAAGTCAAAGACTTTTTAAATTACAGTTTTAAAAGCATTCATCTTGTCTTTCAAAATGTAAATTTTGTGCTCCTGTCGGTTTCACTTCATTTGAAAGTCTATTGGTACCATTTTTTCCCTACGCAGAATGTGTTTTTTGACAAAAATGTCAAATGCTTTAACCAAAAAAAAGGATATATTTGAAAAAATGAATTATTCTTGAATATAAAACCAGTGTAGACACGCTTGAATGAAAAATACATAACACAGAAGAGATTGGAGAATTTCCATGTGAACCTCAAATGTAGGGTGGAGGATCCTGGAAAAACGGGTTGAGCATGCAGGATTTAGAAAAAAAATCAAAAGTCCAAACCAAACTCCTTTTATCAGACTTCCCTCATGAGGCCACGCCTCCAGAGCACAGGAACGCCAGATGAGTATGATAGACAAATCACCATCCAGTACATTCAATGTGACACTTGCAATGATTGGATGGAGTTTATTCAGTCCTTCCCATCTCACACATTACTATATTTGTTCTATATGTTTTGGAGCATTTAATTAATTGGTTGCCTTCTGGGTGTAAAAAGGATTTTAAGCAATGTCAAACCTTTAACTTTAACCTCCCTGTTAGTTGTCTGCACATGTTCACTTGATAAGGAAGCACATTTGTCTTGACACTTTACACAAAACATTTACATTTCCTCTGTCAGAGTTAATTATTATAGCTCTGTAACAGTGTATATTTAGCCTAAGCATGGTAAGTATAAGTATGATCCATCTTTCTGGCACTTTATTACAGCCTTTTTTTAACTGTTCTGTTTCAAAATAAGACTGACTGAACAATCTATAAGCACATACAGAACCTGTTTTATCATCAAGTCATGCATTTCTTAGCTATCTTTCCACTTTGCAAATGTATGCAAACTTCCACATGCATTTCCGCATTCTCCCTCAGCATTTCCTTATAATGTACAATGTACTCAGGCACATAAGCATGAGCTCAGGGGTTCTTCAGGTAAAAAACAACATCAGAAACCTTGCCTTGATTCAAATTTGAGAGAGAAAAAGATAGAACAGAAATACCAACTTGTGATGGCTGCCGACTGTTCTGTTTGTAGAAGGTCTCCAGCTTCGGGATGGGAGCAGCTCGGATCCGAACCCGGTCCTTCACACCTAAATGTTTGCTTAATGGAACGGCGATGAGCCTGAGGACACAGAACATACGGAGACAGGGGAGAAAAAAACAACATTATTTTCCAACTCTAATCTTGGTGGGGCGACATGGTCCAGGGGGATGTGATGTGATGACATCAACAGCTGTCCAACGTGATCCTAGCACAGCAAAGCAACAAGATAGCTCATTATGCTGCTCCTGACAGCCTGTAGAGACGCTCCCATGAGTCTATTGTGACTTTAGCTGATACAGCATCAAGAGACACTTGATCTGTGTGTTTCTGTCTGTGTGTGTATGTGTGTGTGTGTGTGTGTGTGTGCGCACATGTGTGTCTGTGTGATCTGTTACTGGGAGATGGAGTGAGGCGGAATGACGGAGAAGAGGAAGGTGAATTTAGATACAACCACGGGAGAGATACTTTTATAAATGTGTGTCTATGTGTATGTGCGTGTGTGTGTGCACATGCAATAATCACACGTGTGTAACTCTATCTCAGTGATAATCATCCTGAAATGGGCAGCGAGGGAGAGATCAGAGAGAATGAGAAGATCAGCACAGCTTCACTGTACAGAGGGTATCTGGTTACGGAACCCACAACACACGCACCCACATACACACACACACAAACACACAGGTGCATCCTGGTATTAAGGCCCCTCCTCTGCCACTAATACCACACTTATACTTCTAATGTTACAACTGTGCTAATGAATATCTGATGAGGGCACAGACACAGTAACAACAACACTGACCTTAAGACAGTCTTAGTAAACAAACTCTTTCAGAAAACTTTCAGCACCAGGACACAAATGTTCAGCAGCTGATTCAGCAAACAGTGCAAAAAAACAAGGCCTCCTATGAATTCATCCAGCACATCTTCGTTACATGCTGTTCCCTGACTCCCGCTGTCAGTGATCAACCTGCAAAACGAGTCAGGTTCGGGCAAGTTTCCTGTAAACTTGCAAAACTTCTGACAACCCTGTGAAACAGAACAGGGCATGATCTTAATTTGTTTTCCCCCGCTGGTTTACAATCTAAGTGAATTCCCACGCCACCTGGGTCCTCTGTTTTCAACACGTGCTGCTACGCAAAAGAAAAATGAGCAGAGAATGAATAATTTAAACAAGAGAAATATCTTATTACAGTTACCCTCTGTTCTGTATTAATTCATAGGTCAGCTTCTAATAGTTAAATGATTCATATGAATATCACTTTCCTCTAAAGAAATGATCCAAATGTCCAAATGATCAGATACTTGAGTCCTATGATGCCCACAGAATGATGAACTGCTGCTTGCCAACCAGTGTTTTTGTATAGAAACATCAAACAACAATTATTTTATAAGTAATCATTAAATGTTTGGTCTATGAAATGTCAGAAACTAGTGGAAAAATGGCCATCTCAATTTTAAAATTCCAAAGGTAAGAAATTCAGTTTGGTGCTATAAAAAAAAGAAAGGAAAGTGGCCATTTTTTATACTGTATGTTAAAAAATACTGCAAGGCCAGCTAATATCAAATACTGTAGTTGCTGATTTCTTCTCTCTTTCCTGGCACTACGCTGGATATGAGCATCAAGCGGAGTCCATCAGATGTACAGAAACGTAAACATAACTTAAGAGCTTTCCAAGTGCGTCATAAAACGAATAACGTCTATCAAACACGTTTTTTTTTCAGCTATGTTGCCCGTCACGTCATTATCTCATCCAGACATCACGTCCACGAGACAAGATCCTCTCCTCTTTCGCCGTCACCGCAGACATGTTTTTGGTTTTTCTAGATGAGTCTCTAGATGATTTCCTGTAATAAGCACAACTGGGAATATACATTAAACGTTCCCATCACCAAGTGTTTTTCTAGTCAGTGGCTGGTATCTCTCTATAAGAGGTCATAGAGGCCATTTATTTTCCAGCAATTAACACAGTGAATCTGCACAGCATCAGTAGCCATTCAAAATTAGAGAATCCAGTCTACTAACTATAGTTTGCTTGAGGCCTTCCTCGATAATAAAGAAATCACCATGTTTTGTATCATATCACACTTATTAACTTCCTTTTCCTTACAACACAAGGGTTGGTCCGGTGCCCTCTGGGAGGAGGAGGGTTTCACACATTCAGCTAAAACTGCCTACTCATAACACCACCTCCCACGGCTGATCTACAGCCTCAGTCTTCCAGGAACACGGATGGAGCCACTGTACTCAACCATGCAGGCCGCCGAGCAGCCGGCATGACTGGTGAAAGTCGCGAGGCACGTAGTTTATAAACATCTGCTCTCACCTGGCCCCTCCCGTCGTACTATGAGGTTAAAACCATGTCAGGGAGCAGCGAGCAGCCTTCAAATGTAATGAGCAGATGTGTGGTTGGTCCCATTTCAGGGTGTGGGAGGGGTCAGCGGTGCAGGTCTCACCTCTCAAAGACGTATCTCAAGGCGATGAAGGCGAAGGCCAGCGGCAGCGTGTAGAGGAGATCTCTCGGCAGAGGGATGCGGCCTCCTCCCGCCTCCTTCACCTCCATGTCCTGCCAGCCGATGCCAGGGGGGAGCCAGTACTCCTCCTGCCACAGCCACTCGTTTAACAACGCTTCCATCCTGAGGAGAAGGGGGGAGGGGGAGCAGCAGTTCACACACCTGACCTCTTCAAACATTGATGCCTCATTCATATTGATGCTAAACGGCGGCTGAGACCCCGAAGACTGGGGATGGAAACAGATGAAAGAGGCAGCGGCTCTAATGGTAATGCTGAACAATGATCTCCTACTACCATACATTAGAATAGGCTACATAAGTCAAGTGCAGCAGTCCACCCACACACACACACACACACACACACACACACACACACACACACACACACACACACACACACACACACACACACACACACAGCTGCTGATGGGTTTGAGTTTAAAAGCTGCTGCCTATAGCGCATATTGATTATGCATGCATCCTGTGGCAAACCAAAACAGCCAAGCTGTAGCCAGGAAACACAGCAGAAATGCGGCTTCTCTACAAACAGAACTCACGACGTTTTACATTGACAAAAAACAAAACACGCGACATATTAGTGATAAAGATCACATGAAGTCTGGCAGCGCAGCCACCTCTCACATCCCGCTACAGCTGCGATCTGGACACCCCCCAGCGAGCAAACAGCCTACCTTGTTCTTTTAATAAAAAAGGGAAAAAAAGCCAAATCGAATGTATTTATCGCGTCTTCCGTAAATCCAGAAGGAGCCTCATGGCTGGCAGAGAAGAAGAATGGAAGTGCGACACCGCGGTTACCTGTCCGCGCTGCTGTGATGGGGATGAGAGAACTGCACAGCGGCAAATGGGAGGGGAGGAGCGTTTTGACGCAACCTGCTCTGCTGGGGGCGGGGCGAGGAACGCGCTGACATCATCAGCATCATCATCATCATCAGCACCATCAATATTATCGTCATTATCAGTGGGGGAACGAGCCACTTATTAGATAAATGCTCTGAAATTTAGGACGCTAAATAAATTGTCAAAATAATAAATTATTCTTGGGTTTATTAAACTACACTTGTTTGTTTTTTCTATATGTACACTACCGCTTAAAAGTTTTAGAACACATTTATTTTTCCTTTTTAATGTAAACTGCTCAGAGGTAGGATCTGGGTTATCTTGCTGTAGGATGAACCCCTGACTAATTAGGTGTAGACCACCAGGTTCAGGTTTTGCATAGCTGTAGAATTAAAAAAAAGACCAAGACATCCGGCTTCCCTTGGTTCTGATGTGCAGTGGTAATACAATGGTTAATTATCCAGCAAAAGTAGTAGCACTTATAATAAATGTTAGGATCAGCTTTCAAGACTTCATGTATGTCCATAGCTGTAGGTTGAGCCCTCAAATTTGATATATCGCTTTTTTTAGGTTAGATAGTTAACTACTTATTTTTGTGCCATTTAAATGTCCCATATTACAGACTTTCCTGATTTTTATTCGATATTTAGACATCCCTCACAAGGTACAAGATCATCTCAATAATGTTTTACAACTCCTTTCTCCTTTCTCTGGGTGTAATGAAATCTTTAAAGTTCGACTTATTGGTCGTCAACTGTTTTAATTTTAATAAAAATGTAAATTTCTGTGTTCTAAAACTTTTGAACAGTAGTGTATATAAAGATGTACATATATATATTTGTTGTTATATTCTCTGTTTAGTATGTATTTTCATATTTTTGTATGGTTTTTGTGGTGGTGGTAAAGTGGTGGAAGAAGCATTCAGGTGCTTTAAAGTCAAAACTCAAAATTTCAATGCAAACTTAAATAAAAGAAACAGTGACAAAAGAATGACACATTTTAAATATTTAATCCACCTAATATAAAAGTAGTGAATGGCTTTCACTTTTACTTACCTTTTTAAGACAGTTTGCTAGTTTTTAGAGTTATACCACACAAGAGTTATGTCGTCACAAAATTTTAAGCTAGGTAATTAAACTACATGTTTTATTTTTTGCTCGTACTTTTGCTCAATTCTAAATTCCTATTTTTGTCAAGTTTTACTCACTGTTGAATTTACTTAACTAAAACTTAGAATTTTGCCAAGACAAGCTACTGTTAGCGGCTAACTGTTGCAGCCCTGCTAGCATCAGTTAGCTGCTAGCTGCTCACCAGTTAGCTGCTAGCTGCTCATCAGTTAGCTGCTAGCTGCTAAGTATTAAAAAGCTTTATGTTTTATTGATGAAAATGTGTAGGTCACTTTCTCCATTACAACATGTTTAAAATAAAATTCCTGTCATTAATCTTAAAATAAATTAAAATAAAATTTCAGTTCACTTTCCTGCATTTCACAAGGAAAACAATAATTAGTGGAGTTGTACCTATATTGAAACACAACTTAAAAAATAAAAAAAAACTTATTAACTCACCAAATTATTTCGGAGCATGCAACAATTGTCTTAAATGTCAATACTTTATATTTACTTTATATTTAAGTTCTTCCAACATAAATTACTGTTTTAGGCCAAAGAATGCAAGTTGGCTCTTTGCAGGATAATTAGTTTGTTGGTTCCAAACCTAGGGTTCAGGCCCTGAGAACGACTCCCCGAATAAATCAGAGGGGGTCCTGAGATGATTTAAGAGGAGAGGAGAGGGACTGAGAAAAAAAAAACAGTTCTGATGCACACATCTTTTTTTAGTTTTAGGCTTTTTCTCTAATCTTTGATTTGTGTCGAAATATTGGACCATTTGATCGCTCATTGAAATGAAACCATGTGAGAAGTTTAAAGGGGGGAAAATGGAGTATCTGGTTCGCTGGAGCTGTTAGCAACTCGTAGACATCTGAGATGTGTCTGTTTCTGCGAGATCAAAAGACAAATGTTGGAAACCACTGCCTCACTATTCAACAATGTGCTGTGTTTTAAAAGCTTGTTTTGTGTCATATTTTCATCTGAAAAGTAAATAAAGATGTGAAATAAACGCAGTGGAGTAGAAAGTACAATATCTCCCTCTGAAATGTAGTGGAGTGGAAGCATAAAGCAGCATTACAAGGAAACATTGTAATAAAATACAAGTATCTCTTGTACTGACATATAATACTAGAGTAATTGTACTTACCACTATTGAGTATCATCATCATCATCTTTAGGTTAGTTTAACAATAGGTTACATCATATATTCATGTAAATCTTCATTTTCTCCCCACCAAACCATAATATGTGAGTCAATTATCACAATATTATGTGAGCTATAAATAGCTTTTGGCCAGTTAAAGCACTTTGTGTCATAAACATATTCAATCTTCTGCACATAAATTTGTTTGGCTCACTGATGCATTTGGACTTGTCATTTTCATAAAATCCACAAACAGATGCTTTGGGAGTCATGAAATGAGGCTTCTCACCACTTGTGGATTTTTCAGCCTCTTAAAACATTTTTATAAGTGTTCACTAAAACTGCACGAGCCGAGCATCTATTTACATGACCCCCACCACCACCTTTTGAAAGTCACTTTTGTATTCTTGCTTATTAACAACGAGCAATGCCTTGGGAATTTTCACAGAAGCCTGAATTATGGCCTACATTCTCCTTGCTCTAGTTCCTAAGGTGCGCAGAGGAAAGATGAGATGAGCAGAGACATCGGAG
The DNA here is from genome assembly GCA_036785175.1 of Eupleurogrammus muticus. Classification (NCBI taxonomy): domain Eukaryota; kingdom Metazoa; phylum Chordata; class Actinopteri; order Scombriformes; family Trichiuridae; genus Eupleurogrammus; species Eupleurogrammus muticus. Next base: position 13,681,008 of record JAYKQN010000006.1, read on the forward strand.
TGCAAAAATATAAAAGAGGCCGTGAAGACGAACATGTTTGGCTTCTCCTCGCTCAGCAGAAGATGTAAAAGGAAAAAAAAGCAAACTGATTAACAGAGTAGAGGGGAAGAAAGGACACATGAATTTTGCAGAATCAACATCCAAGTCACAGAGGGGAACATACTGGGAAGTAATTGGGAAACTATATTTTGCTTTAACAGAGATTTCAGCTGAGCAGTAGATATATTGTACACTTACAACATAAAGTATTTACAAGAACCTGGACATGTTCAACAACCATGTTTGTCATAGCCAGATAATTTATTTTGACTTGTTGGCCATATATGGAACAACCGGCACACACTTCAACGGGTGAAGTTAAGTTTGTTTAATGTATTTATCAGCAGACAGGAAACACATGTTCACAGGACTGGGTGGTTTCCAAGAAATGTCACCATGGTCGGCGAGGAGAGAAATGCATGTCATGCAGGGGCACACACACACACACACACACACACACACACACACACACACACAGAAAAACTGGTGCCATATATAGTTCCATCCATTCATTTGATAATAATTATTGATCTTAGTAAATAATGTGTTACATCACAAACTGTATTTAGTTATAAATCTATTAACAGTCAATATCAGGAGCTCAATCTATTACTCTTTTTTATAAATAAATGTATTGATTTACTTGATTTATTTAATTTACTGTTAAATTAAATACAATACATATTACGCTATTCAATTTATATATATAGTTTGAATAATGTAATAATAATTGGGTTCCAGGAAATATATATATATATTTTATATATTATATATATCAGTTTTTTAATCGCCTGGTCCCATCTAACATTTAAATAAATTAAATAAATACAATAAACACTAAAAGTATAATGGAAAAGTCAATGATAAGCATAATGACAGTGTGAATGATTTGAATGTGTTGAAATGTGCATTAATGGTAAGTGCTTTATTGTCCTGTTGTTGTCTTTAATTTGCTTTCCCCCTACAAGAACCTGGAGGGCGAAACCTGAAGGAAAAAGAGTCAAAGATATTTACTGTAACTCAGATCTGTGAGGACAGATCACTGTTATCACCACTTCACAAGTTCCTAACTTTATGGGTGCCAGGCAGCAGATGCAAAACTTCAGAGAAGTGCCCCTGCAGGCGTGTGTGCACAACCCTGAGGTACGCTCGCAGGCCTACGTTCCATCGGCTCCCTGTTTGTGCTCCCTGTAAACCCGCACATGGCCTTTTCTTTGTCGCAAGTATGCTAAACATGTGATCCTGCAGGGGTTGTGTGCGATACGGCCACAACATGTGACTAATGGGGCTGCTTTGATGGAGAGATGAAGAGATTTTTTCTGTCTGCGGTGATGGAATTCTTGAGATAACCTACGTGTGACAGTTCCTGCAAGAGATTGATTATCTACTGTAAGGTTGTCCTCGGAGTTTGCCTTTGCATTGACAATGCCTGATATTGATACATTAATTCCTAATGCTTTGTCAATATTGTTGCTTTAATTGTGCTATTAGAGATAATGTGAATTGAATTGCCTCGTAGGCTGATTACTTTTTCAGATACCTGCTTTTAATGTTGTCATACCTGCAGGATGGAACTTCTCCTATTTGCTCGCACATGCACATGTGCAGCATTGCTTTGTCATATGCTGAGGGATTAGTTCTTTCAATGAGTGCTGGTCAATCAACTGGTTTCAGGTGAGATTGTGAATGTGCAACAAATCAGTGAGATGTAATTGTGTTGTGAGTGTTACACTGGAGATAGAACGTGGGCTGTTACCTCCATTAGACGAGCACAAAATAGAACAAACTTACTGACACATTTTAAAACACCAATCCAAAAAAATGAACTCAGTGTTGGTTTTATAGATGACATCATATGATTTTTTAATGGTGTTTTCTCATGGAAGTCTATGTCTGCCTGTGTGTGTGTGTGTGTGTGTGCGCGTCAGTGAAACTGCAAAAATAATGGTCATAATGAGCGGAACATTGGTGCTCAAACCAACAAGCAGGACAAGAAGTGAGTTACTTTCCTTTAGTGAGTTAATTTTACAGGCAATCAAAACAACAAATATAAACAACATTGTGAATTTTGTTCAAACTTGTAAAAACGGCCTAATCTCTACGGGCAAAGTGAATAATTCTGGCCTCTGCTCTCCTCTGCTTTATGGCCTATACTGGCTGTGCTCGGTTTGTTCTGGGTGTGACCAACAGTCACAAGGGGTGGGGGGTGAAGCTGAATTCTAACATCAGCGTGGTGTTGTCCAGAGATGAGTTTGGCCACATTGTAAGCTTGACCCCGACAATGGATGTGATAGGGTGCTGTGGGGAACATTAACATCTGAAACAACATTTTTGTGAAACTCCATCACAAATAAGGGAGACATTTCAAAGTCAGGAGGGACCTTGAATGTCTGAACACATTATCAACACATTGACAATCCATCCACGGTGGATACACCGACCACCAAAAATAGAGCAAAACCATGACAACCCCCCCCAACACACACACACTCCAAAAAGATCCACCATGCACACTCAGCCGTGTCTGTCTTGGCTCTTCAGGTCTAAGGACAGCGGAGGGAGGCCTCTGCGAGGCCCCTGGTCTGTAGCTGTGTACCCCGTCTCCCGAGCCAACAATAACACAGCTGGGGAGGTGGGGAATGTGCACAGGAAACCGGTGCTTCACAGCAGCGGCAGCGGCCATGGTGGCGGCGGCTGTGAGCCTGGCTGAGCGGAGCTGAGCCGAGCCGAGCCGCTAAGGACCCTGGCTGGAGAGCAGTCACGTTTTAGCCGGAGGGAGTGGGGGGGTAGGGGGGGCTGGGTGGGTGTGGGGACTCCTCCAGGAAACTTATTCTCAGAGCTTTCCCATGGGACTCTGGCTAAGGATTACAGCGTGCACACAAGGACACGTGCGCACAAGGACCGTACCTACACAAATAACATATTAACGTGCGTTTTAATGATACAGGCAGGCACGTGATTATAGGTTACACACGTGATGACTTTCTCATTCTATTTCTCCCTTTTATCACCTCTGCTCAAGCTCTTCCTTATCCTGTCCCCTTTCCAACGTCCCCCCCTGGTCTCCCTGAGCTCTGACACTCCCTGTCATCTCCTTCTCCTTGGCGCTGCCAGGTGTTTTGTCAGCTTCCCGGTGGCTGACCCCCACACAACAGGGCCTCTGTTCTCCGCTCCCCGTGGAGGAGCGCTGGGAAGCGCTCACAAACTCGCCCGGTGTCTCGTCCCCCATTTCTCCCCCTCTCTGAGAGTTCCTCCGGTGCTCCTCTGTTGTTTCTCACCCTTTTAGTGTGTTGTTTTTGACATCAGTTCTCCTGCAGACCCCCAGAGTGAAGCCAGTTGCTTTCCCCCGCTCTAAAGCTCTAAAGGCAACAGTGCAAGGCCTCCGCTGTCCTAACACACTCTATCTGAGACCAGGTTAGCACGATAAGCGGGGGCTTACAGTACAAATGTTGCTCCTGAGGTAACTAGAAGTCTTTGACCTCCTTCCTGTACAGGTCTACAAAGCGGTAGCTGTCTCTACAGCAGAGGGCGCCAGATATTGCGGCATGCTCCGTCTACAGAAACCATGCAGGTTGAGGATCGGCCGGCATTGCCAGACCAATTCTCAAATGCCAGAGCAAATAAAACATGAGCCTGAGGATTCGTCTGGTTCCCAGGCGAGGTTGAGGACATTTCTTGCTCAATTATCTAGCCCCATATACTTTAACCTCAAAATGTCATTCAAACTTCAAAAGTGGTCAGCATGAGGGATATTTTTGCATGTTTTACTTAAAGAGTTTTTTTTCAAACAGTTTCATTTATTGTGTTGGATGTTTGAGCTTCACTGTGCAGAATAATCTACGTGCGTAATTAATACAACACATTTGCATATTCATAGATTCAGGTTTTTTTCCAGTGAGGGAGGAGAGGTAGATAAAAGTTTATGGATTTGAACGGGGGAGTTGGGCTTTTCTTGAGGAAAAAACCATGTCAAGCACCAGTTCTTATTGAAAGTGGAGCGTTTTATTAAAACGGTGGGAAGGGGATGTTTAAGGACTTCATTTCACTTTCGAGCAGAGAATGACAGAGTGAAACTCTGGTGGTTTTAAAGACAGAACAAATATTAAGAAATGTTCTCAGTCCCAAGAGCAGCCTAACTCTTCGACCACATAAAAATGTTTCCACAAGCATCCTCTCTCTCACAATGTAAAACCTGGAGGAGTTCCAGTTTCAGAGCTTTGAGCCGTTAAATTGATGGAGAGATCGCAGCTTTTAAACCAAAGATCCCTCATCATTTCAACCTTCAGTCCGGTTTCCCGTGCTGAAATTATGTATTTTTGATCACGACTTAATGAAACTTGGATAAGCAGTTGTTTTGTCTCCTTGCTCGCATTTTCGCTGAATGGTTGCCGACTATCTATAGCAGCAGTTATTTTCATCTGTGTTATGCGTGCCTCGAGAATAATGGAAGTATTTAGGGTAATGAATTTCTGATGTGGAGGCAGCAAAAAAAGACAGAAAAAAAACAGAAACACCCGATCGTGCAATCATGCATGGGTATTCCTCACTTTGTGCGTGCGTGCGTGTGTGCGTACAGGCGTATGTTTGTGGGCCTGTGTGCTTGGTGAAAGATACATTTCAATCCTTCAAGGGGATGCAAAGAAGTAAACATCATTAAACTTGGAGGAAGTTTGATTTTCAAGTATAAAGTCGGCTACAAAGCCTCTCTCACCCACCTGTTTACAGACTTAATTAACAGGCAAACTCCAAGTCAGTTGGAGGCTATGTCATCCGCCGTGTCAGGCCGGGGGAAGTCGCTCATGGCTTCACTCTGGAAGTATTTAAGAGACCCCGGGGTCAAAAGACATAATCTCCAGAAGAAGCAACCAACGCTGAGCACTGGCGTCATCGCTCAGCAATAATGGGACACAGTTTCAGAAGTAATTGTTCCTATAAACAGAGAAATGTAAGAGGTCAAAACAAAGGAACAGCGCGTACATGTCTGACTGTGCGTAATTCAATTTTTTTTATAATGGTTCAAATTGGTTATTTTAATTCAATTTTAATTTCCATTTCTGTTTGCACGTGTGCCACTCATGCCAGGGTAAATAAAAACATTATAAGGACGTGTTGGCTGAAACGATCAACATGCAGCAACAGGAAGGGAAAAATCAGAGTTGAGAAACACATGCCCCGAGAAAAGAAAAATAACAACACAATAAAGGTAATTCCAATTAGGCAGAATTTCCTTTGTATATTTTGTTATTGTATAATTTGGAAAAAACAAAAGAACCAGAGAAAGACATGGGCATTTCTTGAATATATAAATATATCAAAACTAACAGGATAGCACAAACCTGAGTCATAGTTTTGCACTTCTAAACAAGGAACACACATGGGTACATTCAGTACATCGGAATAATCAACCCAGAGGACTTTGGAGTTAATATAATTGTACTGTATAAACGCGTTGTTATTTCATGTTGTGTTCTTTGGGCTGATGTGTACTCAAACTAATAACATTTGAGTCAGGTTTGCATTTGTGGTTCTTCCATGCTGGGTAACCTTCTGCGAGGGGAAAAAACAAAGAGTCCTCCCTCTCACCTTCGTACTTAACTCATACCTGGTCTTCAACCATCAGCACTAAAACGTCTGGAAAGAGAAACCAGGTGAAGCAGAGCAGTAAAACCATTGCTATCAGCCATTGCCTCTTCTTCCAGCTAACGGTACACCTCACTAATGACCTACTATTATGGACAGCTGGTGTTCAGCTTCTCTCGCTGGGGTTAAAGGTCACAGGTATTCAGAGGCATATAGGTCTGTTTCGTGGCATTCCTCAGCAATGAAAGCTTTCCCCTTTTCTCCAGATACTATGTCATTTCTTCTTAAGATCACAAATGCTGCGCATTTCAAGGTCTAATTATCCACACACTTCTCATCTTTAATCAGGAGATTGATTTTGGAAGAAAAGCTGTAACATTTAACCCTCATCATCACGGTGAAAAGCCCTGACTCACAGACCTGAGAACATGATATTTGTGCTTTTCCATAACAGAATGGGTCATACGGTTTCATTTTCACATTTCCACAGATTTACTCAAAACACAGTGATGATGAAGAGAGGCAAGACGCGGTTTGAGGAAAAATGGTATTGATCTATTGGCAGGAAAGGAGTGTTTCTGATTACATATAATTAAACTGCGCTGAAACATGGCCACAAATGTTTGTAAAGTAGGCCGTGATCTCACTCACTCTATATCTGCAGCTCTTTAATGGCCTTTAGCTTGCTCAGTATAGGTCTGGCGTATGTGTTTGTGTGTGTATGTGTGTGTTCTATATTTTTATTCTATATTTGGTCAAATTCCATTCAAATACGAAAACTAACACTGCACTTGTCAGTCTTTCCTTTCTTTCTGTCTATCTTACCCTGCCTGTGCCGTGTAAACCTTCATAAACTGATCACAGATGTATAGTTTCACTCTCTTTGAAGGGCATTGTGATCTGATAAAGCAATAAACAATCAGGTGGAGCTAATTCTGAATTTGTCAGGGGCTAATGTGCATTTTTTCAGCGGCAGGATGCTGTACGTGACAGTCAACCGAAAATAATCTCCAGTGCCCATGTGCAAATGGTAATTAAGAAACATGTCACCCAGCACAATAGGCCTTTTTTACTGGGAGCCATATTGATATGAAATAGTAAGTAAACACAGGTGTTACCAATGATACAAAGGCTCTGTTCTATTTAGTGTAGCAGAGGCTCTGCAGTGAGCCAGCACACAGAATAGCGGCGGCCTGAGTCTGTTTAACCTGAATGGAACCTTAATTAGTATCATTGGGAACACCTGTGTTTACCTACTATTTCATGTCAATATCGCCGCCATGAAAGAAGGCCTATTGTATCCTAATGGGGTTTGGACAACAATGGAGGTTACAGAGGAATTGTATATCGTGCTTAGAGAAAATACTTCACAGTCAGATCCGCTTGTTGACAATAACACAGGAGGGAATACACCAGTGTTTTCCTCTAAGAATTCTTATGCGATTATGCGTCTGTTGTATGCAACTCGAACACGTTTTTAGAAACAGGATTACTATGTCTGGAAACTGGAATCCAATGCAAACCTCAGTCAGATTTGCACACTCCGACCCTTTTAGCTGTAATAACAAGATGGGTTTCATTTTGCTAGCGTTTTGTCAGTATTTTCAAATTGAAAGTGTACCTTCATCTCCTAAGAAAATGTCCCCTGCTCTCCCCCCCGCCTACCTCTTCAACCAATCACGCTGCGTCATGTTCTGCAACAGCTGCAGGCAGCAGACTCCACACTAATTACATCGGGGTCTGGATAAATATTTAAAAAGACGCATATTCCCCCTTTTCAGCATATGACTCTGTGGCTCTCCTTCGCTTTGCCCTGAGAGTCCTCCCTTCATCCCAGCTGCTCTCGGTCTCGTCCCTTTTATTTACCGGTCGGGGCGCGCACAGCTGCTTCTCCCCAACCTCATCTTCTCATTGTCTGCCACTGACATCATCGAATTACTCACGGCAGCACATCTTTCATTATCATTTCAGTAATGATTATCATTATCATGCCAATGCCAAGGTGTTTGGGACTGCATCATATTTGGCTCACTTCCTCCGTCCTGAGAGAGAGAGAAAAAAGAAAGGGATGATAGGGGGACGGGGGCGGTGGGGGGGGAGCCAGGTGTGATCGAGGCAGGTGGGGGGGCAGGGCGGGTGGAGCGGTTGTGGGAGTGCAAATGGAAAAAAAAGTTTGTTCTGTAGTTCTGTGAATAAAGGTTTTGCCTGAATGGCGCCCGACGCTCTCTCATCATTATCACTTGATGATCATCGCCGTCGTCATTGATCTCACCCACGCCAGACGTATCACCTCCGTGCGTCTCCAACCTCCGCCTCGCCGCTCATTTGCCCGCTTGCTGCATGTAAGCAATCGCATTCCGCGTCTCTTACATTATCTCACGCGTTGCATGCCGAGCTCTTTGTCCCAGTAGGTAATAGCCGTGTTGTTTTTACAGTTGGGCCGTGCTGACCGCTCACAATGATAGGAATGGTCACTCCGCGGCAGCGGCCTTATCTAACATCAGCAACGACAGCCAGGAATGTGTTGTAGCCGTTATAAACCTATTACATTGTTCCCAGCAGGAGGGCGGGCTGCCGTGGCTTTCTAGCAGCAACAGACATGGTTCATTGTTTTTTTTTTTAATCTTAAGCACATGGTAAAGAACACAGATAATTTGGTTAATCTGCAGTGTATGGTAGAATTCTTGAGGGCTTATAGTCAAGTGGTGTCTGTATGACTGTAAATCTGTGTACTGAGGGGTTGGCATTAATGTTATTTCCCATGGTTAAAAAAAAACTACTGTACTGCAAGATATTTAGGATAAACGCCAAAGTACATGAATGGCATATGTTATACTTCAGTCTAATCCTGTAGCAGCGGTGCTCAGCGGGCAGCTTCCCTTAACTAGCCCGCGATCTGCTGAGGTCTTATGTCAACAGGAGTTTGGAGTTTTTAAACACTGTAAAACCTCACACCTCTCAGAGAAAAACCCCTGGACTTGGAAATGACTTTTGCTTCGGTTTGTTATTTCCCTCGCGCCGTCTCACGCTTGTTAACTCTCCCCTCCGTCTTTAGCTGTCGTTCCTCCTCAGGGGTGTCCGCATAACAAATGTTGTCAGACATAATCAATTTATCGGGCTCTTTATTAAGATAAACGGTCTACCTCGTGCTGAGCTGTGCCAAAACACATCCAAAGATGGATTGGGCTTTTCATTTTTTTTTTTCCCCTTGTGTCTTTCCATCCTGTCGATTCCTAACTAACTGCTATTCTGCCTCAATTTGCTTGCCCCAATTCCAGCTTCTTATCATTTCATCTCCTCTCACCTTTCCTCCTCCGTCCTAGGCTGCTGACCTCTGCCGTGTGGATGAAACCTGACTGATCCCGGCCAGGAATTTGCCCTATATCACCAGAATTGGGGCCCATGGCTGTAAATCACATGACCAGTATGCGGGAACGGCCATAATGAAGATGGACGGGCTGGAGAGGGAGCTGACAGTGGGAGTCGCATTCCTCAGGTCAGTCCCTCCCGATTACAGTGATCACACACACACACGCGAACACACAGCCTCACACATGTGCTCGCTCATGAATGCGTATACCCTTACCTGAACATAACCTGATATGTCCCAAATCCTAATTAACAATTAAACCTGAATCATTTGTGGACCAGTTCGAAGCTTTCCCCTCCTACACATATACAAAGAGACACAGGCACACTAGAGCATGCAGGGCGTGTGCTCCTCCTGAGCATTTGTAGGCCTCGGAAGTGGGAGAAAGAGACTGAGAGCTCTGTCTTTTGTCACCGCGTTGACTGATCGCGTTGGAAAGCCAAGAACCTCCGCTGTTGACGAATGTCAGCTACATAGCTGCGCAGCATCGGAGCGAGATCTACATGCGGAATCTTTATTTTAATTCGGTGACGCAAAATAGAGGGGAAAATATGCTAATCAAATCAAACGCTTGCACTGATGCGGTGGAGACGCTCAAACTACATAGAGCACAATCAAACCGCCGGGCCTCAACAAGTACCAGATGCTGGCGACCGCGTTATAGAAAGGCTTACATACACTTCCTCAGCGAGACCACACACACCTCCGGAATCACTTCTAAGCAACATTACAGGAAGCTTCGGGGAAACTGATGGGAAAAGCTCACGCTGTATCACGGGCCTGTATTAAGAGTTTTTCACAGCTCTAGAATAGAAAGAATTCAAAGAAGCACAAAAAAAAACATGATGATCTGGCAGCTCAGCAAACTCACAGGTTCTTTCCAGAGTTCACAGAGTATATCACAGACTCACAAGGCAACAAATATTGACTCTTGCAGAGCTTGTGTGTTTCAGCGGTTGCTGGGTTGGCAGAGCTAACGCCTCCTTTCATCCCGACAACCCCCCCCCCCCCCCCTCCCCGCCCACTGCCGGGGCCCGCGTCTGTGCATACACCTCCACGCGGCTGTCTCAATGTGGGGGGGGGGGCCCTCCACACTTCAAAGTTGCCCAGTGTGATATCTCCAGTGGGGTGACAAGAAGCAGCCACGGCCCAGCTGAGCAGGATCGCACTTGTCAGTGCCAAGTGAACACATGTTGGAGACGGGGTGTGAGCGACCTCTCGTTTGGAGTGACAGAGTGTGGGGAGAGGCTGAGTTTCCATTGCTCAGGGAAGAAAAAAAAAAGCTGATTACCCACCTCTGAGGCGGGGAACGCACCTCCGAGTGTTGTATGAAGTCTGGCATCCTCATCGGCCTTTGGTGTATTGTTGTAAACAGAGACAGCTCACACACAGGCTGCAAAGCTGCGTCCTCCTTCATGTCGCATGTATAAATTATTATTATTACCAACATAAGACGCTGTAAAGCATTCCCTAAATGTTACCTTACTTCCCCTGTTTGGAGCTCCTCACATTTCACATTTAAATAACTTTTAGCATACTTGGACAAATAATCCAGTTTTACCAGCAGTAATCCTTGAAACATTCTCAAAGGAACAATTTAAGCTGGCCAAGAAGAAGTCCACCCAATCGATTAAAATATTTTATCGCGATTAATCACATGAGTGCCTATAGTTAATTATATTAATCGCACATTTTTTAAAGTTACTTTTTTTTCTTTTTTTTAATGTTAATACTTTTTCAACATGGAAGTAGACAAGACAAGGTTGTTTTTATTGTTGTAAATCCAATTTTCAACACAAATCAATGATCAAGTACAGCACTTAGCTTTTAAAAATATCTTTCAAAATGTCATTAAATTATCATTAATTTGTTGCAAATTTAAGCCTCAATTCTAAATTTCCTTACTTCAGTACTGATTCCATATCAGCTCTGGGATAAAAATAATAAAAGAAAAAAATAAAAATAAAAGAGAGCAGGAGAGAGAAGTCATTGCTAACTGCTGAGATACTAGCAGCAGATCTGAATAGAACATCAACAACTTTTGGATTAGTCACTAAAAGCAGGAGAACGAGTGCAGCCAGTTCAAGTTTGAATAGACAGTACAATGAATAACAGTAATTCTAGTAATAATAGTAAAATGAGTGTGATGCACAAACACTACGACTAACACAGAAACTCTGCAAATCAGAAATGAAACTTTATGTACAGCAGCATATCACGTCGTTTATGATCCGTTCGCTGAATTTTGTAATAAATGTCCAAGTAAAATCATGCCATCAGGATAAGTTACATGACATATAACCTAAATGCAGTATTTCAGTGATAGTCATTAAGATTCCATTTAGTGCCGTGTACTTTTTAAATGCTTACTGTTATGCACATAATACCTGAGTTTTATACTTATAGGGCTATTTTGGATTTGGGTTTATAGAGACTTTAAAGACTAGATCTATTCTAGTGGTACCTCAGTTCACATCGACCTTGTTATTGGTCTTGTCAGTAGAACCAGGCCCTATAGGTTGATTCTATCACTTTTGCACAGAGCAACAAGCTGTTTGCACTTTGTTTTAAATGTTTAAGCTCAGCTAATTGTCTGCCAGCCGTCACTTCTCATCAACCATATAGTAATGAGACTGGTATTGATCTCTTCATCTGACTGGCAAGATTTGAATAGCAAATGTCGAAATATTCTTTTGATTAACCGCAGCAGTCCATAAAACTGGCTGCATATGTCTGTTTTTAGGAAAAAAAAAGGCGGTTGATAAATGTAACAATCAGCTGCCTGAGTAAGAAAACAGCACGAACACCAATGTAGGGCTTAAATAAAAGTGGCTGCAGATGTATGCAGCCGACCTTCAAAGCAACAAGCTCGCTTGTCACCGAGACGATGTGGAGGTGTTCAATTATATAAATGAGGTCAAGAGCGCCGCGGGCGAGGGAGGGATAAACGGAGGGAGAGAGAGAGCGAGAGAGGCAGAAGAGGCAGACAGCGAGCGGTGGTGTCAAGATGTAGCGAACACAGCTGGCCTCCTGATGCTCTCAACCCAAACTGACCTTCAGCAGAAACACCCCAGCAGGGACCATTGTGTGTGTGTGTGTGTGTGTGTGTGTGTGTGTGTGTGCACGCAAACATACTGTATATGATAGGACCATTTGTGTATATTAGCAGTTCAGAGCGTGAAAATTGGCCCATCATCTCCTCAGATCCTCCCTCTTGTCACTACATATGCCCGGCTCTGTGTTTCTAGACTAAACACCCCCCCCCAAGCACTAGCACCACCACTTTTTTTTTTTTTTTGGGGGGGGGGGGGGGGTTGTGTAAAACTACTGGGTGGTCCATTGATACGCAGTTTTAATAGGCCTCGGAGCATATGCGTGTCTCACAGCAATAGATGTTTGACCCTAAACAAATGTGTCACAGACGGTCGCAGGGAACAACAGGAACTGTTTGTGTAGATAGAGGGACGCGTGTTTGGTTTCCCATAAAGAGGATGAGATAGGCATGTTCATCATTTGTTTTAGTAGAACTTATACTGTGTATGCTTTCTTTGGTTTCGCTGTTGCACAAAAAGCGACGATTTTCTTTTTCCATCTCCCGTCCTGTCAAGAGTACGTGAACCCGATTCTCAAGTGTTTTGCCGCCTTCTCACACACACACACACACACACACACACACACACTCACACACACACGCGCACACACTCTTCACCTCTGTGATTCGAGGTCCCAGTGAAAACAGCTGCGGCCGAACAAGAGGCCAGCATGAGACGAGGGCAGGAAGGACTGGAGGGATGGATGAAAGACGGAAGGAATGCTGATAGGCAGGTAGGTTAAGAGGATGTTCTTAGCATCTGTTACCCAAACCTCTAATGATCACACTGCAGCAGCAGCAGCAGCGGAGCGGGCCAGGCTGCTCGCTGGACGTCCTGTTCTCCCATTTGTCCCGAAACTACACCTGCTTTACTGGAGTTTCACACTCATAAAATGCTTTTTTTGTGGCGTTTTTTTCCCAAACCCACACACCGACAACAAAAGCACACACGCACACACATACACACTCACACATGCCTGTTATGCGCAAATACAAGTGGATGCACAGATGCCGTGTTTGTTATTGCAGTCAGGCGGAGCGAGGTGAAGCACGGCTTTCATGTTGTTTGGCCTGGATTAAAAATGATAAATTGGCTGGGTTGGATTCGGGGACGCTGACACCGTGGTTCACACTGCTGGAAGGAAATCATATCATGTTCAAGCCGTCACCCGTCTTTGATGATGGGATTTTGTGCAGCTATCTTCACCTGTTCTGCAGACGGCGGGCTAGCGTTTATGGATAAACATTTATTCTTAGCTGACGGAGATCAAAACGTGTTTGTAATGGGAGATGTCCAGTCTCCAGATGGAGCAAATTGGCCGATTGTGTCCGCACTTAATATACGGGTGACGTGTTTAGATTGAAATTTGACTTTGATTGTTTTTTTTTTTTTTCCAGTTTTTAATTTGACCTAAAGTTCCACTTTTGATCTCATGTCGATCCAATTTCCATTGAGTTCACCGGCATACCTTTATCAAAACTGAACTACAGATAATTTACTTCTCTCTGTGTAACACATTGCTTATTTCATGGTATAGTTTTTTGACTGATACCAGTGCTTACAGAAAAAGTAGAGATGGTACATCGGTTTAAGGAAAGACATAGATGACGAGCAGAAAACAACCTGTTATGGAAACCCCGCGTCTGGTCACAGTGACAACAAGGGTATCTTTGATAATTATGATGGAGGGAGATGTTCATGTGAGTCTACTTCCTGTTCACTGCTTAAACATGATTTCATCACTGTAAAAAGCGCACAGACATACATGGCCTATGAGATCATGGAAATACGGATTTAAGAGTCTGACTCTTATGTCCTTCGAATGTCTTTAATTAAACAGCGGCCATGTGATTATTTCTCTCGTGCTCCACTGTCCCTGTTGAGATCCAAAGGTGAGATTAAAGGATCTGAAATCGACACGTAATAACGATCACGGTGTAAAAAAGGATTCGTGGTAGAAAAGCAATGGATTTTTACTCCATTATGGAATCAAATTGTTAAAATATGGTGCAGGTCGAATGTGTCAATGTAAGCAGAAGATGGAAAACCACAATATATTTGTCTGAGGTTCAGTCTAGAGTCCGCTTAAATTGTTCTGGATATCCCTTACAGCACCACACCCCTGCATTTTGACAATGAGGCATTACTCACTTTTTCTTGACTGGAAAACCCTGCATATTTTATCTAAGCATCAATATGGCAAAAAGTATGGCTATGCGATCTTACACGTAGCAATAGGCTGCGGTCGAATGGAACAAAGTTTAGCTGTGTTCTCTCCGGAGGGTCATGCTGGAAAATGTAGGAAACACGAAAAACTACGTGTCATCACATGATAAGATCAATTGGAGACATGTTGGTGGTGCCTTTATGTATTTGAGGAGGAAAAGGGTGACAGACAGGGTGACTGGACAAGCTAATGGCCGTACTCTTGGACTACTTCAATTTTATGTTTGCATAGTATATTACAAAGCCCAGCAAAAGTTAATCCATGTACTGCATGTGCATTTCAGCCATAGGCGGATTACTGGTGCACTAGAATGGAGATGATAAGTTTCTGGCATGTTAAAGTGCAAACATTTTAAGAGGGGGAAGGTCATATCAAAGGTGTTTTTCTTAGGTTCTGCTTTGACAGAGTGTTGCAAAACCCAGCCCCCCACCCCCCGACACACACACACACACACACACACTTCTATGAGTTAATGAGAGGGGGGAGAACGAGAATAATAAGTAATTCATAAGCCATTTTGTAGGGGCCACACCTCATTATGTGTGTCCTCAAACTCACTCGGAGGTTTAAAGGTCCCACATTGGGGTTTAGGGTTTTTATTTGAAGTTTTCATATACCCAACAAGATATATCTGTGGCTTTAAGTACCAAAAAACATCTCTTTATAGTTTTACATTTCCCGTCTCGAGCTTCTCTCTGGACCCGTAGAAGGAACAAGTTGTTCCATGTCTTTGTCATTGTTAATTATGAGCCTCTCCTCTAATTGGCCGATTTAAACGGCTGTGAACAGAAGGCGGATTGTTACTGTTTAGTTGTGACTTCACGACTTCACAGAAGTCACAGGCACCGTTTATATAAGGTCTGTGTTCATGTTCTCCTTAACATGGGACCATGTTTATATCAGGCAACGTTTTATCTAATCAAAATTAACAAAGAATAGAATATAAAGCCTTTATTGTCATTATGCATGATGTGTGTGTGTGCATGTGTGTGTAATTACAAAAGTAGCACAGACTGTACTGCACTGGATGAGATGTTGGAGAAGGAAAAAAGAAGCAGTTGGATAGTATTACATTACATTACAGTGAAACAGGCGACACGCTGTCTTGTCTTGAGTTCTTTAAATGGATTTTAAATTGCTTTAATTTTATTTTGGAACCCCGAGTGATGAAGAACTTGTAGATTTTGCACTCCAAGCATGGCTGATTAGGCCCGGTAGAAAGGAAAAGTGCAGAAAAGGGAGCCGGTATTTATGTTGAAAAAGAACCGCGTCTGTTAGTAAATCTGTCTATGAGACCATTTCATAAAAATGATCCTGGATTTGAAAAGAGTTTTTACATCAATATTACAACCTCTACTTATATCTGTCAGTGGCTGACCACCCATCTGTCTTACTGTCCATTAGCATTGGACAGTGTTTATCCCCATAGACCACGCACCAGTGTGTCACAGCAGACATGATGTACATGTGGCTGAGGCTCTGCCCCCCCCACCCTACCCCGTTGTCAGCTTTACAGTTGGAGTGAGAAATGACCTCACCTCATCCAAGTCTCAGCTCCCCCAAGGTTTCGACAGGAAATAGGGAGAACACCGCCCCCGCCAAGCCCTTTGCACCCAGCTCCCAAAGTGAAAACACCATCAGCGAAAAGTATGAACCCCCCCCCCCCCAAAAAAAAAAAAAAAAAAAAAAAATTCAAGGTGATTTTAAAAACCAATACGGGGCCGCGTGTTGATTTAAAACACACAACACTGGTAACATGAGCGAACTTGAGGTAAACATTTAGCTCTAACCGCTGTTGTCAATTTTCAGTCGGCGAATTCCAGCCGTTGTTTGGATTCCTCCGAGAGGGAATGTTTTATGCTCCTTTGAAAATACAAAAGATGTCGCGCACATCTGAAAGCCATTAGCCCCTCAAACTGTTAGCAAGCAGTCTGAGGATTCTTTCCGCTCACTTGGAATCTCGCTACATTTCTCTCTTTGCCTTCTTCTCTCTTTTCCTTTCTTTATTATTATTATTTTTTTTTTTTTCCGAGGGGCTCCAGCCTCCGTCGTTTTTCAGTAACACGGACCACTAAAACTCGACATCTTCCAAACTTCAGCCGTGTCAGACACATGAGCCCCTCGCTGTGTTTAACCGTGGCCAGGCGAGCCGTGCAGCTACAGCGTGCTCCATCATCGGGGGAACAACATCACGTGTATACCCGCCTCTTCCTCTCCTGGTTCCCACCGAGCGAGGCAGTGGGGGGGGGGGCTTCCCTCCTCCTCCTCATCATCATCCTCCATAGCCTATGCATAAACGGCCCAATGTGTTTGTGCGCTACTTTATGAGATCACATATTCTCATCACCCCCCCTCCTGAACACTGCCATTCTTTGTCTCCTGGTCTTGTTCTGCTTTGAAGTTCTACATTCCTCTCCCACTGCATCACCGGGGCAGCACAGCTGCACAAGGCCAGGTCTCATACAAAGGGTAAGGTGAGGCAAAGAAATGCCTGCCTTGTAAGCAAATGATGGAAAGAAAGGTGGGGAGGTGTGGAAGCATTAGAGAAAGAGAGAGAGAGAGAGGGCGTCAGACTGAGGAAAACTGGGCAAGGAGGCTGAGAAGGACGCTATGAGTTCTGCACGTGAGCATAAGTTTATTTGTCTATTTATTTATCTATCGATCTAACCGATGCAATTCACCAAACGTTTGTTTGCGTGTCTTTGCGAGTGTGGTGCGGCCATCATATTTTCATCCATCGAGGGAAAAACCGCAGCTGGGATCATCCCTGAACGTAGCCACACTCCACCCTGACCCGACAGGCTCCGACCACAGAAACCCTAAGACCATGATGACACTACAAAACCGACCTCTAATCCCTCAGCCCCACCTTACCGCGCACACACACACACACACACTACGGGGCACTCCCATGACCTTAAGGTTAACCTCTGCCAAAACATACTACGAGTTACAGAGACTCGGAGTGAATAAATTCAGTGTGGAAAATGGGAACTGTGACAGTCAGTGATGTTTCTGGTTTTCTTCCATTATTTGAAAGGCTTTGAAGCTCCGGCGAGCTCCAGCGTTGCCTCATTTGACTCGCTTAGCATACACAGAATGAAATGAAATTCCTAAAAACAATCCAACCCCCCCACCAACCCCCCCTCCACTTCTCCTTATTCAACCCTCCCGATTCAACACATCGCCGCGTCCGTCGCTTTCATCGTGGTTTTGATTCACTGCGAATGGGCACGCGGTCTAATTGACAAGTGATTCACCGAAAAACTATGCGGCGTAAGGACAATGCTACCACTGGTCTGGCTGAAGCCCCGATTCCTCGGTGGATATCGAGTCTCGCCACCTGCACAAAGACATGTGAATTCCAACAAGTTTATAGCCTATGGAAGAAGGCCTGAAGAAAGGCATTTTTTAGAGTTACACACGTGAACAACCCGTAAAAGCACAAGCACGATGCGCCTACATATCTGTTGAGCGATTAAAACATCAAATAAAACCCTTTTTCAAGATCAAAATGTATAGTTTGTGTCCTTGTGGGAGCCACTATACTGAATGTGTGGCAGCGTTATATCACAAAGGGAGTGTGTTGTTCGGTTGGCAATCCATGTTTGTTGCCCTCTTGTGAACAACCAGACCGATAATAGGTCGCTATATAAAAACAATGGTGCAATAGTTCTTTCCGAGAATAAAATAAAATAAAATTGCAAGCCTCTCTGCCCTCATTCCTGCCTCTGATAACCCACATATGCACCGGCTCACCCCCATGGGCAGCAGAACAGCATGACTAATGCCGGCCATTAATCTCTCCCTGCTGAGAGGCTGTCATGGAAGTGATTTGGCTCAGCGACGGCTCTCCTGGCCGGACTCGACAAAGTCTGAAAGCCCCCTTCGGGCTCCGCTGGTTCTTTCCCCCCTTTTAGCGCTGGGAGAGATCAGGCATCGCGTCAAGAATTCGCCTAGTACACAACCGAGTGTTGACAAAGAGCGGATCGGCTCGGTTTACACGCGGTGACACGCAAAGACGGAGAAACGTGTTGGATCACGGTCATATCTGGCGGGGGAGTGACACCGGACACACACACACACACACACACATGGGACGCCTTCACGTGATGGGTGGGAGCGAAACTGGGGGCAGGCCCCGCTGTACATGTGCATGTGTGTAAATGCGTGTTAATGTGAGGACAATGCAGCCCCCTCATCTGGTTTGTGTCCCGGCTTGTCATCTGTCATTCACAGTGACTGCTGAGCCTCGGCGTGGAACACACATGTAATAATAACACGCGAAACGCTGCGTCTTGCTTTCGTCAGTGTGAGCCGGCGTACGGGGAAGGGGGGGGGGGGTCGCCACAACGCTCACCGCAGGCCTCACCAGGGCTACTTTTTTCTTCAGTGGGATAACACTGTTAAACCCCGACGATACAACCGTAACTCACTCGCTTGCGTGTTCGCGTCGCATGTTTACACAGTCGAGTGCACCGAGAGCCAAACATGACTCCAGTCCTTCTCCAGCTTTACTGCGATGACCAGGGCTGGAAAAAAAAACTGGTGACATCACAAGAGCACACACACACACACAGCACCCGTTGATCATTTTGGCAGACCGCTCCTCGGGCCATACGTATTTACCTTAGGCCGACATGCATGTGTGTGAGCATTTACATATGTTTCTACCTATGTATGCGCTATGAGAAAAAGTATTTCCCTGATCTCTGAAAGTACAGCACATGCAGACAGTGGTGGTGTTTTCATTATAGCCAGATCACTGTTTGGCGAAATGTGGTTCTGCTTAGAAGGAGAGAGAGAGAGAAGGAGGGAATGCTGGGAGAGAAAGAGGAGAAGATTGGAGAGGAAGCGGAGACGCACATGGATGAGCTAGAATCTTCTCCGGGGTCTTATTCTGTTGCTTCTCATCCATCGCGGGCCGTCCCTGGTGTCAGGAGTGAGACTGCGAGACTCCCCGGGAGCTTCTGCAGCACACCACAAATCATTCTGCATGACTGGGCTGCATGTGGAAGGCTGGTCCTAACAGCACGCTGCATGTTCGCCATTAGCATGAATAGCCATGTTCAATAGGATGAAGTGAGAAGGGACAGGAATGTGCAGTCGGTTGTGTTTTGATGTGTGTGTGTGTGTGTGTGTGCAAAAGAGAATGCAGCAATGCTACAAACCTGAGTTAATGTGAGTTTTCCTGTTTTATATACTGTTGTTTTAGGCCTGTGGTGGCCACAGAGCTAAACACTTATTTATTAATGAACAACACTGTGGAAATGGTCGTGTTCTAGAATTTAAATACATCCCCTGACAATAAAAAGGGGATTTACATCATCCCTTGTGCGGAAATCCTTTTCTCCTGCGATGAGTTTGGTCAGTTTAGATCATTCCAAGTCCCGCAGAGATTAAAAAGCGTGATGCGTGGTTTCAATTAACCAACTTTGTTAATCTTGAAAAGCAGTTAGAGACATTCTAATGAAAGCCCTTCTAGGTTTATCAGAGGATGTTGGTGAAAATAAATGAGTATTTCAAGGTAGCATTTAAGTCTATATTATACCCTATTCTCTAAAAAAGTATTTATGACACTTACAAAACCTGTGTGTGTGTGTGTGTGTGTGTGTGTGTGTGTGTGTGTGTGTGTGTTTGAACAGGCGTAGGAGCTGATTGAATGTCCCTGACCACAGCAAACACTGTTCCGCTTGTTGCTCCTCAAAGAGGTTTCCAGTGACAAACAACGTATTTTCCACACTTTGATAAACAGTGAATCTTCAGAGATCCTTTGAGCGTAACGATGCTTGTCATTATTAACTTACTTTTTTTTCACTCCATTGACAGGATCATTACGGCTCCATGTAACAACTCTGTGGTTCCTTTTGTAATCCTGTAAATTGCGTTTTATTTCAGCGGCTTAAGCTTTGATAGTAACTGAGATCAAGTAATGGTGAAACTTCAGCAGAGACAACCCCTAAAACCAGAGATTTTATTCTCATGCAGTCATAACGGATACAGGGCGCACACAATGAGAAACGAATTTAAGGAAAAACCAGACAAGCATTTCACTCAGTTGTTGTGCCACTATAAGCAGACAGAACAGTTTTAAGAGGCTTTCATGATTCTTCAAGTCTCTAAAACTCTGCTGGATGGATGCGAACTCTTCCAAGAGATATTCCCTTCATTTGGTGAGTTGTGTTGAGAAACTGGTTACTGTCAAGGCCAAAGCAAATCACTGCTTGTCAAACCATTCCGTGATCACTTGTGGCTTGGAAGTAGCCATATTCAGAATGTTTCTCCGCTCATTTATTCACATTTTTTCCTTTTTCCTTTAAAGGGGCCTTTTTTAGCTATTATTCAGGTTTAATATTTTAATTTCCACATCTTGTTTATGCAAATTTGCATGCTTTTACTGTATGAAGCTGAAGCAGCAATGCAGTCTGCCTTCTAACACAATCACTCTGAAAAACACCCCCGTCCCGTCCCTGCTGAAACAGCTGGTCTGTTGTGAGTGTAACTGCCCCTGTTGGAAAATACTCAGAGAGCCGAAGTCAAGTACAATCACTCTGAAAGGAGGGGGAGGCTACATTCCAATAACTTCCACTCCTGTTGTGACATCACAACGGGAGCTGGTTCTAAACGGATCGCCCTGACCAGAGGAGGTCAGGCCACGTCAGAATGAGTGGGTGGTCTCATTTCACAGGAACCCCCGGAGACCTAAATATTTACACACATGCACTGAAAAGTTTTTTTTTTTTTTTCATAATATGGCCCCTTTAATGTGTCACCTGGAGCTGTGTACCAATAAGGTAGCGCTATAAAGTGCTGCAGGAAGGAGTAGTAAAACATTTTAGCACTTCCAGTTCCCTCGTCTTTCAGTCAATACGTTTTTTTCAATGGGTTTTGGTTAAATACCTAAAATAAGGTCTGTTTTTTACATCAGTAAATAATGTACAGAGGAGGTCGCTAAAAGTGGCTAAACGAGACCAGAGAGGTCAAAAACTCAAATAACAAGTTGGAAGTTTACTGGTGGTGATGTTGAGTCATGTGACTGTGATGTAGTTTGTTTATTGCCTAACGCTACCTTTTTAATAGTGGTGACTGTATTAACAAAAAATGTGGTAAAGATTATCCTGCTGAATTAAATGTGCACAAATCAACATTTTTTTTTGCCTCAGAGATTATTTTCTGCTATAATCCAAAATCTAATGGAAGAATCCCAAATGGGGATCCTGCAGTACTTAGCAAGCACAGTTATTTCACAGTTCTTTCCAATGTGGTGCATATATTTATTGGTTAAATATAAATTAGGCTAAATAACTCTCCATAGCTGAAACAACATAATTGAATTACTGCACTTTCATGTCTCCATTGTGGAGGCCGAAGCCAAACTCCCCCCTGGAGCTGCCGTGGACTGTTTTTGTCGAGAGTGGGGAAATCGGCGCAGTGGGTAGCAACATTTGAGATGTGCTCAGCTGTCCTCGCTCATATACCACCCAGATGGCCACTCTCCCAATGTTAACTTCCTATCAGCACTTGTGGCAACAAAGCACAAGGATGTGTCAATCACAAGCTCCGGTGGGCCGGGGCAGTAAACAGAAAGGCTGTTTGCACAGAGAGCGTGACTTCGACACGCCGGGGCAGGGGAACACACTCTTTATGCTTTCCTGCTAATTTCATTTATTCATTGACTGTAACCTGTTGGGAGTGTGGCGTGTTGATCTTCGTGAGAGGCTGTGAAATGCGAGCTTTCCGCCGGACAACCTCCAATGATGGCATCTAATCACAGTTCATTTTTACCACTTGCTATTTCTGTTCAACTCTAATCTCGACCCATCGTGACCTCTTCACCTCTGTGGCCCTCCTGCTGATACGTCATCGTCAGCAGCAGAGGAAGGACTCAGATCCCCAGTAAGTAAAAGTAGAAACAACGTGTCCTGAAAACACTCCCTTACAAGTGAAAGTCCTGAATTCAAGATGTTATCTATGTACTGAAAATATCAAATGAAATTAGACTTATTATGCCGACTGTATTATATTATTATAGTGAATTTTAGTGTTTTTTTTTTTTTATAATTAACAAAACACATGAGAACATTCTCATGTCATGGTTCATCAATATCTAATTAGTTTTATTAACTTAGGGTAGATTCTTTTGTGAATACCCTCATTCATGTGAATATTGTCATTCATCCAGATCATTGTTCTCTCTTGCAAATTGAATCAAAAAATATTGTGTTATATGTAAGTGTATCACATGTTTGTTAAATAACATTGTATACAAAGCACAACACAGTTTAGCTAAATGAGAAATAAAAACATGTTAAATCATATAAGTAATCAAATATATTATTTGATGTAAAATGTGCATCTGAAGAGCGGCTGAAGCTGTTTAAAGTAGTGATGCAGGAAGTGCAACATCTATTCTGAAAAGAATCACACAGAACTACTGTGTACCTCAGAAGTGTACTTACTGTAAGTGCAGTAGCTGAGAAAAAGTGTCTAATTACTCTCCACCACTGCTCATTGGTAGTTTTTTTATGTTTAGTGCAGCCTATCAACCAGTTACAGTAAGTAGTTTTTTTTTCCTGAGTGATGATGATGATGGTGAAGCCATGTTAGCCACGGTGTGAAGCCCGAGCTGCTTGGCCCCTGTTATAACAACTCTAGGAGTCTTGAGGAATGTGGGTTTGTCCTGCAGTCCGCTCCTGCCCCCCTCTCCTCTCCTCCTCTCCTCCTCTCCTCCTCTCTCTCTCTCTGTCCCCTCCCCTATCCCAAACAGGGCAATTCCCGAACTCTTTTTTTTTTTCCTCTTTTTCTCACAAGGCTATAGTTCAATATTCCATTCTGGGGGCACATATCCTCTGAAATTCCGACCGTGGGCTCCTTCGACGTCCAAGCCGCTCCGACTGTTGCAAGGTATTTGTGCGCAGTTATTACTGATCTATGGAACAGTGCGACCAGGTTATCAATGGCTCTGATAGGGACTATTGTTCCAGGAGTTCTTTGCTGCACTGGGGGGGTGGAGGTGGTGGTGGGGGGGCAATCTCTCATGCATGTCCGCTAAATGGATCAAATCACAGAGTTAAGATGCTTTAAAAGTTGCATGAATAGTTTAGACGCTGTTTGCCCAAATAACAGCGGATGAGGCGCAGGGGGTTTGCACCCCCTCCGCTCTTTTTTTTCTCCTTTCCTTTCCTTTTCTTTTCTTTTTTTTTTTTTAAACCGGCTTTCTAAGAAACTGCATGGAAAAAAAAAGAGGAAGAAGAAAGAAAACGACAGGCTATTGTCACGTTGTACAGTTTGAATCCTGATTCGAAGTTTTCGTGCGTGTGGAGAAACTTTCCTGGCGCGTAAAGTGGAATTAAAAAAAAAAAAATCCAATAACAAAACAAACCCACTAACCTATTTTAGTTCCATCTGGGATTAAGTCGTGTTTCGGGGGAGTAGGACGATGATGTTGCGTTTTTTTTCCTCCATTCATAAAGTTGTGGTGACATGCAGAGAGCTCAGTATTGTGGAGAAAAAAAAAAACATCTTTTAACTTTTTTTCTGGCCACTTCAACAATAGGCTTTTTTTTTAAATGGTTGTTTTCCATAGTTTAGATGAAACCAGGACTATCTCCGCGCCAGATGGTAATCATCAGTGATTTTTACAGTAAATCTACTTTACTGCTTTTTTTGTTGCATCTCATAGGCAAACATTCCTGCAGAGAAGTTTCCCTGTGATGTGTTTCGTGCGTGCATAATAAAGTATGTAAAGCACCTATTTCTCTGAGGTGATTATTTGACAGTGCAGACTGGAGGCTCTACCTGCTTCATTTTGACAGCAGCTGCCTGCTACACTGTAATTGATCAGGCATTTCTTTTGTTCTGCATTGATCCCGCCTCCATCCTCTCCTCCTACCCCAGCCACAGATACAACTTTTATGTGTTTGAATGGAAACTTCTTTTTGTGTGTGTGTGTTGTTTCTAAAGTAACTCTGGTGTTAAGGACGTTGACATCCTTACCGCTGAAATACTTGTGTCAGGCAATAAGCGAGTCACACAATCTCTTTTGTGCACGAGCAATATGAACATTTGAATTATTATCGGGACTCATATCACTATAAATCTCCCTGTTTTTCGGCCCCGGCCGTCTTGTCTTTTTCTGTGCACGCTCCGCTGCTAATCTGTCCCCCATGGTGAAATGAATATGAGTCAGTGGGATGTGCACGGGGCCACATTTCTTCCTCCCTTTCCTTTGTCCACCCCTGATATACTGTATAATGTGGTTGGACTCATGTCTGTGGGGCTGGAAGGCTGGCTCTGCTGAAATATATGCTTATATATCACCAGGGACTCTCGGTTCGCTCCTAAAGCTGTGGTCTATAATGGGGTGGAGAAAGAGAAAATAAACCTCACGGCTGCCCAATGCAGTTGATGTCTTTTGAATTGAATTGAACACGCCCTAATGGAATTAGGAGAAACTTGTAGGACTGTATAGGAAACCTATGGGGTTACCAAACCTAAAATCACTTGATTTAAGCGATCCAGACACTCCATATAATGAGGAATAATTGGAGTTTAATTTAGTCCCATCATGTGGATGAGTAATTTGTCTTGGTAACAAGTAAATAGCCTCGCTTCTCTCTTTGGGTTGTGGAATCCGGTACATTTTGAGGTTATTGATCGTCTTCACTTCACCTCTTAACTCCTACCATCTCTAACTCTCCGCTCTCCACCCCTGTCCTTTCCTAGCAAACGACCTCCAGTCTGTCTCTCTGTCTCCCTCTAGGCGAATGGCAATGATTTAGGGCAGCGATTCCCAACCGTTTTGGCTCGTATGACCCATTAAATTGATGAATACGGCTATGAGCTACAACGGAGTGATGTTTCCTCACATTTGTGGCCGTTTGAAAGGTTTAAATGACCCGAGGTAGTATAACAATGCAGTTTTCCCTCAATAAAAAGCACATATCTCATAAAAAAGAGATATATCTTTTTAATCTTCACATCTAATCTCGCCACCTTTCACATTGGGAACCGCTGATACAGACAAATGCCCAGATGGGCGATAGCCAAATGTAATGTGCTTAACACATTGTAGTTGTGTTGCAGTAAAGAATATGTAAATGGAGACATGTACTCAATTTTAACCCTAAACACATCTCTGTGATCAGCCTGTGACTTTTCCTTCTGTAGTCTGTAGTCAGCACCTATATTATATGGTGTTGGTGAAGTAATAAACCACTCATGAGACAGCTTTGAACTGTAGTATACTGGAAACAGATTGCTCGCGGTTTAAAAGTGTCTATTTCATTTCCGTGCATGTTCTTCTTTGTTCACCCCCAACTCATATGTTTTCTCTTCTTCCAATAAACCCCGCTAAGCATGTCCAAAAAACTGAATAAAAAAAAAAAAAAAGGGTCCAGTCTCTAGATGATTCCGTTGCAAACTATTTTTTGATGTGAGAGATTGTCGGGCGATTTTGGGCCCGCATCAGCAGAATAAAATTGATTGGGTCTGTCGGATGAGCTCATTCTCCGTTTTGATATGTGCCTCTGTATTTTTTCTTTTTTTCTTTTTTTCATGTGTTTCTAAACTTTCATCTCTTTCTCCCTCTCCTTCCAGGCCTGAGCGCACACCAGGACTTGGTCGGGATCCAGGTGTAGATCCCTGTGCTCAGCCTAGGTCCATACGGCGAACAGAGACAGCGAGCGGTAACACGGGGCCAGTTCAGTTGGAGGGGTAAGCCGGAACCGACTAATGGGACCAGAGAAGCTGGCTCAGGTGCTGCTGGGATGGGTGGCGGTGTGCCTCGCCGCCGTCCATGTGGCGTACGCTCAAACCGGGAACGGACCGTACCAGGCTAGCCGGTTCACCGGCACCGTGGACCAGAGAGAGGTGCAGCGGGTGCGACGCCGTGGCGAGACGCTAAGAGGGTAGGGATCGGAGTTCTGTGTGTGTGTGTCTGCACTGTTTCCACCATTAAATGGAAAATACCATAAGAGCAACAATGCATAATACAGTGGGGTTCTCTTTATTCACATCATATCGCAGCATGTGTGAATACAGCTGCGTTACATTTTGCATACACAACTCAGAACATTTCTATCTGTATCTGGTAAAGGTTTAAAATATAAATGTCCCCCCCCCCCCCCAGTCTCTGCTTTCCTGGCAGCTCTCTTTCAACTGCTGTGCTTTCTGGGCGGAGGCCAAGCGAGTCTTATACCAAATTATGTTGCTGAATACTACCACATTGTTTTCTCAAAAACAGCACATGTTTGACCTTAACAGGCTGCTTGCCACACTCAAAGTCTCCCAGTGCAGTCTACTTACAGCCAATTGACATTTTCATGGGAACGGGGAGGGGGCGGAGGGGAGGGGAGGGGAGGGGTGGTGGGGGGGAGCAGCTTTCTACGTACATACGTCTCATGAGGGGATGATGAGTGAAAAGTTTGACCCAAATTCCAGCGAGCGTATAACTTAGGCTGGAAAAAAAAAGGAGTTCAGGAATGCTGAGAGGGAGACTGTTGGCCCCGGTGTTAGAAATTGAGGCATTGTGTGTGTGTGTGTGTGTGTGTGTGTGTGTGCGTGTGTGTGTATGGGGGGGGGGGGGCGTACTTATGAACATACATGTTTGCATGTGCAGCTTTTAAAAGTGTTGTTTATTTGAGTGTCTGTATGTGGGGAGTATCCAACGAAATTAACTACATGATCACATCGCCTCTATCCAGCTGCAGCCCCCTCCCTCCCCTCTCCAAATCTTTCACTTTGTTACCTAAACAACATGGATGTGGGTGTGGGGACGTATGTCAGTCGAGCAAAGACTTTTCACTGTATATTTCGCCGCTTTTTTTTTTTTTTTTTTTGAAAAACAAAGGATGTTTTGTTGAGGCCCTGCTTTCACTGTCTGAATCAGTTATTCCAATCAGACTCCCATCTGTCCCAGCTTACGGTTCCCCCCAGTGCCAAGCCACAGGAAATGAGGTATTCGTATCACCCAGAGGGGGGGGGTATGAAAAGGGGCATTTGTTTCACTGCTGTAGGTGACAAAGCTGCAGAATAATAATAATGGAGATTGAAGGAAATTAGAGATGGGAGGGAGACAAAAATTGGGGAAGAGAGCGATAGAAGGGAAAGATCTTAACTCAGCTGTGGCCTGGTGACAGCGTAACGTAACGCTCATAGACCTGGTGTTTTCTCTGAAAACAGGTTCAGTCAGGGTTCCTGCTGCCTAATACAAATAGATTGGTCTGCCCTGTCATTCATTTTGGTTAATATGGAAGGCAATAGTCCATGCTAAATAAAGAAAATTGCCCTCTCCTAATATAGTAAAGCCAGATATCATTTTTAAGTAGTAGTCTCATATATATGTGAAAAAAGACCAAACATTTCAGTCCTTTGACATTAACTCTTTTACGCTTGTGGCACAGGTCTCAGCCGCTATGGCAGAGTTGTCATTTTTTTTTTTTTCTGACAATAACAGTCGTAGTCGCCGAACCCGCAAGCAGGGCGATTGGCGTTGATTTCAAAACATTATCTGAAACAATAATCCACATTCACAATTTTAACAGACGGTGCGAGGGGCCAGGCGTTGCACAATCGCATATTATTCCCACTGAAGAGTGGTTTCATGAGAACAAGTAACAAAAGCCTGCAGACTTTTTCCATTACATTGTTAGGCTCTGGAAACCGTGTTAGGAAATACCCACGCAGCGATAGACGTGCGTACTGTAATAAATAGGTGATGAAATTACGCAGCATCTCTGAAACACGGGCTAAAAATTGCTTTTCGCACGACGGGACTCGGGCCAACATCGGTACCAGAACCCGGGGTGATTTGACAAAGGCCTTTGACATCTTTTTGATTATTTTCGTATCGGTTATCTAGGTGTTGCCTGTGAACTGTCATTTAAATTATCCCGCAACCTTTCAGAACGCCTCCCATGCAGCGCGGCGGGCCGGGCCAAAGCAAATAAGCCCAATGTGTTGAATTTATTTTCAGTTACCGTTTGAGTGTTGCTGGCGGGCGACGCCGCTCGTCAGAAATCGGCTAGAATTAGTCATCTCTCCGTGAGCGCGTTGCAACAAGCCACCTCTGGAGGCCGCGGGGGCGATCACATCACTTTTGTAACGAGCGCTTTGGCTGCTGAAAAGGTCTTTTTTTTTTTGTAGCGTCGGCCAAGATCCGTCGCGCACAGAAGTTTGTTTGAAAATTTACTACAACTCACTAGGACGCACGCAAACCCTGCCCTGCGTTTCATCCGGGAGTCGCACCAATCACGGAGGAGCGTCAGGAACCCTGTATGGGTTTCGCCGGGTTTCTCCGTGTGGGAGACGGAGGGAGGTTAGTTTAATGATGCTCATTACTCCGGCCTTGGGCTGGGGCGCAGTGTTTATTTGCTGGCTGGAGCTGCGTATCCCCTGGTCTGTCTCTGGCGGTGCTGGGTCTGATGCCGGCTGACTCTGATTTATTTGGCTCCCACAGCACACTGCAGCCTGGCATCGGTCCGCTCAAGGGCGGTATCTGATCAGACCTTAGGCCTGGGCTGGCTGGCTGGTGATTGACCGTCTGGCTGCGAGAGTGTCAGACAGACGGAGAGTTTATGCTTTCTTTCCTTCAAATGCAACCGTGCCAACTAAATAAGTCAAATATTTTCAATGCAAGACATCTAGTATGTTAAACAAGTGAGCCAGGTCATTTTTTCGTATTAACTCGGGTCTGCTTGGAACAGCTTTACACAGATCCTGCTGGGGGAGGAGGAGGAGGAGTAGGCGCCTTGGATGCTGCTTAACTTGAGATTATCCCAATACCACCCCGATGGCTTGGACGCGATGCCGTATATATATTCCCTATTTGACTGAGAATAAAAGAACGTCCCTGTCTTGGATGTCACAGAGAAAACCTCTCTACCTCCGAGCCCGGAGTAGTTTAAGTACAGAAAAAAAAAGACCCACAAAAAGTTTCAAAAGAATTTATATTTGGGATGAGTGAACGGTTGCCAGTTTCCCTTTTTTTCATGTTTTTTCATGCACATTGGGTTCCATTTTAGCTTTTTATTGTCTGCATTCATGCTTACGTGCATGCTAAGGCTGAGCAATAAAGATGGGATTATTATTTACAGCAGTTCGGCTACGTGGTTATTAAATGAAGTGGCAATTAATGTCAAACAGCATGAATAGATTGAGCCTTTGAGTTGACATCACCGATGTTCACAGACACACTTAAAGACACTTAAAGACACCTACAGACGCGGCAGCAGCCTTTTTTGTTTTTGCAGAGCCGTATTTGATTTACAGTTATTACTGGGAAGCGGTCATAATTTCAAACATAAGCTTTGCCATAAATCATCTGAATTAACAGGAGCTTGGATGATGACATTTCTTTTTCTGGAAACAGAACAATAATCGTATATCCTCTATGGGGTTTGTGTGGTAGACCACAGTTTAAGTTGTTCTGCTATAGAAGTTTATATCCTCTCGTCTGCCAGCCTGAGGGGGTCATCACAACACACACACACACACACACGCACACACGCACACATCAGCACCACAGCGTTTAATGATTTACTGTAGATGTAGTCAGTGCCCCATTTTTGGAAACAAGCTCGCTCTCTTTTATTCCCTTTCTTTTAATTATTTGTTATAAGTTACATCTGCTGTTCCAATTTTCTATTCATCTTTACTTTCTTCTTATATTTTCTGCTTGTCTCTTTATTAACTCCAGTAATGACTGATTTTATAATGACTCTGATATAGCGATTTCCTGTTTACTCCTGCTTAAGCTCAAATTAAACGCAGAACTTTAACAAGTTTTTCCTTTTTTTAGCGTTTTCGTAGAGGCGCTGTTACTAGTTCTGAGTCCTTGTCCACCGCCATCTCCCTTATCACCATCTGGTTTTGGGTCATTCTCTATACACTGCATTCCTGTGTCATCCCCACTCCTAAATCTGATCGCAGAGGAACAGGTTCAGGTGTTGCTAGAGGCAGCAATATGTAAGTGTTTTTTTTTTTTTTCAGATACCAGGCAGGTGACCTTTGACCTATGACCATCACTGTGACATACACACATATACACACACATAAACGGACACAGACGTAAGCACCTGACCCGGTAACCCTGCCAACTGTGAACTTCTAGGCCCTTTTACAGAAGTATTTCCAAGGGAAAAAAAGCATCTTCCTGTTACAGAAGCAGAAACTCATGGCTGTGTCCAATCCTATCTCAGGCCTCTTATATCCTCTTAACTTTAGAAATCCCAAACAATGGACAAACAAGAGAAAAAAATTAATTTACAAAACAGTTTTGCCAGCATTCATCAGACTTATCAAAATGTATATTTTGTGTTCATGTCACACTGAAGTGCAATTTTTCGACAGGAAATGTCAAGTGGTGTAACCCAGAAAGAATAATACATTTGAATTATTTAACCCACTTAGAACATAAAACTGGTTAAAAGCATTAAAAAAACTTTTTAAGCGTGACTACCTTTTTTTTCACAGTTACACCACATGACATTTTTGACATTGTCCCAGTTATATTGAATTTAGGACAGGTCTAAGCCATCCTAACATAGGATTCTTAGAAAATTCTTCACCCGGCAGCAGTAAAAGTCTAAAATGTTATGGGATAGTAGCGCTTCCAAAAACATTTTTTCTGTGATACTGGCGGCCCTATATGTCATCCTAAGTGGTTCTCAAATAGTGGGGGCTCTGTCAAAGGGGGCACGTTAGACCTTGGGGAATATGCTTTTTTATTTATTTTTTTTACATACTAGAATAAAGTGCAATTGCACCTCCACTACATTAGGGGGCAGTAGCGCTCACATTGGCATTCGCTCGGTGATGTAGGTGTAGACACGAAGTGTAGCAGACCCTCAAGTGATGCATGAAAAAATATTTAACAGGGATGGGAAGACAGGCGGGGAGAGACGGAGATAAAGAGACAAACAAACGTCTCCTGAAAGCTAAGACGAGGAAATATGACGAAGCGTATGTAGCACCTGGTTCACTGTGAAAGTCTGGTGTTACTGTGTCTAAAATGTTGGCAGCGGACAGCATAAAAACAAATAAATTAAAGACATTACACCACAATCACGCTGATAAGACGATTTTATGTCATTTTATTTTTCAGTATCATATGGTTTGACATGGTCAGTCAAAAAATAAGGGGGGGGCGCGAGTGAAAATAATTGGGCAGCACTGTCCTAAGCCAAGATAAGATGGGATTTCAGACTCAGGCAGTTCCTGTAATGAGGCCCCTGTGAAACAGACTGTCTGTAGTCATTTTCCATGCCTGTCCAACGCTGCCCTTCCGTGTAGGTCAGCGGAGGCAGGCTGCTCCAAACTGCTTTAACCTTTGACCCCGCGGATTCCGGCATGCGGAGTAGACCTTCAGGCTAGGGCCTGGAGTTGTGTTGATTTTGCGCTTTCTAATTTTGTAACTCCAACTTTTTTTTTTTTTTGCTAAAAACAGACACTAACAACTAGACTTTAAGGTTTGATACTTTATAGGTTGATGTTTATTTAACCTTTTTCAAAAATCCCATTGAGACCGTTCTCCCCCTCTCGACTTTGAACTCACAGTGTCCCTTTTTTTCCCCTTCTATTCTTTGTATTTCCCCTCGGATGAGGTGGCAGTCATTTTCCTTTTATTACTATTAATGGCAGTTAACGAGCAATCCACGGGCCGGGAGGCAGCTTCAAAGGCTGCGACATGGCCACAGAAGAGTTAATCTCCTTTAGATTGAGCCCTGAGAACAGTAGGACATTTCAATATTGAGGAAACCCCTGGGGCTTAAACTCCCATTTTTTTATGCCTGTCTTTCATTCTGTTTTACTTCAGTTCGCCCTCTAAAGCCTCTGTCTCTGTGAGAGACCAGGCACTGACCTGGAGGAAAGAGAGAGAGAGAGGAAAAATAACAAACTAGAACACCTCAGGGTCAGGCCCATATAATCCTTCATATATTAACATCCCCCAGGTCTGTAACACTGGAAAATCTTCAACGCTTTGTTGAGAAACAGATCACAGAAGAAGTGGGGTTCACTGCTCATTAAGTGTTGGAATGCCGCTGTCTCGCTCTATGAATTGCTGAAGTTCTTTCCGAGTCCCTGTCTCTTTGTGTGTTTGCCCTCGATATTCGACCCGTCTCCCCTCGCCTTCGCCGCTCGCCTCCTCCGTCTCCATATCTCTGTTTTCCGCTCCCACTCCTCCTCCTCCTCCTCCCGCTTCCTCCTCTTCTCAACATAAACTTGTTTTGCTTTCCCTCCCACTGATCCCCCGGTTCCTTTCCCACTGTCCTGTCTTCCCCTCCTCCCGAATGCCATTCCTCTCGCTCTGTATTGCCAACCCTCACTTTTTTTTCCGCAATTGTCCTTAAGAACCTGCCTTCCTCCCCTTTCCTCTTTTATTTTTATCCCCTGTCTTTGTCTCACCTCTAAATATCTCCGTCTGCCTGCCCACCTGTTTGTCTGCTCGCTGCTCCCAGTGCCATCTGGTAATGTGGTTGGAGGTGTGTGCTGCTCTCCATACATCAGAGATTCAAAGTGCAGCTGTCCCTGGTGACAGCCACGAGTTACTACACATACTGTCTGCTGGAGGAGGGACCACGGATAGTTCATCCGGGCCGACGCTTGATTTACGCATTTTTTAGACGTGGACGTCAGACCGCCATCGGGTGTCGTGTTACGGCTGTCATGTGATTTCACTACAGCACTAAAATGATCGGGTGATTCATCAGAAAACCTTTTTTCTACAGTTCACAATCATTTAAATTGTTCATCATATCAAAATGCAACTGGTTCTCAAAGCTTTGACTGTGCTGTTTTTCTCAGTTTGCATCAATATACATTGATTACGCGTCAGGTGCTGGACCTTTGATTGGATAAAATAAGCAGCGTGAACTTGTACCTTATTTAAAAACACTCATCCCAAGGAGAAATGCACACAGCTCATATTCAGGATCAGTGCCTTAATCCTAGCCAGCCAATCAGAAGAGAGACTCGTCTATCTATAAAGCAGGTCAGGAATCTCTGACTGTCAGAATAAACTCATCTTTTGGATATAGCTTGCACATGGCACAATGATGTGCATGCAATTTTTTTATTGACAGATATTCAGAGCAGCATGATTATACAATAAAAGGTAAAATCCCATAGACTTATGTTTTTGTACATATCATACTGCAGCAGCAAGAAAAAGTACGAAGTAAAAGTCTGCCAAATATGAAAAACCACTTACTTACATTTACACTTTTCTATAGACGTGTATATTTCCTACAGCCACTGCCCTAGTTAATACTAATGATCAAGAGACAAAGCCCCTGTTCTCCAGAGAGAAGCTTGAGAGAGAGATTTTTTAATACATAAAACCACAAATATATTTCATTGAGTATATGAAAAATCACTTTGGGCTCTGGCAACATGTTTCGCAATTACATAGAGGAATTAAATCGTAAAGCAATGTGAATGACTTGCATGAAAATGAGTTTAAGCATGACTCGAATAAAGGCTGGAAATCGCCCCACAGATTTTAACACATAAAAGTTTGTTTATTTGTCATAAGGAGCGTTACTCATGCGGCCTGTAAAAATCGCGGAAGCTTCCTTACGTGCAATAACAGGAACCCTGATGACATCATCAGCTGGAGGCCGCGTTTTGCAAAAAAAAAATTCCCTTGAGCGTACTATAAAAAAAAACTTTATAAGTTGTTGTCTAAATTTACTAGTCCTTGGTTAGCGTCCAAAAACACTGGGTAATCTAGCGTAACTTTAAACAATCATAAATCATGTCCTCGGGACAGAAATTGTCTGAAGAGATATGATCCCGTCTGCAAATGACTTTACCAGGAGCATCTAGATGGGGCTTCAGGCCTGTGCACCGAGCGGTGGTCACTCATTTCTGACTCATGCCACCGGCTAATGCAAACAAGTAACCGCCAAACGGCCACAGATATGCCGTCATTACACGCCTGGATAGGTCACTGAGGATATCATTAGTACAAGCGCGCGGTCGGGAGTCCCTGCAGCTTGTTAAACAGCTGCATGTAGCCATTTCAGTCGAGTGCCCACACTGACTCACGCACACTTCCTTATAGCACATGGATTCTTGGGGATTTATGCATGTTGGGAAATTTTTGTCAGGTTTTAAACACACTAAGTTATAAGAAGGTGTGTAATTATTCATAGATGTTAAAAAAAAATTGTGTTACTCAGTGTACTTCCCAATAGCTCGGAGGGCAGCTGCATGTTTATATGTGTGTTTTTGCATGTGTGTGTTTGTGCACGTGTGTGTGTTTGTGCATGCGTGTGTGTGTGTGAGCGTGGCCAGTCGTCCCTAGATGTGGTTAAGCCATTTCCTCGGAGGAAAGCTCTGTGGCTAACCTGCCAGGCCAATCAGGCGCTCCATAAGCCGTGATGACTCTTACATCTGTCAGACGGGGTCAGAGGTCACCGCGGGCCCTCCACCAGTGAGCGGCGGGGCCGAGCGAGGGGGGGAAGGGGGGGTTGTGCGCTGGACGCTGGCCAGACAGCAGAGGAGCCATGCATGGAATCTGGGAGAGGGGAAGACTTTATACCTCCAGTCCTTCCAAGTTTAAAATCAGCGTTGGATGAAAACAAAAAAAATTGCTGCTTCTAATGTCATAGGCTGCTCACATATCCTCCCCCCTGCTCAACTCCCCTCTCTGAGAATACTTCCATCACTCAAGGAGGCTTTTGTATCCACGTTTGTTTTGTTTATAGGCCAGGCAGGTCTTGGGCAGCTCAGAAAATAACTCGGGTTTATTTGTTTAGGGATTTCGCCGAAATATGTTGGGAGGTAGTGAGTTTGTTTGTTCTTCTCCTCTGTCCCTGTCAGGCCCAATGTGTGTGGCTCTCGTTTCCACTCGTACTGCTGCCCAGGCTGGAAGACCCTGCCAGGAGGGAACCAGTGCATTGTCCGTAAGTTCCTCCGTCCTTCAAATCCTCTTTAATATGATACCGCAAAGCCCCGGCGGAGGAGAGAGAGAGAGAAAAAAAAGGAATATAGTCATGGGATGTTTCTGATGATGTCATTATCGCTGGCTAAAGCGTGACAGATGTGAACGGACCAATCGGATCCACCCTCCTCTGCTCACCTCTCCCTCTTCTCTTCCGCAGCGATCTGCAGGAATTCGTGCGGCGATGGCTTCTGCTCCAGACCCAACATGTGTACCTGCTCAAATGGTCAGCTCTCTCCCAGCTGTGGAGCAGGAGCGGGAGGTCGGTAACACACACACACACACACACACACACACACACACACACACACATACACATACAAAATTATAAAGTAATAGTTCTATCAAGCACCAACATCAGGCATTTTCAAATGTTTTCAGTCATTTTATCGACCTAACAATGGCTCAGTTGGTCAGGAAAGGTTAGAAAGCACACAAGAATATTTTCTAAAATGTCGATTTTTGAGCCAATTCCCTGAGCTAACACTTCAACACATGGACTTGAGGTCCTTTTATCTGTACACAACTGTGGCTGCGGCGTTGCAGACTTATCCTTTTACCTCAGATGGAAGCTTTTCATTGCAAGCATTAGAGATCTGGTCAGCCGGTCAGTGGTCACCTTATCCGATTGCTTACTGTAATTGAGGATTTGCAATTTGTTTGCAATGATATTTCTAGAAATATTATATTCCTTATTCCCGAGTGGCCTTGAGCATTCCTCGTGATTCTCTTTAATGGAATAATAACTGCTGACAAAATGTTGCCTGCACTGCTGCGCGTTTTCGATTCCTACTCATGCGATTTGCCAAACTATTTCCCCAAATTTATTGGCCCCACCCTTCTCTCCTGGGAGCCAGAATCCTACTCCAGCCAGTGTAATAGTAGTGTGTGCCGTCCCAGGGCTGCGCTGAAGCCTGCGGGTCATAGGGTTTGTCAGGATTAAAGCAGCGAGTCTGGCTGCCCCTGCTCAGTCTGCTGGGCTTAGCTACAGACCACTTAGGATGTGTGTGTGTGTGTGTGTGTGTGTGTGTGAGGAGCGGAGTGGGGTGTTTTATCGCACATGCAAGAGTGTGTGAAATCATGCCTTGCCGCAACCGGCGCAGTGTATGTTTATATGTACTGTATGTAGGGGCACGCATGAAGACGTTGTTTTAAGTGCCACCGCGGGAGCACGCAAAGCAGAGTGTGTGTGTGTGTGAGGACGTGTGTATTAACGTAAGTAGCATGCAACGACGTCCGACGTCTTCAGCTCGAGCTGCCTCAGCCAGAGTCAGCTCGTCAGTCACGCCGGGCCCTGCCAGACCCTCTAAACATGCTCACATTCCATTAAGCCTGCTTTTTTTTACACGCGCAGCTGCACGCACAGGCAGACACGTACAGAAAAAGGCCCCCACGTGCACACACACACACACACACACACACACACACACACACATACTCGCATGCAGCGAGCATCAGTTGGCTGCAAACCAGAGGTGTAAAACAGGATCAGTTCCAGTCATAAGTAAGGGTGACCCTCAGAGGAAGGGCATGGGTGGCTGACCTGTACTGGAGGATACGCAGAGATCTCCTGCAGAGTCACAGCTTTTGGCCACAAAGTCATGTTCCCTCTGCAGAAAGTGAATGATAAATCAGAGCGTGAGGTTAGCGGAGCTGGACCGACCCGATCGCCGTTCCCCTTTGATTCTCAGCCGTCCTCAGCTGGGATCTATTGTGGCTTTTCCACCAGTTTACAGGCAGCTGGGAAGTAGGAATAGAGATATGATCGGTTTTAATCAGACGACTTTATTTTTCTATGATCGGGGAGAGATGTTTCGAAGCCATGTGCGGGTTTTCGCTGAGAAGCTTCAGGCAGCTTTAATGAAAGTCAGAGGTCAAACAGCTTTATGACCCGAGATAAACCCACGCCCATCCGTTTACTGATCGTTGTGGGGTGACCCCGAGTAATCACGGAGGTCACGGCGTCTAGTTAGGTGACCTCCTCGCAATCAATTAGCGACCCCCCGAAACGGATCCATCCAGCCGATTGGAAGATGTTTCCAATTGTCTGCGACCCATTTTTATTTGGTTATAAAAGTTGTGTTTGAACTCCTGCGGAGCCGCACTCAACTGCCGTCAGTGGTGTTGAACAAATTAGATAAAGTCGAAAGCTGTTCTCACAACATTATCCGTCTCAGCGGGTTTTTCGGATTGTAGCTCTTGTTATTCTGCTGTTGGAGACACTCCACCGTTCCACCAACAGGATGATTCAGTGCAAATTGTAACTCCATGGCGATCCGTCTGGAAACACCAATTTCCCCCAAATATACAGCCTGATTTTAGCAGCCTGATTCACCGGGTTACGGCGCCATCTTGCCTTGCGTCCATCTGGTTCGATGTTAGTTTTAAAGAAATCGGCAACACATTTGTGACTTTCTCCATGTAATCCACATGTCTGCAATTACGGTTGCGTCCAGACAGATGGTCCTCTATGATCTTTTTTTTTTTAATGATCTTCCTGGAATCCCCCACGGTTGCCAGTGAACAATATTAGCATGTGTTTTCATGGACGGCCTGGTGGGCGTTTGAGAAATTTACACATTTCCAGAAAAGGAAGAGTAAAAGCCCCGGTTTTGTAACTGCCTGCACTGCACTCCTGTCTGCAGATAACCTGGAGATACAGGTCAGGGCTCAGACAAGGAGGGTTCCCGCTGTAAGTCATCCTTGTAATAAACCCACTGACAGTCTCAGGCAGAGCAGCTGTGCCGAGGATTGTATAGGGTCATCTTTATAACCTCGTCTTCCCATAACCATAATTTTGAAATCATTACCGCTGACATTCTTGCCCCAATGCTGAGAAACAGCTGTCTTTAGGCTGTCAAGTGCTTTTGGGAAAGGGGCATTAGTCAGTTCTGGGAAAAGCGGAGAAGGTCCCTTTTAATTAGGAGCTGCCATTATCACAAAGTTGATCTTTTTTATTCTTCATATTAATGCCCAGGCTTGTTAGACATGAGGGTTTATAAGCAAATGGATCGGTCCAAATTAAGCCGAAAATGTGTGACAGGGTTAGCTCCACTCAGAGTGCCGTGCAGGACTACAACTTTCCCAGAATAGAAGGAAATCTTTCCATTTTGACTCTCACCCTGACCTGACATCATCTGGAGCAGCCTCGTGTTTCACCGCATCACCCGTCCGTGCTCAGACCCCCGGCTGCCCTGTCACCGGTGCCGGTGGTGTGTGTAAATCAGGACGAAACATGACTATAAAGCTTCTCGGTTTTCCATCAGACACACATGTGCTTGCACACACGCACACACACACACACACACGCACAGTCAGCACACAAAACCGGGACTTCCTGTGTTTCGCAGCCTCTCGTAAAAAACACCCAGATGTGAGCAGCTCACCGACGACACTGCCAGAATACAGAGGTGCATTGTGGTGCTGCAGCCTCTCTGCTCAATGTCTTAGGGGCTCACACACACACACACACACACACACACAAACACATGCATGCACATCCCCCACAACCTGGTTGCTCAGCACCAAACATTCTCCACGTGCAGCTTTCCAGGCACGGGTCACTGGGCCAAACCATCTCTCTCCACCTGTGTGGAATATTTTGCCATCAGGAAATAGGGGGGGGGCAAATTTAGCGAGTGAGATCATCTCCTCTCGTCTCCAAATGTACTCGCTGGCTTCCCTTCCCCTCCTCCTGCTCCTATCTTGTTTCCACGACAAAGAAAACACATGACACTGAGTGATTCTGTGTATCGCAGCGTCTCCCCGTCCCATCTGAATGTGAAGTGATGGCAGAGAGTTCAAGCTCTCACTGGCCCACTGGCCCCAGCCAGAGTCTTTCCCCATCCTTCCTTGACCTATTTAGAAACATTTTGAAGGGTGGGGGGGGGGCTGAACTAAAAGAAATTTAAAAAAAAAGTCGGAGAGTTTACCCAAGTTGCCCTCAGCTCCAGGGGAGTCTGGGTTAAAGCACGTTGGAACGATTTCCTCCAATGGTTCGTTCCACGCGGGGAAAACCGTAATCACTCACTGCAATCATTATTCATGTTTCACATCGCTGCTCCCATTGTTGGCCCGCGCGGGGAGAGACAGTCAAAGTGTGCGCGGCGCAGACCTCGCGCCGTGAACCGAGCCGAGGTTGAAACCCGAGGAGGAGGATCTGAGCCCGTCTCTCGTGAGAGCGAGCGAGAGGAATGGAGAGACAGAGAGAGAGAGAGAGAATCTAACCTAAAAAAAAAAACAGCCCACTCCAGGGTACCAAACTATTTGCTTTAATTTATCACCATATGTTGCCATGAGACACGATCCAGACAAAGAGTCGACTCGGCCAAATCCGTGCACGCGGTTTCGCCAAGTGTTGAATGCGAATGAGAGAGTCGGACTGAAACTCTTTCTAGACTTTGGAGGCGAATAAATACACGGAGAGGATGAAAGCTATCTTGACCTCCCGTCTTACGTTTTCTGAAAAACTCGCATGAGGAGAAATCGGGTCTTATTTGACTCATGTAACCGAAGTCTGTGAGCGTGAGCTGCCGGTAAAGACGAGGCGTGGGTGATCCCAACGAAACCCTACCTAAGAGCGCATTCACGCCGTGACTCACACAAGTCGTACTCAGCGTGTTTGGGTACAGTCAGAAAGGAGTGGGCGGATTAAAGCGGCTGAAAGGCCTCCTGTCGGCGAGTGTGCAAACTCAGAGAGTCTCCGTAGACAAAGTCAGCTAAGGGGAAGCTGCAGTCATTTCCCCCCTTTCTGCCGCTGCATGCCAGAAACGTCGAGGAGAGAAAAGAGACATAAACAGACAGATGGGGAGAGACAGAGGGAGATACAGAGAGAGAGGAAATTAATGTTGACCTTGCGATTAAGATATAGAAAGAGGAGTATGAAAGGCGCGGAGGGAATAAGTGAAAAGTGGGGGGAAAGGAAGGGAAAATATAAGCGCCGGGAGACTAAAGGACAATAAAATATCCTCTTGAGCCCGGATGAAAGTGAAAAGAGGATGTGGAGGAAAGCGTAAGGGAGTACTGTAGGTGTCTCCTCTCCTCCTCTCACGTCCGGTAAGAGGCCGCCCGCTTTCATGGGGGCTGGCATATCAGATGGGAGCGGCTCACGCGCTGGCAGAGCGGCCTGCCAGCCAGGAGGCCCCGGTGGTCTGGTGGCCCATTGGCCACGCGATTGTACCCAACGTCTCCTTCTCCCTCTCCTGCTCGGCCCCCTCACCTAGTTCCCCTCTCTCTCTCCCCTCAGCAAATTCCTGACTGACTGTAGCATACAGCTGGCTCGACTTATTGCCTGCCCCCAGTCTGCTTGATTAGCTCTGGGTTTTTTTTCTCTGTGGCCCGAGGGGCCTTTGAGCCTTG
This sequence comes from Eupleurogrammus muticus, assembly GCA_036785175.1. NCBI lineage: Eukaryota > Metazoa > Chordata > Actinopteri > Scombriformes > Trichiuridae > Eupleurogrammus > Eupleurogrammus muticus. The sequence continues at coordinate 13,721,621 of JAYKQN010000006.1, forward strand.
TCTGGTGATCTAAAGCTGCCAAAGAAATGCAGGCGTCGCGCAGACCCAACTGAAGGGGGGGGGGGGAGAGCCTCCTAATGTGTTGAAGTGACCGTACTGATTTAACGCTCAGTTTGGAATCAACCCTTTTTATGCGCTTTTAGAGGTAATAGCGTAATGGAGCAACCTAACCAGTCAACTGACTCATAGGTTTTGTTTTGTATGAACCAAGTAGTAGCTGCATTACCTACTTACTAATGCTGGAAGTAACGCATGTTTCTGCCTCTTCTTTTGTTCCCCCTACAGTTCAGTCCTGCAACGTCAGGTGCATGAACGGCGGCAGCTGTACGGAGGATTCCTGCTCCTGCACCAAGGGCTACACGGGCAACCACTGTGGACAACGTGAGTGCCAGCTGCTGCACAGTCAGCACACCTGTTTGAGTGTGTGTGTGTGTTTGGGGGGTGGATTGCACCGTTCCGTCGTTATGAGGAACAAAGACTCGGGAAGATCAGAGGCGTAGCAGCACATTCTGAACCCTGTACCTTACTAATGTCTGGGTTCCCCCATCGAAGAATGTGAGCAAAAAAAACCATGTTTGAAAATTAACAAAGAAAATGGGGTTTTAGGGTACAATCAGATCAGATTCATCACCTGATTTGATGCATTTAGGTGTGTGTAGACTAAGCTGGTTTGTGCCTCCAAGAGGGGACCCAACCCCCCCACGATATTTCATGTAACACTGCAGCACACAGTCATTATCTCATGATGCTTTTAATATGTTTGATGCCATTTTACATTATGACACAGAATGACTTTCATTCACCCAAAAAAAGAAAATAATCTGGATTTTTATGGGCCCTCTTTCTAGTCAGATACACCCCCCCCCCACTAGCACGCCCATGAGCAAGGAGGAAGGTTATGAGAGTTCTGAAAGTAGTTTTCATTCCTTCACTTCTCCGTCACTGTGGCTTTTCAATTTTGGACGTCAAGCATGCAGCAACAATACAAGTTGTTAGGTTCACTTTTACATTTAGAAACACAATACACGGTAACATTGCCAACACCCATCAAATCCGTCTGCATTTCTCCATCCCTAGTCCAGATACTGGGAAAGGCTGTCTGTGATTTAAAAAATGTACTGTAGCGGTTTAAAGTTTTATGAGGTTAATTTGGGAGTCTGAGAAAATATTAAAGCGCGGCATGAGGGGAAGAGAGGCGATGTTGTTGTCTAAAGGATTAATATCATCAGCATAAATCCTCACATGTGTTTGCAATAGGAAAAAAAATACAGACCGTCTGTGTGCGTTGGGGCGTTTCGAGCGAAAGGTGAAATCATGTGAACGTTAATGAAAGATGTCTGTTTGTGTGTTGTGTGAACTGTTTTGCCTATTTTTTTTTGTCTCCCGTGTAGCCGTGTGCGAGAACGGCTGCCAGAACGGTGGGCGCTGCATCGGGCCCAACAGATGTGCCTGCGTCTACGGTTTCACTGGCCCGCAGTGCGAGAGAGGTAAGTTTTCCTATTTCGACTTGATATGAGGTGGTTTGATACCTTCATTTTTTATCTCACTTTATATTGAAAATTCATTTTATTATTATTACTTGAAGGCTCAATTCACAAACAAATGCACACAGAATTCAGGAACTCTGCCATCAGGACTAATGGAGTCTATACATTCCATTCCCCCCCAATCACAGCCATTCAAATAAGCCAATAAAGACGTTAAACTATGATGGTATGATTCCTGGTCTTGTGTGGGATATCAACATTTCAAATAAACCCCAGGAAAAGTGGGGATGGGGCCTTTAAGGCTTTTTCCTTATCATTTTTAGTAATCTCACTATTTCCAAATCTGTACTTGTGGTTACATGGTAATGGATAATTTTGAAATCAGTATCCTGGTATTAGAAATGTTATCATATCTGATAATAATAATAATAATAATAATAGCTGCTACTACTGAGTGAAAATAGCTCAGACTTCTTTAAATTGTCTTTGAATAGAAACAAATGGTTTGTGCTGAGAATAAAATAGCTTTTATCAAGCTTTAAAGGCCAAAAGTAGCCTGGATGTGATTGGCCAAGGGATGCACACTCAGAAGGGGAGGGGTGGGCGGCACCCTGCACACACACACACACACACACACACACACACACACACACACACACACACACACACACACACACTTGGCGTGCCCGTGCATACACGAATGTTCGAGGGAAATATCAAACCAGGAAGGCTTTGAAGCTGCCGCTAGGCCGGCGAGTGCTGTGTTCCTATCAGCCCAGACGTGATCTCTTAATTCATGACTCCGGTGTTTGCGGAGCGCTCAGGCTCCTCCGGCGTCCTCCGGCGTGGATGACTTCATACGGCTCGCTCAGAGACAGACAGTGGGTGTTCGTCTCCTGGGCTTTGAACAGAAGCCTCTGGTATGCGTGCGGTGGGAGGTGATGGCAGGGTGTTGGAAGTAGGTGGCGCGCAAGTAAAAAAAAAAAAAAGAATGTATGTAATTGATGGCTGCGCTTTCTGCTCACCTCAGTTCACCTTTTCAGTGCGGGAGAGAAATCTTAAAATGTTGAACCTCGAACGCCACCTCTCATTGACCCTCGCCTTCCGCCTCTTTTCCTGCTGTGGCCTGCACCGAGGTACAGGAAGGGCTGTCGTTTCAGAAACTCTTCTCATATATGCAACTATTTTTTCTACATATATATATATATATATATAAATATATAAATATATATATGCATGTGGGCGACACGGTGGAGCAGTGGGTAGCACTGTTGCCTCACAGCAAGAAGATCGCAGGTTCAAGACCGCCTTGGGGCCTGGGTCTGGGACCTTTCTGTGTGGAGTTTGCATGTTCTCCCCGTGTCTGCGTGGGTTTTCACCGGGTACTCCGGCTTCCTCCCACAATACAAAACATGCTCAGGTTAATTGGCAAATCTAAATTGCCCATAGGTGTGAGTGTGAGAGTGAATGGTGTGTGAATGGTGTGTGTGCCCCACGATTGGCTGGCGACCATCTGGGGTGTATCCCCCTGCCTCTCGCCATAAATGCGCTGGGATAGGCTCCAGCAGACCCCTGCGACCCCGAAAGGGAATAAGCGGGATAGAAAATGGATGGATGGATATATGCATGTGTGAAATCCTAAACAATTCACCCTAACCATTATTTCTCTTCCTCTATCCTTTTCTCTTATTTTCTTTCCTCTGACTTTGGCTGCCGCTTCATTAAATCTTATCCCTCATCCAATTCCTCCATCAAACTCCAGGGTCGTTTTTTTTCCTGGAAAACACAACATTTAGGGAGCCTTACGGACATCTGGCAATAAATGTCCCCCCCCCCACAGTCCCCACAGGACCGACAGAATAGACTTTTCTTTGTGGAACGGTCGCGGACATTTCCTGATGAGGAGTGGCACAAGGTAGGGAAGCAGAAGGAGAGGGAGAGAGAGAGGGAGAGGGAGAGAAGGGGGGTGGAAGGAGGGAGGGACAGGGTGAAAATGAAAATGGACTCCCCAGCTGTGTACACAAAGCCTGGTGGAGGCAAGTACAAACACTCTCCATACTGGAGGACCGGGGAGACTGCTGGACCGGCAGGTAGTCACAAGGGAAACACTTCAAAATTGCAGCTTGTGTGTGTGTGTGTGTGTGTGTGTGTGTGTTTACGGCGCCATAGCAGAGAGATGAACTAAATGTTTCACATCAACTGCACAATTCATTAGGACTCTTAGACGCTGACTTAGATGTGAAGGTTTCCTTTCTGTTTTTGCTTAACGGTCCCATATTGTAGAGCTTTCTCCGGTTTTATTTCAAGCTGTAACATTTTTAACAAGATATATTCATGGTTTTCGTCAAAAATCATCAAATTATAGTTTCACCGCTGCTCTCCTCGCTGGAAATGGGGCAGTGCAGATGTGACATCACATCCGTCCTGATTGCTGATGGTTCGTTTAAAGGCACGGTTTCTGTATGTGGCCTTGGTGCAGTTTTGTCAGGTCAAGTCTTTTAAAACATGGGACATTTTATTTAACCCCTAGACCTTCTTATGCTATGCTAAAAAGCATTTAAAAGCTTATTTCTACAATATGGGACCGTTGACCTTTTTCCTGCATCATCTATGAACTGGTCACTCCAAAAACTTTACACATTTGCTCTCAATTTGGGGTCATTTTTGTATGTATGTTATATACATACGAATATATACGACTGACCAGTATGAGGTTGACCTTGCAGCAGATGGCGTTAACCCCCCCCCCCCAGGGTAACTTCTGCTCTTGTTTTGTAATGTGGTTTTTTAGAGTTTGTGCGAGGACGTGAGTCAGTGGGTTTACTACAGTGATTCAGTGAAAAGTGACTGTTGATGAACCGTGATCCCAAAGGCAGTGAAAGTCGGTTATGGCTGACCTGGGTGCGTGGGATTGGAGTCATGGGAAACCCCGGCGTGTGTTAACATATCTGAAGCGTGTTGCGTGCACGTGCATTGGTTAGAGTAAGCATTACAGTAAAAAGAGTTAGTCAGGAGAATTTCCCACTATCCACACCATGATTAGTCTTGTTATTGTGTAGCAGCCGTACATATGGGGCGGTGGTTGTTCCTGTGAGCATGCACGCTGTCCCTCTATTACTTTTACCTGTCTATACTGTGCAACAGAACACGCATGCACAGTAACAGGGAGCGATGCTGATGTTTCTGCAGAGCTTTGGCTCATTAAGCCACCTCTGATCCTGACCTGCTCAGGTCAGCCTGTCTCTCAGTGAAACTTCCCAGCCCAGGCCAAATAAAGCAGATTTTAAATAAAGCAGATTTTCACAAAGGAGAAGCTTTGGCGCTGATGTCAAGGGCATTTTGGAAGTGTAGGAAGTCGCAGCTATTTTCGCTCTATTGCCTCTGGATAAAAGTGGACAGAAACATGGCCGGACAGGAAGGTGGAGGGGCGGGAACGCCTGGGCAGGCATAGGTCACTCTGGAAAATATCCCCCAGCTACAATTTAAAAAAAAAAAAATAAAAAAGTTTGGAGCCTTTGCTAAATTTGATCTTCGGCGGGTCCATAAATTACAAAATGCAGCAGGATGCCGTGTTGCGTCTGTGTTTTCCCACATGCAAACATAAATTCATAAATTACATGAACCCGGCAACGCTGTGTTTTAGAAATGCCTGTCTGGAAACACGTCTCGCTCCCAGGGCTCGGCTAACATGAGGCGCCCAGTCGCCTCACCCAGATACTATGTGGAACTTCAAGAAAGTTGGGAATTGAATCATCATGTTATGTATTAAGTGTAATTAGGAAGATCACATTTCAGATGCTTTTTTTAGTGTCTGAATTTTATAGGGGGGAACTAAATTTTCATGAGCCGTCTCATAAATTAAAGTGGAGGAAATTGTTCGGTCCAGGCCAAAGTTAGAGATTCGGATTTGTTCAGAATCCATTTTTGAGTAGCCTCACGGGACAGCGTTGAAGGCGGCCTTTGATCTCCGATGAAAAATGGGCTGATTTAGTTTCTCTGCAGTTCAAAAAAGAAAAAAAGCACTACAAAGACATTTCCTCCTTTTGGCTGAATAAGTAACATGTCCCATGAGTGGTAGTTGCTGATGGAGTCTGGAGCCCACTTGCCCCGACTGGGTTTTTTTTTTTTGGCCTGCGTTGTTGTCCGTGTTTAAAAGTCTTGTTTCATTGTTCCGGCTCTGGACAATATTGCGACGGCAAGTTTCCCAAGAATAGCTGCAGATTAGGGCACAATGGGTGCGAGGGGGGGCACAGACAATGACATGAGGAGCGACCCGATGCCACGAGATATGACATCACGGCTTCCACGGGGGCAGATAAGCAGAAGAAACGTCTGTGTGGCTGGTTCCACACGGCGTTCTCCCTGTGGTCATGTGAGCTCTGTGAAGTGGCCCTCGCACGGGTGGGGTGGCAGGCCAAACCGGCCTCCCGATTCGAGCTGATTGCGGCTGCCTTATCTTCGGCGCTCGCTATTCTCCCACAGTTGTTATCCTCCTGCCTGTGCGTTTGCGCCGTGTTAAACATTTAGTCACGTTTGGGTTAGTGCCTTTGGTGTGGAAAAAAAAAAAAAAAAATGAAAGGAGCAGACTCCTCAAGGAGCGATTAGGGCTGGAGGAAGAGAACGATTTCAAGCACTGCTGAGAATGGCTTAGATAAGACTAACAGAGACTGTTATGGTTGGCCGTGATGGAGATAAACCTCCCGCACACACACACACACACATATTCACGTGCACGCAAACATGTAAACTAACAAGCCCACACATTTGAATCATTTATTTATATCCACATCAGCGGTGGGACGCACGGACACAAACAACCCGATGCGATCAGAAATTCCACGAGATCCGCCAGACATGTGCTCACACACACACACACACACACACACACACACATGCACGCATGCACATACAAGGAGGGTAATTAGAAACTCGAAAGGTGAGTAACAGCATCATGTTGAGGCCAAGAGTAAATCTTCCAGCTGTATAAAGTCTAGAGAGGACATCTGGTTTGAAAACACATGCTTACACACACATGCTTACACACACATGCTTACACACACATGCACACACACATGCACACACACACACACAGGCTAATGTGGGCTACATGCATATTTCTCCTCCTTTATGCATTTGACTTGTTGGCCTTCTGTCATAAGAAGGTACATATAAATGATAATGGCTTCATTTCCATGTAATCAACTCATATTTCAAGGGCTCTTATCTTCCCAGGCCTCCTCCTGGGGGTTTTATAAATACCTCACAAGTTATTAATGAGTCTGAAATTGCATTCCCCCCCCCCTCTTCTCTTGTGCAAATCCTCTTCCCCTCGTCCTTCCTACTACCGCTCAGGTCACTGCCCCCGTCCCATCTTCCCCATCCCACAGCAGGGCAGGGTTGATGGGAAAGCGTTTTCCCAGAAGGCCTCCGCGTTCCAGGCCTTTTAAGAGCTCCTTTTAATCCAACCAACAAAAAAAAAACATTGAGGAAAAGGAGTCGAAATAGATGGGTTTGAGTGTGGATCGGTGCCATTTGAGGGAAAGAGGCGCTAAATTCAGTCGCTGCATGATCCCATGAAGTTGTTGCTACTGAGAGTAGAATATGTGACTCGATAGAGTAGCAAATTTCTGAAAAGAAACAAGACGACGTGTTTCAGGCGGAGCAGCAGCAGAATCAAAGTGATGAGGAAGGTGGATTAATGAACCTAGATATAGAACTATGAGACATCTAGTGAATATATTCTTGTCGGGGGATGAGTAGTTCTATAAGAGGAATTCAAGTTATTTAAGTTATTTAAATTTTTTTTTAAAAAAAAGGTCTGATCGGTTCAACTTGGATGTCGTATGTGGAGGTGAGGTCGATGGTGTGGGTAGAGAGAAGCTGATTTACTCTAGTAAAGATAAAAAAGTATTTTTATCTGTAGTAGAACAACAAAAAGTTATCGAAAAAGTATCAATATAGATTGTTTATTGTCAAAATCCACCTCATCAAGACAATAAGAAAAAGTTTAATTTTAGTAGTAGCGCTGCAAATACTGGCTATTTTATTTCATTTGTGCAATTATTATTATTAGTTTTAAACATTTTACAGAATATATATATTCTTTATGTTCTGTAATGACCCTCAGTGTGACTTGTGATTTTATGGACAAATAGTTGATCGATTATTTAAGTTTTAAGTGTTGGATTTTTTTTTTCAGTATTCTATCTTTATTCGCTCTGTCACAGTAATTTAGTAAAATAAATGGATTCTGACACTTTTGTGGTCCCCTCACATGTAGATATCTTTTGATGCCATGTACACTTGTAGTTGTATGGATTTTCCACATTTAGTATCATTTACAGCAGAAAACCCTGCAATGATTCCTTTACCTGTCTTTGGAACTGAACTTAATAGGAACTCTGAGAATTAGGGGAAGAATTCAGAAAACGAGCCAGGAGGCAGGACACACAAATTAAAAATGAGGCTTTCAATAAATATGTGGTTACACCTCAGCTCAGGATTATTGACCTTGAGTTGAAAATCAACATGTGGTTTGCTTGACTACTAAAATATCCTCTGTGGGTGATACGGCCGGCTGGCTCATCTCTGACCACTGATCTGGGTGAAAGTGCATCGGCTGCGTTAAAACTGGCAGCGAATCCTGGAAACATTTATTAGAAGCGCTGGTGTTTATGAAATACAAGCACTGTAAACCTGGAGGAATGAGGAGAATCTATCAGGTTGATCTAAAAAGAACGAACACGTTCTGTATCGGGGGAAAAGGAGGTCTGGAGGAGAGGCAGAAGTTACTTAATGTGGATGTGGGAGTGGGGAGAAATATAGAGGTGAAGGTCAGGTGAGTTTTTTTCTTCATCTATCAAGTGATTCGAACACTAATTAGACCAAATTGCTTCTAAATGTTGTCTGACAGAGTCAGGATGTGGGAGCGTGCTGCACGCGTCTGAAGCTGCATCTACATACGTCCATGTCCAGATGTGAAAAACCCAGTTGCTCTGTTCACACGTGTTAACCTCTGGACGGAAACCTACACACGTGAAATTTGTCTTTTTTCCCCCCTTTACAATCAAACTAATGCACAAGAGAAACAAAAGGCATCCGGACATATGGAGTACACACGTCCAATCACCTTGATTGGGGGATTTATTTAAAGAGAGCTGCAGCCTCCTGTTTGGCTGCTGCAGCTCAGCTGGATGCCCATGTGTGCAGTAAAGACACTTTATGAATGTATATGAACATATATTCAATCAAGCATGCACACTTGGCTGATGTTGCTGGATTATTAGAATGTGAGAACTCTTGTTTTTTTTTTTGGCAAAATCCAAGACTAGAGACAGGAAGCCATACATTTTTGGCCCTTTTGTTTTTCTTCTTACTTTTCCCCTTTTTGTCCTTCATTCTTCTTCGTTCATTTCTCACTGTCTATGTATATTGTTGCTTATTGTGAACACCAAAATCAGACTAGAAGTATGCCTAAAAGCCTAGTCAAGGTAAAATTGTCTTTAAAGGATAAAGTGGAAAACCTTCTATAATAAGTATATATATATATATAATAAGTATGACCTGTGTAGCCAAAGCTTGACAGTTTGATCCTCTGTGCCAGACCTTCATGACTGTCCCAGCACACACCAATACACCCAATGTGAACAGTATTAATCCACATCTGAAAATAATCCCTATCAGATGCACCATTCGATCCATTTTAGTAGATATTTTAGCTTTTTTTTTTCATTCAAACTACACTTTATATGACATTGTGGGAACACATGGCCTCGGTGCAGAGTACAGACAAGATAATGAAGCTGGTTAGTTATTTTCTTGGGAGCATCTAAGAATAAGAAGAATATCTATACACATATAATACACCAACGTACTTATTCTTTTAGGAAGGAGAGAGATTGCTTTATGTCTTTTGTACACATGTGCGTCCATGTAATTTGTTATATTAGAGCTCAGAACATGAACAGACATTTCTGAGGATGGAAGGCAGACAGGCGGTAAGAGCCAGAGTGGGCAGAGAGGAATGAAGACAGACGGATGAGACGGGAGAGAGCTGGCGGAGCCCCGACCTGCAACTCTGCCTGCTCAGCTTGACCTACTTTCTTCTCTCCTCTTCTCTCTCTCTCTCTCTCTCTGCGCCTCCTACTCCGCCTCGTACTCTGTGATCCCCTTTCATGTAGCACAAGGAACCAATGAGGGCGGCGAGTGTGTGGAGGGACTCCCAGCAGACGCCAGCACCGCTTGCTATCTGTCCCCTTCTCCCTCTGTCCTTCAGACCTTCCTCCTCCTTCCACGCCTTGGCTGGTCAAGCGTGCGTCTTGTCTTTCATCTCCCTCCTGCAACAATCTCAGCAATCTACTTTTAAAATGAGGGCTATATTAACTCCGGCGCCACAGCAGTGAGCATAATAAGGGTTCCTACCAGAAGGGGAAGCCGTCATTAGGCGATTTGCGATTTGAAAAGGACGAACGTCGTATTGCTCGGGTGGTTTCAGCATGAGGTCATTGTGTCTGATTCGTGAAGTGCATTAACGAGATTATGCCACGGCTTTTTTTTCGCTGGCGAACGGCGCCGAGGTCAGGGGATTAAAGGACATTTTGTTCCCATGAGGATACAACATCTGTTTGTGTGTGTGTGTGTGTGTTTGTGTTTACATGTAAAATGAACATGTCTGCCCCACATCCAGAAGCAACATGTGTTTTGTGAGACCGTGTCATGGCTTCCTACTTTTTTTTTTGCACAAAAGCACACACAAACACATTGTCCTGAAGACGACATACGGATTCATTAAAACCCAAGCCAATGGTTGTCACGGGGTGATTGTTACTGGCCACTCCGCTCCCATTACTGGTGATACTGTCATCTTTGGGAACAAAAACCGCCACTGTTCAGCTAATGTACAGGAATGTGCTTCAGTATGTCCGTCCATGGATTAACTTACTCTCACTTAGACTAAATACATAGTAGCCATTTCAGTCGTGTTGTTGAATTCCTGCTAAAAGGAACAATATGGACGTGTTTTGCAGTCTAATCTAAGCAGATTAAATAGGGAAATGCCTGAAAACATGCGCTCTGACAGGATAGGCCGTGCTGCTACCAACCCATGATGTTCAGTTAATACTCCTTATTTCAAGCCGATTGTTGAGCCAAAGACTAAAAACGGGACCAAATGAGCGCACATCCAAGCAGATTATTCATGTGCAGGATACAAGGCCTGCACACCTTTAAGCTCTCTGATAACTAATTTCATTCAACGTTTCCTAAGGGTCTCGCAGGCGTCCAAGACACTAAACAGCTTTTGGCATCCAAAAGTGACAACAATGAAAGAGAGGAAGTGTTTAACGCTCCAGTGAGTCATGTCTTTGAATCACCTTCTAATGCCGTGCCAAAGATCACCGACTGGCCTGGTTAAATAAGAAGACATTCCTCATCTACATACTTAATCTGGTTCCGTTTAATGCCGAACCAGATGTCTTCAAGGGGGGAATGAATCATCAGCCTTATCGTTTTAATCCATCAAAAATGTCAGAGGCGTCTATAGCTAACAAAGGCTTTTTCTTTTGCTTCTCCCTACGCAGACTACAGGACCGGGCCATGTTTCACGCAGGTGAACAACCAGATGTGCCAGGGCCAGCTCAGCGGGATCGTCTGCACCAAGACCCTGTGCTGCGCCACCATTGGCCGAGCGTGGGGCCACCCCTGCGAGCAGTGCCCCGCCCAGCCGCACCCCTGCAGACGAGGCTTCATCCCCAACATCCGCACCGGAGCCTGCCAGGGTCAGACACGCATCTCCCTCTTTACTGCACACACACACACACACACCTGGTGGAATCTGTTTTTTTTTTTTAAAAACGGGTGACGGAGAAGTGACGAACGCAGCAGTAATAACACACGCTGACGCACAAACAGGCGTAACCATCACTTTATCCCTCATCGTCTCAGCTGCAACTCCGGCCCACAACGTCCTCGGGAACTAGTGTTAACAACACTCGGGGTGTTTACATGTACACAGGAGGCCGGATGCTCGCTCTCACGGCGTTTTCCTGTTAGAGTGTAAATACGTGCGTCTCTGGGAACGCCGTAAGCACTGGAGCAGTTTGGGGGGTCAAAGTATTTACACGGCGGTTATCTCAGCATCAGCGAGGCCCGGCGACCAGCGCCAGCTTTGGGTTAACCAAACACAGTGCATCCTGTTATTACCAGTGCCCAACGATTTCAGAAAAGTCGCCAGTCAACGTGTTTTTGAAGGAAAACTGACATGTTTCAAAGGTGGACAGAATATTGACGTCATATATTTTTTTTCCTCACTGCCATAAAACGGCTTCAGTGTTTATTCGCAAGTAATTTATAAGTCCGAACGATATTTTATTACCGCTATCGCCTCTGGAAACTGGCAGTGGTGGAGAACACGACTTGACTCACGTCTGAACACGAATCCGGGCCACAGCTGCTCGTGTCTCCCACAGGTGTTTCATTTTAAACAGCGACCGTGTTAACTGGTGACTTTTCAGCCCCATAGTGTTTTAAATACATGCGTTTCTGTGTATTTATAGTTAACACCTTTTCATAGGGAAACGCAGCTTGAAGTACCTAACAGATGACAAATAAACATTTACACATTAAAAAAATATAAAGTAGAGCATGAGACAGAGTGTGTGTTTAATAAATATGCTTATAATTATATCACATTCATATGTTATGTTATGTGATGTTAAGTTCTTAACATATCGACTAACCAATTTTGTATTAAATTTTTAACCGTGAGTGTTTCTGCAGCCTGATCAAGCCAAAAAATGAGGGCGATCTGAACCTAGCTTCAACTTTCAACACCCCCCCACTCAGACCAGACTCCCTCCCCATGCCTCTCTAAGAGCCTATGGCCCCGATCAGACTGAGCATTAGGGCTACATCAATATATGACAGACGTGGAGGGGGCGCCCCCCCCCCGCCTGGCCCTTTGTAGCCTGCGTCCACGCGTCCCAGCACCACCCTGGGCAGATTGTGATGGTTAATGTCTAGCTGAGGTCATCACAGAGGGAGGCTGTGTTTTTGTCTGAAAAGCACCTGGCCACGTTTCAACAGCGTCGGAGCCTTTTCTTGCTTTTTTGAGGACATTAGGTCCATTATTTTCTTGGGGGATTTGGGGGGATTTTTCAGCGAACTCCGGCGTGTACAGCAGAACGTTACACGCCGCGGGCCCGCGTCCATATTTTCCCAGTCGGCCCTTCGCTTACGGGTGCGATCTCGGGAAAAAAAAAAAAAAAAAAGCTCGAGCGCAAGTCTCTAGGTAAAATACACAAGGAGCGTGGCTGTGAACTTTATAACTACTGTGTCAACAGGGCGCATGAAGCGGCTCTATGGTAGAGCGCCACTCGGCCGTTCGCGGCACCAAATTAACCAACTGGTGCCAAAAATGGGTGGTTTGGCTCGGCTGTGTTTATGCAGATCAAGTGACGCAGGGAATCTGTAATGCATGTAATCTTTTCAACATGTAAAGAGCTCTGAGGGCTTTTTGAAAAGTTTTTTTTTGCAAAAGTCAGATTATTCTTAACCTTTGATCAGTGGAATGAAAGAAGGTAGTACAATGGATGTATTAACAATCATGCATTTGTGCGCGGCAACTATGTCGATATATACTACAATTCAACAGATTTTGGTCAAATGTCCTTGTGTGTTTTTTAAAGAAGACAACATTAAACTAATCAGAAACACACTCCATGCATTGTTAATGTGGCATTTGACATTTCTAGCTGCAAATGTCTGGCTTTTAATGCAATATCTCTGTAGGTGTATAGGGCTCATTTCCAGAAACAATCACTCCAGTGTTCTAATGCTACAGTGGGTTTTTGTTAATTGCATTAGAAGCTAATGTATGATTAGAAAACCCTCGTGAAATTATGTTAGCACAGCTGAAAACAGTTCAGCTGGTTAGATGGGGCGAAGTTTGAAGGAGAAAACTATTATTTTTAAATAAAACTCTTGACTATACTTTCTATTCAACTCCTTTATGATAAACAAAAGTGTGACCTTTCGTGGAAAAAACACTAAATTGTCTGCATGACCCCAGACTTCAGAGTGGAATGGAATCAAACGGTTTTCCATAGACCATCCACCGGCTATAGGTCCAAGTCTGGATACCTTATTTATGAGCATGATTCCAAAGCGGTACAACAGCTGGGATCAGTAAGCGCTTTGTATTTAGCTCCACTACTTCCTTTCTTTTGGATGCCATGCTGCTCATATGTTAGAGTTATGCCAGCCTGGGCCAATCACTCATCTGTCCGTGCACATTTCTCCCCTCTGACTCCTTTTCACTGCCTGTCTGTACTTTTTATTTTTCTGTTTTTCCTCCTCTGTGTCTCTAACTCTCAACTTTCTCTCTTTCTCTGTCTCGTGCACACACACACATATGCAGGCTCACGCACAATCCAACGACACAAACCAAAGACACCTAATCGCCAGAGAGCCTAGAGCAACGTCTTGCTGGCAGCAGCACAAAGCACACATGACCATGAATCCAAATGTAAGGATCGCACTCCAGGCTCCACATCAGGATGTTGGCCAGTCAGAGCGTTTCTTCCTTTCATTCTCAGCCTCTTTTGGCTTAAGGAGTTCCTTGACACTAGACTGTATTCCAGCCCGTCTTAAAATGGAACAGAAGTGATTAAAAACAGGCCGTTAATGTGCGAGGTTTGTAGGTTTTTCACTTTTTTTTTTGCGAAACGCTCGTGTCTCGTCCCAGACACACTGATTTATCCAGAAACCCACCCACTACCAATAACTGGTAAGAGTGACTCACGTCGAATACTGGGAAAAAACATACGTTTAAAAAGTCATTTCCTGTTCAAACAAGAGCTGGAGTAGGTCTTTTTTTTCTGGAAGTAGTCTTAGACATCTCGGCCCGCGCCAAGCTGCAACTCGTTCAAGCTTCACTTTTTTTTTTTTTTTGCAAAACCTCCGAATAAGACAATGAAAACTGTGTTCAGTGACAGTGAAAGGATGCCAGACATATGCTCTAAAAATGTCAGGAACGTCATTTGTTTGTACTTCTTTGGTATTACAAACACACTGTGGAGTGCTGCAGCGAACCCCTGCTCTGCAGATTGAACTTGACCGTTTTTTTTCTGTGCCGTCTCTCCCTTCAGACGTGGACGAGTGCCAGGCCGTGCCCAACCTCTGTGCCGGAGGTAACTGCATCAACACCGTGGGATCCTACGAGTGTAAATGTCCCGCCGGACACCGCCAGAGCGAAACCAGCCACAAATGTGAAGGTGAGTCGGGGTTCGGAAAAGTTGAGCGACCGGAGAGAATGTCCAACACGCTGGAGCCCCAAAGGTTTTTACAATCACATCAGATAAGCACAACCCTGCAACGAACAGGTGCGAGCCCTGATACATCGGCTCTGCCGGGACTTGTCCTTCGTCAGGACGTTGACTTCCAGCTGGATCCGTTAACGTCAGCCCTAAACAGAGAAATGAGAGCTTAATCGAAAGAACGTGTTTATTATTGTGCAAATGACGCAGTCGTACGCCTTATTCTTAACAAAGCTATAAATGTTAGGACTGCAACACATTACATTTACTATCATTTCTAATGGTGTTTTATTGTTTAATTCATGAAATGCTTAAAAACAAATTAGCAAATCACCCTCAAAGTTTGACCTCAAATATAGTAGAAAGGCAGATTTCATTATGTCTGGTTCACTATAGGGAGGTCTTAATGTTATAGAAATACTGCCCCAGTTACAAGTGCACACTGCTTGTGTTCCAGAAACTGTCTTTAAAAAGAGCCATTAGGACTTCTGTGCAGTTGTGATGTCACAGCTATAGGGTCACAGCCCACTCTCCCATTCAGATCAGCCATCCATCCATTTTTTCTAGAGCTCCAGAGAGAAGCTGAGATGTTAAAATGTATCAATATGAAAACATGAATATGTCATGTTAGGGATATCACTACTTCAAATTAGACCCAGGAAACGCGTACGATATGGGATCTTTAAGATTTTGCCGCCTGATTAGCAAGAAAAAAAAGAAAACGGCACAGAACGCATGTTTTGATGAAAGCGTAATCTAATGTAAGGCTGCAAAGATGTTCTTAATTTCCTACAAATAGCCAGCCAATCCCCTTACATTGGATGAAACAATGCAAAGTATATCATCTTTATTGGACGCCATGCACCTGAGTATGTGAACGCGCTGCCAAGTAGAAAATAACTCGGCGGATTCCTAAATTCGATTTCGTTAAGTTAACGGTGAGACAGTCATGGACTGTGCACTTTATGGTAACTGAGGATTTGCTGGGATCAGACTCCGCGGACGTTTTAAACAGTGACGACATGTCCAGAGTTAAAGTCTTCTGCACACAAACACACACACGGAGAGCGGAGTGGATTCGCGTTACAATGTGTTGATTGGGTGGAATTTAAACAATGCCTAGGCTAAACAGTTTGATAGGTAGCCAGGCAGGGGTTGTGTCTCTTGGACTCGGGCCGATGTGTTCTTAGTCTTTTGGGAGGATTACAGAAAGCTCCTAAACTGTTTCAGCCCAGATAACATCAAATCCACCGACCAAGGCTGGCCTGCCTATCCCGTGCATCGCTATATGAATTATTAACTAAACCATCAAGTGAGCAACTTGTGGCACATCTCGAATCTGTGCTGGACACAGTGCGCTTGCAAGGCGACGGTTATTGTTGAGAAAGGAGCGTTCCCACCCTTCAGGATCATGAGAAGCAATTACCGTGACACACAAAAGTGATTTATGCACCAATGAGTGAAAAAGGAAACGGGAGGGGGGTGAAATCCCAAGTTCCAGTTGTGGGGTTGGGTGAACGCCACGGCTCAGGACTTACAGTAAGGCGGAGAATGAGCACTTCCAGAGATGCTGAGCTGCAGCCACACCCGAATCGCAGACATTTTGCTGTACAAGCAGATTTCGGGCGTGGCAGCGCGGACGTTGTGTAGCCTGCATTCCAGCCGGTGCCGTGTGTTCGCGCACTGCGCCCCAGGAGGAGATCAGAGTGTGCGGCCGCACAAATCTGCAGGAATGGCCTTGTGCATAAGGAGAGCTTTCATGGGGGGAAATCGGTTAAGGTTTCGAAAGCGGTTGAGGAAAAAAAAAAGAAAAACGTGCAGTTAAGATGTCAAGTGTGTGTGATTGTTTTGGACACAACAATGCACCCAGTTTCATGGCCAGCTCTTGAGTTCAGACTGCGCTTAAACAGTCTCTCCTTTTACCCCCGCTCCGATTTTTTCTCTCTTCGCTTCTCCTTCCATTTTCCTTCCATAAATACAGTCTTTTGGCTCCAAACCAGCTGTTAGTGTTGAACAAAGAAACACAGCATCTGGGAGACTTTCTCATTACACGCGCGGACCTCCCTGTCGCGGATTCCCACCCTGTGCAAATACACACGCCGACGGGTTCACACATTAGAGTTTAGATCAGATGAAACGGGGTAAAGTATCACACATTTACCCTTTTCTGCAAGTTTTTTTGGAGTGTCACACGCGGCAAACTTGACGGCTATGCTTGTGGACATTTACCCAGGTGACAGACATTTACACACACACACAGCCCTGCCTGTGTGTGTGTGTGTGGAGTGTAATGTCTGGCTTTGCCACTGACACGAGGCTTATTTGGCCCGTGTTTTTTACAGCCTCACCTAGGCCTTCTGCCACCGCCGTCAGACGGGAAGAACGACCTCTTTAACACATCGTCCATGGAAGCATCCACGCGGCACGGCACACACGGGCTCCCAGAAACACACCCTTCACTTTTTTTCTTTTCTAACACTAACGTGTGCCCGACACACACACACACACACACACAGCACCGAACACACCACGTCTACACTTGTGCTGTAATTATGCCCAGCAGTGGTGCAGTAATTACGTATGCGTATAAATAAGCGTGACACGTCATAAAAACCCAATACCTTCTGGAACTTCACTTTGGGCTCCCCCCGTCATGGAGCCATGAGGCCCCCCCCCACCACACCACACCCCTTTCACGGCGAATAATACAGCTTCATGCCGTCATAAAGGCTACCACGCTGAGGTGGGACCTGTCAGGCAGCGTGCCCGGGGACTCGCACAGATCCCACATGTTTTATATGTCATTGGACTGGTTACTGTGTTGAAAACATCTGGATGAGTGCCCCCTTTCCGACGCAATTTAAGTTAATGGGCGATAGATTGGAACAGTTTTAGCATGGGTTAAACTTAAAGGGATCCTGTTGGACTCCAGCCTGATGTTGGAGGCTCACAGGTTCGTATTATGAGGTTGTCGCTCACAAGCTTCAGATTTAGCCCGGTCCGAGAACAGCATCAAAAAAACAAAAAAAAGAAAAAAGAAGCAATCCGACTTGTGGAGACCGCGGGTCCATTTTGTGTTTGCTTAATTTCCCCCCTTCGGGGGAGAAGCTGTTCCAGCTCTGTAAACGTTAACCGTGGCGACGGGTAACACAAATATTTTGAACTTTTAATTTTCGGGGCCTGATGTAAGGCGCTCGGCAGATGTTGACCTATGACGTGATGGGCCTGCGGTATTCCTGACGTAACGGCGCGCGTGTTTTTTTTCTCTTTTCCCCCCCAGATATCGACGAGTGCAGCACCATCCCCGGGGTGTGCGACGGCGGGGAATGCACCAACACGGCCGGCAGCTACATCTGCACCTGTCCGCGGGGATACAGCTCCAGCGCCGACGGCTCCAGATGTGTGGGTGAGTGTCTCACACACACACACTCAAACAGGCTCAGAGCTTCACATCTGGCCGGTAACTTCCCCTCCCTCCATCACCGCTTCCTGCGAGCGGAGCTCTGATGAGTGCATCATCATGTGCAGACAAACACGCTTGCAGACACTATTCGGCCTTGACAGCATTAATCTGCTTTAATGCCCCCCCCACTCTGACTCACTGACACACACACACACACCTCGCCGACATGAAACACTACCAGGTGTTAATCTCCTCCCGCCGTCCTCACCAACCACAGTGAAACACAACCAGGTGTTAACGTATTATTTCAAGATTTAGCCCAGGATGGAGCGCTCAGGGACGGTCCGTTTCACCCCATCAGCATCAGCAGCCCGACCCAATTTACCTCCAGCGGGAAAAAGCTCCTGCAGGAAAAAGAAGTGGACGGCTGTAATTGAAACTACATGGCTCCTCGGTTCCATTTTTTTTTGCATCAGAAGTATGTTTTTTTTCCTCCACTAGCTTTCACGCAATCATCTGTGGAAAATAAGGGACTCCTTTCTCCGCATAAATAAACAGGTTCTGAGCTCACAGGTAGTGTGTGGGCCGGCCCGTCATGTTGTCTGGCTCCGAGGTAACGGGCATATGGTGCCGTTTACCAGGAAATACAGAGGAAAGAAATAGGAGAGGATAAGGAGGAAAACTAAAGATGGTACCACTAACCTCAGCAAGATGGAACCAATGCACTCTATATGGTATGTGGACATTTGAACATTACACCCATATGTGAGTTTAAAATATCTCATTCCCAATGGATAGGCGTTAATACGGCCTCTAGGATTTCACCATGTTTTCTTTGCTTATACGACTGTAAGGTTAAGGTTTGGCCACCGGTCTGATCCAAGTCGTCCAAAAATGTGCACGATGGAGTTGAGGTTGAAGCTGTAAATCTCCCAAAAAAAAAAATCTATATGGCCTTTTTACGCGGTGGCATTGTCAGGTTGAAACAGGAAAAGGGCGTTTTTCCGCAGTCGGACACACTGTTGTTTAACATATCATTGTATTCTGTGGCAATAACATTTCCCTTAATTGGAAGTAACCATGAAAAATAGCCCAACGCAGACCAGAAATACACAGGGATGTCCACAGACTGCTGGCCATGTAGCGTTCAGGGGCAAGGAAAGGAAGAGAAGAGGGGGAAGTTGGACCAGGGAAAAAATGCATTGAATTTTAAATGGTTAACAACTATAACAAACCCTGATAGAGGAACAAAAAAGACGATGCAAACTATTAGAGGTATTCGGGCTATGTTTTTCTAAACAAGAGGGAGAGTCAAGCGAAGGATGATCAGAAATAGGATACTAGCCAGCTGTGTGTGTGTGTGTGTGTGTGTGTGTGTCCGTGTGTGTGTGTGTGTGTGTGTGTGTGTGTTGTTCAAATCAGCCAAAACCCATATGTCTGTTTTTATGCGTGTCCAAATTCATCTTATTTCTCCATCCTCTCCTCTGTGATGCATTTCATCATCTTCCCTTCCTCTCTCTCCCTCCATCTATCTATCATTCCCTTTTTTCACTCATTTACAGCTAAACTCTCTGTTTTCTCTGGAACTGTGCACGTTCTCGTTTATCTCTTCCGTTTTTTTTGTTTTTTTTTTTTAAACTAAAGTTGTATCTATCTTTTCTTATTTTTTCTCCTGTCCTCTGACATCTGGATCCTGCACCCCCCCCCCACATCCCCACTGTCCTCCCATCTTTTAGTTCTGCTTTCCAGCCGCTTCTCTTTTCTTCAGCCGGCTAAAAGGAAGGACAAAAAAAAAAAAAAACCCAGAAAGCAAAATAAAACAGGTGCCAGACACAACCCCCGCATAGGCATCCGCCGTCTCTGTCCTATTTCCAAAGTGGACAAGACTGGACAGGGAGGCGGCGGCAGAGATAAGTTAAAGTCAAACACTGAAGCAGCCGTCAGCGGGTCAGGGACACATCATCTACGGACATTACAAGCCACTGATCCACGGTCATATGCCTGCGTGGTTCAGAGCGGGAGAAGCGCCTCCCCATGTGACCCACAGACTCAATTGGATTTCCCATGCCACTGGATCTCTTTGCCTGTTTCTGTGGTGCTAACATAACGTGAATAAAGGAGGGCAAAATTGTTTTTATAAGGACGACTTCTCGCCGGAGGAGCAGGGTGCCGCGTTCTAGGCGGGTTTTGTGGGGTGTAGTGTGCCGTGATGAAGTGGGCCAGTGGGAGCCATCGGGGCCCAGACAGCAATCAGAGCCTAATGCCCTATAACAGGGTGGAAGAGTAATAGAAAAAAAAAATTTTTTTAAAAGAAGACCTGCATAGTCGAGTCAGTCTGTAAAAACACCTCACCAAATGAAAGCATATGCTCGTGTAGCCCAGCAACACTGGTGAGCAAGCCACGGTCTGGATC
This sequence comes from Eupleurogrammus muticus, assembly GCA_036785175.1. Lineage (NCBI taxonomy): Eukaryota > Metazoa > Chordata > Actinopteri > Scombriformes > Trichiuridae > Eupleurogrammus > Eupleurogrammus muticus. Next base: position 13,742,237 of record JAYKQN010000006.1, read on the forward strand.
CAATTTAAGTCTTCATCATCCTCATCAGAATGCCCCCCCCCTCCTTCTCCTCCCCCCCATCCGCCGTGCCTCCGTCTCGCTCATTCCTCTGGGATGTTTTCAGGGTTGTGTGCTTTTTTTTGCACATGTTTATGCGCACATTTTGCACATGCATGCGTGTGTATTTGTGCATGCCTGTGGATAACTATGGGAGTGCTTATCTGTGTGCATGTGTGTGTCTAGGTCCATGTGGATGTGTGTGTGTGTGTGTGTGTGTGTGTGTGTGTGTGGGGTGTACTGTATGTGTTCCCAGACACAGCACAGCCGTGCCAGAGCAGCCCCTCATGTTCTATCTAATTGGCAAGAATTGCTCCACATGGAACTGATTAATTCCAGACTGCTGGCTCATTAGTGAGTTAATCGACTAGCGCTCCTCCCACCAGCCCCCCCATCCCTCCCTCCCGCCTCTCCCTCTGTTTTTTTGCTTCTTTTCTCCCCCTTTTCTTCCCTCTCTCTGTAGATGCACTTAAAATTCTCTTTCACATATGTTGTTCACTCTCCAAACTGATACACACGCATTCTCCCTTGCTTACTTTTTTTTCCCCCTCCCAGGGTATTTTCCCTAAAAAACCCAGAAACCCCCCCCCTGTCCATTCACCCCTACTACACACGCTCTTTGAACCGCGGCCCCCTCCCCTGCCCCGTTGACCCCGACCTGGCAAACTGTAACAAATAAGAGCCCTGTCTGCAGGCCCCTCAGATGCCTGCAGTTCTCTGAGACCCCAGGCAACCTTTCTCATTGCCAGCCCATAAAGAAGCTTCCTCTGCAGCCACCAAGGAGAGGAGAGGACAGGACGCCCCCCCACCCCACCCCCGACCCACAGCACCGCTGTTACCTGCAGCCCTTTCTCACATGTATATTACAGCGTCAGTGGTATTTATGTTACAACGCGAAGTTTACGAAAGGGTAACTTAACACCGAGCCTGGTCCAAACACACACTCTACATTTTATTTGTACAAAGGGTCTGGCCACATTTCATCCTGAACTGGCAGGAAAAGATTTTTTTTTTCTGGCCAGTTGCAGCTTTTTTAAAAAACTTTACTTAGATCATGTGAACAATACAGTCATTAACATTCAGATATCACTTTTGTCCTTATATTCGAAAGTTGAGCAGATAATGGTGTGATGCTCCTCCTGCTATAAATGTAGGGTTTTGAGTCGAAGCCTCCAAAGATTGTTCTTGTTCACACACAGCAAAGATGAGAAACTTGTGAAATAACATTGCAACTATACAACTATATAATACTATGTGTAAAATGTAATCTCCTATACATTTATTGCGCTTTGTATGTATTGTGCAACATAAAGAGAAGCTCGCATGTGAATGTAGTGGGAAAAATGTTTCATTATTTCTCTTTAAAACATAGTGAAAGTAAGATTTATATCGTCCACCTGTATGTATTCAATTACCATCTTGCTCTGTTTTATCTTCCGATTGACTTCCTGTTGTTCCTCTCTGTCCCGGCCTGTCCAGACCAGCGAGGGGGCACCTGCTTCTCCACCCTGGCCAACGGCCGCTGTGCCGCCGAGCTGACCGGCCAGTACACCAAGATGCAGTGCTGCTGCGACACGGGCCGCTGCTGGGCCCTGGGACAGATCCCCGAGATGTGCCCCGTCAGGGGGTCCGGTGAGTACACGAGAAACCAGAAAACGCACACGCACTCCCAAATGAAAGGCAGCAGGTATAGGATTGAACCTTTCTTTGACCTTTTTTTCTCCCATCTGCTGAGAAGCTGACAGTGTTCCACAGCTGAGCGTCCGCGGCCTGGCTCCGGGACAGGCCGCACATAGAGCAGTGACAGCGTGAACGGAGCGGGAGCCAAAACTCATTTAACACAGCAATGTCAAACGGAGACAAGGCCGCCATTGTTAGAGATACTTTGTGTTGCTGCGCCAGTGACGGAGAGACAGGAGCATCCACTGGAGCTGATGAGCATGATGTCATGAGCGCGATCCGAACAGAGAGAGATGGAAAAGATTTGTGTGAATATAATCTGATCGCGCCGCTTCAGACGAGCTGGAATTCAGGGGAAAAAAAAAAAAAAAAAACTCTTGCGTGAGCCTATGTGATCCATAACTGATCTGTTACAGAATGTTCAGCCTGTTTCACTGGCAAAGCTGACATAAAATGTGTGTGTGTGTGTGTGTGTGTGTGTGTGTGAGAGCGAGTGGTGAGAGTCTTCGTGTGTGTTTGTTATTTGGTCAGGCATCACGCCAGTCATATCTGAAGTGAGTAAATGTCTTAAAGTTAAGCGGAATCATGATATACTTTGACAAAAGAACATAAAGATCTATTGAAATGCATTGGCCTTGGTGAAATTTTTTTTCCAGGAAACTGTGAATCCATTTTCAAGCATATGCACTAAAACACGTCGAGCGGGTCATGCTGAGCCAAATTTTTTTTTTATTTTGAGTTAATGAGCTGCACACAAGCAGTAAAGTGTTCACACGCAAAACTACAAATAGGATTTTCATCCGTTTGGTCCAACAGGTAGCAAATAAAACATACTTGACTTCATTTAGCCCGACTCAGACCGTAATCATATGGTACGGAGCACTAACAGAACATGCAATTACAGTTGAAATGATAGCGCACGGCATGGCTGACATTCAACAGGTATTATTTAAAGAAAAGACGGACATTCTTAAAAAAAAAAAAAAAACTTGTGGCTTATCTGTTTGTAATAACCAATTTATTGGTTAGATTAACCCTGTGGTCTCTGTTCATCCTTTAGATGAGTTCAGGCGTCTGTGTGTGTACGGTTTCCCTCACGCCTACCCCAACGGACACTTCCCCAACAACGGCAACGGCTTCAAATACGACTACAAGTTCCCCGGTGTCCACAGCAACGGGAACGGAAACGGAGGGACCGGCGGCAACGGGGCCTTCGGGGGCAACGGAGGTGGACTTTCCCATCAGCACATAGGTGAGCTGTTCTTTGGGGGCCTCAATGAGCCTGATGAAACTGAAACAGTTGATTTCTTAGGTGGAAAACTCAAAGCATTTATTTAACTCCGTTAACGCATCCCTGTGCGTTGTCAGGCACGGTTTCCGTCAACGACTCCATTGACGTGTGCAGGCACTTCACCAACTTGTGTCTGAACGGACGCTGCATTCCCACGATTTCAAGCTACCGCTGCGAGTGCAACATGGGCTACAGGCAGGACGTCCGCGGGGAGTGCATCGGTAAGAGACGCACGCCGCGTGCTGCACATACAGACATACGTGTTCCTCAGCGGCCTCCCTGAGACGTAGAGGCAAACTCATGAGCGTTAGGGAACACCACCGGTAATCTCATGCACTGCACTGCCATCTTCTGCTGATTCAAGGAACTTAAATGCAAAGCGATGAAGCTTGAAATCAGTGTTTAGATCCACTCATGTACATTCTTGTTTCTCTCCCCAGATGTGGATGAGTGCGTGAGCAACCCGTGTATCAACGGCGACTGCGTGAACACACCTGGATCGTACCACTGCAAGTGCCACGAGGGCTACCAAGGAACCCCCACCAAACAAGCCTGTATCGGTATGTGGGCCTTGCCTGTTTAACAAACATTCTGTGGCAGCTTGAAGGGAGGAGGGGCGTTTGCTTTTTGTTGAAAACACACTTCAATCGTCGTTTCTTGTTTAGAGAGATTTTCAGATTAGGTCACTGTGCACACACACACACACACGCACACGCCCCTGTGAGCCATTAGAATTTATGCACTGCATCTTTTCAGATTTTATGTGCGTGAATGGGGCCCCAGATGCCTATGGCACTGCTTCAACTTATATTATTGTTGAAGTTCTGAAACAATTATTTAGGGCACGCAAAAGTATTACAAACACATTCCCCTAAAGCTTTATTACATATGGAATAATTTGTTTTTTAAAGAAGGCATAAATCCCCATTTTCCTTCCTGCTCAGATATCGATGAATGCATCGTGAACGGAGTCATGTGTCGCAACGGCCGCTGCGTCAACACGGAGGGAAGCTTTCAGTGCATCTGCAACGCCGGGTTCGAGCTCACCCCCGACGGAAAGAACTGCATCGGTGAGGAGGCGCAGCGACGATTAACCCTTGACCTTAAAAAAAAAAACTTAACCTAACGCCTCTTCTCTTTTTTCCCAGATCACGATGAATGCGCCACCACCAACATGTGTCTCAACGGCATGTGCATCAACGAGGACGGCAGCTTTAAGTGCATCTGCAAGCCCGGCTTCGCCCTCGCACCCAACGGACGCTACTGCACCGGTATGAAAGTTTCTTTTTTGCTTCCTAGTTGCATGTCACAGTTTTTCTTTGTTTGAAAGTCAGGCTTTTTGTAACTTCCCAAAGAAGAGGTTTTGCTCAATGCATAAAAAATAGATAATTTATTTTGTTTGTCTATACTGTCTGAACACATCTGCCTCTTCAAACTAATCTGATGCCATGTGGATGACCCCCCCCAGACATCGATGAGTGCCTCACTCCCGGCATCTGCATGAACGGCCGCTGCATCAACTCCGAGGGCTCCTTCCGCTGCGAGTGCCCGCCGGGCCTGGCCATCGACGTGGACGGTCGGGTGTGCGTGGACACGCACATGAGGACCACCTGCTACGGCGCCATCAAGATGGGCACGTGCTCGCGGCCTTTCCCCGGCGCCGTGACCAAGTCGGAGTGCTGCTGCGCCAACCCCGAACACGGCTTCGGGGAACCGTGCCAGCCCTGCCCCTCCAGGAACTCAGGTAGCCTCTTGGATTAGTTCAATGTTAATTAGTTAGTTAATTGGATAAGTGTTCAACTGAAAGTGCATTCGTTCTCCGTCTCCCAGCTGAGTTCCAGGCCGTGTGCAGCAGTGGTATCGGCATCACGGCCGATGGCAGGGGTGAGTGTGTCGCTCGTGAACATAAAATGTTGCAAAAGTTACTGTTGAAGGAACACTCATCTCATTAATGAACACCGCTGTCCTTCTCTCAGACATCAACGAGTGCGGCCTGGACCCGGACATCTGTCAAAACGGCATATGCGAGAACCTGAGGGGAAGCTACCGCTGCATCTGTAACATCGGCTACGAGTCCGACATCAGCGGCAAAAACTGCGTTGGTGAGTCGCAACGCAGAGTTTTAATGATTTGATAAAAGTCGTAGCCACTCATTCACATTATGGGATGAAGTCAAGCCACCACCTAAGTGCCGCGTTCCTCCCTTCAGACATCAACGAGTGTCTGGTGAACCGTCTGCTCTGTGATAACGGCCTCTGCAGAAACACCCCCGGCTCCTACATCTGCTCCTGTCCTAAAGGCTTTGTCTTCAAGCCCGACTCCGAGACATGCGAAGGTGAACACACACACACGCACACACACACACACACACACACAGTCGTGTGTTTGCGCCGTCTCCGGTCCACATGTTTAGATCTTTTTACCAACAACCAAGGTCAACACGAGGTGACATTATTACCAGATGTGTTGCATTCAGTTTCCAGTAAACACGGAGGGAAAGAAGACACACACACACATTATGCTTGTGCCAAATGTGTGATGCTGATCCGTCTGAATTAGCTATTTCAGCCCTGACCTCAGGTGTGTGTGTGTGTGTGCGTTTCAGATGTCAACGAGTGCGAGTCCAGCCCCTGCATCAACGGAGTGTGTCGCAACGTGGCCGGATCCTTCAACTGCGAGTGCACGCACGGCAGCAAGCTGGACTCCACCAACACCATTTGCGTGGGTAAGACATCTGTCCTTCCAAAACGCCACGGGATCCCCGTCAAACGGCTTGTGTGAGATAATCATCTCCGACGCCGAGACGTGAGCGTCAGATCGTCCAAAACTGAAGTTTACTCTTCAATTTTGTAAACCTATGACGAGGTGGTTCAGGTTTCCGAGAGCCATCCGCTTGCATTACCGTCCTCATATGTTGGGCAAAAATGGCACACCGAGATGATTTATTAGATAAATACTCGCATGCACGGCCTTGGTTTGCTTTACGTCTTTGAGATCCACCGCTGATTCGAAACGACATGGGGTATGTAGGACTCTCTGCCGAGGATACAAATTCCTCTTGTTTGGAGGTTTGTTTCTTTTGGGGAAAATCAGTCTGGGAAAACTACAGGCTAATACGGAATACAGATGTTGTTGTAACGCGGAGGAAGAGTGACTCATTAAGTAAATAGCCCTACACATTGCACGACCTGGCCCCTCGTCAGAGGGCCACGGATTCCTCTGGTTTGGTCATTTTCTGTTTTACATTGTAGAGCCTCATTACTCAGCGGGGGGAAGAAAGGGAATGTAAATTGTGGTTATGTGTTTGGGTGGCCTTGTGGTTTTGGGGAATAGGTGTCGTCGTTATGACTAAGCGCTCTCTCAGTTCATTAGAAATACAATAGCATGGGATTAAATGCAGCGATGCATGAGCCGTACTCAGCGCGGCGTGTTTTAGACGAGTTGAAGGCGACATGAGATTTTTTTTTTTTTAAGCCTCCGCAGAGATTTCGACCAGTACGGTTTTTAGTTTGTCTCCCGCACCCGACGAGTAACGTCCCCCCCGCCGCCTCTCTGCCTCCACAGATAGCATGAAGAGCACTTGTTGGCTGACCATCCAGGACAACCGCTGCGAGGTGAACATCAACGGAGCCACGCTGAAGTCGGAGTGCTGCTCCACGCTGGGGGCGGCCTGGGGCAGCCCGTGCGAACCCTGCGAGATCGGTCAGTTCAGCAAACGCAGACACCAGCCCGCTGTCTGCACTCTGAATCTGAGCTGTGTGCATTACGCCGCATTGAAAAGGAACAAGGGAATTACGACAGTCACGAGTCCAGATCCCTTGATTGAATTTTAGAGAGAGAGAGGCATCCAACTTCAATTCAATATGATTCAATTTAATGGGGAACATTAAACACTGAACATAATTTTTTACCATAATTGATACTTTATCTGTGAACTAGCAATTTGTGAGCAAGTGATTGAATAAACCTGATTTCAGATTGTTTTTACAGTCTCAAGTCTCAAATTGGCTTTATTGTCAATTTTCTTTACATATAAAGAATTTGAAATTATGTTTCTTGCTTTTCCAATGAAGACATACTTAGGATATATACATTAGGACATATAGACATTAAAGTGCTGGGACTAGAAAACAGTAGATATATAAGATATATAGATATATATAAGAATATAAATTACAAAATAGAGTTTTCTTTAGCTTCTGCCAAGAAGACAGTGTCACCATATTGTGGACTTCTTACTTAAAGTACAAAATTCCCTGACATGTATGCATACTGTCATATACACCAAGATCTAAAATATCTCTCTCAATCCTCTCATGACTCCTAGGTACGACCTGTCCTCGTGGACTGGCTCGTATGAAGGGCCTCGCCTGTGAAGGTAAGAACATTTAATGCTGTGTCTTTCATTGAAAAGTGAATCCATGCGTGGTTATGTTGCGTTTTCCTTATGATCCATAAAATTCTTCTGCTCCCCGCAGACATCAACGAGTGCGAGGTGTTCCCCGGCGTGTGCACCAACGGCCGCTGTGTCAACTCCCAGGGCTCCTTCCTCTGCGAGTGTGCCGAGGGACTCACGCTGGACAGCACGGGACGCACATGTGTGGGTAAGGGAAGCGAGGAAAAAAAATCCTATAGAAATAGAACTGATTTTTTTATTATTAATGATTTTATAACCTAATCCAATTTGCCAACCCCCCCCTTAGACATGCGCAGCGAGCAGTGCTTCATGAAGTGGCACGAGGACGAGTGTGGTGCGCCGCTGCCGGGAAGGTACCGCGTGGACATGTGCTGCTGTTCGGTGGGCGCCGCCTGGGGCCAGGACTGCGAGGAGTGCCCCAAACCCGGCACGCCAGAGTACAGGGCCATCTGCCCCAGAGGTCCTGGCTTCGCCAACAGAGGCGACATCTTGACCGGCAGGCCTTTCTACAAAGGTACCCACATCCTCACTTGACCATTTGTAAAGGTCATATTAGGTATTTCAATACCTACGTGATCTGACTGTTAACGGTCTATATTTGTTTTCCCACAGACGTGAATGAATGTAAGGTGTTCAACGGCCTGTGCACTTACGGAAATTGCCGCAACACCATCGGCAGCTTCAAGTGTCGCTGCAACAGCGGTTTTGCCCTGACGGCCGAGGAGAGGAACTGCACAGGTAGGGACGGGAAGAGGAAGCGGGGAAATGCACTTATTTCTGATACTAGAACGGTCTCCATGTGACGCCTTTTGTGCTTTTCAAGACATCGACGAGTGCCGCATCTCTCCGGACCTGTGCGGCCACGGCGCCTGCGTCAACACGCCCGGCAGCTTCGAGTGCGAGTGCTTCGAGGGCTACGAGAGCGGCTTCATGATGATGAAGAACTGCATGGGTACGTCTGCTGGGAGCACACCAAGGGTCCGCTCTTTCTTCTGTTCTGGTTTTAAACTTCCTCTCTGCTGACAGACATCGACGAGTGTGAGAGGAACCCCCTGTTGTGCCGCGGAGGAAGCTGTCTGAACACAGACGGCAGTTATGAGTGTGAATGTCCCCCCGGACACTCGCTCAGCTCAGACGGATCTGCATGTGAAGGTGGGTCAGAGATAACACACCTTCTTGATCTTTTACTTTCAGTTGAGCCTTGACACTATTTGGCCCAAAAGGTTTTCATTTATTTATTTATTCTTCCCCCACGTACACTACTTTATATTCATCGGTAATGCATGACTCTCTTTCTTTCTTGCTGGTCCCCGTCAGATGTGAACGAGTGCCAGTTGAGCGACAACCTGTGCAAAAACGGCCACTGCATCAACATGCCGGGAACCTACCAGTGCTCGTGTGACACCGGCTACCAGGCCACGCCGGACCGCCAGGGCTGCGTCGGTGCGTCAAACAGCGGCAGCGGCTCCTGCAGCATTTCCCCACGCAAGTTGCGGTCACTTGTGCGGATTTTGTAACGACGGCCCCCTCTTTTGCAGATATCGATGAGTGCACCATCATGAACGGAGGCTGCGAGACCCACTGCACCAACTCGGAGGGCAGCTACGAGTGCAGCTGCAGCGAGGGCTACGCTCTCATGCCCGACCTCAGGACCTGTGCAGGTAACGATGTGTACAATGCGTGGGTCGGCCACAACTAATGGTTGGCATGAAGTTAAACAAGTTTTTAGGGTTGCACGTGAAATTTTCCCCATATACAGTATGTCTCTTAGAGTTCCATCACATTGACCATATGAGTAAATGCACTGACTATTTTATAACTGTTTCCTGTGGTAGATATTGATGAGTGTGAGGAGACTCCAGACATCTGTGATGGAGGCCAGTGCACCAACATTCCTGGGGAATATCGCTGCCTGTGTTACGACGGCTTCATGGCTTCTATGGACATGAGGACCTGTATTGGTGAGTGGGGAAAAAAACAACATATTCTATTATACTATTTCCTATGTATATTTGTCTTCATTTCAATATCATCACCATAGTTTTTGTTCATCATTCATTTGTTTTGTCAGCGCATTACAACAAAGCAATTCAAAGTGCTTTAAGTAAAACATAAAAAAGGCATCGGGACTAGATGAAAAAATCAGGCAACATGAAAATGCAGTGCAATACAATTAAAAAGAGTTAAATAGAACATAAAGGTAAAATATATTAAGATTAATAAAACAGAAGAGTAAAAGTGTCAGGCAGAGTGACATATTGATCCCAACTTCATATTTGATTTTTTTTAAAAGGAAGCAGCAAGAAGAAAATGAAAATAATATATTTCAAAGAAGATGAGAGTTGCAGCAGGATGTTTCCTGTTTTTTGTTTTTTTTTCCCCAGATATGTGGAGCATAAAAACTAAAGTAAAAAAACACCATTTCCCCACGTTTAGTCCCGAGTGGGGACAGAAAGCAGAAGATGCGAGGTCTGGATCTGATTCCACAACATTCACATAACCGTGTTTATCTGTTCCATTCCTGTCTGCCCAGATGTGAACGAGTGCGATCTGAACCCCAACATCTGTCTCCACGGCGACTGTGAGAACACCAAGGGTTCTTTCATCTGCCACTGTCAGCTGGGATACTTTGTCAAGAAGGGATCCACGGGCTGCACAGGTACACACACACACACACACACACACACACACACACACACACACACACCAAGGTCAGAGAGGGCCTCTGTGTGTCCGAATCTGGGCCGAGTGTAAAGACAATTTATTCATGCATACAGCAGTTGCAGGTCGACATTTTTTAAGATAATTAATTCATGGCGTACTCTACTCGGAGACCCAGTGTCACCTCTAATATAATTACAACTTCTTCACTAAGGACAAAAGAACATTTTTACTGCTCTTTGTATGAAGTAACCGGTAAAAAATGAGCATTTCACTCAAATAAATTCAGTAAAGCTGGAATATTTTTAACCCTGTTACCAGTGTTACTGTCTGTTTATCCGTTAATTGATCTTATCTCTGCAGATATCGACGAGTGTGAGATCGGGGCTCATAACTGCGACATGCACGCCGCCTGCATCAACGTGCCCGGAAGCTTTAAATGTCGCTGTCGGGACGGTTGGAGTGGGGACGGCATCAAGTGTGTGGGTGAGTGTGCGTGTACGGGTTGTGAAAATGGTGCGTTTGACGGGCTTGATTAGTTTTTTTTCTGATGAATTTCCCCCCTCACACTCCGCCCCGTCTCGGCCTGTAGATCAGGACGAGTGCTCGGCGGAGGACCACAGCTGCAACCTGAACGCCGACTGCGTCAACACGCCGGGCTCCTACAGGTGCACGTGCAAGGAGGGCTTTAACGGAGACGGCTTCTCCTGCTCCGGTAAGGCTGTTTGAACCAAATCCAGCTCCTACGTGTTGCCAGCTCCACCCATGCTTTAATAACACACCGGCCCCGCTCTGTTTCAGACATGGACGAGTGCGCGGACAACGTGAACCTGTGTGAGAACGGCCAGTGTCTGAACGCTCCGGGCGGCTACCGCTGCGAGTGTGAGATGGGCTTCACCCCCACAGAGGACAGCAAGGCCTGTCAAGGTGCCGCACTCCTCCTGTCGCGTTTTATCCTCTCTTTTTGATTGTTATTCAGGTAGAATTACTGACATTTCCCCCCGTCTCTGTTGTCTTTGCCACAGACATCGATGAGTGTAACTTCCAGAACATCTGTGTGTTTGGCACATGCCGGAACCTTCCGGGGATGTTCCGCTGTGTGTGCGATGACGGCTACGAACTGGACCGCAGCGGAGGAAACTGCACCGGTTAGTGTCTTTTATCAGAGATTAAACTGATTAAAATGACTTGGCTGGGTTTCCTTTACAACAACAGCCTACATTCATACTATCACCATGCAGTGCAGAATGCAGGCCTTATTTTTTCAATTTTCTTTACATGAACTGGTCATTTTTTGCTTTTTCCCATGCAGACATACTTGGATAAGACAGACAGTAGGACATATAGACAAATATGTGCAAGCACTACACAACAGTAAACGTATATAGGAACATTAATGAAGTGAGAGAATTATTTGACCAACCTAAATATGTTGTTGCAGACAATGTTACTTTAAGTTAGAGTAATATAAACCATAATACATAATGTGCTCTCGTCTCATGTATTTGCAACCTAGAAAGTTCATGCAGTTTAGAATGTGTGTGTAGGTGACCTTTGTATGTGTCGCTGTGTATTTCAGACATCAACGAGTGTGCGGACCCAGTGAACTGCATCAACGGGCTGTGTGTGAACACGCCGGGCAGCTACCTGTGCAACTGCCCCGCCGATTTTGAGCTCAACCCCACCGGAGTGGGCTGCGTGGGTGAGTCACACCGAGAGTTGTGAAATAGTTCACGCCATTTACAAAAATATGAGGACAGCGGTGATTCATTATTTCTATAAACGAACCAGGGGATCAGATTCATCTGAAAAGGATGAACTGTTCAAAAATGTAAAAAACTCATAGGCATAAATGTGTTATTAAGTATAGACTGGAGTACAATACATATACTCATTGAATGAATCTGTGCATTTCATGAGAAGTTTGAACCCTGTGCTGTGTGTCTCTCCCAGATAACCGCATCGGGAACTGCTATCTGGACATCCTGGCGCGTGGCGACGGAGGGATCTCCTGCAGCGCAGAGATCGGAGTGGGCGTGACCAGAGCCTCCTGCTGCTGCTCCCTGGGAGGCGCCTGGGGAATCCCCTGTGAACTGTGCCCCGCCCCCAACTCCAGTACGCACCCCGCTTCACTCGTGTATTCATTGTAAAATCTAGATTTTAGATTTTAAATTAAGCTTGGGCGGATTTTCCAGAAAACCTGGCAGATTCTGCATTTCACGCTGAAGTCACAGTTGTATTTTTGTCTTGTCTATAGCGGAGTATAAGACTCTCTGTCCTGGGGGAGAGGGCTTCAGACCCAACCCCATCACTGTCATCCTGGAAGGTAAACCATCCAGTTTTCTCTGTTTTATGCAAATATCATTGCAGCTAAATAGTGAAACTGTTTTACCCCCGAAGATAAAATGGCCATATGAATCATCTGAACGCTTCTTTAGATATCGATGAGTGCCAGGAGCTGCCAGGTCTCTGCCAGGGCGGAAACTGTGTGAACACCTTCGGCAGTTTCCAGTGTGAATGCCCGGCAGGTTACTACCTCAATGAGGAGACTCGCATCTGTGAAGGTAATAAAAAAATCATTTAGACTGACTGAGAGTAACAATCTCAAGCTGTATTATCTCTATCCCCCTACTTTGTATTTTCTGCCATCGGTAATCATAATCTCCACGTGTAGATATTGATGAATGCACCACCCACATTGGGATCTGTGGGCCCGGAACCTGCTACAACACCCTCGGCAACTACACCTGTGTGTGTCCCCCCGAGTACATGCAGGTCAACGGAGGAAACAACTGCATGGGTAAGTGGACGGGACACTTTATATTCAGAGTCATTTCTGAAAGTCAGAACTTTTTTTTTTTCGGAGTGTGTGTGTGTGTGTGTCAGCGTTTTGATTTAGACTCGGTGCCTGATCCGTCTCTCTCTCTCTCTCCTGCCAATGCAGACATGAGGAAAAGCGTCTGCTACCGTAACTTCAATGACACGTGTGAGAACGAGCTGTCCTTCAACATGACCAAGAAGATGTGCTGCTGTGCCTACAATGTCGGGAAAGCCTGGAACAAGCCGTGCGAGGCCTGTCCTACTCCTGCCACCTGTAAGTGGAAAAATGTTTAAAAAAAAAAAAAAAAAAAACTATTTCAAACTGAAATACAATAAAACTTCAAGTATGCATTTTCTTTCCGTAATAGAGTCAGTTCCATGCTTTCTGTTTCAGCTGAGTACCAGCTACTGTGCGGTAACCAGGCGCCTGGCTTCATCATTGACATCCACACAGGCAAACCGATCGGTAAGGCCATAAGGTCAAACCCAGCAGTGTCCCCGTTTAGAACTTCACGGTTCAGATTGTAACGTATTGTGGCATCGTTCTGTGCAGATATCGACGAGTGCAGGGAGATCCCTGGCATCTGTGCAAACGGCGTGTGCATCAACCAGATCGGGAGCTTCCGCTGTGAATGTCCGATGGGCTTCAGCTACAACAACATATTGCTCATTTGTGAAGGTAAAAACCTCCAATGTAATAACGTGACGACCTGTGAACTTTGGCTTTTTAGGTTTCCTGTCTCTTCTCGTCCTTTTCTCTTACACACATCAGTGCACCCGCCCACACACACACACGCCTCCCACACCATCGCTACTTTATCTCCTCTTCTGACCCCTCGCTGCTGAATCATTGCATACTTGTGTATCTTTCCTACAGTGCACAGTAAATACTTAGTGCCAGCACAAACACTTACTGCACATACACACACACACACACACACCAATAGTTACACTCACTCTCTGCCTGAGAGCCACTTTTACAAGCAGTCCACTCAGTGGAGTTAATGCTGCCTTTTCCCACATGAATTTATGTCCTTGTAAAGACACTTATAGTGGCTCTGAATGGAAGCACCTGCCAGGACCTTCAATCACGTCCGTGCCAGCGCTGTCTGAACTGGTCTGGTGCCAGAACGCCGCCGTTGTGTTTTCTGTCCCTCTGTCCGCGAGCTGACAGCCCGCTCCGACCGGGACGGTTTATAGAGCCCGTGATTGATGTCCGCCGTTTCTCCGTCTCTTCTGCCCGGCTCAGATATTGACGAGTGTAACAGCGGTGACAACCTGTGCCAGCGCAACGCCAAGTGCATCAACATCCCGGGCAGCTACCGCTGCGAGTGCTCGCCGGGCTTCAAGCTGTCGCCCAGCGGGGCCTGCGTGGGTGAGTCGGCCCGTCTGAGAGACCTCGAAGGGGGTTTCCCGTTTTACAATAGAAAAACGTGATGGTGCTCTTGATGCGAGGAAAAGGTTATATACGAATACCAGTTCATGAATGGACATCATATAAAGTGGTGCTCATGCAAACATATTAGTGGTGAAACTAGTCAATTGGTAAAGTACAGAAATTGAATCACTAACACTGTTGAATGTAGAATTCACTGATTTAAAAAGTATTTTTTATATATATATATATATACACACTACCATGTAAAAGTTTGGGGTCACACTATTGAAATGAAAGGTCACACTTATTTATCATATGAGTTCAAATGAAAAGGAAATATAGTCAAGACATTGCCAAGGTTCTAAGTAATGATTTTTATTATAAATATAATAAAAAATAAATAACAATGCCGGTGAGATGGTTGCTGGAAATGGCCCTCCATACACCCATGTAGATATTGCATTGAAATCCAGATATTTTCAGCTGGATTTGTCATTTACCGCAATAATAATGTGTAAAGTGTATGTCTGATCAGTGCTTTTGTTGTTTTTTGTCAACAAAAAAAAGCAAGATGATTGAGTCTGATGAAATATTAAGGGCATTTGTCCCATTTTTGGTTTTGAGTAAATAATTAACTGCTTAGTCAATAAATGTAAACTTGTGTCAGTTGCAGTTCTATATGACGCGTTAACTCCTTCCCTCTGCTCTCTCTCAGACCGTAACGAATGCCAGGAGATTCCCAACGTGTGCAGCCATGGCGAGTGCATCGACACGCAGGGAAGCTACCACTGTGTGTGCCACAATGGCTTCAAGGCCACCGCTGACCAGACCATGTGCATGGGTAAGAGAAGCGATCCGACATTATACTCGCACACACACACACACA
This sequence comes from Eupleurogrammus muticus, assembly GCA_036785175.1. Lineage (NCBI taxonomy): Eukaryota > Metazoa > Chordata > Actinopteri > Scombriformes > Trichiuridae > Eupleurogrammus > Eupleurogrammus muticus. The sequence goes on from JAYKQN010000006.1 coordinate 13,757,406, forward strand.
CACACACACACACACACAACTCTTTGTTACAGGTCTGATCCTGCAGAGTCAATAGCACCCAAATAACACTCATTTATTTATGTGACATTTGCTTGATGGTATCTTCTCATACCAAATGAAACACTCTTTCAATGTTTAAACAATGCTCTCTCTCTCTCTCTCCTTTTCTGTGCATTTCAGACATCGACGAGTGTGACAGACAGCCGTGTGGCAACGGCACCTGTAAAAACACTGTGGGATCCTACAACTGCCTCTGCTTCCCCGGCTTCGAGCTCACGCACAACAACGACTGCATGGGTATGCATCACGTGCTGTTCTGCTGCACAAAAGGTCAACAGCTGTTAGTCCTTTATTCTAAAAGGTCACACCAGGATTTGGATGTCATAATATTAATGATTACACCCATAAATTCCAATACAGCAATTTTTTTCTGTCGCAGGATTAAGTTTGTTCAGACATAAGACTCAAATTAAAGCCACGACTTGAAATATTTTTCGTGTTGTCTTGGCTTCATAGGGGAAAATATATCAAACTGGAATATCTTTGAACTTTGGTGTATAATATACAGCGGCTGGCTTTTTCAGTGACTCTTGACGCCAGGAAAAACATCACATTTAATCAGGAATGCCTATAAAGTCCTAATCCTCTGGATGTTTACCCCAGACATCGACGAGTGCAGCGCCCTGCAGGGCCAAGTGTGCAGGAACGGGCAGTGCATCAACGGCCTCGGCTCCTTCCAGTGTCTGTGCCACGACGGATATGAGAACACGCCGGATGGGAAGAACTGTGTTGGTGGGTGTTGAATTGTTTGAGATTGGGAGACGTATTTACTCATATATATTCTATATATAGGCTTTCTGACAATTTGTACACGTTCTTCACAGATATCAACGAGTGTGTGAGTCTGCTCGGCACCTGCTCTCCAGGAACCTGTCAGAACCTTGATGGATCCTTCAGGTGTATTTGCCCTCCTGGCTATGAAGTGCAAAACGACCAGTGCATTGGTAAGACAAAAAGATGCAAGGATTGACACTTTAATCCAGACTAAAGGCCGCCCACATACTTATACTGGCTTGTTCAAACAGCCAAAGTCTCTGATAAACGACTACATTTAATATCAAGGTGTGAAATACCTAGAGTCACGCTTGGTGTGCCATCTGCTCAGATCTGAGGCTCCGGTTCTACCTCACTATCCTGTTTCCTCTTTTTACGCTCCCTTCCCCAGATATCAACGAGTGCGAGGTGGAACCCAACATCTGCCAGTTTGGCACCTGCACCAACACCCGCGGCAGCTTCCAGTGCTCCTGTCAGCCGGGCTACGTGCTCTCCGACAACAAACGACTCTGTTACGGTGAGAGGAGCTGTTAGTTACCGCTTTTAGGGAGTGGCCCAGGCTGTCGATGAGCAGCTGTGCGAGTTATTCCTCCAAAGAATGTTGTGATCCGATATATTTTACCCCCCCCCCTTCACCGAGGTGTCAAGCGAGGTCGCCGCCTTTCAGCTTTTATTCACTCATGTTTGACTTTTTTTTTTCCCCCCACCAACAGACATCAGAGAGAGTTTCTGTTTCACCAAGTTTGACGCAGGAAAGTGTTCCGTCCCCAAAGCCTTTAACACCAGCAAGGCTAAGTGCTGCTGCAGCAAGATGCCCGGAGAGGGCTGGGGACTTCCGTGTGAGCTGTGCCCGCGTGAGAACGAAGGTGTGTAACACACACACACACACACACACACACACACACACACACACACACACACACACACACACACACACACACACACACACACACACACACACACACACACACACACACACACACACACACACACACACACACACACACACCGCTGTGATTAAGACACACATGCACAAGATGACTTTCTAAAACTAACCAAAATGACCTTGTGTGTCTCTAGTTGCCTTTAAAACTCTGTGTCCCTATGGCCATGGAGTCGTAACTGGACCAGACAACGCTCGTGAGGGTGAGTGTCGCAACGTGAATCCCTTGTGTGGAGAACAATTAGATAACTGCATGTGTTAAAAAAAAATTTTCCCCACTTTCTTTTCTCAAGATATGAATGAATGTCTGGATAACCCGGGCATCTGCCAGAACGGCATCTGCATCAACACAGACGGCTCGTTCCGTTGTGAATGCCCCTTCGGCTACAACCTGGATTATACTGGAGTTAACTGTGTTGGTAAGAACTGATGTCATATCAGTTATTTTAGCAGAAAATCAATGTCTTAAGCACCTGGGACTGATGTTTTCCTACTACCTAGCATGGGAGTACAGCTTTTTTATTCCCTGCATAATGGCCTGCTCTATTTTTGGGTCGACATTTAAGCAGCTAATGACCGCTTTCAAAATCGATGGCATGTGTGTTCCACTGATTTAATCGCTCCGTCTTTTTCCAGACACGGATGAGTGCTCCATCGGAAACCCGTGTGGAAACGGAACCTGCACCAACGTGGTGGGTGGTTTCGAGTGTTCGTGCCAGGAGGGCTTCGAACCTGGACCCATGATGACCTGTGAAGGTTAGCTCTCAACACGGTGAACTTTGTGAGGATTCGCACAGGTAGGCTCGTTCCCTGCATGGTTTGAAATTAGCCTGACCATGTCTCTTTTCTCGACCACAGACATCAACGAGTGCTCCCAGAATCCTCTGCTGTGTGCCTTCCGGTGTGTCAACACCTTTGGCTCCTACGAGTGTATGTGTCCTGCTGGCTATGTGCTGCGAGACGACCAACGCATGTGTAGAGGTGAGAAGCTGCAGATTTCTGTACGATAGTGATGCTTTGACACCACTGGAAGATGCTTTAGTTGGTAGTTTTACCAACTGACCATCTCTGATCGTTCCCTGACAGACCAAGACGAGTGTTCCGAGGGTATGGATGACTGTGACTCCAAGGGTATGACTTGTAAGAATCTGATCGGCACCTTCATGTGCATCTGCCCCCCCGGCATGCAGCACCGCCCAGATGGCGATGGATGTATGGGTGAGTGGATACGTTGCGGCTAATGTGACACCACATTGTAGGCTGTTATTGGATTCACCCGCCCTCATCCTCCTTTGCTCCATACCCCGGGCAGATCTGAACGAGTGCCGCGCCAAGCCCGGCATCTGTAAGAACGGGCGCTGTGTCAACACGGTGGGAAGCTACCGCTGCGAGTGCAACGACGGTTTCGAGCCGAGCTCCACTGGAACCGAGTGTATCGGTAAGACATTGAACGTGCCATTGCACGAGAAGTCTGCTCTTTAATTGATGAGTGAATCAATGATGTGTTGCTCCCTTCCAGACAACCGGAAGGGCTTCTGTTACACGGAGGTCCTGCAGACCATGTGCCAGCAGTCGTCCACCAACAGGAACAGTGTGACCAAATCAGAGTGCTGCTGCAACATGGGCCGCGGCTGGGGATCCCAGTGTGAGCTCTGCCCTCTGCCCGGGACCGTACAGTACAAGAAGATGTGCCCGCTCGGACCCGGCTACACCACTGATGGCAGAGGTGAGACGCTCAGCTATTGGGTGGTAAAAACTGTTGGAACCATTCGTGTTTCCCATATAATTCCCATGAATCGAACCATGGATTTTGTAAATTGTCCCACCCCGATCATTTATGATAATGATTAACCCTAACAGCGCTGCTATGCTGCACACACAGTCATAAATGGTCTCTGTACTTCCAGACATCAACGAGTGCCAGGTGATGCCGGATCTGTGCCGGAATGGCCAGTGCATCAACACCATCGGGTCCTTCCGCTGCCACTGTAACGTTGGATACAAAACGGACTACACCGCCACCTCCTGTGTCGGTACGTCAGTATTTAGATCCCTGCTAGCACACAAAGTGCGAAATAAGACCACCCCTAAACCGAAACCCTAACCCCACCCTCTGTAGAAGAAACCTGGCTGAACAAGCCATTTATGAACTGCTCTTGTTATGATGTCACAACAGGAGTAGAGGTTAAGAGTAGCTACATTTGGCTTCATGCAGCATTAAAATATCTTTAAAATGACTCAATGAGAAACATTGTTCTTTCTAGAGCTCCAGAGAGCAAGGAGCTGAGATGATTTTTCGGTGCTTAAAAACCACAAGTATATCCTTGTAGGGAGATCAAAATGTCAAATAAAATCTCCGAAAAGTCTAAAATATGGAAGCTTCAAGGGTTTTTTTGGTTTTATAGACACAGACTCTAAGCAGTGCATTGATAATACTGGTAGCGGCCTCCCTGCTAACCCCGCTTGCTTATTCCAGATATGGACGAGTGTGCCCTGTCTCCCAAGCCCTGCAACTTCCTGTGTAAAAACACGGAGGGCAGCTACCTCTGCTCCTGCCCTCGGGGATACAGCCTGCAGCCAGATGGAAAGACCTGCAAAGGTAAGTGGACTGTGTTATTACCCAATAAAATCCATGAGGTGCTTCATAATGATCTTTTTTTTTTTTAAATAATAGTTAGCTATCTTAGCAATTAACGCACCGGCGGTCCGGTTCCTGTTCACCGCTCCACTAATCGAACGACTATTATCACAATTATATGTGTAGAAGAGCTTTATGGCCTCGAGCGTGAGTGTTCTCCTGTGTAATGTGCTCTTAATAGTCTTTCTTCTCTTCCTTTTAAGATCTGGATGAGTGCTCCACGAAGCAGCATAACTGCCAGTTCCTCTGTGTCAACACCATCGGAGGCTTCACCTGCAAGTGTCCCCCCGGCTTCACTCAGCACCAGACCGCCTGCATCGGTGAGTACTGGCCAATGGCAGGAGGAGACTGGGGTAAACCCGAAGAATTTTATGCTTAGTGACGCGTTTTTCCTTTGCAGACAACAACGAGTGCACAGGCCAAAACAGCGTGTGCGGCAATCAGGCTTCTTGTGTCAACACACCCGGCAGCTTCAACTGTGAATGCTCCAAAGGTTTCGCCTTGGACACCACAGGACTGGAGTGCGAGGGTAAGCGGAATGCCTTAAAACGTGGTTCCCATAGAGCTACAAGAAGCAGATCTCTCACTCCAAGGCCCTTGGCAAATCCCATAATCGTGGCAACACGATTTTGTGGAAGAAAACTGCGGTCGCGCTAAGGCGAACGTGCTGGGAACAAGAAATTGAGCAGTCTGCGTGTCTCGTGTTTCTCAGATGTGGACGAGTGTGGCAGCAACCACCGCTGTCAGCACGGCTGTCAGAACATGATGGGAGGTTTCCGCTGCGGCTGTCCTCAGGGCTACGTGCAGCACTACCAGTGGAACCAGTGTGTCGGTGAGTTACGGGGACTGTAGAGGGAGTGTGGGAGTTTCTCATCGTGACGGTAATGAACATGAAGGCACCACTGGTGGCTGCACAGGGGGCCTGCAAAGGTCATTAAGGTCATGTGTCATTATTTTTAAGGCTGCGGCTACACAGTGTGCTTCCCTATAGTGTGAGGGACAGTGTCAGAACTTTATTCCTTAAATAAGATGAATTTCATATAAAAGGTAACCGTTATGAGCAGCACTGCTTCAACATCTACTCATGTCCCTAAACTTTCTCCTTTGTCCCTGCAGATGAGAACGAGTGTCAGGCCTCGTCCATGTGCGGCTCGGCCTCCTGCTACAACACGCTGGGCAGCTACAAGTGTGTGTGTCCCTCCGGCTTCGACTTCGAGCAGAGCATGGGCGGCTGCCAGGATGTGAACGAGTGCTCGGCGGGCTCCAGCAACCCCTGCCTGTACGGCTGCTCCAACACGGACGGCGGCTACCTGTGCGGCTGCCCTGGCGGCTTCTACAGAGCCGGACAAGGGTGAGGGGAACACCGGGGTCACATGATTCATCCCAGAGCGCGCGTGTGGCGTGACAAACTAACCCGTCTCCCTGCTGTGTTTGCCTCCATCCAGCCACTGTATAACAGGCTCAGGCTTCCCGGGTCAGTTCGGCACCGCTGAGGGGGAGGACGAGGACAGTCTGTCTCCTGAGGCCTGCTACGAATGTAAGATCAATGGAGGGAAGAAGGGACGACACAAACGCAACGCTGATGAAAACGACCTCAACCAGGTACACGTGCAAACAAGCGGCTTCTTGGTGCTCGTCTCACTTCCTGTCAGTTTCAGGACAGGAGTGGACAGAGTACATAGATCCTTTACTGAAGTAAAAGTAGAAATACGCTAGTCTACAATACTACAAGTAAAAGTATTATCAGCAAAATGTACTGGAAGTATTTATTATGCAGAGTGTTATATTATTACTATATATTGTATTGTTTGTTTTTTTCACTAGCACAAATGTGAGAGTCTTCATTTGTTATTTATTAGATTTTAGAGACTTTTGGGTAGATTCATAATAGCACTGCATCTTCTATTGAAGTGTCTTTGGGTATCCGAGAAAGCGCTATATATTTCAAATGTATTATCATTATTGTTATTATATTGTTATTATATATAATTGTTTAATTACAATCGTGTAATTGTTTAATACACTTTATATAACACTTCACACAAAGTGCATAACACTATAAAAAAGAAATAATTTAAACAATTAAAAATCTATATTTTATCTCATATTTTCTTCTGACAGGTAACTCATGAATGTAAATATACTCAGTTTCTTTCCACCTCTGAATTCAGGGTCAAGACCGGTTCACTTGCAGAAGTTCTATATAAACTCTTGTGTATCTGAGTGTGAATGTGTGAAGTGTCTGACGCCTCTCCTCTCCCCTCGTGTCCTTGTCCCCGGCGCAGGAAGCGGCGGTGAGCATGGCCAGCGTGGACACGCACGCCTCCATCCCCATGAACCTGACGCTGGCCTCGCTGCTCAACAAGGAGCCGCTGCTGGAGCTGCTGCCCGCCCTGCAGCCGCTGGAGCACCACGTGCGCTACGTCATCACCCACGGCAACGACGGCGAGCACTTCCGCCTGCTGGAGCGCCGCGACGGCAAGAGCGTGCTGCGGCTCGGCAAGAGGCCGCCCCCGCCGGGCTCCTACCGGCTGGACATCGCCAGCCTGCCGCTGTTCGGGCCCCGGAAGCGACACCAGCTGGAGGAGAGCCATGACAGTGACTACCTTCAAGGGGAAATAGGAGACGCCCTGCGCATCAAGCTGCACATCCACCTGCACTGATCCGCGAGCGCGCTCACGACCCCGGACCGAGTCCTCAAGCCCATGTCCCCTGAGTTCTAGCCCGCTCTATTATCCAATAACTCCTCCCCTCCGGCGTTCCCGCAGGACCATCCCTACCTACAGGGGGTAACCAAGGGCTACGAAAGACTGAGTCAATCAGCCCAACTCTACCACCACTTTGTTACTGTTTATGTTATTAAATGTTCGTGTTTCGTCTGTTTTTTTTTCATTTTTTTTTTTTTTTTACCCTGACTACGCGTCCTCTTGCGCCCACCCGCTCGCACCGACCCAGCACTCGTCTCTCCGCCCCGCGCGATCCGGCCCGAGGAGGTGGCAGAGAGGTGGCGAGTGCTTGGACCACGGCCTCCTCATACATTATATATCAGCGTCCAGCAGACAGATGGCACACAAGTCCATGAAGCACTTTCGTAGACGAGCAAAACAAGAAATTACACACGACAGGGGTTCTATTAGGGAAAAAAAGAAAAGTGCTGAGAGTGGCCAAAACTGTCTTTATGCATCTATGGTAGTCTTTGAGTTGTAATACAGAAACCATCCATTTTTGTTTAGTATGGTAAAGAAGTTCTATCAGAGGTCAGGGGTCAGGTGCCGTCATGATGGTCTAAGGACTCTCTCACCTCTCTGTGATCTTGGCAAAAAAAAACAAACACAACACTGTGGAACAGGGTCTTTCACGTCTGCCCCTCTCAGTATTGTAGTGTGTCGTTTAATGTATTTGTGCTGTAAGAGAAATGTTAACACGAAGGACTGCAACATTTACACAGCATTTCAGGTTTAGTCCATAGCGGTCTGTCCTACAGCTGGATGCAAACCCAGTTTTTTTTTTTTTTTTTTTTTTTTTTCTCTCCCCAGCGTGCTGTTTTTGCTCTGATGCGACTGACTTTCCGTCCCCGCCTGCGGGCGGTGGCGGGCGAGCAGGGATCAGCGTGTTTGCATGTGTGCGTGCGCTGTCGTGTTCGGTTACCTCGGTAACGTGCTGTGATGCTGACTCAAAAACAAGAGAGGGTGCTGTGGTCCCTCAGCATCCGCCATGAGCAGGGAACACACCAGTTAGTAGCTCATAGACTCCTGAAGAAGATAGATCAGGTCACGTTTGTATTTATCCTCTAGGGATTAAGACTTCAGGTCCAGTGACTCCGGACCTGAGAGCCGTCTTTTCATTAAGTGCAAAGTCTTTTTTCCTCATGTCAGCTGTCAGAGGCTTTTAACTTCTCCCGGATTCGCAGGTTTGACTCCACACTGCGGAAGATAAATGCTTCAGGGGAATAGAGCAGGAACCACCGGCCTAGACGTTAAAAGTGAGTCCACTTCATCTGACTTCTTTGACTTTGAGCGCGAGCTCGGCGTTCTGAGGTCTGAGCCTCGTTTTACGACACAAAGGAGACACGCAGGTCGAATGCAGCAACATGAAAAAAAAAAAAAAAAAAAAAAAAAAAAAGGTACATGACATGTTAACTAAGCTGTAACCAAAGGTTGTTCTTTACGGTGTAAAGGCACACACAGGTGAACACGGAACACCTCACGAGCAAATATCTGTCAGGTCATCTTTCATTTCTCATGATTTTTTTTTTCTCTCAAAGAGAAAAAAGGTGCTAGATAAAACCATCTCTTACGCTGTACAGAGAAAGTGCAGTCTTGAATCTGGATTGCAAAAGTGACTTCTTTTTTTTTTTTTTTTGCGCTTTAGGATTTATTGTTGTGTGTGTGTGTTTGTCTTTTGTATTGTCTCAGTGCTGAAAAAAAAAACATTATCAAACTTGCTTTTTGAAAATTAAATTGTATATTTTTAAGTGAAATGTAGATTTTTTTTTTGTTTTTCTATTTTTTTTTTTTATATATGTCAAGGCTGCCAAAACAAATACTCACAGTAAACCCAAGATTGAAGGCCTTTAGTGCTGTTGACTTTGTTTTGTTGAGAAAAGAGAGAAACGTTTAAAAGGAAAAAAAGAAAAAAAAAAGCTTTTTGTTGATCACTGACTGTACTGTTCATTTGAAACCACTGTTCACCAGTCAAATCAGCCATTAGTGAAAGGATCCAACAGATCATTGAACATTCCCGTCGTCTTTGACTTCTACCACGTAGGGAAGCTTACACTGTCTGTACAATGCACGAGCATCAAACTTGACCAACTCCAGCGAGGATCTATGGTGCTACAAGAATTTTTTTTTCTGAACATTCAAGGTTGCTGCACATTCCCACAGCCTGGGCAATGTTTATAATACATAACCGTTTTCTAACCTGGGAACATTTGTATACTTTGTATCTTTAATGTCTGTTTTTTTTTTTGTTGTTTTTTTTATTTGCCACTGTTTTGTTCTTTTTTTTTTTTTAAATAATTTTTTTAAGGCAGTGTCGCGTGTGCTTACTGTATCTCAGCTTCAGTGTCGAACTTGAATACTGTCGTCATCATCTGCTTGCATTGAAATATCGTGTGCCATATAACTCAGAAAAAAAACGAGGAGCCTGAAGTTTCAGTTCAAATGTTCACCAGAAGGAGTCTGACTGAAAGCTGGAATGACAATCACCCTGTCACGCTGCACCGAGTAGCTGAGCATCAATAAATCAGCCCTCAGAGAACATCTTTTATATCCTGAATGATCATCATTGTTGTGCAAATACAAAAAAAAATACCAAAGATTTATGACACCAAATGGCAGTCTATAAAATTAGAGTGATTGACATAGTATTGTAAACTTTTGTCCAGTGACATAAATGGCAATAAAGTATTGTGGGTTATATTTTTAAGTCTTGTGTCCTGCATTTTTATTTCAAGGCGTGTGTGTCCGTGGTTCAAGGAAAAAGTCAAACACGTCGACGAGTAATTAGTAATTGTTTTATTTAATTTCCAACAAGAACAATGTGGACCCTCCACACAGTCTAGCTACAAAGAGTAATTGAAGAAGAAAATCTTTTTTTGTTTTCACTGATTAAATCCAGTGTATCAAAAAACAAAGCAAAGAGAGTCAGAAAAATATGTAATTACAAAACAGGGGAAAAAGCAAAGCTACCTGCTTTGACTCCTTCTAAGACTTGGCTGCATGACCACCTAAAAAACCCACAGTCTAAAGATCGACACAGTAAGAGGAAAGACGGAAAGATAGCAAAAAGGAGACTCACAAATCCGAGTCAGGAATAGAAAAATAAAGCCTTCTTTTGCCTAAAGGTTGCTGTTTGCTTCATCACCACACTTGGCAGGCTGACTAAAGCAAAGGAAACAACCACTTAAACATAAACTCTACTTGCAGTAATAAGATATAGATATATATATAGTTTTAATATGGCTTCTCAGTTATAGACGCAATAACACACAAAATGTACACTGACAAGATTTCATGAAGACACAAACTACCTGCTGAGGCCTTAAAAAGCATCTGAAAGTGTAGGGGTCGGCGGCTGAAATTAGAATCAGCACGAATGAATGTGAGGATTTGTGCTCCTTGATCAGCACTTAACACTTGGATGCCTCATAATGGACTGTAATTCATTAAAGGGGCATCTGCGTAAGCATAAACTCCACCCGGTCCCGCCTGTGTCCCGGTGCTCGCGTTGGAGGCTATAAACTATATCGTGAGTGACGGTGGCGTTCCCCCTCCCCTCTCAAAAGAAATCTAACTGTACCCTAACACTGACGGGCTCTACAGTGGTGTTGTGATGTGGTAGCGGGTTCGATTAGTACAGTAGTTCAGGTTAAGGCAGCTGTGCAGCTAAAGTACCCCCTGTCCTTTTCATGGTCCAACATCCGGGTCTGGTCGAGTGTTTGGCTTGCAGCTATTCCAGTGGCGTGTGGCCCTCTCCCTTAAAAAGACGGACTTGTCATGGTAACAGTGGGTCGTGCAGCCTCATATTTACACGAGTATGCGGGCTGAAATACGGCGATTTGAAAACCAGGCTTAGAACACTACAATACGCATTGTTCCTCTAACCTCAGATCCTAAACAAGTCAACGCTCTGTGTGCAGTAAAACGTCCCCCCCTTTCCACACCTTTTATCTTTTAATACCTTACACCAGTGCATAATCAAACTGACCCCTCTCCAACCCCTCCTTGTGGTCAGTCCAGGATGATGCAGGCATGCGGCTGTAGGGGTCCAGCAGGATCCTGAAGCACCTGACCAGCAGGAAGATGAGGAAGAGCATGAGGAGGCCTACGAAGGCCAAGGCGGTGCGCTGCTCGTTGTCCACGCCGACGAACGCCAGCGGGGCGCTGCTGCTGCCACCGCCAGGGCTGCCGGGCAGGGAGGAGCTGGCCGGGGACAGCAGCAACTCGTAGTCAAGTGTGGGCACATCGTTCATCCTCCACGGGACCCGAAGGCAGGGCTTGCACACTGACTGGACGGTTGGTGTGTCGGGGGGAGCGGAGAAGGGAGGGAAGGTGTTCATGGGGGGAGATCGGCCAACGCTAAGGATTTAGGTGTTTGGGTATAGAGTTTGAATCAGAGGTGGTTCTAAAGCTTTATATTGTAGGACCCTGTTTGTGGAGTAAAGGGCAGGACGTTGTGTTGGGTGGCGAGTAATTGTGCGTGTTCTGATCACAGCAGGACATGAACACACACTTTGCTCCGTTGGCCGGTTCAATTTGTCAAATGTAGGTCAGTCAGACTGACGTGACCCAGACAGCCCTGCTGGCCCTAATACGTTCCGACAATGTGACAGACACGCGCACATGCATAAGCACGCGCACTTTTCAATTAATAAAGACTTATTCCCTCCTATTTGAGTGGCCACCCTCAGGCTGTAATATTTTTAGGAAATTTATCAGGGCCACTCTGCCACCTCGGCCCTTATTGTCACTCTCGATCAGAGCAGACGGGACGTGACGCCGCCTCCTGCTAATGCAAACACACACACGCTGGTCATAGCCAAGGTCAGCACTCCTCAGTGGGAGTTAATGGTCTTAATAGCTGCAAGGGGCTGCAACACCAGTTATACGTTTGCATGTGTGTGCTTCTGCCTGGACATGTTCAAACGTGTGTATGTGTGTGTGTGTGTTTGTGTTTGTGTGTGGCTAATTAGATCAGGCCAGTGCATCAATGCCCCCTGAATACAAAAGCAGTGCACCACCTTTGTCCCCCTAAAATGCAAAGTTCTCCCTTCATCCGGCTAATGGGAGCACGATAAGTGGGCCAGAGCTGTCAAGAGTTCAATTTCACTGTTCCCCTTCCGGATTGATCTCGTCACAAAATGGCCTTCTTGACAAGGGGCGAAGCAACAAGTGGTAGGAGTGAGTAAGAGAATCTGAGCGGGGTGAGTCCAATGCGTTGGGTTGTCAGTCATGAATGAAAAGTTCAGTCGTCCGTCTGTGGGGCTGTTTCAACAGTCCTCAGCGGACGTGCCTGGGTAGGCAAACTTTGTCATCAGATGTTCCTGGTTAAGCCAAGCAGTCCAATCAGGTCCCCACCTGAAAGACAAAGGGACCTTGTTAGAAAAAAACCCATTTGAACAATTGTCTAGAATTCACACTAACAAATGCTATAATGCGGATGTGCAAATTTGCACAATAGAACTTCATTACAGGACCAAAAATAAAACCCACAGAAACTGCACAACTCCTCTGTTGGGATGAACTGTTTGCAACATGGACCATAAGGAGAATATTAAGTTGGTCCTTCCTCATTTTCCTCAGGCACTATTATTATGACCCTCTGCTCAATAAGTAACAGTGACAGTGACATTAGCCATCTGTGGAGAGAACACAGCACCGACATCCCCTGTAATGACACTCAATTAGGAAGCTGATTATGATGCCATTACGGCCACATTTGCAGTAATGAACGCCTGATTGCTGACATGGATAAGGCCTCGTTTGTCAGTGCACGGTTACAGGGAAGCGTTCCCTAACTTGCTGACCTGTCATTCATTTGTCCACATGATGGAGAAAAAGACAAAGTCTTGAGGAGCCTCATTAATATCTAAAATCACATCTCCTGTGTCAGAGCAGGTATCGAATCATTAACACGTGAAAAACGATACACGGAGCATTTTTACTTTCTGAATAGTGCGGCGACTGCGCTGTTTGCTTAGACAAACACGAGGACAGATATGGCGAGCAGTGTGTGTGTGTGTGTGTGTATGTGTGTGTGTTTGAAGAGGGAATAAAAAAAGATTTGAATTTAGAGGAATAAAGTGAAACGACATATCGAGATAAAAATAGAAACAGAAAACAGGAAGACAAAGAGGGAGATGATGTGGATTGACAAAGGTAAAGAGGGGTGGACGGGGCAGACATCCCAGTGGTGAACAGCCAGTGGTACAGACAGGGGGGGGGGGGGGGGGGGGGGGGGGGGGGGGGAGGTCTGCTGGCACGAACTGGACCGACTCTCCTCTGCATGACCATGGCAAAATGCTTTTTCCATAGACTCCCTGCCCCCCCCCTTCTCTGTCTCTGCCACTTTTAGTTCAAAGGTTTTCCCTATGATACTTCATCAGCCAGTGTCTCCAGGGGGCAAGGTACACCAGACACACCTGGGAGGTGACACTCACTCTGTGAATGAATTTGCACTTCTGTGTGTGTGCGTGTGTGTGTGCACACCTTCCAGTTTGTCACCGTCTCTGACTGAAGTGAGCAGCAAAATCCAAAAATAGTTTAGAAAAAACCTTGAATCCCTTTTTCAAGGACACTATTACGCCACATCTGCAGCTCCAGATGAGAGGGGGCTTTGAACGGTTATCGACGGACGGGGAGCGTCTGATGTTGATAGTTTTGTCACCAAAGTTGTTGTTTTTTCCCCAAGCAGGTACTATATCACCAGCCTTTGCTCACGATAATCAAGGCCTGTGCAGGCCTGATGTGAATTTAAAACATTAGCTCAGCAACCAGGATCTGAGACCAAGAACCAGGGCTGGGTACTGATGCATTGTGGATATCGCTGCCAATATAGAACCTGGGTTCTGGCACCAGTACCAGAGCAACACTGGAGATGCAGGGCAGGTGCACCTACTTGGCTGTCGGTGCTTAGCTACAAACTTTTGGACCAGGGGTGGGCGATCCTGGTCCTAGAGGGGCCAGTGTGTGGGCACAGGTATGCTAAGGACCGTTATTAGTAGAATCAGGCATGTTCTGCTTAATTGGAACAAACACCTGTATCTAGCCGCTTATTTTATTTTTGCAAACCCGCTTTTTTTTTTTTTTTTAAAGGGAAAAAACTAAGAAGGCAAGATATACATTTCTACTTAGGCTGGGCTGATGCGTTTCAGCATAGTGCTTTCATCAGAGCAGCAAGAACAACGCTACCAGCCTCTTTTTGTAGTGGAACCATTACCACCACCTGTGAAGGGGGCGGGATAATCAATCAAATTCACTAATCATCTACACCTGTATGATACGAGCAAATCACTAAACCCCTACAAACCCAGAACTTATCAGAATAATACTTTTTATTCCCAAAGATCTATATTTTGACATATATGTTACATTAGTACAAATAGGGCATTAGTGCTAAACATGTTGCATAGAGGATGCTCAGTATATGTTACTAATGAGTTAAGTTAAGACATAAAGCCTTATAAAGGAAGAGTCTGGGGCATCAGAAGTTCTTGTTACACCACTGTCACTCTGGGTCTTTATAAGTTAAACTGTGTCATTTTTGGCGAAAAAAAAAGGTTGGGAAGTTTTCTGACTCTCGATGGTGAATTGACTGTCAGCTCTGATATTGGGAGGAACTGTGGTCCCCTTTAATCCTCTTATACTGTTCTACTACTTCTGATATGGATTAATTTTGATAGTGATTTTTATGATGAAGATGGTGTTTGTGATTCTCCACCTCTATAAGTTTATCGATTTTATGAAATAAGCTTTTGCTGTAATTAGTACTTTATTAGCCTTGTAGGCTGGCCCCCACCCCACAGGTGTGCAGGATTAGTGCATGTGATTGATATCCTCCCCCTTCACAGGTGGTGCTGACTGAGCGTTTTAAAACAAGGCTGGTAATGCTGTTCTTCTTGCTGCTCAGATGAAGATGCTACGCTGAAACCTCTCAGCCTGGCTTAAGTGAAAACCTACTGTTGCCCAACAGGCGACCTGAGCAGTGAATTCTCCAGTTTGAGTCTCAGCTGGCTGGACTTGTACTGCATTTCACGTCTCTTTCCCACATTTCCAGTGTCTCCAGTGCACAAAAATGCTTGCAAAAATAATTTTAAAAAGTGCCAAACTAGGGTTGGCTCAACTATAAAGAACTTCTGCTTGAATGTGTGGGTAAGTAACCCTGCACACTAACACAGTTTAGTGGGGAACCAGAAAATAACAATCGTGCAGTATTGGTAATGCTTACCAATTAATGGAACAGGAACTGAAACCAGAAATTATCCACCTATGTAGTAGGCAAAAATGGAAAATCCAATATCTAGACAGTGTGAAAACCTTAGTAGGGTTCCCACAGTTGGGCAGACTATATTTTCTACATCATATTCCACAGTGTATAAGTGAACCACACTGGTACAGATGGCAGGGCTGTAGTACGTCAGAATTATGCCTTCTAGTGACTAACTTCCTACATAAAAGCTACTAAGGTTTCAGATGCAACATCAAATTCAGCAGTAACTAGCACGGCAGACATTGCAGGAATAGAATATATTAATATTACAATATATAGTTCAATCAAAATCAAGATCAGGTGCCGCCTTTCATCAAATCATGTTGAAGTAAATTACTTCAACTACTAAACTTTTATGGCTGAGATAAATGAAACACCCTCAAGTGTTTCTATTACTTTGGATTGAAGACCCGTTACGTAGTTTACGTGGGCTTAAGTATCCTAGAACAGACAACAGCAGACTGGAATTTTTGCTGCCACATGCTTAAAATACTGAGATGGTTGCAATCTGCAACGTCACCACTGGATGTCCCTACAAACCATGCACTGTACCTTTAATCTGTGCCGTGAAAGGGACCGCAGAGACATGGTCTGTACAAAACCACAATGCCCTCAAAAAAGTGTAATTGGGGAACATAAGTGAAAACACATGTGAGTGAATTATGTCATGTTAAAAAATAAGGGAATTTGTCATTTAATTCACATAATCTGAATTTAATTATTTAGTCAATAAAAATTCTAATAAGTCTGTAAAAGAAAAGTCAAAGATAACATCAACAACTTAAATTCCACTATCATACCATCCTGTGCATGACAAAAAATAATCATGTAAACACATGGATGTAGACAGTGTTCTCCTGCTGTGAGTCTGTGAACTACCCACTCATGAACACTCAAACACAGGAAAAACATGGAAACACAAGCCCAGGTTGGAAAGAAAAAAAACAAAATGAACATTGCTGGCAAAACCCCACACACGAGGATCATTTCCATTTTAATGTGGGAGGTATAAACATAACCTTTTCATCTGATCCTAACCGCACTTCAATTATTTAGCTGCAGCGTTTCTCCATTATCTCTCACTAACTTGTCACCAAGAGAGGATGATAAATAGAATGGAAAGAGAGAGGGGGATGGACTAGAAGACGAGAGAGAAAGCGTTTGTTTTCCCATGAAATAATGGAATTGGTCATATTGTGCAATAGTGGGTGTACTATTAATATAAACTATTGATTAAGGCAAGCAATTAATCACAGTCACAAACAAAGTATAAAACAAAAAAAAATGTGGAGAACTACAAGCCAGATACTTCACTCGTGTGTGTGTGTGTGTGTGTGTGTGTGTGTGTGTGTGTGTGTGTGAATAAGTCATTGGGAGGTAGAGGGAGGACAGACAGAGATTGCTCAGCTTATTTTCCTCCTCGTTAAGTCTCACTCCCACCATCACCCTCCATCAGCCTCAGACGCGCAGACACACACACACACACACACACACACACACTCAGGAGCGCGCACACACACACACACACACACACGAGTTTTGTCGTCCATCAGCCTCGTCTCGCTCAGCTCGCATTAGTTCTCGCCCACTCCATTTCTCCTCTAGGATGCTTCCTCGAAGCACAGACGAGACCCCTGAGATGAAAGGAAGCGAAGCGGACACTCGTCAGTCTTCATCAAAAAGCCCTTAAATGGACACCACAGACACTTACACACACACACACACACACACACACACACACACACACACAAACATACAGTTAGAGGTAATGATACTAAAGTTTCCTTAAGTTAAACACTTACAAGTAGATTATACAAAATGCACCTACAATATGTCATCACTTCAACTCATTGATGGCAGAACCCTTTAGAGCAGTGGTTCTTAACCTTGTTGGAGGCACTGAACCCCACCAGTTTCATATGCTCATCCCCCGCACCCTAACCCTAACCCTAATGCTTCAATGACTGTGCCAACTAACTGCAGACTAGAGTGAGGGGTGGACCTCTGTGGCGGAGGCTCCACCGAACCTCTGAGACCAATTCACCGAACCCCTAGGGTTAAATCGAAACTAGGTTAAGAAGCACTGCTATAGAGTAAATGAGAAGAATGGAAAATAATATAGTTATCTCTCAGGTGATCAGGGTTTCATTCTTTCCCTCATCTAACCACTTGCTAAGATCTCTCTCTCTCTCTCGCTTGTAACACATGCTAGTTATACAGATAATAGTGCAAACAGGATAAAGTGCAGACAAGATGATGGTTTTACAGAAAAAAAGATATATAGATATTATATATAGCACTATCATTAGGTGCGGATAGAGGAGAGCAATTTCGGCCGATGCATTTCCCAAACCAGAGTCAAGATCAAGTCAAAGGGGGTTTTACACAGTGGTCAGTTTTTTGCCTGTGGGAAGGAACTGTTTTTATATCTGGTTATTTTTCCATATATTTTTTAATAGCACCTACCAGAAGGGAAGAGGTCAAATGGTTTTGTGCCCTGGGTGTGAAGGATCTGTATTAGGTCAAGTGCTATCTCTGTAGTTTTTTAGCTGAGTATGTGGTTGAGAGCTCTTTCAAAGTGCTGTTAAACGGTGGTGAGAGACAAATGCTTCATTTGTGGGGCCGAGGTTTTCTGTTCAAACTAATAGAAGTTCCGTTGCATTATACATTTCCCGATATTATATATATGAAGCTTATATATGAAGCCAGAGTTTCATTTGTGCATATATTTGACATTGTCTTCACCACTCTACTCCGTTTTCGAGTTGTTTCTCTCTCTCTGTCTCTCATGCTCTCCCTCAAATACCCACAATCACACACATCTTCCATCCAATCAAAGCCGAGACCTTTTCAACGGGAGGACCACAGACCACCATCAACCCACAGATACAGCAGACCAAGTCAGCCTCGAATGGTTCGGTGCAGAGACAGCCTTGATTTGTCATTATTTATAGCCCGAGTAAAGCCACTTTCTAAAAGTAATTAGACTTTAGAAACAAAGAAAGGAGAAACAGAGAAACAGAGAGGGAGAGAGAGAGAGAGAGCAAGGGTCGAGGGAGAGGAAGAGATGGAAAATGTACCCAGTCTCAGCTGCAGTCTGCTGGGAATTGAATTAACCCGTTCCAATTTGCTGCTTATAAAGATAAAGTGGAGCTGAAGAAAGGGAAAAAGGGGAGCTGCAAGTAGTCCCAGGTGGGTTTCCCCTGTTGACTGTATATCCTTTTAAAGGTAGAGCTTTTTGATATATGCACAAATACAGTGTTCAGAGGACCACAAAAACCACTGTCATATTGACCAATGGTGGGAGTCCCATGTGAGAATGACTTGATACCATCCCCTATTAATCCTCATGCATAGGTTTGATTTATTTTTTGGTGTGTGGTGATCTGTGGTCCTTGTGTGTGTTCATTATTCACCTCAGGGGGCTGATGTCCACAGTGTGTCTGCTGCTAATGAGGACCATGAGGACCACCAGGTCACCTTGAGCTGTGTAAAACAAAAACAAGACTAGGTGAAAACGTAGTGTTTGGTTGGGCCATTCCATGGTCAATGTGGGAAACATAACTATCACAGCCTGGTGTCGCTCTCTGGATTTCACAGTATGGCCAACTTTGAATCTAATGTCTCATTGGAGGCAAGACAAGAAATACTTTGAGTAACCCGTTCATTCTCACAAGAAATCAGATGGACATGTTGACTTTATGGTCCAACAACTATATTTTTGAGTAGGAGGAAGGCTTCCATTTTCAAGGGGGTCCTGGATGTACAAAGACAAAGCACAATCAACAGAAACTGCGATTGCAGTAGTAAAACAAGGCAAAAACTGTGGCAGAAATATTATAATTATAAATTGAAATGATAATGTGCTATAATTACCATGAATGAAGCATCATCTGAAACGTGTGCACTTTGAGTCATAATAGGAAGACGAAGAACCTTCAAACCTATGAAAAGTCAATGAACAAATGTTCAAAGGGAGATTATTCCAGATTATTCCAGTCTGATGGTGTTTAAACATGAATGCTCTTTTACCAATTGTTTTGTTCACTGAAGGAGTAAGAAGTATTGAGATGAGTACCTTTGACTGATTATTTTAATCATTTATTTATTTTGAGGAATATGGAATCAGAACCTGTTGTAAATAAGCAGGATAGTCACAGTGTAAACATTTAAAAATCAAACTGTAACCAGTGACTGTGTCGTTTTATATTGAGTATCCGCCAATTAGGTAAACCAAGAACAAATCCAGAGAGACAGTTATATATGGTGTTGAGGGGCAGAAGGCATTTGGAAGTGCTAAGATATACTACATCAGCCTAATCAAACAAAGGCAAAGAAAAGTTATAAGAAAATCATGGTATCATCTGCATATAGTTGAACTGATGTAATATATATCAGTGAAAACTAGATACTAGGTCCGTATAGTGTTGGTCAACATTGCCCAACATTACTACATTTCCTATTGTTTAATACATGATGTTCAGATATATTTTGTGTACTTTGGCCTTAAGTCACATAGTAGTTTGTACCAATTCATCTTGAAATGGCAATGGCCATTGGTCAAAATCTACTACGGGGCTGCTGACAAATGCTGGCATTTGTTCACCCACTCCCTCACAGACAGACAGAAGAGAGCACGAGGTGGCCTGTGGTCCAGCCAAAAACAAACGCCAACCTTATCTAACTTCGGAATGTACAGTGTGCAGGTCACAGCACCTCAGCTATTTTTTTTTCTAAATATGTGTTCTGACACACTCACATTGTGCATACACTAATTTACAGACCAAATCGTAATGGCCCTGCAGGTATTTTTAGTACCTGAGCGAGACAAAGTATCTGTGGAGTCATTTCTCTTTACCCTTGGATATCTGCTTAGCTCACGACCAGCCAGCTCCTCAGATAGCCCCCGTCATAATTAGGCTGGCAGACAGTCTGCAGCTACAGTAATGGTGATAAAGTTGGGCAATTAAATATTCTGCTGTTCCAACAAAGCCAACCATTCGCCTCTGCGTGCACACTCGAGCAAGTACAAAAAGGAGTGTATCTGTGTGTGTGTGTAAGACACAGATATAAGACACACACACACACACACACACACATACACCCTGGAGGGAGAGCGCCCTGTTCCTTCACTGAGCGTACATGCAAATGAGAAAGCAGTGCTGTGAGAGCAGAAGACGCTCAAGACTGCTGACCTTTTAAAGCCAAAAGGTACACACGAGGAGAGGGCAATACATTTCGCATTAATGCATTCACCAAGGACCCCGGCCATTACCATAAACATATGTACTTTCCCACGGTTTGCTGCAAGGCGTTAGTAAGAAAAAAAAAAAGTGGCCCACTGCCGAAAAGGAAATCTCTCTCATCAGCTCACGGAGAAACTTACATTGCAGTGAACTGGGGGAAAAATGAATAAGGGATGGAGATACAGAGGGAAAGACAAATGGATTTGTACACAGATGAAGGAGCGAAGGGAACGAGCGGGGCCCCTTTGTGATTCTCACCAGCAGCAGGCAATTCCGTCTTCGCCTCTGCCTACAATCTATCATTTTATCACCAGCCCAGATGAACATGCAGTCTATTTTCTCTATCAGCATATTTAGGGGTTTTCAAGGTCACCCCCCCCCCCACCCCACGCATCAATATTCAGAGTATTCAAGATTCCGGATCACCATTCGTTTTGTATGAAACACGCTTTCCCTTTTTAACCTAAATCTGATTTAAAGCAGGAAGTCTCCCCTGACGCGGTCCGCCGCTGCATGGTGGACCGCCTTGTTTTTCCACGAAAAGAAGAAGAAAAGAAAAAACGTCAAGCTGGATCAGATCTCCAGACATCCGGAGAGGAGGGGTGGGGGGGTGCTGCCCTCTATTTAGTCTCCAATCTGCTCCCTCCTCTCCTCTGCTTGTTTGTGCCACTCTCCCCAACAGCCTGAAGCACCAGTGTCTGACTGCCACCAGGGTCAAGTCCAACCTGTATATCAGTGGAGAAATGGGGTCCAGATCTGGAGTTCCTGCAGTCGATATAGTATTAAAAGCTTGTAAAAGCATTTCCCTCGCTGGTCAGGAATAGGGAGTGAATAGCGTGATGAAAAGTATAGGCACATGGGAGTATTTCTGCAATGCAGGACAACAATGAACACAGACCTCCAGACAAGCTAAAAGTAGAGTACTCAGGGCTAAAACTGAATATTCTGCAAATGTAAACATCTTGGACTACATTCTTTGGGGCGTCGACAGACAAGATTCTGTATTCTATGATTTTGTAACAATTTCTTTCAATGCCGTGCACATATAGACACACGTTTATTATTTATGGTGAAGCACTTTACCTATTGTGAAGCACTTTGTGGCATCCTCTCTTGAAAGGTGCCGTCCGAATAAACCTTTTGCTATAAACAAAATGTGCGTTACGGTACAGCGCCGGTCAAAAAGTTCGGACACACTTTGCTATCCACTCGAATGAGAAAGCAAGTCCAAACTTTTAACTGGTGCTGTGTTTCCAAGAAAAAAGTGACTCAAGATCTGCAAAAAGATCCTGACTAAAAATAACTAAGACAAGTTCTATGAATCTGCAGACTTCTTTCTCTTAAAAAGATATTTCACACCCTCCTGAATAAGCAAATTTAATGCAAATGTGTTTAACAGAATCACAAAACATGATACACAAGTTTGAAATGGTTTCATAAGCTAAAACCAACCTTATTTGAAACCTTATAATATTATATCTACTCCTCAGTGGGGCTGCTCTGCCCTGCTCAATAAAGTGAGCATATCACACAAAAATATGAACAGCCATAAAAAAAATGTAATAAAAAAGACTAAATGCACACACTCACAGAGTTAACCTATTGGTGAATTTTATTTCACCTAGCCGCGATTCTTTCAGCTCTTAAATCTGATTTTTCTCTTCCCCCTGTTATAAACCGCCTCGGCCTCGGAGGCGAAACTCTGCAACCCATTCGTCGCTTCGGACAGAAAAGAAACCGCCTTCCTCTCTCCCTGGACACCCCCCCCTTCGCCATCAGGGCCACCGCAGTCCTCATCACCTCTGTCATACCCGACTATTATTCCCATCAGTTCCTGCCACCACTTCCACTTCCCTCTCAGAATCTCCCCTGTCCCACCAGTCAGGGTGAATAAATGTCAGTCCAATTATATCCACCTACATCCTATATTTAATTCACAAATCATACACATGAAATATTCAAACAATGATGAGGATGAAGTGGCAGCAGGTCAGCAGTGCGTGTATATATATGTATATTTATATATATATATATATATATATAGAGAGAGAGAGAGAGAGAGAGAGAGAGAGATAGATAGATAGATGGATGAATGGATATGTGTGGACAAGTACTAAAGCAGTAGTAAAGAAAATGGGATTTCAGAAAAGAGAAGGGAAAGTTTTCTGTAAAGGCCAATTCCACCTTAAATCGGGGGGCAGAAAGGACACTGAGACAGTACATGAGCAGTTGGCCGATCCCATAGTTCACCTGGAGAGACGCCCCGCTGCTGTCGAGGCGACAATAACGACGGCGCCTTTCAACCCCGCCGCCGGGACTGTCACCTCGCCACCGCGAGAGTCCCGAGAGGAGATGAGGTAAGTAGAGACCGGGGCGTGAGAGGTGGCGAGCAGGATCGTAATCCCCATGATTCACGCCTGCATCCAGACAGATCAGCGGAGTATAGCTACCGGGAGTCAAAGGGCATCCATCAGACACATCTATAAGTGGGATGAGTTTCTTTTTTGTTTTGTTCTTTTTCAATAAAAGGGGTGGAGGGAAAGGAAAGGGCGGAAAAAAAAAAGATGAGATTCATAGAGGGTGGAAGTGGGAGGTTTGCGGGGGGCAATATGGAGATGTCAGCACTCTTAAAGTCAGAAGACAGCACTTTCCTGCCATCAGGCAGCCGTTCTGTCAGGTCCGCCGGGACAGAACAGAGCCTGTGCCAGCCAGCCAAGCGGCCCACGGTGAAGGCCATATATATTACATGGCCTGCCCACACAACGCTCGCTCAACGCCAAGGTGGCAGCAGGGCTGAGAGTCAGCATTAAAAAAAAAAAAAAAAAAAAAAAAAAAAGTCAGAAACTTTGCTGCGGACGGTGAAAGGAAATGACCTGAGACGTCAAAGCAGTCATAAGCCAGGGTGTAAAACAAGGCTTTTCACTCAGCCGTTGCAAAAAAAACAAAAAAATTAACAGATGGCACGAGCCCATGAGTCTGAAAGTGGACGAGGGACGAGAGTGGATGTCCAACAATGGACGAGGGTAAAACGCTGAATTGAACTGTGAATCCGAAATGGCTCCTAAACGCGGATTAAAACGTCATCACAGAGACACAGACGTATCACCTTGCTAAAGTGAAATTAGTGTGTTCAGCTGATTTGATTACGGAGCTGACAGTCAGGCCGGAGCAGGGGCACACCAGAAAGGCCAAACAATCATGCAGGGAAGAAGAAAGGAGAGCTTTTCTGCACACTTTACTTCACGGTCCATCAGCAGATTTCATTCCAATAAGTGAACTGACCTCGCCTTTTTTTTTTTCTTCTCCTTCCCTCTTCTAGTATTTCCAGAGTTAATAGACCCGTGGAGTCTACATCTGAGCTGAGACGGAGCAGAGAGACAATAAATTCCGGGGCCCTGTGTCAGTTATCAAAGGGATATGGATTATAGGGAAGATGAATATTTGATGAGAGATTTTCAGCAGGACATCGAAAAGAGGACGGGGGGGAATGGTCTCGCTCTTACATGTCAAGGTTGAAGTCCCCTGATGACTCTACGTCCCCTCCCCACGGACGCCAGTCCTTTTCCCGCTGGTCGCCGGCTTTTTTTTGCCTTTATAGGTTGTTTATGACCCCATGTGCTATGTTGTCACATTATATACAGCCAAAATTGAATCACACTCAGTGTGACATTGCTATTACTTCAGGGGCAATATACTGTAATATAACAAAATGTACAGGTGATTTCTCCAGTGCCATATTTGTTCTATGGCTCCACTTGAAAAAGTCATTTCACAACTGAACCGTGCCGTAGCATGAAATTTAAATCGCGGCCATATCAATCCAACGCAAGAAAGGTACTTTCAGACGAGGCCCGAACAATGTAATAAAGCGACCACCTTGGTGAGCGCGATGAGGAATAAACGATATACGATATCGGAGCTAATGGCAGAGATTGGCAGTGACACAGCGAGACAGCTGTGTGCCGGGGAGGCCGGGTCCGGCCGTGGATACTGTATATCCTGACGGGGCGTTGGGAGGGCTTTGTTGGGTAAACCCGCCCGGGTTTTCTCTTTCCTCCCCGTCTCTCCTCCCATTACAAGTCATCACTAGACCACTGACAGCTTCCTGCTTCCTGCAGATCAGCATTACCCGGGCGTGCTGCGTGTTTATCAGAGGTAAGCTGAGAGAGGTCAGCGGAGAAGAAGCGGCCGCAGACCGCGGCGTGTCGTCGTCCTCGTGACCTCTTAGCACACATTTCCCCCTCTTTTGTTTCACGGCTGTCTTGACAATGACAGATACACAGGATGTAATGTTTCGCCTTTAATTTTTCACATTGTGAAAAAGTAAAACTGACAACTATTATAGCATCATTTGAGGCAAATCATGTTTCCAAAATTCAGATTGACAATATCTGGGATCTTGGGAAACCTTTAGTTTAGTTTGAGGCTCTGGAGGTTTGAATGCTACAATGCACGGCCTGAGTTTGATAGATGGTGACCACCAAAAGGTCACAGCTTGTTATATTACAGTAAGATGCCAACATTTCTTTTCCTTTTTAATTTAGGCAAAAAAAAAACCAAAGGAAAAAAATAAATAGTCATAAACATGACAACAGGGTGGAGATACTATACCATATATTATTCTTATGACTTTTATTCTGTAAGATGAGGCTGTTTTTTTTTATATAAAAAAATTCCCTTGATCAACTACCTTCATCAGATTCTCCATACAAACAAACGCCACATTATTCATTACTGAACGTGGTTAAATTATTCAGCTGTTGTCACTGTAACATGAGACACTACAGACAGAAGAAAAGCTGGGGGAAACGCTGTGGTGAAACCAACGCCTGGCACAGATTTCAGATAACCTGTGAGAGTAACGTGCAGCCGAATCATATGACACAATTACTGTTCGGGGTCTATCAGACCGGTACAATCTTTCCTCTGATCGTCGATGGCCGACCCGAACAAGGAAACACATTATGAAGGGGGAAAAATGAGGCTTGTTACCTGAGTGACAGTTCTAAATTAAATTCCCCTGCGTACACGCTGTTTAGGTTGTATGCATCTGTGCTATCATAATGACCTGTGGGCTGTTGATACAGGCTATGATAATTCAATCCACATTTCCTGAAGGTGCCTTTTTCTGGGGGGGGGGCAAAAGGGGCAGAAGAATTCTCCCCTCGGGAGCGGTGCCGTAGCAATTTCATGGCACATTGATCCACGTTGTGGTAACCCAGTGGTTCAAATAAATCAGAGTAAGCAGGTTTAGTATAAAAAAAGAAAAAAATGCATTTCAATAACCTTGACAGGTAGTTGTTCGTCTCTGCTTCAATCTGATATCGCCTCCCTAAATGGAGACAAAATCAATATTTCTTCAAGATTTTGGATGTGGGGGGGGGGAGGGGGGGGAAACATTATTATGGTAGCAATCTGTAATGCTTTGGTAAACATAATCCAAATAGCTTCCACTGGCTTTGTGTGCAGCTCTTTGGGACTTTTAAGTTTGCCTCATTAAGCTCCCATCTCCAGCAGAGCATTTACTGCTGCTGCCTGGCAGCAGGCTTGTTGTGATCAGCTAATAGTGGTCTGGTCTGGACCGAGCCGGTGCATCTGTGGCTGGGAGAACTTCAGCCTGGGAAGTTTAACAGTGAAGTGCGCACGTAGCGGAGGAGGCAACAGCGTGTCACACACACACACATGCACACACGCACATGCACACTCGCACATGCACACACGCACATGCACAAACACACAGCGCTGCGAATACATGCAAGTCATAGCGTGCAGGATCTGGCATCGCTGGTGATGCCCAGTGAATTTATCATGCTTTAAAGCTGCGTGCATTCTTTTTTTTTTCTCCTTCTCTTCTTTCCAACGCAATAATTAGGAACAATCTGTGCGAGCCCACGATATTGCACGAACCTGATCTCCATATAAGGTCACCCGTGTGTCCGCCGCAGCCTCCCCAAAAAACTTTATGATGCGCTCGGCTCTCCTGCTGCTCTTCCTCCTGCTCCTCCTCCTCCTCAGCTCCTGGTGCTGATGCTGCTGATGCTGCGGAGCGTCGCTGTGGAGGAGACGCGATGGGAGGCGAGCAGAGGCTCTTAAAGCTCCCCACCCACTCCAGCCTCCAACCAGAGAGCACCAATCACAAAAGGTGGCCTGGACACACACACACACACGCGCATAAGTGATATTCATCTAGAGAAAGCTGCAAACAGACATGGTCCTGAAAGTATTGTCTGACTGGGAAATTTCTCTTAAAAAATGGCAGATGACTTTTTTCTTTACCCAGAAAGAAGATGGTGCTCCTGAATATCTGATCAACTTGGTTATTGCTTTTTTATTCACGAAAAGCAAACTTTTAATTTCATTTTCTCCCAGACCTAAACTCTCTATAAATCCCCCAAAACAACACAAATATTAAAATTGTTATTATAAAGAAGTTTTTTTTTCCTTTCTGAAACTTCTAATTAAATATTCCTGTATAATACACAATATGTTTATCTGGTGTCTATTTTGCTCATATTCTATCATTTTGTGTAAAGCCCATTGGGGCAAATCTGTGATTTATGATTCTTGGCTATACAAATAAAATTGAATTGAAATGTATGTATTTTACATATGTGCCCTTTAATATTGCCGTGCAATCCTGTATTATTTAACTTTACTGTGTCTGTATTTTTCTATATGTTGCTCAATAAAGGTTCATAATCCAGATTCATTCTTTGTATGGATTAACTTCAGAAACCCTTTATTGATAAAGTATACGACTGTCACATTATCTTCCTCACCTTTAAAGCACTTTAAACTCACTATTGTGCCTCACAGACACACTATTAGCAGTGCACCTCGGGGCACCATAAAATGATATTTAATAGACCTATTATCGGATATTATTTTGCACGGTAAGCACCGTTTATGTGTTATGTCTGTACCTGCAATATTAATGCGCTCTTCCACCCAGACAGAGCTGGTATAAAATCCAACAGCTGTGCAGATTATTCCTGTGCTGTGGGTGGAGGGGGAAATAAAGGTGATTTGTCGGCACTTCTTTTTTGAGAAAATGCATAAAATGTTAATTGTTTAATCTCTTAATGCATACTTCATGCAGAAGACCTTTGCACTCTCTTTTGTTCTCAGTGATGTTATCATCAAAATGGGAAACTTATCATTCAGAAAGCTAAACCCAACATCTGCATTCTTTAAACACACATGGATAATATAACCAGGCTTTCCAGATTAAAGCCATTTTAGTGGTGCTAATAGCAGCCAATGTAAGTCAGTGAGAACTCAAAAACTCATTTCACCATTATTGACCCATTTAAGGCCACCTGCAACTATAGTTGCTAATTTCTATAATGTAAATTATCTGAATGTTTTTCATACAGTTTTTTTCAACGACATGATGGTAAACAATCTAGACAAAGGAATAAAAAAAATTACATTCCCAAGTACTTCCTGTCATATGATGTCCTGACTTCCTGCTCCTCCTCCTAAAAACATGGCAAAACCCTCCTAGAAAGAGGTATTTTATTTAAATGATTATTATTTTCCACCATTCAGTAATCTAGAATACCACCCCTTAAAAAAATATCTAGGATAAATTGATTTCTGTTTATGGGCTTATTTGTGCAAGCTGCAATAGTTGAGTCATTAAATGTCCAAAGTGCAAAATGTAAAGATGCATAACATGGTTGCAAGAGACTCAACTGTTATAATTATATGCATTAAAACTCTGGGGCTTAATGGGGTAGACTCTGATTGAAAGAGGCTATGCAGGAAACTCCTGAAAGTCACATAGTGAAACATTCTGAGTGACTCCTCCAGTCCTCCTCCTCCCCTACCTCCGCCTTTTAAAGCGTCCCCTCTCGCCCGGCCTGCTCAGACCTGCTCCTGCTCTTCCAGGTCCACGGCTGCATTCCCTCCATCCCACCACCAGGTGCTACCTGCTGTCTGGAGCGGGTCTGGGCCTGGGTGTCGCAGCAGGTGGGGGGGGGGCTAGCTAGGAGGCAGTGGCAGACGGCCCCCTAAAGGGGCCTAAACCAGATTTATTGCTCTTTTGGTCCTCCGAGTCTCACCTCTGCTAAAGTTACGTAATTGATGGGGGAATCTGCCAGCCCCTGGAACAATTTTTTTTTTTGGGGCCAAGAAATAAGAGCCTATTTGATGCTCCATTTTGGAAACATTTGTTCGGAGCAGATTTATGCTTCTTCTTCTCCTCAATTACCGAACCATTGCACCCATGATTCCAAACGTAAAGCAGAATCAGAATCTCTATTATAGTGGGAGTAAACCAGGCTGGTTGTTAATGACTTTTCTCTAACACTATGTCCATTCCCTCTATGGAATCTCAACAATTTCCATGCAAACACCAACAAAAATGCAAGAAGGGCAGGCTACTGAACAATGTCAGACATTCCCCCGCTGATTCATCCCATGCTGGCGAGAGTGTGTGTGTGTGGGCCGACAATGGACTGTTCAAACCTTTGACAACCCAAGCAGTCGCACATCTATTATCACTGTGCTAATTTTAATTAAAGCAATTTTCTCTTGGAACAAAATGGCAGATTCACATTATACAGACTGGAAATGTCCATGTATTTTAAAGTGTGTGTGTGTGTGTGTGTGTGTGTGTGTGTGTATCCATCCCTTGTGGAGTGGCTGCGTGGGTGTGCGCAAGTACATTACGGATCTGGAGTGTGTCACTTTCCCAGGTGTGTTTGTGTAGGAGGCTGTGAATGGAGCTGGAGAGGCCGAGTCTGGCATGTTGACTAAAATCTCCCGGCTTGTTAGGCTGAAATAGATATATGTGTAAATTTGTCTCCTGTATGCAAGTGGGGGGAAAAATAAAGAATTTCCGGTTTTTGCATCTATGATTTTTTGTGTGTGTGTGTGTTTGTGAAGGGGCAGGTGGCCTTGACCAATCAATAAGCCTGATAATGAGATCTGAGGGGTGTCATTACGGCTTCCCCCCACGGGCATGCAACACCTCCGCTTCCGTAAAGGGCAATATTGTCTCCTCTGAGCGAACGCACACCTCATTAACCTTTTGTGCCAACACAACACGCACCAGACGCCGTTTACTTTTAACTAATATGTCCTGGTGTTCTCATGATTAAATAAATAAACCTTTGTGTTTCGGGGTCACAGCTTGAATAGCCTCAATATGTTCATCCGACTGCTTAAGATGTTTTTTTTCTAGCCACGGTTTGTTTGTCATGATGTCAACCGATGCCTGTGATGTGGCTTATCTGTGAATTGTGAGAATGGAAACATGTTTTAATTTGCATATGCATCAAGTTTGTGTGGAGAGAGGAGGAAAAAAGAAATGCCGTTAAATCTGTTAAAGTGTGATGTGCCGCGCTGACAGCAGAACATCAGAGCGGCGTGTGGGGGCATCGCTTTGATTGACAGCAGTAGAAATTACTTTTCTGAAAATATCCAAGCGTAATTCGAGCATTTCGACCGACCATCTCACAAAAATAAACCTTCACGTCATGTTTGGAATTAGAAACTCAATTAGGCATTACATCGCAGCAAGTCAGCTGGGAGGCAGAGATGACAAAGTATGTTTGAGGAGGGTTTTTATGCCAAGTGTGAATTCCCTCCTTCTCTTTTTTATTATCCTCCCTGAAGTCGAGTGTCCCACATGGCAGTAATCCCTCCCATGTTGAACGCCGGCACATGGATTATCACAATAATATGCAGGAAAAAAACCCTGCTGGCGGCCATGAACGTGGAAAAGTGAACAGGGTGTCTGAAAGTCATTAAGACCTCCGGGAATCACAACTGTTTGTAGCCAGTGACCTTCAGAGCCATGTCAATCCCCCTGTGGTGTGTGTGTGTGTGTGTGTGTGTGTGTGTGTGTGTGTGTGTGCGTACGCTGTAGGGGTTTGGCTGATTGAGTAGCACAGAGGGACCTCGCTAAATTGAGTGTTTAGGGACTGGCCTGTAACTAGAGGCATTGCAGGTTTTGGGGCCTTAAACCAGAGTCCGTTACCAAGCATGTGTGGTAGTGAAGTGCTGTTGAGTCACAGATTAAACTGCTTCACGCTCCCATTTACAAAGATGCTGAATGGGAACGTCAATGAACTACACAAAAACGAAATAAATCCAGAGGGGCTCTTCACTGGCTGAAACACAGTGCTGGATCAGCATATTTTGCTATCTGTGTGTGTGTGTGTGTGTGTGTGTTGTATCTGTGTGCGTCTTTGTGTGTCCTCTGCTGTCTGCTGGCGAGAACCGAAGCCGTGTCTCCCTCGGTGTGGGTTTGCAGGCTGCAGGGGAGGGGTGATTGTAGGAAAAAAAGAGGTTGAATGGTTTCCTTCTCATTCCTGGTGGCGCTGCAACATACATCATAGCAGTTTCACAACTGCATGGTGGACTGTCCCTCTGTGGTGGGACACACACACACACACACACACACACACACACACACACACCTTCATCACCTCTGTCCCCAACCACCTCCTCTTCCTTGATCTCCCTGTCTGGGTTCATGATATTCTACTTTTTAGTTAATTTAGAAATACTGGTCGGGTAGCCGTGTGTGTGTGTCCTTGTGGTTTGTTGCACCACATAAAGCTGTCATTTTTCTCCTTCTTTTTTTTTTAAAGCTGAGAACTGTAGCGCCATACCTTAAGGCTGTCCATCGCTCCCCTCTCACCCATAATGGTATGGGGAGTAAATGAGATTTTAATGAGACATTAGCTCAACCCCTGACCTTGGTCAGCGCCGCCCGAGGATTTATTTTTCCTCCTGGAGGAGGAAGTGACATGCTTCCTCATAAGAGCTTTAATTATGAATGGCTGATCAAAGGTAGTAAACAATCCCTGTGTTGTGGGTGAGAAAAGCGGCTCTACGCGATTCCCGTCCCCAGCCCCGGGGGGAACGTGTATTATTCCGAAGCAGCGGGATGATTGATGAGCGTTTGATATCAGTTTCGGGGAAATTAAGTGTAAAGCTGTAAAGGTCTGATCACACTGAAGAAGTAGACAGTGATTGGAGGAGTTTGTCAGGCCAGGCTGCCAAAAACATTTCGTACCGCTACTCACTGTGTAATTTTCCCTCTTGGAGAGCAAAGAGAAGGGGAGAGAGAGGGGGGACTGTGAGGGGGGGGGGCTGAATTAAATTAAAATGAGAGGACACTTGGTTCAGATAACAGTCTGATGGAGCCAGTTGACTGATGATGCACCGTTTCAAATTCTCTCCACACGATTAGCATTGCCGGAGGATTAATTCTGGCTACATTTAAAGTGATTGATCATTTCTAGAAATTAATGAAACAAATAATAAATATATTAATAACGAATGAGAGATAAGCCTTGCCAGGAAGGCAACCAGCCACGTTGCTGCAATGCATCACTTTCAAATTTGTTATTTGGGTTGTTTGTTTTTTTTCTTTTAAAGATATGTCGGTCCAGGGACTTATACATCTGAGTGAAAGTGACCTGTTTAACCTTTCACTCCGATCCTTCAGAGCCAATATGTCAATAGCACCTGTGATTAAATAGACAAGGCCGGGGATCAATCCCCTCTGATCCATGAAACAGTTTGAGATATTGAAGGTTAAATGCCATGCTGAGTTACTCCTTTACCAATGAAGATATCAGGCCTTGATCGGCTGAGTGATTGATTCATTGAGTTGTCGTGCCCTTCCTGCCGATGGGAAGATGGATCCCCGCCGACTCTGGCGTGGAGGATTCCCCACCTGCTGCACAGGAAACCACATGTATAGCTCAGCCTCAGTAGCCCGTGGTAGCAGGCCCTCCGTGTCCAGCCTGCGTGGAAGTTGTCCACTCACCAGGCTGAGATGATGTCTACACACTGAAAAGCAATTATCGGCCTGAGCCTGTGCTGACAGCCACGTAATGAAAATGGAAATTTCCATGTAATCATGACCGTTTTCAGAAATGAATTAATGGCGGCGTGGGAAACATTAATAATGAAAAAAGGGAATTATGAAGGAATTTAGGTAGTAATGGTCATTATGGAGTTGCCGACGTAATCGATTGTTTCTTTCATATCATTAATGAATTAGGATTTTTTTTGCTTTATCCTGAATTCATTTTTCTCTGTACTCTGAGTATGGAAAAAAAAAATAATGTTCCAAGTCTCTACCTCTATATTTATGGTCTGACTCATCCCTACCTGCAGCGATTCATGTCAGAAGCTCTACCACTCACACAGTTGGTATTTTGTTCCAGCGCGACGTGTCGTCGAGTTATTTACAGCAACAGGGGGAAAGAAAAAGGGTGCGTTAATCAAATGTGCTTGTACTAAATCAAAATTGAGTCCAGTGTCCCAAACTAGCCTGGATTTGGGAAGAAGTTTTACCATAATATAGATAATAGACATGAAGCTGATCTGTGGACCACGCTCAACCTAAAAAGGTTCAGCAACATGAAAACATAGTAAAGAAATATGGCCGAAAAAAGGGAAATAAAATAATATAAAAACAATTTAGCTGAGATCATAAATATGGAAAATAATCAGCGGGAAAGGGGATGACAAGTCGTATTTTATATGAACACTGATTTTAAGCTCAACACCTTGGTCCTACCCTAATACAGAGCAACTGAACTGAACTCCAAATTTGACTGATTATTTCTAGATAAAGTGTTAATGGTCCACATTCACATCAACATCATACTTATTAAGTTCTGTTAGATTTGTTTTTTGTTTGGTATAGGCCAGATCCCCAACTTGAAAAGGATTTGACAAGACAGTTTCCCTTATTTTTTTACTTTTCCTCCTTTTCCTCTTTTCATTAAAGGTCAGAGTTCATGAGACAGTTGAACCGAAGCTTAGCCAGGTCAGCCTTATCCCCTCAGGTGAGAAATCTGAAGGGAGACACGCGGAAAGACAAGAAAACTAAACTAAAACCAGCAAATGTGTAAAATACTGCTGTGCAAATATGTTCATAATAACTATTTATCAAAAGTACAACTTGCAACATTTTCTCAAACAGCTGAGTTAGTGATACGAGCTGGAACAGATTTCTATCTACTACTAAATGCTGCATTGTCTGAGGCTGTGGCCGGTCAGTCTTTTATGGGTCAGGGGTAAAAGAACTTTTGCCTTCGGGGAGCGCACCTGAACTGTGTGGATTGAACTAAGTGCGCGAGAATCCCTTCCTGCTCAGAGACATACAAAGACCAGGCGATGGCCGGGGCCCTGAAGGGGACTCATTAAAGATTCAAAATTGCCTCTGCTCTCCTCATCGGTCACTAGAAATAGAAGGTAGTGGAGAGGGGGGGTAGTTTTGATATTTCAGTCTGGGGATTTAATTTCCTCCCTTTACATATTTTATCAAAAGCCCTCTGCCCCCATGTCCTTAATCCACCCCCCCCCCACACACATTCGTCTGACTTCTTTTCTTTCCCTTCACCCTGCTATCCATCATAGGATCTGACTTTAATATGCTTTACGGATGAATATAAGCCATTCATCACACTGTGGCGAGGCCCAGGACACTGCCATGCTGCACATTTCATAGGCCAGTAAGCCTCAGCAGCAGCGTGGGCCGGCTGCAGGGCCGCTAATGCCTCTATTTATTCCGCCAGGCGGGCCCGGTACAATCTGTCACTCCAAGCCCGACTACCCTGACTCGGTGTCACGCCTTTTATGGAGCCGCGAACTGCTCCTTTAGTAAACATCTCTCTCGTCACCTGATTGGCCTTTTGTATGGATGACTGGTTCAGGAGATGGATGCAGAAAGAGAAGGAGTCAGAGAGAGCGTTGGAACTGTGACAGCGAGTGGGAGAAAATAAGGGTGGAAAAAAACAAGACGGGGAACGGAAAGGAGAAAACAGAAGACGAAAAAAAGCAAGATGAATGTGACAATTTAAATCGGCTTAATCACGCATTTTCACAAGCCGGCGAACAACATTTTTGAACAATGCGACGTCGGTGTTCAAACGTGCATATTTATAGCTCCGAGTTAAAATCTGCCTGAAGATGTCCGGATCAGCAAGAGCGACACAGAGAGATCAACTAGTTTTATATTCCAGGGGGAATACATATTTAAATGTAAAAAAACAAATGATAGAAACCAACATGAACACAAAACTTCACTTTTAAGAGACCAGATGCATGGTTCTTATAATCGTCTCTTACGAAGCTTTTGACTTCCTCATCATGGCCGCCACTATTCCTCACTGACCCACTTGTATGAACTTGACCTATCAAGGAACAGACCTCATAGAGTCCTTGCCACTGGCAAAAAAAAAAAAATAGGGTGCGGAGTATCTCTGGGAAGTAGTCTGTGGGGAAAATGAACCTATATTATCAAAACCCATTCACACATCGCTCAAACGACTGCAATTATTCTTTGAGGCATGATTAGCCTGCGGAGCGTCCTCATGAGAGCGGCGTGCTGGATTAACGGTGTCAGCCGGGCTCCTGTGTGATTTGGCAGCGGCGGCACATACAAGTTGTAGTGTATTAATGTGAGTTATGTGGCGGGCGGTTTCACGGGCCAACCGGACTCTTCAATCAGTTAATTGAGTGATTAAAGTTAATTGCAAACAGTCAAGCAATAAAGAAAGCCATATGAAAAAGAACGGACCTTTGGGCTAGCGCTGGAGCCGTGATTTATCGCGGGTCATCCCGGTGCCAGATCCCTGCGTAATCTAACATCACTAATCCTTAATAAGGAGGCTTGTGCTGTTAATGATTGCTGATAATTCTTGCAAGGTGGACATGTCGAACATACTTTAATAGGGGCCTCAAATCCATTCAAACATGTGACCTCCTCCTCTCTGTGTCAGAGGTGTCGAACTCAATTTCGTACACTGGGCAACATGCAGCGCAATATGACCTGGGCCCGAAGAGTACAAATATATGTATATATACCATCTTCAAAATCCTTTTTTTGTGTAAAGACACACATTATACACATTTACACAATTAATTGACCTTAAATTTGCAAAACAGGAAAAATGACATGAGGGGAAAAAAGTGCAGTTTCAATAATATACAAGTAATACATCTCCATTATTTCATGCATAGTTACAAACATCTACAAATCAAAACTGTAAATATTTTATCCCTTCAACCCTGAAAGATGCTCACTCACTCCACATCCCTGTGAAGAAATAGGAACTGGTCCAGTTTTTTGGTCTCACACTGTATTGTCTTCCAGCAAACCAGATTGGACCCTGTAGTAGGACCAGATCTGGCCCCCGGGCCACATGTTTGACACCACATGCCCTACATGATGAATGTCCCAAACTTTAAGTCTGTTATGACCACCATAAACTGAAGCACTTTTAAAAAATATATATATATTATTTTAAAATGTTAAATTATCATGTTTTTATTAGAATATGTTACATTATATTATGTCAGACTACGGTGATAAGAATTGTGCAATTCTTTCATTTTTTTAAAGTGGCTCCTGTCGCGTCTCCCAGTGCACATCAAACATATAGGTGTCCCTACTTTGTCCTGAGGTCACTCGGCACCATGTGACCTTGAACGTCCCTCTCCGGGTGATACCTGAGGAGGGACATTTCCTGTTTGCCCCCCAACTTTGGCTCGCGCTCGCTCCACCTTCTGCCTCCGGTAATAAATCATGAATCTTGCGTGTCCGTCTGTCCGACCTTGATAACTATTGATGGGAGGATGGAACTCTTTTATTTGCAACCTCATCCACCTGTCACGCCGAAAAGCAGAGGGAGCAGATACATAGAGACAGAGCGATACATACATAGACATCACCTATTACTCCTCTGGATCAGCGCTCCGTGTCCTGCATTGACCTCCTTGAGCAGGTCTTTCCTTTTTTTTTAAATCACCAGCAGCCTTTCTAATTTCCCTCGTGCCGATGCAAACCTTTGACAAGCCCAGTTTGATTAACTTCTCCACACTTTCACTCTGAGGGGTTTTTAAAACCCTCCCTGTGACTAACGGGTCAGAGTAAAAGTGTGAAAAAGTTAATCAAACTGGGCTTCGAATATCGTTAGGGTTATTGATAGGCGATGGAAGCCCGTACCTGAAGCCCACCCCTGGCCCCCTCGGCCTCCTCCTCCTCCTGATTTACTCGTATGGATTAGCTGTCAGCGTGGGCGAGCACATCTGTCACAGCATCTGCCCACAGGAGCAAGGGATGGAAAGCTACTGTATGACAGAAACCGATAACTCAGTATTTTTATAGCGTCAGTCTGTCTTCTCTACTTGTTGATCAGGCCTCAACCACGACACGTCACTAAAATCCTAGGATGGAACTCCATTCTGTGCAAGCCGCTCATTCTCCTAGGTTTCGTAGAGAGTGATAAACGTCTCCAGATCCCCCCCGTGTTGTCTACACGGCGTGGCTTGTTTGACACGTTCCCAGATGTCTCGGGGAGGCCGTGCATCCTGTTAGCGGCCGGTATTTACAGCATCCAGTCCGCTGATGCGGGCACCGGAGCCAGTAAATCCTGTGATATGTCGAGACCTCTCTGAGGCAGAAACGCGTGAACATGGGGAGGACAGGGAGACACCGGCCGACCGGCGTTCCCCTAAAGAAATCTGGCAGCTGCAATTAGTATGAACTGGCTGATAGCGTCTTCAGATTAAATCTGGAGTATGACACGGGGGGAAGTGAAATAGTCAGCAAAAGCTAAAGCATGAGATTAAAAAATCTCTTCTCACTTTTCGGACCCCTACTTTAGAATTTTTGGTGATGTATTAGATTGTTTGAAATGAAACCATGTGTGAAGTTTAGAGGTGAAAATCATTAATTGGTAGCGCCGGTAACTCATAGACACCTGAAATGTGACACAGACCCTACACATGCTGCTTTTTTGTAAGACGTTAAAAGGCGAAATTGAGGCGAGGAGTCGTCCGTTGATTGGACGATATGTGGTTTGATTCCCAGCTCCTCTGGGCTTTTGTGGTTGGGTCCTTTGGAAAGATACTAGACCCTGATGGCTGCACCATGCAGTGTGTGGATGCATGTGAATGGTTGAAATAAAGTCAAGTCCAGTCGGCTTCATTGTCAATTTACCTGGTCATACAAAGAATTTGATATTAAGTTTCTTGCTTTTTCCCATGCAGACATACTTAGACAAGACATAGACAATAGGACATATAGACATTAAAAGTGCAATTTAGTGAGATGCTGACATTGAATAGTTGCATTGTGGTATAGTAATAGGCTATACAAATGCATATTCCATTTTCCATAAATCCCAAAATAGTACTTGGGTGTAGCACTTGAGTACATGTGTGTAGTTCATTCCACCACTGCCCTAACCAAACTATTTTAGCACCGATCCAAGATATGCTCCATCAATAAACAGATGATTAGGGTTTCATCTGATGTCAATGCCTGGTGATAAACCACCTAATCTGTCAAACATATAACCTGCCATCATTACTCTTTATCTAGATGGAGTCATGATGGCCAGATGTTGGCATCGGTGTCAGAGGCAGCGGGCGGCATGCAGATTCAGCTAATAATAAAATCCCTAATAAAACAGGGGAATCAGGCTTTTACTAGCATTATAATAAGGGAACTGGCAAAATGAATGAAGGGACAAGAGCCAAGAAGTAGTTTTACTTAGCCTACTGAACTGTGGCCAAGCTCCATTTGATTCCTGAAAGTTTCTTGCCAAAAAGCAAATTTGAAAAGTTAACTAAGCAATTGAGGATTGAATTGAGAGTATATTGATTATTTTTTATATATATATTTGCTGATTTGGGAGATTTATTCATCTGGATCGTTCCGTCGAATGCTTTTCAAAAGCTTGGGGTTTTTTCCTGCTTGCCAATAAAGCAGATTCTGATTGGATTTAAAATGTAACATAAGGTGACAGACAGACAGCGAAGGGAAAATGTATTGTACACGCAGGGAATTCAGGAGGAGGCCACGCTGAGAGTGGTCTAGCCTGAGGAAGTGTTGTTAGTGAAGACGCCTGCAGACGTACGTGTGTACAGTAGGAGCCGTCCCCTGGTTCTGCTATAATAATCACTCCGGGAGTCCCGGCACGTCCACCACATCCTGCTGGTCCTGGTTGGGGGGAGCGGGGGGCGGGTCAGAGCACGCTCGCAGCCCATTAGTCCACAAATTGTCATTCACAATGCTAAACAAGTACCGTCTATGTGCCTCTCAGGCTTCCTGTTCCAGCCCCATTTCTGTCTCCTTCCAGTTTCCCACATTTCTGTCATTTTTATTAAAGGTCACTCAGACTCATTTTCTTTTCTTTTTTTTATTTTATAACACATGTCCAACGTTTGGTCTCACTCTGTCTGATATCACTGTCTGATCTCACGGGTCTGGGGCGATATATGAAAATGAGATAAGGACATATTGACTGGTGACTTTCATAGGGAGACACAAAGCTCCTCAATATTAGATCGCGAACACCGTCGGAGTCGCAATAACTAAGGGAGCTTTATGAAAAGATGAAGAGGATAACCTTTTGGAAGAAAAATGTCATTCTAATGCGCTGCAATATCCCCAAACAAAAGCCTGGAAGATCCATATTGAACCGCTTTTGGCCAAAGGTGTATTAGCTGCTCCACCTTTGTGTAATTTACATGATTCATTAACCCTATTACGTTTGACATTTTGGGAGGAAATATAAAACATAAAATGTATTTTTTACATCATGCTGCGGATGATTCATTGTGTAAATTAGAGAGGGGGGAAAAAACACATTTTGTCTTTTTTTTTTGTTGCAGAGTTGTATTTTTCTCTCCAAGTTACTTGCCTCCACCCCGAAATAATGAAGGTGAAAGGAATTTTGTGAGGGTGGTATTATAAATAATATATCAAGACCCCCCAACATGTGTCCATGTTGTTTTTTTAATGCTCTCACCAAAAAACCTGCTCAACCTTCAGCGGTTTTGGGGATAATTTTATGGACGCTGATTGGCTTGTT
The DNA here is from genome assembly GCA_036785175.1 of Eupleurogrammus muticus. NCBI lineage: Eukaryota > Metazoa > Chordata > Actinopteri > Scombriformes > Trichiuridae > Eupleurogrammus > Eupleurogrammus muticus. The sequence continues at coordinate 13,796,919 of JAYKQN010000006.1, forward strand.
TGCCTGAAGCACATTGAGGAAGGGCACCGTCCCTGAAAACAAACAACATTTTGCTAATAAAATTTAATTAATCTATTGGAGTGCTGTCCCAAACGTTTCTCATTTGTTACAAGACGGAGATCGGGAGCGAAATAAGCAGTCGACACCACACGGCTGAGTGGAACAAGGACGGCCTCAAAAACACGGATCCGGTCGGGCAGGATTTTATGTGCCACAAATGAAGGAACCGATCATTTGTAATTAAAGATGATTATACCCAGACACTACCTCAGGTCCTTCCTCGGGTTTTTCTCCAACAGCTGATTCCCATTTGCAAGGAAGAATAACAATCCTTCGCATTGAAAAACTGAATCCGGCATATTGCTGTATAGCCAAGTTTCCGTTTGGTGAGAAAAAAAACCCCACATCAGTTCCTTAAATCTGGATGAACGCTCAATCTCTGTTGGATCAGATCCGGAAAGAGTGATAAGTGACCGGGTCACGTTAGCTTTCAGCTCGGCTAACGGTGACCCGCTGACCTCTCACCTCTGAGCTGCAGAAACCTGCTACGCCAGTCGACTGACAGGGTTTAAAGTGATAACAACACTTTATTTTTGGAAGACAAATAACAAAACAGGAAAAAAAAAAGAGATCCGAGACATGTTGTTGTTCCAAGCTGAGTATCTTTGTACGTTTTAATACATGTCCAAAGAGGATCAATTCTACAGTAACTACAGAAAGGTTAATCCACAGGTTTTACTGTTAAAGACTGGGAACACCAACAATACATGTGCTTTGAATTATTATTACATAGAAAAACATTATTAACCACTGTACTGACTATAGAAAAATTATAAAATTCTGCTTCAAGGTTGTCAGAAAAAAGAACCGGATTCTCTGCCGCAGGACTGCGAGTACGTGTTTGCTGTGGGAATGGAACCCACTCCCATTTCATGAAAAGCCCTGTCCCTCTTCATTTCAGCCTGAACATGGCTGTGCCATGTGGGAATTTCATCAGCAATATACAGCCCTATACGTATTTTTCTCCTTGAATTAATGTTAATGCGAGCTTGCAGCATTCATGAGGACTTGTTCCGCCATGACATTGTGAATGTTTTAAGGGATATATTTAAGGCCTGTTTAATATATATATATAAAAACAGAATTTCAAATTTTGGTTTTCCTGATCTTCAACATTACATATGCAGGCACATATGCAATGGTTTACGTTGACAATTCCATTCCAGAGATCTACAGAAGTCACAAAACATTTTGTGATATTTGAGTGTACCGACCAACAATTAAGGAAAAAATCCTGTAAAACCAGTTTACATGCATCAAACTATTCATATTTTAATGCTTCATCGGAGGAGATGGTGGACTCTGAGCATTGACAACTATGCAGAAACCCTCTGGTGGTTAGCAGGTAGCATGTGGCTACTGATTTGGGGACAAACCAGACATCATTCAGTCAGTTTCTATACCCTTTATTCCCCAGCAGGGAGGCTCCCACGCGTCCTCTGTCCTAACAAAGCTCCGCTGTCCTGAATAATCCATCTCTCGCCCTGCTGACCTCTCCCCACGCCGCTGGCTGACCACCTGCATGAACGTGAGTGTAGCTGCCCATGAATGGACATGTTGGCACGGTGCCCCGGTGGATGTGGGACACACCGAGCAGCGAACACGCTACACAGACCTCCAAACACACCGACACACTCCGGTGACCTTCATCTATCTTTTCCAGGAGAACGAGAACCCCTAATAAGAACAATACTGAGAAATTCTCTTTTATTTAACAAGAAAACAGGTATTCTTGTTCGAGCCGATAGAAAAAAATGATGCAGCTCGGGGAAACCTGTGTAGTTCTCTCGCCTCGCCTCAACAGCAAATCTATAAAAATGGATAATTAGATGGAAAGAGGAGTAGAGAAAAGCATGTTAAATCGTCCTTAAGAGACCGGGTACCGGGGGGAGCTCAAGGACGGCATAGTTAATGGGGCATCAGACAGATGACAGCGACGGAAGGGAAATGGGGCGGATGTTAAATTAAAGGACGACTGACAGGCGAGACACACTTGACATGTGTTGGAGAATTTCCATTTGTGATATAAAGATGAATATTAAGCGTAACCGGAGAATAAAACAAGCCTCAAACATAAGTGGTGGTGAAGGGAACACCGCTCCTTAGTTCCAACAACACAACTCATGTTGCATAGTTTCTTTTTTTTTACATATTTCTTCCCAATAATGTTTGTTAAATACTTGGCAAGTTGCTTCTAGATTTATCATATGACGTGCGATTCCTTTTTTTGAGGCCATTTTTTTTCTGTCCTGGAGCTGTTGTCACTCAGCTTGTTAGTCGTGCTGCAGCTGCAAACCTGGAACCCATGCAGGCCGCAGCGGGACGTCGGCACTCACCTGTCAAGCGAGAGAGTCTATGTGACACTTCTGCCCTACTTCTCTGGGACTTGACCACCACATTACTTCTGTGTGTGTGTGTGTGTGTGTGTGTGTGTGTGTGTGTGTGTGTGTGTCCTCCTGGTTGGCCGGATGCATGGCTGTTACATTCTTAGCTCTTCCAACAGTGATGCGTATGTGTGAGTCAAAGTAAAACATCAAATCCATTCACAAACCTGGTAACTACCCATGTGTACACGTGTGCATCCTTTGCTGTCCATAGCAGCTCCTGTGTTTAGTGTGTGAGTTGGTCATTTATCAATAAGATGAGGAAAAAAAATGCTCTTTTGTAGATCTTCCTTGAAAAGTACATTTTTGGGCTATTTAGAGTTTTTTTTAATGCCGGACATAAAGTAGATTTAAAGTGACACCCATTATTACAGTTTAGCAATAAACCGCGTCTGGAGGTCAAATTCAAGTTTAAATCCAAAAAATAGTTCAGTGAGGTGGTCATTTAAAGAGCCATACTAGTTTGTTACACTTATATCATTAACATAAATGTTCACCACTACCAAATGTGGATTGATGTTCTCCCTGCCAGGCTTCCACTGGTTCCTCTTTACAACTGCAGCTCATGACATGTTACAATTATTAAGCTGCTGGAAACTGCATTACCAGGCAATAACAGACTGTAAGTCTCCTCAACCCAACAAAAGGTGACAAAATAGTCACTGTGGTGAAATATGGAGCAGCAAGCATGTTGTAAAGAATTTGCAAGTTAATTAACATACAGGTCAGAAGGTATGTAAATGAATCTTAAAATCCAATCTGTATAAACATCTGTGGGGCACACAGGTCTTGTCCTCGTCAGGAGGTGTCTGTACAGACCCAGCTGACCAGTCCCCTACAGTGAACTCTGCAGAGCAGCTCCTCCTGAATACCTGCGTGTGTGTGTGTGTGTGTGTGTGTGTGTGTGTGAGTGCTGCTTCCTGAGCCATTAACACCATGTTGCGAGGCTATGAGCTCAGAGGATCCATCATCTCCGGAACAGTGGAGCTGCTGGTTGCCCCGTGTACAGACATCCATCCAGCACACATGCAGGCATGTTCATAAGCGACACCCCAGGGCTTCTTATCCGAGGCCGCTATAATCAATCCTGCCCGTACGAGAGCAGGCCGGTCCAAACACATGCACCGCTGCACGCTGATCTGCATCCCACCATCTATATCCAGCTGTCTGACTGCTGCCACGAACTATGAACTACTGCGCTGTGACCAACAATGTTAGTCACATTGTGGAAAAAGTACAAGGTCTGAATGAAAAATCAGCCTCAGGGAGAAACAATCCCTGTGTGCCAGTCTTAGAAAAAACAAGTGTTCAAAAATATGTGATCAGGCTGGTTAGAATTTAGAAATTTTAATTGAGGTGGTGACATCTTACACAGTGGAAAATGGCAAAATGTAGAGACAGATGTTGCAATAGAATTCCCCGTTGGTTTGACAAAACAATGCTCAATGAGACGCGGCTTTGTTTGCAATCTGCATTCACCAAACTTACAGAACCTATTTTCTGTAATGAATCAGACACACAACCACACAAACAATGAAAGAAATCTATACAAAAGACAGCCAAGTAAGTTCAGGTTGTGCTTGAAATGTAGCCATGAGGTCTTAACATCCCTGTGTAATGCATCCAAATTATTTGCCAATGGAAACATTCAATGGAGATATAAGGTTGACATGCAGAAATAACGCCTGTCTCCCTTAACCTGGACATATTGCTGAGTTAGATTCAGAATGGGTAAATATAGACTTTCAAACCTCCACCACAACACATCCAGAAGTGGTGGCCTGGGTTGTTGCATGCCATATTGGTGTGTATGGCAATGACATGACACAGTGAACACATGTAGTGGTGATTTGTACAACACTGAAGGTCAAAGGATCAGTCATCAGAAAGCTGTGAACAGAACAGCATGATGACAGCTCGGATTAGTGTTGATGTCTAGACTAAGAGCTGAAGGCACGCTGAGGTTAAATGAAATTTAATTTAAACCTAATTTGGTCTGGGTGACAGAAAATGACAAAATCAGATTTTTGTGTTTCTGTGCATCCACCAGACTCCACGCAATCAAAGTTGATCAAATCAATCGGTGCAAACCTCAATAGAATTGGATTTGCCCTGCGCAGGCAGCTAAAAATCACTCGAAGCAACCGAGTGCTCTAGCTCTTCTCTGGACTTAGAAGTAGATTTTTTTGTTCCCCAAAGGAAATAATGCACCAAACAAATCCTAGTTGAGGATTAAAGCTGAAAAATAATTAGGATCTGTCCTAGAAGAAATCACGACAGCCACAAGAGCCAAAGGAAACCTTAAACATTTGCAGGTTAGGAGAAAAAAAAATGTTTTATGGAAATGTATTTTCAAAAATGTCTACTATTGTGAAAAACAGGGGTCTTTATTCTTCGTAATAAATATAGACTTTCTCACAGTATTACAATTACATTTGGTGATTATCATACAAACAAGGAACAAGGAGAGCGCTGATGGGCCACAACACACCCAAGCATCAGGCAACAGTGCTTCAGAGGGGAAGAGAGTGAGGGACCAAAGAACTTAGAAGAAAAATCCATGATTCTGTAGATATTTATGGAAAACTACTCATTATTTTCTTGTCTCTTATGATTAAAGAGGTGGACCTAAGTTAAATAACATAATTCATACCAAATATGCCAACAACAGGTGTCCTGCACCATATAGATTTTACAAATGGACAACCAAGCAGGCAGAAAGTAGAGTGGATGAGAGTTGTTGGTAGTCTACCGCCCCCTAGTGTGAACCAGTGGAAGGTCAAAAAAGTGAAATTTATGACTGTGAAATTTAGAACCAACAAAAAAAAAAAAAAGTATGAGAGACCATGAAGCACCCAGCATATAACAACACTGTTCCACAATATGTCTGTAATGAGCCCACACCACGCTGTCTGCCTCTCATCTCCATGTGCCTTCCTCTCCTCTTCTTCCTCCCTGGCCAGCTCAGGTACACCGTGTTCTCTCCCCGGGTGGGTGTGTTTCGTGTGTATTAAAGAGTCTTAGAGGATCTGTTCGGTGCTAGAGGCAGAGATGTCAAGTAGTCTCCAGGCAGCGTATGGGTTGAGCTCCTCCTGGTCTCGACACAGAGCCCACACATACATCATCCTGAGCACTTTATCCTAGAAGGGGAAAAGAGATGGGTGCACTTATTCAAGACTGTTCCAATAAGTTTTATTAATAAATGTTAAAATAGAGGTAAAAAATACACAGTAAAATGTGATTCTAAAACAATACCACATGGGCATCTATTTTGTGGCCATTTAAATCTGATCTAATCCATGTATAGGATGTATTAGGCTTTCATTAACAGTTTACAGGCAGTGAATTAATGAGAAAGATTCAGCCTCTATTTTCCAATGTCATTCTTGCTCACAGAGAGAGTTAAAGAGAGAAACATCAACAGCCCTACATACATGTCAATGAGGTAACATGTGCACTGGCCTGTTTTCAACCAACCCAAGCACAGTTACTCACTGGGATGCCTAATTGATATTACTCTCATGCACCACACAATGCTACTTTGGTCTGTGGGAAACACTTCAATATATGTCCATCTTTAGACATAGACAATAGTAGATCCACTATTAATCAGATAAGAACTGCAAAGTTTTGAGTGGATAACATTTACCCTTTTTACCAAACACTGTTGTCCCTGAGTTGACAATATGGCTGATCTATAAATCTTACCAATACCATAATTCATTTGACAAATTCTAAAGAAATTTAAAGATCGGTTCACACTGATGTGATGTGAGTTATGTCTGTTCACATGTGTGTGACTTACGGGGTCGCCCTCCACCACGTCGCCTTTGGTGTTTCGGATTACCATGACTAACTGAGCCTGGAAGGTAATAATCAGCACGGGACCCTGGTCCATCATCTTGCCCATGGCCAGCTGGAGACGACAGAGCACATAAACATCATTTAGCATTTAAACATAATTGGACCCTAGCATAGCTCAAGAGGATATATAAATTAGAATACAGTTACTAAGAGAAAAGTGATGACTTGACTAATCAATACAACCGGGTTGTGTAATTTTACAAGCTATTAGGATAAGGCTAAATGGTAGCTTCAAATATTAGACTCTTTTGAATTCTGGGCCATACATCTATATTAATTGTAATGGTGAGCTAATGGGATCTTAGGGAAAACTTGTAGTGATGTGCCAGAATTGAATATCGATCTTGTGTAGTTTTGTCCAAGCAAACTTACGTCAATGTTGTCAATGTCCAGGATTTTAGAATGGAACTGAAGTCCCATGGCTTTACCCTGCTGAATTGGGTGTGCCAGCTGGCTGTATGTCTACACACAATGTGGAGAAAAAGAAGAGAAGATAACATTATGACCAAACATTTCATAAAGGCAATATGCCCACTGATATCAATCAAGGTACTGCAGTGCAGTCTATATTGCCTGCAACTGCCCATATCAAAAGAAGACTATGATATCTGTATTTTCACAGATGTGCTAAAGGTCGCACCGCTTCATAACACCAGTCCTTGAGTACTTCCAGTTCCCCTCGGATCATTGCCTGCATGGAGACAAAACGAACAACATCTTACAAAAACCCTATTGGATACACTTCAAAGGGTAAATCTAAGATTATATATGTTTATATTTATTTAGATTTGATACAATATGTAGAGATTTGTATTCAAACATACCTCAAGTACATTAGGGATGATATCTCGTTCACACTGCTTGAGGAAAGCGTCTTTGTCAAATGATGGGTCCACCTTCAAAATCTCTGTGAGTACCTTGGACATCTCAGTCTCAGAAAACAGCCCGCCTGAACACAGGGAAAGAAACACACATGCATACATAAAGAAGAGTTCTTGGATCTTCCATGTTGTAACTTGACCTCTCAGGATGAGGGACTCGGGTCACACTGTCAGACCCGGACTCTCTCACCTATGACGTCAGTCATCTTCTCAGCGACGGCACGAGACGCTCTGATGAAAGCGTTGTCACTCTCGTCGTACTTCATCTTCATTTCAAAGAACCCTGCAATGAGCATACGAATTTGAGTCAGACTTTCAATTGAAACTTGAAGCCTCCAGATCCTCTACAGACATAATGAGGTTGAGAAAAAAAAACAAAAAAAAACGTTTCAGCCTCTTCTTACAAACACGCACACACAGAGGTAACACAGTTTTTTCCTGTGAAGAGTATTAAAATCCCACAGGGCCTGCTGGAGAAATAATGAGAAGTCACCACATTTGTCTAAAACCCTCATCAATAGCAGCCCCCGTGACAAATAGGCGATGTGGACTCCACATGAATTATATAATCTTGAAAACTACTGGTAATTGTAGGTTTATGGGTGAACCACTGCAGTGACAAGTAGGATCTATTAATGAAACTTAAAAAGGTTCCCTCACATGATGACATGTAAATAACCAGGACTGCAGAGGCTGACAGAAGGACAAAGATCCTTACTGTTGAAGACCACGTTATTGTCTTTGAAGTCCTTCCACTGCTGGTACCATTTTGAGTCCTTGTGGAGCACCATTCCGACGGCTTCTCTGCAAACACACAAAGTACACACACGGCAGGCTGAAGCAGGAGTGACCATCAGACAACATGGTGCTCATCCCTGTCTGTGGTAAAACCTTTAACTGGTTCATACCATTCTCTGAGCTTAGTACAGTTTAATTTACTGTACGTTTCAATGTATTACCGAAGTAAAGCATACAGTAATGGAAGGTAAAAGATGTGAGTCAATATGAGGGTTTCTCCTATTGCTGAACCTGAGAGGCGTGTCCCCCTCAGCATCAAGGCAAAGCGGAGTGCACTCACGTACTCGTTGGCTTCGAAGACCTTGTTGTCATCCATTGAACCCTTGGAGGAGAACTCACTCCTCTTTCTGAGTCTGGCAGGAGGTCTGTACGGGCCCGTGTGGCCCAAGTCATCTATTTCTTTCTTTACACTCTCCATGCCCTGAAAACAGACAAACGGGTAAGAGACGAGAAATCCACAAATAAACTCTGATATTCAGATTTATCACTTTCAGGCTGCTTTACTTTATGTAAAAATGGTTCTACATAAAGACAAAAAGGTGCAGCTTTTTGAATAGGCAAATGTATTTGAACATTATGAGTTCATTCACTTCATACCTGTGATATTGCTCTAAATGCACCGGTCTTCCCCAACATTTCTCCACCCTTTGAGACACTCTCGGCTGACGTCTTTGCTGTTTTCGCTGCCTCCTCCATTCCCTCCTTGATTTTCTTCCCAATATCTGTACGAGTGACCTCCTCTATACCCTGTTCTCACACACACACATAAAAAAAACCTTGTAAGGGGGATGGAACAATTTTAACAGCATGTATATCACATATCAATAAAAAAGGCTGTTGATTGTGAGAATCACATTTACCTCTTTAACTGTCTCTGATAGGGTCCCTAATTTCTTCTTGAGAACCTCTGAGGTTTTCACAGTTTCAGACTCAATTGTTTTCTTGGAAAGAAACAGAAGGGTTCTTAGGATTATAAAATGCATTACAATGCTTTATTCTATTTTTTAGAACTTTGACAGAAGCAAATCTTATGCGAGTGACTAAATACTAACGTATTTCTTTCGTGCTTGTTTCAATGCCTCTGACTCTTCAAGCTTTTTGGCCTCTTCCCGGAACTTCCTTATGTTTTCTTTCATTTCCTTGTTCTTGTTTAGCTCCGACTTCAGGTTGTCCAGAAACTCCCCCAGGAAACCTTTTCTGCCACCGCCTCGCTCCCCTGACAAATACCTCACCTGCAGAAGGGGTGACTGAGGCACCTTGTTTGCGTCAAACAGAAACACAAGATGGATTTAGTGAAACAAGCGTGTTGGGAGCTGTTCAGTTTAAAATTGTATGTTCATACTGTAACAATTCTGCAGACACACACAGGAACACAGGATTTATTGCTACAACTAAACACAGTTCACTTTCTCTTGTGAGGAAAAAAACTCTCTTTCTCTATTAAAGTCTGCCATGGTTTAAGTTGCCCAACTAAGCTTTTACAAATTTACAAATATGCAATAGGAAGCTACCCTTACTATACAGTGTTCTTAATCTTTGGAATGTTTTTATGCAGGAGCTTTACACACACAAAGCTGAACATTTGATGACTGTAGTGCTTTTATTTTGTAGTCATAATTTAAGTGTTTACAATGGCTGGTTACATTCAAAGGGTTGTAAATCTAGTTATTAAAATACATTTAATTATAGTCACATAAAATATAAGTTCTCAACAATTAAATTGTGGCTTTAGTAAACCTCCATCCAGAGGTTGGTGAGAAAACAAAAGTTGATGTCTGGTAGCAGTAATACTCTCCAAAACTAGAGCGCAACATGGGCATTTATTCTTCAGAGCAGATGAAAGTAGAGTCGTTGCCAACTATTACATTAAGTGCAAACTAACTTGATAGTTTCATTACTTTTAGACATTTTTAAAAAAAGAAAAAAAGAGTTTATAAAAATGTGGAATATTTTCTGAATTCCTTTACCCTTTTTTTTTTTTTCAAAATAACACCTTAGAGAATGTCAGCTTGAAAGTTTCTTTCACCGTTTTATGACCTAAACAACTAATCCAAAACATCATCTAAGTGATCGCTCAGGCTGAAAATAATCATTATCTATTGCTCTAAATTAAAAAGACTTTTGTTGAGGTTGAGAGGTTTGACACAGCGGAAGACTGATACTAATAAACAAGTCCAGCTGTAGAACATACAGAAACACGGCTCGTGTCAGACGTTCCTACCTGTGAAGAACTTGTGAGGAAGCCGCATATTCTATAGACATTTGGTCTGTGCAGGTAGGGGGAAGGGAATGCCGCCAAGCCTCTTCTTACACAAATCTGGAGACAGCAACACAAACCCAGGCTTCACAATTCAACAAAACACCCGTGTAGCGCGACTGTAACACTGCTACCGCGAAGTCGTCGAAAGATAATGTAACGTTTCGAGCACGTGTAACAGTCAAACGTCGCTCGTTACGACTCAAAGTGAAACGTCAAAATACGTCGTTACCAAAGTTGTCATTTCACTCGAGGAAAGATTTCGCCCTCGGCTTCATAGTGCAAACACCGGCTCCATGTCTTATTAAAAAGAGTTAGCGTCAACTTAGCTAGGTGAAGCTACTTTAGCAGCATGGTCAGAAAAGACGTCCCGTGTGCATTGGTATTTTAACCAGGCAGCCCAAAAACTGCTTTATTATCTCCCGTTATTATTCGGTGAGGTTTTCCAGTTTTATTTAAACAGGAAAGGTCCCGACAACTCACCTGGTAACACTGACACAACGGGGCAGCCATCTTGAAAGTAGTGCCCGTGACCTTCTTCCGGTGATGACCTTCCGTGTGTACGCACGAGGCGGGACATGCGCCCCATGTGATCATTGGAAAACATTTAACTACTTTTTTTTTTTTATTAAACAATATTGCCTTCTGTTTAACGGCGTTCATAGTTTGCCTTGCTACACTTCGCATCACAATATAAATGATACCAGCAAAAAGGTTGACATAGGAAATCCTTTTTTAAAAACACAAATTCACACAAGAAAGCTAGAAGTTAGTCTCTGGCTTCCACAGAGTATTCCACATTGAGGAAAAAATGAAACGCAAAAACATCCAAACGATTTCAGTTACTTGAGGTTTATTTATCAAAACACCTTATAGCACAAAGTATTGCAAAGCATAACAGGAAAAAAAAAAAACTAAAAGTTAAATTTCAGCAAGAACTAAAAAAAAATCTCACAAATACCAACTAAAAAACATGTTCACCGTTACAGATCTCTAACAAACCACTGATTTAAAGAATATTTTGAAGGGAAATTTAGATTATACAATGTGTTTGGACATCAGGGACTAATTGTAATGTTAAATGCAACAAATCATTTTATGCATTCCTATCAATCCTAACATCAATCTCTCTTCCGCTCAGCCGATAGCCATTCATGGTCCGGCAGGCACGCTCCGCTGTTTCAGGGTTGTCGAAGCGAACCACACCACAGCCCTTGGACTTGCCGTTCTCCATCTTAATATCAGCATACTGAACCATGCCTGAAGGAGGAAGTACATGAGTACAAATAAAAGTCATGTTCCAAAAACATGATCAGTCCTTTCTGATTTATGATAACTTACCACATGCATTGAAGGTATCCTTCAGCATCTTCCAGGTGAAGTCAAAGGGCAGCTGAAAGACACAAATCCATCCATTTAAAAATATTCTGTATGACAAGACGCATACAGAATCCAGAGACATCCACACAATGTTTGCATCACTTACATTTCTGACAAAGATCTGGCACCCCTTCCTGATATTGCCTCCGCCAGTTCCAGGCCCAGATCCTCCAAAGGAATTGCCACCGAATCCACGATCCAGGTCAGCAGAGCGATCAAATTGACCGCCAACGCCTCCGGATCCCATCCGGTCCATTCCAGAGCTCATGCGGTCAAGACCACCGGACTGGAATCGATCGAGACCTCCGGTGGCACCCATTCGGTCGAAGCTGCTGGCCATTCTGTCAAGGCCGGTGTTGCCCATGCGATCCATTCCCATTGGGGAGCTGAAGTCGAGACCTGCACCCATGCGGTCCAAACCCGATTGGCCCAAGCGGTCAAACCCAGCCGGGCCGAGACGGTCCATGCTGGAGCTCATACGATCCAGGCCAGGTCCAAGCCTGTCCATGCTGGGCCCCAGCCGATCCATCCCCGAGCCCATTCGGTCAAACCCGGAACCCAGTCTGTCCAGATCAGAAACACGGTCCATCCTGTCCATTCCCATCCGGTCCATCCCTGTCATGCGATCCATGCCCGCTCCTAGGCGGTCCATTCCGGAACTCATGCGGTCTATACCCAGGGAGTTTCCTATTTAAAAAGTCAAATAGAAAAGGAAAAGATTTTACACTATCAGTTAGATGAAATATGATCCAACTGCAGCTCAGGGTAGCCTGAAGAATTGCAAACAAAAATCCTGAGAATACTAACCCATGCCTCTCTCAAACGATTCTCCAAAATTATTGCGAGACATGCCCATTTCATTTCGACCAAACTCCCTGTCAAAAGCACCACCAATCCCACGGTCCATCTCTGACAATGCAAGAGATTAAACCATTAGAAAAAGCAGCAAAACGTGAGTGTGCCACGCCTGCTTTGGAGCACTGAACAGGCCTCAAATGAGTCCTCACCGTTCATTCTGCCCATCCCTGAAGAACCAAAGCGATCCATGTTGTTCATTCCTCCAAAGTTGTCCATTCCTAGAACAAAAGAGAAGGTTATTGTTTGTAGAGTAATGTTAGTAGTCAAAGTTGCTGAAAACGTTTCCCGATAAATAAGATGTTCAGGAAATTAGAGGATGCTGCCTCATGAACTGTTTAACAGCTTTTACTGCATGTTACATGAAGGGTCAGATTTGCTATTTGAGGAAGGACCCCAGTTACTTGATGGATTGAGATAGATACCTCCTCCTCCCCCCATACGGCCTCCCATGTTGCCGAAGCCCATTCCGTCCATTCCTAGAAGTTAGAAAAGAAGGTTGGCCACTGCTTCCATCTTGATATTTTTTCTTGACATCTTGTGTCGACAGGAAAGAAGAGAAAGAGTGGCACTAGTTACCTCCAGGACCCATGTTGCCCATTCCACCTGAACCTCCACCTCTGTTGAGTTGGGCAGCATCAATGGGTTGGCCACCAGGCCCCAAGCCCAAACCAATACCACTTAGGCCACCTGGGCAGAGAAAATGGGTATGATCATTAAATGTCTACATATATATTTTGTCCATAGAATAATGTTAAATGTAGAATTAAAGACTTGTTTAGACCCTGACACAATGCTCTGGTAAATGTTTATACTTACGAGGAAGAGCAGCTGCTCTATCGGGTGGCCCAAAATCTTTGGGCAAGGACTTCTCATCCTGTAAATGACAAATCATTTAAAACCATGTTCAAGACATGTTATGTTCTGAGGGGACATGTACATTGAGTTTTAGGAAACGTACCAGTTTGACATGCATGACTCTGTTGAACAGCAGCTGCCCGTTGAACATGGCTAGATAACAGTTAAGGAACACCAGAGACCTCTTGAAACAATGCAATTACACTGAACTAAACTTAATGTGTGAAGGTAATTCAAGCCATAATTTTTTCCAAGGATACAGACAGCCTGGACTGCTTCAAGGGGCATATCGAATGTGACTGTGCCCATGCCACGGCTCTTGCCGTCCTTGTCCTCAAGAATGTCAGCCCTCACCACCATGCCAGCCATGCCGAATACTTCTTTCAGCTTCTTCCAGCCAACTTTGTAATCAAGCTGTAGGCACAAAAAGAATTTTAGAATGTTTTTCTTTTAAATCATAAAGACAAGTCAGGCCTAACCATGTTTTTTTTCTAGCCATGATAATCTAAAAAGGGATTGCTTACACATTTAAATTTGTGCAAAAATGTAATTTTAAGTCAAAATGACAATAATATTACTTTATTGTAAGTTTTTCTTTTCACAAGTAGTATATTTTTTTAAAAACAAAAAGAGGAAAATCTGGAAGTCTCACATTGGCAACAAAGACTGTGCTGCCAATCCTGCCAGCCTGCAGACCATGGATGATCTCGTTGGGGATGTTGGGATTGTTCATCAGGCTGGGAGGAATGTTGACAGGGCCGTTTGGTCCAGGGCCCATCCGATCCATGTTCATGTTCATGCGGTCCATTCCACCCATACCGCCCATACCTCCCATTCCTCCATGGCCCCCTGGAGGGCCTCCACCACCTTGGCCCTTGTTCATTTCTCTCTGAGCAATCACACCATCAGGGTCCTAACAAAAAGACAAGGAACCTCAGATAATGCACAACTAACATTTTGGCACACTAGACAAAAATTAGTCTGGCAGTTTTCTTGAAGCCTACCTCTCTGACTTTCAGGGGTCGTCCATTGAGGTTGTGCTTGTTGACCTTCTCTACTGCTTTCTTCATTAACTCTTCAGTCCTAAATTCAACAGCACTGAAAGAACATAGATACAGTAAGTCAAACAACTCCTATAATTCTAATTAGAACCTACTCAGAAATATTTCACATAATTAAAAAGTTACTTACGCACAACCCTTTGTTGATTGAAGACAAAGGAACAGGCCATACCAAAGGAGTGAATAATACAAATTAGTAAAAGCCATGGCTAAATTATTTGAGAAAACAGAATTAAAAAATTCATGCACATAGTTCATCACAAGCCTACAAACCTGAGCCACAACTCTGCCTCCAAGTAAATTAACAATATAAGAACATCCCATCACTAACACAATGCAATATGCTGAATATTAATATTTTCCCATCATCCAAAAAAAGACAGAAAATCCACAGTGAAATAGGATTAGATATTGGAGGTAACTATTCCACTAAAGACATCCTGCACAAGGGTTATATTTAACAACCATCTAACAGTCCTGTAACAACCTCGTGCGGGTTACACCCCTTTAGTTCATGAGGAACAAATCCAGCAACCAAAGGGACATTGTCATCTACTGCGATCCCACAGGATTGGCTACTCAGAAAGCTGAAGTCCTGTTATGAGAGCATCGACCCTTGAATGACCTCAAGTCAGTGCCACAGGCGACACCAAATAGAGCACACCTCCAGCATGTCACCATCTCACGCACTCCATCAGGTTTCTAAGTCTGAACAATTTCCCAACGATTGAAAAAAAGAAACCAGTGCTGACAAACACGTTTGTCTAGGATTATTCATGTTTTATTTGTATGTATTTGCACTTACCCTCGATTTGCCTTCTGCGTCCATTAAGTGTTCCACGTACGTTACCTCACCCACTACAAATCAGATTCCAGAGACGACACACACCAAGGGGAGAGAAGCCGAGAGAACAATGGGGGTTTAGAGCAGAAACAAGTAGGGCGGCCGGTGACAGTGAGCTCAGACTGCCAGTCCTGAGCCTTCCCACAGCACCTCAGCAGCAGCAGCAGCACAATATGGTACAGGTCTACAAAAACCAAGCTGGTTTCTTTTTTTAAAAAAATTTAAGACTTCTTACCCTGTCCTTGTTGAAATTCTCCCGAAGCACCAGAAGCAATAGACTGAGGACAACCACTGTTTAAATGGCAATCAGCCTTTCCATTTGGAAATAATACAGTAAGGGACACCTTCTACTTGATTGACCAAATGATTGCAAGTCGGCAAAGCCCATTCATGACCTCAGCCCGTTTCATTGCAAACCTGTGCATACTTTGCTATTTTAAACCTCAGGATAATACATCACTCCATTTGCCCATCCGCTGAGCCTTAGAGGAAACTAGCCATAGCCTTAATTACGGATAAGTTATTGGGGAACAGAAACTTCTCCATTTACAAAACATGTTCTTGAAGTGGACCCGTTTCTGAGACGCACAGTACCCAAATTTTGATTCAGCGTCAACCACCTTCTTTCCAGATCACATCTATTCAACGAATGGACAGTGACGAAACCTCTTGAGACAAGGACAGTGCATAAGAAGTTGCTTCATTTTGTAGACCTGTACCCCAAATAAATCCCAACGCACATCTGTTTGGCACAAAGTGGAGATCTGCTGAAAAAACGTTTGCTTGTCAAGGTCACACCTAAAAAAGAAAATGCAATTTAACGCCGGTCAGTTGTCATAACACGAGTACCAGACACTCCTGCTGTAAAGAGGATTGTACCCTTCTTAACACATGCTTTAACTTGCAGCAAATACCAATTTAGTGGATTGATTCTAATACATCTAAGGCTTTTCAGAAATCCATGACTACACAACTATTTTCACAGTAGCAGCTTTAAGATCCATGTTGTACATTGGAGTGAACTTAAGTGTAACGATTGCTGAACATCAAAATTGAACCAGCAATGTGTTTTCCCCCACATGGCACGTGATATTTTTATTATAATAGGTCATGAAAGCTCATGTTTTATGTTTAACTGTATATTACAACAGAGCAAGTTCCTAGTTTATAGGCAAAATCGTGTAATACAGAAGTTTACTCTATATTCTTTCATACGTTTCTTGGGGTGGAAAACACCTCTTGCCACTCATGATCCCCAGCCATTGGATTTTTTCACGTTTGAGAACCTGTACAACACCCACTTCACAAAATAACCACAAAAGGTTTTGATTAATCTCAAATATATTCTAAAATCGAGGTGCACAGCACTTGTACTAATCTGCAGCAACCCGTTAGTTGACCAGACATAAGAAGGACCTCTTCCAAACCTGTAATTCCATATATATCCCACAAAAGATCTCGAGCAACATGTTACACAATAAGTCCCTGAACAAACAAACACCCCTTAAAAGCTGTAGGGGTCAAACAAAAAATAACCCTGGGTGGTGCATCTTTTTGTTATGTTCAAAGACAATTAATCAATCTCCCCTTTAGACACCTTACCTTTTTCTTTCATAAGGTCTTTGAGGGCTTGCCATTTCACATCATATGGTATGTTGCTGACAAACACACGGTATCTTTTGTTCACATTGCCATAGGGTTCGAAGCGTCCCCCTCCGCCTCTCTTCTGGGGCCTCTCCTTCCTGCTGGCGCCAGAATCATGCTTGGCTTTCCCATTCACTTCCCTGATTGGAAAAATAGTTTTATTATTTGGTTTATTTAGTTTTTTTATTATTAAAAACCCTTCCAGCTCATTCAAACATTTGAATATGCAGTAGAGATACCACAATAAAACAGGCTGCTGTAATTTAACCTAATACTATTCAAAGCATTAATGGGTTTTCTTTAATCAAATGAATAAACCCCTTTATACTACAGTTATAACCACAAGTTAGTGATGCTACTAAAATCATTACAATACTACTAAAAACATGGCGGAATTATGTTAAATTTCGAGGCCAGACTAACTCACAGGCGAGTCAACTGCACTAAAGCCACATGGCTAGGCCGCTGTCCTGGGCAACAATGTTAGGCCTCCGTAATAACATTGTTTAGTTTAAAGACGGAAAACAGTTTGCGAACACACACACACACACAACGGATCACCTATTTATTTAACATTACTAAACGGTAACAATAGCTGGGTGACTTTGATACATAAAAAATGCCTGCGAGTAACCGAACTCTATCCAGCACGTAGTCGGGCCCCAAGACATCCGCCACGTAATAGCGGGTGAATTCATTTTCCCACCTCCACTACACTATTAGAACATATTGGTAACTATAACTATATTACATGCATAGGTAATGGATGTAGTGGGTTGTTTTTCATCGGGTCCGCCATTCCTCGCCGCTAACAGGCTAACTATGTAGCCGGGAAGCGCCAACAAAGGAAGCTGGATGAATGGACTCACTGCTGCGGCGGCTGCTGTTGCTGCTGCTGCGGCGGCTGGGGCTGCGGGCCTGCCTTCTCGGAGGTGTTCTCGGCTTGTTCGTTGGACATCTTCTGACACGGCTGTTGTCTGTAGAGATGATAGTTCTGTCCGTGAACGACAAAGAGTCGCGCGCCTTTTAAATATACGTTGAACAACTACCTGCTGCTGAGTAATAGCTGCACACCGATCCGTCGTGCGACACTAACTGAGGAAAATGGCGGCGAGCACGGTCACTGACCGGGGCGGATGTGGGAGTTTTAAAGGCACAAAGAACGGTCTACTTCCTGTGTTTACGTTCAAAAATAAAGGCAATTGTAAAAAATAAATCTTAATAGCAGAAATGCTGTTTTTGATTCCAAGTAAAGTCGATTTGGGATATTTCAAGAATTTTACTTAAGTAATATTCTAATACACAAAATAAAAAGGGAAAAATAAAAAATTAAAAAATCTATATATAAAATGAAAAAGGCTAGGCTTTGACTTTCAACAAGTAGGCCTAGTACTTCTAAGACATGATCTGTCTAATATTTAATTTACATAATATATAACTACACTACACAAGAAAAACCTGATGTAAGAAGACAATGTGGACTTCTATCAGATTGCAGATATCAGACTGTATTTACATAGGACAAGGATAGCTAATAAAGCATTCATACCCATATCCATAGGACTCATCCATAACTGACAATATTTTTCTATATCCATCTTTTTTTATAACCTAATTTTACAAGTTACTTTTTCCATATTAGTATACAGTGTCTCTAGCCACTTTTGTACCTTGGTGTAATTTTCACTAGAATAAATAGGTATGACTACCAGCAATAATAGTTATAAGACACAATCCTGGGTTCCTTTTGTATGCAGAGTAATGCTTGATAGTGATTCAATTTTTTTTTCATTTTTTTAATTGACCTTCTAGTTTTTTGGTAATCTTTCCATAAATTCTGCTTTCCTGAAGATTTGTTCTGTTATGCGTAAAATATATGACCAGCGCGTTTGCTATTATTTGTTTATTTTATGTTATATTATTACCATGTGAAGGACGCATGTGTAAGGTCGCCTTATTTCCCCAGCCTGTATATTTTTTTCCTGCACCGACAGACCACTAGGTGGCGACAATCAGTTTTCCAGGGAGCGAGTGGCGTCAGTCGGGGGCGGAAGTAATAGCATTTAGGTGGCTAGCTCGGTACCAGAACCTGAGCAATAGTAAAGGGTGTAAGTTACCAATAATAACTGTCGCTACAGCGTTCGCGTATTGTACGAACGACCACTGTAGTATTGAGAAAATAAATCGAACAAAAGCGTTACCTGGTCGTTTGCCGTTTTTCGTAAATTTAACACAACGTTAAACCTCGAGACGGAAGCTTTAGTGTTAGCCTTTAGCTAGCGACGCATCCGTTAGACAGCACGACGAGCGGCGGCGCATGAATGAACTGTGTTGGACGTGAGAAGGGTTAATTAACTATATAATAATCATGGGTACTGGTGCTGATGTGAGGGACATATTGGAGTTGACAGGAGGGGAGAACGATGGTCCCATCAGCAAAAAGGACCTCATCAACTCAGACAAGGTGAGAGATCTAACTGTATTAATATTTACTCCAAATAAACTTTGTCACACGTCTCATGTGACGAGAAGAAGACAACCATAACAGTGTCATATCAATAGATTATTGTGATTGTTTTATCTTTAAGTACATTCCTAAAATGTTTCTATCAAAATAATCACTTTCTCCGTGTTTTTTTCTGTTTCAGAAAAAAACGAAGAAGGCAACTGAAACGCTGACTTTCAAGAGACCAGAGGGAATGCACCGAGAGGTCTACGCTCTGCTGTATTCAGATAAAAAGTATGAAGCACAGAATTACCCTTGAGTTTTGGATGCAGGAACAATTGTCATGTTTGTTTTTAAGCCTTTCAGTTGCACAAGGAAGTGAGATGGGGACAGGAGTGAGAAGCGGATAAGTTTCTTTCACTTATAGATTTATTTTTCTTCCGGTTAACCCCCAGAGATGCTCCCCCTCTGCTGCCAAGTGATACTACTCAGGGCTACAGGACAGTCAAGGCTAAGCTGGGTTGCAAGAAGGTGCGTCCCTGGAAGTGGATGCCCTTCACCAATCCGGCTCGCAGGGATGGGGCCATATTTCACCATTGGCGGCGTGTGGCAGAGGAGGGCAAAGACTACCCATTTGCCCGCTTCAATAAGGTGAGCAAGACTGCTATCTCTTTTTTTAAGTTTGTATGAAATAATGAAAACTTCTAAGCAGTCATGCATCCTTTCACTTATGCATACTTTTTCTTTTTCTTACTATTTATTAGCATTTTCTCTCCATTCTGTCGATAATGCATACTGTGTATGCGGATTAACAAATTCTGCGAATTTGTACATTGTGTTGTGTGTTTTTTATTTTTTATAGTTTTTTTATCTTCTTCAACTTTATTTTACTTTTTCTTTATCTGTAACGCTGCAGTAACACACAAATTTCCCCATTGTGGGATCAATAAAGTTTATCTATTCTATTCTATTCTATTCTAGACACAAATGATAGAAAGGGCATACCCATACACATTTGCACTTTACTTCTTTTCCTTATTCAGCATGTTTTACTCTGTTTTCCTGTCTGCCTGTGTAGACAGTGCAGGTGCCTGTCTACTCCGAACAGGAGTATCAGATGCATCTCCATGACGATGGCTGGACTAAAGCAGAGACTGACCACCTGTTTGACCTGTGCAAGCGCTTTGACCTGCGCTTTGTTGTTGTCCACGACCGCTATGACCACCAGCAATACAGAGTAATCACTCCCTTATTCATCCGTTGACATTTTATCATTGAAGATAGATAAAAAAAAAAAAATTGTGTATTACCTAATCTTAACACAGTAAATCAAAGGGCATTTTAGTAAGATTCTTCTATTTATGCTTTCAGAAACGTTCGGTGGAGGACTTGAAAGAAAGGTATTATAGTATTTGTGGTAAGCTAACCAAGGTCCGTGCAGCCTCAGGTACAGAGCCTAAGATTTACATCTTTGATGCTGGACATGAAAGGCGCCGCAAAGAACAACTGGGGAAGCTCTTCAACCGCACACCTGAACAAGTTAGTAACATTATATGTGAATATGTTGTAAAGCTCAAATATTACCTAGGCATGATCAGTGGCATCATGCTTAACAAACACTATATTGAAGGAGGTTGTTTGGAATAGAAAGAACGTATAAAAACCCAGTATAGTTTTTGCGGTATAAGCATGCAAGTTGTGTTACAGCTTTTTGAAGTATTAATGTTGCACCTATGTTGTTTTTCCTGCAGGTGGCAGAAGAGGAATATCTTATTCAGGAGCTAAGGAAAATTGAGACAAGAAAGAAGGAGCGAGAGAAGAAGGCCCAGGATCTGCAGAAACTCATTAAAGCAGCTGACACAACCACAGAGTTGAGGCGAGCCGAAAAGAGGGTTTCCAAGAAGAAGCTCCCACAAAAAAGAGAAACAGAAAAACCGGTAAACACACAGGAGAAATTGTTTTAGTTGAAGTCAACATTGTGACAGTGCTTATTTATTGTAACAAATATTGAAGTTAAGTTTGCTTTCCATAATAGGAAAGCAGTCCTGATGTATTTTATTCTTCATTTTACTTGCAACTACATCTTATGAACATGGAGCAGCTCTGATTCCTTGATGATATTTATCCCATATTGTTTGAATGCTTCGACATCTCAGGTTGATCCTTGTCTCTCTTCCTCATTTCTTTTTCAGGCTGTACCAGAGACGGCAGGCATCAAATTCCCTGATTTTAAATCATCAGGCGTCACACTGCGCAGCCAGAGGGTGAGTTTTGCTATTAAGGTAGTTGAAAAGACTAAAAAAATATTCTTGAACACATTTCCATCCTAAAAATTCAACTTGGCTTTCATAAAACAATGTGAAAACACTAATTAGGTATAGTCACACTAGTTATGTACTGTGCTGACATTTATCATTGGGCTAATGATATTAAATTCAACTTAACACAACCCTATTTGTGTACACGCATCACAGTTGTTTTACAACACAAAGGAAAACGGAACAAATGAAAGGGGGGAAATATAACAAAAGCCTAGATTTCGATTCGGGGCAGCTATTGAGAAAGTTATTACCCTTAGTCCTTATTTTGGAACAGACAGCAACCTTTTAGGAGCCTGAAAGTTTTACAAGGAGAAATATATCAAAAGTATTTTAGTAATAACTGACCCTGTAGTCAATGTGTATGTGTGCAGCTAAAATGTTGAGCCAGCTATCTCTCATTAGCACAGTGATGATTAGTTCTCTTAGATACTTGCTAATATTTGTAAAACCTAGCAAGGGGAGTCTTATTCATCTTCAAGACTGATGAGGAGCTGCTGCTCTCTATGGAAAATACATTAGCTTGGCTAAAGAGTAGAGTGCCCCTCTAGCTAATCAGTCAGACAGAGCTCAGTGAATGAAGACATTTTGATCTGGCCCGCTGAAGTGAATTTCATACGAATTAAAAGCCCTGAGGTGGAGCTGTTTATCCTCGTATCCTCTGCACCTTAAATCACCACCCTTGTGTGTGTGTGTGTGTGTGTGTGTGTGTGTGTGTGTGTGTGCAAATGTATGTGTGTGCGCACGTGTGTGTGTGTGTGCGCGCGTGTGTGTGTGTGTGTTTCAGATGAAACTGCCAAGCTCGGTGGGCCAGAAGAAGATCAAGGCCATTGAGCAGATCCTGATAGAGCAAGGAGTGGGTGAGTATGAGTACAAGTTATCCAAGCTGCCAACATTTAAAGTAATATATATTTTAAAAAATTGTCCTCCGCAACAGTCTTGATCTATAAAGATCTAAACTATAAATTTGTGTATTTTTTTGGTACAGTGGGGAAGATTAATTTCTTTCTCTATATCTTCAATAAGAAAACACTTGAATGAATGCTAAAAATAAGTAATAACTTCTTGCCAAGATTTGGATGAAAAAATAAACATTACTTTTTTTTATCCTAAGTAAACAAAAGAGACATTGTGGTATAAAAGCAGTAAGCTTGCACATCAAAGAACCAAAACCAGCTGAGCATATTGGTACATTTGCTCAGAGGTCCTGTCTGATATTTCATGGCATCTTAAAAATCTGTCTCCTTTTTGTAATCACTATGTCTTCTAACTAAATCTGCTTGGCTATGCTGACTAGTAAAGTTGCTATATGCAGTAACTGTCCACAAACTGCCAGAGCTTTTGAATTTCCGTTTTACACATGTTGAGGTGCTATAATAAGACTATATTAAGCTAATAAGATATTTAGTTAATGGGTCAACCCAAACCAAATCAAAGGCCCTGGTTATGATCAGTTTGGAGACAATACATGGACTAATACACCTGTACCCATATCTTCTACTATTTCTCGCAAACTGTTTCTCTGGTGTTGGGTAACTGTAAATCTATATTTAAATGTTCTATGAATCCAGATCTCAACCCCATGCCGACAGAAGAGATTGTACAGATGTTCAATGAGCTGCGCAGTGACCTGGTGCTGCTGTATGAGCTGAAGCAGGCCCACAGCAACTGTGAGTATGAACAACAGATGCTGCGTCACCGCTACGAGGCCCTACTGAAGGCTGGGAGCGGAGGCGGGTGCGTGGGAACTATGGGATTGGGGCCGGCCGCCACACTGCAGGGCGGGGACATCAACGCCACCAACAGCACTACAGCATCCACGCCAGGGGTGGAGAGCCAGAGCTGGCCCAGCGCAGATGACATCAAGGTGGAAGCCAAGGAGCAGATCATTGATGTGGTGGGAGCGCCACTAACCCCCAACTCGGTATGTCTCTCTGCCACCCTGGTCCAAAGCATATCACACTTAGTCAAGTGAAAATATTGCATATGCATGCAAATAGTTTTAATGTATGACAAATGTGCAATTTGAAAAGTAATGAGGACTTTGAAATTGTTTAAGGGATGAATAACAATTATTAGGGAGACAGGAAAAAAACTAACTAACTAAGCACCTAAAACTATAGTATACCATTGAACTACATATTCTTGAAACAGAATTCAAAACCGCAAGATGTCTTGACAGAAAAGATGTTCTTTTTATTGCCTAATCAAATAAAAAGAACATCTTTTCTGTCAAGACATCTTGCGGTTTTGAATTCTGTTTCAAGAAGCCTGGCTTCCTATCAAGCACAATTGGCAGTGATCGTGGTCACTGATGGATCAAGTCCATGTCAATGTGCTAGCAACTCTCAGTGATTGGGGTGTCTGTGCAGAAGATAGTAGAATGTGGCCAGACTGTAAAAAATCTGTGCTGAGCTAAACAGAAGCAGATGGTAATGCCATACATATTGGTAGGAGAATGCATGGCTGTCTACACCCTCCCCAGGCCAACAGTGAGAGTCAGCAGTGACAGGAGATAACTTTTTTATGTTTTGGCTCTATATTAAAAAAACAAAAAAGTAGACTTGACAGGAACAGCAGTGCACGGAGCAGCAGCAGCAGAGAATTGGGAGAAAAACATAAATTGATGCACTTGTCAGGGTTTAGTCCACTGCATGTCTCCCCTCTTGCTGTTTTAACCATGGGGAATCTGTCATACATTAAACAACATTCACTGTGCAACTCACTCAGCAGCAGCTGGGTAGTCATGAACAGAATGTGGGCCCCTGCCAGTCCTTGATGAGATTGCATTGTGTATCTTATTGCAGCGCAAACGGAGAGAATCAGCCTCCAGCTCGTCGTCAGTGAAAAAGGTGAAGAAGCCTTGACAAGGACAAAAGCACCGGTTGGTAAAGGTGGCTCAGTAGAGATGCCTGTAAGTTTTGTGTTTGCAGAAGAGACACACGGGGTGGGGGGAGCAGGATACCATGTTTCTGTCCGAATCATGTAGAAGCACTGCAAACAACATATGCGGACACAACTTCACAGCTACTAACCGGACTTCTCCAACCGCCTCCCCATCTGGCTCGCCCACCATGGTAGTGACAAAGGCAGCGACTGAGTGACATTTCATTCCATTACTGCTCTTCTCCTTGCTTCCACCAAAGCTCACTCTTAGCTGTGGTAAGATCAACTGTAAATTGCCAAGCCGAGCTAATCGGGACATGGGGAAGAAGGTGGGAATGACTTGGTAATTGAAATGAATTGGAATGAAATAAGAGACTCTGGGAGTGGGAGGACCTTGAGCTGCAATGCTCATTTGACCCATATGAGTTTTTTTTTTTTTTGTTGTAGCCTATTCATGCCATAGTGTTTACTGGAAATGTGTTTTCGTGTTAGCCTGTAGTAGTGACTCCCTCTCGACCCAGAGTGCATCTCCCCCTCTCGTGGATACCGCTTCCATCTGTTACACATTCTCCGAGTGGGCGAGCAGGGCTGATTTGTGTTGTTTGTCCTCAGGTGACCTTGAAGACGCTTCAGCCAATGATTCAATAAACGTCAATGTTTTTGTTTTTTTTCCCAATGTCTTATGCACGTTTATTCCAGGGCACTGCCTCTCACATTTCAAGCAGCTGTCGCTCTTTCTCGGAGCAAATCTCAACTCTGAGGAAATTAGTGTTGAATACACATTTGCTGGGGAAATTGTAGGATCATGACATTCTTACCTCACCTGTCATTTAAGTTAAGTGACAACTAATGACTTCATTAATATGATAATTAAGCAGTGATCGTTCTTTGGCTGGCACAGCCATGAAAACTTCATTAGGTTCCCACCTCATAATATTGCTAATTGTGTGTCAATTATGTCGTTTAGCCTACTTGGACATTAATTTCTATGCAAATGTGGAATATATTTGTACAGAAGAGTGTTGTGATCGCAGTGTACAATATGGATATAGAATTTGTAAAGTTTTGGGTATATATTATCGGGTACACCAAACAAATTCAAAATTCCTTCCAATAGATTAGATAGAATCTTTATAACAGAGGCTGTTTAAAGGTTTAATCTAGTGTTTTTTAAGAGAACAAATTATGATTTAAATGTATGATCCCAACATCGGAGTGTAAATTTGTTGATTAATTTAGGGGAAAAAAAGCTATTCCCTTTTTAATAACTATATAATCTTTTTAAAGTGATTGTCGCCAACTTCAGGGGCTAATTTCCTAACAAAGGTTGCATCATCGCCACATCTTCATTTACAGCTCTAATAAGCACTGCTGAGGTAACTGAAGTAAACCTATTCACACACTACACTGTTTGATTGAGAGAGAAAGAAACAGAGTGAGAGAAGGCAAGTAAACATGGGTAAAATGGATTCTCGGTGTCTATATTTCATGTTGAAAATTGGCTCATAAATCCAGTGGTTTGATCTATGGAGCCCGTCGTTGCTTGAAAAAACCTCCGTAAATGTGTAATTTCTCCCTTGACAGAACACAGCCGAAAGGCTATCTTTCTTTTTTGCTTCCTCCTCCCCTCACTCCCCCTTCTTCCTCTGTCTCTCCTCCTCGCTCCCTCTCTCTACCAGCCTGGTGTTGGATTAATGCTCTGCTCTCTTCCCCTCTCTCCTTTCATGCTCCTCCTGATATCTTCTTTTCATCACTGCTCGTCCATTTATCAAAAGCGGGCGCTTCTCTCTCCCTCTCTATCTCGCAATATCTAAACCCATCTTAAGCTATATGGCAGGTATCTTGTAAGATGGGCTTCAAGGAGGTGGAGGTTATTAATAAATACTAGTCTAAATTGAAAATAGGTGTGCAGGGATGCTCCGCCAGCCATGTGTGAATGATAAAGACCCCGACAGCCCCCCATCTAGCTCTGTCTGCCATGTGCACCATCCGGGGCTACGGTGTAGGTTCTGCAACACTGATGTGAAAAGCATGAGGCAGAACACCAGGACGGAGTGTCTTATAATGTGTTTGTGATGGCATTGAGATGGGATCTCTTTATCAAGGCCAGGCTGAGGCTTTAATCAGGGCCTAAGAGGTGCACTGGCTGTTTATCATAATTGAACTGTATCCAGGCTAATCGCCGGCATACGTCACTGTCGAAGGGGGTCGCCTGGGCCGCACCGGCAGGCGATGCCGCGGCAGTGATTGAACAAACCGTTAAGAGAAAGGATGTATACTACTGGGGGATATAAGGCAGGAAGAGGCAGGTAATGGCAGATGTGATAGAACCCTGTTCAAATACATCACGCCTTGAGGTAATCGCTGATGTGACAATGATTAGATTGTCGATGCCTCCTTTCCGTGGCACGCTGCTTTATACCTATCATGTCGCATACGATCATTGATTACAACAAGAGAGGAAGATGCAATAGCAGTATGAGCACAGTTGCTGGACAATTTACCTCCTGGCTCAGAATTAAGAGCTCACTATATGGGACATAACAAACGCCCAAAACAGACTTTCACCTCCATGCCCCTTTCTCATCTCCATGTCTCTTACTTTGACTTTCACCTCCTCCAGTATTTAGGTCACCTTGAGGGAGAAAACTTTTAATCATGTTCCACATCAAATTCACCCTGCGCCCTCTGGGACGGCGAGCTGCAACAAAGAGGAGGGGGAGTCGAAACCGCGGGTCGGAAAATCACAAGTGCCCAAAGGGCTGGACAGTGGAAGTCATTTCCACTGGATTTTTTTGCTGGTGGGGGAAGGCCCGCTACAACACAAACCCAATCACTGGCGCTAAGCAGTGCTTACAGCAAGGCATTAACCCCACTGTCCACTCTCCACATTAAAGCCCCGGGGAGGCAGAGGAGAGTGGAGTGGAGTAGAGAGCGGAGAGACTGGGACTAAATCTAGACTTCCCATTCCTTGGTACTCTGCTGCTCTTGGGAACATCTCCGGTCAGGTGTTGTTGTCATTCAAGGTGTCCTCCCTGACAAGAAATGAACATACTGGGAGTGAT
The DNA here is from genome assembly GCA_036785175.1 of Eupleurogrammus muticus. NCBI lineage: Eukaryota > Metazoa > Chordata > Actinopteri > Scombriformes > Trichiuridae > Eupleurogrammus > Eupleurogrammus muticus. The sequence goes on from JAYKQN010000006.1 coordinate 13,824,520, forward strand.
AATGGACGAAAGCTTCTCTTGCACGGTCATACGCACTGACTGAACAAAGGACACGTTTGGCTAAACTGCAGATTTTATAAATCTTTTTCATACATTGAAAACATCAAATATAATGCATATAGGCCCTGTTATTCTAACTGTGATTTTAAAGACGATGTTATATGAAATGGGTCAATTCTGATTATGTTTGAGAATGTAAATCTAAGTTCCATCACATCATTATCTGTCAGTACAACTTTTTAAGAATTATTTAGAGACCTAATTTTGTCCACTAATTATATAAAATATTCACATTGAGCAGACTCTTTAAGAAAAATATTCTGCTCTTGACCTGCGCTGAACTGTGTTCACATTCCTGTGCCGTTTTTTGCCGAGCTTTTGTGTGAGCTTTTGCTGAAATCGGCTGCCTCCTGCAGCTGGAAACATGGTTAAAGAGAGTGGTGAGAGTGAAACAAAATGGTTAATGTAAAAAAACTATAAGCTGGAAGACAGTAAAAAAGTGCAGAAGCGCTAAATGTTATCAGATGTTTTTTTAGAAAGCTTTCTTAATAACGAAAGCCAAAGATGGAGTTTACTGAACTCAATTAGGTCTACAACTTGTATCTGTACCCACACATGGACTTTTATATCATTGTTTGCATACATGATGAAGAGGCAGCACGCCGGGGTTAGCAGATTGTGGCCTGTTGGGGTCACCGCTGTGATTGCAGGCTGACCGTAAACCAGACCAGGCTGGACAGACCCGGCCGCTCCACCATCAGCCCTCAGAATCAGACCAGTTTCATTTGATTTGTCAGTGAGAGACAGAGAGGCCTCCGAACCGCATGTGACAGCCACCTTGGCAAAGCAGAGCGAATGTCTTTCTTCCTCCCTTTACCTGCACAAGCACAATTCTAACAAAGAAAAAAAAAAATCCAATTTACCATGCGGATCCGCAGCTGTCACAGCGGGGGGAATTAAACATTACCCATAACTCACTGGGGGTGCTGAGCAGGTCAGCGAGCGGCAGGGATGGCAACATCACTCTAGGGTGCAATAACAAAGGATTTTAACCTCTGACTCCTTCAAGATGGGCTGCTGCAGAACATCCTTCTCTGTTGGTGAGAAGGATGCCCCCCCCACCCAGGCGTACCTGAACACACCTTGCCTCGCCCGCCGCTTCAAAACTCTCCCTAACACAAACAGAACGCGGGGAAAAATGTCAGTGTAAATGCAGTGTATTTCACCCCGCTGGGTCTGGAGCGGTTCCTCCCGCGTCGCTCCATAGGGGGCTGCCGGGGGGGCAGGGGGGGATCTTGTAGCTGCTAGCGTCCAGGTGTCATCAGCCACACAGGCTGGCTTGCTGGCTGGCTGGCTGGCTGGCTGGCCCGCCACCGCCAGAGCCTCAATTACCTGACTGACGTTTCATTAGCGCCTGCAGCTGATCCCGTGGCTGAGAGGCAGTGGGGTGCAGAGGAGCACAGAGAGCGAGGGGGGGGGGGGAACACGGGGGGGTGAGAGAAGGAGGCTTCCGCGCATTACATTCTCATGCGCTGTCAGTGTCACAGCAGAGTACAGCCACACAGCCACTCATTACTTTGCAGTCATTTAGTACATGCTCTTATTGACTGGGACTATGTATACTGAAATAGAGCCGGCTGGCTTTTTGTCTGGCGCCACCAGTTCCGGGCTGACACGCACACACACCTGTCTTGGATTGCTGAAGCAACCCGAGGAGCGTGAGGGGTTGTAGGTGTATGCGGGTATGTGATATAAGTTAGCAGCAGCAGCAGCGAGGGGCATCCATGAGACAAATCAATCCGGCACAGTCTTCCGATTGTATGTTTTGTTGTGTGTGTGCGGGGCGGTGCGTGCAGATACCTGAGCTAGTGTGTGTGTGTGTGTGATACTGTATGTGTGGCCTCTCACCATCCTCGGGGTTAGTGCGGGCCATGTCAGACATGATCCAGGGCGGAGCTGAGGGGGCTTAGCGAGACCCCCGGCCTGAGCCTCTCCACAGAGCCCACGCTTGGCTGGTCTCTCCTTCCCATTTGTCATCCTGGGCCAGTAAGACCCCCGGAGAGATTAGGGCAGAGCAGAGAGACTGGAGGAGTAGCAGGAATAAGAGGATCAGTTAAGCTATAAACACAGACAAGTTTGTGCCTCTCACCCACTCTGGCGCAGTGACAGTTTGTAATGGCTGTCAAAAGTTGCCTCCGTGCCGTACATCTTGCTCTATGGGACTCCCTGTGTCAGCAAACACAACAGGTATAGCAACTTCCTGTCGCCCGATTCCGATGCCACGCGTGCCGGGGGAAAAAGTGAGCTGAAGTCGGACATTAAACAAAACCGCTAACTGTATCGACCCGCGTTGACCCGAGCTAATGAACCGCGACCCAATGCAGGGGAGAAAATGCAAAGGTTTGCCTGTAATTGGAATTCTGCGGCACAAAGACCATTAGTCAAATCCCGAGCTTCTTCATTTCCATATTTTTGAATATTCTACTTAATTATGCAAAGGGAATAGTGAGGTAGATGAGAAGTTTTAAGAAAGCCTCATAAAGTCCTTATTAAGAGGAGAGGGGATTAATGACAGTTAATATGAGGGCAATCAAACATTTAATGCAAAGGCTCTCCTGCAGGCAAACAGTATTTAAATGAGTCAATTAGACATTCATTATCTACAAGCCTATAAGTGGAGTCAGATCTGCATAAATGTTAGTGCAGAGAATCACTCCCATCGACCAAGAAACTAATGAAATATTACAAAAGTTAACAACTAAGACATGGACAATGTACAAATATTGATTGCTGGAGGGCTGGTTACGTGTTGTCGTCAAATCAGGGGAGAATGCGAGATATCCACTGGTGATTGTCTCATAAATCATAATTATTGAGTTAGCATGATCTCTCTCATCAATTAGCTATGTAGTATTGTTGGAGTGGAATGGGAGTGGGGGGGGAGGGGGATGGCCCGCCAATTGTCCATTATAAAATCACATCAAATCCTATACATGAATATCGCCAGTTTTTCCCCGTAACTGCCCCGAAATTATTGTCATACCGCCTTAAAAAGGGTAGATATACACAAATACATATATATACATATTTCTGCAGAGGATGACTTGAATAATATACCAAACTATGCAGATATATCATTGTCAGGACCTCCTCCCTCCTCCTTTCTTTCCCTCCCTCCATGTCTGAGCCTCCACTCTTGTCAGTTGCCCCAGCACACAATTACTGTGTGTGATTGCTATCAGGCGGGACGGTCGGGGAGCCTCCCAAATTAGGGCCTAAATAGGATTTCCTACATGGCGAAGGGCACAGGCCTGGACATGGTAATGAAAGCCTATACATCACAATCAGGCCGACAATCCTATTCATACCGCAACACATTACTCTCACTCCTCATAATTATAGAGGGGTGACAGACGGGCCTGTAAGGGATGGTGGAGGAGGGCGCCTGAGTGGGCGGGGGGTGGCTAAGGGTGGGGGGGGTGTTACTCGGGGAAAGCGGTGGCACGGTTAGTTTCGAGTGGCTTCTTCCTTCTCCTCTCCACTTCTGTGATCTCTTGATTCCTGGAGTTGACCGGATTAGGAGGGGAGTCCACTGGGTTCAATTCTACATAGTTCCAGTGTGCGGCCCTGCCACCTATGGATCTGTGTAATTACAGGAAAGAGTCCTAATTTGAGCCTTTTCTCCCACTGGGAAGATCCTTCCAATGGGACACTGACCACATCTTTCATCAGACTGACTGACACAAGCATCCCCCCAACACATACACACACACACTCGCTCACACAGAGCGATGTGATGAGATGTGAGGGGGGACAGCTTTGCGATCAATACCATGAGCAGGAATCAGCGATGGGGAGAATAAGACAATGGCCTATCAGATTGAGGTTGACTTCTCCTTGTATGTGTGGCAGGCCTGTGACAATAGATTGGCCCAGAAATCCGATGGCACTCGCCGACAGAGAGGGGGGGGGAGGAGACAGATGAAAAGAAAGATTGCTAATGCTCTCCAAGCAGGCATTTTAATCTGTGACAGAGGAGGGATTTGGTGAAAGCCATTATCACACATCAACCCCCCCTCTTCCTCCCTCCCCTTTCTTTTCTGATAAGACAACCTTATCAGACTGCTTGGGGGAGAATGTGTGTTTGTGTGTGTGTGTGTGTGTGTGTGTGTGCATCTGCACCTTTGCATGTGTTTGTGTTGCAAAATGGGATATTCCAAATGCCATTTATTGGACCCAAGAAAGCCTCGCTCCGTCGATGTAAATCACCTTAAGATCGGCAGGCATCACAAAGTGGATTCAGATCACAATAACCCACCTCGCTGGGCAGAGAAACACTCACCACAACGAGGTAACATGAGATGCATTGTTACATCTGTTCACGGCCAAGGCCTGAAGGTACAAGCCACCTTGATTTCTGTGTGTGTGTGTGTGTGTGTGTGTGTGTGTGTGTGTGTGTGTGTGTGTGTGTGTGTGTGTGTGTGTGTGTGTGTGTGTGTGTGTGTGTGTGTGTGTGTGTGTGTGTGTGCTGTTTCTCACCTGCAGCTGCAGAGATACCTCTCCTCTCATGATCATATCACAAGCTTCCAGAGAGAGAGATGAGAGGACGGCGTCTGCCCACTCAGGTCACATAGTCACCTCCGGAAACTTCTTTGCTCTTTCTGCTGGACCAGGTGCACGATGTGTGTGTGTGAGTGAGTGAGTGAGTGTGTGTGTACAAGTGCGCAGGTGCAGGAGGCAGCAGATGACCCTTCCTGATGTAATGGACTGATAGAGGTTATCTGTGTATGTGTCTAGCTGGATAGACAATGTGTGAATGTTTGGGCTGTATATGTGTGTATGCACGCATACGTACATGCTTGTGTGTGTGTGTGTGTGTGTGTGTGTTTGCATATGTGTGTGCGTCGAACAACAGCGTTATACCCCCACTTAGAGTGTGTGTCTCCCGATCGTGGTGTCCCTTCTGTGATCAAGACAATCCATCAGGCCCTGCCGCTCATTAATCACCACACAGACAAATACACACACACACACACACACCTTTGGGATGAGGGCAGGCAGTGATGAACAGTAGGACTAGTTTAGTGGAGCATTCACACCTGCACCACAGAAAGCGTACCTGCACCAGGCCACACATGACACCACCATGGGCCCGGGCAGCTTCCTGCAGACACAATCTCCTCCTGATTTTTAAATTACATTAAATCTACTCTACTGATTTCCCACAGCAATTTTCTAAAGTAACGAGCAGCACTACTCAATCTGTAATAACAGATCTATGATGTTTTATGTGCTCCTGGATAGGTGAGATATCTTGGCTTGAGCTCAGAGACTGCACATTTTTAATGAAAAGCCAGCAAATCTTAAAGATGTGGATCTTTACAATCAGTTATTTTTAACAACTCTGTTTAAAACTTTCTTTTGCAAATCTTTCTTTTTTGAAATGTGTGGAATGCAATGCTAAACAATTGAATTATTTTTTTATGGGTCTGATGTTTTCAGACTTTAACCATGACTATGTGTTGCAAAGATCCTTTGGCTTGAAATAAACATACTTCTTACTTCAAGCAGATTCCATTACCAGTGTTTGGACAGTGTGTTCTACATACTAAGTTTCTTCAGTTTCATAAGTCTCAATATAAGGGAGTGGATTTCCACCGTTAGAACCATCGCTGCGAGGCCGTTACCGCCCCTGCACTCACGGCCTCTTACTATGGATCATCAGATCAGAGCTGAGCAGCCCTCCATAGAACCAGCGTACTGGCTAATTCACTATTGATCCTGGCCCATGGACCAATTTCCACTTGTGTTTGGTTTGGGACTACAGTTTCGGTCACGCACCGTCTCTCCCTTAGGGGCCAGGGAGGAGCCCCTGCCACTCTCTTATCAGTCGGAGAGCACACACACAAAAGAGTGTGTGGGATGGAGAGAGACGGGGGAGTGAAAGGCGGGAGGAGAGTGTCACTAGCTCGCAGAGAAAAAGGCAGGGAGGTCATTAGTGGATGGTGATGAGTCCTGGAGTTTGAGAGAAAGCAGAGCGACACTGGCTTTGTGCAGGGTTGCAGGGTTTGTGTTTTGTAGCTGTGTGTGTGTGTGTGTGTGTGTGTGTGTGTCTTTCTCGTGGTACAGAGGGAGGACGAGCCACCATTGATGCCCCTTGGTGCAAGTGCAACTTTGAGGCAGGAGAACGGAGGCGTATTGACTCCTCACAGCGGCAGACAGAGAAAACACAGAGCTGTCCATGGTGCTGGAGAGAGGCTCCACGTTCTAAGGCTTCCTTCCCTCTGTCCTTTCCTTTGTCACACAGCTGTAATTTTTCCATCCCAGGCACTGCGGTGGAGTTATTTGAGGAGGTCACTTGCAGTGCCTGTGTGTGTGTGTGTGTGTGTGTGTGTGATATATGTTGTAACTGGGGAGATTCATTAGAATTGTGTCACTAAGTAAATGTGTGTTGACCTGGGCTGGTGACAGTCACTGCCGTGATTCAGTGCTACGAGGCCAATCTCCTGCACACACACACACACAGCAAGGAATGCTTCAGAGATCAAATCTGTCTACATCTCACATTCCTCTTTTTCCTCTATCTACTCGCCTCTCACTCTCCATTGCCGCTGTCGCCACCTCGTCTCTCAGATGCCTCCAACGCTCCCCCCCCCAAACACACCTTCTCCCCTCTTTATCTACCACCTCTCTCCATTTACGCACCCCTTTCCCCTCCATCCTACCTCCCCCTCCCTTCCTGGCTCTCCCTTTTTTCCCCCCTTTCTCCCAGTAACAACATTCCCCGGACTAATTGCAATTCTGTCAGCAGGTAAATGCTTTGTGACCAGAGGCTGACAGTCACGCCAGCCAGCCCCCGGGTTGCCGCTGACAGTCATTGTGGGGCAGACAGCGCGAGCCCCTGCGACGCTGGCAGTCAGTTAGCAACCGGCGTGCATGGATGTGGCCTCTCAGCTGAACAGCGAGACTGCGACTGTCTGCTAGCGTGTGACGCTCCCATTACCCGGCCACAGAAAAGAGGTAGACAGCCACGGAACGGTCGGATAATGCACTGTCTGACTGACGATACACTCTACCTCTCTCATGCACTCCGCTCCTCACCTCGTCTCCGAGCCTATGACAACGCCATGATACTGTCAGGGTTAGCAGCCGGCCCGGCGTGACATGTCAGCGCCCGCATGGTTGACGCCTGATGTACAATATTAAAGCAAACGGAAGAAGCGGGTTGGGTGGAGGTGGCGGGGATTGATGATGAATGATGGATTAGAGAAACAAGGGTAGGGCTCACTTTTCCTATACACACACACACACACGGGCGTCATCTGTCATGCGGAATCATTTCAATGGCCCGCAATCTGTAGAAAAGTGGCATTTGTGTGTAAACCTGTGCACAACATGTTGTTTTTAAGAGTTTCCCCAGCATAGCCCAGTTGATGACCAGGCACGGCTAATTAAAGAAGGCCGCTGACAGTTGTCAACATGACCCTTAGCTCTGCGCTCCCCCCCAGGGGATCCTGTTAGCATGCTAATGCTAATCCCCGGTGACGGGGGACAGGGCACGGCTGTCCCCCGCGGCCCTGGCTTGCCGTGGCCACGGGATGTGTCAGGACGGGCGTGGTGATGTGCTAACGCGGAGACGTCCCCATGTGCATGTCACACATCTGTAATTAGAAGGGAGGCGGGCAGAGGCAGAGCTGCAGGGGACAGTTGTCGCGGGACCACTTGATCTCTGTTCTCGACACGGCCCGGGAAAAGAGCAATAGGCGCCCAAAAGTGGCTTATGAAAGAGCAACTGGTTTCGCGGGCTTTAATGCGACGATTCGCCTCGCATGCGCTCGGGGGTCGCGTTTGAGATTTGATGGGAATGGATTCGCGGGGAGAGAGGGGAGCAGCAGAAGGCTGCACTGAACACAAGCCGACGTTACAACTGAGAAGGGGAAAAAAGAAAAGAAAAGAGAGAAAGAAAGCGCTCCCACACCTGTCTGTCAGTCCATCTGTCTCACTCCCTCTCTCCTCCTCTCCAAGGGAAGGTCAAGGACACATGCATATTCATGGAGGAGGCTGGCACAGGATCGATGGCTTTTAATTGTTTTCTCTTGGTTGGTGGAGGGACGTGCCAGTGTCTATTGATCTGTTTGAGCAGAGGCCACTCACAGAGCACGACTATGAGACCTTTACCTGACTGAACACTGATAGACCGTGTGTGTGTGTGTGTGTGTGTGTGTGTGTGTGTGTGTGTGTGTGTGTGTGTGTGTGTGTGTGTGTAGGGGCAGGAGACTGTGCGGTGATTAGAAATTTGACACACACAAAACCTCAAGCTGCATGAAAGGGGCCTCATGGGGCTTAAAGGTAGATAGACATACAAAGAGGTGACACACCACAGCAAAGACAATGGGATTCCAGTACAAGGTTCGCTTTATGGGCATTTAAACGATGCTGTGAAAAAAAAAATACCACTTCAAATGAATGAATGCATACTTTTATTATAACAATGCACATTATATACGGAGCAAACTGAGGTAAAAACAGGCATTTGGTCATATTGAATGTGTAAGAATCAATGCCAAAACTGTCATGTGGTTACCCTAAGAACTTGGTCCTTTCTTTAAAAAAAAACAAAAAAAACACATGTTAATAACTAGATTTATATTCTAGATGGATTATATACACTTAAAATGTCTAATTTTCAGTTACACAGTACATTTGTTAGTTTGTGTCAAAAAATCAAACAAAATTGTTAAAATGATGAAAATGCACTTTGCACCAACATGAACATAAAATGTACATTTTGAGACACCCGATGAATGCTTCTTTAAACTGTATTTTATCATTTTTACTTACTTATCCTGCCAATCATTTATCCTAATTCTTTGACCCATAAAACACTATTTTACACACACACACACACACACACACACACACACACACACACACACAAATCTGTGGTGGAAAACGGAAAAACATTACATATATTAAAACATGTACTTAAGTTTAATATTATGATACTACTTATTTTATTAACATCTCATCCTACTTTCTATTCTAGAAGTCAGGCAGTTAAGGGAAGCTTTTTCAGGAAATGAAAAAACAGCATCAGTATTACAAACTTATATGTAACAAAGTATAATTAAAAATATAATGTACAAAAATATATATGTATATATATACCCTTACATTTTTAAATTATACTTTGTATACTGTAAAATTCTTTGACACGTCTGAATTTTAACATTATGAGTAACCAATAAATAAATGGCAAACTCAGATGAATGTGTTCATCTTACTGTCTCCCAGTCAACCAGATCTTTCCCTCTGCAAATATTATCCCCTTCAGAGGTCTCTTCTCTCTCTTTCATTTATTCTTTTGTAGCTGGTTGAATTTGTCAATTTGAACAGGCAAAGTTGGGAGATTGAAGGGAGGGCAGCGAGTGAAAAGGAAGGCGCGCGGAGCGGAATGGAGAGAGGGAGGGTGGGGGGCACGGAGAGCGGAAGATAAAAAGATTGTGACAGTCATCCATTTGACCCAGGCTGTTGAGTGAGAGCAGCCTGGCTTGTCAAATCTCTGTGCTAACAGTGAATAGCCATATCTGTGCAGAGCATAGAAGGGTGTCATGCACTATGGTTTCATGGTTCAGGATAAGGCTGGATAAAGCCATTGGATGAATGACACAGGCAGGCACACTTTCACTTTCTCTCTAACTCCCTGTCTGTCGCTCGCTCTCTCTCTCCGCCTGAGAATGGGGAGCATGGGGCACTTATTTCAATCGGGTCTTCCTGTTTATTTGGAAACCGTATTTTTGAGGAGTTTCAGCAAGGCGAGGAAACAGTTTCTTGCTCACACATTAAACCGTGTACCCTGATTATTGAACAATGAGAACCCTCCGCCCATCTCCTCCTCCTCCTCCTCTCTCCACTGCACTGTAATATCCTCCTCATCCACACACAGGACCTATTACTAGCTCATTAGCCTGAATCATACAAGAATTAGAGCCCAGCCCGCTGACAATAGCTCAGAGAACAGGCCGTTTTTTTTTTTTTTTTGCTCAGGAGTCAGGGGTTAAGTTACCAATCAAAATAGCCGGGCAGATGTATTGAGACATTTTAATATTGGCCATTGTGGGAGCTCAAAAATTTTAATCTCTCACTGGCACGGCTGCCCCTCAAGGCAACTCAAATAACGCTCTTCAGGAGGTGGGGGGGGGGGGGGGGGGGTTGGTGTTCAAAGAATTGATGTACCCCGTGGCATTTGGATAATTGTGTCGGAATTGCTGCCACCTTGAACGGTTTTCAGGATGAGCAACCTTTCCCCCCCCCCCCACTTTACTCCTCTTTGTTTATCTGTTCTCTCGCCCCGAGTGTTGGGTTTAGTATCAGTTGCCGCTCCAGCCGCCGGACTCCAGTTCAAACCCTTCTCCTTTTCCAACGGGCTCCGTCTGATGGAAATCACGGGGACACTTCCCACACTATATACTGAGACTGCTAACACAGTCTCTGTATATTGGTTTCCCGGACAAAGTGGGCCAGGTGTTGCTGATGGAGCACAGATGATATAATGTGAACCAGCAGAGGGGGCCAATGATGAGGACTGGGCCTGTAGCATCCGCTGGGCCTGCAAGAGACTGTTTTACATGTTTCACAACCCGCAAAGCAAATTATTCTCATCTCACCTGTCAAGCCTCCACTTTATTTCCTTATCCTGCACATGGTATGTTCCTGGACATCCCCCCCCTACACCCCCCAGCCCCCCCTCCCCTCAGCTCGGTGGTCCTGTCCCCCACCCAGGGTTCAGACTAATGACTAGTGACAGTCCACTGAGGGGAGCGAGCTGTTTGCAGTCAGCAGTGCGTTTGTTGGTAATTATTTTCCAGAGTGTCACATTAGTGTCAGCCTCGTGGCGGCGGGAGAGGAGGGAGAGGGCGAGGAGCCGGACGGGTGAGGCGGCGAGCGGGTGGGGAGGGGAGGGGAGGGGGACAGGGTGTGATGTTTGGTGGTGGGCAGCGGTGTGTTTATGTGTGTTTGTGTGTGTAGATTGAAGTGGTGGTGGTGGGAGGGGGGCAGGCTGTCACTGCTCTTTACTGTTCGCCTCCTGGTGAACACACGGCATAAAGATTGTGGACAGAAGTGAGCTAAAATCCAAAGACTCACTGAGCACACGTGTTAAAAGCTGTTTTCTCTGTTGAGAACAAAAAAGCAACAATGAGTAATGTGCCGGTAGACGGCCGAGAATCTTCCTAATTGATCCCCACAGGAGAAATTTGCATGTTACAGCTGTGCAGGAAACAAGGTAACCGAAAAGGAGGAGTAATAAACACAAATAGGCCACCGCGTCACACAGGGTGACATGTTCCTTCATCGTGATGAACAGTCGGTCCCTCATACAACATTCATAAATAAATATTTGTCTCTCGTTGCTTTTGCCATTTCTGGCTCTGTCGGTGCACATAAGCTTTGCTGGCTTGTTTGTTGGCGAGCCGGCTTTTCACTTTCTCCAGCTATTTTCTGCATGCTGAACTTTTGTTTGTATTTGTCTATTATCTCAGAGAGCGACAAACAAAAGAAGGATCCCAAAATGAGGATTTTTTCCCTGTGCAGACATGACAGGTGAAGACGAAATAACTCTGAGTTGTGATCAGTTGGTTCAATGTCCTGCTGTTTCCTGCTGGTTGAAGGTGTCCGGAAATACTTAGAAACAGGCATAATACATTGATGGGTTTGGCCTTTATGTAGAATCTATTGACAGCAAAAGCGGTGGGTTCCCTGAAGCCACAGCAACCGCCATCCTCCCCCGTTCTATCCCCTTATTGAACTCGTGAAACAAGCTTAAATCGACAGAGTTGGGTTAAAAGTGTAAAAACGGTTCAGGGAACTTCAACAGCGACAAAGTTGAGTACGAGCAAACAGTATCGGCCCTCCAGCAGGGGTGTGCTGTGAATGTGAAAAAAGTACATGGTGTGTGTGTGTGTGTGTGTGCGCGCATGTGTTTGTGTGTGAGATGATGGGGGCAGTCACCAGCCCCCTTGGGAGGAAGCGATCAATGATTGAGACCGTAATGCACCTCTCTGTATTCCTCCTCACATTCACGCTCACTGGCCGCTTTGGGGAGCTGTCACACGCACACACACACACACACACACACACACACACACACACACACATTGTCACATGTCCGACAGCTCATCTCTCACACGTTGCCTTCCACTCCATCTTGTAGCTGTCTGGTCGATGGCCTCTCTCTCCGTCTCACTTCCACTGCTCAGTCTTTGGCAGACTGCTGTGCTCTGGCTGTGTCTCTCCCTATGTTAATATAGTAGCTAACCTCTCTCTCCATAGCACTGCTACCAGACAGTCTCTATGTTGATATACTGAGGAGAGGGTAGCACTCCGCCGCACCACTACTACCCAACTGACTCCAGAGAACTGAGCACTCATCTTCATCTCCACCACTTGTAGTTGTGGCTCCTGCCGGGGAACTTTATGCGTGTTTTTTTCCTGCAGCTGAAATATTGAATTTGGTGTGTCTATCTGCAGCTCCACCGGCAGGAGAAACCACTTCTTATTAAAAAAAAAAAGTATTTTCTTCTTTTTGCTTTTTATTAGGGAACATTGTATGAATTTCGGAGCCAATCTGCAGTAAAAGGGGATTGTGAGTTTCATGGCGAAGGGCAATTACTGCTAATTGGTGTGTGGAAATGATTACAGCAGTAACTTAATTTACCCCACGCCCCCGAAACATGAAGCGGGAACAGAGCGGCGTAAGAAAAAAAAAAAAAATAAACACATGACTATTTAATGTTCGCCAGTCCAATTACATGTGGAGAAAGTTAAAAGACTCCGCTGATCACCCCTGGCATCCTAATAAAAGAAGTGAAGTTTCATCACGTTGGTTTGATTTCATTTGCTGCGTCTCATCTCTGCGCACAAGCGCAGAAAACTCAGATGCGGAACTTGAAATGTTATTTAAGGATGCAATTTTGAAAAAGTCTGATTTTATATATATATATATTTTTATATATATATATATATATATATATATATATATGTATATATATATATATATATATATATATATATGTATATATATATATATATATATATATATATATATATGTATATATATATATGTATATATATATATATATATGTATATATATATATATATATATATATATATATATATATTATAAGGCATATATAGGCAAATATCCCATGTTAAAATGCTTAATCCATAGAAAAATGCACAAAGCCCATATTCAGAATCTGTGACATCTGTGAAGTTGTGATGTTCCGACTATAAACGGGAACTTGCTTTATACCTGCTGTATGTAGTCAATATGACAGAGGCAGCAAACAAAGACACAAAAAATGTAAAAATGAAAGTATAGATGGATGCATTAGGATGTTTTGCACTATGTGTGCATGTATGCATGCATGTGTGTGCGCGAGCAACAGTCAAGACGACAGTCAAGTGACTCACCTCCTGCCAGAAAATGAAGACATACAATTAACATCGCATCCCATCATCCTCAGCCGAGTGGGCAGGCCTGTAATTGGCTGGCTGACCAGGCTCCGGGTGGCAATTTATTCTGGGAGCCATGGAGTTTACCCAGGGCGGCTAACGGCCCCTGTGCCATAACCTGGCTGAGGCGGCGGGGACATCATTAACACTTCACTGGGCCTGCAGGACACACACACACACACACACACACACACACACACACCCATCATCCACCAGATACACCACCCACAGCCATGAGCACGTGGGGTGATATTGGAGGAACAGTGTAGAAATAATAATAATAATAATAATGTCAGTGGAGCCACTTATGGGGAGTGTGTTCACTGATCAGCTGGCCAATTAAGAGGCTTCTTCCTCTTATTTGTTTGGTGAATGGAGAGGAAAAACAAGCGCCGTCGCCCTTAAGATTACCTTTTGACTATTGATTTGGGAGGCCGCTCCCATGTTTGTTCAGTCATGTCTCACTCACCCTTGACTGTCTTTCCTTTTTTTTTTTTTTTTTTTGTAAGGGCGTGTGTGGTGACATGCAGTTGTCTAACCCTAAAACAATGTGTGAGGGAGAGGGTCGACCTTGGCGTCTCACAGGGAAGACATGTGTTCCGCGCTGAGGGCAAGACTGTTACAGAGCCAGTCTGGTTTAAAACCCTCTGGTTTATGTGGCCAGTTAAAGGTTTGCATCTGCTGTCTGCACCTCCTCTCCACCGACCCCCGGCTGCCTTCAAATCGCAGTGAGAGTAGGCGGCACGCATGGAAAGTTCCATCTCGAGGAGCACGGGAAGGAATAGATGAAGTGTCCGAGCTAAATCCTGCTTCTCCCTTCGGTCTTAGGTGATGTGGACAAGAGAGTCAATATTCACTTTTATATCCCAGTGATCCGGGGTGTTTCTGGCCGCGTTGGCACGGTCAACCCGCTCATTTCCAGCTAGACGTCTCTGCAAGACTTGCGCGTCTTCTTCTTGGCTGTGATATTCCCAATTCACAGGACTCTCTCTGGCTCTCTGATTACGTGCGCACACACACACGAACACACACACATGCATGCACGCACACAGGCTCACAGCCAAATGGCTGTTCATTAAAGACAGGGACCTGAGGGGAAGCAATCGTCTGAGAGACGGAAATTGCGTGTCACATTAGATTAGCAGTGTAAAGCCTCTGGATTGGCTTGGGGGAATAAGGAATTATTTCAATTACATTATTTCAAAAAGTCTTTAAGCAATACCAATACCGATAAAAACAAATTAAGAGTGATTTGGGCCGATTTGTGGTGCTCTGAGCTGTGCTTTCTGACAATGCGTTTGAAATCAGATATGAATTATGCAGATATTACCGCCGTCCGTAATGTGTTGGAGTTGAAAGCAGATTATCTGTGACAAATAATGCCATTGGTTTGCATTGTGTCTCATCAAAAGGGAATGTTCCCGCGTGTCAATCACGCCGGGCCGAGGCTGGGAGAGAGAGAGGGAGGATGAGGAGGACTTCACGCAAACAAGTGACACCTACACAGGTGGCGACTGGCTCAACTCGGCCAATGCGGAAAAATCTGGACTTCTTATAGTGGAAAGTGCTGATGTAGCACATGTAAATCTTGGTTTCAGTCAGTTTTTAGGTGTTTAATAACTGTCTTACAACTGTAGCATCAATATGAGAGGCAAAACTCAATACTGTAAATTCACCCCCCTCTTTTCTTCTTCAGCAAGGACAAGAATTCAATGTTGTCCATCCAGCAAGGCAGCGCGTCTCAAAGGGAAGCAGGCAGGGGAGGGGGGAGGAGAAGGGAGGGGGGGGGCTACAGGGAAAGAGGGCAGGGAAAAAAGAGGGAGGGAGGGGGGGGTGTCACACTGAGCGCGTGAAGCTGTGGTGAGACCAGCAGAGGACAGACCAACCTGCAGCCCACAGTCCACTGATGCCCTGAACCTGCGGCTCCAGCTTCAGCGAACTCCAGCCGCGGCTTCTCCACCACCAGCTCCTCAGCAGCGTCTGGAGGAGGAGGAGGAAGAGGAGGAGGACTGGGAAAGCCGGCGCTGCCTGCACGCTGCGTGTTTTAGTCTTCTTCTTCTGCTTCTTCTTCTTCTTCTTCTTGTTCTCACTCTCGCGACCGGGAGAAAGTGCCGCGCGTCAGAAGTTGGAGGAGAGAGAGAGAAGCTCGCCGCGGGTCGCCTCCAGCACGGTGAGCAGCCGCGGGGCCAGCCGCGCGAGAACACGCGCGATTACGGCTGCGTTCGCTGTAATTGCTTTAATTGGGTATTTGATTGCCGTATGTTTCGAGGCTTTGTTGTGCGCGAGTGTGTGTGTTACTGTGTGTGTGTGTGTGTGTGTGTGTGTGTGTGTGTGTGTGTTTGTGTGTGAGAGAGAGAGAGTCTGTTTGTGTGTGTGTGTGTGTGTGTGTGTGTGTGTGTGTGTTTTCCTGAAGTCAGGAAACTTGCTCTCGCTGAAAAACTGTTTCCAGTAGAACCTATTTTTGTTTAAATTCTTTATTTATTTAAAGTGTGATTTAAAAAAAAATGTCGCCGCGTCGCAATTATTTTACCTCATTGCGAATTATATGGTTGTATAGTATGTGTTTAATTAGAGTGAAGAGTGTGCGAACTTGAAAAAAAAGTGTATATATATATATATATATATACTTTTTTTTCATAAACTGCATTTCAATAACGTTCGTTCATGGGCCCAAACTTTACTTTCCTATTCAGGCCTTTTAAACTAATTTCAATTTAAAACACGATAGAATCGCGTTGAGTTAAGTTTTTTTTTTCCTCCAGTTTGAATTTTATTTCCCCCCCCAATATAACTAATATAATAATTAAAATAAAGATGAAACGGTTAATTTGATTCAATTTATGCTTTAATGTTTTTGTGCAGATCGTTTCACGATTTAGAAAAGCAGATTTTATTATGAGCCTATTACTGTTATTATTATTATTAGCCTTTTATTATAATGACAATATATTCTTGTTGTGGTATAGACCCGATCTGATTTTATTGGGAACAATCCGCATGTTGACTTGTGTTTACTGATTTATTTCATTTATTCACCTCAGAGACGCTTTTTTCCCTGAACGCGTTCGGAAGGATTCTTACCAAATCTATTTGCTTACCAAATTATTCACGTTATCCGTTACAGACTTCGGCTATGTGTGTGTTTTATTGGTAATTTATTCCGCGATAATTATTCACAGGCCTCCTCCAACCTTTTTTTTGTATTGAAATTAGTCCAAAAGTGTAATTGCAAAAAAAACGCTTCCAGAGCTGCAGCTGTGAGTGTTTTCAAAATGAAGAGATGAACACCAGGTAAGAATTTGGCTGAAGGGATAATCATAGAATTATAATGTAAACTTATCAAATAAAAAAATGTTGTTGAAATTAGTTCAAGACATCTTAAAATTATAATAAATTGAAATTCAATCTATTATAAAAGTTATGTTTGAAAGGACTTAGAGAAGAGATTCTGTTGTCCCTTTAATTCATGGGCACTCTCCTCTCCTCAGCACCAGTGACAGGGAGGTGAATGGACCTCCACCGCCCCTTCAAGATGGACAGCCCCTCCTACCTACCTGCTCCCCTGGCCTCCCCCGCCCTGATGGTGCTGGCTTCCACGGCCGAGGCCGGCCGGGACGCCTCCGTCCCCTGCCAGGCGCCCCGGCCCTTCGGCGTCCCGGCGTCCATGGAGAAAGACCTCCACCTGCCCTTCCCCTCGGCCTCCTACACCTTCACCTCCATGTACCAGCGCCAGGGACCCATGTCGGGCACCTTCCCCGCCCGGGAGTTCCCGGCCTCGCTGCTCCACCTGCACCACCAGTTCACCCCGCCCAACCTGGACTGCTCCACCCTGGGCATGCTCAACCACAGCGGGGTGGGGGCCTTCCGGCCTTTCGCCACCCCGCAGGAGGAGAGGGAGACGGCGGTGGGCTACCACTCGGCGTTCACGCCCGCCAAGAGGCTGAAGAGCTGCTTCTCGGAAGTGGAGGGGAAGGAGTTTGACTTCGGGTCGCCGGGCGGCTCCCTCAAAGGCGGCGAGGATTTGGGGAGGAAGCTGTTCTCCATGTCCGGCCTGCTGTCCGACGGGGAGGCCTCATCCAGCCCAGAGGAGCGCAAGGAGCACAGTGAGTGCACACACACACACACACACAAACACACACACACACACACACACACACACACACACACAATTGTCCGACAAAGTCCTTTCTTGACCTGATGCTGAAGCCCGCGTTAGATTTACATAGCTTCTATCGCTGCGTCTGCTAAAGGTGACAAATTGAAAGGGGCCTTTTGTGAATATCTGAAAAAAATTCCCTTTTTTCCCGCCGTTTACCGCCTCGCCGGCAGAAGTGTTTGCAGCGACCTGCCGCGGCGAGACTTCCACACAAATGAAATGAATCGTCTCACTCATTCGGCGCAGTGATCATTAGCCACACATGACCATTAGGCCTATTATGTCTGACTTTTTCCTCGGCGCCTGAGGAACACAAATACATCCGCGCGTATGGAGGGTTGACATAGGAGGAGTGCGAGTCGCGGCGGATGACATCCTGTCAGAGATAACGAGGTGGCAGAGATAGAGAGGGAAAGCATGGAGGAGGATGGAGAAAAATAAAGAGGGAGAGAGAGAGAGAGAGAGAGAGAGGGGAAGACGCGGCGATGCGCCTCAGCCCGAGCTCCCCGACTACAATCCCCACGCTCAATATGGCTGCCCACACAGGCCGTCTGATTTGTTGACAAATGAGTGGGAGAGGTGTCAGTCAGCGCGGCGTGGAAGGGAGAGACGCTCCTCATTACTCCCGGGGATAATTGCCCGACGACGCGGGGGCACAACATGTCGCCTCGGTGTGAGAAGGGAGGGAGCCCGGAGTCAGAGAGGCAACGCCAGGCATGATGGGAAATCAAACCCCCCTCAGCGGCGGTCGCCAAAGGGAGCGACTGACAGATGAAAAGGACCAGAGGAAGACAGAGAGAGAGAGAGAAGGAGAAGAGAGAGGAGAGAGAGAGCACCCAAAGGCTCGGCAGATCAGAGGGGGACACCATCGAAAATAATGACAATGAGAAGGGTGGGGAGGGGGTGAAGGTGTGTGTGTGTGTGTGGGTGTGTGTGTGTGTGTGTGTGTGTTTTGGGGGGGGGGCTGATACTCGCTCTCATGCACAGCACCTAAAGGAAACTTTCATCCCACACACAAAGGGGCGGGAGCAGGGATGAGTTGCCTTTAAAAAAAAGTTCGGCTTGTGTGCCTCCGTGCGTGTGCGCTCGCCTTTGTTGAAACTCGCCTATTTTTTTTTTTTTTTTGTCGGGGCGGCTGGTGGCTGAGTGACAGGGCCGGGGAGGCGGAGTGGCAGCAAGGAATCTCAATATGGAATTTTAATAAGGATGGGGAAAGGAAGAGATGCCAGCCGGCATGCTGGTGTGAGAGGTGTGTCTGTCTGACAATGTTTGCGCTGTGCACTCGTGCATGCATGCTCCCCTCACCTCCTGATTTTTGGGAATCTCATTTGGGGAATGTTGACAAGGACAAAAGACAGGGTGGAAAAGAACACGCAATCCCTCCTCCCCCCCAACCCACCCCCACCCCATTCACCCCCCGACCCCACAAAAAAAATAGTTTGGCGAGGAAAAAAAAAAAATTCATGCACATTGGAAGCTGCTTTTCCAGCTTTATCCAATTAGATTGGAGCTCAGGCAAACTAAGAGCTTTAATGCAATTGAGCTCCCGGCACTTTTCTAAGTCTGACATACACTTGTTCCTCTTGACTGGGTAACAGACAAAGTCTTAAGTGTTAAGCTTGGAATATTCTGGGGGTGCAGGCGTGTGTCTACAGCTCGCACGCCGCTGCGGCAGCAATGCAAATACACACCGGGGTACAAAGTACACCATGAAAACACACTCTTCGTGCAAGTTTTCTTCATAAGTGAAATGATCATCTCAGCCGTGTCTGTGTTGGTTTTCACACTTTTGCAATTTTCCCTCAATCAAAGTACTGGCATTGAAACTGAAATTAAAAACAGAATAAAAGTAACTTAACTTAGAAAATTCACCTTGTATTTATTTATGTATATAGAGTGCATAGATGGTGCTCTCCCTATAGCAAAGCGTTGCCATGTGGAAACTCCATGCATATTGTTGCACATGAGTCTCTTTCTAATTTTTGCTGCAACAAATGTGCCCCGAAAGTTTAAAAGATTTTCATCAGTCCATGTAAAACAAAGTGAAAACAGGATGTCCTGGTCATGTGACTTACTGCTTTTTATTAATATTTAGCCAAATTAATTGTTGCCAACACTATTCAATAGCGGGTTAAATTTTTTTAGAGAAAATTGTGACTCTCTGATGACAGGCCATAACATTTTTTTCTTTAGCTGTGTTGGAGATCCCATTGGTCCTCTTTTCAGATCTTACTTAAGAGAATGCCCAGGATGAGCAGCGATTGCACATTTTATTTAATTTTTTTGCCAGAGTCTCCACTCACCGTGGTTCCTCTCGCTCTTTGTCAGCTGACAGGACGAGCAGGTAGGGAGACCTCTTCCCATCTGCCTCGCACATCATCGCGGGTGGACGTCTCCTTCTGTCTGTTTAGTGTCTCTCTTCCGTCGTTTTTTTTTTTTTTTCCCCCTCCTCGACTCGCCTCTGTTTTATCAGGGAAGGTCTGAGACACGCGGTGCGCTCTGACAGCTGTTCAAACAGCCCCGCTCGCTTTCAAAGGGCAGATGTCTTCACTGGAGCGAGTCATGCTTATTTTCCTCAGGGAGATGCTTTCCGCCGCAGGCCTGAGCTGGAACTAAAACGGCCCTTTACCAGAAACACGGGTTGGGAAAACCAGAGGAGCGGAGTGGCAAAACACCACGGCCAGACACTGACAGAGTGTGTGTGTGTGTGTGTGCATCTGTATATAAGTGTGCCAAAGCTGTGATAACTGGAGCCAGATGTTACAATGAACTTTTAGATGTGGACAGTGGACAAAGAGAGATCCATAAAGGCCAACAAACAAACACACAAAAAGTCGTCTGAGCAACTTGTCTTTACCTGATGCTGCAAACCGGGTGAAACTGCTGAAAACGCCAATGCAGGGGGAACTGAACTTTACAATCTCATCTGCCACTTTTTTTTTTTTTTTTTCATACTTACTCCAGTAAACTCACATTTTCTAGCATTACAAGCAAATTCACCAGCGTGTCACCTGTGGTCAAGTTTGTCTCTTTTTCTGTGACGTTTTTGCATCAAAATCTTTTTAAAAACTTATTTACTCACAAGTTTGCATCTGTCAGCCCATGCAGAGCACATATTAAAGGATAGCTTTGTAATTTTTAAGTATATCTCAAGCCAATATTCAAATGTCCATTTAAAGTTAATAGAGATTTTGCTCACTCTGTTTGTTCCTCCTGTTCATATTCATATGTTACAAATGTGCTTTCAGGGATGGGGGACAAAATTCATGTTGCATTTTGCATGTAAAAAATATATGTTTTAATAATGTATCTGATGCTACATTATTAGCTTTGTAAAAAAAAAAAAAAACTGGATTTGGGATCATTTAATTTTAAAGTTCATTAGCTATGAATGAATGACTTATTACAGCCAGCAAAGATTTCTTCTGTCTGTGATGGACACTCACTAAGACACTGGCTAAACGTTCCCCTGAGTGAAATATAAATTCTGCAGGAAGTTAATCGGGGGGGGGGACTTTAAGCGTAACCACAACACTGAGGATTTGCTGCCGGTGTGTGAGTGTCCTCCACAGTCACTTTTTCATGGCTTGTTAGCGGACTAGTGCGGTGCCTGAACAGAATCAATATTACATAGATTCATTCTTAGGTTTGGCACGTGGATTATCTCCGCCGTGAAGTTTGATGGGCTTAGCCTGTTCCAGGCTCGGCTTACAGGGGTTGTGTATGCGTGTGTGTGTGTGTGTGTGTGTGTACCTTTTTAAGGTGTGTGTGTGGTTATACATGCATGTGGATGTTGGGATGAATATGATTTTGATTTGAGTGCATTGTGTTGTGTCAGTGTTTCAAGAATTGAGAAAAGCAGCACTGGTTTATAATAACCTAATGAAGCCAAATATTGCAAATTCAACACACAGTAAAGTTGAAATGAATCTAAATTTACAGCTTCCCCCCCTTCAGCAATAAAGGCATCCAGCACACATTTCTGTATAAAAGGGATTTATGAGATCAAATAATCACACACACATTAATAGAGGCCGTATTCTCATGCCGTGCGTGCTAATTTGATAACAAGGAGGGTGTTTTCTGTGTTGTCTGTGTCTGTGCCGCTGACGGCTGCTGGTATTGAGTGGAGCTTCCTGTTGAAAGACACAGTGTTTACATCCCACTGGCAGACCACAGGGGATCAATAGGAACCACTCGATGCTCATGCATACACATATAGTATCTGCTGCACGCTATTATTCCCAGGGTGTAGCCTTCACTCCTGATCTGGCAGACTTATATGTGCACTCCACGCATCGAGGGTCATGCCCGCCATATGCTATTTTTTTTTTTAACTCCTTTTTTTCAGTGATTTTTTTTTTGTGATGTATCACAACTTTATTTTGATAACAAAACTGTAATAATGTAGTAATAAGAAGGTAAATATAAACATGTGGATGAAATGGAGAAATAAAACCAAAATATACAAGCATTATTAAATTATTTGAATACAAACTTAAAGGGGCACTTTCTATTAAATCGGGCCAACACAGCAAAACAAAACAGCCAAACTGTGTCTCTTTCCTTTAATCAAGTTTAGGACCTAAAAGCATTAAAAAAAAAATCCTCTCAGGCTCCATTTGATCTGGAAGTTAAGATAAAAAACCCCTCCTGGTTCTTAGTTTTTGAAGCCTCCTCAGCCCAGATGAAGTGACATCTGCACCCAGCTCCCTCTCTGACCACACTGGTAGCCTCGCTCTTGATTTCAGGGAGGAAGTATTACAATATTAATGGTGGTTGTGTTTGATGTGAGAGCACGCCGCGGTTGACTGTTCCCCCTCCTGTTGTGATGCTAGTTTGTTCTCCTAATGTCCTCCCAAGTAAAAGAGGCTTTCATCCTGGCAGGAGGGGAAACTCTCCTCTGCTTTTTACCTCCTTCCCTTCATCCTATAAGGGCTGCAGAGCTGTCTTCATGTGCTGAGATTTACATGTGTTACTGTGTGGTCTCAGCAGTGTGTTTTTTTTTACTTTTAACCTCAAATACTCCTTCATCGACATTACGCGTCACATTCCAAATGTTCACTGAACTGATTATGAACTGGACAGTATTACACTAATAATGTGAATTTTGCATTCCTGCTGCTCCCACAGATGGCAGACGTCTGATGGCTTAGACATTTATTCATTACCTTTAGCCATTTTTCCATCACTTTCAGTAATGACAACTGTTATTCATCTGGTTTAATTGAGCCATATTATTTTAACCATTTCAAAAATGTTGAACTGTTTGAGCTCCCCATTATGATAGCTAACTTGTTTTCATGCACCCTTAACAACATGTGGGGTTCAGTTTTTACAGCTTGTGAATATATTTTCAAATCAATTCAAATGTTTTAACAGCAACAAATATATATATATATATATATAGATATAAATATCTATATATATATATATATATATAGTATAATTATGTTGTATGTATGTTGGCCTTTGTACCTGTAAAAGTTCAAGACTGCCAGGCTGTGGACCACACGGCTTGTCAGAGACAGACAGGATTTCTATATGTCTGGCAGGGTTTTACAGTTGTAGGGGGACATGTGTGTGTGTGTGTGTGTGTGTGTCTTTTTGCAGTGACCGGCAGCACCTGTTAGACGGTCAAGAGAACGTCCTGCCCAAAACATCTTGCAGTCACTGCGTCTCCCTCTGTGATCAGGCCCACACGAACAGCACTGCTTCTGTGTCGAGAGATAGAGAGAGAGAGAAAGGAGGAGAGAGAGAGAAGGTCATAATGAGTGCAGGGCCCAGGGGTCGTTAAAACAACAGCCTTGTTTTAACAGGGCCCATCTTTCCTTATTCCCCTCTCTCCGTTTTCCCCTCGTTCCCCCGTTTCTCTCTCTCTTTCTCTCTCCCTCCGCCGCGCACCTGATCGACCTGCATCACAGCTGCCTCTGATCTCACATCAAAGACTGTGTGTGTGTGTGTGTGTGTGTGTGTGTGTGTGTGTGTGTGTGTGTGTGTGTGTGTGTGTGTGTGTGTGTGTGTGTGTGTGTGTGTGTGTGTGTGTGTGTGTGTGTGTGTGTGTGTGTGTGTGCTCTCATGGTAAAAGGCGGAAGGGATATTTCTGTAGATTGAATCGCGTGTTCCTTAGAAATGGCAGGCACACACACACTCACTAACACACACACATCCTTCTCCCTGTCCCAGGAGCCTAACAAATCAGTCAGGCAGATAGAGAGGGCAGGAAGGCCAAATGCCAGGGTTAAGCACATGCTGTTGAGGAGCAGCGCCGACAGACAGCGGGGACCACACCAATCCTGCACGCCTGGATGACGGCCAGGAACGTGTGTGTGTATATGTTACCGGGGCTGCTACTACATGTGTGTTCGCCTGGTGTCACAGACAGACCTCATTACGGCGCGTCACTCGTGCTCGCCGCGAGTCTCCCAGCTGTAGAAGAACTTGACAAAAGCCAACATGTCAGCGGCGCCCCAGGTGCAGTAGCTTTACATTCAGAATACACAGTGATCCGGCATCCTTTTGTGACTTCATCAGGAGGACTTGCACGTTTCTGTAATTAAAAAAAAACAGACGTATATCTTTAGGGAATTGAAAAGACTAAGTGTAAACTTTGTTGGGTTATGTAACTATGTGCGTTTGACAGTTTAAGAACATCAAAGCCCCCGGACACATTACAGATTACTAACACATGCATCTTAAAGATTCTTGGATCGATGTAGTCACTTCCAGAGTGATGAGCCGGTCGCTAAACTCCCATCAGCGCCGGTGCACCTCTGCTGCCTTAAAGGTCAAAGTTTGCCAGGATTGACCTCTCACCTCGCTGGTAGGGGTGTAAACACTCCCCAATTCTCTTCAGAGAATAGCATTGAGTCCGGGCCATAAATCACAGGCCTGATAATTGGTAGGAAAACAGCAGTCCAGCAGTATATAACCTTTTACGTGTCGTCGCAACTCTTTATTATAGTGCTAATGAGTGGCCGCGGATCAGGGGGAGGGGGGGGGTTAACCTCACCTCTGTAAAATACAGGCTACTGGCTAGTTACACACACACATATGCAGACAGACATAAATACATAAACACATGCACTCAATGTGCCCTGATTCACACACACACACACACACACACACACACACCAGAGGGCAGGCAGATGCTCGACTACACACAGGAAGACACACATACTTACAGTGAAGGATATGCGCGTATGCAAACATTCCCTCACACACATGCATATGCAAACACACAGGGACACACACACACACACACAGACACACAGACACACACTGGCTGGCAGGCTCAGCGGTGTCCATTACAGGCAGCCATTAGTATGGAGATTGTGCTAATTGTCCCCATAGACCACACAGGCGGCGCTCGGCAGGCCCGCTGTGAGTGTGTGAGGCTGAGTGAGAGCAGGGACTCTGCTTTACACATCCTATTGTCCCGGCCGTGACCCTATTAGTGCAATTACAAATTAGTCACTGAATGATTATGGGATCCATGCTGTGGATTGTTTCAATGCAAATAACCATTATCGACATGAACTGCCGAATGCTACAGCAGCGGAATTTTACGCCTAGTCATAGAGCAGGATGACAGTAGGACCTTATATATAAGGCTGACAAATACACACCAGTGGGATGCAGCTCATTTAGTCCATGTGTTTCAGTGTACTTTTACTGGTTTTAAGTATATCTGGACAGTTTTACCAAAAGATTGTAGACAAGTGTAATTGGTGCACTGCTATAGAACACATATATTTAGCATCTGTATGTGTGTGTGTTTTTTTTTTTAAATATTGTCTTAATTGAAGGAAATCAAAAATTTAGTTATATTATGGAAGCCACACATCACATTTAAAAAAAATGATTTGACTAGTATAATTACTGATAGTTTCTAATGTTTTTTTTTTGTATGATCGGTGTTGTATATGACATGACATACTACACTGACCCTAAATGACTCCAACACACAACTTACATCAGAATCCACAAAACATGTGAATATGTTTTACAGGAAACTTCACTAGCATGAAAAGAAAATTCAAATATGGCCTGTTAAAAGCGTTAAATGAATGAAGGAAAAACATAAAGTGTGTAGTTATCATGTTAAATTCACTAAAATATCAAATTCTCTCCACTTAAATCTTTTTTGTGTCTCTTTGCTCACTAACCTTAACTATAAGAAACTTTGATTAATAATGCTGGCAAACTTTGAAACGGTTCTTGGTTTTATATTTGATTTCTTTTATTGGGGATTTCAGTTTAAAGTGTCTTTACGGCTGAGTCAGCTCCCGGACTCCTGGACTCCGGGTGGGCCCTGGGGTTCAGGCCCCGCAGACTGGAGCGGGTCCAGTCTCATTAGCAGCGACTGACTCGACGCTCCCGATCAGTCAAGTGGAGGAGGTTGAAGCGCGAGCGTCTCCTGCGTGACCCCCGCCGCGCCAGAACACAAGGGAGAAGATCTATACCCGCTGGCGCTGCCACAGGCCTCTTTGTTCTGCCGTGTTTGCTGACAGGAGGGATCGGAGGGGCGTATCGACGGGGGCTCACACTGCGCTGCGCTCACCACGGCTACACGGCGGTACACACATGAATACACACACATTCACGTTTGTTGGTAGACACGTTTCTGCCCCGTCTCTCTCTCTCTCGTTCACACACACACACCCTCACAATAAAACTATCACAGCGGTGATTTCCAGTCCTTCGTGGGGGCTGATCCGTCCACTCAGAGTATTGTATTAAAGTTCAGTGTGTGCTCCTCTTAACGAGTCCGGAGGCCGGGATACGCCGCGCAACAGGCAGGGATGCCGTGCCCTTTTATTTTAAAGAGAAAACAACAACAACAATATAAAGGCGTTATTTATAGCTGCTCATTGTTTGCATGTGATGCCAAAGCCGAACAATGGATTTCAGCAGTAAGGCAACATGCATGCAACCCCTTTTGTTTCTGTAAAGCATTTGGTCATATGGAGCGGCCGCAATATCTGGGTTCCAACTCAGCAGCTAATTTATTTTAAAATATTCACAAAGCATGTAATGTATATACACAAATCAGGCTCCTAATTCTCTGATTTTCAATATTTTTTACATGCAAAGAATCCGTAATGAAGGCCGAGTCCTCCTTTTAAACGCTCCCGTTTCCTCCTTCCGGATTGTGCGCGTGTTCCTCCAGATAAGCGGCTCAATCATCTTGTTATTTCCCAGCTTTTGAAGATAAAACTATCGTCATCTGCCGTAATTGTTTGCTCATCCAGGCAGACACAATAACATCCTTCAGGAGGTGTGACTAGCCCAAACACAGGTGTAATCGCCCAGCGCCAGGTGCTCGTGGAGCTCTCCCACCGCCGTGTTTCTGACAGTATCAGATGTTATCTGCCGATGTTATCAGCCACGACGCCCGTTGATGAGGCTGAAGGGAGAGCGATGCTGTGGGGCAGGGAGCCAAAACTCAATGAAAATCCCCAATGCGGGGCCGTCTTTTATTTATTTTTTTTGTGGTTACACACCGGCTATAGTAATTGCCTGTGAGAAGAACACAATAGTTTTTATTTTGTTTGAGGTATAGCGGCGGCTTTAAGCTGCAGGCTTTCTCACCTGCACCGTAAACAGTGTATGTGGGACAGGTGTGTGAGGAGGAGGCAGGTGTGTGTGTGTGTGTGTGTGTGTGTGTGTGTGTGTTTTTTCGTTGTTTCCAAAATTACCAGCTGACAGGAAAAAACAACATGGAAGTCAAACTACACATACTATGTTAACTACGTGTTGGTGTGATTAAGCTTTTCTTCTGGATTACTTGCATTGACAGTTCTCTCAGCCAAAACATCCTGGTCAGATACAGTTTATATTCTGTGTTCTACTTTTGGGTCTATTTCTGCACACAGCATAGCATCATATGTCATTTATTTTTGATTTTGTCAGCAAGAAAAACTGCGTGACATGCATGAACCTTTCCCCTATGCTGCATTTGATGCCTGCCAATCATTCTTTTCTCCTCTGGAAGTGTCTCTACGCGTTCCCCCTCTTTTTGTGTGTGTGTGTGTGTGTGTGTGTGTGTGTGTGAGTGTTTGTGTGTGTGTGTGTGTGTGTGTCATGTATTTTTTTTATTGAAGCTCTGATAGTGTTCTCAAAGCTGGTACAGTTAAATGTTTCGGTTTTTCGGTGAAATAAAATCATTTGTTCAACAGAACTCAAAAAAGTACAAAAAAGTACATAAAATGAAAGACTTTTAAAGGAAAGTAGGAGGAAGTTTCCCCTGTACGGTCCTGCACTGAAGCCGCTTCTTGTGCTCTTTTTCATTACGTTCTTTTGTCCTATTTCTTTCATTAAGACTCCAGTTTCTTTCTGTTTTTTTTCCTAGGAAATTGTTCTGGAGTCGTAACTACGGGACTCGCTAATAACTTTCCCTTAAACCTCTCGACACCATCTGGGAACCTCATCTGAATTTCAGCACACGCCTCGTGCACCTGATAGCAAGCAGCGACAATGACGTCAACTCTTGATTTTTTTTTTCCCCTCGCTGAAAGAAATATTGCCTGCTCGTGAATGCGTGCGCTCACCTTGCTCCTGTTGAGTCCCACCGTTTTGAGATTGCCAGAAGTTGCCGGGGTGTGAGGTTGGTTCTGGGAGCTTCGGGGAGCTCTGCTGCGTGTCGAACGCCGCATGTGTCAGAGTTGGCGCCGCGGGCGTCTACTTGACGCAACAGGTTCAGACGTTCCTGCTGCGGGTGTTTTTCGAGGCGTTTTTTTTTTTTTTTTTCCTAGAAAATGGAGAATCAGCCAAAAAAGGGAAAGTGCGAGCTCTTTTGTGCCGACGCGGCTGTCACAAAACACTGTCATCTCATCAGGTCTGTGGTACAACTTGCTTTTTGTGGGCTGCAGAGTTGTTGTTTCAGTAACAATTAAACTCCTCAGTGATTCCCACACTGACGCCCTTTTGTGTTTGTCCCTGACTGTTTAGGAAAATCGAGCACCAGAGTGATCCTCTCATTTTCTCCTTATTAACCACTAATTGAGAGAGTGAGCGAGAAGAAGCAAATGAGAGAGAGCTGATGAGAAGACAATGGAAGAGGGAGGGAGAGAGAGAGAGAGAGAGAGAGAGAGAGGGGTAGAGGGTATTAATGTGTAGCGGTCCGGGTAATAGTGATCTGTATTTTTGGAGCCAATCTAATTACTCTCTAATGAGGGATTGTGATATGTCTGTTAGCCTCTTGGTCTCTCTCTCTCACACACACACACACACACACACACACTCACATGTGCACCACAGAGAGAGAGAATGGTTTAGTTAATCATGACAGGGATAACATACAGATTATGAAATAAAATAAATACACACAAATTCTAACAACTTACGACAGTAGGGAATATAAATGAGGAGCAAAAGTGGAAAAACTAAAAATGAATCGTGTTGATGACGATCAGACTTCTTTATTAGTCCCACAATAGGGAAATTCAGGAAGTTAATTCTCCGTATTTGATCCATCTGATACATCAGGACCTAACCGCTGAACCACCGTGCCGCTACATCAAGGAGCCGCTGACAGTGATGGAGTCGAGATAAGTTCAAGTCCCGGGCAGCGTGATACAGCGTGACAGTTAGGACGTGGGTGTATTTCAGTCTCTTTAGTGAGTGCAGGTTGAAGGCATCAGGATGAGTGACGGGCCACCGGTGAACAGCTGTATCGCCGTCCACCGTCGGCGGCTCCTTGATCCGACGCTGTGACAGACAGCAGTCAGCAGACGCACGTCACAGCCCGCGTTTGACATTTTGCTGCGCAGGAGTATCAGATCATTTTGAATGGGATATCATAAACGCTGGGTTTCAAAGATGTCAATGTGCCTTTCTCCAAATGTGTGATTAGTATTTCAGTAATCACATGTTCACATTCAGTAGAGGTTTTTTGTTGTTTTTAAAGGTGCAAATTTGAATATTGTCAGCAAAGAATACTTCTATTTATCTCTAATATAAGTGCTGCCCTGGTCATGAATCATCATATTTTTTTATTCTGATAAATATACAGACAAACCTCTTTAAACACAGCTGCGGATATTTTTTTCTGAGGTGGCTTGTAAGTAGCCTCATATCGCCGCAAATAGCCAAGGACAGTGCAGAGTTTCACCCCCGACTCCCATCCCCTTGCTCCAATCTGTAAGTTACTACCAACGATCATTGAGCCATGCATCGCAATGAGGCTCAGATTGATTGGCTGGAGCGGAGGGGAGGCAGGGTTCGATCTCTGCCCCCAGGTTTCGAGAAGGTAAATACGGTCGCGGGGACACAGTCGTACGGCCACCCAGTCCACTCTCCATCAACTGGATGATTGGACACATACATGCCCAGCCACGCCTGCACCCGATGGAACAATCGCGGTGACTAATGGAGAAGATGAGAGAGAGACGGAACGAGAGGGAGAGGGAGAGGAATTGGAGCGTTTGTGCGCTGATTGACCTGTGGTCAGAGAGGTTATGCCCATTGATCTGCGGGGCAGCAGAAAAGGGCTTTAGCCTGAGGTGCTTCAGAATGAGTCTATTTGGGCTTTAGAATTCCCGTCCATTCCCACCAGTAGCTTTTTTTTCATCATCTGACTCTCAGAGACTCGAAGCCGCCCGTCTCCCATTCCGTGTGGCCGCCGCACGTTATGCACGGAGCACCACAGAGGCCAAAGGCCAATCAATGTTCTACAAGGGGTTGATACAGATCTTATTAGTCAATGAATTATCATTAGTGGTCTAACGAGGCATTGATTTGTGCAAGGGCCAAAGGTTGTGGTGGTTGTGGTGAGTGTCTTTAATACATTAAACACGATTGATTGCGGAGGAGGGGGGCGTATTTTTGAAGGATGCTGGAATTAGACCGGACAGTGAGAGATTTGAGGTCAAGCCGGAGAAAGACGCCCCAATCGGGGCCGTTGGATGTGGCCTGGAGGCGGGGGGGTGAACATGCACCCCGGCAGCACATTTGTCTTTTATGTGTCACCGGCGTAGCAATTCTGCAATTACTAAAATGCAGGATATCAAGAAGTAGTAAGTCAAAGGCGTGCGGACTGTTTCAAAGGCTGCAGCAGCCGCCTTTGAAAAGCTGAGGGGAAATGACTGTGCTCATAGCAGATGTGTTACTACAGGGCCTATTATGTTGCTCATTAAATACCCAACCTCTCAATAGGCCATTATTTCCCCAATAAAAAACAAACGGCGGCCTGCATACTTTCCCCTCTCAACCCCCCCTCCCACTTTAGAGGTTAGCTCTACCTCACAGACGGCGAAAAAAGCCCTGACTAATATCCTGCATGCAATGCTTTTAAATAGGAAGCAGGCCGCAGGATAGGGTGGGGTACAGGTGTGGCAGGAGCCATTGGCTTTTATGGCCCTCCATCTCCTCTGAAAGTGTGCCAAGGACCTGCCTCCGCAACCCACTGCTGCAGCGTTAGCCGCCAAGCGTTAACTTCTCTGCATGCCTACTGGTTATATAGAGTCTGGGCTTGTTACGGCTTTATGGAGGGATTTCTGATGTGCTTGGAGAATTGTTTGATGATTGGGATAATGACGCCAGTTGGAGTGAGTTGTCTCAGCACTTTAGAGAGAATACAGACGCACGCACGACCAGCTCCGCGCCTGCTCTCCTGCCATTCAAAGCCGTCCGGTCCTCGTCACGTCAATCAGAATTATAGCATGTCCACAGGTTTGTCACCCGGGGGGGGGGGGACACGTTCGTCAGCGTGTGTCCCCTGCAGAACAGCCTTTTCATGCCCCGGCATAATGTCAGCGGGTGACGTCCGGGGCTGATGTGATGTGGCATTCACTAAAGGTCACGTTAGGCATCTCCGCTCCGCCGGCGTCAGCAGAACTGGCAGCCGTCATATGGGCGCTAGCATCGGCCATTACCCGGGCCCCCAGGGCGGCGCGGCGCTACGAGGGTTTGTCAGCAGGATTCTGATCTCTCTGTTTTAAAGGGGGGGTGGGGCGAGTGCTGAACCCTGGTCGGTTGTGGGTCCACATTCCTGATGCCACAACAACTGGATTTGACCATCAGCGATACAAAAGGAGCAGGAGGGGTGGGAGGGGGGAGATATCTTGTTTTGTTTCAAAAAGATGAACTTGGCTATCTCGAGATGTTCCTGATAGTGGAGATGGGGCTGAGGCGTATGGCGGCGTTTGTTCACCCTGGGGGTGTGTGCTCTCTTTAAATCCACAGAGAGATATGATAGAGAATGTTTTCAGGCTTGTTTGTGTGATTCCTTCCTGACAACAGAACAGTATAAAAATCAGTTTGACTACAAAATAGAGGAAAAAAAAGTAAATTGTTTAACTTTAGGCTCAGACTAGACACTAAAATGTGTCTTTCTTCATCTGTGTGTTTGTCTATCTGACAACCACTCATCAGATCCACTTCATACTTGGCAGGTGTGTTTCCGAGCATTCAATGATGAACAGTGTTGGGTGTGAAGTTGTTTGGACGAGCTGTTCTCGAAAGAAGAAGCTTGGAACATGCGCGTCACGAAGGGACACTACCAGTTTAGCCAAACAAGCATCCTTTCCCAAGTGGGAAAGAGAGCAAATAGCAGCCGGACAAAGGCCAGACAGCCAGGAGAGGACGTCCCGAACTGGCAGGACACAAAGACCGAGGAGTAGAACAATCCTTGGGACACGGAGACAGTGAATCCACGAGGAGACGGGCCCGTCAAACCCAGCACGTCCCACTGAGAGGAGGGCCAATCCATCCCAGCCAGTTGCCGTAGTGAGGGAACAGTTAACAAGCCCCGCGAGCGGCTTTTATAGCCCACTGTTGTGTGTCTGAGACCCCCCAGGCTGAAGAGGGGCTGAGGCTGACTGATACTGACAGGGTTTATGTGAGTGGGGGGGGGGGCAGAGCCGTGTAAAAAGGCGGTCGTGAACCAACAACTGTCACTTACGAGAGCGCGGCACCAGTCAAGCTTCAGCAAAAGATGCAAACACACGCTCATCCACACATCCCTACATGCAAACCCCTGCACCATTAAATCTGGTGTTTGTGTGGAGCAGAGGTGAAGGCTGGGGGGGTGGTAGGAGGGTGGGGCAGTGGGGGCTTATCCAAAAAGTGGACCAATAAAACACCTGAAAATCAAATCCCATTGCTCTTATCGCGGCGCCATTCAGAGACGTTATCTGTGCAGGTAATGTGGTTATAAATTCAATTTTGGCCCAGAGATTTCATTGTTTACTGATGCCTGCATGTTCCGGGCGGCGGAGCGCAGAAAACCCGGGAACGCTCGATGCGTGTCGGGAAAAGTCATTTAGGCTTCCGCGAGGGGATGCAAAAAAGGCGAGAGAGAGAGAGAGAGAGAGAGAGAGAGAGAGAGAGAGAGAGATAGAGAGAGAGAGACGGGGATGGGCGGGGGGCCAAACCCGGAGAGCTGTCACTCTCCCAAGGACACTCGACTCCGCTTTCTATTTTCCGCCCCATGTTTTATTTACAGGCCATTTTGTCCTACTTGGTCCCTCATCATGGGGTCTCATAGCTCAACTGATGTCAGTGGACGGCGCCTGTCCACATACATTGGCGTCGGAGGCCGCAGAGAAGCTGAAGCAGCGTGTTTAGGGTGTTTAGATAATAAAGTCCTTAAAGAAGTTCGGTCCACTATAGTCCACAGTGAGGGGTCAGAAAATACTCACCCTTTAATAATGTGTCATATGAAAAAGAGCTAAATTGTGTCATTTGTTTTCCCTTGACTGTGCAAAGGTGGGAAATTAGGTGCATCTTGCCTACTCGCTCTCTCCACACGTGATTGATGGCTTTCAGGAGTAAATCACCTCATCTACTAGGTAAAATCTTGATATAGTAGAGCTCCTCGGGCTCCCAGCTGGCTGCTTATGGCAGTAATCCATCAGTGGGGCCCAATGGGCCGAGTGGCCCTCCTGGGTAATGTTCCTATTGACAGCCTATGATGTCAACACACTGACAGTGGGGGGCTATGTGCACGTGTGTGCATGCATATGTGTGTGTGTGTGTGTGTGCATGTGTGTGTGCGTGTGCAACCTTATTTTTATTCTCTGTCTGTCAATAGTACGGTTAGGTTTCACACTCACATGGGAACAGGTATAACCACAAAACATGAACTAAAAGCATCTACTCATTTTACTACAATTTTCAGCTATGTCTACTTCACCTTACTACTACTTTATGCTTCTACTACTACTATTTTCATTCATATATATACTAACTAAAACATACTTATTCTATATTACTATATCTTATATTAAGCTAAAAATACTGAATATATTTATTTCTGCCAATTCTGTTCCACTAGCTGCTGCTAAATGGCCCTCATTTTACACGCTTTTATCTTTAATACCTATAATATATGATATAAACTTTTAGTATAAAGTTCATTAAGTTGCAAATGGGTGACTTTTGTGGACGTTTTAAATCTTTATTAATATTCAGTATTTGCCAACAATTCAAATTTTTTACATAAAGACATATTATTATTATTATTACATATTTCCTCTTGTAATTCAGAATCTGTTACAGAAGCCTCAGTTTATGGTCTTAGGTGCTGATAACTACATTGTATGTGTTATAACCTGTTCATTAAACACTTGTATACTGCTTAGAAATGCTATATCAGGGGGCTTAAAGTAAAGTGTTACTAATTATTTAAAAATACTTGTTTTTACACTCATTAATGTTCTCAAATCACATCTGAGTAATCGAGGTTTTGACCATGTAAGCCTTAAGGATCTGAGTGAATGAGGGCAGTTGATGGTTTTTCCTCACCTTTGTTCACCCTTGCTCTCTCCAGGCAAGGTGAAGGCTCTGTACGACGCTCAGGCCCCGGTGTGTCCAGTGTGCCAGGCTGTCCTGAGGCCAGGAGAGCTGCAGGAGCACATGGGCCAGGAGCTCACCAAACTGGCCCAGCTACAGATCAGGTATCACCATTCTGTCGTCTGCTTTCCACCGCACTCACTCTATAATCCAGTAAATCTCCTCCATCTCCTTGCATCGTCCTAACGTGACATTATGCCATCCATCAAACGGTTTTTATCACGCTGCATCTCCCCCCCGTTAACCGTCCTCTATTTCCCTCCGACTTCCCCCCATTTTCCCATTTGTCATTTTTGTTCTGTTCCGTTCGGCTTTGGGGTGATAATTAATGTTGACAGAATCTGTAGCTGTAGAGACCCCCCTTCCCTTTTCCAGTTTCCCCAGGTGGTGTCCCCCGTCTTCTCTGTCACCTGCGTGCACTGTTTACAAGCTGCCTCATTGTTCCCTACATATTTCATATTACAGCCTCCGGCCCCGCGACGACAAATCATACAGCAGGCAGATAATGTCCTGCTAATGGCTGCTTTGAGCCCTGCACGCACACACACACACACACACACACACAGCGACACACACATACACACACACACACACACACAGCGACACACACATTACCTGCTGCTTAGACCAGAAGAATGATTTCTCCAATAAAGACATTACACTCCAAATCTGCTTAACGACCGTTCCGTGGACAGTAATGGTTTCAAATTGAACTTGGCCCATGGGGACACTGTGCGTGTGTGCGTGTGTGTGCGTGCACGCACATGTGTGTGCACGTGTGTATACAGTGTTTGTGAGATGGAAAGAAAGCGAGGAAGTGAGTAAAATGAGGTTGTACGCAAACTTAAATACAGATTTAGACAAGATTAAAAACAAGATAGCGTCCTGTGTGTGGGGTGTGCATTGTGTGAAACCTTCCTTCATGTGTTATTTGCATCTTTTCTCAACAGCGCCACTCCGGTGCAGCACAACCACCTCATCAGGACTCCGAAGGTAACCACAGTGGATATCGCAGTAAAACAGCCGCTCTCATCACAGCCATTGACTCGTTTTCTTTGTCCTTTCTCCCCCTTTTTTTTTTCCTTTTCCGTCTCCAGTCTCTTTCTCTGTCTCTGCATATCAAACGTGAAGGAGGTTCTCCCACTTCACCTCCTCGACCCGCTGAGGACGCCCACTCTGACCGATATCAGGTGAGGTTAAAGGAGAACAAATCAGAATCAGGTCGTTGTGTGGATGTCTGAATTGTCGTCTATCCCCTTAACATGGGCACAAAGTTAAAGTAACATAACAAGAGTGTATTATTTAAATTTATATGTCACTTTTGAAACTTTCTTTCTATACTTTTGGCCATGTGACAAATTGACATTTTATGAAAATATCATCTTTTTGGTACAATTAGTTAAACATTGGGTAAAAACAAATATTGGACACATTCTACCCAACACTATATATTTTAACAGTTTAGTTTTTGCAGTGTTTTGACTGAACCTTTAAGCTTTTCTGCAGAAAGTGAAGTCTGGGTCTGTTCATTAGTGAGCTCAGAGAACACTGGACAACCAGTAGTTAGCAACATCATAAAATCTCTGCTTTTTTTCTTGATGTGGTGCCAGTGACTCCGCAGTTTTATGGGCTGGACTTGATCAAATGCTAAAGGCACTGAACGCCTCACTTAAAAGCAAGAGGTTTATCAGGAGTCAAGTCAAGCAGATTTTTATATATAGAGCCCAGAAACACATGTTGGTCTCAGTGGGGTTTACGAACTGTACAACATATAACACCATTACCTCTGTTTCTGTTTCTCTGTTGTCCCATAGATTTTTATTTATTTATTTTTTTTTTCCATTTGTGACTGATCTATTTCTACAACCTAAATCAGCTGTTTCTCAACACAATTTGAATGCTACCATAGAATGCTAACATAGAAGCAATATTTTCTAATCATCAAATTTGTGTGTGTCTTAGTGAGTTTGTTATTAGTAAGTAATTAGTAAGTAAGTAAAGTAATACTCCTATTATAATATTCAGCCTGTGTTACATTATAGTAAATAGTTATCTGTTGGTTACTTTTAGTTGGTTTCTTTATGAGACCAAAATACACTAAAATAGTGTGGAAAAGCAAGTTTAAAACATGAAGTAATATTTTTTGGTATACAGTGTGAAAATATTTGTAAATTTGCATTGAAAATCCATTGTTTTGGTGTTGTTTGAGCTTGTGTTTCAAAGAAGTTAGATTAAAAAAAAATGTTTGACCTGTATCTCTTTTGCTTCACAGGAAGCCTGCACAGACTGACTTTTTGATAACTGTGTTAATAGTAGAAAAACAATGTAAATTATATGTGAGAGAGATGATTTAATCATTTGATGTTGCTTCTCTGTTTGCTGCAGACGTTTCTCCGTGTGCGGGCCAACAGACACACACGACTAAATGGTACGTTGATGCATGCAGAAGATTAAATGTTGTGTTGCATTGCTGCACTCGGTTTGCTGAGCTACTTCACTACAGTAGTCCGTGTCAGGTCCGCAGTTTTAAATGGCTTTATGTATTTTTTTTTATTTAGGGAGTCACTTTTTTTCCCCCTTCTCCTTTCCTTTAAGCATTCTCGCTTCTTTTGTTCGAATGCGCCCGGTCGTGTGTTTGGTGCAACCCCGCTCCCTCGCCAGTCATTCACACATCAGCCTGTTTCCCACACCATCTCCACCGGCCTAGCGCCCACACGAGCAGAGGAGCTATTAACCTTTCAACTTTGACCTCTTGATATGTTAACAGTCGATGACCTCTGCTGGTGCAGGTGCTACGTCAAATCTGCCCCATTACGCCCCCACAGCGCAGGAGCCCACCTAGACTGCACACAAGCTGGTAAGACACTGAGAAGGAGTTTTTATTCCCACACTCCTTTTTTTCCTTTTTGTTATCAGCGACATTCTGGATTTGATCTGATGCAAAACTGAATACATATTTTATATGAATACAGTTTTCTCCGAAGAATAACCATTCATTGTTTAAATAACTCATAAACAAGTTAAAGCTTCTCAAAAAGCATAAGGTGTCTGTCTTAAACAGAGACAAAAATATCCAATACTTAAAATAATTTATTCTAGCAGGGCCATTCACCCATCCTGTGAATAGAATGTTTTAATGTTTCTGATGAAGGACATTTATATGTAAACCATTGGGTGATTTTTTATGCCAGCTGATATAATGAACTAGAATGAAGTGGCCTCTTTAAAGGAAAAAAAGTTTTTTATAACCTTGAGAGTAAGTTGTAACTCAGTTGTATTAATCCCCAATCCTAAAACCCACGTTTCTTTTTTATTTTTTATTTTATTTGTTAATATTTTATGGCTTATCTGAACCTAATTAGAATAAAAACAAAGCATCATCTTTATACTTTTAGAGAGAAATGAGTAAGTAATAAGTATAACATAGTGGTTTTGTGAAGATTAGTTATAAGGGATACCAGACTCATAATCTAAGAACACAACCCTTGTCTTTACTATTTTGAATGTTAGGAAGTAATTTGATTAGATGATCTGAAGTGGTGGTTGATGAACACTGGCCAATGTGATTTTTTTTAAACTTGACAACCTAAATGGTTTTCATATTAGTGGCTTAAAACAGATCTATACAAATCCCTAGAAACCATTAGAATTGTTAATAAATGTACTTTTTATTGGAACGAAGTACCAAAAAAAGGATAAAGAAATAAACTGAATTCCTAAAACATGGCAGCTCCTTGGTTAATGTATGATTGTATGTTTTACTGGAAACTAAATATTTTCCCAACATTCTGCACATTCTCCCAGTGCAGCTCATTACATGTGTTCATCTGACCATTTATAAAGTGATACGGCTGTTTTTCACGCTGACGTGTGGGCCAAAGAGAAGCTCCAAAGCTGCAGCTGACACCGCAGACATCTCACTCCCTTATCACCGCTGAGATTCCGCTTTGAGCCGACTCCTCAAACTGCCGGCGCTGTCGAGGTCTGTTAGCCTTTATTGGGCCTTATAACAGGACAGCATAATGAGCTTCTAAATACACGTCAGGGAGGAAAAAAAAAGAAGAAGAAAGGGAAGGAGCGGCGGTCTCTTCTGCTCTTCTGTTGATTAATCAACCTCTCTCTCTCTCTCTCTCTCCGTTTGATGAGTGCTTCCTCATCTATGACCGTCTCTTTAGCCCTCATTATGCTCGCTGCGATGGCAGCACCCGGGTCACGACCACCAGCTCTCTGCGTGCCCATCACCCCCTCACACACACACACACACACACACACACACACACACACACCCTCCACCCCAGGGGCCACTGTCACCCAGGGGGAATTAGAGGGCCCTAAAACTTAATGTCCCCTCATGCAATCTGCAGGCAGTCAGGTCACAGAGGGAGAAGAGGTGCAGTTGGTGTTCTGCCGTGTTAACTTTTATATCAGAGAGGAGGGTGGAGGGTAGGGGGACAAAAACGGGGTGTTTTGTATCCACTATTAGAAAAAAAAAGCTGCAGTTACTGTATATGTGAAGCCAACATGTATGTTTCCCTGCTCTAAAGATAATATTATAATATTCATGTTGATAGGATAAATGTCAGTGATGATTACAGAGATATTATGTATGTGTAAAAAACTTAAGATTTAGGTAGTGAGAAGTCTGAAATGAAAAAGAAAAAGACAAAGGAATGAAAGCCATTTCTTGCATGATTTACTTTTGTCTGTGTGGCTGTGTGCTTTTTATTCACTATTCTTTTTCTCTCTATGGAAGGTATACTGGTTTCTCTTGTTTTATTATAGTCTGAAGAGGAAAGTTATACATCTCTCCTCTCAAGCTTCTCTGGCTGGTTTGAATGGCTGGGAGTGGGACGGTTGTGATGTCACAACTTCACGGAAGTCGTGATGGCTGCTTTTAAAGCACGGTTTCTGAATATGAACTGTGGGCATTGAGTGGATCCAGTGCTTTGAGACTCATTTACTCAACACCTCCATCCCTTCTAATCAAAAACCAATTAAAATCTCACCAGCAGCTAATGACTGTGTCTCGTCTCTTTTCTGTCTCTCCTCTGTCTCCAGTCAGGATCGGCAAGCTGAAGAGGAGGAAACCAGAGGAGGTGCGTTTCGCTTTTCGTTGGCTTCACTCTGACATTTTTATTGTAACCGGACACTAATACACAGGATGTGCACCGCGGTCTGGGGTCGAGGGCAAACCCCGCTGATCCAAACCCTCTGACCCCGTCGCCTGCCTTTGTTTATGCAGCATCAGTATCACTGTCAGCGTGGCAAGTGTCCATGTGATATGTACCTGCAGGCCGCGGCGGGGAAGGGGGGGGCGTACGTACACACCCACCAGGGCACTGACAGTGTGTACTTTGTGTGATTCATGTGTGCCGCAGGAGGGATCCGCAGACCTGGTGCCGGTGGAGGATGAGTGGAGCGAGAGGAGAAGGATACAGATGACGTCTCTAGTCGGAGGGTTTAAAGGTACGTGTGCGAGTGTGTGTGTGTGTGTGTGTGATCCCGCTCAGCAGTGGGTAAATAATGTGACTGAGCGGCAGTTTGGAAAAGCATTGAACTTTTCAGTCCGTATTACAGCATGTGAGCCGCCCGGGAGGTAAAAGTAACGCTTTTCTACGTTGCATCTGGAAGATGAACAGAGCGGGAGAGAGGACGTTGCAGAGTTGTTAAAGAGTAGGAGTGTCCACAATAAAGAAAGATAACTGTGAAATTGTGGAAAAATGTCCCAGCAGGTGCAATGCTGGTGAGCACGGTGTCTAAGGAGTGCCGGGACAGCGACGCCGACCTAGACGTGGACGGGGACGACACCCTGGAATACGGCAGGGCACAGTATCCTTTAAAGAGGAGAAGTCAGAAAATGATGGTGAAAAAGGTCACAGAGGATCACATTCACAGCATAAAGTTCCTAAAGACCTTTCCTCTAAAAGTATAATTCTAATGCATTGAATAGATAAAACCCAGCAGTTGCAGATATTTAAAGTAACATTTCTTTGGGATGTTAGAGTCCACAATTTAAATTCAGCATCCAGCTTGTCTGACTTAAACAAAACACTAAACAAAACACACTTACAACTGTGATAGAGAAATCATTACTTCCTGTTTCTTGACCTCACTCCATATATTAATCACATGTAATGCAATAGGATGAGTTGTGTTCTTCACATATTAAGGTTTACCCAAGTACAGATTTAAATGCAATAGTATCTGAGCACACTGTGATTCTATGTCCGTCCATGGTGTCGTATGGTTCTAAAACTAGAAGCTGGGGGTGCTCAGCTGTGCTGCAGGGTAGCACCAGTGCATGTTAGCTTAATGGACACTTCAGTTCCCCAGCATCAAAAGAAAGGTACAGCAGAGAGACGCAAAACTCCAGGACATTTATTATTATTATTCCATGAGATATAATTTCCAGTTCGTTGTGTTAATTCATTCAGCAGACACCAAAAGGATGTTTTAGAAAAATAAATATAAAAATGTAGTTATTATAGTATTTTTTTAACACTATTCTTTTTCGCAATCACAACAAGTGAAATATTAATAGTTATTATTTTAAAGGTTAAACAATAGTTTTTTTTAGTTTTTCCTGAGCGTTGCTGTCAGATACACAGAGACAGATGTGATTCCCTGCTCAGCAGAAAACTCCAAGGAGACAGTGAAGTATGTATCACATGCTGTTATTCTAGTGGATCTTTAATTAGATGTAAAAGTTATTTAAGTTAATTCTATTGTTTTTATGTTTTGTTTTTACAGCAGCAGCAGCAGCAGCACATTGTCTGACTGCAGAGTCAACCTAGAGTTCCCCAAATGGTCAAATGAGGGTTAGTCAACCAACCTGTGGATAAATGAATTGATTCAATGAGCGTATAACATTGATGACGATACTCATGATAATGTGTATTTGTGTGGTTCGCCCAGGGAGTCCGTCCACCAGCGGCGGAGAGAAACTGGACGGCAGCGCCGCTGGTCTCCACAAAACCTGCAAAAACACAGAGATAGAGAGGTGCGTTTTCCCTGTTTAACAGCGAACATGTGCAGCGTGTGTCACATCTGTCGTCGCTCACCTCACTTCTCACTCCGTTAGAGTGAAAAGACTCCACAGGCTCGTGATTTAGTTTGCATTCTGCTGATAAGATATCTGAGTGTTAAAGAGAATTTCCTGAGAGTTCCCGAGCTCACAGTTGCTCACATTGTTATGGAACTTTTCCCTTTGTCATGTGCACTTTGACCCCTTCACACAAAACTAGAGGGATGAGAACTCGGTGTCTGTAGCCTGCGTGCACTGAATGAAAAAGCAGGGAAACGTAAGTGTGTATCAGGTGTGAATAGGCCAATCAAATCTGAGGAACGGCCTTTCCTGCGAAATGTATTTGGGCGGACATTCCTGTGTGTGTGTATGTGTGTGTGTGTGTGTGTGAGTGTGAGTGTGAGTATGTGTGTGTTAGTGTGTCATTTGAGTGCAGACTATCGCCTCTGCTCCCACCGGCGTGCAACATATTACTGTATCAATGTGATGATATCATCAATCAAGGTCAAAGCAGGCGACTCACGCGTGTACACACATTTCATCACACTTAATGCATTGTAGCCCATCTGCCTCGCTGTACAGTAGGTTTGCTCATAGAGTCTATCCTGTCATTGTGTGTGTGCGCGTGTGTGTGTGTGTCTACCCCGACACCATCACACACACACACTCACACACACACATTCCCCCCCTCCCCTCCACCTATGATAAATGAGACGGCGAATGCAGGCAATGTGATTGCTGCTAAATTTCATGCTCAGTGTCCATGTTGGCCAGCGAATAATTTAATCTGTCTTCGATTTATAAATGACTCTCCAGTGTCTGCCTAACTCACGCGCCCTCCCATCTCCCCTCCTGTTACCGTCTGTCTGTGCGCTGCATGTGTGTGTGTGTTTAGGCTCTCGGAGGACTCCACGCTGACAACTCTGGATGCACTTAAAACTCGGATACGGGATTTGGAGAAACAGTTGTCTAAAGGAGACAGATTTAAATGCCTCATCTGCATGGTGAGTATGAAGCTAAATTAAGTTGACACAGCACAGGCGGAAAAAAGAAGTGTTTTGGGTCGATATTATTGGTCAACATCTTTTAAGATGGATATAAATTCGTTGACGATGATGCTGTGATATCTTGATTTCACACGAATTGTAGATCTCCTTGTTTCTATATCACACATTAAAGTTACCATGCATCCTCAATATGACAATTTTGTTGCAATTTTGCATGAGATGTATGATATTGTAATGTAAAATACTACATTTACTAGTAATTTTAATAAATGGGTCTGACACATTTTGCAGCTTTACTTATTTATTTATCAGAAATAAAATTAACCAGTAATCAATTATTAATCACTAAATAGTCAT
This sequence comes from Eupleurogrammus muticus, assembly GCA_036785175.1. Lineage (NCBI taxonomy): Eukaryota > Metazoa > Chordata > Actinopteri > Scombriformes > Trichiuridae > Eupleurogrammus > Eupleurogrammus muticus. The sequence continues at coordinate 13,867,377 of JAYKQN010000006.1, forward strand.
TTACATGTAAGAATTTGGCTTTTATCAAATATCTTTGGGTTTTGGTCTGATAGTAATTTTAAAAATATATGAATTAATAATAATTAATTGCTGAAAAAACTCAATACATTAATAGTAAAAGTTTATAAATCTCTGGATTTAGTAGTTAGTTATTTAAGGACCCTTTACAGCCAGGATCCACCTTCTCTTATTAGCCTGAATGTGCCTGCTCTGAGGGCTTTATCCTTCATATTGGTTAATGAAATTTGTTGACTAATTAAATTATAACAAACTGGAGCTCCCCCCAGCGTGTCAGACATCCGCTGTGTTTTTTTTAACTTTCTTCTTGAAAACTTTTACTTATTCTCACTAAAGTTAAGTAAGTCTTGTCATGCTGAACTTTTCTATCCTATTTTGGTATAGTTCTGAATAAGGAAAACTATATATTTTTATCATCTAATAAAACTAAAACAAAGGGAAGGGAGGAAAAATGATCTTGTCAGAGGGGATTTGAGATAAGTTGATTTACAGTAGGTAAATACCTTAATGTTGTAATTGTAGATTCATGTGGACACCTAGTGGTGGCTTTATGTGTTACAGGTTAAAATAAAATCCCTCAAATGTGTTCTGTCTGTTTCTCTGTGCAGGACACGTACACAACCCCTCTCACATCCATCCAGTGCTGGCATGTCCACTGTGAGGAATGCTGGCTCCGGACGCTGGTAAAACATCCCATTGATTGGATTGCTATAGAGCTGCGACTATTAGCTGATTGATTAATAGGTTTACCGATCAGCAAATATTCTCTTGATTCAGCTTCTCAAATTCTGCTTTTTTCAGCATATGTGATGATAAATTATATATAAAAGAAATAAATATCCAGATTATTTTTCATAAAAGTGTGATTTCTGTTTTTTTTTTCCTTTTAGGGAGCAAAAAAGTTGTGTCCTCAATGCAACACCATCACTTCACCTGGAGACCTGAGGCGGGTCTACCTGTGACGCCACCACTCACTGGACGAGGGGAGGGGCTTCTTCTTCTTTAGCCAATCAGGGATGGACTTGTGAGCAGCTGGCCTGTCATAGACTCCCACCTCCTCCTCCTCCTCCTCCTCCTCCTCCTCCTCTTCCTCCTCACACCTTCCTGGTCCCACGTTAGCCGTCAGTGTGTTCCCAACAACCACTAACGCCCCCCCCCCGCGACAATTTGAAGAGCAGAAATCGTGACCTTTGACCTTCCTCTAGAGCCCTGTACAATACCCACGTTCCTGCTGCGGCATCAACCAGATGGGAGGAAACATCTAACGCCAACTGAAGCGCTCAGGCACTGAAATCAAATGAAGAAAAAAAAATGGGACAATATTTAAGAATTTTGTAATCCTTTTGTCTGTTTTATGAGAAAAAAAAATCCACTGCAAAAAGCACATGTACATAGTTTTGTTTATGTCTGGCTTGGTCTGTGTATATGATGTTGACTAGCAGAACGACCCGACTCTATCAGCTGTACAGAGTTCGTCTTTGCTTAAATCATTTTATTATTTGTTTAGCTCCTCTCGTAGGTTGGAACATTTCCGGTAATCTCACCACATTCAGGCTAATTTTGTCTCCATCGTTGATGTTTCTTTGTATAGGATCATTGAATCTAATTTGATCAGTGTTAATACAATAAAACGTGTGTCCAAAAAAGCTGTGCGCGTAACTGAACGGATAATTCTTCACCGTTTTGTTTGGTTTTTATTGGCGCTGACGGGACAGCAGGCGCCTGGTGCAGGTCAGGCCTTTTGTCAGCTTTGCTGCGGTGACTCCACGAGGCGTAGCCATCCTTTAAGAAGTGGGTCGATGCGGGATTAGCCGGGCAGAGCTGGGCGCAGCTCATCTGGAGTCGAGGGACACTAAACCCTGCTATTCTGAGCTTTTACTGCGTTAGGGCAGAAAACCACTCAGACCCTGACACTTGTAAGGAATCAATTCTACAGCAAATAATAGAAAAAAAAACTGTGCAAAAAAGGGGGGATTTGTTATTGTTAGTTGCAAAATCATTCTGACAGATAGTTGGATTATTATAGATGAATTTTTCTGTTCTATTATAGTGCGGCCCCTCCCTCTTCACCACCACTCAGGTATCCTTGAGGAATACTCTAAACCCCCAAAGTCTCAAGTGAATCTGTTGAATACAATGCATTTTTCCTTTTGCAAAAATGTGTAAAGGGAATCACGTTGCTGTCAGTAAAAATTTTATTGGGTTCAAATAATCCTTCCCGAGCCTCTTTAAATGACTCTTTCGATGCTATTATATTAGTTTTTTGGAGGCTCAGCATGAAACAAATAAGCAAATGGGTTCACACAAAGCTTCCGCTGCAATACATTGTACCAGATTGACGATTGAAACAGTGACACAGTGATTTGTTAATGAAAATCTTCCACCTGGGTCAGTCGGTCTTGTGACGTGTAGGATAAAAACAAGCCAACATGCGCACGTACGATTGGTCGCCGAGCTGAACGGAGGTGCTGGTAATTCAGACTGACACTGAGCTGGTTCAGTGAATCACACACACACACACACACACACACACACACACACACATGCACACACACACTTACAAACTCACATACACACAGTCATATTCAGCCCATTGAGAAGCACGACTGAAGAATCGTCTGCTGTTCAACGTCTGATATTGGAGATACAGGCGCTGCGAAAGGTAAGGGCACATTTTAAATTCCTTAAACATGAAATGCAACAACCCAAAAAAAAGTTTTACTCATTTACTAAATGTAATTGCACAGTGCTGAAACAGAATATTCAGTTATTAATCATTTACTTCATGCTGGTGGGATACAAAATCTGAGTTTTCTTTGAGTTCAGGTGCAAACCACAACTAAATTTAGAACATACGATTACTTGAACATCTTTTTTTTTGTTATTTGAACTGATTAATCCATTTGCAATGAATATAAAGTCACAAAAGAAATCTCAGAAAAATATTTTAGTTAACAGTTTAAGGACATTTTTGAAGGATTATAAAATAGGGTAAAGTCTGTATGTCTAAGTGTATGAGATGGTGTCTCAAGGGTTTTAATGAAATCCACTGTATTTTAAATCTTGTATTTAAAGTAATTGTGATAATGGAGATCCTTAATTAATTGATGCAACAGTGTCCCTGGAACATCATCCTCGCTCAGCGCAGCAGGTATAAACGGGTCCCGGACCCTTCATGCCGCACAGATCAGATCCAATTTATCCCCCAGGCTGACCCGCCTTGCCGTCATTAACGGCCATTCTTCACATTAACCCCGGGGCCTCTGATCGCTGTCTGATGAGCCAGCAATTAGGCCGCGGAATATTTTAATTAACGAAATAGGATGTGTAATTTTCCTAAGTGACGTGTCACATGACCACAGTGATATAAGAGCAAAGGTGTGAGGTTCATTCGTTCCATTGCACCCTGTACAACGTTGCTCACCAAAAGAGAACAAAGCGGATCTCTTCCAAAGGTCTAGTTTTAACGCTTTCTGTACGTGCATGCTGAGACCTTCCGTGCTGTCAGTGTCATGGTTAAGAGAAACTCGGATCAAGAGATTAACCTTATTGTTCCTGAGCTCAGGTAACAGGACAGTTGGTGAGGTTAAATGTAAAGGAAGAGGAAAAACATGATAGGAACACTACTTTTATACAAATATATATAACAAAAAGATCAGTAATCATTATTTAGAAACCTGAACAACCTGCATCCGACTATAGGATGAGCTCCTATACCTTTTTAATTGTGGATTCACACTGACTTTAATCTGTCAGGACGATGGCGAAACCCAGGCCAGTGGTGCTGAGCGGGCCCTCCGGAGCGGGGAAGAGCACGCTGATGAAGAAGCTGATGAAGGATCATGAAGGCGTCTTCGGATTTAGCGTCTCACGTAGGTTTTCTTTTCACGCCCGCGGCCTCCCAATGGCTCCCAACCACCCAGGCCGGGGCGGGAGGATCCTGTACCCATCTGTAGACTTCTCGCCACATCTCAGCATTTTGCATGACTCACTATCTAATAGCGTATTTCTATGTGAGCATTTACCAACAACATCTTCTCTTCACAGACACAACAAGAAGCCCCCGACCAGGGGAGGAAGATGGCAAAGGTAAGGTAGTTTTGGTTTTACTTTCTTAGTCTAATTCAATAAAAGTGTCACAAAAAGTGGGTTCACACACTAGTGGGATCATCATGGTCCAGCAACACCTGGATTTTAATTTGACTCCACAGAACTGTGATAAAAGTCTATTCTATGAATCAGGGTCTTTTTATAAACCCTGTACCACATTACCCAGGATCCCCTCTGCTGCCCAGGCTAAAAGCATGCCTGTGATACTTCTTACTTCCAATGGAAGTGGGAGTAAGAAGGTTTGGACTCCCTCGATCATGAAGGGATAAACCTCTCTGTGTGCCTGTCTCGTTCTCTCCATAGGGCTGACCTCGCTCCCTTTGCTTCTGGGGGCTTGTTTACTTCCCGTAGCAGACGTCTTATCCTCTGAAGACTCAGAAATGTCCCCATTTTCCTGTCCAAACAAATCAGAACCCAGACTTAAAGGTGACCTCAGTGTGATTCCAGATCACAGTTTTTCTTTTCGAGGGAGGGGGTTACTTTCATCATCCTGGCCCACTGTCATTGGATTTGTAGTCTTGTAACAAACCAAAAGAATACAACAAAAAAAAAACTGCTCAGACAGATTTATAATCTGGAGTAAAGAGCTTTTGAAAATAGCCCCCTGTGAGGCCTCAGTAGTGATTCCCACTTCTAGTCCTGTGAGGTTTTACATCTAAAAAAAAAAACTAATTTCCCACTATGGCTGCTAGAGCTTTGTGACCATTAGCAGCACAGGATAATGATTTTGAAGTTCTTCTTTTTGGGATGTTCATAGTCCCACTGAGCTCTTCCTGTCAGTTCGATGTGTCTTTGTGTTTTATTTCTGACAATAATGGATATTAAACAGATTTTTTTATCAATCTAAAAGATGTCGCATCATTAAAGTACCACATCGGCCAGAATAAGGTTTTGATGTTGCAAAGAAATCCTCAGTGTCCTGTACTGTTGTCAGGAGTTTAACAAAAAAAAATGGCACTGTCCTCATTGTCCTCCGTTTTCTTTCAGAGTTTTGTTCTAGTCTGAGCAGATTCCCTCATGTTGTCATCATAATGATTGTGTGCTAAAGTTCCCATTAGTGGTGATAGTAGTTTTCTCTGTGTGTGTGTGTGTGTGTGTGTGTGTGTGTGTGTGTGTGTGTGTGTTTGGATGTTGTGTACATTTAACAGCATCTTCATAGGACGTGGGCAACCATCTCTGATCTGTGCATATGCACTTCCTATGAAGAACGTTTGAATTATTTTATTTCTTTTCACACACAGAATTTGGCCCAGACGACATCATCATACAGTTGAACACATACTATGAGATATTGTGTTCGGTAAAAATGATGGCGAACCAAGTGAATGTCTAAATTTTCTTTCCATTTGGCCTGTGATCACTGTGTTGTTCAGTGTTTGCTGTGAGGAAACTGGGGTCATCTTTCACCAAAACAAATCTATTTCAAATACCTGCGATCATTTGTTTCCATTGTGCAAAAAATTTCACGGTGCTGGCCCGGCTCATCGTTAGTTTTGCATCTTGCAGACTACCATTTCACAACCAAAGAGGCCATGCTGGAGGGCATCGAGAGGGGCGACTTCATTGAGAACGCAGAGTTTTCCGGCAACATGTATGGAACGAGGTAATTACTCAATCAGAAATCAGAAAGCTTGCAAACCTGCTTCATCTGTATGATTTCACTGATTTATTTAATGGTTAAAATGTTGTTTCAGGAGCTTTTCCATCCATCCTAAAGTAAACATCAGTTGTTGTTTTTTTTCTTCAGAGAATGGCTTTAAGCTGGGCCACAGGGCTCAGGAGGATAAAGTAGGTATATAATAGTCTCGGGACAGATGGACAAAAAGAGCAACAGTGCAGCTCAGCACCCTGTGGGTCACATTTAATCTCTTCCTCCTTATTCTGGAGATAACACACTCTCTACAGCGAGTCTGAGCAGCTTGGATCAATGCAGAGATCCTCTTAACTTCACCGCCACACGCGACAGGCTCAAACTTACATTATTAAACTCAGGAAACACTGTGTAGATGTTTGATCTGGGTTGTTTAATATACATAATTATTGCGTTGGTTCTCCAGTAAAGCTGCCGTAGAGGACGTGCAGTCCCAGAACCTGATCTGCATCCTGGATGTGGACATCCAGGGTGTAAAAAGGATTAAAGAGACTGACCTGAACCCCATCTACATCTCCATCCAGCCTCCCTCCATGGAAATCCTGGTAAAAGTCCACTTTCATATAGTATAATTATTATTTTACTATTATCTGGAATGAGAATTCATTCATGTTCAAGTTTTTAGTTGCATACATTGATAGACATTTAATATAGACCCATTTTATCAAAGCAGTGGGAGGATGCGAGGTTTAACGTTGAAATTGGTCTGAGGAAGCTGTTTTGCATTATGTATGACATACTATGGCCTGAAATGAAATGACATACTACTCCTGTTGTCCTCCTCCTCCTCAGGAGAAACGTCTGAGGGACAGACAGACAGAGACGGAGGAGAGTATACAGAACCGCCTGGAGGCGGCGCGCGTTGACATGGAGCTCAGTGAGTTTCTCCTGGTTTTTTTTCCTGCTACAACATAATCCAGGATTAAAGAAAAACCACGGCAGCTGATTCAGTTCTCTTTTTTTTAAGGTAAGGAGCCAGGAGTGTTTGATATCGTGATCATCAACGATGACTTAGAGAAGGCCTACGAGGAGCTGAAGGACACCCTCAGTGAAGTGAGTGAATGTGTATTAGGGTTAGTGTATAGACATCCTCATAACAAATAGTTCCTTGTAATTCCAACTTTTTATGTTTTTTCATCATACTTTGTTCTGGAGAATAATGGCAAAAATGTAAAAAAAAAAATAATAAACCCTGATCTCCTTTTATACAGGAAATCAAAAAAGTTCAGGAGGCCAAATCATAGGAAGGAAAAGTGTAACCCAGACCTTTCTGCTGCTGGAGAATCTTCACTTCTGACTAGAGCCTGAATCACTGCCTCTTCACTGGGTGACAAACACACTCTCTGGCGGAGAAAAGCTCGTTGCTCTTTTACCCTCGGAGGTTTCCTCAGTACAGCTTCATTCGTTGATGTCAGATGGAAAAAAAGGGACTCTGAATTGAAAGATGTTTGTTCTTTCTAAGATAAAGTGGGTTTGTGTTAGATTTAGTAAAAAATTAAATAAAATGATTTGAAATAAAATAGATAACAATAGGTACAACTGACAAAACCTTTGCTACATTTGATTTTTATAATATACACACTGATAATCAATTAGAAATTATTCTAAAAGTTGCTGTTTTTTTGTTGAATTCTAATATAGTAGAATAATTCTAGCTAAAACTAGTCAGTTATAACATGCTAGTATATTTTAATCAGATTGGCTCACTTGCTGCAAAGAGTGAGATCAGGTCTCTGTATGTGTGTGTGTTTGCAAACGAGACTTAATAAAGAACGTGAGGACAATGTCTCGTCACTTTGGTGCCATTTAATTGACCTTTTACACACTAACTCATTCAGGTGGGTGGTTGACCCAAATTATAGGTATCATGAAACTCAAAAACATCCAACAAAACCTATTCATAAAAACTACTTCAATTCATTTCCCATTCATACAAATCACACGTTGAGGCAGAACATTTAAATCTGTAATCGATGTACTGTATCACTCAGAAAGACACTATCAGCTTTCTGTTTGAAGGATAGCACAGAATATATTTAGCCACACATGTGCATCTGTCTGATACTGTAGCAAAGGATTAGAACAAGTTTCAGTAACATTTTATTCATAATCATGACATGACACCCTGTCGTGAACATTATTGGATGCTTATGACAGTCGTAATCAAGAGTTATTTGATAAATTAACTCACTTATAATGCAAAGTGGACATAAACTAAGACAAAATAACCTGTCATAGACACTGGCATAGAAGATCTTACTGTCAAATAATAATTTAAATATATATTATATCCTACATTGATATTGACATATCATATCATATGATGACACATCATATATGGTTTGTCATGACATTAGTTTAATATCAATGTAGGAGATAAGTTCAATAGTTCTTCATCAATTTTATGACAGTTTTTTTTCATACATAGGTTTATTATGTCAAAAAATGTCACCTGTCATCAAAAGTGACATAATTTACCTAAGGAAACTTAATGACAACTGTTATAAGCATCCATTAATGTTCAAGACAGGTGTCATGCCATGATTATAACAATGTTATAATTGTTATATGACCCCCCTCCCCTTAAAAAATGTCTTACCTTATCCCTGATATGTTTCAATATAAACCAAAGCACAACAAATGCAGCACACATGTACAATCTAATGGATGAGCACACATTGAAAAACCATTAAGACTCATCTCATGTTCACAAACCAGGGACACTACAATGACCCATATCTGATTTGGCTCCAGCTTGCCAGACAAAAAAAGCCATGTAGGAAACATTCAACTATGCATAGAGTTTTAAGGAAAATCTGGTGAAAGGAAGCCCATTTTTTGTGCCATTGCCTTATTGGAAGAACGGGCCCTGCAGCTTGGTGCGGACCTGGTCTCGTTTCTCCTCCTTCTGGTCGAGGTAAGCTTTGAGCTTGTCTGAGGAGAAACACACCGCGGAGTGTCGCACTTTGTGGGGGGCTCGGTGGGCGCGGAGCCACGGGTTCTGGAGACACTCGGCTGCAGTGGGCCTCGCCCTGCAAAACCGATCGAAAGATTTTATTATCAGTTCCTAATCCACCAAACTCATCAGCAATTGTCTGATGGGAATGGCGATATGCATGAACCACATGTTAGACCCTCACCACGATTTGTTGTTCAGGCTGCTCTTCATGAAGTTTAAGGCTCCCTCCGACAGACCAGGGTAGCAGCGGCCAAACTGGATCTTCCCTTTCTTGATGTTTCTGTCCTGCTCCCAGCCAAGTTCTGCGTGAAACGGGCAGTCGGCACTCAACCTAATGAAGAAAAGGAAGAAAAAACAAACATAGACTGTCCATCATCCAAAATTCAACACCCCGAAGATCAAGTTTTACGTGGATCAGCATCTCAGAACTAAAGGAGACTCCATTCATATTAATGATGGCACCTCCAATTATTTCATCTACTGATAATAAAGAGATTTAGATGATTCAATACATGCAACTGTTAATTTATCTTAAAATAGTACTAAATTACTTTCAAATATTTTGATTTAATCCAACAAAGCTGGCAATAAATAGTTTGTGTGTTTATTAACTTACATAATGTATGACACGACTCCAATAGCCCAGACGTCAGTCTCAGGCCCGACACCCTGACCCTCCAGGATTTCCGGAGCTTTAGGAAGGACAATGTAAACTGACAAAACAAACAGACACATGATTTCACTCATTGAGAGCTGTTCCGTTACTGACAATGCTCATTCACAAACAGATTTTTTTTGTATTAGCAAGAATTAATCAGAAAGTATAGATGAAATAAATGGTGAAGGAAAAAGGATTTGGGTTTGTTAGGCTGAAGTGGGTGAAGTTAGGAGTTATTTCCTTCTGGGCTGAATCGTCTACCTCTGCTGCAACGGTCTGCTGAAAGCCACGAGAGTCAAAAGTTTAGTACATTAATAAAATCTACAACTACGCAAGATTCAAAATCAAGCACAATGCCCGTCTGTTGGAATCAAACACAAAACCACGCCGTTACCTTTGCTTTCCGACAGACCCTGGATGTGCTCGATGTTGAGCGGCTGGCCGGGCGTGAAGGACTGGGCCGAGCCAAAATCGATGATCTTCAGGTGGTTGCAGTCGTCCACCAGCATGTTGTCAGACTTCAGGTCCAGGTGGATGACGCGGTGGCTGTGAAGGTAGTCCACCGCGCTCAGAATCTGAACCAGCAGGTCTGCGACATGAGCCTCTGAGTACAGATCTCTGAGAGGGCAAAACCACAGACAGAGAGAATTAAACAGCATGACAAGGATGGGCGCCAGAAACTTGTGCAATTATTTTTTAATTTACATCTCGAAATCACCCTGAAAGTTTGGTATGTTTATTTATAATTAAAAAGTAATTTGATGACATGAAAAAATTGTATATATGATATTTCTATAATAATTCTCTGAAATTACATTAGGATGGCCTTTTTTCTCAGGTTCACCACCACAATCATTAGAAATTATTCCTCAAATAATACAAACATTCTGACAAAATCCTCAGAGAACTTGCTGTGTAAGGAGGTCAGCATTCACATATCTATCACCATAGGACTTTATAACTTTATAACTAACTTTATAAAGCCAGTTAGCTTTTAGTCTATATGTATGCATATCTGTTGTTTCTGTAATTTATTGCATGCTAATGTTAATTATTATTTGCTGTTCCAATTTTCCAAAAAAAAGTTTTTTTTTTTCCTGGTTTTTGAACAATGAAAAAAATTCTGTCAAAATCACACCCCCACAAATATCACATTATTGAAAAGCCTGTGATGTCCTCTGTAAGGCCCAGGAATTAACACAATAGCATGTATGGTTTCAGAGATACAGGCCAAAAACCAATGTCCTCATGGGTCTTAGGAGGATATCAATCCAAACACAAACCATGGTGTTCTTTTGGTTCTCCAGACGTCCTTTACCTTGCAGCCAAGCTGTAGAGCAGCTCTTTTCCAGGGCAGAGCTCCTCCACTAACACCAGGTAGCAGGAGGTGATGTAGGCGGTGAACAGCTGGACCAGGTGTGTGTGGCGGAGCTTCTTCAACAGCTGGTACTCCCTCAGCACCAGCTGCCTCTGCTCTGCCTGGTAAGGGGTGATCTTAGCAGCAAACACTTGGCTGGTCTCGGCATCCCTGCACAGGGTTACCACGCTGAAACGGCCCCTGTCGGTGAGAGGAAGAAGAAGAAATGTTTAGCAATAACTGAGAGAAAGCAGGAGGGACGAGTTCTACTCCTCGCTGAGCCTGAATAAGCAAATACAGAAAATGGACAGATGCTTGCTGAATTGCTATGGGAGTGTTTAGTATCATTAGCAACACCGTTATTGTTCATGTCAGCATGGCTGCTGTGGTAAAAGTCTATTGAAATTCGCACCTGTTGATTTCAGAGAGGAAGTTGTAGTTCTTCTGTGTCATCTGTTGTACTGACCCGACGACCTTTGACCCCAGGGACTCAGTCTGGATTAGCGGAATTTGAGTCTCTGCACAACAGTGAAGTAAAAACAAATGGGGAACTATAACCCTGAACCCTGGATCTGCAACTGCAAATGAATGAATGAAATCACACATATCTTATGTTTCTGTTTCTTGCCTTCAGGGTGAGTTGCCATAACAACAGGTGACGACATATCACTAAACGGTCCTGCTCCAGTCTTGGTGATGCAGCCCACCCTGAACACATAGGAAGCCCCTCTGGGTAAGTCCTTCACAACATAGCAGCTCTCTGTCACCTCCTCTGAGAGGACTGTCCATTCCCCACCTGCAGAGGATCACAACACACCACATTTACTGTCAAATCTACACTAACTGCACAAATGTATCTATTTTTCCTCTCATGCAGTAGATTCAAGCAGAAGTAATATCTGTGTTATCGTCAGCCTCACGGGATAATGGCCTATGTCCTATTTTGGAAAATAGAACTTAGGCCTTTATGCTATGAGGCTAATGATATTGTATCAGTTTGAGGTCAGTTCAAAGAACAGAAGATGTATGGCCTTGTGTCAAGACTTACTGATTAAGACTCAAACTTTATGGGTCAAATATAAATTTCAAGACAAAAAAAAATATTTCTGTGCTGCTGTATTGTCTCTGTGAACCCACCGTCTGTACAGTATTGCACGCAGTAGGTGACAGGTTCTCTGGACTGGACTGGTTTCCACACCAGCAGGACTCCACCTCCCTCTAACTGGAGCACATCAGCCTTGTTGGGACGGACTGGCAGATCTGGAAATTGGGCCAAAAGTAGCTTAAATATAGATGTAAGCTGTTTTACAGCAAAGTTACAATGGCAGGATTTAGGTCATTTTGGAGTGGAAAAGCATATTCTACATTCATGAACCTTTTGTCCTTTTGAATGCTGGTATTTTGAAAGAAGGTAAGAGTTTGGAAGTCCTCTTTTTAGGACTCTCGAGACCAGCACCGTACACATTTTCAGGTGTTGATCCTTTAAATATTGGCCCTGTTATAACGGAAAAACACAAGCATCACATTTGATCAAGTTAATTATGCAATATAAAATATCCACTAATTATTGTAAGTATGTAAATTAAAATAAAGAAATAAGTTTTATGCTGATGTATGCTATAATGATTATAACGACAGTAGCTTACCTCCTTTACTCACATCCTCTTTAGACCGTGAGAACAGCTTGGTTAGGCTGGAGGCTGAAGCTCTCATTTTCTTCCTCAGAGACATGGTGGGGGTGTCTGGCTTCATTATCTCTCCTAACGTGGGTCCTAACTCTGTGTTCTCTAGCTGTGAGTAGGAATGGCCCGTCCAGGACTGCCTGCGGAAGATCTTCAGCAGTCCCAGCTTGGGTGATCTTCCTGTCAGTGGCTTCAAGACTTCAAGGGCGGGAGCTGACGCATGTCTCTGGAGGCTGTGGCCATCTTTCTTGTCTTTGGCCCTGGGAGGCCTCTCTGGAGCCTGGAGAGAGGAGAGGCTGGGACTGGGGCTGGGCCCGGGAGTTGAGGGCGTCCCGGCCAGACTTCTGTTTGCACATAAGTTGGGATTGGAGCGTGTGCGGTTCCGTGGTGGCGGCTGTGGAACGGAGCTTCTGGGTTTAACCTCTTGGAACGAGGAGCGAGTCGATGGCTCCCCCTGGTCACTAGAGCCTTCACTTCCTCCTGGCGTGTATCTTCCTCTGAGATGACCATGACTCAGCTCCTCGTAAGAGCCGAGTCTGCTTGAAGACTCTGAGCCACCATGCTCCAGGATAAAGGACTCGGCCAGGGAACCCTGGGAGCCAGCAAAGGTGTCTCCTTCTGTCTGATCCTGATCCGGCCTGAGGAATCCTCTGCTCCTGTCTCCACCCAGGAAGCCTGAAGGACCAAGTGGGCAAGTCCTCTGTGTGGGAGCAACAGAACCCCTTCTTCTTGGTGGTCTCCGAGGGCCTGGAGGGGCCAGTAAGCTTTTCCCTCCCACTTCATCATCTGTGAAATCTTCCTTCAGACTCTGGGAGCCTTCTTCGTCACCTGGCTCCGTGCGCTTGGGTGAGCTGGGAGATCGCCGGGAATACTCATCAAGAGACCTGCTCCTCCTGTGAGGGGGTACGTTGGTGTGAGCAAGGCCCACCCCGCTGTCAAAGGAACATGACTTCTGCATCGAGGGCTGGATAGACGCCCGCCTCTGGCCACGGTTGGCCTCGGCCTCGTCCTCCACATATTCAATGAGAGGTTCATTGAGGCGTCCGGACAAGCTTCTCCGAAGAGGCTTACGACCTCTCTCATGCTTTTTGACCTGGAATTTGTCCCGTAGCGTCATGTGTCTGGCAGACATGGGCGAAAGCTGCTGAGAGGTGCTATAGAACGTGCTTCGTATGACGCTGCCACGAGGGATTCGTCCTCCATCGCTCCCCGAACCCTCATCTCCATCAGACAAGTAGAGGGAGGTGCTACTGTCCTTGCTGAACCTACGCTCCCTCTTGGGTGTGAGGTACGACACATCTGACGAAGCCACCGACTGCCTGCTTGTACTCCGCTCGAGCATGCACCTCCTTCCTACCATCTCCTCATCGTCATCGTCCTCCCCTAACATTGCATCCTCTTCCTCCTCTTCGTCTAAGCTGAGCTTGGCAAACCGCTCAGAGATCCGTGCCCTCTCTATCAGAGGGTCGTCATCCTCCTCCGTTTCTTCCTCCTCCTCTGTCGGGCTGCAGTGCTGGAAAAAGTCCCAGGAGTCAGCCTCGTCATACTCGGACGAGGAGCCGCTGGACACAGAGGTGCTGCTGTGGTCCTGGGGCTCACGGGGCAAAGTGACCGCAGTCTCTATGAGAGGAGCATCCAGCAGCTCAGGAATGGGCCTCAATGTCATCACCGAGCCAACGCAAATCAAAGAACGCTGGGAAGATTTAAAAAAGACTCAGTTTCAGGGAATAGAGTTTCCATTAACATTTATTGGAATTCATCCATTTGGTCATGATGAATTCCAAGATTATCCACATAACAATTATAGCCTCTTCCCTGAGAGATTGTGGTTTCAATGACGGATGATGTGCCTGAGAGGGAACTCACCTGCCATTTTCTTTTTGAGATGAAGACTTTCAAACTCCTTGTGTTGATTTCATCAGTTTCCTCGCCCACATGTTCATCCTGAAGATTTACAGTGATCTGTGGGTTTATGTGGGTATGCTGTTGAATAAATGAACTACCGTGCTGTCTTTTTTTTTGTCTCACCTGGAACCATTCGTGACTCAAGCACTCAAAGGCTGACGGACGCTTCCTACAGAGGGTGGAATATTGGGAGCAGTCAAACATGTGCTATGTTGTATTGGTTGTCACAACAACTGTAATAGTGATATTACCTCTACCTAACATCAGCAATGTTATACACTACTAGTAAGGTATCATGTCAACATATATAACTTAAACGTATATAACATAAACAATAAATATAGAATAATATTGCTCCAATATTGAAAAAAATATCCACTGGCAGATGATTTATCTTATTTGATTTTTCCGTGGTTCAGGTCAATCTGGACAAATTTTTGAGAAAATGTTAGTCTTGTTTTTTAAAAAAAATTTCTTAAAAAATATTTAATTGACTCAAAATCAAGGAAAAAAATGTTATAAATTAAATTATCTGCCAGTGGAATAAGATAATTAGATAAGGAAATTTGACTAATTGTACCCAAAACAAGATATTTTCACCTGATGAGGTTTGAGTTTTTGCAGTGTGAGGCCACGATACCAACCGCTTTTGGGCACATGTTTTTATTTTTCCCGTTTCTTGGTACTGACTAAATCTTGGGCTATGTTTTATCAGTGAAATCCTCATTTTAAATCACTGTAACTGATGATCATCATGCTTTGTTTGGCACAAACTTGGAACAGATTTCCTACTCTGGATCCTGCTGAAGGAGCATTTGGAGAAAATCCTGGGCCTCAGGGCTCCTGCAGATGACATCAGGGGCATCCCAGTCCAAGGTTCCTTCACCTACCCTCATCAGCGTAGCACGATCCGTCTCACCCACAAAAGGACATCGGCACACCAGACTATCAAGAGAAAGAATGTGATGCAAAGGTAATAGTTTTACATGCAACTTTTTGATATAAGATATTGAAAGGGTCGAGGCCACATCAAAATGGCTATGATACATACCATAGATAGGTCATAACACCCACAGCCCTGAGAATAAGAAATATTTCTATCATCAGTACATTTACAATACAGTAAAATATAATGTTTTAATTAATTTCAAATGTTAATTATTAATTGCTTGCTATATAGATGATCCCAATTCATACATACATAGTTAAAGCATCAGCAATTGGAATGAAAAATATTATTTTATAATCATAGAAATCTAATACTGTATAAAAGAATTTTCACTTTACATTTTATATATTAATTAACGGTGGTTAAACTCACCAAATATCTGTGGCTACAGTGACAGGTTCCTGGTGAACAATCTCAGGTGCAATAAACTCTGGTGTGCCAAACAGGCTGTATTGGTGCCTGGACGTGTCTATTTCCTGGCAGAAGCCAAAGTCACATATCTTGATCTCATCTCTCAGCGGGTACACCATTAAGATGTTCTCAGGCTGATGGAAGCAAAATAAAAAGGAAAGTAAGGGCTGCGTGTAATACAGTGCTGGTGACAATAACGCAGTTTTGTTGAAGACGCAAAATCTCACTTTAATGTCCAGATGCAATATGTTCATGCTGTGAATGTGACCCACTCCCTCGAGGATTTGCTGGATATATGACTGAACCTGAAATGAAAATATAGGATTGGTCAAAAGTCCTACGTCTTATTTAAAAAAGAAATTATAATGTGTCAGAAATATGTCTTTTTACTTCCTTCTCTGGGACTGATCCTCTCAGCAATAAATGGTCCACAAGTCCATGAGAACAGCATCTAGAAATTGTCTTAAGGAAAAAAAATAATGGACCCGTTGTTTGGAAAAAAATTCTGAATATGGAAAATTGTTTAGCAGGAAGGATACATTTCTGTGATTAGCACCAGTGTGCGTCTGGTACAAAAGAAATCCAGTAGACAGGCCACCCTGGGATGAGCCAGACGGGAGAGCAGGTCCCTCTCCTGGAAGGACCTGGTCCGGGTGTTGCTCCGCAGGGGCAGGAACTTGGCAGCAAAGACTTCACCTGTTGTTCTGTGGACTACACGCTTTACTACCCCAAATGTTCCCCTAAAACACAGAGAGAAAGATAAAGCTGGTCATATCGGATCACAGAGACCAGCCTGAAACCTATCAATATGAAGAATGGTGCACCTTCCGATTTCCTCATGGACGTCATACACAGAGAACAACTTCCTTCTCTTCCCCAACTCCACCTCTCTCTCCTGAAACTCCAGTGGATCTACAGACACACATTATTCAATTGAAGCAGGTAGATCTAAAACTTTCATAATATAAATGCAATTATGGAATGTACTTTTGTCAAAACTAAACTAACCATTAATCATAATAGGGATTTACAATCAAACTTCTTAAGGCAAAACACAGATCACCTCCGATAACCAAATCAATAAATTTATGAAATTGGGATTAAAAAAGAAATATTTTTCAAAAGTAAATACATCCAAGTAAATGTTGGCATTACGGTTAGCATGAATATTACAATTTAAATCATTAAGGTAGTAATAATGATAATTTTTCTTAATAATTTTAGGTTGGGATGCGATTATCTGTGATGATGATGGATGGGGTGTGATAATATAGTAGCAAAACAAATTCCATGTAAAATTAATAATGCAATAATTCTAAAAGAACATTAAAGACACTGATGCTTGGCAGGTAGCAGGAAGCCCGTTGTCTCACCTTCATCCACGGCGAGCTGAGCCTGGCAGGAGGCGTGGCCGGAGGCGTTGTAGGAGAAGCAGGTGTAAACGCCGCTGTCCTCGCCCTCTGGGCACACTATGGTCACTGAGTAGCGTGCCCCCTGCTGCGCTATTTCCACATTCTCATTGGCTGTGAGTTCCTCCTCGTCCTCCAATCACAGAAGAGAATGGCGTTACAATCAGGACAGCCGGACGAGGCCCTTTAGTTAAACCTTTTGCAATTGTGACCATTTGAATGCATCTGTTGACCTTTTGCACATCATATGGTTTATTAATAATTCATTGTACGAGTTTAATAATTTTCATGCTCCTAGTGGGAGCAGAGCTCTTACCTTGTACCACTGGACCTCGGGTGTAGGCCTTCCTGTGATGATGGCAGTAAAGGTAGCTGATTGGCCAGGCTCTACACACAGGTCCTCCGTAGGGACCTGGATGAATGGAGGAGCTGAACAGGAAATGAGAACACTTAGTGAACATACAAACTTTGATAGTAGCCACATTCATGTGTCAAAAGGGGCGAGTGTACCATCTGGAATTTCCTCCGTTTGCTCTGTGTTGAAGATCTCTTCCTCCTCTTCCTCTATGTAATACAGAGGCTGCCGTACAGCCTGACCCATGCATGTCGAGGCAGGAACAGCCTCTTTGGGGCTATAATCAGTTATAGAGACAAAGACAAGATGAAAAGGGAAAAAATAGGTTATTAAACAGAACTGATTAACTCTAATATTTACCCTTTTTCCTTTAGGTTTTAATATCTGTCGGGTTCAAACAACCTAAAACATTTAAAACACAGACACAAAAAGTAGAAGACTCCAAACAACAAAATCTGCTCTAATGGATAGGGTAATACACTGTATGTTATGTTATGACCTAGCTCTAGTTTGGAACAGAAAAACATCCTAATCCTTTCTTGGCATTTTTCCTTGAGTTAAGAACAATGATTGTCAGTTTTTGCTTCCATGGTATTTCTTTTGGAGATAAGAACCACATATATCAGTTCGTTGGTCCGAGGGAGTGTGGGACAGAGGAAGGTTGCATCCTAGGTTGAGTTAGGTCTTCTGCAACAACGCAATGGTAAATGTCGTCCTCCTGGAATACAACTCACTCATGCATAACAGCACACACACACACACCTACACAGTCATGGGTTTCAGTTCAAAGAATAAAAGAATGTAATAGAGTAAATATGGGATAATTATTCTAACAATATCACATCTGTAAAGGTAACTACTATTCCCATAAAATATACTATTTCCTATATAATATAGGTCTCACTAATAGGGTTAACTCACTGTTCATTGTGTCCAGCCGGGAACAGCATCTTAGCAATGGAGGTGGAGCTGGAATCTGTTTGCAACCATTTCTTCACAAAGGCAGAGGACCAGCCCTCTGAGTCTGCATCTGTGAGCAACAGCATAACACTCAGCAGGAATTTACTGAAAATAAGTATTTTAAAAATGTGTTGAAGAATTATGATACAATAGATTGACGTTTACTGTTTTACTGAAAAAGGGAAAAAGTACATTACCTCACAGACCAGGAGCATTAATAACGCATTTCTTACCTCTGGACATCTTGTCGGAGTGAAGAGTTAGCTGGGCATGCTTTGGTGAGAGGAAAAAGGGGAATGTTGAGCGATTATTTGTTATCGTGACAATGGTGACTTACATGGAACGATCCATGTGAGGAACTTCCTGCTAGGACTAGTAGAGGGAAGATGAAAAAACGCATGTAGGTTAAAGACAATGAAAGGGAACACATGGTGAACCGATGAACCAAAAGCCGAAATCTATATACATGAACGAGGTAATTTTGTAGAGTATAATAAGAAATAATGTAAATAATGGATTTATTCTAATATTTATAAAAATAATGTAAATTTGGCTGTTTTGTTCTTAATCCTTAGTGTTAACCATTTGTGATAATAACAGGGGTTAATGAGTATTCTTATATATTCTTATATAATATAATAATATACTCACAAGTTTGCTTTATATTAAAATAATGTCAGTGTGTTTATCTCTATATTTAAATCACAGCTGTTAGTTGTGACACCTCAGTTGTTCGGCTGACTTTTGGAGGTCAATGGCCTAGTCTGTTTCAATCCATGCCCTCTGTGGAAAGTGGAAACATGATGAAAAACAGAAAACATTCCATACAACAAATGTATCAATGTCTTTTCATGGTTGAGGGGGCTGGGAAGTTCAGTTTGGTGTCTATGCTGAAATGGAAGCCACTAGATCCCACTGGATTATGGCGATGGAGGGTTGATTCTGAAACCCCCATAGTTGAGGGTTGATTCTTTCATGACCGACATGGGACTTAACAACTCTTGAGATCTGAGTTTTGATGTCAAGGCAGTAGAACCGATGATGTGTGTAATGAATCATATTCATAACCAGAGAAAACAGGTTAAACTGTATGCAGCAATGAAATCAAATGAGCTGGACTATCACTCAACTTGAATTATAATATCAGTGATATGAGTGAGGGACAAAAACAAAATGTGTTTTATCATGTGGATACAAACATATAATAATAGATGTGAGATAACATTCACTGTGCAGCTTCTTTTACTGTTTATGCCGTTCATCTATAGACTACACTAAATGTCAAAATCCCTGGGGATCTAGTGACGTCTGGTATGGTGGTTGGAAGTATGAACGTGTGTGAAATGGAGTAAAAAAAAGGGAAAACATGGGTAAAGTCTCAAAATGGTATCAACTCGAAAGAATGGATGGATGGCAAAGGTTGAAAGTGGAATTGGTGCAAACAGTTGCAGCACATTGCAAAGTGAAGAGACGTCATATAACATGATGGAAAAACCAGGTGAATGCATGAGAAGTGAAGTGGACTGCAGTGGAACCCGCACTATGGAAAGTGCCTTTATAAACAGAGCTAAACCAGTGACAGCATGGAGAATCCACATGAAAACCGTTTGGTGGGTTTCCATGCTCTGTGGAGGATGTTTACCTTTAGCACGTCTGGCTGTCATACCTTTAGGAGATAAATCCTGTGGTTGGTCGTCCTCGACGTCCACCGGTGGTACGTAGGCCGGGCACAGCCCTGCCTTGCACTTCACGCAGCCAAACTCATTCCAAAGCTAAACCAAACAAAATGATAGACTGCATCATGAAGGAAGATTTCTGACCTATTTCAATCATTACAATATAGTATAGATTATATAGTGATCGGTATAATACCTCACACTCGTACTGTCCGATATCTGCCTCTGTTGCACTGTTGACCGTTAGAGACAAAATTCCACTGCGAGCGTCGTTCAGGATTGAATATTTCTGCTCATCAGTCAGCTCTCTGCTGTCTTTAAACCACCTGCCCGAGCAAAAGATGTGTGCGTTCAATCCATGACCAAAGAATCCATGTTTCAGTTACTGTTCGGGCCATCACATACCTGACTCTTGGTAGAGGAGTGGTGAGTGTGGAACAAATGAACTGGATATCCTCTCTCTCTATCAGACAAGCACTCTCCAGACGACTCAGGAATCTGGGTGGAGCTGGAGGGAAGAACGGATTCGGTGACACCAGACTTAGGATGACTACTAGTTAAAATAGTGATAGTGTGAAATTTTTAACTCATCTTGTTCAATTTGAATCCCCTTATTTGCTTTCCATAGTATTGTTCAGCACTATAGTAGCTGCCTTAGCTGTCAAATGTTTCTCAGGCATGTGCATCGATCACCCATGAACAAGCACCTCTGCAGTGTAACGCACCACTTTTTGGGCCCAGGCGCTATCATGGACTCACCCTGCACCAGGACCCTTGCCAGACTGCCGGCGCTGCCCATGCTGCTGGCAGCGTAGCACGCGTACTGCCCCGAGTCTTCTGCCGTAAGGCTGTCCAGGATCAGGCAGCAGGTGCCCGTCCGGTCCGTTGTGATGATGTGATGGGGGTCATCCTCCAAAGGAAGGCCATCTGAGGAATGAAGATGAGTTCAAGAAAACACAACAGGAGCGGTAGAGAAAAGGGTAAGAAATATTCACTTATAAAAAGTCTTTTCTGACCTTTGAGCCAGCTGACTACTGGTTTGGGCGATCCTGTGACCCTGCAGGTCAGTTTGATGGTCTGTCCTATCTTTGTTGTGCAATCAGAGAGCTGTGACTCAAACACTGGTGGGCCTGTTAATTAAACACAAATACAGAATTCACACACATCATGTTATAACAGAATATTTTGCGCATAAACAATTGTGAGGAAAAACGCTCCGAATGTCAGATGTCTCTGCACTTGTCATTTGAACAACACAGAGCGGAAGAAGGTAAGGAAAGAATCTTGTGATCATTGCCAAACTTGACCTGCTGTTGACTTTTTCTTCCCACTTACTGTTGGTGGGCAGGCTGGACCGTTGCTGTAGCTCCTTCAGGTCCTTGAGCCAGGAGAGTTTAGCCAGGCCGGAGCGGCCCTGCAGCGTATACCTACGCACAGAGCCCCTGTGCTCATGCCACAACCCCCAAGACTTCTCATCCCCACCCAAAGACTCTTTTATGTCCACATCACTCAGCTGTGTAGATTGCAAAAGAAGGAATGACAAGGATGGGAAAAGGTGAAAAGGTGGAAAAAGCCATTAGGGTATATTGATAGTAATTGTCATCACACGTGTCTTTTTAGTTTTGGTTCACATTGAAAAGTAGGACGAGTCAGAAAAGAGAAGAAACATTACCTTCATTTTATTCTTGAAAGTGTAGGCCTCGCTGTTCATGCCGGTGTCCCTCTTCAGCTTACAAAGTACAATACACTCCTTGAAGAGAAAGACTTGTCTCTGATGCCCTCTAGAGGCTGTCTTTATTTCAGGAGATTCCTCCCACACTGTGAAAACTCCCTACAAAGAAGCGAGGACCATATTTGTTACCATGTCAGGTGTGACTTGAGGCAGATAACTCTCAAAGTCATTTGTGTATTTTTAGACTTGTAACTTTTTGGCAGTGTTAATGGAACAAAGTTATATAATAGTCTCATCTTAACCTGGATTTAAAAAAAAAAAAAACATCTGTACAGCGTCTGTACCGACCTGTCGCACCGGCTCGCCCAGAGCCACGAGAGGTGCCGGGTAGTTCTGGATGAGGGAGACCTGGTGCAGGTTGTCAGACCTCCAGGGTAGACAGGACACCATTGAGAAGGCGTCCTCCAACAGACAACAGCTCTGTCCACTCTTTGCCTTGTTTTTAATGAACTCCTGCCGATACAATTTTCCATTTAGAGGCCAGACATTCAGCTGATACACTAAAGACAAAACTACAATATGTGCAACAGTAAAACAACTGTAAATGCTTGAGAATTTAGTTGCAGCAAAGCAAGTTGTACTAAAATTCCAAATAATTTCATATTTGAACAGTAGTACTATCATGCTGACATTAAAGAGGTCTCTCACACAGAATTATTATAAAAACAGTAAACTGACCTTTAGTAAAGCCTGGTAAGTCTGAATCCGTTCTACTGGTCTCTGGAGGAAGGTAATAACATCCATTACAGGAGCCTCAGGCTCATCCGATTCTGTTAGCTCCTGAAATGCAATAAGCAACATGTTAAACAGAATGCATGAGATCAGTGTCAAAGGTGGCTATTCAAGACATTAATTCCCACAATGATTGTGTTAATATTGAAGTTCCCATCGGGACATACCTTAAAATACTGTTGGACAGCCTTGTCAGCGACGCAGGCCTCTGCTTGTGCCTGACCCACCATGTAGTGGAGATACTTTTCAAAGTCTTCAGCGTGCTTTATCAGGTGCATGGCAACATCATCATCTGTGACACACTCTTTAAGACCGGGAAGCATGGACCTGAGATGGCAGAAAACCATGACACATATTATTCCATTAATATTTGACATATACTACTTATGCATTATATTAATGCTGAACAATACAGCACAAGTATAATACATGTAAATGTGTGTGTGTTACCGCTCATGTAGAAACACAATGTCCTTAATATTCCTGAAGATGATCTCTTTCTGGTTGAGGATGTTAATGGGGACATGGGGACTAGAGTCCAAATAGTGTATCTGATGAGAGGTGAAAACCTTCATCTCCTTTACAAACTCCTCCTCTCCATCAACCAGGCCTTGGACCAGTTGGCTATAAAAAGCAGTTTTATTGTTAGATTTGTTAAGATGAAGTGAGGAAGGATTGCAAGAGTAATTTATGAGTTAAAATATGCAAACAAATATATCCAGTCACAAGAATGGTAATTCTAACTGACAGCTAATCCAAGTTGCCAAGTGCTGTATTACATTCTTTCTGGTTTTTAACTTGAGTATATCAATATGTAACGGTATAATGGCTGACCTCAGTGCTCTCCTGTACTCTTCTCCTGTAGACCCAATTCCATCAAGATCCTCTTGGGGTGTTCTCATTTGTGGGAAGGTCTCCTGTTTAAAACAGAATTTATAAATTAATATATTTTTCATGACTAGTTATTCTTTGAATTGAATTTGATGTCTCTGTTTCCAGTATTACTAAATCAGAATATGGGATGCCTGCGCAACACTGGAGCTGACATCTGGATTTTCTAATTCTACCTTTCTCTTCTTCTCCATGTAGGCCGGACACACCCACCCCTGCCGTGCAGGGTTGTTTTTGGTGGGTTTAGTCCTCACCAGCCATCTGTTGGGATGAACAGAGTCTAGGACCTCCACATACTGGCCCTCCTTCAGAATAAAACTGTCCTTACTTCCACTGATAGGACTGCAGTCAGCTCGAGCCACATACATTTCAAAGGTCTAAAGGAATTAAAAAAATATAATATGCCAGTTGGTTTATGCTTGTTAAAATATTGTTTATGAGCACATAGTTTAAGTCTATAAACACAGTACACTACATTCAAGGGAGAAATATACCTCTCGTCTGTCCTCTTCCCCTTCAGACTCTGATCCAGAAACAGTACTAGCTAAGGGTGTCTGGGCTTGGTGGTGCTTAGGAGATGGTGTCCTCATTTTGCCTTCATGGGCTCCAATGAGTTAGAGACAAAGATAGTTTAAGTACAGCAGATAGGAACTTTGGAAGCATTAGTGGAAAGATAATAAAATAGTTAAGAATAATAGAAGAAACAATAAATAAAGAATATAAACAATAAAGACATTAATCAACATTGCTGACCTTTGACCTTCAATAGGCTCTTAGGAGGTTGTGGAGCAGCCATCTCCTCTTTAGTGTCATTTGGTGGCACTCGGTCTTGTACTTTTGACTCTTCCCTGTTAAATATAAAAAATATTGATACATATTTTGGGAATGTTCATGAGCATAAGATTATTTTTTGTTTTAATTGCAATAACATAACAGACAACAAAATTTCTATTTTCAGGTACTCTGACCTTGGTAAAGATGAACTGAACTCAAAAGGTTCCATCATATCTGGGGCGGTGTCATAATCAGAGGGACTCGACACTGTTAGAACAGGGTTTAAATCATGAAAATCAAAACCAAACATTTGTTTGATCATTCCGGCTGGAGCTTAAATGTTTTACTCACTGGAGCTGGCGATCAGCGAGGATCCTCGTCTCTCTTGGAGATTCATCCGATTTTCCTGCTCAGTCAGATTGTAGGCCTCCCACAGAGACACACTCTCACTTTCTACATAGTTTTCAGTATCCACAGGTGGAGTAGATACCTTTGCTGGAATCTGAGGGATTTTTGGAGTCTGAGTTTGGACCTTTGCATGAGGCTTCACCTCCCACGGGGACACACACTCATTTTCTACATACTTTGGAGGTGGAGTGGGTACCTCTGCCAGAATCTGAGGCAAGTTCTGAGTCTGTGTGTCAGGCTTCGCCTTCCACAGAGACACATTTTCTATGTAGTTTGCAGCATCTACAGGAGGAGTAGTAACCTGTGCTGGAATCTGGGGCAGCTTTTGAGTCTGTGTTATGACCTGCTCATCGGGCTTTCCCTTCCACAGAGGTACACTCTCGCTTTCTTCATACTTTGGAGCATCCACAGATGGAGTGGATACCTGACTCAAATCCTTCCCCAGAATCTGGGGTAGGATTTGAGTCTGTGTTTGAACATCAGGCATTGCAGCATCCAGAGGTGGAGTGTGTGCTGGAATCTGAGGCAGATTCTGAATCAGTGTTTTGACATGTGGGTCAGACTTCATCTTTTGCAGAGAAGCACTTTCACTTTTTACATAGTCTGCAGCTTCCACAGGTAGAGTGGGTACCCGTGTTGGAATCTGAGGCAAGTTTTGAGTCTGTGTTTGGACCTGTGCATCAGGCTTCACCTTCCTCATAGACACAATTTCTGAATAGTTTGCAGCATCCTCAGGTGGAGTGGGTACCTGTGCTGGAATCTGGGGCAGGTTTTGAGTCTGTGTTTGGACCTGTGCGTCAGGCTTTAACTTCCACAGAGACACATTTTCTATGTAGTTTGCAGCATCTACAGGAGGAGTAGTAACCTGTGCTGGAATCTGGGGCAGCTTTTGAGTCTGTGTTATGACCTGCTCATCGGGCTTTCCCTTCCACAGAGGTACACTCTCGCTTTCTTCATACTTTGGAGCATCCACAGATGGAGTGGATACCTGACTCAAATCCTTCCCCAGAATCTGGGGTAGGATTTGAGTCTGTGTTTGAACATCAGGCTTCACCTTCCACAGAGACACACACTCACTTTCTGTATAGTTTGCAGCATCCAGAGGTGGAGTGTGTGCTGGAACCTGAGGCAGATTCTGAATCAGTGTTTTGACATGTGGGTCAGACTTCATCTTTTGCAGAGAAGCACTTTCACTTTTTACATAGTCTGCAGCTTCCACAGGTAGAGTGGGTACCCGTGTTGGAATCTGAGGCAAGTTTTGAGTCTGTGTATGGACCTGTGCATCAGGCTTCACCTTCCTCAGAGACACAATTTCTGAATAGTTTGCAGCATCCTCAGGTGGAGTGGGTACCTGTGCTGGAATCTGGGGCAGGTTTTGAGTCTGTGTTTGGACCTGTGCGTCAGGCTTTAACTTCCACAGAGATACACTCTCACTTTCTACATAGTTTGCAACATCCACCGTTGGAGTGGGTACCTCTGCTGGAACCTGGGGCAGGTTTTGAGCCCATGTTTGGACTTGCACACCAGGCTTCTCCTTCCACAGAGATACACTTTCTACATAGTTTGCAGGATCCACAGGTAGAGTGGGTACTTGTGTTGGAATCTGAGGCAGATTCTGAATCTGTGTTTGGACCTGTGCATCAGGCTTAACCTTCCTCAGAGACACAATTTCTGAATAGTTTGCAGCATCCACAAGTGGAGTGGGTACTTGTGTTGCAATCTGAGGCAGATTCTGAGTCTGTGTTTGGACCTGTCCATCAGGCTTCACCTTCCTCAGAGACACAATTTCTGAATAGTTTGCAGTATCCACAGATTGAGTGGGTACCTGTGCTGGAATCTGGGGCAGGTTTCGAGCCTGTGTTGGGACCTGTGCATCAGGCTTTATCTTCCATGGAGACACACTCTCACATTTTAAATAGTCTGCAGCATCCACAGGTAGAATGGATACCTTTGCTGGAATCTGGGGCAGGTTTTGAGTCCATGTTTGCAACTGTGCATCAGGCCTCACCTCACTCAGAGACACACTTTCTGCATAGTTTGCAGCATCCACAGGTGGAGTGGGTACCTGAGCTGGAATCTGAGGCAGATTCTGAGTTTGCGTTTGGACCTTTGCATCAGGCTTCACCTTCCACAGAGACACACTTTTTACATTCTTTGGAGCATCCACAGATTGAGTGGATATCTGAGTTGGAATCTGAGGCAAGTTTTGAGTCTGTGTTGGGACCTGTGCATCAGGCTTTATCTTCCATGGAGACACACTCTCACTTTTTACATAGTCTGCAGCATCCACAGGTAGAGTGGCTACCTGTGCCGGAAGCTGGGGCAGGTTTTGGGCCCATGTTTGGACCTGTGCATCAGGCTTCACCTCGCTCAGAGACACATTTTCTGCATAGTTTGCAGCATCCACAGGTGGAGTGGGTACCTTTGTTGGGATCTGGGGTAGGTTTTGAGTCTGTGTTTGGACCCTTGCATCAGGCTTCAGCGGAGCAACTTGCAGAGGAGTAACAGCTGCAAGTGGTGGGTGTACAGGCTTGTGAACAACAGGGGCAGGCGGCTGGGTCTGCACTACTGTGAGGTTTCCACTGTAGGAGGTTACACCAAATTTATTCACCACCTCACATTTATAGGTGCCACTGTCACTGTCGAGCAGTCCGGTGATGACCAGAGTGCAAACACCATTCTCTGTAGTCTCTGTATGGCATCGCCTATCATCAGTGATTGGCTGGCTGTCTTTCAGCCAGTGCACTTCACAGGGTTTTCCTTCTACAACACACACGAGAGTGACGGTACTGAAAAGATCTGCACTCTGGTTCTTAAAGACCTCCTTAAAGACCGGCCGCATGTCTCTGCGAGCTTTGTAACCTTTGAAAGCAGCCTGGATCTTAACTGCAGCCTCGGCCATTTGTGGTTCATCACTGATGTCAATTCCAGGTGTGGCCTCCTCAGTTGAAAGGGTCCTCTGCAGTACATTAACTGGAGGAAGGGTAGAAGCTTGGGTTGCCCAGTCAACAAAAGAGCCAACAGGACGGACAACTGGTATCTCAGTCAAAGCTTCTGAGAACGTTTCTTCTTCAGAAATATAAACAAGAGTCATGTCCTCTGTTGTCTCTGATGTCTGTCTCTCTTCCTCTCTTCTCACAGGCTTAACTGCCGGTGTCATTCCCCGGTTCACTTCAGGTTCTTTTCTCATGGGCTTCACCGGCTGTCTGATCGGCTGTAGAGGGATCTCTTCCTTTTCTGGACCTTTCGCATGTTCCTTCATTTTCTCACGTCTTTCAGTTTCCATTGTTACTGTCTGGTTTCTCTCAAATCTTGGTTTCTCTACAACCTCTTGTTTCAAAGGCCTCGTTGTCATTTTTATTGGCTCATCTTCAGCTGTTTTCAGCAAGATGCTCGTCAGCTGTTGTTCATCCTGATCTGTCTCCGTGTCCCTTGATAATTGTTTTTCCATGCCCCCCTTTGCTCTGCTCTTCGTCCTGGCAGGCGGTCTGGGAGGGACTAATTCAGTCTCTTTATCTAAGGACTTTTCTGATAGTTTTACTGCATGTTTGTTCAGCTGATTCATAGACAACGCTTGTTTTTCCATCTCTTTCTCTCTCTCTGGCTCTATAGATGCTTTTTTCATGTTGACTATCTGTTCAAGGTTTCTATTGGTTTGGATATCATTTACTGCAGAGTTTGGTGATTGGGGAACAATCTGTTCGCTTTCCTTTTGGACATTTTTAAGTGGTTCCCTTTCCACTGATGCCTTAACTTTAGTTCTTACTGGTGGTTTCAATGGCTCCTTTCCCGTCTTGTTTATTTCACTTTCCTTTTCCATTGATGACACTTCTTGTTGCTTTATTGTTTCGTCCCCAATTATCTTTTCTAGCATTTTCCCAAACTGTTTATCACCCTCATCGTTCTTGCAAAGGACTGTTCCTGGATGTTTCACATTCTTATCCACTTGCCTTGTGTTCCCTGAAGGTTTTCCTGGTTGTTTTGAGCTCTGTTCAACTTCAGGTTTCTTTTGTTCAATGACAGTGTTTCCCAGAGCTCTGTCTGACTGACTCACTTCATGGTCCACCTTAACTAATTTCTCCAGCTTACTTTCTGGCCGTCTCTTTTTAATTAAAACATCACTTTCCACATCCAAAGGCCTTGCTGGCTTTTCCACTTTCCCATCGTCCTTCTCGAGTGACACCACTGGTTTATCTGCTTTCTTGTACACTTCATTGCCTTTATCCTTATTGTTCTTAAGCTGTTTTACATTCTGTGCAACATCAACATCTTTCTCAATAGACTGTGCAGGTTGCATCACTTTTTCGGTTTCAATATTATCTCTCTGCATTGATTGTATAGGCTGTTTCAGGTCAAACATGGGTTCCACATCTTTTTCAGAAACTGTGAGAGATCCTTTTCGCATCATCCTCTTCTTTGGCTCTGGAGGAACCGGTTGGGCATCAGGGAGGCCTGGCCGTTCATTCTCTGGAGTAAGAGTTGCTTTAGAAACGGATACCCTTGACTTTGGCAGGACTGTCGGAGGCTCTGCCTTTGGCGGAACAGATTGTAGTGCTAAGAAAAAAAAATGTTGAAAATTCATTCATGCATGATGGATGATGGGAAAAAATAAAATGAATAAACTCTTTTCATCAGGGGTTACACACCTTTTACAGACACAATTGCAGTGGTCTCTGCACTTCCTGCTTTACATGTATAGTTACCACTGTCCTCAGGATTGAGGTCCTTTATGTGGAGCTGAAGGAGGCAGCCATCTTGCTTTATGTCATACTTCCTGTTTGCTCTCAGTGGCAGCCCATTCTTCTTCCATAGTATCGACCCCCCAGGTTTGGACAGTTCACAGCAAAGAGAAGCTGAACCTCCTTCCTCAGCTTCTACACTTTCTAAGTCTTTCTTGAAAAATAGAGGGAGCTCTGCAAAAAGTAGAGCGGAAGAAAAAGTAAATATACATCTTAAGTGAAAGTGAAGGTACCTAAGATGTGAACAAAACTGTGGGTGGTAGTGGCGAAATGATAAAGAATTTTTAGCCAACTTAGAATGTGGTTGGTGGGATTTCAATATTTTGTACACACTGTATTGGTGAAGTTCTGAAAACATAAGGAAATGAGTTGCATGCACTGAACTGTTACACACACCTTTTACTGTCAAAGTCAAGGTGGTCTCTGCACTTCCTGCATGACACGTATAGCTTCCACTGTCCTCAGGTTTGAGATCTTTAATGTGGAGCTGAAGAAAGCAGTCATCATGCTTCATCTCATACTTCCTGTTGGCTCTCAGTGGCAGCCCATTCTTCTTCCATTGGGCTGCCACTTCAGGTTTGGATAGTTCACAGCGCAAAGAGGCTGCACCTCCCTCTTCAGATACAACATTTTGTAATTTTTCCTTAAAGAATAATGGGAACTCTGGGAAGGTGGGCAAAGATTACATATACTTGTGAAACTTCAAAAGTGGGGACTTAACCAGAGCAATAGCAGGAATTCTCTGCCATCTACAGTGTAAATGGTGGTGGGTTTGCTATACAGGCAACACAATTAGAAAGATTATTGCTGTGAATAATCTGCTAATTGCAATACAAACTAGCAGAAATACCTTTTACAGACAGACTTGCAGTGGTCTCTGCATCTCCCGCTTGACACGTGTAGCTCCCACTGTCCTCAGATTTGAGATCCTTGATGTGGAGCTTGAGGAAGCAGCCATCCTGCCTCATCTCGTACTTTCTGTTGGCTCTAATTGGCAGCTTGTTCCTTTTCCACTGCACTGACAACCCAGGCTTAGATACCTCACAGCACAGGGAGGCTGTACCTCCCTCCTCAGCCTCCACATGTTGTAAATGTTTCTTGAAGAGTGATGGGAGCTCTGCCAAATGGGTAAGGATTGGAAAAAACAGGATTATTAATATAGCAGAAAAATGCCTGAGGCCTAAACAAGAGGCTGTTGTGTAGATAAATGCATGCAGTGGACACACCTTTCACTGTCACTGTAGCAGTGGTCTCTGCATCTCCTGCTAGACATGAGTAGCTTCCACTGTCCTCAGGTTTGAGATCTTTAATGTGAAGCTGGAGGAGGAAGCCGTCCTGCTTCATCTCGTACTTCCTGTTGGCCCTCAGAGACAACTTGTTCTTCCTCCATTGCACTGACACACCAGATTTAGACAGCTCACAGCACAGGGAGGCTGTACCTCCCTCCTCAGCCTCCACACTTTGTAAGTCATTTGTGAATGAAGGTGGGAGCACTGGAAAAAATAGTGTAAATAGTAGTAAAACATATACAATATACATCTTTATTGTCATGAAACAAGAATAATGCAAGATTGTTTGCATTAATGCATAGAGTACCAAGACATTCCTTTTTTAAACCAACTCATGTTGTAACTTACATTGTATTACTCACTGCAAAATACACACACCTTTCACTGAGACAGTAGCGGTGGTCTCTTCACTTCCTGCTTGACATGTGTAGCTGCCGCTGTCCTCAGGATTGATCTCCTTGATGTCGAGTTGAACGAGGCGGCCATCTTGCTTCATCTCATACCTCCTGTTGGCTCTCAGTGGCAGCCTGTTCTTCTTCCACTGAACTGACCCTCCAGGTTTAGATAGCTCACAGCACAGGGAGGCTGCACCTCCCTCCTCAGCCTCCACGCTTTGTAAGTCTTTCATGAAGAACAGTGGCAGCTCTGGGGAAAAAAATGCAATGCAAGTTAAATTAATTTATTAAAGCTATTGTTAGATAAACTCCATGTAATATACTATATACTATAATACTATACACAGTGATGTATAATATACTATCATGCAAATCTGTACATGCACACACCTTTCACAAGAACAGTTGCAGTGGTCTCTGCATCTCCTGCATGACATGTGTAGCTCCCACTGTCCTCGGGTTTGAGGTCCTTGATATTGAGCTGGAGGAAGCAGCCGTCCTGCTTCATCTCGTACTTCCTGTTGGCTCTCAGTGGCAACTTGTTCTTCTTCCACTGCACTGCCAACCCAGGCTTAGATACCTCACAGCACAGGGAGGCTGTACCTCCCTCCTCAGCCATTGTATTCTTCAGTTCTTCTTTGAAAAATGGCGGGAGCTCTGGGAAGGATAAAAAAAGAGGAATTATGTTAAATATGATAATATGTAAAATGAAAATTGAAATATAAGATATAGAAAGTTTTTGTAGCTTATATATTTAATGACTGCAGTTTGCTAGATATAGTTGGAGCTTGTCGACAATGTGCACACACCTTTAACTGTCACAGTAGCAGTGGTCTCTGCACTTCCTGCTTGACACGAGTAGCTGCCGCTGTCCTCGGGTTTGAGATCTGTGATGTGGAGCTGGAGGAGGCAGCCGTCCTGCTTCATCTCGTACTTCCTGATGGCTCTCAGTGGCAGCCTGTTCTTCTTCCACTGCACCGACACCCCAGGTTTAGACAACTCACAGCAGAGGGAGACTCGACCTTCTTCCTCAGCCTCCATGCTTCGCATTTCTTTTTTGAAAAATGGAGGGAGCTCTGGCAAAGGAATCGTTTCGAAAGACAATTTTAGGGAAGGAGAAACTATGTGTTGAGATGTCACAAGAAGAAAAAACAGTACTCTAGTTAATTAGTAGTTACTCATTGTAATAAATGCAGTATTGTTTTGATATAGGGCAACAAAATAGGTCACAGACATCTCTCCATATAGAGCAAAATCTAACTATGAAGCAGGGACTCTCTCACACCTTTCACTAACATAGCTGCGCTGGTCTCTGCACTTCCTGCTTGACAGGAGTAACTTCCACTGTCCTCAAGTTTGAGATCCCTGATGTGGAGCTGGAGGAAGCAGCCATCTTGTTTCATCTCATACTTCCTACTGGCTCTCAGTGGCAGCCCATTCTTCTTCCATTGTATGGGCAGTCCAAGCTTAGACAGCTCACAGTAAAACGAGGTAGAATCTCCCTCCTCAGCCTCTACGCTCTGCAGCTCCTCCTGGAAAAACGGGGGCAGCTCTGGGGAAAATGGGAAAGAAATTACCAGATTGGAGATCTTCCCACATACTTCTCATCAACATCAATTGACCTTCTGCAGAATTGTTTAGTTGTGTTTAGTACCTGTTACAGTAAGCTTGGCGCTGCTCTGCACATCTCCAGTATCACAGGAGTATATTCCAACATCCAGGGGCTCCACATCATGTATTAGTAGCAGGTTGACTTTGCCCTCCTTACGGAGCTCGTATTTATCGCCATTTCGGAGTGGGATATGGTTGCGTCTCCAAGTAACAGAGGTGATTGAGTCAGAAGTCGTGCAGGACAAAGTTGCGACCTCTCCTTCCATGATCACAACGTCTTTAGGCTTCTCCTCAAATAAAACTGGAATTTGAAATCAGATGCCAATTTAGAAAGTCAAAGGGTGTACCCTTTGTACCCTTTGCTGTTGCTGTTCTATATATATTGTTCAGTTGGAGCAGTGTTGTCATGTCTCACCTTTGGGTTTTGGAATCACTCGCAAAGATGCGGCGGTCCTCTCCTCTCCAACCACGAACGCCACGGTGCCCGTCTCCTCGGGTGTCGTCATGGTGAGGACCAGCCGGTGCTGGCGGCCTCGGCACGTCATCTGGTTCATCTCGTTCTGCTGCAGCGGACTGGAGCCCAGCCACCAGGCCCCTTCGATCACATCAGCGTGGCTCAGCTCGCACACGAACGCAGCGTCCTCGCCCGCCATCACCGTGATGTCCCGGAGCTCTGTGACGATCCGAACACGCTCTGTGGGGGAAGAAGGAGCTAGATACAGCTGGCGTTTTAGAGATGGAATGTCATAAGTTTACAGCAATGATGGTGAAAACAGCCTGGCGGTTTGATTCTTGCCGCCTTTCTAGTAAAGTAAAGGAGTTAGTTGATGTGAGTAAATAAGGGATGGGCGTCTTCTTTTGGATCCACCTACCCCTCACAATCAGCTTGGCCGTGGTCTTCTTGCCCCTGGTGATGCAGCAGTACTCCCCAGAATCCTCCAGGCGCAACTTCTTTATCTCCAAGGTGTGTGTGGGGCCTTTCTTTTTCAGAACGTGTCGTCCTCCCTCTTCCACCGTGGTGTTGTCCTTCTTCCACGTGACAGGGACATTAGGGCTGGAGACTTCACACGAGAGCAGCACAGATTTCCCCTCCATCACCGCCTGGTTCTCCAGCTCCTTCTCAAAGAACACGGATGCTGCCGCTGGTAGGAAGAGGAGACATGTTGCCATGATTGAATTGGAATGAAGGTGTTGAGTGAAGGAACTTAACCCTTAAAGACTTAAAGACACTTTCTTTTTATTAGGCGAAAACAGGCTTTATATGTGTAGCGCAGGGTTGAGAAATTTTCACTTCCTGCAAGTTATTACGAAGCACTGCAGAGAGGAGAATGGGGAATGACAATTTCACCCCATGAATCATAGAGAGAACCTGGGATCCACCTGGGGTGTCAGAGTGGAGGTGGGCGTTGTGTAAAAATGGTGGAGAACAGCTGGGTTTTTATAGACTGGGAGCCCGGGCTGGCACAAAACCCAACTTGGAGAAAAAGAATGCCGAATACCTCTCACGTTCACTTCTGCTGTGGTCTTCTGCTCCCCAAAAGCGCAGCTGTACTCCCCGACGTCCTCCGGCAGGATGTTCCTGATGTGCATCTCGGCTACCAACCCCTTCAGAGACATCCGATATCGCCCTCCGTGATACAGCTGGTCCTCCCCTTTCCACCACTGTACAGGCACCCCGGCCTTGGACAGTTCACACCGCAAGGTCACGTTGCCTCCTTCGGCCGCCTCCTGGTTCTTTAGACCCGTTTTAAAGGTGAGGGGGATAGCTGTGGATGTGGAGTGAACAATCAGGTAGGGTGGTGTAATATTTTGCCTGATCACACCCATCTAGCAAGCTTCACGTAAATCATTAAATGCCAACGTGTACAGTCTTGTCTTACGTGTAATGGTGATGTTTGCCGTGGTCTTGGCATCGCCGTGGATACAGCTGTAGAGCCCGCTGTCCTCCAGCTGTGAGTTTTTAATGCTGAGCTCCGAGGCGCCGTTTCGGCTTTTGATCTGGTACTTGAAGTTGTTCCTCAGCAGCTCATCTCCTTTCCTCCACTCCACCGCCAGGCCGGGCCTGGACAGCTCGCAGCTCAGAGTCACGCTGTTCTCCTCCTCCACCTGCTGGTTCCTCAACTTGGTTTTGAATGTGATGGGAGGAGCTGCAGATAGATGGTAGTAAATGGTAGTGGCAATTATCATTTCATTATAATATAATACCATGTGATATATCACTACAAATGCATGGTAAAAAGGACAAAGCATGGACTGTTTAAATGTTCTATAACCAGGTTTTCAGTGTGGGATCTCTTCCACACCTTTGACGGTGAGCTCAGCCATCGATCGGCTGTCTTCAGTCTTGCATGTGTACTTCCCAGCATCGTTCTGCTCCACGTTGTTGATGGTCAGCGTTGCGAGACATCCCTCCTGTTTCATCTCGTACTTGTAGCCGGGCTTGAGGATGACTCTGCCTCGCCTCCAGTCCACCGGAGCCCCGGGTGTGGAGAGCTCACAACAGAAAACTCCACTGTCCCCTTCCTTCACCTCCACATTCTTGACCTCTTGCTTAAATGTTACAGGAAGTGCTGACAGAAAAAAAAAAGAAAGTTAGGCAGAGTCTGAAATAAGACTACTGTTCAAAAGTTTATGGTCACTTAGTAAAGTGCTTATTTTTTTACAAAAAGCACAGTTTTTATTATTATAGCATTAAATCAGAAATACACTCTATACATTGTTAATGTGTTAAATGTCTATTCTAGCTGCAAATGTCTGGTTTTGAATGCAATATCTACATAGGTGTATAGAGGCCCATTTCCAGCAACCATCACTCCAGTGTTCCAATGGTACATTGTGTTTGATAATGTGTTTGATGATTAGAAAACCCTTGTAGAACACAACACACAAATAAAAACATTTTAGTTGATTCAACAAGCAAATTGTTTCTAACCATGCCAATATCTCAACTATATTCATAATCATTTTGAAAGTAATTTGATAACTAGAAGTATGACCTTTCATGGAAAATACAAAAATGCCTGGTGACCCCAAAACTTTTGAACAGTAGTGTACAGCTTGCTCCCAGGATGAACTTTTAATGCAGGACTCTGACTTCACATGTCATAGAATTTAATGGCTTTCAAAGCATTAAACATTTTCTGAAGGCAGGTTTTCACGGATCAGTGGACTTGTCCTTCTTCAACCTCCATACACATCCACTATATTTACTATGTGAGATCCTCAGGTCTGTCTCAGTGTTGTTTTCTAGCCACTGAATCATATTTGCTCTGGTGAAGCCATACCTCTTACTTTGAGGACAGCTGAAGTGGCAACAGTGCCAACGGAACAGCTGTACTCCCCGGCGTCTGTGAGGGTTATGTCTCTAATCAGCAGCTCTGACACCCGGCCCTCCTGCTTCATCTGGTATTTATCTCCCTCCTTCAGAAGCTGAGCATCTCTCCTCCACTCCACCGGCACCCCGGGCTTAGAGAGCTCACAGCGAAGCGTCACGCAGCCGTCCTCAACGGCTTCTTGGTTCTTCAACTTCTGCTTGAAAGTCACAGGAATCGCTGAGGTGTGAACCCCCCACCCCCCCAAGGAAAAAAAGACAAGAAAGACAAAAATGATTGTGCAGATTACAAAAGCATCATTATGTGACAATTCTGATGTTACCATGATGTGTGACGCCCTCACCAGTGATTATAACGGTGGCGCTGGTTGTGATGTCATCACACACGCAGCTGTAAACTCCGCTGTTCTCGGGATGGCTTTTCCTGATGAGAAGCTCCAGGGCCGAGCCGCTCTGCTTCATCTGGTACTTCTCGCCGTTGGCCAGCGCCTCGTCGCCCTTCCTCCACTGCACCGGGACGCCGGCCTTGGAGAGCTCGCAGCACAGCGACACCCCGTTGCCCTCCTGCACCTGAATGTTCTTCAGCTCTTGGAGGAATTTGATGGGCCGTTCTACAGGGGGATGTTAAAATGATTGAAGGCACGACCGTTTGTTTTGCTCATCTGTATTCCAGACCGATACGGCTATGTTGAGTTAACACACAGACACACAGGTCATGAAAGGTTTTACAATAACTGGCACTTTTTTTTTCCCTGCAGCAGCACACATGCTTTCTGCAGAATAAACACAACAGACAAAAAACACACAAATAAATCATTAAAAATAAAATAAAACACATTTTATTTTGGGGGACTTGCAAGGGTTAATGTGACCTAAAAGGTATTATAGCAACAAATTGAACATATACTGTTGTGTCTGCAGTACCCACCGTTCACTGTGACCCGAGCCGTTGTCTTTTCTTCTCCACATATGCAGGTATAATCTCCGGTGTCGTCCAGGCTGACGTCTGCAATTTTCATCTCCACCTGGAGGTCCTTTTTTCTCATCTGGTACTTGTCCCCGTTCCTCAGTGGCTCCCCTCGTCTGCGCCACTCCACAGAAGGGGCGGGTTTGTTCAGCTCACAGCGCAGAACCACGCCGCTGCCCTCCATCGCCTCCTGGTTGACCAGCGGCAACTTGAAACTTGGTGGCAAACCTGTCAATCAGAGGAAAGGTTAGTACACGGACCACGAAAAAAATGGAATTGAATTCAGAATTATGTAAAAGCCAAGAATGTTTATCCTAAATTAGTGAAATATGATTAAACACATCTAATCATCCAGAGATTTACTAAATTCTCTAGATTCAAATGTTTTTAATTATTAATTCAAAACAGCAATGAACATAAAATATATCCCATGTTCCATTGCAGCAGTGATGTATGCAACATGGTAGGTATCATTACAAGACACATCATGCTCATAATGATTTTTATATCTCGAAATATGAGATTTATTCTTAACAGTGGAATGGATTACTTAATCCATTAACTGTTAACTATTTGATGTGCTATATTAGTTAAATGGAAAAAAAATAAAACTAATGGTAATGCCAGAGTTTCTTTAACATACTGATACTACTTTTCACTCAGGAAAAATAGAATGTCACAGTACAGACAAAGAACTTGTACTGTGAAATTTAGCCATAAGCAGGATGAAGTAAAAATGAGAAAGACGTTTTATCAAAGCTACATTTGGAGCTCACACATTACTACTACCCACTGGGTCTGTTTTAATTTCACTGTGCTATTATGGAGCTGACCTCTTTCACGTCTGCGCTCAGGTGATTCTGTTGAACACAAATCATGTTTAGAAGTTTAACTTCACCTCATCACAAATGTGCTTTGGGCAATAATAATGTCTGACGTCACTGTGTCTCACCTTGGACGGTGAGCTCAGCGGTTGATTGGCTGTCTCGGGTCTTGCACGTGTATTTCCCCGAATCGCTCTCCTCCACGCCGTTGATGATCAGCTTAGCGAGACGTCCCTCCTGCTTCATCTCGTATTTGTCTCCGTGCTTCAGGGCGACTCGGCCTTTCCTCCACTCCACCGCTGCTCCGGGTTTGGTCAGCTCGCAGCAGAAGACTCCGCCGTCCCCTTCCCTCACCACCAGATGCTGGATCCCCCGTTTAAATGTAACAGGAAGCGCTGTTGTGGGCATGTTGGAAATTCCTTTATTCAAAATGCACTGAAAAGCTAATGCCAGTAAGAGGTCTTGAAATACCTCTTTGTGTCCATAAACGTATGTCTTCTAACTTACGTTTGACTTTAATCTCAGCAGTGGTTTTCTCGTCGCCTGTGATGCAGCTGTATTTCCCAGCATCCTCTGATTGAACGTTAAGAATGGTCATCTGAGCCCTCTTTCCTTCCAGCTTCATCTGATATTTTCCCCGATACACCTCCTCAGACAGCACCTGACCCTCTCGCTGCCACTGCACTGATGCTCCTTTTTTCGACAGCTCGCAGCGTAATGTCGCGATGTTTCCCTCTTCAGCCTCCTGGCTTTTCAGGCTTACTTTAAATGTGGCAGGAACCGCTGTTAAAAAAAAAAGGACAGTGAGTAATAAAAACAGCTCAGCAAAAACAATTAAGCTCACAGCAGACTAAATGCTGTAGCTGTATCTAACATTTGTATAATTTATCATGAATTATTTACATATAGGTTCTCAGTACTCTGCACATAGCTCAATATATTTCTAACAAAAAATTAAAATAAACAACTAAAGAAACAAGAGATTATGCAGCAGGCCGGACACACACACACTCATCCCTCACATCAAACCTACCGATGACTTTAACAGTGGCCTTCGTCCGCTGCTCTCTGCAGACACAGGTGTAGACGCCACTGTCCTCCGACACGGCGTCACAGATGGTCAACTCCTGGACCGTGTCCCTCCGCTTGATCTGGTACTTCTCTCCATTCTCCAACAGATCTCCTCCCAGTCTCCACTCTACTGGGACGCCGGATTTGGAGATCTCACACTGCAGCGTGACGTCGTGTCCTTCTGCCACCTGAAGGTTCTTCAGCTTCTGCTTGAAGGTGATGGGAAGAGCTAAAAGGCAACATTGGAATAAGGTAATGGAAAAGAATTGAATAGTTGAAGCCCTTGAAATCAACCGACTATAAACTGTAACATAAATATGCTACTTTCCATTGAAATAAAAAAAAGTGTATTCGTGCATCCGTCTAAGGTAAGTGAGTAATTCCTAAACCTTTTTGGTCCGTGATCTCTTAAAAAAAAAAGCAAATTCTACCTGGGATTGTTTGACACATGTTTCTTGGTCAATCAGTCAAATGATCGACCAAGCCTTTGCTGTGTTTTATTTGAAAAACTTTTAGAGGCTTAAGGAGATAAAATACAGCAGTTCATAATAAATTAAGAAAATATGAGTCAGTAAAGCTTTAAAAGAATTAAATTTGTTTATTCTGTATCCTATCCTGTTCTATCTGCTTGTATTAATCCAGTGAACCTAAATTTGGGAACCACTGAGTGCAAATGAAAGTTGGCAGCTTTCTAAACTATGGTAAAGTATATGAGTTAAAGCAAATCAAGATTTAAACAATATATCTGGAATCTCTACATAGTTCAAGCATACAGTCAAGCTTAATGCATGGTCATACTTCTCATAAGTGGATATTAAATTTAGAGTTTAGAGTTTTTATTCAACTTCATATACTGTATGTCACTATTTCTTGTGTGCAGAACTTTTATAAATTCGACTTCCTATTCCTGTTGAGACTGATTATAGTTAAGTACTCCAAATAACAATCTCCTACCATTCACAGTCAGAGTTGCAGTTGTCTCGATGCTTCCACAGATGCATGTGTAGATGTCGCTGTCCTCAGGCGTCACGTCTATGATCCTCAGTTCAATCAGCAGGTCTCTCTGCCGTACATGATATTTTTCTCCATTCCTGATGAGCTCCTCCCCGCTCTTCCTCCACTCTACCAGGTGGCCAGGTTTAGACAGCTCACAGCGTAGAGTCGCAGTGTTGCCCTCCTCAATCAGGACGTTCCTCAGCTTCTGCTTGAAGGTGACTGGAAGAGCTGAGAATTTGCAATGTTTTAAATAATAATTAATATTGAAGTGATACTAAGAATTGGAATTATTGATAATTATTGATAATAAAAACTTGAAAGCTCAATATATAATCACAAACCGTGCAATTTTAATGTTAGGGAAGTAATTCTGGTGGAAGAAAAAGAAAATCCTACCAGTGATTTTGATTGCGGCGAATGTCATCTGATCAGCACACATGCAGCTGTAGATCCCACTGTCTTCAGGAACAGTTTTCCATATGAGGAGTTCCAGTGTGGTCTCCCTTTTCCTTATCTGGTACTTCACTCCATTTTTCAACAGTTCAGGTTCCTTCCTCCATTCCACTGGTATTCCAGGTTTGGAAAGTTCACAGCGCAGAAGGACATTGCTGCCCTCCTCTGCTTGAATGTCCCTCAGCTGCTGTATGAATGTAATGGGGATAGCTGGAAAGCAACAATTATGTATTAATACATTTGTTATATATACACTCCTGTAGAAGTATGGTTTGTGATAATTGCACATAGGACAATTGATCCTTCCTTAGTCCCACCGCTTTTTACTTTGTTCAAATACCAATTGCGCAAGTTTAGCCCCTGCAGTATCTCTGTTAACTTTCCAGTTTACTTTAAACTAAGACAGGCTATGTGCTGTCTTTTGAAAACATTTTAATAGACCAAAATAAAATACAGTAAAATGGAAATCAAAGTAAGGAAAACTGAGTAACTTGGGCTTTTACCGTATACTTTAAGGCATGCTGTCGTGCGGTGGTGACGGCACTGGCACGTGTACTCTCCTGAGTCTTCAGGCTTCAGGACTTTGATGGTCAGAGAGTTGATCGTCTTCCTCTGTTTCATCACGTACTTGTCTCCAGGCCTGATGCTCTCTATGCCTTTCTTCCAGTGGAACTGTACCCCGGGCAGAGAGTATTCACAGGTCAGTGTTATAGTCTCGCCTTCTTTGGCCTCCATGGCCTTTAGGGGCTGAGTGAACTCAGCTGGGATGGCTAATAAAAGACAACAAAAAGGATGCAGAATTACTGTCTGTCTGTCTTCCGATGTTCTTAATAGTAAGAAATAAAAGTCCAGACAGATCCATCATAATCAAACCTTTGACGGTTACAACAGCCCTAGTTGTAACGGATCCAGCGCTACACTCGTATACGCCAGCATCACTACTGCAGACCTCTCGAATGGTCAGCCGAGCCTCGCAACCGGAACGACTGGCAAAATATCTAGAAGAGTTCCACATCAGGCAGCAATCTTTGTACCACAGGATGTGACATGGCTTGGAGGTCACGCAGGACAAAACCAAACCACCTCCTTCAATAGCTTCACAGTCTTCCAATGCTTTACTGATGGTGGGACGCCTCTCTGGCAACATGAAGGCATGAGGCCACATCAGATCTAATTAAACGGAACAAATACCAGCAAATGAAATGCAGATCAAGGCCTCACCTCTAACTAACAGCGAGGCGTACGATCGTTTGTCTCCTGCTGCAAATGAGATAGTGCCCGTGTCTTTACGGGCGAGCTGTCTAAATGTGAGAATGTGGTAGCCTCCTGGCAACATCTGGATCTCGTTTAGATTATTGGTGTACAATAGAGTCTCATCCAGATACCACTTGACCCCGTTGTAGTCACTGGGACAGATCTGACACCTGAATGTGACTGTATCACCCTCTAGACACTCAACATCCTTCAGTTCATCCAGGATCAATACTTTCTGACCTGTGAGAAATGAACGATAAAAATGTTGGAAACACCCAAAATCTTATACGGGAATTGGATCCCTCAATTATCATCAAGCAATGCACATTTAACATGTAATGGATGTGATGCCCAATGTTCTCCTCACCCTTCACAGTCAGTTGTGCATGGCTCTGCATGGTACCAACGTCACATGTGTAAATATCTGTGTCTGAATTCTCCAGAGAAGTGATTGTCAGGGAAAGCATGACACCCTTCTGCCTCAAGACATACTTCCTACCAGACCGCAGCTCCACCAGGCCCTTTAGCCAGGTCACCCGCTTGGCTGGACGCCTGGTCTCACACTCCAGGGTCACTTTACCCTTTTCCTCTGCTTGAGTGTCCCTTAATTCCCTTGCAAATGTGTGCTGGAGATCTGGAAGTTCAGAACATCGAGTCAAGCTTCACAATTTTCTACATGGTGGTGAACATTGAGAGTGAGGGTAGGAACATAGGAACATCACCATGTTCTATTTTTGAACCAAACATGATCAAATGTTTAGTCTGGAAAGCCTTTTATTCTGAAAGCTGTCACCTACCTCTGATCTCCAGCTTGGCGCGGGACGCGACACCATCAGCCTCACAGCAGTACTCTCCAGAGTCTCTGATGGTGGTATTTTTGATGACCAGCCTCGCCATGTTCTTTTCCACACTCATCTCATACTTTGGGCTCTGTCTGATTCCGTGCCCATTTTTCAGCCAACGAATGGTTGCTTCAGGTTTGGTGATCTCACAGCTCATTTCTGCGTCTTCACCCGGCACTGCCTTGACATTCAGAACATCCCGAAAAATGTGCACTGGCTTCTCTATAGGAGGGGAAATGCATTTATGCACATTCAGGTATTTTATATTAAACCCACCTGCCAAATGGTATATCAAAGTGTGTGGTATACTGTGCGTTTTATCAGAAGCACACAGGTATATTATCACCTTTCACAAAGAGCATGCTCCTACAGCTTAGGTCTTTAATTGCAAAGTCCACATCTCCAGCATCAGAAAGTACAGCATCTCTAACGGTCATCTTATACTTGCGGCCATTGTTGACAAGCTGAAATCGGCTGTTGGTGACCACCACCTGACCATTGATCGTCCAGGTCGGCTCATCATTGACAACATGAGAGAGCTGACACTCGAAAGTGCAGTTTTCACCCTCCAGAACAGAGGTTGTCTTCATGCGTTGGACAATGGTGATGTGTAAGTCTGAAGATACACAAAATAATGAAGTAGCTTTGTTACTGTAGATATACCTCAGCAGTTTAATATTTTTTTTTTCATTTCCTACCTACCATACACAGAAACTTTAGCTTTAGTCTGGCTGGTGCCGAGGTCACAGGTGTATTGTCCAGCATCATCCTTGCTCAGGGAATGAATAATCAGTGTCATGGACCTCCCGGAATGAAGCAGCTCATATTTGTCATCACTTGCCAGTATCATATCATCCTTCCTCCAAACTGGGGTCACTGTCTCTTTGGAAATTTCACAGTGCAAACAGACATCTCCTTTCTCTTCTCCTACTACATCCTCCAGAGATCTCAGGAACACTGCTCGGCGCTCTGGAAGCAGGACGTAACATAATATCATTGCTGGGTTTAGGGTTCTCAGAAATTAGCAATTATAGAATTCAGACAAGAGAAAGTCTCTGTCACATGCTTGGTAGCTGACCTTTGACTTTTAAGGTGGTAGTCTCTGAAAGAAGGCCTGCTTTGAAGGTGATCCTGCTCTCCTGTGGCCGCAGCTTCTTGATTGTTAGGCTGTGCATTGTGCCCATGTGCTGTATCCTGTGGATGGCGTTGGAGTAGAGGCGGACATTGTTGAGGAGCCATTCCACGTTGGCCACCACATAGTTGAGCTCACATGAGAATGCTGCGATTCCTTCCTCCTCAATTTCCACTGGTTCCGGGTGTTTCACTAACTTCAATATTCGCACTATAATAAAAAAGAGGCTATCGATTATTACAACTTCTTGATTTGAGTAAAGATACGGTACAGTACAGTACAGTGTTTAACCTACCTTCTACTTTCACATTTGCTGAGCTCTGTGAACCCCCTGCCATGCAGTGGTACTGCCCTGCATCCATCCCTGTCACACCACGGATGGCCAACTCCGCCCGTGTCCCCTCCCTCTTCATGCTGTACTTGTTCGAGCTCCTCAGAGCTGTGCGACCTTTGAACCACCGCACTGCCCTGGGTGAGGGGGCGAACTCACAGCTCAGGATCACAGAGCTGTTCTCCTTTGCCTCCACATTGTCCAAATGGTGGACGACCTTGAGAGGTCGCTCTAGCGAAGAGAAACGTAAAACCAGCTTGAAGACATACTTCTAAATGCATTTGCTTAATCAGTGGAAAGATATGGGATGGATGTGGTTGTGGCAGGCAGTTTGTCACGTGATACGGTATAGTGTAACACCGTTGGGAACAATGAGGAATGCAGCAATGCAGTGTAGTTAATGCTGATTTGTAAATTGATACTGTGCAATAATGATATTAAACAGTAATTAAAACATTGCACACAGATGCAAATACATCTGTTCTTTTGGTGAGCATTAAGAAGAACTTTAAATGTAATTTTCTCATGGTTCATAATGAGAAATTCTGTGCTACTCAC
Source organism: Eupleurogrammus muticus (assembly GCA_036785175.1). Lineage (NCBI taxonomy): Eukaryota > Metazoa > Chordata > Actinopteri > Scombriformes > Trichiuridae > Eupleurogrammus > Eupleurogrammus muticus. The sequence continues at coordinate 13,911,807 of JAYKQN010000006.1, forward strand.
CTTTCACAGTAAGTTGAGCAGAGGAACGACTCTTGCCAGCTACAAAAAGCACCGGCCCAGACATGGAGCTCTCCGTGGAGGCGAGACAGAGGCTGTGAAGGGTTCCCTCCCTGTCAATGTTCACTGCCTCGCTCTGCTCCAGCACTTTACCATTCAGCGTCCACCTGGGGGGTCTCCCTGACTTCAGGTTGGTCTCCACCTGGAACCTCGCAGGCTCTGGCTCCATCACCTCCACTGAGCTCATCCCCCGCACTATGCTGATAGCCTGCTCTGCAAGGACAGTTATAACACACATTACTGCTACTGACATATCTTAGGTAAAAAAAAGTACTGCTGAGTGGAGATCATCATGAGATCATTCATCTCATATCGTCTCACCCTCCACTAGGAGCTGACAAGAGGTTTTGTCATCACCGGCATCGCATGTGTAGGTGTCCTCATCTGAGGAGCAGATGTTATCGATGGTCAGCTGCCTGTATACATCTTGGCTGATCAGTTGGTGTTTCTTACTGGGCAGGAGCTCCTTCCTGTTCTTGTACCACCTGACCTGAGCATTAGGCCGTGACACCTGGCACTCCAGCAGACCTCGGTGGTGGTACATGGCTATCTTGACCTTCAGAGGGCGAGCTATTTGGACTGGGAGCTCTAGGAGGACAGAGGGACATGCTTAAATATGAATTTTGTCAGATATTTACTCATCATTATAATATTCTGTCAAAAAAGAAACCTTTCTTTTTTTATTTTTATTGTATTTTGTAGTAGTGCTCTCTTCTGGGAGGTCCCTGCCCTTTCATGTGCTAATATGGAAAGTCTAAAGTAGGGAAAACAGTGGTAAAGACTCCAAGGCACAGAAAATAGCAGCCAACAATGGCAACAGATAATTAGACTGTTTATATCGGCCATAGCATGCATGAAGAAATAGGGGTGGAGTTGGGTTGCCAATCAGCTTGCAGAAAAAGTAATAATTGACTGAAGTGGCTTAAACAGAGCACACTATATGTGATTTGACAATTTAATGCTGACAGGGAGTCAGCTGACATCACGGCCCGCCTGAAAGATTCCTATGCACAAGCCTTTGAAAGCAGTTTTTTGAAGTCACCTGCCTTCCATCAGATTCATGTAGTATCACTTCAGAAAAACATCATGTGGCTCACCTTTTACTGTGAGAGTGGCGTAGGATGAGACACGCTGTGCAGTGAATCTGATCTCTCCACTGTGCTCTACCCTGATCGACTTAAAGGACAGGGTGTGAGTTTTACCTGGAATCAGATCAAGAAAAATAAATCATATTATCTAATTGAATCAGGTATATTCTTCAGCTTAGTACTTAAATCATATATAATTACAGATAATTAAAAAAAAATACGTTTTTACCCTGGTGTCTGATCTTGATGTTGTCCCCTGGTCGGATCCTGCAGTCGTCTCTATACCACCGACCATCCACATCCACCTGGTTAACTTCACACAGGAAGGTAACAGGTTGGCGCTCCATTGTATCCACATCCTCCAGCTCCTTTACTATGTGGATGTCCCTAGCTGGCAGAAATAACCAAACCATGACTGTAAATTTAGTAAACTGGCAACATATTTACGCAAGTCTCCTCTGTTGAATAATTTATGATGCCGTAATGTACATTTAAAGGCTATTTAGTCACTCATTGCTTATATAAATAAAAGGCTAGACTATCCTTGGTCTATGCTCTTGGACACAGGGACACAACTACACCTCGGCTTATTGAACCACCTTACCTCTGACAGTGAGTCTGCCTGAGGTCTGAACACCATTGGCCTGGAACGAGAATATTCCAGCATCTGCCAACGTCACCCTGTTCAATATGAGGGAGTGCTTCTTCCCGTGTGTGCTGATGTGACACTTGGGTTTAGACTTCAGTTGCATCCCATCCCTGGTCCACACGCCCTCAATGTAGGCCAGGTTGAGGGTCACCTCAAGGGAGCAGCTCTCACACTCGGACATCTCCACGTCCCCCAAACCTTTCACCACCTGCAGTCGGTTCTCTGACACACGGGGACACATGTAGCATTGGAGATTCTAAAGCTTAAATGATGTCGAAATGTGTAGAGCTGTGTCTGAAACAAGAACTCACTTGCAGCTGCAACTATTCCTCCAGGCTTGTTGTCGCCCATGGCTCTTACTCTTCTTTCAGTGTCACTGGGGAATTTTTGCTTTCTACTGCAGTTCTTACAAACGGGATACAACTATAATGTGAAGAATATGTATATATGCAGTATACTAGTCTCTGGTTAAGAAGATAACAAATAATCAGTTTAATCGATCTTATAAAATATATAGTCACTCCATGCTCCTACTGGCATCCAGTTGCAGAATTATTTAAAGTGCTCTGCAGACAGTTTTGTTGAACTGTTGCAATATATGCACTGTAACCTTTCTGGGCAAGATTTGTTGTTATGTAACAGTGATATAAACCACTACTTTCCAAAACGGCAAAATAAAAATTAAGAAAAGTTTCAGCCTTTTAAAGTGGACACACATGGCGTTGCTCTGATATAGAGGATCCCTTTGAAGGCATGCCCGTCCTTAGTAATGAGGAGCAGAGTAATCTCTGTCACCTCACTCGGCTGAGCTCAGCACCACCGATATAGACTCAGCTGTGATGCCACCTCCATCAGGCTGCATGCACTGAACCGAGGAATAAAAAAAGGCACGCTTTAAACAAAACAAACAAGACTCCAAATTAGAGAAGCCAATCAACGAACTGATTGATATGATATTTGAGATCATGCAACAGTTTTGAGAGCCTGGTGCCACCCACTACTATTACGACCATGGGATTGTCTCCCTAAGGGCATCGTTACCTACCAGTTGACATAATATGTTATTTATCGATTTTTCAAACAATTATCTAGATCACCCCTTGACCTTAGCCTACGTTACACAACCAATGAGGGGCTTTAAAATGGTTAACTACCATAGAAATCCCACAAAACATTGTATTATTATTATTAAGACTTTTATAAAACTAATAACTCTTAATATAGCTGTGGAACAACTAGTTTTTCATTCAAACTCAATACAGAGCCTCCATTTGTTCTCTCAAAGTATAGAAACAAATATACAAACATGAAATGCATGACATGATGCCAGATCACCTGCAGTGGTGTACAAACCTTCAACAGATGTTTCCTAGAAAGAATCCTCCATCCTTGCCTATGCTTGTCTCTCACGGACGAAGGAAACCTAAAGATGAAACATTCACCATGGCAACCGGTCTGTCCACGTCTTGTCTTGTTTGTTAATATTCCAAATTACCACAGGAAAGAATTTCCAGGTTTGCAGGCAGCAACCCTGTCCCCAAAGCAGACAGTCTATATCGCTTTCTCTTTTTTTTTCCCGCTTTGATGGAGCGTGCTGCTGAACAGCTGACATATCTCTCCCCACATACTATCCTCCAAAATAGCCTTCTGTCAGTATGAGGGCGAAGATAGCTTTGGCCTTATTGGTGTGAGGCAACTCGTGTCCTGCATCAATTGAACTATTAAAATTAATTTAAAATGTATACAACATGCTTAGTGTGTTTTGATGATTTTCTGGTGTTTATACATGTGTGTATATACCTTCATAACTCATTATCATTTTTATTTTCCAGTGTTCACAATTTCAATATCAAAAGTGTTTAAAAATTATAAAAAATATATATTAAAATTCAATTTCAATATATATTTCCAGTAATGTTACCAGTAGAGTTAAATAATCAGATTAGTGGACTGTCTTCTTGCACTTCTAAACATCAGCATCACATGACCAGTGATGATTGGCTGGATGTTGGTTTGGTTTGATGCTAATCAATAGCTTATCTGTGGTATCCACATGTATTTAATTTTTTAAACTAAGATTTTAAGATCCGTATTTGGCTCATCAAATTTAAGCAACATGAATATACTTTTTGAATCAAAACTTGAGATGTACATTTAGAGGCTAAACATTCATATACATAATTTCAATGCAAAATAATCGAATGCTAGAAATTCAGTAGCTTTTAAAATTTAAAAGCTGGCAAGACTGGTTTCAGACTTCAATATTAACCAGTGCAGTTGCCCTTTGACCTAATATTTCTTCAAAATGGCTCCACCGAGACATTTCTAGAGCAATCTGCGGACTAAGGCTAATGCAGTGTAATCACATCCTCTTTACAATACTGATCTGCATCTGTCAGTGTCCTAAACTTCAGGTTTGAGAGATCAAAGTCTGTGAAACTCCACAGGAGGTTTCCACCCCTGCCATGGTTGAAAGGTTACAAAAGATTAAGCAATAATAAGCTCCCATTTCACTGGGTTATCACTCAGGAGTCCACACATGAAAGCACTTAGACATGGTCCTGTCCTTACGCATTCATATGCACATAAACAGACATGTTCTCTTACATGTAAATCACACCTGACCTGCACTCATTTGTGAGGTCATTTACACATATTTGAGTAAGTGATGAGGTAGTGATACCACTGCAGAGTATGAGCACAAGCTCTTGATAATATGGAGGTTAAAGTATGTTCAACAATAAGAAACACAGCAGCAATGTCGTGCAGCTCTTCTATACATTTGGCAAAGGTGTTGGTTAGATTTACAGCCGGGTTTTAAATTTATGGGGTTCCCTCACCTCGAGAGACGGAACAAAGCCAGCACACCCCAGCATTGTGTTGGCCCCTGCTTGACAGACAGCTCCATGTGGTACCGAGCATGCCTAAGTCCAGTGAAACTCTATCGACAGGATAATCTCTGTGCGGTCTGGCCATGGCAGAAAAAAACAAGTTGTCGTCACTGAGGCAGGAATGGTGGGCTGCAGTAGCTTACTTCTCACAATGCTTTAAATGTTTTTTTCCTTGTAAATGTCAGTGGGAATCGGATAGGGTTAGGAGTTGGAAGTACTTTTCGGCATCCTTCACAAAACTTTTTGTATTTGGATTGAGTTGAATTCTGTTTGAGACGTTTGTTATGCTGCTATGAATTTAATGGCATCTAGGAAAAGGCTCGAAATCACATGTTACCGGATAGAGGACTTGGCCACGGGATCAACCTGATGTCTTGAAGTGTCGGTCTTAGTGTGTGTAGCATCCTATTGATGGTGCACATAGGCTAAAAATAGCGTAATGTTTAAGGAACCAGGGCAATGTGAGGATGTGATGAGGGGAATTTAGAACTTGACAAAACAGCTGAACACTCCACCTAAGCCTTTGAATCCCTGTTTGGAAATACTCTCTCTGTGTGTGTCACATTTCCTTGGTCCAGACTCTCTAGACCTGTAAGTGGTCATAATAAAAGGATTCAGGAATATATATATATGTATTCAGTCCCAAACATGTGGTTAATGTACTCTGACATGGTTTGGCCCGAGTCTACATCAGTTGACCGATAGGGTCATTTCATCGAGGTCTGAGTTCACAACCACTTGTAAAAGGCAGGTAACCATAATCATACTGATTATTAAATGCCCTTGACTGAAGCAAGTGAAACGGACAGTCTTGACATGTCTAATTACAGCATGGCCTTGGGCATTAGAGCTATAGCCATAATAGTAGAGCGTCTACCAGAACCAGGCCACTGAAAACTGCCTGTCATGTTTATATATAGGGTTAGCTGGCTGAATACGAGCGATTGTGATGGATTATTTTATTGAGACGAATATTTCAACAAGTATGACTCATCTAATAGTTCGTCAGAGTCGTAGCAGATTTATAGCATCATATTAAGGCTTAACATGGATTTGATCACAATGCTGGGACCTGATTAGTGATAAAAGCAGAAATAGAAGGGTTATTTATATTCTCATCTTTTTTTTTTTTTTTTAAATTCTCATGCCTGCGCATTAACCTCATACAAACAGGAGTTTCACATTAAAGCAATGTTATAATTTGAAATTTTTGCTATAATATTAAGTAATACGGTTTTCTTTCAGAATAACATGAAACTATATTGTTATAACATAAAAACATCTTGTAATAATAAATGTTTAACGTTATAACATTTCTTTTTCTGGCATGGCAGCAAATAGCTTACATGTTCTAAATAGAAGAACTCTTAATATGATGGTGACAGTCCACCATCACAACATTAGAGTGAGTGTTTCATTGCATCCTCAGATAAGCACACCTCTGCTCTCTTGTGGTTGGAAAAATCCTACACCTACTCTAAAGTCCAAATAGGTAGCAGCACAACAAAAAATAATACAGCTTTTTTATTTATTTTGTCAAAACAAAATGAGACAGTGTTAACAGGCAACGTTTCAATAAATGTTCATCTACATTTATTCATAAAACAATGCAATTACATTAATTTATTTCTTCCCTTTTCCTTTCTTCTTTGCAACTTTGCCTTTATCTGCTGCCTCCTCCTCTTCCTTTCCTGTGGCAGCCTTAGTCCTTTTTTTTCCCAAGGGGGTCTTTGCATACCAGTTCTGGTGTTAAAAAATGTATGAAAAGTACAATTATATTATTAGAGCAAAGTCACAATAAATTATTCAGAATCCTGAAAATGTAGTGAAAAATGTACTTTAAGCGCCTCTTCCTCTTCCTGAAACACTGGGGTGATCTTGGCTAATGGGGTAACAAACTCAGCAGCCGTCAGTGGCCTTTTTGCCTGCTGTAGGATTCGACGCCTGGTGATAACGCTCTTGATGACCTGGACCATGTGACCTGGAGTGTAGCCATCGGAGATTTTTGCCAGGGAGCTGAGATCCAAGGCCCGGGTAACATCACCTCCCTGCTTTTTTATTAGCTGCTTCCACATGACTGGAAGCAAACACAGTTGATGATAATTTTCCAAACCAATGTGATATACATATAACTATCTTTACAATAATATCACAAATTATAATGATATTTATATTATATGTACGAAAATGTTATAAATGTGCGTCTTCTTACTGTATCTTGAGCCATAGTCCGGTCTTGGGATGAGGATGATTTTGCTGTACATTTTGCACAGTGACTTGACATCAGCACTTAGGGGATCTTTAGTTGTTCCTATTATGAGAACGCGGTCCTCCCCTTTAATCAACTTGAGAGATTTGGGCAAATCTTTCTTCAATCGTTTGGGATCTAACTGTGTACAAATGAAAAATGTTTTCAATCATGTTTAAAAACAAAACTTTTTTCATTTATAGATCTTGCTCAGGAATACCTCTTTCTCTTCTTTGGGGACCTTCTTGTAGAACATTTTCTCTGCGTCTTCAATCCATATCACTGAAGGTTGCAGCAGTTTTGCAACCTGTATGAAGGTGATTGTGAAAGGAGTCCACAAAGGTCTAAATTTCACAGAAGGCACATTTATCCTTTTAGACCTTTACCTTGAAAACCATGTGAAGCATCATGGCGAGGCCACTCTTGCCCGGATACTTCCCGGCCGTGTTCAGAGGAGACAGATCAAACAGGTTGGCGCCTGTCTCCTGACAGATTGCGTGGATCAACATCTTCTTACCTACACCTGCCGGGCCTGCCAACAGGATGGCCTTTATCAGGGGAGCCTTTTCATGGACCACTTGAGAGCCTGCAGACAGCACACATCTTACTGTATGTTCAACAAAAAGCATTTTTGTTATGCTTTGAATGTTATGAATTGATTCACATTCATACCTAATGGTAAAATTGCATACAGTGATAAGACCTGCCGCACGTCTGACAATGATGGCATCGGCTCAATGTCATTTTGCCTCAGGGTGGTCCCAAGGTAGCTAAAGTCACCTAGTAACAAGAAAATTTAGATTAGTGGGTAGTATTTTTCACAGCAAATATTTGGCTAAACTGCAACATAGGACTTTAAACTCTGTGTCCTGACCACAGTGATTATATTTTATAGCTATAAAATCATATTGCTTTGGCAATCACAAACCAGAAGAGGGCAGCATATCACTAGTAAATCATTTTTAGATTGACGACAAAGAAGTGCACATTTCTGCACAAATTCTGTGATGTGTCCACACATCAATTGGAATCAGATCAAAATCTTACATACAATCATGATCATGAGAATACAAAACAGGAGTTCTGAAGGATGGCAAAAGAGTACAGTGCACAGTGTCTAATTAAACATCTTACCCAAGTAATCCTCCAGCCTCACGTTATTTGCCAATTTTAACAAGCCTTGTTCCACCAGCTCCTGACAGAGTGACTCAAGGGTCCTAGTAGATGTGATGAAATAATGATTTTCTCCATAGAACTCGGTTCTGTACTGAAAATGACACACTTTACAGATATAGATTGCATGTGAGCTCACCTATCAGCTGTCAAATCCTTTTCCTTTTTCTTCTTCTTCCCGCTCTTAGATCCTTTTTTTTTCTATTGGGTAAAGTAGAGACACAGTTCAAGTTAACCAATGCAAACTGTGCCCAACACTCCCAGGCATTCTATAGAATAATAACATATAACCTTCACTTTAATACCTTGGCATTTCCTTTGGCTTTACCTCCCTTGTCTTTATCCACAATTAGCTTCCATTCAGCCAGCTCTTGTCTCATCTGCTCATCCACCTGAAAATGCAGAACAGACCAGTGGCTTCAACTGCAGGTGGTGCTAACAGCAGGTTTATACATCAAGTTAAGAACTGTTAAAATTTCCCCTTTCTGTTAGTTTGTTGGTAAATTAATAATGCAAATTGTTCAATATATACAGTGCTTTTGAAATGCATTGTATTCTGTAGCAATCACCTGTAATCGAATCTCTGCCTCAATGACACTCCTCTTTTCTTCCTTGATCAGCTCCACTTCATGCCTCTGACAGAAATTTTTGGATTCATTGCGGGTTTTCCAAAAATCTGATGACGAAAAAACTTTCAGATCAAGCTTTACTGTAATAGAGTAATTTGCTTCCCTATTCACTTAGTGTACAAACCACTGAATACTTTAAATTTAAACGCACCTACAAAAATTTTGTTTGCCACTTTCAAGTCTGACAGAAAGGCTGAAGGCAACATCTTCTGTCCTGCCTCCTCTTCCTGTGATTCAGAGTTATAGAGGTTTAGGTAATGTGGTACAGATGGAAAGGACTGGTTTGAAAACCATGGACTATATATGATATGACCTGCATTTACTGAAAGTTATATTGAATCTATAAAATTTTATTTAGCACAGCTGTGAGCCATTTACCTCCTCATCATCCCCCTTGTCCTTCTTCCCCTTTTTCTTCTTTTCCTCCTTCCCCTTTGTTTTGTTGTTGGACTCTTCCTCTTCCTTTGCAGCTATTTCTTCCATTAACTGAAAACATGTATTTAATTTTCTCTTAAAAAAAATACACCCATAATGAAAATTGTTTTTCACTGAGGGGGGTATCTTTACCTGCTGAGGTTTTTTTTCAGCAAAAATAAGAGCTGAGCCTCCATCCTCGTCATCTGGATAGTCTGGGAATACCCCAGTAGCATCACTATAAAATAATAACAAGTGCAAAAAAATGCACATTCAATTTACTCAATGTGTGAATGTTTACTGAGATTAAACAAATCTTAACAAGTCCTTCTGTGCCATCTTACCGGCATTCAATGAACCACTGTCGGATTTGTTCTTTCATAGTTTTGCTCATGTCATGACCCTCCACTTCTCGAAGTTTGTTTGTGACCTCAGTTACAGACTTTATGTATTCTTCCTCGTGCTCCTGCTGTTTCAACTGTGTGCAAGCTTCACTGTGCTGGACAGTGAGTTCTGCATAGCATGGCACTCGGTATTTTGGATCCATGGCCTGACAAGGAAGTTATAAAATTATATGTGCATGTTAAAAAAATGTTCTTTGCATTTTCTCAGAAAGAAAGAACAATGAAGGAGAGGAAAATCTAAAATTTTTACGTTTGCCTTATCTCAATCAAGGCAAAAGATAACACAATCTCCAGCTTCCAGATTGTTTTCATTAGACGTACTAGACGTAGACGTTGCATTGTAAAAAAGGTTATGAAACATGTAAGTAAAACAATAGCAAAACTAGTGACCCATTTCACTCACCATTCCCAAAAAAATCATTTCTTCCTTCCGTAAAATCTTCGTCCTCTTCCTCTGTATGTAGCCCCTCCACATCTGAAAATCACATTGAAGCCTGTCTCTCAGCATGAGGATGAGAGGATAAAGAAGAATTATTATGTAGATAACAGTGTACCTTCTGAATGCAGACTGCAGCCATCTCAAGGCCATCTGGTCCTGGGTCACTGGTCCTATACATCCTCTTCATGTTTCTGCTCTCTTCATTCAACTTTGCCCTCAGACGTCCTTGGCGGGCCCTCTCAGCCACTTGTATAATTTTAATGGCCTCCTCGTGACTCATGCTGTTAACCATTTCAGGCTGCAAATGCCATAAAGAATAAGGTAAACAAAAACAGTTCATTTATTAACATATAAAGGTAATCATAACTGTTATTTTTTTCCCTATTAAAGCCCATGTGTGTGGAACCTGACATGTTTTTTTATGTAAAAATTCCTACGCTTAACTCACCTCTATATTTTCAGTAACCGCCACCATTTTAAGGATATTTGTCAGCATAGCCTTTCGCTCTTTGAGTTCTTTCTCACGTTCACTGATGAAATAGTGAGGGATGGGTATTTCAAGGTCTGCCTAGAAAGATGTTAATATGAGGAGACATCTCTGATTATGATACTGATAGGTTAATGTCATTTTGTTCAGGAAATCTCAGAAATCCATTTTAATCACACTCGCTCTCAAAATTCAAACTCACTGGTGTGAGCTTCAAGTCAAGAAGGACATCATCCATGTAGTGATACTCTGAAAACTCTTTTTCCACCATTTCATTTTTCAGCTCCAGCACCCTCCCTATCACGCCGTCCAGGACTGTGCGAATGACCCGTCTCTTCTGGGGGTGGACCACCTGGTGATAGACTGTCTCCAGCTGCCGGAAGATTTGGACGTAGCGCACGTAGAGCATGGCCAGACGCTGGAAGAACACCACCCTGTCCTTCTCGGGGCGAGGCGGCTCTGCCGGCAGCTCTTCAGAGAGGAGATGGCTCAACTCTGACTGGGCATCTGCCCACAGCTGGTTGTATGCCCTGGAACAGTTGAGACACCTGATGAGTGAGGGCCCAGCCTGGGAAAACACTATCTTCAATAATAGTAAATGAATGACAGTTTAGCTTATGCAGGCTATATTTTATTTAAAGAAAATGTATCACAGATGATGGATGCAATACATGTTTTCACAGTAGCCAATATTGAGATAAGATAAGATATGAGTTTATTGATCCCACAACGGGGAAACGTGTTTGTTACTGCAACGTACAGAGTAAAGAAAATAAAATAAAATAAAAGCTAAAGTAAATAAAAGCTATACAAATACACAACACTATGTACAAATTTGACATAAAATAGTAGGTAAACACCGTTTTTTACTAAGATACTGACTATGGTTTTGCTCAATTCAGTGCAGCAGAGGCTTTCTAATAAGCCAACAAGCAGGTAGCAGCAGCTTCACCATGTTCACCTGAACGGAACCTTAATTAGCATCATTGTTAGCACCTGTGTTAGTCTGGACTTTATTACACCGGTGTCTTATGTCGCCAGCCTGCTGCTACGAACAAGGTAAACTTTATATGAGAGAAAAAAAAAAACACGTTTCTAAATGTTTAAAGGTTATTCTTGACGTGTTGGCTGGTGCTAACTAAAGTTTATTACACATTCACAAAGTTAAACGAGCTCCACTGTGAGTTGACGCCGCCGTCGAGGTTGTGTTTGTAAAAACCTCTCGCTGGTTAAACCGGTGAAGCTAAGCTAACTTAGCTAGACAGTAACGATACCAATGAGGGAAGTTTACCTTTGCGACATGTCTTTTTTTTCTTAATGAGAAAGAATAGTTTTCAGTGTTTCTTCTCCATATATTAATTTAAACTCCCTGAGCTCTCAGGTGTAGTGGTTGTTGCCCCGTCTCCATGGTAACAGTCACTCCGGAAGTTACTCACCTATTTTTTTTATGCATTTCACAATAAAATAACGATTTCTTTGGGCCCATTGCGTGCTGTGCAAAAATCACAAATGCACCTTTAAAATGTGCACAAGTTAAAAAAAAAACACGCTGTTAAACCACATCTCCTTTTTTACAATTAAGAGAGACGCCACTAGATGACGTCCTTCCTTTGGATTCACGGGCGCTAATGTATGAGGATGTCATTAATGTGTTTTCCTTTGACTGGGCTATATAATGTAACGGGATACACGCACAGTGCGTAATGCGGTGTGTTTGCTGCCTGCAGCAGACTGAAGATCTAAGGAGGGGTCGTAGCCAAATAAGTTCCCAGTAAAGAAAAATGAAAATATGAACCAATATGGAATCAGAGTGCTTGCATAACTAATAATTACTTTCATTTACATTACACTGCAGCTACTGTTTGTGTTACTTCAAATAAGGGCTTATATTTAAGAGTTCTCCAGCTGTCTTCTCCCACTCCTGCTCAAATGCATTTTTTAAAGATAACCTCGAATTTCACAAGTTTTAAAAGCTGGATCAGATATGAGGCTTTTTTTTCCCATTAAGGCTGGAAAACAGCCGGATGGCTGCTCCTGGAGACGCATTCTCTGCAGTGCTTAGGCGGTCACAAGACTCTGACATCGGTGAACAAAAACATCGACACGCTGACAGGTCAGCTAGAAGCTTACATGCCCACAGATTCTTCTCTCCAACATCCAACAAGTTGCTCCATTTGGGAAAACTCCTTTTTGCGCGCTGCCGCGCCACAGTCCTGGTCCTTCCTTTTTTGTCAAAGGAAAATTCAGTGTGGCTGTTTTTCTAGGTGTTGAACACTTACTCTGCCTCGAAAGGGGAGATTTCTATTTGGTGTTGAATTGTTTTGTAAAACTACAACTAATGATGTTTTGGTGCGTAAAAGCGGGCTACGTGCCAAAGTGAACGAGCGCCACTGGAAGAAATTGCACCAAAGATGTCAACAATGCTTTACCACCCACTCGAAAGCGATTATATTACCTTCAAGAAGGTGGCTCCTCGTATAAATAGGGACGCATTATTTCAAGAAAGACGGTGGTGAGCACAATCTGCTGGCTGTTCTCTCTCCTATCGGGAACTCAGACAACGCCTGGAAGACTTTGCTGAAGACAACTGTGTCCACTCTCCAGGACATAAGCATCTTTAACTCCCTAACTAGTAAGTGTAAAGTTTGATTGAGTGCCTTTTGTTTTCCATTGTGATACATTAGGGAACATGAGGATTTGCTTAAAGTGGAACATTTCACCAGAACATTTCTGGTGATTCATTCCTCTGTTGAAGTCTATGTATGATAGCCACCCCTCACATGGAATTTAGTTGAGTAATTTTGAGGGATGGGAATTATTTCTAATGGAAAGCAATGCTGATTGATCTGTTGCTGTTATTGCACATCTGCCTCTCTTTGTTAGAAATTATTCACAGTCTAAAACATGTAACCTCTGTCTAACAAAACTTATTGCTTATGTTTTCAGACAAGTGAAGTCATGCAGGTGGAGAGGAAATGGCACATACTATTGACTATCTCTTTTCTGCTCATCACCTCGGGCCAGTGCATGGACAGCAAGGAGGTCAATCAGAAAGAAAGACGGACCCTGTTGGATCTAATCTTGCAGGTTATCAGAGACAGCCAGCAACGGGATAAACTTGTTTCCCGGCGCTGTAGCAGTGGACTCTTCACTTCAGCTCAAGACATGAAGTCCTCCTCCCGTGAAAAGCCTTTCTATGTTCCTAGGCTGGATAACAGTAGACTCATAGGTAAGCTGATAAGATTTATTTTTAGGTCCTGATGATGAAAGCATAATCCCCATTTTACCATGAGAGACAGCTGTCATGCGTCTGGTCCGTGTGGTACAACGTATTTATGAGCTTTATTCTGTTTGGCTGTATAAAACTTGATTTATGCATTGTGTTAGTTTAAGAAACATGGAGCTAAAAATCGAATTTGCACATATTCGATTATGCTTAAAAGGCTCAGTGTTCAGATTTCTATTTTCCCACTCAACTCAGTGTTTTTATAAGGGATATAATGCCGTAGTCCTGTGTAGGACAGAGAGGTTGTGTCATGTTTTCTACACTCTGGTTTTCTCATTGCTTAAAGAGACCTGTAGCTCCCAGTCTCCACTTGTCACTGACATATCACTCCCTCATTCAAGGTGCTATGGATTTATGTAGGAGGAGCCAACCCTGTGAATGATTCATTCAGGATGATTCTTTGTAAATTTATCCTAAACATGGATGACCACCTCGCACACACTATGACGTTGTAGAAAGCGTCTCCAATCATCAGCATCTCGGCAAGAGAACCAAGACGTCTTGTGATGATTCCTTATTTATGTCACAGTGCTGCATCGCAGTTGCTGTTATTCAGTGACTCTTTTTGGCTTTATTCATGAACTGATGATTAAGACTATGTATAGATAATGCATTTCCTTAATCTATATAGAGTAGCTCAAAGCATTTTACTAATTTTAGCTTCTAAATCTTTTCTAAACAAATCATCATTCTATATTATCCAATGATTTGTGCTTATTTCCTCTGAAGCAAATGGTTGTTATGATATAGCTCAAGAGTCTGACAAGTGAAATTGTGCTTGGTTTTACTCAGCCTTTATCATCGTAAATAGAGTAATATGTCCCTACTGGAATTGAGCCATTTAAGTAAGTCTAAGCTACATTACTCTTTAATTATCTGAAGATCTAAACCATAAGTACAGCCTGATTCAAAGCATAATAAAGAGAAGCTATAGAAAAAGACTTTAGTTATTTATTTATTTCTTTTGTAATAACTGTTTTTATTGCTGCAACAGACAAAGTTCATTGTGAGTGCGCTCTAGGATTATGACTTATTGGTATGTACAGTGGAAGTTTATTAGGTGCCAAGTGAACATAATGGGTTGTTTATCTGCAATTTCAGATTCTCTACCATCACTATCAATTAGATCATGTTTCAGAGATGTTGCGCAGACATCATACAGGCTCAAAGTCTCTGCACCAGCTTATGCAATTGGAAAAGTACCTTTCTCAGACCACTGACTGGATGGAATTTATCTTTTGAGGATATTAAAAGCAGCATATTAGCAACTGGTGCGTGTGACGATACCAAAAGATCCATGGTCACGCAAGGATAGATGTTTTGAACACAACGAGAAGGAAGGAGAAACATATGTACTGTAAACCCACTGGTGTGTTCACCCTATAGATGTCCCTGCGCATTTTCTACTCAGAACGCCATGGCTGTGTCAGTAAAGTGACAGCGATGGTAAGACGGTCAACACATGTATTGTGTAACTGGCTTCATGTTTTCTGGTTGCTGTATGGCTCAAGAAATAAGTTTTACACAGACAGCTATTTTATCATTTTTGACATGAGTTTATTAATGCCCGAGTGTAAACGTGCAGGCCTCATCCACTTTGGCTGATTTTGTATAAATCGGGTTTCGCCTTGATGGCACAGTTGACACTTATGTACAATATCTCTCTTTATTTTCCTAACATTTAGAAGTGCGTTATTTTTGTAATTGGTGCAATAAGGCTGTTTTTCATTTGGCTTAGTGGGGGGTTCTGAATGTTTAAAAGGCCTCATGTGCTGGACTATATATTTATAGTTATATGCTTTTACAATTTGTTTCTACGTCTGGGGACTAAGGGCTACCCCAGGGACTACATGTGTGGACTTATTCTGATGAGCATTAAACTATGATACAATAATCTCTTTAGCCTGCATAGCCAGTGGGTTAAAAGACACCCCCATGTGTTCTGTCTGTTTGTATAGCAAGTAGAAAGGGGGGAGGGGGGGTCTTCTTCTCACAATATTTTGACACCAAAGCTCCTTAAAGAATAACATGAAGGTGATTTGCTGCACAGCAATAACAGGCTTCAATGGATAATGTCCATTAAGAATAGTGTGGAGTAGTGAAATTGTTTTTATAAAATGTGATAAATACAGTAGAATTATTTTATCCTTTAAAATTTCCCATAGCATTAAAGTGGAGGTTTTATTTGTTTTTGTTTTTTACTGCAAGGAATGTCCAGGTGTTATATAAATACTGTCATATGTTTCCAAACACTCAACTCACAGAAAAATACCTACAGCCCATATTCAGAAACCATGGCATCAGTCACTGCCTACCCCCTCTATCCTCAGCTGTTCAAATCAGCCAATCAGAGGAGAAGGTACATGTAAAACTATATTAAGGTGATTTCCAATGGTTAAAAGCACAAATGTATCTGTGTATGTAGTATGGATCCAAACTAGTCATGCCTCTGTCAGTCTGACATATACGGAGCCCACTTGAGGATTTTTGCATTTTTTGTAAATAGTAAATGTAATACTTGCATCTGTAGAAAGCATGTATATAGTGTTTATCTTTGCCTAAGTTCAGCCCCACAGAGCTGTTAGAATAACTGTATAGTCCTGATAAAGTAGAGAAATTGGGAAATTTCTGCAATACACCAGAGGATACATGATAGGTGCTGGAGTGGGTGACTTTGACAGCTTTATTCGTCATCATTACTATATAACTATTGGCAAGTTTCAACTGTTGTAAAATGATTGACGAGCTAATAGTGATTTTCTTTTCCAGAAATTGTCCCACGAGATGTAAACATGAAAGGCAAATTCATTCAACATTTCACAGGTAAGAAAATTGCCATCAAAGACAACAAAGTAAAGTTGCAACCTCGCTGACAGCCCGCTGCCGTCCTTCCAGACATTGCAAAACTATTGTTTGGCCAATAGATTTTTTTTTTTCGAGCATAGTTGGCACTTTTCCCATGTAGCGTTTGGCTGGAAATGTATGGTTTATACCCCCTGTGAGAAAATCCTTTTCATCCCTGTAGCATAGTATGAGTTAAGTTATAGAACACTTTGTGAACACTAGTGCTGCTGAGGGTCAGGAGAGGGTTCTCTGGCTTAGCTGTAGGGCAATAATGCAGAGAAACAGCACATGGTCTGGAGCAGACAGAATTAAATTGAAGGCAATGCAAGGTTAAGCTGATTATTTGTCAGAACCTATGAGTAGACTTCATTATGGTGTGAAAATCTGAAAACTTAAATGTAAGTGCAGAAACTCTTAGAGGGGTGATTATAATTGAAGACCCAATTCTTTGGTTCACTAAGTCCAGTTGAACCCTGACTCCTAACCATGGCCTGTGGTAGGCAAGCTCACTTTCACTCTGTGACTTGTTTCTTTTTCTGATGATTGCTTCCAAAAGCTCACTGTGGGCTTAGGCATTGCTATATTATCTTATTGGATGAAGAGAAAATAATGAAGCTCTTGAAATACCTTTCATTTTGCCTGATGAAACCTTTTCTATTAAGCAGGACCAGTCAAGTTCTCGTCGGAATGCAGAACACAATTTCATAGACTTTATCACAACACAAGGGATTGCTCAAGACCGGCATGTATGTATGCATTTCTCCTGTCATGTTTCTCTTTATTAATGTGCTCAATGTCTGATATATCTGTCTAGTACTATAAATGATGGGGTCTAAAATGAAAAATGAATTTTTACAAAGTGGGGACAATTCAGGTTATTGCAATTGAAAAATTTCTCTATGCTGTTTTTTTTCACTTTTGTTTTGGTTGTGCTGTCTTTACTTACTCAGGATTTGGCAATACCTAAATCAAAATCTGATGACAGTTGGTGGGTTGTTTGTCAATGCTGTCTACAAATTCTGATCAAACCACATCCACACTGTCCCAATGAAGCAGATTAGAACCTCATGAATGATTACAGATGTGTTTGCCTTCAACTTTTAACTTTGGCTGTAGCTTATTTAGTCATTAATATTCACATTTATAGACCAATACTTCAAACCTAGTTTTTAGTGGCTTTTAGAAGCTAAGAACCTTAACCTTCAGTTTAATGTCCTATACTATGAAATGTATACATAGCTGTACAGGACATGACAGGATGAAAACATTTATATAGTAGCTTCTTCTATCTATTAACCAATATGGATAATCTCTGATTATCATCATATGGAAGGATGGATCCTAACCATTTTGCCATATAATGCTGAAGTGAAGTGAAGAAATGTGTACTTGACCTCATGGGCTTGTAACATGTTGCACATGTCTATGATTTTCAAGCACTTCAACTGAAAAGTAATATTCACTTCTCAGAACAGCTTTTTGAATCACGAAGATATGAAAATATCCAGTAGAGCTGTAACTTAACTTCAAGAGAACAATTCCCTTTTCTTGGACGTTTAAATTTGGGACCTAAAATGACATCAAGCAGACATCAGAGAATAATTTCTCTTGTCACAAATGGATATTCGTTTAGCTGAATCTCCCTTAATTGTGGACAGATTGAATCAAGAGTATGAAGTACCCCTTCTTTGCCTTCACTGCCTGTGATATCTATGATACAGTCTAGTAAGCATCAAGACCAACTTTAAGTATTGAATAAATGACATGTTGTGATATATACAGTAGTATCGGACACCTCAATGTCTCCTTTCTGGAGACACATCCAGGATTAATTTGTCTGTCTGTTAAACCGAGATGATGCAGAGTTGTTGTTAAACCATTATCGGTTCATTTCTCATATTATTTAAATGATGCTGATATTGGAAAACATGATTAATTTGTAAATGGTGCATGCTATTCTGAATCATTACAGGAACATTACTAATAGGTATACATTTTGGCAGCAATACAGCAAAACATTACAGTAGGGACGTTACAACTTTTAACATATTGCAACATCTCTGACATCAGTTCTGTGACTTCTTTGATTGATAGCATTATTATTTTTATTATGTAATGGAGTTTTTATTAGTACATTCTGTGGTTAAAGGAGTGCCAGTGCATGACTATTTTGAAAACACTGTTACATTTTTTTAATGCATCAACATTAGACATATCTGACCTGAGACATTACTTTTAATAAGGTAGTTTCAGTTTATATAACCAAATCTTCAGCTGTCCTTTTCTTTCTTTTTTGCAGATTACAAAAGATGTGCAAGATTGCTAACAAGATTAGCAATGAGTCAACTCTGCATGCAATCATAGATATTGCATGTAAGTAAAGTTTTTTTTTTTTGTTTTTTTTTTTCCCCTTCTGGGTGGGGTTCAAGTCTGCTTTCCAAACATAATACTGATTCCATTTCTCCACATGTATGTAAAGTAAGTAAAGTGGCTTATTAAAATGATGAGGGATTTTTTCGTTGTGCTTGTTCAAGACTTAAAGTTGATTCCAATATGTGTCTGATTTGCAACTGAAGAAAATTGGTGTTCAGATAATGAAACATATCTGTAGTGTATCCGTCTAATATTTAATGCTATGTTATAATATAGTCTTTTTTTTTCTATTGGTACTTGCTAAAAACTTTCCTGTCCTGAGAGGCACTTACAAATATTTTAGGCCGGTACTCATGGCTAAAGTTGCATACAAATACTTTTCATCACAAGTGGGAGAATGAGAGAGAGATGTGCTATTTATTTACTGACATAACACTTTATATTACAGTAAACATGTTACGACAATATGATAAACGAGACTGTGATATGTCACTCATTCTAGACCCCAGTTTTTTCAGCATTCTTCTTAAAGAACATTAAAGTGCAAGTGAAGGTTTGTGAAGTGGATTGTCTGTCTGGAAAATGGTGCCTTGGGAGTACACACTTTTTGAGTGTTTTTAGAACACTTCTCCCGCACACTTTGACATTAGAAAGCTCAAGAGAGGATCCCAGGCAGATAAACAGTGGGCTGATGTCTGAGTTTTTGGTCTTTTTGTTTCTACTTCATTGGAGAAAATCCTTAAAATAGAGTTTAACATCCAAACCCCTTCACTTACACTTTAAAGGGTAGGTTTGGATAAGAAGGATTAGTCTGTCTTAAAACAATATGCAGGTGCCAAAAACATTAAAAAAGATTTATCATTCCTTCTGTTCCTATTGGCCAATAAAAGATCCCTTCCTAATGCGCTTTCAATGTGAGTGATGGGGAACAAAAATCTACAGCCTTATCTGAAGCAAATATGAGACTTAAACAGTCTGAATATGTCACATCAAGTAGATGTAAGTAAATTTAATAGTCTTTTGTTACAATCCTTTCACCACAGCTGAACCAAGGAAATATAGAGAATTTTACGATAAAATAACTAATTTTGTTAGACAGCCACTTCATTTGACTAACTCAGGTCATCATGGTGAAGCCATAAACTAAACCAAGACATTACATAGTTACATGGCAAGTCTTACATCCGTGTACAGACACGTGCACATATGCAGAGCAGAAACAGAGGTACGGTTAACCCATCACAAGCACCCATTTCATCATCTTCACTTGTAAAATATAAATCATTCTGCAATAGTTTTTACAAGATGTGCAGCGATTATACGATTTTGTGAGTGGATGAGACAAAACAGATTATACCGGTAGTGGGGGGGAAACAGGGTTGATACTAGTAAAAGCTGGTAAATGTGTTTAAAACAACAAAAAAAAACATTGTATTAAGTAATGCACAATTTAAGGGAAGAAAACCGGAACACAATACAGGTTTTTTTTTTTAATTTTATGAATCGGTTGTAATTTGCCAGACACTTTTTGGATGATTCTTACACTTATCTTAAACACACCAAATGTAAACATAGCTACTTCCCAGACAAGGTAAAAAGTGTAACCATCGTCAGTGCGTCATTTGGAACGTAGTCAGCCCTTTGTTAAGGTGATCTTTGCTGACAGCTGAGCTGATGATTTACTGCAGTCTAGTCTAATTCCAACATGTGTAAAAGCATGCGGTCTCTGGACACAATTAGGTTTAGCTGGTGAGCGATTACTGCAAGAGAGTTCATCCACACAAGTGGTCAGTTCACTTCATTTTAGATTTTCGTGGTATCTGGTTTCTGATGATGAGAAAAGAGAAGAGGCTGACACATTCTCACGTATTCAGTTTCTCAAGTGAATCAGATAATAAGATCCTGTCTGCACTGTTCTGAGAAATATGACAAATGTATATCATTGAGGGGCTTTTGAAGACTTATTAAGTGATTCATTATTTAGTCATGCTGATCATTTCTGAATGAGCTTAGACATAACACAGGAACACCAGTAATGGCTGGCCAGTAATGACCCTCTTTAGCTGACAACACGACTTCCTTGGAAAGGCTGAGATGACGAGATGTGTCTCTGCAACCACGGGACAGAAGAATATTACTCTGAAATGCAGCTTTAAGAATGTAGAAACTGAACCTGTTTAACTCTACTCAAGTTGTTTTTATTGTTTTTACTTTATTTTTTTTAATCTCATTTCAGGTCCTAAAAAATGGAAGAGGGATCAATGTGTTGCCAAGGAAGTGCCTTCAAATCCACAGCAGTCATATGAACATTGTTGTGTTTATAGTGTTTCTATTTTTGTTGTTCTTGTTGTCATTACTGAAAATGCTGATGGACATTGTTGGTTGTGTTGAATCGCTTTTTATTTCAATGTGTATGTACCATATATTTTTAAGGAGACATTAATTTAATATCAAATACACCTATTTATTGAAAAGGTATGTATATAATATGTCACAATCATTCAAAATCTGATTATTTTGTTGATAGAAGTTATATCTGACGGAGAGGAGGTTTTTCCTTATTTCCCCTCCTTGTATATGAATTCCTCTTCCACTAATATGCTGATATTATATTCCAAAATTGGCCTGCCTTCTTCTGAAACATTTGTCATAGTCCGTCATTGTCTTCATTACATTTTATTTGGCACTTGAGTGATTGCTGACAATGAGAGCATATGGAATGAAAACAGTTGTGATAATGCACTACAGTATTGAACAATAAAGAATATTGAAGCAGAGCATGTTTTGCCATTATTGGGGATGTATGAAATGTGTTGGGATATAAAGGGGATTTGGTTAGAGTCTGTAGCGGCAGGTGATGTCATGGGTGCAACTGCAAATGGAGCTTATGGCATGGGAGTGGACTATTTGTCATTGAAACAATTCTTAATGTCTGAGGTCTTTTAATGGCAATGCAACACTCATCTCAGTCTTCAGTCTTAAAAAAAAAAAAATGCACAGCTCTGCGTCATTTACATTTGTAAAAAAACAAAGGCTGTGACCAAAACTGGATTTGATTATAACTGTGGTGTAGCGGGAGTGCTTTTTTCCTCTGGCATGAACATTTCTCTCTGTTTTCAGCACCGTAATAGTACAGACTCATGTCCCTGCCCCCTTCTTAGCAGGTGTTACGGCACAGAATTCCTCCTCTGGAAAGAGAGTGCATTGCAAAATTTATAGCAGATTTTTGCGTTTGTCTCTGCCAATCACACCCTCAATCATAGCTGTCAGATATCTTGGACTCCTGGACTCAACAGGATGTTGAGCAATTCAAGCTCAGAACCAAATATACTTTGGATAAGACCAGCAAAAGCTTACAGCCTCCCTAAGTAATCGCATGTACAAGACCTTTTAAATGTGTGTTGCTTTCTGTGGATTATATAATTTATGTAACTATATTTTAATTTCCAAAGTAATCCTGGTGTTATTGGCCTTCTTGAAAACATTTATTTGTCTTTTGGAAGGCCTGTGAAATTGTTTTGGCACCCTTATACAGACAAATGCTTTTACGGGCCGTAACTCTCTTATTCCTGATTATCCAGAATCTGACGATTGAGGCCTCAAACCACTTGTTTGAGCAAACTGGTTGAAATCTGATCCTTGACAAACATAATGTCCAATTTGACTTGGTTTAATGCCAGACAAGAAAAGTGTTTGTTTTCTCTCCAAAGATCCTTGGTTTTGCCTTTTAAGGACAAAAAAAGCAAAGCTGTCATTTCCTCACAGTCACTTGTTAATAGTAGACAAAAGCATCAGAGCCGCTATTTCACGAAACTCTTGATCATTGTGTATTCCTGCAGGAATTTAAATACCCCCCCTTATAGTAACAGAATGATTCAAAATCATGACAAAACAAACAAGTCTTCTTCTTGTTATGTTGTATCCTCTTGTATTGAGATGTGTGTCCAGGGAACAGCTACAGCGATGGTCTGCTGTTTTTATTTGTGTAGTGAAATAAAAATTGAGCCATGCACACATAGCAACAATAGTTGAGTTCTCACGCCAGCATGTCTCTACAGACTCAGCAGGAACCGTTTGTTACATTGGTCATGCATTATTCAACAAAGTTTTGGCTTGCTTGTTGTGAACTCAAGTTGCATTAAAAAAATCTGTCTTTTTGGCACTCTGGTAGCCTAATGTTTAAAGCCTATACCACGTAACCGCAACATCCACTGTTCCACCCGTGTTGCACTTCATACTGTCTCTATACTGGCAGACAAAAACTAATTGAAAAAAAACAAGTGTTTTCTGAAGGTGTGTAGATCATATCACCGTGATTTCAATTTCAATGCGTTTCCGGTGTGATATAAGATAGCCTTGTCCTGCAGGGCCATAAAATGTGTGATATCCTCTCCTCCACAAATCACAGCTTCCGCGGGATCAGAAGAGTCCAGCTTAGAAATTTATGCTCCGTCAAAGTCCTGCAAAAACCGAATGATAATGTTAAACAACAGAGATTAACTGATGGATTTAATCCAAGTGGCTCTTCTCTGACATATTGGATCACGATTACTTGCAATTAACGAAAAGGGGGTGATGTTTTCTGCTCGAGCTATAAAAGGATTAGTCAGCTAAAAATACAGCTCGCACCTCCAGGGGGATGCACTAGGGATCCCTTTCCCTCCGGGTGGGCAGGGCAGCGACACTGGATCGTAATCTGAGGAGGATATCACTTATCTGGAGACAAACAGCGCAGATTAGCAGAGGAGACAGAAGATGCACTGGGGACAGCGTGTGGGAGGGCTCTAACACAATTACACACAAGCACCAAATCCCTCCTCTGGTACATCTGAGAAATGCTGCCGCAGTAAATAGTAAATAGAGACCAAAGCCGTGCCATTTCCTGCCTGTCAGACTGGACCCTGCTGCACCAGAGGAATCATCCTAATGTTTTACCTAGGAGCTAGTCTATTATATACTTTGACACAGATTTAAGAGACAGATGATTATAGATTTACTGTATTGCACTTAATTCTGTAATTTGGGTTCACAGGAACCCCCGTCTAACAGCACTTTGGACTTTTTAAACAAACCCCAGTACTGAGTTGATACCAAGTGAATGGATAGTTCCGATGCCTGTCTTTAATAAGCACTGAAATCATACACACATTTGTAATTTGGTCCACCCTCTGGCACTTACTTAAATAGTTCTTTTCAAGGTAGATTAGGTCTAAAATATAACTTAAAACCTAAACATTGTGTAAAGATCAAACTCACACCCCCTAAGAGCCGAAGAATTTTGTGGAAAAGTAAACACTTTAATCCAATTTCTTATGTCCCAAGGCCTCATTCAAGCAAATCAATTTATTTATGGTGAATGCAGTAGTCTTGACGGTTACTTAACAAGGTTGCTGTCTAACGCTGATTGATTCATTTCATGATTAATTCATAGCTCTTTGTGTTTTGTTTGAAGTAAGCAGGAATCCTTACATGTCACTAATAATGTATGCGCAGACAAGTAGAATTTGACAGTGAAAAGAAGACCAGTCACATCATCACAATGTGTTCTTGCACAGCATTTCCATCACTCCAAAAGGTAAATATCTGATCTGAGTGTCTTTGACAGATCAAAACACGAAAACAGCTTCTACTCTTCTATGGTTAAGATAGTCTGCTTGTGTGTTGACCCCTCGGCTGCACCTCCAATGTGTAATATGGTCTCTGCTCCATGTTGCACAAGACAGTTTGATGGAAAGTGAGTTGCTGCAGCTCCATCTGTGCACCAGCTGCAGCGTCTTTGATCCCATGTGCTGGAGGTGTTGGCACAGGTCTCCCTGCCACCCCCTCTGCATGTCCCACACTGCCACGGATAATACTAAATGCACCGATTAACAAGGCATGTTTTCTTCTTTTTTTCCATATATATTTTTCCATATATATATATATATCATATAAATCCAGTGCTGATTTTCATGAATGATTGTCACATCCATCAGAAGACAAACAGGGAGTAAAAGAGAAAAATAACAGGAAAAAATGATTAATAAGATGGGGAAAAAAAACAAGGTGGCCATGGTTTCACATGATTCCCAGATCTACTACCCCCCACACCCCCACCCACCCGTCTCCACCTCAAACACTCTTATTTCTCCAACCATCTCAGTTAGTGTAAGGTGTGTGCTGGGATGTTCATTGCTGTGCTGAGTTTGTAATTACAAGATACAATATGAGGGGCATCCAATGGGGGAGTAGTAGTAAAATCAGTCATGTCTTGGAGATGGAGACAGTTGTGCTCTTCCATAGAGAATTAATTTCTTTGCCTGTAATAGTCAAGAAGAGAAAAAGGCGTTGCTGTCATGTTCGGGTTTTTGAAGGTAGAAATGGCTCTGGTTGGATCAAGGTTTTGGATTCTGTTTATTCACCTGTACATAGTGAAATAATGTTAAGTAATTTCCAATTAGCTTTAAGTTTGCTTTCTTTATTTAGAAAAGTGTGTAAGAATTACATACATTTTTATTTATGCAATCAAATAAAAAAATAAATACTTCAAATGCACAATGCTGTAGATTAAGTATGTTTTGAATGAACATGAATTTATACATGTTGCTTGTTGCTGATACATTTGTATTAAGTCATTTATATATTGGTCTACTCATTTGCCATTCAGTAATTATGTTAAATTAATTAATTAATGCAAGCTGAAATGTAACACCATCCTCTGGGATGTAATCAGTTCCAATACATAAGTTTTTAAAACAAAATGCTTATTATTAAGTGGTTAAGATTGGCTCCTATAAGAAGAAAATTATGGTTACATATTCACATTTCAGGTGAAAAGCCGTGGCTGTGTTTACTCTGTATCACGTTTCACTGAGAAGTGTGTTTAGAGCCACAGTTAAATATTGATGGAAAGACACAAGACAGTGACCAATAAAATAATTATTGTTTGAGACAGTTGAGGTATTGAACAATTTTATTTTCTGTTCCAGATGAGAGGTCCGTCAAAAATGAAAATTCATCAAGGTAATTATAAGCAATCAAGTGTACTATTAAGTGTCACACATAGTGTTTTGGCCTTTTGTCAGGCCAAACCAAACTTATCCCATCCATTCACCACACAATGTGTCTGAATCATTATCGTAGCAATTCAAATTGGTACAGTACAACTTAACCAATTAACTCGTTAACGCGAGCATATGTACACATATAAAAGTCTGTTTAGACAATGCGTGCTAAAAATATGTACCGGTAAGCATTTTTCAACACTTTTCTTAAACAAAATATTGTATATTTTCTTTATTCAGGGAAGTCATATTTAATTTACTGTAAATTATGAATAACAATCAGTGATATCTATATGTAGAAAGTACAGGTTAAAGGCCACTGTGGTAAATGGGTAAACCTATAAAAAAATATTCATGATATACAATAACATATGGACACATAATTACAACTTAATATTATGTGAAAACAGCAATAAAATAAAAATGTAACAAAACATTATATATAATTAAAATAATAAATATCAGCATTGGTGATGCCAACTGTTGGTTAATGATACAATTTTTGAAGTATCATGACACCACAGTGCTATTCAGAGAATAGGCTCAGTGTCATTCCAATTAACAAATGCATCTTTCCATCTGAAAAACAAACAGTTTAAGGCATTTTATTAAGGCATTCCTTTTCAGAATTGGCAGACATTATTGTGAACGTGGGTGTAGATCTGTGTGTGCATTTGAAATTCCAAAGGATCTTTACCTTGTTCGGATGCAGTGCTCCAGAG
This sequence comes from Eupleurogrammus muticus, assembly GCA_036785175.1. NCBI lineage: Eukaryota > Metazoa > Chordata > Actinopteri > Scombriformes > Trichiuridae > Eupleurogrammus > Eupleurogrammus muticus. Next base: position 13,938,554 of record JAYKQN010000006.1, read on the forward strand.
GAGGGACAAGATCGGTGTTGCGATCTTGACAGCTCAGCTCCCGTTTGCCTACAGCTTTAAATACAAACATTTAAAATTGTAATTTTTCAGGCTGCATATAAATATCAGATAAAAACTAGCCTGCGAGGCTAAAGCTGGCTCATTTACAGCCTGTCTATTCAATGGTGTGCTTTGTCCCTGATGAATAAACCAGTAAAATACATTTTAGGCATTTAACAGACGTTCATATTCAGAGCAGCATACATTTAGTGAAAAGGAAAGTAACTGAACTTTCTTCAAACAGGGAACCAGCAACCGGATAATTAGGACTGACATGAAAACAAGAAGTGTGGTAAACACATCATATTATATTAGCGCTTATATATGAATTTAAATGTCTAATTACAATGGAATCTGCAGGAAACTTATTGAGCAGTCATTCAGCGGCAGGAGCAAATTACAAGAGACGTTACGATCATAGGAAGGACCTGAGGAAATGTGACTGCAGCTGAAAACAAATATGACCAGGTCAAGTGATGCTACATACAGACAGTGAGGCGGATCTCTTCCTGTTGATTGGCCAGTCCGTCGTAATAGTAGAGGTCACACTCGTCCTGATTGGTCAACAGCTCCCTCTGCAGGCCAAACAGCACGCTGAAGTGGCTTTCACTGCACACCACCCATATGGGGTAAAGAGGAGTCTTCAGGTAAGCTCCTACCTTATATAGAAGAAAATAGAACACAACAGTGCAAAGTGGTCTGTTAGCCTTTAGGCTACGTTCATGCAAACAGTTTCATCTCCTCTTTTCTTCTATCAGCCTACACTGCTGCTGGAGTAATTCTGTATTTCAGTGTGATAAGGGCACTGGGTGATGCACTTTGTGATTATTTACCAACTCATATGGATATTTTTTACTCCCACATTGTCCCTCATCAAAACATATTCACATGTCAATGATTCAGTGTGGCAGCCCCCGCCCTCTGGAACTCTGTCCTTGGCTGAGATCCGTAACACTGCATCGCTGAACACTAAAATCCAAACTTGCCCTTTCCCTATGGTTTTGTTTCTATGATAACATCCTGAATATTGCTTCCGATCTGCTCCCACAAATAGGATTCTCCGTCTTTGTTGTGCTAGTTTCTGTCTGACATGTCATAAAACTCAGGGCAGACACAGGCTTCTCCTCCATATTCTTGTTTATCAGAGCGTCGAGCCCCAGAGGGACAGTGACGACACCGGCGCCTTTCTGAAAAGTGCAGGGATTGATCGCAACAGAGCACATGTCAGTTTCATCTCCTGATGCGTCAAAGAAAGCAATTTTTTTTCCTAGGGTTTTATTTTTATCAGGGATTTTCTCTCTTCTCTGCACATCCAGGCCGGCGTATGTGACTCTTGTTGTCAAAATAATCAGTATGTGACTTCGAATTAATCCTGTAATCTGATAATAATTAAAATAAAAGAATAATATTATTTTATTCCCCTCCTCCCTTATCCGCCGGAGTACAGGTCATGTAATTAGTTTCATGAAAAACAGATCCGGTTTTGGTTTCCATGCTGCTGTCTGGTGTTTTAAGAGTAAGGTCACAATGTTCAGTCTGTGTGAGAACAGTTATATTTTTAATCAGATTTCTAATGAACTGGCGACTTTGAGGTCAAACTGCTGACTGTCAGCTGGGATTTTGAGGAAGTTCATCTCTGCTTCTAAGGAATTTTATCAGAAAGAGTCGTGACTCATACATCCACGAAAAAAAGAAATCTACAAGTTCTCTTAGTTTTTTTTGTTAAGGTCATTTAATGCAACACCACTGTGATAACTGTATTTAACTTTTTTATGTTGGGTTGCACCTAACTTTAAATGATGTTCTGCACCCTTACCAACGTGAGCTTAGCTTTTATGTTTTTTTCCTATAAAAAACAGTCACATATTGTATAACCCAGTGAAATGCCAGGAAGGTTTGGGAAAAAAAGATACCACCCAAGTCTAGCATTTACTGCATTATCTTTGGTTGATTTTTGTTGGAAATAATTATTTTTAAAGAAACCCCCAAAATGTACCCAAAAATGTAGGATGGCAGGATTGTTTTGTTTTTCCTAAACAGTGTCTGCAGACGTTCTCTCTGCATACAGCTCTAACAACCAGGGAGGCTGGAAGTTGAGTCAGAGGCAATATCCAGGGCAAAAAAGTCAGTAAATTCAGTTCACTGTTCACAGCTGAGAGCCAACAATAATATACTGAGCTATATTCATGTTTTAATTAACTTACCTCGTCTGAACTGGATTTTTTTCAGCTGGTCAGTGGAAGCATGGCAATAGGAGTATCACACTGCTACTGTTAAACTGGGGGAGGGAATCAAAAATAATGCCCTTGATGGTCTGACCTTCTAATCACATTTCACTTCACCTGGTCAATTTATTTTCTTACTATGCTACTATTTGAGATATAAAGTAAATCAGGGTTTGTTAATCCTTTTCTCGTGTATATGAATGAACCCCGTAATCCAATCACATTATTCAGTTATGGGGAGCAAATATCTGCAATTAGGTGATTATACTCAGGCAGTAAACATTATTGATCATTTTACTATTAGTATGTAAGTGAATAAGTAATGGAAAAGAAAATCTTGTTTCACATTTTTAGACCAGCTTTTGAGTTGATTCAGTCCAATTGGACAGCCTTTGGACTGACAGCCAGAGCATGCTGTATGTTTCTACTTTGGTGCAATTGTTAGACTTTAAAGACCCCTCTAACCAATTTTGTGTCTAACATGCCGCATCTTTAAACATAAACAGGCGTCTACACTATGAAGTAAAAGTTTCCAGGCAGTTTATGTGTTGTTAACTATCATGTAATCGTTTCTTCTTTCTTTTCTGTGATTTGTGTGCCCAAAATTAGAGTAAAGAATTCCCTCTTAGGTTTCTATGTTTTCCCTTGGATGTAACCAGCATCTGGTTTGTTAGGGACTGAGTGACCAGCCAGCGATGCCGCTCACCTTACAGATGTTATAATGTTCAAACAAGGACAGCAGGCCAACATCGCAGTGACCTTTGATTCCTTTGAGTAGGGTTGTGTTGCCATTGCCTGAATCCAACTCCATGTCATTGTCGAAGACGTTGGAAACTGCTCGGCCACAGAGCAACAGGTTGACAAGCTCCTGGAGAACACACATTAATGGTCAATGTTAAAGTCAGAGTAGATTTTGTATACTGTGGTAACACTAAATAGTATTGCTTACTGTCCTTTTTCTGTTTGTAATATGAACATAGTTCTTCTATAACTTGTGAAAAAGTGTTTAAAGTGTTCAGTTTGATTTTTTTGTGGCCTTTATTCAGTTTTTTATTAGATAGTTGCTTATTCATTCATGTTGCTGACGTGAGTATGACGCAGTTGTGAAATATTACCTTTAAAATTAAATAAAATGAAGTCAAATTAAATGTGAAAGCAGTTGACATACGTGCAAAGTGATGGATTTTGCATTTATTACCACTGGCTATTTTGATGTGCTGAATGCTAAATGAATTCATCCATAGTATTTCCTGTCATTTAGAATTCCTTTAAAATGTGTCACTGTGAATCAGAAGCCATTTGCATGTGTTAAACCTGAGTACAGTAGCCATGGGCTCCGATGAGTGAGGTGGTGGGAACATCCATATCTTCTCTTACTCTAAGGAAGGAAGGATGAAGAAAAAGCACAATGAACGCTATGCTTCTTCTGCATACCTGCAGTGTTTTTTCTACACATCTTGTTTAGTCACAGTCCTAAAAAAAAGGCTTTACATACTTTTCAACAGATCGAGAGAGAACAGCAGATATCGTCAGCAGTAAGCACCCTAACACCCCCGGCTCAAACTGTGGAAAAAAAGACTGATCATTTAGAGTGGAAAAAGCTCAAAAGATGTACATTTGACAAGAAAGAAAGTCAATACTGAATTTCACCTGCTCAATATGCTGCTCCAGAAGCAGCTGCAAGTCATTCAGGTTATCCACAGTAAAACATGTTATCTAAAAGGAAAAGGAAGTCGTTCAAATTTATTGACAGTCAAAATAACTTCCCATAAATTAGGATTCAACCTAAATGTGTAAATTGATAGTAATAAAATGGCTAATTAATTAAGATATAAGAACAGATATATAATCAGCAATGTGCAATGCATTTTTACAAATCTCCTATTTGATATTATAGACAGATATATTTCACAAATACAACCCATTTAAAAGGCTCATTAAGGTAGAGCTGCAACAATTAGTCAATTAAAAAAATAGTCTGACGGAAGATAAAAAGCAATTTTTTTTTTACATAACGTTTATCTTGTTTCAGCTTTGTTAATGTGAATATGTCAGGTTGTTTAGTCCTACATGACAATAATAATCTAAGAAAATAACATTGATTACATGAAATAATCATAGGTTGCATATATATATATATATTTGTTTGTTTAATATAGTTACAATTTACTGATATCTTAGATATGCAATTAACTATAGTACAAATCTGCATCCAATATATCTATATAAATTTCACTCAGCTGACTTTTTTTGTAATAGGTGTGTATGAAGTACCATGGCCTAATACCTTTTCAAACACTCCTGAAGATTTGTAGTGTCCAGTTGGGTTGAAAACATTTCTTCCTGAATTTCTGTTTAAAAGAAAGCATATAAAAATCAGAACGAAATAGAAATACAACTGTTTAACTCAACGATCCGTACTGATAGCAGGTTTACCAGGAATTAGACACAGACTAGAGGGTAGGACATTTGTTTTTGACTATAGTTGTGAGCTTAGCTTACCAAATCAGATATGATTGGTGTTGCCAATATGAAAATGTCATTAGAGTACATTGTAGGTATTTACATGTAGCCATCTCAGCTAAACATCAGTAATGACGTTTTGTGTTGTAGAGGATTAAGTGGATGAAATTATGATCTTACACCGCAACTGTGGCTTGTTTTTCATCCCCAGCCCTCCACAGGATTTCAGCTGCAGCTAAAACAAGACACTTTCTCCTGGTGGTGTTGGAAGGTCTTAACCTCCTGAGAACAAAGTGGCATTTGAGGGAAAAGCAGGTCGCCTGGAGTAATCATACAGTTAATAGCAAAATGCAAAGGTGGATACTTAACAGTGGCTACAAAGCACTCCTTGATGTGAATTAGTGGCTATAGAAAGCATTCAAGTGATTACAAGAGGCCACACAGGGGTTAATATTATGGGGCAAAGTTCAACATCTAAAGGTAACATACTCAGGGTCTGTATTACTACTTTCGATGTTTTCAAATAGCAGTTTCTTTAGAACAACGGCTTGGACAGATGCCAAAACTCCACAAGGCCCACCCTAGAAAATAAATACAAAAAGAAGAATAAATAAGTTTGTATATATATATATATATATATATATATATATATATATATATATATATATATATATATATATATATATATATATCCCACAATTAATTAAATTATATCTATGACAATATCAGTGTTTCCCACAGATTCAAATTCTTGTTGTTGATGACCGGTGATTATAGCATATAATTATCCAAAATGTTGCCTTAACAACATTGGAAAACCATCACAGAGATACCTAGAGCGTCCTGCATGAATCTGTTTGGGTTTGCTGATAACAACTCTTGCTACCAACTTGATTTGATTATTTTATGGAATTTTGAAGATTGGAATCTATTACAATCTTTGGGTTTGCTTTGCTATGTGATTATTAACAAATGCTGTAGTGAAAGAACACGAAAGCAATGACAGATGCATCTATTTCAACAAAAGAAAATAAGACAAAAAAATGGAACCTGTCCCATTTTGAACAACCTTCGTGGCCATAGATTAATGAGTTTACGCAGTGCACTTGAATGCACCATGAAGTCGTGTGCTTTGCCCAACGAAGCATCTGAAATTCAGTTTTTGTTTGAATGTGCCACGAAGTCCCTTTTTTTAACAGGTAATTGTTGAGCTTTAAAAAGCAATGAAGATGCACAAGTTTAAGCTTTTACATGGAGATGTCATGACCATGCCTCTCAAGCACGGATGAAATGCACATGTTTGCAGGAAAATGCTCTAAGACCTCAGAGATTTTGAGTGTGGCGGGCTAGAGTACATGTCAGTGCAGGTGTATCTGATTCCGTTTTGGAGTAAATTGGTGAAAGAGATGGCCTGAGCATGTGAGTAGAGTGCAAAGCCCCAGATATAAGAGTTGTAGAATTGAATATCAATAAATGAATCTATAGGAAACTCTTACAATCCATCTTTGGTTAAGACAACCTTGTTCTGCACAATTCCGTATCTCAGGTCATGTGTTTCTGAAAAAGTGAAAGCCTGATTCCTCCACTCAGCACTGAAACAATTTAGGCGAGAACCGAGAAGAACCGCTTTCAATTCCTGGGGAAAAACAAAAACAGAAAATCAAAGGCAACCACAGTAAACTGACTCCCCAACATTTAGAAAATTGCTGGCGTAAACCACCAACCATGGCAGTGTGTTGATCCATCGGCCGGCCTGCATGAATCTGCTCTGTGACGGTTCTCTGAAAGGACACTGCGGAGAGTTCTTGCAGAGCTGCATCATCGTCAACGTCGTCTAGTAATTGATTAACGAAACATCAGCTTTTGTCAAGTCAAGATTAAAAAAAAAAAAGAAAAGCCACACACACACACACACAAACTTACCCAACACCATCTCAGACACATCCAAATCAGCTACATTAGGCCAGATCGGAGTCTTTACTCTTAGGACACAGCATGAATAAAATTATGAACAAAACATGGAAATCTGTAAGGAAGTCATTTCAACTATATAAAAACATGACATTGAGAGGCATTATTATTGTCAGCTTAAAGCTATTTACTTTTTAGGCTTCAGGATGTCGTGTCCAACTTTTTTAAAGCTGTTTTCACTCTGCAGCCTCTCTGGTGTGCTCCATGACTCCTGTCTCCCTCCTATGCAGTCAGTGGAGCTGATTTCAGTTAGGCAGCTTTCGAAGCTTTTTTGATGTAAACCAGTCTCTAAAAGTCCATCTTTTGATTCCCTGTTTACTTCTTCTCCTGTGAGCAGCGGCTGAGACACTTCTACCCTTCGACTGGGCCTTTTTTTATTTGTCTCCTGCAAGGAAAAACATCAGTAAGGGGGGGAAAAGGTGATAATATGAAGTGCATCACAATTAAATTCAACTTGTACTGAAGTGATTGCTACCAGGGATGTGCTAGCTATTGGTCCAGCCATCATGCCACGTCTAATTCGACTGCTTCTGCTCTTCTGAACGCTCTCAGTGATGGAGAGCGTCTTTTTTTCGTCATTGTCCCGGGGGTAAGCTGTCGGTGGCTGTCCTTTTTGTTCCCCCGAGTCACAAGTCCACAAACCTTTTTGAGTACAGGTGGAGAGTCTGCTTGACTCAGGTGACACTGCTGTACCTGTAGGTTGAAAAGGGCGAGGTTTCTCTGTCGGAGATCTGTGTGAGAGATAAATCCAAAATAAACTCAAACCTTCTAACACTCAGCAATTAAAGTCAAAGCTTTGCCTGTGAAATACCTTATTCTGAAGGGACTGCTAGTAACAAAGTGTGCTGTGCTTTTCTCAGTCTCTGTGTCATTCATTTCTGATGGCATTGCTGCAGGAGAACTGGCAGTCGAGCTGATGGTAAATGCAGAGGGATCACTCTCTTTGCAAGTCTTGACATCTTTCAGGCCCTCAATGCGATGCTTCACAATGATCTCCAGCAATGTTTTCAGGGGGGAATTCTGAAGCTGCAATGACAGAAAAGTCAGCTTTGCTTTAGATATCCTCATCTACTTGCAGCGCAGCCAACCTCCGGGTTTGCACCTCACCTTGTTATCTCTATAGAGAGCATCCATGTGCAGAATCTCCCTCAGCTCTGATCTGTTGTTGATGCTGGAAGCTGTGCGGGGAAACTCCTTGTCCATGCAGGCGATCGTCCTCTTGAGTCCCTGCTCGTCAAGATCAACAGGATCAGTGTTTCATCTTATTTCATGACATGCCAGAGTCTGTGGCAAGAAATTTGTATTTCAACAGGAAAAGCTTTTATCTTTATTACATACTTTGATGGAAAGCATGAATAATGAAATATGGAGGTCCTGGCAACACTGCAAACTTAGGATACTGAATGAGATTATTTTAACCCAATATATCTTCCCATTTTTTGCTATAGGAAGAAACAATACATTGGATGTATTGCAGATTTTACTGTATCGTAATACAAGTATACTAGTAAATATGTACTCACACGTACGTTGTAATAGATCTATGTAATATGTTCGTTGTAATAATAAAATCAAGTAAACAACTAGCTGAAGCTAATAATTATATTAGTGTAACAAACTGTGGTGTTAGTGCAGCAGAGAATGCGTTAAAGTTGATTCTCTAGAAGCACAGAATAGGACGCGTCACAGATTTTTCCGCAACACCGGACTCAACTCTTTAGCATCACATTAGCCGGAAGCGGCTAACGCATGCTAACTAGCATAGTTAGCAGTTCGCGGTCCCGCAGCCAGAGGAGCTGAGCCGCCGGGTCACCGCTTACCTTCCGACTCAGGTATTCCCGCACAAGGGACGCAGACACCTCTTCGACCGCAGCGGCCATGATGTTGCTGGCTGTCTGCGTGGCCTCCTTCTGACATAAGCGAACCGACGCGAAGCTCTTCGTGGCGACCCGTGTTCGCTAACACTGGAGCCGGGGACTGCTGCTCCTCCTGCTGCTCCCCCTGCTCCTGTTGCTCAGATTCAATCTGCGTAGACCGGCTTCGGAGCAGCCGAGGGGTCGAGCATCTACAGTTTGTCCACGTGTCCCGCGGATTTCCCGCACATTTAGCGAAAACTGTTCTTCACAGTTGTTGTTCGGCAACGCTCGTTTCCATGGTGATGCAAAGCGCTCTGATCCAGGGCCGCTTCTAGATATTTGGGGAGCGGGCTTATGCAGCCCCCCACACTCTAAGCACGCATGAACACAAAACATCTGCATCTATTCCAAATGCATGAATGATGGAAATGCATTTAAATAAGAACAAATCCTGAATTTGAATGTAAAAAATATTATATGGGGAACCTACTGCAGCTACATTTTTGAAGAGGCCCTATTATAAAAAAAAATGAACACTTGGTGCTTGTGCATAAATATAAACGTCTCTGGTGTTACCTGCTACCACACAAACTATCATATAAGACCACATATGGATGTATTATAGATCTTAATGTGGCTCCGCCCTCAGCAGCATGTCCCCAGTGGCCACTCGTGGTACTGCAATATAGTAATGATAAACCGCAATAGTAAAATAGAAGCCTGTAAAACTAATGACGGGACACCCATATTATATATTTCACCCATATCATGGACTTGGAAACCTTTCTCATGGCCAGAAAAGCTCTGTAATAGTCTCTTTTCCCAGCCTGACATCACAGCTGTGTTTCCAGAGTGAGGATGTTTTGATTTTTTTTTTTATTAAATTTTCTTGAAACAGTTTCTAATGTGGTCGGCAAAGTTTGTTACTAACTGTGGATCCAACATGGCACATTTGATAGACATACAAACCTTTCTTTGTAAGTGTTGTAAGTAAGTTGGACTGCAAGTTTATTTTGAAAATGAGATGCTTTTAGCAGTTAACTGTTTCATAGTCATCAGGTTTGTTTGGTACGATTGACTATAAGCTACATACAGATGCATTTGATAGAAATTCGTAGCACCAAATAAACCATTTTGGTTTTTCCTAAACCACACCTTCAATACAAACAAATATACAGATGGTTCCCAGACCTCATCTCAATCTACATGAGGTCTGGTGTTATTCAGGCGAGTTTGAAACTCTGCTTCCACAAGTTATTTATGTGCATGCACATTTTTATAAATTAACTTTAAATATTAAACTGGGAAAATGGCAAAAGACAGCCCTTCTAAACTTCTTCTGAAACTAAAATATTTTTTATTCCTTTTAGATCGCATCTGTGGTCAAAATTTGACACTTATTTAACAATATTTGCTAAAAAGAATGTTTTTTTGTATTTTTTATATAAAAATTCAATCATATTTTCATCTAGTAAAACAATAACATATGACATTAATCATCCATCTTGCCCAGAGCATTTTCTATCAGTAGTCTCAATGTATTCAGCTGTCAATCAAGGCCCATGATCCTCAATGATAAAACATGAAAACAACATTTAGCCTCTGATTCATTCTGCAGATGCACTTTTCAATAGGGCAAATTTCTCACAATATTTTGTCACACTTGTAAACTATTAATGTCATTAAACATTATGTTAGATGGCTTCAAAATGGTGTTTCAGGTGGACATGATCATTATCACCACCATCATTGCTACCCACTTTTTCAAAGTCATGAAAGATGTCAGTGAGTCCAGGTCCAATAGAAGATTGTTATACATGTTCTCTATTGTAAGAAAATAAAAAGGTAAGCTGTTATTCATAACAAAAAAAATCTTTTTTGTATTAAATCAGTTTCATGGCGTGTCTGTAGAAAACCCATTGTCTATCACAATATTCCAGTTCTTAAACATAATGTTAAAACTAATAACGGAAATAATGTTAACCAACCAACCACTTAATCAACCTGATAGTCTGACATAGAGATGAGTTAACCTGAAACATTTCAACTTTTTCAAGGGGGTCCCTGACTGTAAAAAAATTAAAAAAAGACCAAAAACACCACCACACAGGGGCCCCCTGGGGTTAGAGTGACCCATTGCAGTCAATTATAATGCAAATAGGCAGAACTGGCCCTGCTCTTATTTCTCACTATGCATACAGAGGCTGTGTTTCATTAGTTGCTCAACATGCCCTTGTCGGCTTCCTCTCAGCGGTTGACAAGTATCATTCCTTTGCTCTGGAACTTCAAATGAAGCGTCACTCAGTGCTGCAGATCAAACACGTGCAGCGCAGTTTCCTGTCATTTCCGCTATGCGTCACAAGCTGCTGATTTACACTATCTGAAACAGATGTTTGTTTGCGAGAAAGAAATAAACAGATGTTTGTTATTGGAATACACAAAAAGAATGTCTAAGCAAACACTCTAAGCATCCAGATAATCATCAATCATCATGTTGAAATTCAATTTCTGTCCCATTGTGGAATATGCTTTATGCAATAACTTCCCTTGAATGCTACATTTACCCATTGTTTGCATCCAAAACTAACCATGTTACCCAATTATGCTGTTTTGCACCATTTCCTATAATAATAATGCATTATATTATAATGATTGATATTATGTTGTTGACTGATCACAATTACAGAAAACGCTCCTCTTTGGCTGCAAACAAAGACGCTGCATTTCATGTGTGTTATTAAATCTAATTGTGTGTGTAATATGCAAGTTTGTTTTTGTCTCATGCTGTCACCCTGTTCTGTGATTCTGTGCCAACAAGAAACTGGTGCAGATGATGGGTTTGGAGGGGAAACTGTGCATGCTTGGGGCACAGCCAGACCAAAGTAAAAAAAAATCAGAAAACCTCACAAAGAAATTCAAGGTACTGTGATATACAACATGTGTTCTGTTTCAGTAACAATGACCAGCAGTATTTTTGAAAAATAGCGTGTTCATTTTATTAAGGACAATTAAGGACAAGTCGGTTAATTTGGTTTGCCCTCCTTTAATCCTGCAGGACCTGAAATCGCCTCCTACAGGAGCCAGGCTGGTCGGGGAGAGGTCACGGCTGCTGGCAGCGCTTTCCCCTGATGCATGAGGCAATTGGCTCAAGACCATCAATAACTCCTCCTCATTGCCTCATGCACAGGGGAAGACCAACCCGGCGATGGCATCCGTGTGCCAGCGTCCCCTGCAACCCTGCGTGAGGAGGGAACCCCCACCTCTGTCACCTAGTAAGACCCCAACAGATACACACAACCCTGAGGCTCAGAATAAGAGGATAATTTAACCATTAGGGGGAAAAAAGGGTTGAGAATATGTTTTTTTGAGATAAATATTTTTTGAAGTTTTTCGTTTTTTTTTTGGTTATTAGTAATCAAATTACATACAGACAGTCTTTTCTTTTGCCTTTATCCAAAAATGTTGATATGAACCCAATAAAAACATGCCATGAAGGGAGAAAAAAAAGAAAGAAGCATTGCAACTATTTGCATGTGTGGACTACTTACATGTGAGTCCAATTATACTGTGAGTAATGGTGGTCCAGCCGCCAGCAGCCTGAAAGTGTGTTTCTCCTCGCTGCACCGCTGACCTCTAGGAAAGAAATGAAAAAGTCCCACTATCAGTGGTTTAAAAAAAAAAAAAATAAAGAAAGTTAGGAATGTTTTGATCCCAAGGCCACTTGGTGTTCAAATAGGCTTTAGAGGCCGAATCTGCAGGTGCCTTAATCCTAATGCGACACCTGTCCATTGTGCCCACACATGTTTTAAAGGCATCTTCCACTGTTACTACTACTACTACTACTATTGGGACAACGCTCTGCTCTTGAGGAACTGGATGCAGCACTTGCTCTTTGTCCACTGTCTTCTGTGCCACCTCATGGACAGCGTGAAGAATTGCTGGTCTTTTTGACGGCAAACTGCACTGTAGGAACCACCATGCACCAGACAATAAAGGGAGATGAGCTAGCTATGGGTCTTTCTGCTGCACAGTAATGCTGTTGGTGTATTCACAGAATCATATGTGAGCCATAAAAAGTTCCTCAGGTCACCCACACCATCAAAATACAACTTCATCAAAGTGTCTGCATAAACAAAATAAAATTAATATATACATTACATACGCAGGATACACAATGCATGATTTGGTCTAATACAAAGGATTTGTCTGAAATAAGTATAACATTGACCATTTCACCTTTTTTTGTCTTCTAATATGACACCAAAAATAATACTACTGTGATCTGTAACAGGCGTCACTGTGGTTTTGCTATTTAACCATTCCATGAGTTGTTTACAGAACAGCTGGGTATGAGAGCATGAAACAAAGAGATGCTCTGTTGTTTCAATATCATCTTTACAGAAAACACATTCATTTCTGTCAAAGCCAAATCTTAATCTTAAAAATTTACTGGAAGGGTACATCTTACATCTCATTCATTACTTTGTAGTGAATTTGTTTTGGGTGGAGCGGCGGACTCGGAAAAACTTTTCTTCTGAGGGAAATTGGAACCATATATACGTATATAGCCTTTTCTAGGGCATTATAGACATTTTCTGTCTATGTTTTTGCAGACTTTCAGGCCTTTGCAGCCTCTTATATTCAAGCAGGTGATGTCAGTTAAGTCTTTTTTGGCCTTGACATTGGGATATTGGGATTAAGCCAATCGTTTATGGCAATACGCTGATCAATAGAAAGCCCAAGCCCCTCCCCTTCCTGGTAGTAAATGAAAATCATTTTTTGATCCTACAGGCATTGCGTTATATGAGCTTCAGTGGCTCTGGATAGCTTGTGCATAGAGAAAGTTATGACATCACATATGTCTGCAGGTCTGTAGTCTTTTCTGATTTGGCATTTTGCTCCACTGTTGCACAATAAACTGCAAACTTTATGACATGGAAAGTTATCTATTTTTTTGTGGCACAATTTAAACAGTATCAAGAAATGATTTGTCTCCCGCCGTTGACTACTTAAAGCCATAGACACATAAAATCTGATTTTCAGTGAGCACAGAAAAACTTTCCACATTCAGAAGATTAATGCTGAAAATCTGCAGATGCTTTCCCAAAACAAGAATATCGTGGGAAAGATTTTTTTTTTTATCCATAAATCCTTAAAAAAGTGATATTTTCATAGATTACAGATTCATTACACACAAAGAATGTATTTTGTTTTTGGTTATTTTTGCAAGTTTGGTTTCCAGAACACACAAAAAATGTATCTTAAGAAATTAAGTAACACATAAAACAATCCAAAAATTGTATTTTCAAAAGAGAAATGTCAAACTTGAAATAATAATAATAATAATAAGAAGAAGAAGAATTTATGACTTTTTTACTCCTTGAAAGGATTTTCACATTCTGTAAAACATCCAACTGCAGAAATGGGAAGAAGTTGAGGGCTACAATAAATCATACGGATTTGCATGAATTGGTCACAACTCTACACATACAACATATAAGGAGGCCTATTCCATTTGTATGCCAGTACACAAGAGTCAAACAAGGTATTACCTTGGTTTACATTTACCTGATAGATTTTCTTTAATTTTTTACATTATTTTAATGTTTTAAAGAAGCATATGTCTAATTTAATTAATTTGCATATTGATCCTACTTTGGGCTGAATGATCAAAACTCAGCTCCCACACAGGCTTGTTTTCTTAAGACAGAACCAAATTAACCAAAATCAGGAAAAAAAAACTTTAAATAAGCAGAATGACCTGCCAGTGCAATGGACAGGGAAAGTAAAATTCAGTAGGTAGAAATAATTCAAGTCCTCCCCATGCAACAATAAAGACGTCACAAAAACGCTGATGTTTTTCTTCATTTTATTAAAACTTTTCATTTATAATATATGACAAATATTCAGGCTAGCCTATGTTTTTTTGTTCATCATCAAACCATTAAACGGTAACCTACTCTCCAGCACAATTGAATTACAACAACTGCATTAAGAGTATTACATTCAACTCAAAACGACAAAAAAGGATTGGTACATGAGAAATCAACGTTCAATTTGTTTTAGATGCTGCAATTAAAAATACTTAATTTGGACTTGAAGAGTATCATTAAAAATCAGGACGTACTCATGATTTTCAACATTTTTTTTTCCTGCAATATGCCACTGGCTTTACAGTGTTAATAGACCCTTCACTGATTTTCTAATTTAGTGATGACTAACATGTTACTCCCCCATATATAATACCAGACAAGTATCACCATACCATTTACTAACATGGTAAAGAGTACACACAAATACATGCTGATCAATACCACTGATGAAGTTGTTGAGCAGTAGTTAATCACCCAAGAAAGTATTTCAAACGTTCTATTGGTGTTCTGTATCATGTTCTTCAAAATTAGTGCACAAGGAGATTGTACATTTCAATGGCTCAAGCATGTTTGCCATGTGTGGACCATAAAGTGTCATATTTACAGTACAGTACTATGATACTTAAAACTGCTGGTATTGCAAATATCGTCGGGCCTTGCATCAAAAGTAGTTTGAAGTTCTGTGCAACCCTTGGCATGGGAACAACAATCATGTCTTTTTTTTGCGTTTTTTTTGGCACAGGTATTGTTCTACTCTAACAGGGAGTGCAGCTTCACAATCGAGCAATATGTAAACAACATTTTGCATTTTTTTGTGTGTGTGTGTTTGTGTGTGTTGTGTATCCCTCCCTTAGGAATGCCAAGCATACTGCTATTTTCTTCCCTCTGCTGTTTGACCGTACCGTGAGGGATGGAAGATTTACAAAAAAAAAAAAAAAAAAAAGGAGTGAGAGACAACGGGGAAAGTTTCCAGAATACGGAAGGGCATCAGTAGTCATAAGCTGCAAGGGGAGAAACAAAAGAGTCGTTATCCACATGTGCCGCTCAGCCACAGGTCACAAGGAAAAGGAGCATGCGATCCGCTTCCCAGAAAGAAGGTCTGAAAACCCCCATTAGGAGGTGCTGTGTCATGCAGGCATGCAGGGTCACACCAACGTGCTCTTACTTTCTATCGTGAGGATGCAGGTGCTGGCCGCTGTGCCCCTGCTGTTCACGGCCTTGCACATGTACTCGCCCTCATCCTCCGGGAAGGTCTCCGGCAGGTAAAGGCAGTACGTCTCCCCACGCTCTATGTACTGATAGTCCTCACAGTCCTGGAGCATCTCCCCCTCGAACCACCAGGTCACCTCCGGCTTGGGCTCCCCGGTGATCTTGACGGTGAACCGCACCGGCTCCGAGTCCACCACCGACTGGTTTTTGAGGGGTTTCTTGAACCAGGGAGCGCCCGATCTGGCGTGATCGTCCTCGTCCTCGTAGGCCGCCGAGCCATTGATGATGCTCGCCTCCTCCTCGCCATCATCCTCCTTTTTCTGCAACGGGACGGCAAACAGAATCAGCAAATGCCCTTTTTAGTGGCAAGAAAAAAACCTTAAACTGAAAATGCACCGTCCTGAGCATGGGAGCTTTACTTTTTGCAGGGCGGCATCAATCTCCTGCTGTTCAAACTGCATTCTCTGCAGTTTCTGCTCCTCCACCCGCCTCCTCTCCTCATCCTCTCGGGCTTTGGCCATTTGTTCGAATCGGGCTCGCATATCCACTTTCTGCTTGAACGGCGACTCCTCGGGCCTCGCTGGAGTCACTTCTCCTTCCTCGTCCTCCTAAAAAGCAAATCCAGGCGGTCACAGAATAAGCCATATTTCTCTGAAATGTATAATGTGTTTTAAGTAAAATTATATTAAATTTCGATAAAAAAAAGAATTAACTAGAATAGCATGATATGAAGATATTGCATCTTGAAAAGCTTATAAATTTAGTTTGTGGGCTCCTACAGAACATGTTCATGTGCCCACATGTGGCTGTCCTTACCCCCTGGCACCGCTCGGCTTCTCTCTCTTTAATTTCATCATCAATGGCCTTTCTCCGTGCTCTCTCCATCTCGATCTTTTTCTGAATTTCCTCTTCGGTCAGCTGCTTGATCTTTTCAAACTTGGACTTGAGGTTCTTGGCCTGGATGGAACCGGTCCTCTTGAGCTTAGTCAGCTCCTCGTACTCTTTGCTCACAACATCTGAGCTCTCGTTCACTTCATCCTGTGAAATAGAAGGGAAATAAATCTCATAGCTGATTCTGCATACTGAATCGAAGCCTTATGCATGTGATGGTATGTTTGTGTGACGACTGACCTCGCCCATCTCTTGCCGGAGTAGTTCGAACTCCTGCTTCTCCTGCTCCCTCCTCATCTTGCGCTCCTCCGCCTTGCGTCTCCTCTCAGCCTCCTCCTTCTCTTTCAGCAGCTCTTCAAAGTTCATCTCCAGTTTCCGCGGGCACAGCGTTTCCTGCGAGTCCGTCTTCACCATCTCTCCCTCGTCATCGAGGAGCTGAGTACACATGGAGGCAGAGTGAAGGAAGTGGCTGCGTCAAACGTCACAAGCCTGGCTCGCAGCCTGGCTTTAGTTTGCCAGTCGAAGGCCAAACATTAAATAACCTCATAAAACCGGCACAAATGAGCAGGAGCAATTCTTGTTGTTGGCTACACTGCAAAAACTGCGACAGTGAAAAGATCTCCTTTTTGGTACAATTAGTCCAATATTAAGTATAATTATCTCATTGCTCCTGCTCATTTGTGCCGGTTTTATGAGGATTTCTGCCAGTGCCATGGACAGAAGGTTTGGTTTTTGCAGGGCATCTTTAAATATGTTTATCATAGCAACCTCCTTTTCCTGTTTTACTGTAAATAATATAAATTTGCAAATATGCTGATTTTTCCTGATCAAGAGAAGGGCTCCTACAGAAATAAAATGGGCAGCAGGTGCAGCAGCACCAGTCCACAGTCAATCCACAACCAGACAGAACCCGATTACCCCCACATTGACACAGATGTTGTCAAAGCATGCCCATCTGATAAACTTTATGCTTTAGGATAAAAAAAAGTGTATGAACCCCATGAGAAAAATGTCATTCTGTTACTCATGGATGGAATTAGAATAAAATAAATGAATCCCCTTCTTGCTATGGATTCCCTGGGGGTCCCTAGAACCCACTTTGAGAACCACTGGATTGGATTTTAACAAATCTTGTTTATATTCCCATATTACACACATATAAAATATGCATTGTGTATTTATGTCATCTGTTTGTGTCGATGAGCTATTTAACATTGTATTGATCCGCAGGTTTCTCTCACCATGCTCTTGCGGGCCTCAGCAAACAGCCTCTTCTCCTCCTCCAGTCTCTTCTTGGCCTCCTCCTCCGCCCTCCTCTGCTCCTCCTCTCTCCTCTGGCGTTCCAGCTCCTCGAAGCTGGCGCACAGCTTGCCAGGCTCGCTGCCCTCCAGGTTGAGCAGGGCCATCAGGGCCTCGTCGTTCTCATCCACGAGCTGGACAGAACACAGCGAGGCAGGAGCTGAATGCTGAGGTCAAGTGGTGGGATCATCTCATGAAAGTTCGTTTTTTTGTTTTACATTTTTAATGGTGTTCTCAAATTAAAATATCAATATCAACCTCGTATTTATCCACAGTGATCCGATCTGCTCAGCACAAAGACTGTGAAAAGGTCATTTTGGCCCGGCTCCATCACAGTAACAAACTCCTTCCAGCATTAATAAGCCTAATTCATTAATCCACACACACAACAAGTGAAAATAAATTTAATAATGTTAAAAAGCCACACGTGACTTTTACCCTTTTCCCAATTTTTGTGCTAAGCTAAGACAATTAATTGCAGATTAAAGCTTTATATTTGAACCTTTCATTCTATGAGAGCGAGTTTGTTAACTTCAAACCTCTCCTTTAGGAACATCCAGTATCACATCAACGACATACAAATTACAGCGTTAGGCTGAGTGACAAAGAATGTTTTGCAAGATGAGAAAGTCAAAACACTTCTCAAAATGCACATTCTGTGTTCATTATGGTTTCTTGTTATTTATAAGAGATTTTGTGCAATTTCTTTTTGACACAAAATGGCAAATGGTGTAACCAAAAAACCAAAATAATGTTAAATTTAAATATTTAATCCACCTAGAATATAAACCTACTTGAGAACATTTAAATTATTCATAGGAGGTTTATATTAAGTTTTTTGTAACTTTTCTAACTGCTGCTGTAGCACTGGGAATTTCCCCACTGTGGGACAATAAAAGACTATCTAATCTAATCTAATCTAATCTATATTTATATATGAGATGTATATTGACCATGCTCTTTCTGGCCTCAGCAAACGCCCTCCTTTCCTCCTCCATCCGTCTCTTGGCCTCCTCCTCTGCTTTCTTGCGCAGATCCTCCACCCTTTGCCTCTCCAGTTCTTCAAAGCTCAACCTGAGTTTTCCTGGTCGGAACTCCTCCTTGTCTTCCTGGGCCGGCTGGGCGTCTTCCTCGTCCTCTCCCTGGCGGAACACGAGACAGACCTTTCAGCTATATTTTCCAGTAAAAAACAGAATCCAGAGACAGATCCATGTGCTTGCAGGGAAAACAGTGATTTTGAAAGGAGTTTTTTTTTATTACCAGTCCCAGCCTGGCCTCCTCAAAAGCTTTCTTCTCCTCCAGCAGGCGACGTTTGGCTTCCTCCTCAGCTTTCCTTTTTCTCTGCTCCTGTCTCTCCTTCTCCATCTCCTCAAATGTCAGCTTCAGTTTTCCGGGAGTCATGAGCACCTTTTCTGAAAGGGACTCTTCTTCATCCTAAAAAGGAACGATTGCGAGGAAAGCTCATTTTTAGGCATGTCCTCAATCGCAGAGGCAGTCATAAAAAAATCACAGAACACCTCATTGATGATGAATGTGAACATAAAACAGATTGATATATTCTTTATTCTTTTTTTTCCTACCAGTGGAACAACTGAGTTTCTCTTGGCCTCCCTGAAGGAGCGTCTGTTCTCATCGTATCGTCTCTTCTTTTCTTCCTCGGCCTTCCGCTGCAGCTCCTCCTCTCGGTTCTTCTCCATGTCCTCGAAGTTCATCTTGATTCTGCCTGGAGGTCGTGAGGCCTTTGCTGGAACCACCTGAACCAGGATTGTGTCATCTCCTTCCTTTAAAAGGATTGAAAGATAAGGTTAGCGCATGCATGTTTGAACATGTTGACAAAATCAGTCATCTTTGAGTGATTATGTGTGTCTGTGTACTTTTTCACAAAAAAGCAAAATTTTCTCATTAAAATAAAAAAAAAAAAAAATTAAATAAATAAAATTAAGTAAATAAAATGTACTCCAGAATCTAGAAATGTGCAAACATTGTACATTTCAAAAAAATAATTACTGGATGAAAAAAAAAAACATCTGTTCCCCTACTCTACTATAACACCAATTAGTCTATTTGTCCTGGAGGTTTCAAAACTAGCCGATGTTTAGCTCCAAACTAGTTGTGATGTCACAAATCCAGCTCAAAGGTGCGCTCCAATATTTTCATTGAGGGCAGTGAATTTTTTTTTTCTCTTGCACATACATCATTCTGCACAGTAAAGTAAGCAAATCACATTTTAGTGCAGAGGACTTTAAATCCAAATCCAGATCCAAAAGATTTTTGCAAAAAAACAGGACATACGGACAGAAGCTTTGTGAACGAGCTTTTATGGGCGTACACAAGTGGTCCAGCAATCAAAACAATTTCCAGGTCAGTCCCAGTGCCGGGGGGCAGGAGCGCGCGTGTGGGTGTAATGTCACCATTTGCAGCGGGTCAGTATGTGTGTCAGTCTGAGATAGAGGTCTAATTCAGTCACTGTAAGGAGGGCTAAGGCTAATTTAGTCCCCGGGAGGTGTGGGAAACAGTTGCCAGTCATATGCTGTCTACACCTGGCAGCTTTTACGTGTGCTGTTCCAGTTGTTTCTAGATCACCAAGTCAGGGCCTCCATACATTCGCAAGAGGACACGAATAGTAAAAGGGCAAGCTAAAAAAAAACAAAAAACAGGCGTGTGAGGGCATCCTGCAGAGGAAACTAGGCTACGAAGGGATGGTGTTAACTGTTCGCCTCAAATAATACAAGGGACAAGGCATCGGGGTTCATATTAGTAGTTAATGATAAAATAACACATTATCTTGTTATTTCAATAGTTCCATGTGGTTGTTGAACACTTCCTCTGTTGTCAATGACGATCTCACTTATAGGAGGGGTAGGAGCTGAGATTCCCTTTTTAGTTTTTGTGATAATATTTGTTCTGTCATTATGTATTGATGTTAAACCATAAATTGTGATCATTTAAAAACAAATCACCAAAATCCATAGGCGATTAGGGGTACAGGAGCAAATTTACCTCCAGCCAATCAAAATGTCCGACCAGTAGGATTAATTGTTCCAGAGAGCTGCCTGTCAACAGGCGAACCACAACCCACCAGAACCCACCTGAGCACCTCGCTGGTAATAATTGTGATGAATAGAGCCACCAGAGAAGGCAGCAGAAGAGGCCGGAATATGTTTGTACTGGAAAAAATGATCGGAAGTTGGGTCTTCTGGATTTATTTTTAGCTGAGTGAGGGGTTCGCTCACATTCACCATCACAGCGACTTGCTCAGTACCTGGAGGCAATTTTGATTTTGATGTTGCCGGGGAAACAACATTCTTCTATGTTTTTGCCACTGTCTTTCACCTTAGAGTCTGGCGTGACTCCTCCCTTCAACGCCTTGCAGCCCGTCATGTACAACACACGCTGCCATAAAGTGGTATAAGTGTCGTGGTGTTGGTGTCAATTTTACGAGTATGTGTACTCATGCCTGGTATCAAACCGATACCTGATGCCAGCATCTCTACTTTCTATCTGTGGTAATATTGAGAGTGGGCAAGGGGAGGGATCATTAATCAAACAACAAAGTGTTTGGTTGAAACAAGCACACCCACTGCTCCTTTAACCAGAGCAGAATTAGTGTGAAGACGCAGCAGGTAAGTGCCTGTAATCACCTACCTGGCACAAGAATACTTACATAACCATTACCTAGAACAGCACTGTCACATAAGACTAAAGACTCCTTCTGGTTCTATATATATTGTACAGGAACTCTCTGGAAACATGGAATGGAAGTGACCCATTTACCTCCAGCTCACACGCTGATCACGCCAACAATGCCACTGGTGTTTTCAGACATAATCAAGCCTCTGACAACTGTTTGGAACCGTTTCAAGTGACACTTCAAATACCTCGGCCCAAAGACAGCCGAGGATTACCCGGATCATTCCGGATACGACTAAGCCGTTCTCATCGGTAAAGGCAGCACGGATTCACCCCAGGTAGACTCACCTCCACGGCTTTCTTGGCCAGCTCTTTTTGGATTTTGACTTTTTCTATGTTGTCCTGGGTTTCTCTCCTCCTCCTCTCGTTTTCCATCTTCTTCCTCTGCCCCTCTTCTCGTTGCTTTTCCATTTCCGCGAACTTCCCCTTCACACTACCTGAGGATCCCACAGGGCACAGGCCTTCAGCAGCATACGTGTTCCCCCTTCCCGCCGTTTCCCCTAGCCAGCATCCATCTGTCCTGTCCTGACTAACGCAGGGTCTTACCTGTGATTTTGGGGACGTAGGATTTCTCCACCTTGGCCGGCTTCACCTCCTCCTCCTCATCACTGGAAGCGAGGAGTTCCTTTATCTGTGGCGGATCAGATGGAGAGTGGTGAGGTTACGGTTTAGCCGGGATCATCTCCTCTATCGCTCAGGAGCCATGCTGCTCGCTGTGAGAACCAGGGCATAATCCCCGGCTAATAGCCGGGACATGTGACCCGCAGGCGGCTCTCTGATTGGGCCGCGGGCGTTTCGGCACGCGCGGTGAGGCGAGCGTAGGTGTCCGAGCCGGTTAGGGCACGGCTGTAAACATAGAGGTTGTCCTGTCTGAGTATCGCTGGTAATCCACTCACATGTCACCCTATCACTGCGTTTGTTTCACCACAGGTGATGGAGAGGCAGTGGTCGTCTTGACCCCAGAGGTGAGAGAAATATTTAAACCACGCCGTTAGTCTCATATGTACTACATGCACATTCTGTTTTATTGTAGTGCTTCACTGATTAAATATTAAGATCGTTTTTTTTAATCTAGATGTGATTTGTGTTTCTATAAATAGTTAAATCATCAGTAAGCTATAAAATATCAGAATAATGTCTTTATGATTTTTAATCCAAAACCAAAAAACAAAGATATTCAGGTGACTATGATATAGAAAAAAGAGAAAAGCAGCAAACTATTACAGTTTAGAAGCTGCATTCAGATAAAGTAATGACTCTGTTGAACATGAAAAATGAACATTGTTGGGAATAGATTTCCTGTCAATCGACTAATTGATTGGAACATTTTATACATGACTCCTCACACTCCTTTGGTGCCGTATCATTTGTGTTAGAAAAAAACGTCTTTCAAAAAGCAGCCAAGCACAAACCAGCGTAGACAGGAATTAAAGGGGACAGGTTAATCGTATAAACCGGCGTGTGGTGTGTGTATAGGACGGTGGATTCTCACTCCAACTGGCAGCTCTGCGGCCCCGCCATGCCCCATCATGCCATGCAGGCCGCGGTGCGGTTAGTGGGGTTAGCTGTCTTTGACCTGCTGCTTCCTGCGGTTCCACTCTCTCTCCTTGATGTACTGCTCCCTCCTCTTCTCCTGCTCCTCCTTGTTCCTCTGCCGGCTGCGCTCGTCCCTGGCCTTGCGCATGGCCTCGAACTTTCCCGTCACGTCGCCCTTCTCTTTGCTCTGCTTGGGCACGTAGCTCCTGGTCACCAGCTTTTTGGACCGGAGGAGTTTCTGCGGTTGGACATAAAAAAAGGTTAATTACAGGAGGAATATCTTATCATTTTCACAAATACTGCAAACGTGTTTTTTGTCTGACTCACCTCTTTTTTAAGCTCCAATTCAGACATGTTCTGGTTATCAATTGTGTCGACTTCCTCATCTTCTTTGTTGTTTGTGTCCTTTGCGACACCGTTAACAGCTTCCGGGCTTTCGTTTTTAACACCGCTGGACGTGCCACCTTCTTTGTGCTCCACACCGTTCATGTACGCCTTGTCAGCCTCTTCATCAGGCTTTTTGTCCTCCGTGTGCGGCGTCTTCTCGGGCTCCTCCTCAGCCGCGTCCTCCTCCCCGTCGCCTGCGGCCTCCTCCTCCTCCTCCTGCTCCTCCTGGAGCGTCACGTCGTCCTCCTTGTTTTCCCCGTCGCTCACGTCGGGTTCATTCTCCACGTCTTCCACGTTGAAAATGTCCGCGACCTGCGCCACCTCCGTCATGTCTGCACCACGGTGACAAGCTGACAAACAGGCTCTGATTGGATGTTCCCTGCAAAAGCAAAGGAGGAAGGGTTCCGATTATTGTCTAAATTGACTTATACCTACTGTATATAGTAGGATGTGTTCATTACTTCTGCTTTCTAATCCATGTCAAATACATATTATACATTCATCATACATAATAAATATATATTTAATTACTTCAAAATGGAGTGTTGTATTTCTCTCTCACACTTATCTAATGAAATACAACCATTTCATGTTTCTTCTTATAGCTCCACATGTACCTGCTGCTGCGTTTTATACACTATATGTGACAGTGGTTGACTACAAAGTACTAGCAAAGAGAGCTGCCCCATTTATGTTGAGAAAGAGTGCAATGGAAGCTCGCTGACCTCTATTTATAGGCCACTTTGTGGGTCCAGGACATGTGATCACGGCTATTTCTGAGTGATAGGCAGTTGGACAGAGCTCAACTTGGCACCCACATGTCGCCCCACAGACCCCTTGACAAAATGGCCAGACGAGACAAGAGCGAGACAACTGGATGGACGGGGGCTGTTTGGCTTGTTAGTCATCCAACACTAAAACCGTTGCGCTTTATCATGGCAATTATATCCAGGTATGATGATCCTGGTGTGACGCTGAGCAGGAGTGGAAATGGAAATGTCCAACCCATAGAGATCCAGAGGCGCCGTTGTGTCATGTTTCTGTAATGTGTTGTTCTTTTAATAATTTAACATAGGATGAGCTCAAGGTTTAGAAATAGTAGAGTAGCTTAGTGGCTAATTTTTGGAAGCATGTCAATAAAAAAATAACAATTATAATGCACATTTAAAAGTAGAGAAAAGTGATTGACTTTCTGTTAAATAATAATTTATATAAATATAAATAACTGGGAATGATCATTTTGATTGGCCCTCATCTCCCAAACCCAGGATATCAGTTCCAGTCCAAATGAAGGTGTTTCTTCAACTTTCTGACTCAGAATTAACAACTAAATAAGCTTTAATAATGAGGTATTGGCATTTTGAAGGGTATGATAATGAAAACAGTATAGCTACTATATCAAACTAAATATCTTAGCTTGTTTTTTTGACAGATTTCCATGTTCAGTTTTACAGAATCAGGTGAAAGTGTCAATGACACGGTCGCATGTGGCTGATTAAGAGTGAAACGTGCTATTCCAGCTACAGGAAACATTCTAGCTTTGGCTGGTGATGACCTATTTCTGTACACAGCTGGCTCAATATACATGACATGTGTTACACACAAAAAATAAGAGTTTGTCTCTGTAGCCTCAATTAAAGCGTTATCTTATTATTCTGATTAAATCCAATGAACTAATAACTCACCGCAATGAAAAATGCAGGCACTTCCTCACCTGATGTCTGTCTAAATTAATAAATTAACATGTTTAAGGAAAGTTCTGAATAAATTCTAGTATATTTGACCTTGCTACATATTGATTAACAGATAATTTTAGATAATGTTTTTGCTATACAATCTTAAAAAAAAAAAAAAAAAAAAAGTTGTACCTTTTAAGTGCGCTGTCGTCCTCCTGCTTCTGTTCTTTTCTTTCCTTCTTTTAATCCTTTGTGCTGATATGAACCAGAAGAAGTGAATCTACAGACTAGCCCGACAATCCCAGATGCGACCCCTCGGTGCACCAAGTCGACTGGCTGTGCCGTCGTTTCCATAAAAGTACCGTGGACGTTACTTTCTACCGGATGCGGCATTCCGCGCGCGCCTGCCGCACGTTCAGCTGTTACCTCGCAGGCGCGTGCGCGCGCCGAACCTCAGCATTCGCGGTCACGGTTCATAGATCGACAAGTCACAGTTTCATAGATCCATGAGTCACAGTTTATAGATCCACGTGTCATAGTTTTATAGATCCAAGAGTCATAGTTTTATAGATCCAAGACTCACAGATTATAGATCCAAGAGTCATAGTTTTATAGATCCAAGACTCACAGATTATAGATCCATGAGTCATAGTTTTATAGATCCAAGAGTCATATTTTTATAGATCCACAAGTCATAGTTTTATAGATCCAAGACTCACAGATTATAGATCCATGAGTCATAGTTTTATAGATCCACGTGTCATAGTTTTATAGATCCAAGAGTCATAGTTTTATAGATCCACGAGTCATAGTTTTATAGATCCAAGACTCACAGATTATAGATCCATGAGTCATAGTTTTATAGATCCACGTGTCATCGTTTTATAGATCCTAGAGTCATAGTTTTATAGATCCACGAGTCATAGTTTTATAGATCCACATGTCATAGTTTTATAGATCCACAGTCACAGTTTCATAGATCCACAGTCACAGTTTTATAGATCCACGAGTCACAATAATTAATAAGTCATAATTTAGCAATCCATGAATCATAGTTTATCCTATAGTTTCTAGATCTATAAGTCATAGTTAGATACATAGTAGATCCAGGAGTCACAGGTTATAGATCCATGAGTCATAGTTTATTTTATAGTTCATAGATCTAAACGTTAGAATGTATAGATCCATAAGTCATAATTTGTCACAATATATAGATTCTTGAGTCATAGTTTATCTTATAGTTTATATACCCATAAGTCATAGTGTATAGATCCTGGTTTATGTCATAGTTTATAGATTCATAATTCACTATTTGTAAATCCATGAGTCATAGTTTAAGATCTGTAAGTCCTATTTTATGTTAGAATTTATAGATCCATAAATCATAGTTTGTCATCATATATAGATCTATGAGTTAGAATTTATCTTATAGTTTATATGTCCATTTGTCATAGTTTATATTATAATTTATATATCCATAAGTTAGTTTGTCGTAATATATACATCAATGAGACATAGTTTATCTTATAGTTTATAGATCTATAAGTCATAATATATAGATCAATGAGTTATAGTTTATGTCATTGTTTATAGATCTATAAGTCATAATATATAGATCAATGAGTTATAGTTTGTCATTGTTTATAGATCCATAAATCATAGTTTATGTTGTAGTTTAAAGATCCATAAGTCACAGTTTTACATGGATCACAGCTGTAAAAATACATTTTCCTGTCAGTTCAAGATTTACTAATAGGGTTTACTATGATCCTGTCAATCCTCATTTGTTTCAATAGTGATCTTTACATATAGTTAGTCTACTCAATTAACATCAGGTTCTTGACCAAGAAGTTCAGGGATATTTATACTCCCTTAAAACCAATATAGTGGTTCAATAATGAAAAGTAATGCAACCATTTTCATCAACCTATTTCCAGGTTATGACAACTTATAATAAAGTTGTGTTCAACCAATGAACTACTCTTTCCTTGTTTTTAATTACCACTTACTTTATAAACCAACACAGCATTTAAGTTGACTGACTAGGTGTCTACAAAAAGTTGCCCAACTAATTTATTCACTTTTCAATTTTTTATTTTTATTTTTTTTTAAGTATAATAGTTTGTTATTTTAATATGGATCCCATTTACCTACACCATAATGAAAAGTATTCTTCCTGGGGTCCATGCAAAAGACAACTTCAAAAAAAAGAAAGCTGCCTGGCATGCAGCCTTTCAACACTGTTTCTAATAGAAAAAGCGGAGATCAAGACATGCCGCTCTGCTTTGAATGAGATGGAGTTTGGCAAGTTCATGTTTTGAAGCATTAGACCAACACTGCGATCCAATATTGCTCCAATAAAAATATTCTTTAGTTGTTTTTAGCTTTATCCATGTTTTGTTCATGTTGTAGGTTTAAAAAAAATGAATCAATAAAAATGGTAAAATCATAAAAATTTTAAATCAATTTACACAGAAATGTAAGCTGAAATTGCCCACAATCTTAAGTTGATTCAATCAACAATAAAGGTTACAACTTACAAAGTTTATCTCGGGCAGTCCGTTACCTCTCATGCTTTAAACCATGCTTTTCATTAAGCGGTAGTAATATATCTTCTGATTTACCTTTTAGAGGGATTCTGTGGTACCATATTATTGTAAACTGTCTGCTTTTAGTTAACAAAATGTCTGCTGCTTGATACATTTGTCATTTCATTGAGTATTCACGCTGCTTTATACTCCCATTCCACCACATTTATTTGACAGCTTTAGTTACCAGACACTTTTTCAGAAACATACCATGTATTCCATAAAACACATGGTTAAGGATGAAACCACTGCTTTGGCAGTGTGTCCCCGGGTCATATTTCACATGAGCTTTTAACAGCTCCATCAAATAATGATTTTCCCTCTAAATTTCTCAAATGATTTCAGTCCAATGAATGTTCAAATGACCCAGCAGCTACAACAGTAACATGCTGCTAATACAACAATGATTCAGTACTGATTACCACATGATTGTATTTATAATAATATATCCATCAGAGATACTTTTACAGCAATATTTTAATTAAATTCTGCTGCCAATAGTTATGTACTTTTACTAAGATAAGATTTGTCATGTGTTTCATGACTTTTTCTTGTAATAGAGTATTTTTACGTAGCTGTAGTATACTTATACTTTATACATAATAAAGGATGTGAACACTGTTGAGCTGTGAGAGGACTACTGTTTGCATGTAGTCTATTGTGTTGTTAGTGTTTCTGTTCTATGTAACTTTTGTGTCTGTTTTCCCTTAAATTCTTAAGCCTCATCTGTCAACATCGTTTTTAAACACATCTGCTATTGTCTCGTTTTGTTATGGATTTAGTCCCTCCGCTGAAATTTGGGGGTTGCTAATGACTGATGTTCAGTCGACTTCCTAGAATCCATGATTCTTCTGGGGGGAAGGAAGATAAAAGTAGTCAAACGTCCTTTACTGGGAGAGAAACGCGACACTGTCCTGGACGGCTCTGTTTGGGAGGACAGCAAGCTCCTGGAAAAACGCAGACAGGTTTTATCTGCTTGTTGGCCTGTTAAGAGACAGGATTCCTGACTTATCAGTCAAGAGTCAACAGGGACACAAGCTTGTCCTTTAGTTTTTCCCGCCTAACCTAGATAGTGCCGTTACTCTACAGTACAGCAACAGTTGGCAGTCATCATCATGGCAGGAGTCGGGAAAAAAAAAAAACATAGGTTGCATCTCGTCAGAATTCACGTTTC
Source organism: Eupleurogrammus muticus (assembly GCA_036785175.1). Lineage (NCBI taxonomy): Eukaryota > Metazoa > Chordata > Actinopteri > Scombriformes > Trichiuridae > Eupleurogrammus > Eupleurogrammus muticus. Next base: position 13,967,431 of record JAYKQN010000006.1, read on the forward strand.
AGACATTTGAACATTTGACACTCATGAGTAACATACCTATCACAGTGTGGAGACACCGAATGCGTTCAAACTCAGATGAGAAAGTGGTTCTCTTGCTGTGGATGGTTTTTCAGATTTAAATAGAAACACATTTTGTCTGCTCTAATGGCTCCATGCACAGCCGCTGACTCACCGACGAAGCTGGCCTCCAGCAGACCATCTAACAAGTGAGAAAAGTATTTTAGGAATGTTAGAAAGATAAAATAAAATAAAAAACGAACATGTTAAAATAACAAAATAAAATATATAGGCAGTAAAAAAGTTTATTAAGAATATTGTATCTTTAATCTATATAGGATGAAGTGAATGACCTTCATAACCTGTCATAAATGATGATCTCACTGTCTGATCTATTCATATTCACACAAACTGGCAAGTTTAGAGCAAAAGCCAGGGTCAGTAGTAAAAGTTCTATCATTTCAGCAGCCACTCACTATAGTGAGTTGAGGGTTTGTAGGTGTTGAGGCTCGGGGAAACCCCTGACGCAGGGCCAGAGCTCCAGCTAATACTCTATTTAAAGAAGGAATATGAGCAGCGACAGAATCGACCACACTTCAGCGGCAGGAGAAGATGTTGGTCTTTTCTTTAATGAAACAATATTAAGGAAATATTTGGAGGACCTTGCTTCCACAGAGAGGAGAGTGTTGTATTAAAGTGTGGAGTAGAAACTGAATATAAGTGTAGTAGCTCTAATGTAATACGCCGCTGCTTCAGTGTACTTCCAGTTAAGTGCACTGCCTCCAAGCGAGCAAGGATTTAATTCATTTTTATGCTTTTTTCTCAAAGCCTTGTTTTCCTATTTTGTTTGACATATTGGTTTTACACATATACTTAGATTTCTGTGGTGACAAATTGTACCTAAATGTGGGAAAACATAAATTTCATTCATTGCAGAGCTGCTGCAAGAAATGTCACTCGCTCTCGTATTTTGTAGATTCTCTTTTCATCGCGTCATTTATTCATTTCCTGTTGGGATTACGGGTGAGTTAGGGTGGGGGTCTGTACCGTGAACACTCAGGGCAGAAGGGCGCCTTCCTCCTCTGTCCTGCAGGGCAACACGGGACAACAAGAGAGACGTCTTTAAATAGTGCCACAGCTGTGGAAACTTATCAGGACTGTAAAGACAGCTAACCTGAGTCAGACTGGGCCCTGTACTGTAGCCTCAGCTGCTGCAGCATGGGCCTGGTACGGACCAACCCTCCACCCCCTGCAGACTGGCCTAGAAGGTCCTGGTGGTTGCTGGTAGATGGAAACACCAGTACCAGCTCTCCACACCTCTGATGAATCACTACCAGACTGGATATCAATCATGTTGCCGCTCAGAAAAGACGTTTTAGTCCAAAATCAACCTTGATCTTTTGACTGGGCATCAACAAGAGTTATGCACACTAATTAAACAGATTCACTCCTTTTAACGTATTTTTTGTCAGTGCTTACATACCTTTTTAGGCTTAAAAAACTAACTCTGCAACCATTAATCATGAAATCACGAAAGTGAATACAAGTCAAATAACTCATCTGAGCAGTAGTCTAACAATATAGCTGCTAATTGGTTGACTCCTCCTCATCCTACGTACTATGGTGAGCGTATTGCATCATTTGCAGATTCCCCTACTGTGGAATCCTCTTCCTGTTTCAGTCCAATGGGCAGACACCGTCCCTACATTTAAAAACGGGTTATAAATGTGAGATACTGCTTCTCTTTCTTTCTTCCACCTGTAATACTAATGCCCCCTGATGTACTTTTTAAATCTGCTGCGTTCCCAGAGTGCTGCCCTGTGTTTTTTTCATTCACAGAACGTGCTGCAGTGCACACTTTCAGTTGTTGGAGGCTCTGATGCTGTCCTGAAAGCTGAGATGGATCCTGTCACCTCATCCTCCACATACACCACAGTTCGATATATTTCTGTTATACTACTGTATCTAGTGTCATATTTAACTTTTCCTGTTCAAATGTATTGTATTCCATCCTGTGCACACATCATCTATTGCATATAGGGATCCCTCCTTTATTACTCTTCCTTTCTTTCTCTTTTTTCAGTAGAATTAATCCAGCATAAGCATTATTCATGCAGAAAGAAAAATGCATGCACAAAAGTCTCCATCAAAGGCAATATTATTGTTTATCTCTCTAAACATGCTACGCCTGCATTATATTTCCTAGAAAAGAGAAGAATGCTGCTAAGATAGCATGCTATTTCTGGACGAGCAGTCTATGCGGGCAGATAACAGCACAGCCTGTAAGATGATCTGGAGCCTCCAGATTTTTCAAGACTTTCTTGCTGGAAGTCTGAATGTGCTGACCAGGCTACCATCCCATCGGTGAAGAATTCAAACATCCCTTTTCCTCTCCTCAGCATCTTCCCACTTAATACATATTAACCAAGGTGAAACTTGCTGTTGCTGAAGAGACATACCGGGCCCTTCAGGCTAAACACCACTTTTTGTGCTGTTTTTGTGTAGATAAGCAGATGATGTTTCAGATTAACTCAACGTCTCTGATATCTGAACCAAAACCACCCTTCCTCGTGAACAAATGAATGATATACTGTAATATTAACTTCAGTGGTCTCTCCCTTGAACTCCACAAGTAGTAAGCAACTTCCCAGCTGTGACTGTGCTGAGTGCTCAGCTGTCATGAGAAGGAAAAGCAACTCCAGCACTGAACAGGTGCTGCCTGCAGACAGAGCCGGCCAAACTCATAACCAGCAAGTTTAAAGACACACTGTGAGCCTTTCGAGACAAAAGGCAGAGACAGAGAGCGGCTTTCGTAGGAGCACATAATAGAAATTTAATTCTGCATTGTTTGGGGAATTACAAAACTGGATGAAAATGATTCAAAACATTTGCCTACAATGGTTACAGAGCTGTCTTTAAAAGCAGACGCCATAGATGTGGCCCAATAGCCCAAAGTCAAAACGCCCTGTTTCGTCCCCTGTGTAGTTTCTGTTATTCTCTTAAGCAAGATGCTGTGGTGCTGTGGTGCTTGTGTTGGCTTGTTGACAACCCACATGTAGGCAGCAAAACCTAGAATTGTCCCAATGGCTGACCACAGTCCCTTAACAGCACCAAATACCACTGTGTTATCGATGACTTGCATGATTTTGCACCAGTAAACGGTCGGTCACATGCTCTGGCTTTGCATGTTATACCGTTTGTTCCCTAAATCTGCAGAATCCATGAGGGAAGACGTATTTTGTCTCCTCAACTCAAATAATTAAACCATAATCTTTATTTTTCTGTGGAGACACACCATGACCAACCAGGTCCCTTCCTGTTATTGTCTCTGAAGTATACAGTAAGTGCTTTTCAAGAATTCAAGGATCTCTCACTGCCCCCTAGTGACATCAGCCCTGCAAATGCAGCAGACATGAACCTTAGTTTTGCTAGGATAGTTTTCTAAATGTGTACTGTTGATCCCTTTGCTAACAACACAGATGTGTGAGACAGTAAATCCTTTACATGTCCACATTCTGAGTCATGCTCAAGCATTGCAGGTCCATCTTTAATCACACAAGTGCTCATTTTTCAGCAGACATTTTCACGCAGATTTACGACATAAGAGCCGAAGGTGAAGTCATGCAAACCGAATTTCGATGTGATGACTGATCTCTTCTGTTGCTTATGCAGAGGCATGTGAAATATAACATATATCACGCTGGGGCAACACAAAGCAAAAGCTGAATGGGCCTTTTCTCAGGGGGCTTTTCGGATTAGGAAGCTGCATTTGGCTCAGTACCAGACTGTATGTCTGAGTTCCTGCACCTGGAACAATTTATACACTGACTTGAGTTAAATATTGTTTGTTTGAATTCAATATTTAAAGGATCAACAATGTGTTTGCGTCTGTGTTTATTGCCTTTACATCATTTGGGATAGTTTTGAAACTCATACCTGTTTTCATGCTTCATGCTGTTACCATGCTTTCTAACTGAATGTTCTTTAAATATGTCTGAAGCACAGAACATCCTCATGTTGTTTGTGTAACTGATGTTTATGAGGCTCTCTTGGCCAAGTTTCACTTAAGAGACCTTTGCTTAGGTAAATTAAGAGACATCATGGAAATGTGGAAAACTCTTTGTTATATAAACATATAATTCAATGTTAATATATATATAACTCCAAATTAAACAAAAGTGAATAAAACTGTAGGTCAAGTGTGGAAACTAAAGACACTAAAGCTTTGTAAGTGTGATGTTTGCTCAAGAGACTCATAAGGTACTGGTTCTTATTACAGAAAGTATGGTCTTATTTTTTAATGTAATAAACAGTAAATATGATAACGTATTTTGCTGTGTCTTTTGGCCAAACACCATATTCATGAAGTTACATTTCCTCAGTTTCTCCCAGGCAAAATCATGTTTAATGTTGACATTGTGGTTCTGCCTGTAAAGTAGTACAAAAATAACAAAAAAAGACGTGTTTGTATGTAGGTGCGCATTTCTTATTGTTTATAGGTCTGATAGACTTAAAATAGTTTCTAAACCTAGGTCCATTATTGGATCTAATTATATGATGATGGGTCACCTCATGGATATGAAATGTCCCCACTTAAATGGATAAAATGACACATTCTTTGAACTTTCATGGAGGTGTTAAACTGAAAATGTTGATTGCACAGGTTTTTCTCTTTATTGTACACACTTCCATGAAAGAAATAAACAAAATAAAAAAATAGTATTACATATTTGACTTCTATCTTATCTGAATGTAAATGGTTTGTGTATCAAAATAATCTGAATTCTTTTCCCCCCAGAATCCTGATGCACAATGACGTACTGATGTATTTGGTTATAATAGATTCACTGAAGTTATCCTATTGTGTATAATCTTTTATAGGGTACATTATTATGGGAACTGGCACTCTGTGCATGTGTGTATGTGACTGTGCGTGTGTCTTATATTACGTTTTTTTGTATTGTATTTTTCTGCGATAAGAATATGTGATTGTGGTGATTATTTTGGTTATTGCCCCGATATATTAAAACTGAAATAAATTCAAACTCCTGAAACAGACATTTAAGTGTGAATCTCACTTTGTTTTATTTTTTTTTTTCACAAAAATCCCATCCCCTGTCAGAGCAGCTCCCAGGAGAAGGAGGAGAGAGGGGAAGCTCATCAGAGGGGCACGGCGTGCGCGCGTGCGCACTGCCGACTACGTCAATCCCGTCGATTTGAACAGCTTCCTGGTCCGGGAAAATCTGACATTATCGCGATAAACAGCCTGCTCGTTTGCAGTCGAGCCAGCGGCCTGACGAAACTCCAAGTTCCAGAGCCGAGGCAACTAACTGGCCGGCGGTCCGCCTCGGAGACGCCGCGGCTCTCCGCTCCGCGACATGAGGGAGACTCACAACACACGGTGAGTGCTATCAGGCCACGGGCGGACTTTAGCATTGGCCGCTAATCCACCAACACGGAGCCGCTGACAGCTGACCGAAGCCGCGGCTAGCTCTTTAGCAAAGTTAGCTGACACCTGGGTGACGAATTGGAGTTAATCTTATTCAAAACATGAAGGCGTGTTTAGTGGGAACGCGTTTGCCGAGTCGCCTCGGTCCACCTCCCGGTAAACGGTGCTGTCGTTTCCTGTCGCAGCCGCCCCGCACACCGGAGTGTCGGGGTGATGGACGCGGCGGGGGGGGGGCTAGCTGATGCTGAGAAAATAGCGCTGCTAAAGCTAGCGGTGGTATGTCGTCGTTGCTCGGTGCAACAGTGCGGCTAAACAAACAACAACACACTGACATGCACCTTGCTAGCACTCGTGTGCTAACGTGAGTGATAGCGTGTTTTCTTGGCGTCCTCCTGCTACATTTAGTCACTTTCACCCCTCATGGATGCATAAGTCGTGCTCTTTTAGTTTCATAAAAAACTCTATGTCCCATTGAGAGTGCATAATATGTATACACACAACGTTTGCTGAAATTACTGCTGACACATAGGTGTGTGCGAGACCTTTAACAGGCCAGCACCGCTAATAGGATTATTGCAAGCGTCCCCGGTGACATTTGAGGTGTTTTCAGCTGATTGTCATCTCTGCACCTGTAGGGGATGAGACGGGAGCGGGTATTTCAGCGTTCGCAGCTCCGGGCTTGTTGACTGTCTGTGTTGCGCTCAGAATGGCGCAGGGAGGCTCTCAGCTCGACTACCACGTCCTGCAGGACCTCAAGCAGCGTTTCCCGGAGATCCCGGAGGGGGTAGTGTCACAGTGCCTTCTGCAGGTATACACACAACACCTGCATGTGCCCTCAACAGCTGTTTTGGAGATTGTCTGACAACTGTGTCGTTGTGATGTTCACAGAAGCGTTTATTTCTTATTTTTACATCACGTTGCAAAGTTTATTCTGCTTGGTTTTTTAAAAAAGATCCCTCAAGCACGAGTGATCACCTGCTCCCACTAACATAACACTCCCACTGACCCAAACTGCATAACTGAGGCTTGTTCTCTGTCGCTATCTCAGAACAACAATAACCTGGATCTCTGCTGCCACCTGCTGGCTCAGGAGAGTAACAGATACCTGTATGGAGAGTTCCACCACAGTCCAGAGGAGGGCCGACTTAATCGAAACCACATGCTACACATTAGCCTGGGGTACCCGAGCTCGGAGGCCAGCAAGGCAAATGGTGGCGCGGCGGGAGGAGGACGCTCCCTAGTACACAGCACCAGTGACAGTCACATCGAACCCCAGCGGCCCAGCTACCCTGAGCCGCTGTCGGCCCCCGCCACCATGGCCCCCTCCCCAGGCTACAATCCTTTTTTCATGAACGATCAGAGTCGCTCGGCTAGCACTCCCACACCTCCGCCGTCGATGCAGGGCATGTCTCCGACATACTCCCCCGTCCCACGTTATACTATGAACCCTATAACGGTCACACTTTCGCAAAGTATACCCAATGTCCCGCAGGCCCTGCAGATCCCCCCAGGGCACTACGCCAACAGCAGCAACACCACCTTGTATAGTCGACCCTCGCCGTCCCAGAGCCCACAGCCAGCGCCTTGGTCCTCCTCAGGGACGCATGTATATCAGCATCAGCAGTCCCCCTACAGTACCCCCACGTACGGATCGCCGTACAGTTCCCCGCAGCATCAGGTCCAGCCGCAACCCCAGCACCAGCAATATGTCTTCCTGCCTATTAGCTCCCCGACCCTTCCCAGCATGTCCTACCACCACCAGCAGCAACCCCAGCAACAGCCGGCTGTTTACAGGCCCTACCACACAAAAGGCTCCCTCAAGAACCAGATAGAGATTACCCTGGAGGGCCCCCGACCTCGCAGCAACTCCCCCGTGCACACCGCCCATCCCCAGGGAGCGCTTTACATGGCTACCAGCCCCTCGCCCAGCTCGCCTTCAAGGGGCATCACGATGAGTGGAAATCCTGGTCCGGCAGCTTTCCACCCCGGGATGTACCTGCAGCACCAGGGCCCCTCGCGGCCCCGGCCTGCTTCCTCTCCTCAACCAGGCCAGTCCGCCTACACCTTCAAAATCAAAGTATCCCCAGGAGGTCAGGCCCAGAGACCGCTCAGCTCACCTCCTGTTGCCGAGGCGGAGTCTCTTCTGAACATAGTAGACCAAGGGGAACACAACGCAGCCCCTCCACCCATCCTGCCCATCTCCGCTCTGCCAGGAAACGTTGCCAGTCAGTTTCAGCAAATGCCCCGACGTTCAAGCTCAGGCTCTGATGACTATGCCTACACACAAGGTAAAGGATTTTTTTTTTCCAAATAAAAATCTTTTATTCTGCATGTGACTCCATGCCCCTCATGTTTTCCTGTTAGACAATGGATGTCCTGAACTGTCTAAAGTCTCCAGGCTGCATCTACCTTTAGCGTGGACATTCGATTTCTTGCCAGTGGTCATGAAAACTACTTTTGAGCATAGTTGCAGTACATTCATATCAACTTCAACTTGTGTGCAATTATCTGTTGATTAGCTAGGGGGGCATTGCCTGGTGTGCTGCAGAGTGAGACACAGGTCCGGAATCTTGGAAAGATAAAACGTATATTAGCGGGACATTGGTGTCTACAGATATAATGTTTTATTCTATTCTTAAACATAAAGAGGCTGTTTTTCTCCTGGAGGCTGTGAATTGAAGATTGCTCCACAGGAGATGAGCCTGATAGTTGAAGGCTCTGCCTCTAATTCTACTCAAAGAGACAAATAATCCTGCATTCCGGGAGCATAGTGTTATAGTTCAGTAATGAGAAACTATGATGTCTGTAATATATATAATGGTTCAGGCACCAGAGCTTCTTAGATGGGGGGGATTGATTTTAAACGGGGAGAGAAACTAACCACACTGCCTAGCAATTTTTCTGCAGGAAACACTGAATAGCAACTGGTGATTGCAGCTAGGCCTCTTAAAAAAGTCTGATTTTCTGAGCCATGTATTAACAGTGCAGTGATTTAATGTAATGACTGCTTAGATTGTAACATGAGGTACCATGAAGAATGCTGGCAGTGCACACAAGTTGTTCCCACGATAATCTGCAGTGCTGCAACTATGCCAAGTTGCTTTTTCTGTCCTTCCCCTGTACCTGTCACAATGGATGAGTTTTCTGTCATTGTTGTCCCCTAAATTGGTATGACAAAGCACTTCTAATGTGAGATTTTTTTTTTGTTCATATTTTTTTATATTGCTCGCATTTTCATTATTTTTTTCTGGTGTGTGTGTGTGTGTCTTTGCAGCTCTCCTGCTCCACCAGCGGGCCAGAATGGAGCGTCTGATGAAGGAGCTGCTACTAGAAAGGCAGAAACTAGAACAGCTGAAGGCCGATGTCAACAACATGGAATACGACGCTCTTCAAAGACGCTTTCGACGAGTCAACTACACCAGTCTTATTCCAAGAGTGAGTAATAAGTTGGTTGTAATGCTGTCTCATACAGAGTAATATGTCGAAGAGTTTCTAGCTTGAAGGAAGACTTTTAGGACGAGACAGAGTGATTATTTGGTTGCCTATTTTTGACTTAATTTATCTCTGTTATGTGTTGTGTATCACCGCAGCCTGAGGAGATGACCCGATTGCGGAGTCTGAACAGACAGCTTCAGATTGATATTGACTGCACCTTGAAGGAGACAGATCTGCTGCAGTCTAGGGGTACACAGAGAAGCACACCACACTCACACACTTAAATACACATTCCTACACATAAAGCATTGAAGTGTCTCTCTGATCTGTTTTTGAAAGCATCTCTTTTGAATGAGCCAGTCTCAGAAGCAGACAGAATGAGGTCCAGAGTGACCGATCAGGCTCCATCTTAGTGCATACAAATGCAGCATCTGAAAATGACCAGATGGTCCATGACAGGACTCACGCCGATTTCATGGCTGGCCCTGACCGGCGAGCCTTGTTGATTACATAATTTTTTAATGACGCTGCCTCTAAATGCTGCTAACCCACGCTGTGCAGAAATATGTTACGCTTCTTTATCTGTTTATCTATAGACCCAAGGATGTGACCAATTTAGATGAAATCAGCACAGTGCCACTGAACATTTTGGGGAAAAATAGATCCTCTATAAAGTAACAGATCTCTGGCAGACTGTAACAGAGTATTTGTATTTTTCTTCATTCGTCAGTCTACCTTTTCAAGCTTCCAAACAGCTAGATGCTGCCACATTAGCCTTGATGATTTGGGATGCAGTGAAGTAGCAATAAGCAAGATTTTGGTCCTTCGATGTTCCTTTGCTTTGTTTCTCTCAAATTTGACTCTGGCTGAGATGTTATGCATGCATGAGTTGTACAATCTCTCCCCTTTGAACATTTAAACACTGGCTTCCCTCACTAGCTGGCTTTGCAAACTTTCAGTTTTTGAGGATGGCCTGTTTAGTAAACAGAAATCAAAATCTTCATCAAATCCTCCTGTGAATAATTTAGACTGCGTGCTTTTTGTTGTACTCCTTAAACAAATGTTTTTCCAAATGTAAACGGATAAAGTAGATGAAGGTCTGGATTGCAACAGCAATTGACACTGCATGATTTGTCTATAAAGACTGTCTTTAATTTCATGAAAGTTCTTTAGGCTTGCTTGAGGTGGTTTTTGCATTTTTTTCAGAAAAAGAGTTGATGTGCTAAATATAATAATTTCTGACATAGTGAATATTTAATATTTGACTGTTCAGCTGTTTCTGCTGGTTCAGTCTCAAGGCAACATGCTCAGTACTAGCTGATATAAAAGAACTATTACAGTTGACCCTCTTTATAATGCTGTCAGAGAAGGAGTCACATCCATTTAAGCTACACTTTGCATCTAGTTTACTTTCTCCAAACTGGTTGTATGAATGTTCTTCTTTCTTGAGATTTTCAAAGTTTATACGTGGTGGAAAGGCAGTTACTTTTCTGACTATAAGTCACACGGAGCATATGGAGACGTTTTTTTAATTGGTGGAATTAATAAATGTAGATTTAGGCCTCTTAAACATCCCCCAATATGGAGATGCTTTTTTAAGGGCTTGTTTTCAAATATTTCATCTCTAACTGAAATAAAACCTCTCACTTATTGTATTCCTCTATAGTGTTGTTGAAACCTGGCTGAATGCAAGCCATTTAGAAATGGTTCCTTGTGGTCGCATTAAAAGTGGAAATTGAATAGTAACCGCCCCTGGCTCCTTGTAGCTTCCCCTCTCCTTCTATAGTGCTTGTTTTTGAGTTCTGTTTTTCTGACTGACCCCAGGTCTCTGAGGGGCAGTCACAGCAGAGCGGGCATCTCTGTGGGAAGGAAACAGTTTTTTGTGTGAGAAGGTAGACTTATTGCTGCTTCAGGTCTAACTGGATACTTTTGGATCATAAAATCATGCATATTTTTATAAATGGACCATGAAAATTTAAACATTACACTGTGAAAATGGTAAAATAGGGCCCCTTTTAAAATGGATGTCTGTTGTGGTCCATCTCACAACAAACAGTCGATTTAAAATTCATAATTTGTGTGGCTTATTTTTGCATGCCTTGGTTTTCATACACTCCCAAAGCAATTTATTGAGCCAGAGAACCCACCTTCCAGAAAATTTCACACAGTTGCAAAAACAAATCAGTAAATCAAGTTAACATCTAAGATCTCTCAGGCCTATATTTCTTTTTGATGCTAAAATCCGATGTTGGTGATTGTGTGATAAATCACCCCCCTTATTTCATGCTGCAGTAAATTTAAATCGTGTGTCTTATATTGAAGTTAGGACGATGGTTAATTGAAACAATATATTTTTTTTTTCTCACATCCTGGTCTTCATCTCTAGCTCTTCAGTGAAAGATACATTTTATAATCTGTAATTACACAAATGAAAAATGAAAGTCATATTATAGTCTGAGAAACAGAGAACATTTAGCAATTTTCTTAATGTAAAATTATAGAGGCTTCACAACAAAGCACCACCTGCTGGTTAAAAGCTGTATATAGTAATATAGGCTTTTCTATATAAAGTTCTTTAAGGCCAAAACGCTACTAAGTGGTTAAAATATAGGACAAAACGAATGGTTATGGGACAACATTTTTACAACTCTACATATTTTCACGCAGTGATAATGTCGGCCATTAAGTGAAGTAGTTTAAGGAGAATGGACTTTGGCTTCTGCCTGGGATGGGCACTTCTAAACAAACTTCTGTATCTGATTTCTGCTTTCCTCCACAGAGAAGTTTGACCCACAAGCAATGAACAACTTTTACGACAACATTCAGTCGGGTCCTGTGGTGCCGCCCAAACCTGGCAAGAAAGGTGAGACTTGTCCAAAAGCAGGACATAAAATGAGTAATGAGATGGGTTTTCATGTGGAAACAAAAGAAGAAATAATCAATGCTTCTGTAGCTGGGGGAAACTCGTACATTTATTCGGTTGCCAAGATAGAAATTTGAGTTTCTATCCAAGTCCTTTCAAGTCTTCATTTCTCTCATGGGTTTGGAATCAAGCACAAGATTCAGGACATTTTTGTTTGGGAAACAGACTAAACGCTTAACTGACTCGGTCTGTGTTGTTCCCCGGAAAAGTGTTGTCATGGAAACTGGAGAAACCTTGGTGTTGAGTGAATGCCCGTGTCTATTAACATCTACTTGATGCTTGAATGCGTGCCTCACACCTGTCTGTTCAGCATCAGCCATGGTTAATCGCAGCTTTGAGTTGATGACGCTTAAATTGTTGTGTTATACACTTCATTGTTTTTCATGTACTATTTCTCACTTTTTTTTTTTTTTTTGTTAGAAGGGGACCAGGGCCCCAAGCCAGTGCCGGGGCCCCAGAGGGACGAAGACTTTGAAGGCGCCCAGTGGAACTGTGAAAGCTGCACCTTCCTCAACCACCCTGCACTCAACCGCTGTGAACAGTGCGAGATGCCGCGCTACACCTGAGCTTAGTGCTGCACTGCATCGCTCACCCCTGCCCAGCCCCACCCCCCACCCCTCTCCGCCAATCCTTGGATAGTATGAAGGCTCGATTCCATAGGGTGTGCAGTGCAAGCGTACTGTAAGCGCCGCTCTAGTCAATGCTTGTGTTTCTACTAGAGGTGGAGCAGCATGTTTGTGACAAGTGTCCCAGAAGTGACACAATGCTAAAGACAGGAAAGGCACAAATCAACCAGACTATTTTCAAAGTAAAACACTACGCTCAGATTTCTGCCTACTTGCCCACAGTTTTGGACATGTGACCAAATGAACAGAAATTAAACATCAGACAGGTAGAGTAACCTTTTGTGTTTGTTTGCTCATTTTATGCATCTGTGGTAGTCACATTGATTATCGCAGGTCCTTGCAGTTTTAGTGATTGGCACCCCGTGTTTGCTTGTGAAACGTGTCTGGTAGGGCAGCTCTCAAGATGGAGGACAGAGCCGAGCCGTGTTGCTTACTTTACACTTCACTTGCGTGCCCTGTGGAATCCAGGGGTAAGCCCCCAGAATCTGCATTTCCAAGCAGATTTGTATGCCTGTGTCTAAAGGTCTTCCCCCTTGTCAATCAATATATAAGCCCCTCTTACCTGCTGAGGAAGAGCCACTATCCCTCCCTGCCCACTTGTCCTGCTCCCATCTACTACTCCTGTGCACTTTGACCCCTGTTTCCATCGGTGGATAATTACTCTCTTTCAGGACAGTTGGAGACTCTTCTCATGACAAACGTATGAGAGAAGGATTGACATGCTGCGACTCTGGCAGTGGGTGGGACAGGGCTTCAGAAAGGTCAATGAAGAGGAGGAGCTACGGTTTACCTAGCGAACATTCCACGCAGAATGAGTGACTGCCCTGTTTACACGACTGCACCCATTCCTGAACTCAAAATGGAGGCACTTCCACTTTAACCCAGGAACTGTAACTCCTTCTCTGATAGTGGAATAATGAAAGCAATGGTATATAAAGTCTGACAAATGCGAAATGTAGACTGTACACTGTATCTGGCTCTGTATTAGAGCTCTTTTCACTGAACGAAGAACACTAAAGACACTTGCATATGAAGTATATTCCTGGTACTTCTGTGCATATTATGCCACCATGTATTATGTGTTCAAAGATGTTGATTTCCTGTGCAAACGCCTCAACTTGCTGTACTTAATAAAGGAGCTGATTCTATGTGACTTGACCATGCACAGCTGGTATGTCTGCATAGTTTGTCGTAATTCATGGATGCTCCTTTTTTTTCCCCCCCCATAATGAACCAAACACAATATTGTTTTTCCTCCTAGTACTTGTTTATTACATCAGAAATCAAACCAGTGGGATTCAAAAACACAGCAGCAAATAGAAGTGGCATGCACACACTTTTTTACTAAAAGATGGAATCGAAGAAGATTTTTACCACTTTGGATTTGAGAGCAGATCTCACTGCTCTTGATCACATTGTCCTTCAGGTTTGACCTTTTCCTTTTTTCATGTTGATCAATTCCACGGTCTTGATTACACTACTCATGCACAGCACATCTGATGTTTCTTATAGCGTTGTATAGTGAAACTTAATTTTGATGCAAAAAACAAAATTACTTTTCAATAACTACAGTGATTTTTTTTTTTTTTTTTTTTTTTTTTTTTTGCACTACAGTCTTTCCATGTCGGATAAACATAATGTTCTTCTGACATGGAAAAACGCTTAACTCTACTGGGAGCATTTCCTGCAGAGTGGGAAGATAAGGAGGCATCACATGGGGAGGTGTGTGAGGAGAGCATGGTGAGCAGTGGTGGTGTCATGCAGCCACGCACGCACACACACTCAACCAACGTGGTCATCTGCCATTTTCCTTCTGTCCAGTCTGCCTGGAGTGGATTTGACTTTATTATGCTTACTGCATATACTTACATATAATACAATTTTATCAAAAAGCAGGTACAACTTGCTGCAGGTTTACATTAGTGACGGCGAGGTTTTCACCACTGCTTACGTGCGAGTCTCTGCCTGTGCTGCTCGTAACCAGCCCTCCTCACCAGTATGATATCATTTGGAAGGTGCCTGTGGAATGTTTTTACTGTCGTACTCGTGTTTATTACAAGTCCTGCCCTTTTAATAGAGTGAAATCGGACAGGAGAAAATTAAAAAAAAAAAAAAAAGCCAGCCCAGTTTTCAGCTTTCACAAGCTTTCTGTTTAACTACTGTAGGAAGAAGTTCCAGATGTGAAGTATCTCTGGGGAATTGTAGCATGTTGCGTTTCCTTAGGTGTGCCCTGTTGGCCTTGGGGGTGACTCACTCTGCCATCCTGAGGAAATCACTTCAAAAGGACATTTTTTTCCTCCCTGGATCCTTTAATTCCCTGATTGGTATGTTGTTGTTGTTCACTTTCTCTGCTCTGATTGGCCAAATCCACCAGTTCATCCTGGTATGGGGTCAGTGGATCCATCTGTTCCCTCCAGATTTTCTGTCCAAATCTAAGACCTACTGGAGTTCCACTTAAAGGGGACGTAGACTTATCTGGTTGGTGGCATTCTCTCCCAAATTAAACAGCCCGGTCTCTTTTTCATAGCCTGGTTTGCTGCCAAAACTCTGCTGCTACTAAGAGAGAGGTTGGCCTCAGTCCAACGAGTGAGGATAGATAGTCTTTGAGATAATAGGTTCACAGTATCAAATGTAAAAGTGTTTCCTGCTCTGAAACTAACAATAAGCATTTGTTTCTCTGTTTTTTTTTCTAGTTTGTAGTGTTTTTTGAATGGACAGAAAGTCCCTATTACTGTGATGACACTGGTGAGACTGAGAGTCGCGGGTTTCCCCTCTTGTCTTGTGTATTTTAGTAGTAGTCTTCGTAGTTCTTGGGGTTGAGGCAGTACAGGATGGCCCCCCCAAAGGAGAAGATGGTGGACCCCCAGGCCAGGCCGTAGCCCCAGTTGAACTCGTGGTACACCCTCAGGCTGACCGACTCGATGAACTTGATGGGAAACAGCACCAGGCTGCACACCTGGAGCACCACTGCAGAGGAAACAAGGTAAAAACATAGCAATTCATGTTCTGTGTCGCATTGTATCCAAGTGCATCAGTTAGGTACTTTTCAGATTGAGATTTTACAAAAAATATTATGCTTTTTAAATGATGTGACCTTTTCTTTAAAAAAATAGCTATACACTTTGTGTAAAGAATGGTATACTAATAAGATGCAGTACTAGTGTATGTCTAATAATCTACCCAAAATATCTGAAATTGGCTCCTCACTGAGAAACTATACCGATAAAATGCTCTTACATGTTTTTGTTAGTGATGAGAAGAAACAATATAATATACGCTCTAAAAGGAGCTGTATGATGATGAATGATTTCAGGACTTTGAATTGTAAATGAGTATTTTAAGTGAGGGCTTCAGCCACCATGGAGGTCATGACCTTGGTATTTTTTCCCCTAAGATTCTTTTCATTTAAAATTTTCCCATTAGGCTACATTTCAGTAAAATTCTTAACACAAAGCCAACAAAAAAAATCCATAAAGCCCAACTAATTATCATGACATCATCTCTGCGGTGTCATGTGACAAGAGATGCTCATATATTCCACTCGTTAATGGCGAAAGAAAACACCGTCGCGACGTTACTGCGACTGCAGGCTCTATTTTTAGAACATTCGAATGAATCAGGGGATGCAACGTAAGAGGCCGCATCAATCAAAGTTAACATTTCCTCCAGCGGGAGAGGCAGGAGGATGACGAGGCAAAGGGGAGGAAAGGTGAAAAATGCTATACTCCAGGAGGATGAGGAAAACATAGTGAAGCAGCCTACAGATGCGTCCAATAAATTAGAGCCAATAGAAATGTAAACCTGTAACCTACTGTAAATGTAGCCTAGGGTAAAATGTGAACGGACGTGCAATGAATAATTTAAGAGCATGAATTATCCATCAATAATAGGCTATGATTTGTATGTTTGTAAGGATGAATGTAACATTGTATTAACACATTAGGTCATTCATATATGCAGATAGAATAAAAACAGTCATTGATAAGTCTCGTGAGCTGAAATGAAGCAGATTCCCCCGATGGCCACTCAAAAATCCTATTTCCTAATATTAAATTGAAGAATGTTGAAGGCTTTCAGTGTCTTGGATTCATTTCCTGCACGATCCTTATTTCCTGCAGCGTCCCGCCTCACGTACCTGCAGAGAACAGCATGACGGCCACGGGCTTGTAGCAGCGGCTCCTCGAGCCGAAGCACAGGGACACCAGAGCCACGAGGAAGGACAGCAGGGTGAGGGCCGCCCCCCCAAGCAGCAAGGCCAGGGTGGCGATCTGCCAGTCTGAGACACAGAGGAGGGGGGGGGGGGGGGGGTGAGACAGGAAAAGGGCATGAAATCACAGCGAGATAGAGAGTGACATGGGTAGCTAAAAAAGAGGCGACTCCGGAGGGCTGCGTCTATGCCGCTGCTGACAGGAGAGGGGGGGGAGGGATGAAAGAGACAGGAGAAGGGGAGGTGGTGAGACACACTAACACCGACATGCTCGATCTCACACAGGACGAGAAATCCACTCACCAAAGCCTGTGGTGGATCACAGCAGCGTAAACACAAACTATTTGTGGTCGGGAGGATGAGAAGCCGGTGATGGCTCATAATAAAACCACTGGGGATCCATGACCACTGACTGACGAAGAATGTGAACCATGCAGTGGGGGGGAAAAAAAAAAAAAAAAAAGGCTCGAGGCGGAGAAACAAACAAACAAATGCACACAGGCCCGGCTGATACGGCTCTCAGCGTTTCTGTAACGGATCCCGAACGCAGCAGAAAAAAGGCCTGAGTGATTTTGTGAGGTGACTCGGATAATGAGCAGCCCTCCCTCTTGGCTGGGGCCAGCTCAGCAGCATTCTCAGCATTTCATTCAGATTCACTCCGAAAAAACACTCAACTGGAAATAGGCGCCATCTCAATCTTGCTTCCTATCCCTGTTGGAATGCCAAAGCGGGAACAAAAAAGGGAAGGCAGCTTGTGTACGCATTTGCCAAAAAGAGGAAAACATCATAGTTGGGAGTTTGTTTTGTGCAACAGCAACAAAAATCCCAAAAGCAAATTTTTTTTTATATAATTCGCCATACACACTATATATGTTATTGTTTGGAGAGGTAGAGGGTGTTTTTTTCATAGCTTTACTGCGGACATGCGGAAATAGGAGGTCTATATGTAAACACACAGAGGATATTATCATGAGATTACACAGGAGGAAATAATTTAAGGTGCAGTGGGTGGAAAAAAGAATAAATAACATCAAAGCATAAAGGAAGTAAATAAGTGGGTGGAGGTTCTTGTTATAAGAGTTCAATGTGAGTATGTTTTGTCTTTGTTCCCAAGTACATTGTAGCGTCTATTACGGAGGCCAGGAAATTATTTTTAAAAAAAAGCAATCGTTCAAAGTATTTCATCTGTGTACTCGACATTCACCAGCGAGGAGAAAGTGATGGCGCATAAGCTGCTTAAGATACAGTTCTCACTGGTTATTGGAGGGAGACTGTATTGTAGGGGCCAAGCAGCTCAAATATAAACAAACATCAGCTACTTTTGACCAAATATGGTTCAAGATTTCGAGTTTAAAAATGGGCCCTGTCACCACAGGATGTTGGAAAGCGCCCATGAAAAGCACCCGCTCCCTCTGACCTCCAGCTTGCACAACGTGAGGCCCCCCCTCCCTTAAGATTTGACCCCTGACTCGCCGGGCGCCTCCTTAGAGAAGGGCCACGGCGGCTTAACCTGCGCTCCTCAAAAACGCCCGCCGTTGAAGTGAGATATGTTTTCTGGGTCACTCCGGTGCCTTCAGCCTGACTGAGTCTAATAAAAAAAAAAAAGGCCTTATCAGTGCGCTCATGAAGCAGCGGGGAACGCAGAGAAGTCCTCTCATCTGTTTTTTGGAACAGACCCCCTCCGTTAACGCAGCGCGAGAAACACAAGCCAGGGAGCGAGCGCTCGAAGGCTTGACGAGCAGGAAGCGCCAAACTATTAATCTGAGGCCCTGCATGATGACAGATGGAAAAGCAGATACAGTACACAAGATCCAATCTGGGTATTAATTACGGTTCCCGTGTGCGTGTCAGGGAGCGATGTGTTAATCAGAGGGGGGAAAAAAAAAGTCCTTCAGGGCCCCAATTCTGCTTCTTTGTCCTGACACAATGGAGGAAGATCTGTGTCACGAAAGAGCCCCGAGTGTCTCCCCCCGCTGTCACACAGGCTCGGCCACACTCACCCTGGGCAGCAGGATGAAGGAAGGTTTCAGGAAGCTGTTCAACCGGACCTGTTTGTCAGACTAGAGCGGACGAGACAGACGGATGGGAGGCGGAATGACTTCCTGCACAATTACAAGTCCAGATTCAATTTGAGACATCGATGACCAGGATGGATGAGAATATTCACAGTCAAACTCAACAGGAGATTCCCCAGTTCAAACCCTCCTTCTGGTGAGCAACGCTGAACCGACGCCGTGCTGCAACCTTCGTCAGAGGGAAGACAATCGCCCCAAATACAGGATCGATAGCGTCCTGCATTATTAATACGCCTTGTACTGACTGAGCCAGGCCTGTTCACACGCTGGCTCCACATTCGCGGTCCTCATCTCGCACCGACCTGGCATCCACACACACTTCGCTCTTGCACGGCCGCTCCACATTCCGAGCCCCGTGTTAAGACTGCATCTTTTATACTTGACCTCTGCCCCCGGGCTCGGGCCTGTTTGTGTGTGTGTGTCTGAGAGAGAGGAGCATTACCACATGTATAAAGCTATATATCTAGTGTCCACTTTCTAATTCGCACAGCATATCACACACACACACACACACATGCAGGCCTTGCAGAACAACCTCAAAACATCTGAGCAGCCAGCTGGTGTTTCCAAATAACAGGATTTATTTAATGCCCAGAGCATGACACTGAGGAAATATTGGGGGGGTAGAAACCGATTCCTGGGATTTAAATCAATAACCCGAGCCAAGCACAAGCCGGAGGAAACGGGCAGTTCGATGTGTGCATTAACTGTGGTATGCTGCCGCTGTCGTCCAGGGCGGACACGGACTGGAGACTTCATGTCTTTATATGGCACCAAAGTGCACTTCGTCTGCAACTGACAGCGGAGAAACAGGGGCCGGCATGACCCACAGTTACTCATCTGCTCAGACAGAAAGAAAACATTTTGTCAGGCTAACAAAAATACGATTCACCACTCAGCACATGGGGAGAGAAGCACACACACGTAAATGGAGGAATGATCATGGGTTTAGTCTGGGATAAACCTACAGTGTCTTTGCTTTACTGATAAACTGACACAATATTAAGTGCCAAGGATTCAAATAACAATGTGACCTTAATAAAAGGCCCCCAACAAATTACCTTTAAAAAGCTTTAGGAGTGTTTAGTTTCAGCTGGTGTTTCTGGACTATTAATTAGTCTATTTCACAATCCAGTGCAAACAAACGCAGAAGCCAACCACAAACATGAACCGGTCATAGATAAAGAAATAATTGCCTTCTTTGAAACCATAACTGTACAAACTGTTCGTAGTGCCTCGTCTGAGTTCAACCACCTTTTGTCTTATCACCAAGTGACAGGCTTGTAAAGCAAATATGAAATTCTTCTTCCAGGACAAGCTCTAATGAGAAGGCCCCATGAAGAAGTTCCCTTCATTGAGGGGGAAATAAAAAGGGAAAAAAAAGAAAAAGCCAGCATTTCTGGAGTGCTTCACTTGTTCCCCTGGTTACTAATCTGCAGGCATCTGGATCTCTGGGGAGCTCTCTGCTCCGCGTTGCCCTCGCTCCTTTGGCCGCCGAAGAAACCCACACAAAGGCTCATTTTGTGAGCAACAAAAGGCCAAATGAAACCCCAGCTGGACCGCTCCTGGCCAGGCAGGATTCCCACATCATTCAGTGGGCGCACAGGATAAATGTTTAAAAAGGAGAAGAAAATGAAATGAAATAGCCTAACCAGAGGAATGAAAAAAAAAATACCCAGAAGGTGTCTTAATCATCAATCTTTGAAACTCAAAGGATAAACTTTTTTTTCTCCTAAGTCCCTCTATATTTCCCTCTTGGAAAGTATAAATGATAAATGTGCAGCCCTATTGTTCAACTATCCCATTTCACGCAGAAAAGCTCGGCAATTTAAATTAAGCAGGCAATAGCTAATTATAAAGTAATTAAACAGTGACTCCTCTCCTGAGTGGCGTTCTAGAATTCACACTCACGGAACAGATTGGCTCAGCAGAACCCGGATCCGCAGGGACCCTTTTTTTGTTGTCCCCGAGCGTCAGAGACAATCATTAGAATGTGAATGCGGGTGTCTGCCCCCCCACCACCCCTTCCTCTTTCTTCCTCCTCAATTAAAGTGGTTTCAAACTTTCAAAAAAAGAAAAGATGGTGGCGCATCCCCCGGGTTCGGTTCTCACCGGTGGCCAGCGTGCTCTTGCAGGACCACGCCACGGACATGACGGGCTTCCAGCAGGACAGCCACAGGGACAGGTAGTACTGGTCGTCCGCCGTGACCCACGCGGGGCTCAGCAGGGCCCCCACGTCCAGGCACAGGGCGAGAAACACGCACACCAGTCCCACCAACTTCAGCGGCGTCAGCGTCGACACCCGCACCTCCTCGGTGCCGCTCAGCGACGAAGCCATGGCCCCTTCGGAGTGTCAAAAAAGAAAAAAGAAAAAAAGTAGTCTTTTTGCTCTCTGTGTCGCTCTTCAAGTCCAGGAGATAAGAATTTTTTAAAAATTGCCAATGTCAGGTTATTCGGGGTTTGCCCCCCCCAGCTCCCCCTGGTCGTGGATGGGGAGCCGCCGCCGTTCGCTCCGCGTCCCGAGTCCAGAGGACGCTGCTGCCGCCGCTGCAGACCCGGCTCTCTGCTGCCGGGAGCCGGCTGCGCCGCTCTGAAATAACACGGTGCTGCACCTGCTGGGTCCTAGTGCCTAGAGCCGGCACGCACGCGCACACACGCGCGCACGCAGCATCTCGCTGTCTCTCTCTCTCTCTTTCTTTCTCCGATTCAGTTTGCTTTCTTAGAAAAGAAAGTAAAGCATTAAGAACTTATAACAACTTAACCTCTCGATAAATTCAATCGCTTTATTGGCATGAATAGAAAAAAAACTGCCAAACCATTTTTTAAATAGGAAAAATGCAGTTTATTAATGAGATTAAAACAGTAATGATAAAATAAATGCATATACAAGACCAACAAATTGAAAAAAAAAAGGTCCGTTACATTTGGATAGGATAGGATAGGATATGACTTTATTGATCCCACAATGGGGAAATTTGCTTGTTACTGCAGCGTACAGAGTAAAGAAAAAGAAGAGAAAAGCTAAAGAAATTAAAAGCTATAAAAAATAAAAAATACACAACACTATGAAATTCGTAGAATTTGTTGATCAGTATTCACAGTATACATTATGGACATTAAGAATGGAAAAAAATACTAATAAATAGCAAGAAAAAAGTATGCATAAGCAAAGCATATATACATACATACATGCACCTACATACATACACACATATTTACATATTTGCATATATATCTACACACATACATATCCACGCACATACACACATGTACACATACATAGCTAATGCATACTTAAGGTGCAGGGTGTGTGTGTAGAGAAAAGTGACCAGTGGTGTTAACATGGATCTTGAGTGATCTGATCACAAAGTGTTTGCCCTCATGCCCATGGTTACTTTGACACTACAGGCCTAAATGACTCAGATCCTTTTTTTTTTAAACAGTGTGAAGCAGCAAATGTCTTTTCTGGTCTTTTCAATTCTGATTTAGTCACAGATCTAATTGTTTGGAATGTGACCTCAGTGTGAACACTAATTTGACCCCTATCAGAATTCATGTATATTGTGTCTCACAATCGGTCTTCACCATTCTGGGTTGGTGCAGTCGCAGGTGTATAGAAATAAATAAATAAGAAAATACACATCGGTACAGATTTAGCAGCCATTGCTCCAGAGAATGAGGTAGTGTCAATGTCAATTTCTCCACCTCCATTTGATCATTTATCCGCACGCTTCCACTGCACAGAAACTTATACATGAAACCATATACTCTGACTTCAGCAGGCTCTGTGATTACTTCCCTCTTAATAAAATAAAACAATCTGATCTGAGCATTAAATCAGATTTGAGTGCTCTCGGTTTTCAGTGTAACAGCATCTCCAAATGTGCACAGCTGACCACTTATGTTCATATTTCATTAGTATCTCTTCGTGGGGATGCATGAGGAAGCATTAGCATTTATATTAAGTTCAAATTTGTCCAAAACCACCTCAGATTGTGGTTGTAAGTGATTGAACTTCGCTGTATCTCGAGGACAGTTTGGTGCATTTACACCTGTATTTAGTGCTGCCCTCTTGTGGTCACATCAGTTAATAGCAAGTGTAAACAGGTTTTCTCTCTTAATGATTTCATTGATGTTGGAGGAGAAACAACAGTGAGTGTGTTTTTTTTCTTGCTAAAGGATGTTGTATTTTAAATATTCTATTAAACCACAAGAAGTGAATGACATACCATAAATGTCTCTTGTACTTTCAGCCTATTTACGCAAGTCACATCCATTCCTCAAAGGTGTTTTGTGCATACTACAATCACTAACCTACAACAATGATGTTAAATATATAGGATATTGGCAGCGCAATTCACAAACTTTTATGCCTTTTTGAGCAAGCAAAGTTTTTATACTGTTTCAAAAATCCAAGAATGCGAAAAAGAATTAAAAACCCCCAATGAGTGTAATTAAATGCATTTTAAAATATCTAAATCTAATCCGTGCATTATCGATGTCAAGTTTACTCCAATTTTTTGATTTATTACATCCATAACACTGAAATGGCCCAGAAATGTTGGTGAATGCTTAACTGGTTAGAAAATAAAAATATGATGCACAAGACTACATGTCTTTGTTTCTTTATAATTTTTAAAGATGTATATATGAATCTCTGATCTCTTTTAGAGGATAGTCTGATACCTAAAAACAAATAGTGCTATAGTAACAGGGGAATCCTCCTGTTCACAGCTACCATGAAGTTAAACACAACCTTTCACCTTTTAACTTATTCACTGCTTTGAAAGAAACTCACTCTTTTTTTTCTCTGCAGGGTACACTTTGTATAACACCACATTTTTGGTCTTGCTTCTCTCTCTCTCTCTCTCTCTCTCTCTCTCTCTCTCTCTTACACACACACACACACACACACACAGTCCCGGTGCTGACAGAAGATTACAGTGCTCATTTCTTCTCTAATTGAACTTAGCTAATTCTTTTTCCATAGGGAAGAGTCTTGGAATTAATTTATATTGATTAAAACACACATGTGTGCACTTACATACACCAAAGTAGCTATATATAGTTAAATAGAAATCTGTGACAAGGATGTCTCATGTGTATTTCTTGATCAATTATGTGAAGGTTATAATTAAAGCCTTTAAGATTTTTTTAAAATGCCTTAACTCCTTCACTTGCTGGTTTGTGGAAACACTGAATTATTGTAAAGACAATATATGTGATCTTATAAATACAAGAAAGAAATTCAGGGAGTGTCAATTATATTTGGTATTTTAAACAACAGTTTAAATTTCACTGGGAGTGTGTTTGTGTGTGTGTGTGTGTGTGTGTGTGTGTGTGTCTGTCTGTCTGTCTATCTGTCTTTGAGTTACAGAAGTGTAGGTCACCTGTTCCTGGAGGCAAAGTCTTTCAGCATCATTAATGATGATAACAGATTGTAATCAGTTGAGACTCCGTGGGTACAAACAGGAACAAACACACACATACACACACTTTCTATGACAACAAAAATAATCATAGTTAATAGAACTTGAAGATGCAGGACACATGTGTCATGTCTAAAACATCCCTACTCGGATTGAAATTTTAAAATTGACTGACACACAACATTAGGCAAAGGATAAACAGCCAGGAAACAAATCGATACCTCTTGTCTCTTTCTCAGCCATCAATAACTGGCCAGCAGTGCACCAGAACTGATTAGCTGATGTGAGCTAAAAACACAACTCCCAGCTGGTGAGAAGAAATGTGAGGCAATAATAAAAATATCATGCTGTATGTTGTTTTGTTTAAAGATCCTCTTTAAATACATTTTATAATGTTTTATTTCGCAGAAATATTAACTGAGTTCATTATCATTGTATGTGCACTGGAGGCTTCTGTATTTGTCAGTATATGACTCAGTATTTTGATTAAATGAATTTTGTTCGGCTGATAAACATTCAAAATACTGACTCATATACTCATATACTCATTGAACAGCTGTTATAAGTGGTTACTAGACCCATAGATTTATGGATACATATATTTTATTATATTTCTAATGTAGAATTTGCTTTTATTAATTCTACCATTATTGATTATGTTTCTGCACTGCCAATACTAATTTACTTACACACCTAATTGTAAAAAATCATTTCTCACTAAAGCAATATCACAATAATGTGACAAATATTATCTGTTATAAATACATAATCCAGTCTGATATATGTTCTTTGAGCTTTAAATGTCATCCCCATATTATTGAAGAGTCAACTGTACTGTACTCTAAAATGTAAAAAAGAGGAGGGAAAAAAACATAGGATACAAGTGAATTTGATTTAATAAGAAATTCTTATAAATTTAAATTATTACATTTAAATAGATTTGATGATAATATGTCCAAAAGTCAGAATCATAAAAAGAGAAATATAAGGATAAAATTATCTCTTTAACATTTTATATTGTCCTATTCTATTTTTAAGCTTATTCTTGTTTTCTATTCGTTTCTATATAATAGTATTATATAGTATTATATAGAAAAGAATATTATGTGTACAGTTTAAATAAAAAGCCAAAAATTAAATTGTCAAATATGGTGATTTCTATTCTTTAAACATTTTAATTTTAAAAATGTTCTTATTACCTCGGTCCTAGGCAATACAGTAATCCCTCGTTTATCGCGGGGGTTACGTTCCGAAAATGACCCGCGATAAGTGAAATCCGCGAAATAGAAAACTTTATTTTTTTTTTCAATTAGCAACTATTACATGTATACAAATACAGTGACTCGCGTGTAGGCCGTTTCACTGCTCTTCGGACTGGGCCGCTGCATCCTGACTGCGCTCTGCAGTGTTCTCTTCTTCTGAAGCCCGCGGTGCAGGTGTGTTTGTTCGGGAGAAGAACATAGTGATAGGCAGCTGTTGTCGCTCTTTTTTCTTCTTTGCAAACGAGACGACAAAATGATAGCACAATTCGTAGCATGTTTTGATACAAGAAGCGAAAGTGAGTTTTTAGCGAATCAGAATGCAGAACACAATGCACCAAAAAAAAAAATGCATTATGAAAATCCGCGAAATAGCGAATCCGCGATAAGTGAACCGCGAAGTGGCGAGGGATCACTGTATTGGAATTGGCACCTTATGTTCTCTCTGGCTCTGGGATGATTTGAATTTACTGGATGTCTGTTGTTATATTGGTCCAACAATGAAAGCTGAGCAGCTTTGTGGGTCGCTAAAAGATGAATGCACTCACACTAATAATAAGCCGAGTGACACGGCGACATAAGGTCACGCTGCATAAAGGTAACGCGCGGTTTGTCGTTACGGTGCTCAGGCATCTGTTGAATTTACGGACTGTCCCTTTAACTCCTACCCGGGGGGCGGGGGGTGTTTGTTGGGCCGCGGTACGCAAACAGCGCTGTGCGCATGCGCGGGCTGCATAGCAACACTCGGAGCAGCGAAGGAGACGGAGGAGGGCTCGTTTATGCGCATTTTGGGGACGAAAAAAGAGGTAAGTTAAAGTTCGCTTTTGCGTTCACAGTTGGATTCGACACCGAGTCGAAACGTTTTATTCGGCGGGAGAGTTTTCCGTGGACCCCCCGCGTCGGGATATAACGGCCTTCGATTCACGTGTCGCGCGTTTAAACCGCATCCGAAAAGCTGGAAGCGCGCTGATCCCACAAATCATCCGCGCCTGTCAGGTCAGTGCTCGGGGCTCTAACCAGCTCCAACCCGCTCACAGACACATTCCCCCAAGGGGGGGGACCCTTCGGCGACCACGACGAAGCTACAGCTCGTTTTTATTTGAATGGTTTGGCCCAGTCTCTCGGGGAGTTCGTGTAACGGGGCGGCGGCGCTTTGTTAGTGATGATGCGGATCTATTTTAGCCCCGACCAGGATTCCTGTAATCCATTTGTAACGCGGCCGCCGCCATTGGTCGCTGACACTTTAGACAAGGATGTCTCATGTTCAGCTCAGTTTTAACGCCTGACCTAGAAAACGCTGTCAGCATCCACTCTTTTCGGTGTAATCTTTAAATCTCAGTCATGAAGGATACGTCTGGGGAGCGATGTTTTTTCATTCCATAGCATCTGATTGTGTATTTTTGATTGATTGATTGATTGATTGCACATGGGTTTATTAGACACCAAAAATACAGACGCAGCGCTCAGCATCTCGTTACATCTCATTTCATTACACAATTTGATCATTTTACAGCCCAGGCTTCAAACTATTTTCCCCCCTCTCTCATAGCTTGGAAAATACAAATAAAGGTTCCCTTCCTACAACCCATTTCAAATATTTAATAATCACCCAGCTCATTAAAATCAACATAAATGTGGGACTACTTACTGAAAAGTACATCCCTCACATCCTGCCAGAAAGGACAACATAAAGGGAATCTCATTCTCAACTTTTCCCAACTCGCACAACAAAGTCTGTCCTCTGGCGTGTAAATAAACCTGCTGTAGGGTTCCTGAACGTTTCTGTTTTGTTTAAAGCGTACTGTGTACATTCTGAATTGTCTTTCCGCTTCCTTTTCCTGTAAACCACAGAGGCTTAAGGGGATTTCCTCTGAATTGGATTATGTTGTAATTTAGCCCCTGTCTGATACACTGTTGTGGCATGACCTGCTTTTCAGTCACAATTAGTTATTAGTCATTATAAGTAATTTTTTTACTTTGCAGCACTCGTTAGACACTCCAGCATTGTTCACTTACTCTTACGCTACTTTATATAACTGTTTATCTCATGAAAGCAACAACAGCAATGTAGGCTTTGTTGCTTTGTTTTAAGTGGGACAGTGTTAATTATGGCCTGGCTTGTATCAGCAAGTTCAAAGCTGTACATTTATGTGTTTGGTTTTCTACAGATAAATCGACCCAAACCGACGCGCAGGAATCATGGGGAGTGGTAAGTTTCCTGACTGTAATACTCACCCTTTGATCGCACTGACAGAGGCTTTCACATGAACTTAATCACTCTCATCAGTAAGCTCTTCCCCAATTTCAGGTTTTTTTTTTCCTTTTCCCCTGTGTCCTTTTTGTTTCCAACAAAGTACGGCGCACACAGCGTAGTCGTTAGAATGCGACTATACAGGTTTTTGTTGTTGACTTTAGCACACAAACCCCTTTTCGTTCCTGTTTCCCTACAATTTTGCCCCAATTACGGTTTCCCTTTCAAGTCTTGTGTTCATCCCGTCCCTGAACCTCCGAGTCATGGGATCTCATCTCATGTGTTTACTACAAACACGGTAGCACATCAGACATGTTGTGGCATCCTGTGCCTTTTTTCTGCCGTGGAGTTTATGTTCTTCTGCTGGATGTGTTGAAACAGAGGGCCGCTCTGTCTAAGTTCATTCCTCTAGTTTCTCTTATGTGGCCCAGGGATTGATGCCTAAATCAAAGGAGCTTTTGTTTTTATGCAGAAATGTGGGCACTGGGCAGCATTCAGCTCTGCTCCACTGCCTTTGTTTCAGTACCGACCTCTCTCCCGCTCCCATTTTTTCGGCATCTACACTTTTTTTTTTTTCCTTCCTCGTGCCTCGCTCTTCTTTTTCAATACGCTCTCTTTGCTTCCTCCTCCTTGTTCAGCTTACTGACCCACACCTACGTTCCGTATTTTCCTGTCTCTGCTTGTAATCTTGATTCATCCTTTTTTTTTTCTCACACATTTCTGAATCTTACACTCTCCCCTCCCTTGTCCTTGTCTTTGTCTCTCCAAACTCCACTAACCCCCATATTTCCCTCTTCTCAGTGTTCCTGCCAGCGGACACGGCCCACTCTGTGTTGCGGCGGCTGCGCAGGGCCAACTTCCTGCTGGAGGAGATGAAGCAGGGCAACATCCAGAGGGAGTGCAGAGAGGAGATCTGCACCTACGAAGAGGCCCGTGAGGCTTTCGAAAACGACGAGAAGACGGTATGAGAGACGAATCGCATCAGATATACAGTTCCTTGTCCCCTGAAGACCAAAAACACCCCAAAATTCATTCAGAAGTAGTAGAACAAACCGAAACACCCGCAAAATTTTGTGTATGGATTAATGTGGGCACTCACCCAACCCCCTTAAAGTAGTCATTCTGATTCTTGTTGACATATGGTGATACGAATAACTCAGCAGTTATTGTTTCCCTAAAGGCCCTTTTTACTCCAGCTTGTGTTGTATGTTCTCAGACTTTCCGGCACAGAAAAAATTCAGCACAGTTCACAGGGTTTAAGGAAAATGAAATAAAAACATTTCAAGCCACAACACGACATTCACTGAGTGCACGGATGATGAGCTTTATAGAAAGCGTCGAAAACGTATCAAATTCATGTGCACAGGCTAAATGTCAGATAGGGACTGGATTCGCGAATGCAATATAAACCCCTGGCTTTAGATGTCATTAATCTGCGTTGTGCCTTCTTGTGTCCAGTATCATATTTGCCCCATGCGGATGCTCGAGAATTGAATTTCAGCCGCATGTTACCCTGAAGTGGAAGGAGGCAACGATACCATCATATATAGGAATGTTGATACCAAAATAGAAGAAATCTACACATTTTTTTTGGAAAGGATGAGGGGACAGAGTTCATACATGGAGTTCATGTGCTAACACCAGGAGCTACAGCACCACCTTGCGTGGCGGAGTCAGCAAGGTCGCTGACCATTAACCCGGATTAAACAAACTCCATGTGTACTTGGATTTTGAGAGAGACCACGGGCTGAGTTGCAACATTGAATTTGGCAAAATCCAGTACGATCCTATCATGGGACTACAATGAGTTATTCACAGGGTCATACAAAAACTCTTTATCCTTTTACTGCTTAATTTATTTCTTTTGATCTAACTAGTCACTGGCTGAAAATCACTGAGCACAGGACTCTGCTGGAGCTAAAACCACAAATCAATATTGCTGAGTAACTTATACCAGGTTCCTTACTTAAAAAAAAAAAAACTAATCTAATAAAGTGCTTTTTTGTTGGGTTCAGATGTCTAGTAATGAAATCCAATGCCAAGAGTGGTCGCTGGTGGAATGCGGGTGTTTTTTCAGGAAGTGATGATTATCAGCAGGAAGAACAGCCGAGTGCTTGCTAGGGAGAGAGGCGTATTTGTAAAACTATTGTGAGCGGCTGGAGAGCAAAGTCATGCAGATGTTCGTGCAACAATCATGTGGCTGCGTTTTGTTTGGGTGCCGTTGTCTCCTGCTTTTGTTGCAGTAATCCAGATAAAAAAAAAAGTATTTATGCTGTGGACACTGTGTCTACTGTGACCTTTGGTTTTGGCAACAGTTTTCCACCATTTGAACTGAATAGAGTCTATTGTTGAAGAAAGTATTTGTGGTGTTTTAATGATTTTGACTGAGCGTCTGTGTTCTGATTGACTGCAGAGACGGTTCTGGGACGAATACGTGCGGGAGAGTAGTCCGTCTGGAGGCCTGGAGACGGTGGTGGGCGGGGTTCACTCCCTCTACCTGATTGTGCCGCTGCTGCTGGTCGTGCTCATCATCGCCGCCGTCGCCATCACCGTGTGGCGCTGCCACTCCCGCAAGCGCTCGCAGCGCAGCCCCAGCCTGGGACACTCGCATCACGACCACGTCCTGTCTGTGGTCTCTATGGACCATTGGGGGAGGGACTACCACCAGGGGGACCAATCAGAACTCAGCGTCCAGAGCAGCCCGGCCTATCCGGGCTCAGAGCTCACGTCGGGGAGAGGGAGCGCCGGCGACCCCCCGCCGTCCTACGAGGAGGCCGTGGGCCATGCCGACGTCCACATAGAGACGGAGCCGCCTCCGCAGTATGAGGACATAGTCAACGCCAGCACAACTAATGCCAACGGTGGGAAGTAAACCTGTCTTTCACTACCACCCTAACCAACACTAAGACCATCTTATCGTTAAGTAGTGCCACCGCCGTGGCCTCACCAGCCTTCCCAATTCAACATACACAGAAACACTTCTATCTGTCTGGTTAATAGACTAATGCAATCTTTGCCAGAGCCAGCGCTGTTGAAATTTGCACTAATATTTCATCAATGAGGTGACATGGATGCAGGAAGGAGCAAGTGATCTTGCGATACCAAAACCAACAAACACCTCTGCTGAATTGAAGTTGCATCTATGCTATCACACTGTAGCAAGTCATTTAAACTCGGTAGACAAAGCAAATGTTGCATGTGGCGATGGAAAAGAAAACTGTGTTTCGATCGCCATGATGAAGGACAGCAAAGTGTATATGGAGGTTGGACCGGTGTTTTATTGACGGCTAGTGCCAATCTTTTTAGACTTAAGTGGCCGATATTTAATATTTTGTACCTACTTTCTATATCGTTAAATCTGAGCTTTTTTGTTATCAAAGTATTTATGGTTTCCACCAAGAATTTTATACATTTGCATTTGTTTTGCAAAAAGTTTTCTTTGCAACATTTAGAAACAGCAATTAGGCCACATAATATTTCCAGTGATACCAGCACTAATTAAAACTGCATTAAGTGATTTTTTTTTTTTTTTTTTTTTTTTGACCAATGGCAGGCAGAAATAATGAAAAACTAACTCATAATCAGGCTTCTTATTGTCATGCTGACTTGTCAGCAAACAGCTATCACTCATACATTCAGCAAACTTAGGGCAACATGAGCATTCCACTGTTTACGACCAACTTATTATTATTGATTATTACCTACTTGTTCAATACTTTTTTGTCGACTCAGGTTAGGTTGACCAACTCCTAGTTTTTAGCTGGCCGCATGCTAAAATGTCATGGCTTGACTTGGTTTGTCAAAGGGAGAGTATGCAGGATATGTAAACACAGCGTTTAAAACTGGCCCCTTCTCCCCGGGCCCACCAGCAACGTCGGGGGTAGAGAAAATGAAGAAATCTAGCGGCAGGACACAGATAAATAAAGCATCATTTGTTAGTGTTTCACATTCTGAAAGCACAGCTAAAAGCTTGATGTGCTGCTTTGCCAGATTTTGTGTGAACACAGAGCTTAACCTTGTCCACTTGTAGTCTCTTCACATGTGTCAAAGAGACACTCGGCACACACAAACACAATTATAGCTGCTGCACAGCAATGGTCGGGGCCAGGCAACAAGTGGGAACATAGTGATGCATTGTAACAAGAATTGTGCCTTAGCTGAGGGTTGAGCTCTGATATGGAAGACAAGACAATAATTACCATGTGAAGTCTGTGGCTTCCCAGACTGACTGAGCTTGTCGCCAGGGGGCAGGAAAGCAGCAAATCATGTGGAAAGGCAGATTCCAAATTGCTGTTTTGAGACAAATATGAAATCGAGCGACGATCAAAAGTCAGTTTCGGCGTCAGATTGGACTACGGGTCCTCCCGTCAACAGTAGGGGGCGTTTTGTGTTGTTTCAATAGGTTAATATGGCCCCATTTCTGGTTGACCTTTTACTACGTCATGTTATATAAAAGCAACTGGAACGCTGTCTAACTCTGGTGATTTTGAATAACAAGATCGCATAATTTTTTCCATTTCATATGTGATGTATGCCTTAATTATTACCGTGATCACGGTTATTTTGAGAGGAAATTTCTTGGGTGTTTTTAGTTCCGGGTCATACGGCATTTCAGGAGCAGTCTGTACACATGCGGTGTGTAGTTTAACTCCAATTAAGGCGTATACATGCCTGAGAAAGTTTATTACCTGGGTATCTTAATCAATGACGGAGTAACGTGTTTTCAGTTTTCCAGTTTTACTATTATAGAGCAATAATTTCGATTTTTAAATGCCATGTAAATGCATTGAGTGATTTTTCAACGCCTGTTGAAAATCTTCGCATTAACTGCAACTGTTTACATGCAAGCAACATCCAAATCATGTGAAAAATTCACTTTTTGTGATTAAAATCTACCATAACTCAAACATTTTGAATCACTGTAGATGCTCTAGGGTTAATTGCTAAAGTTTCTTCGGTATCGGGGCTAGATTTTAGTGGTGGTCGGAAAGCTGTGGCATGTATAATTGATTTGTTAGGAATTTTGGGGGGAATTTAATTTATATCCCTATTCAAATATACACAATAACAACAAATTTATTATTTTTTGGGGCAGAATAATGATACACAGGAAATAAGCTTGGCTGCACCGGCCCCTAGAAACCCGTCCATTTCACATAGACACCAACAAGTGTTTTGTTCAATATAAGGGGAATGACAAGGCGTAAAATTTGAGGACCTGGGAACAGGCTGTACACCACATTATTGGCCGGAGCTACACACGAACACACAACCCAAAAGGTTGACACCAGGACACAGCAGAACAATAAGAAAATACAGGCAGAGGTCAGGGTGTCTGCAGATAAACCCACCGCCACTCACTTCTGCATACTCTAACCCTTGCTGTGGGCCATATTTTTATATATTTGAGGTTAAAGGGAGCATTAGCTATACAGTAAATATTCAGGCTGAAGAACCAACACATTGCGTGAAAAACTGTAGAACTGCTGAGTCAGGAGTTCATTCTCAGTGGGTTTGACTCGTACCGCATTACAATTATGGTTGATCTAAAAATATCACTTAATGCAGGTTTAAACAGTGGAGTTGCCAAACTAATGCATCAGTCCAACTTTTAGTATATGCTTGCGAATGTTTTAGGAGTCTAGAAGTTCAAGATAAAGGCCATCCATTGTAAAGGGTCGCTGAAATGGGTTTGTGTGTCCTATGTGCTTATATTTTGGTAATGCATGCGGCTTGGTCTGTACACACGAGGTTGGATCTGTCCCTGCAGTGTTTGTTGACGGTCAGTGCTCGCTGGCCCACATCCATCACTGGGCTGTTGACCGTTGCTAAGAGCCTGCTTTAACTGTGAAACTCTTTCCCTACTCTTTCCCCTCTAACGTAACTGTATATGAACTCTGGTGTCTGGTGTACTACTTTCACTGAAAGTACATTGAAGATTCTTCAAATAGGCTTGCAGCTGCCTACTGTATAAATGGAAGTTGCACAGGAATGTGGGACAGAAAGCAATAGACAGAAGCTTTGGTAAAAGAGTTATCAGGGGGTGAGCGATTCTGTATTTAACGCCACTATGGTTAGAGTCCATGTTTAGCATGTGTGATGTACCTGTATATAAATATATATAGCGTGGGTGAAAGTAAGTTACAGTGAGATTGTCTTTTGCTGCATAGGAACGCAGTGAATGCAGTGATACTAATGTATCTGTAATAGGTCATGAATAAATTATGGCACTTTGTTTTAAAGTTCTAAATGAACCGTTAAATGGAAAAAAAAGAGGACAGTCTTGGTTTGACGATGTCGCTGCAATTCTCTGGAAAAAAAAAAGAAGTTCTCGTACTCTATGTAATATTGCTGCAAACACTCTAAAAACCAAATATATGTCTTAATGTGATCACAGATACTGATAAATGTCTCTCACGTCCTTTCTACACCTCACAGACCCTGAGCACTGACTATTATTCTACTTTTTTTGTGAGTTGACCTGTGAACCTCAGCACTTGCTATGACCTTAAAATGAGTTGTGCTGGTAGGGGTAGCCATTTTTGGTTAGGTCAGTTCAGTTGTACTGTTACTGACAGAGCCCTGTTTTTACAATGCCTTATCAAACAAAATGTTATATAACATTAAATGCAAGGGAACTTGATATAAATCATTGATATGTGCAGAAGCTTGAATTAATTTGTAATAAAACATTTCGAATGTGCAATGTGTTTTTTTCATAATTGCATGCAGTGTCTTTAGATTGTGATGCAGTCAATTTACACATGTGGTACATTGCAGAGCTTCAGTGTCTTGCTGATGGATTGTATAATTTCAAAGGTACATGAAATGGTGAAAAAATCAAAAAAGTGATCTAAATGTAACTTAATTTAATAGAAAGCTGTAATTGTTTTACATGCACAGTAGAGCCCTGTATTGTTTTATTGTATTAATTTTATATTTTCCTGAATTACTAATACTTATTTTGAATCCTTGATCAGTATTACTGATAGTGTTTACATGCCACACTATCTCAGTATAACCAGGGGTATGCCCCACAAACCTATTCATTACCAAGGACTCCGTAGCATAATTTTATGTCAAAAATATTTTTCTTCTAGCAGCCACCTGACCTTTGAATCCCCATCCCAGTATCCATAACCGCTGTTTAAACAAACCAGAAAGTGACTCATTTAACCACATGTGAGTGACCATTCACAATGTAAATGGGGAAAGCTTAATTTTCCACTGATACACTTGGATTGTCAATGACAACTTCAATAATGTGAGCAGATGCACTGAAACTTCAAAATCAGATTTATTAACATTTGATTCCAGTGGTGGAACAGGCACGCACACAGTTCTAATTTTCTGTGTCAGTGCTCAGTCCATACAGCTTTAAATAGAGCAACCCACATTTAGCCCAGACATAGAAAAAAAAAAAAGCACAAATAGTGTTTGGCACAAACATGTTTTAAAAAGTAGGACATAAAAAAGCAGGTACAACTGCTACCTGTGAAGTTTCATTTTGGACCTACTATACATCCAAGTATTAAGTAATAGCACAAAGCCCAGTCATAGTTTACTGCATTTAACAACGCAATTCCTAATTATCAGAGCTAATGCCAGTTTAAAAAGTTTTAACAAAGTTTATTTGACAAAGCAAACAGGGAAAAGAGAAAAGTATTGTCGCCAATTACAAAATTCTTCAGACAAACGCAATTCCCTTATTATTTTGTTAATCTTTGTGTTAACATTCTGCTGATCCAGCCAGACAGGCCACATACCATTATAAAATACAAAAAAGGAGGAGAAATTCCTGGATGTGTTCTGGATATTAATGTGTAAACCTGCGAACGCTGTGGTCACACCCACTCCTTTGGGTTTCGTAACACCTCCAGTATCTCGGCCTCCTGGGTACCTTTGGCAGGCTCGTGCATGTATTCCCACCTGTGGAACGAAGAGTGAGTTTGTTACCAAGCAACAGCGGACGGCTCATTGCTGACACACTGTATAAGAGGAGCGTGTGTTAGCGTACCTGGCGGTGAGGGGGAGGGACATGAGGATGCTCTCAATTCTGGAGCCAGGTGTAGCCAAGCCAAACTTCACTCCCCTGTCATACACCAGGTTGAACTCCACGTACCTATGACACAAGCACACACACCATACTGTAGATTCATGATAATACATAATACAATTGTTTTACAGTTGATGTGCAGGTGAGGTGAGAAACCCATCAGGGCTGGTGTAGGAATCTCCAACCTAAAAATTTTAATCAGAAATAATGGTTTCAGGGTTCATTATGAAGTCTCCTCCCATTCATTATTCTCTTTCCTTAATTCTGTGTTGTTAGTCTCCCTACGCCAGGATCTGCTCTGGTTTGAATCAATTCAATACAAATTTCAATATTCAATTTTGTATCTCTTATTATTAATCTTCATATTTGGCTATAACTTGTTCATGTACGTAATAAAAAGCTGAAAGCAGAGGCGATCCTCGAACTGGGAGTTTTTTGTGTGACTGAACTGAAACATGACAAAATGACTTTGAAAAAACAAACACTGAAATCTCCTACCAACTATTTTTATGTTAAGGAAGCCTTTACGTCATACACTCACCTGCCCCGTCGTACCTGCTGCCATTCTTTCTCCTCAGCAGTGAAGGGGTCATTGAGGTGTTTGTATATTATGGGCAGGTAGCAGGGCACCACGGTGCGGGCGCAGCTCTTGACAAAGCTGAACACCTCCTCCTGACTGGGGGTGTCCAGGTCATCGAAGAAGATCCCTCCAATCCCCCGGCACTCTCCTCTGTGGCGTACGTAGAAGTATCTATCACACCTACACAACAACAGAACCGAATTAGAAATTACTTTAATTCCCCTTTATTTCTCCTGGAAATTAATTTCCCATTTATTAATTCTAACTTCAAACTCCTACAAATAATTCACACAACCAAAAAATTAAATATATATTTGGACTAATATACTATAAGGCAGGATTTTTTTTTAAAACCTACTATTGTCATACACATTTTTAAATGAACAAAATCTGCTAATGATAAACTACATCAGTTAAACCACACCCATCACTGCCTGACCATGACGTTGGTCAATCAACGGTTTTTCCCTCTTTCAGAATGAGACTTCTTATCACCATCATGCAGTCAGGATACACCCTTGATAATCCACACACAGAAACATAACCTACTACCTAAATACTATGCCGGTAATTATAACGTTACCATTTCTTGAAGTTGCTGTAGTATTCCGGGTGGTGCTTGTCACAGGCTTCCTTCAGTGTATTGTGGAAGTGAAATGCATCTTCTTTGTTGATGTAAACTG
The DNA here is from genome assembly GCA_036785175.1 of Eupleurogrammus muticus. NCBI lineage: Eukaryota > Metazoa > Chordata > Actinopteri > Scombriformes > Trichiuridae > Eupleurogrammus > Eupleurogrammus muticus. The sequence continues at coordinate 14,004,401 of JAYKQN010000006.1, forward strand.
GAGTCAGGTCTGTTCCACCACCAAACCACCATTGTTTAGAGCCTGACACACACACACACACACCAAAGGAAAAAGAAAACAAGGGTTTTCATTCATGCATTCATAGTGTCACACTGAGAAACAATTGCTGACGTACTGACAATCACACACACTCACCATCTTCCTCCTCGATCTCAAAGTATCTGTAGTTGAAGTGCACTGTGGGGATGTGGGGGTTCCTGGGGTGGATCACGGAGCTCACCCCCATGGCACAGAATGGCAGTTTGCCTGAAGGAAAAAAATGTACATTGTTGGAAGTTCAACAAAAGAGAAACAGTAAAAATTGACTTCATCCATGATAATGAGCTCTTGGTGTATATCACTGCACCTCTCCTCAATTAATGTGAAACCTGCAAAAGGATGTCAGTTCAACAACACTTACCATCTTTCCCTTTGAGGACTTTCCCCCTGCTTCTCATCTGCTTGGCGGCCTCTTCCGTGAGGTACCCAGACACCACGGACACATTGACTCCCGCCTTCTCAAACACCTTTCCATCCTGTATCACACAGCTGATTCCTCCACCACCTGATACACACACACAAGGTGCAAAGTGAAAATTATAGAGATGGCTGCTGTGTATTCTGGCAGTGCAGCCAATTTCTGACCAGGTTGTTTCCAGGACTTGAATCTGATATGTGTTATGATCAGGATGAAGTGTGTTTTAGTCCTGCAGTTCATCAGCTGAGCACCCTCACCTTCTTTCCTCTCCCATCGGTCCACCTTGAACTTCCCACCATCCACCTCCTCCAGGGCTTTGCAAAAGTCGGCTTGCGTCTCCATGATCAGCATCTCCATCCTCGTGGACATCTCCCCTTTCCTCTCCTGCAGCACAGAGACGTCGGTGACCGGAGGATGCATGAAGCGCCGGCACCTCTCCAAGATATCGCCCTCCCGTTCCTTCTCCTCCGCGGCCGGTGACACCTTCCTCGCCATGTCGGCGCGCTGAAAGTGGCTAGCGTTAGCCAGGAAGCCCAGGACGGCCGCCGTGGCCCCCGCGGCTCCGCCGAGCACCAGGGCCCCCCTTCTGGTACGCCCCCCGGCCGCGGCTCTGCCGCCGGACATGAACCGCAGGCCGGTACCCCTGGAGAACCATCTCGTTCCCGTGAGCAACCTCAACGACGGGCTGTGGGCGGAGGAGCGCAGCAGCAAATGCGCATCTCCTGCGCTAGCAAGCCCCTTTAAATGCGAAAGCAAACACCGCCTAGACATAGCCTGTGTTGTTCTGTTGAAGGAGTAAAAAGCGATGGTGGCCATCTGTGAGTAAGAGTCTCCCGCTAATTTCCCTCGGTGTGTAACGTCAGCAGCCGCCAGGAGTTCACGCGCTCTCACTGACCGGTCGCTGCGACATTATCAGAAGTTGTGTTGCTGTTACGTGCTGTCAGTCATGACTCGAGTGGAGGTGCGCGTGGCTCCTCGATAGTGACGCAGGACACTCGGGAAACGTCGTTCACTGTCGAAGCGGCGCGGAGTCTCCCGAGCGGTGGAAGTCGAAAACAAACTTCAAGACCCAGCATGCATCTGAACTAGCCTATCGCCGGGGGTAACGTCACCTACTTACTACGGGAGCCCAGACGGTCAAAAACAGCTTGTAAAATTAACGAGCGACCGTCTCTCTTAAATTGTGATTATAATGTATCCAAGTTACCACTAAATTTATCTAAATTTAACTAAAAAAACAAGTCTTTATACCTGAAACACTGGATTGACAATAAAATAATTTACCTGATATATATATATATATATATATAAAGTTGCATAAAAAAGATGGTCATTAACATCCTTGTTAATGAGCTTGCGATTCACAACTTCAACAATGGGTTGAATTTTGAAATAAAATCATACCAACAATATAATATATCAACAGGTTCGAAGAATAACCTATAATGTATGTACAGGTCTACTAGAGATTTCACCTTCATATTTGACTAGTGACTAGTCATATATAAGATTTTTAATTGACACATTGACGCAGAGCAATCTGCAGGGGGCAGTATATGTGATCTACTGTTTGTTTCAGTAGTAAACTGCCAACTGTTTATATTTTCCCACTATTATCTAAAATGTATATATATTGTAATGTAAATGTTATTGTACATAAATTGGTCTTTTAATCATCATTATAGCACCTGTGGTTAGGTTTTATAAAAATGTATTGTGTTATATGTTGCCTAATTTCGAATTGTTTCATTATGAACTGAAAAAAGATAGGAAACAATTCACAACCCACCTTAAATCCTTCCTCATTTCAATTGAGGCTTTAGTGGTGCATACATACACAGGACATCAAACATATAAGAGAAGTGAGAATCACCCACTGATGCTGATGATTTGAACTGCAGCTCTTCCAATTCACTGATGATGGATATTTGAAGATGATACAGACTTGTGTTTTAAGCAGTGTAACATCTGGTTACATTATGCCTTCCTCTTGGAAACCACGTCAATATACCTGAGATCACCTGACTGACGGAAATCTGTCAAATCATCATGATAATAAATGACTTACATGTATTCATACCATCTTTTCTTTTTGTTTTTTATCTGTTGTCTTTTACTTTTAGATGACCTTTATACTGAAATATTTTGCACACAAAAACATCTGTTGCTGCCCTTAATTTCCCATATCGAGATCAAAACCAAAATTGAGTGACAAGGTAAAAGTTTGTTCCAGTGATTTTCAAACTTGGTTGGAGTGGAAAGACGTTTTATGAGCGACATAGTATAGTATGACCTTTATTGGACTACATAGAATAATATGACCTATTTTGAGCGAGATAGAATATTATGACCTTTTTGGAGCGAAATAGAATAATATGAGGATTTTTGAGCAACATACTATAGTATAACTTTTTTTGAGGGACATACTATTGTATTATGTATTTTGAGCGACATACTATACTATGGCCATTTTTGAGGGACATACTATAGTATGACCTTTTTTGAGCGTCATAGAATAATATGACCTTTTTTGAGCAACATAGAATATTATGACCTTTTTGGAGCGACATAGAATATTATGACAATTTTTGAGCGACATACTATAGTATGACTTTTTTTGAGGGACATACTATTGTATAATTTTTTTTGAGCGACATACTATAATATGACTTTTTTTGAGCGACATAGAATATTATGACCTTTTTTTGAGCCGCATACTATAGGATGATGATTTTTGAGCGACATAGAATAATGTGACCATTTTTGAGCGACATACTATAGTATGGCCATTTTTGAGCGACATACTATAGTATGACCTTTTTTGAGCGACATACTATAGTATGACCTTTTTTGAGCGACATAGAATAATGTGACCTTTTTTGAGCGACATACTATAGTATGACCTTTTTGAACGACATACTATAATATGACTTTATTTGAGCGACATTCTATAGTATGGCCATTTTTGAGCGACATACTATTGTATAATGTTTTTTGAGCGACATACTATAATATGACTTTTTTTGAGCGACATAGAATATTATGACCTTTTTTTGAGCGACATACTATAGGATGATGATTTTTGAGCGACATACTATAGTATGACTTTTTTTGAGGAACATATTATTGTATAATGTTTTTTGAGCGACATACTATAATATGACTTTATTTGAGCGACATTCTATAGTATGACCATTTTTGAGCGGCATACTATAGTTTGACTTTTTTTGAGGGACATACTATAATATGACCTTTTTTGAGCGACATAGAAGAATATGACCATTTTTGAGCAAGTTACTGTAGTATGACCTTTTTTGAGCGACATAATATAGTATGACCTTTTTTTAGACACATACTATAGTACGACCTTTTTTGAGCGACATAGAAGAATATGACCATTTTTATCGACATACTATAGTAAGACCTTTTTTGAACAACATACTATAGTATGGCCTTATTTCAGCAACATATTATAGTATGACCTTGTTTGAGCGACATACCCGGGTATGAACACTTTTGAGCGACATACTATAGTATGACAATTTTGGACACACTATAGTATGAAAATATGAAAAGCGAGACGAATCTGCACTCAATCTGGCTGCCTTGTAACTCAGGCTATCACAAGCCTGAGCCACAAAGGCTGTGATTACGCTTTACCAAAGTTTTCAGTAGCTCACCGGGTAAGACACATGTTTGAGGACTCACCAGTTGAAGGTTCAATCCCTCCTCTGAGCATTTAAAGACAGAAACTAATCTAAAAAACCTCCCCAAATATGTCAGAAATCTTAGCTCATTGTGTTACAACGCAGAATAGATGATATTTGCAGTGGCTTAAAATCTTGGTGAGTTTTTAAGGGCAACATCCAAGTAAAAAATGAACAAGGGCCCCTGGAGAATCCACATTCATAGATGGATGAGTAGTGGCGAAATTGTTTCAGTCCTCAACCCTGAACACCAGTGATGCTGGTTCAAAGCAGTCTCTTGACATTCATGAGCAATGAATTTAATGAGCCAACATCTAAGGTGAAGATGATCAATGCACCAGAAGAACATCCCTGAACATGACAGGACACCTGGCAGAGTGGCATAATTCCCCAACATAAGACACCACCATCACGGTATCTGGTTTGAACCTGAAATGGGGGCCCTGAAATATTATGAAAGGAAATGTTTTGAGAGATATAGTATGACCTTTTTTGGGCGACATACTATAGTATGACCTTTTTTGAGCGACATAGAATATTATGACCTTTTTTGAGCGACATACTATAGTATGACCTTTTTTGAGCGACATACTATAGTATGACCTTTTTTGAGCGACATAGAAGAATATGACCATTTTTGAGCGACATACTATAGTATGACCTTTTTTGAGCGACATACTATAGTTTGGCCTTTTTTCCGAGCGACATACTATAGTATAACCTTTTTTGAGCGACATACTATAGTATGACCTTTTTTGAGCGACATACTATAGTATGACCTTTTGTCAGCGACATATTATAGTATGACCTTTTTTGAGCGACAAACTATTGTATGACCATTTTGGAGCTACATACTATAGTATGACATACTGTGTATGCGGATCAACAAATTCTGCGAATTTGTACATTGTGTTGTGTGTTTTTTTATATTTTTTTTTTTATAGTTTTTTATCTTCTTCAGCTTTATTTTCTTCTCTTTATCTGTAACGCTGCAGTAACAGACAAATTTCCCCGTTGTGGGATCAATAAAGTTTTATTTTATCTTATCTTATCTTATGACCTACGACATACTATAGTATGAACTTTTTTGAGCGACATACTATAGTTTGGCCTTTTTTTAGCGACATACTATAGTATGACGATTTTTGAGTGGCATACTATAGTATGACAATTTTGGAGACACATATTATAGTATGAAAATTTGAAAAGCGAGATGAATCTGCACTCAATCTGGCTGCCTTGTAACTCAGGCTATCACAAGCCTGAGCCACAAAGGCTGTGATTACGCTTTACCAAAGTTTTCAGTAGCTCACCGGGTAAGACACATGTTTGAGGACTCACCAGTTGAAGGTTCAATCCCTCCTCTGAGCATTTAAAGACAGAAACTAATCTAAAAAACCTCCCCAAATATGTCAGAAATCTTATCTCAGTGTGTTAGAAGGCAGAATAGATGATATTTGCAGAGGCTTAAAATCTTGGTGAGTTTTTAAGGGCAACATCCAAATAAAAAATGAACAAGGGCCCCTGGAGAATCCAGGTTCATAGGCGGATGAGTAGTGCGAAATTGTTTCAGTCCTCAACCCTGAACACCAGTGATGCTGGTTCAAAGCAGTCTCTTGACATTCATGAGCAATGAATTTAATGAGCCAACATCTAAGGTGAAGATGATCAATGCACCAGAAGAACATCCCTGAACATGACAGGACACCTGGCAGAGTGGCATAGTTCCCCAACATAAGACACCACCATCACGGTATCTGGTTTGAACCTGAAATGGGGGCCCTGAAATATTATGAAAGGAAATATTTTGAGAGATATAGTATGACCTTTTTTGGGCGACATACTATAGTATGACCTTTTTTGAGTGACATAGAATAATATGACCTTTTTTGAGCGACATAGAATATTATGACCTTTTTTGAGCGACATACTATAGTATGACGATTTTTGAGCGACATACTATAGTATGACCTTTTTTGAGAAACATACTATAGTATGACCTTTTTTGAGCGACATACTATAGTATGACCTTTTTTGAGCGACATACTATAGTATGACCTTTTATGAGCGACATAGAAGAATATGACCATTTTTGAGCGACATACTATAGTATGACCTTTTTTGAGCGACATACTATAGTATGACCTTTTTTGAGCGACATACTATAGTTTGGCCTTTTTTCCGAGCAACATACTATTAATGACGTTTTTTGAGCGACATACTATAGTACGACCTTTTATGAGCGACATAGAAGAATATGACCTTTTTTGAGCGACATACTATAGTTTGGCCTTTTTTCCGAGCGACATACTATAGTATGACCTTTTTTCAGCGACATACTATAGTATGACCTTTTGTCAGCGACATTCTATAGTATGACCTTTTTTGAGCGACATACTATAGTATGACCATTTTTGACCGACATACTATAGTATGACCTTTTTTGAGGGACATACTATAGTATGACCTTTTTTGAGCGACATACTATAGTATGACCTTTTTTGAGCGACATCCTATAGTATGACCTTTTATGAGCGACATAGAAGAATATGACCATTTTTGAGCGACATACTATAGTATGACCTTTTTTGAGCGACATACTATAGTTTGGCCTTTTTTCCGAGCAACATACTATTAATGACCTTTTTTGAGCGACATACTATAGTATGACCTTTTTTGAGCGACATCCTATAGTACGACCTTTTATGAGCGACATACTATAGTATGACCTTTTTTGAGCGACATCCTATAGTACGACCTTTTATGAGCGACATAGAAGAATATGACCATTTTTGAGCGACATACTATAGTATGACCTTTTTTGAGCGACATACTATAGTATGACCTTTTTTGAGCGACATCCTATAGTACGACCTTTTATGAGCGACATAGAAGAATATGACCATTTTTGAGCGACATACTATAGTTTGGCCTTTTTTCCGAGCGACATACTATAGTATGACCTTTTTTGAGGGACATACTATAGTATGACCTTTTTTGAGCGACATACTATAGTATGACCTTTTTTGAGCGACATCCTATAGTATGACCTTTTATGAGCGACATAGAAGAATATGACCATTTTTGAGCGACATACTATAGTATGACCTTTTTTGAGCGACATACTATAGTTTGGCCTTTTTTCCGAGCAACATACTATTAATCACCTTTTTTGAGCGACATACTATAGTATGACCTTTTTTGAGCGACATCCTATAGTACGACCTTTTATGAGCGACATACTATAGTATGACCTTTTTTGAGCGACATCCTATAGTACGACCTTTTATGAGCGACATAGAAGAATATGACCATTTTTGAGCGACATACTATAGTATGACCTTTTTTGAGCGACATACTATAGTATGACCTTTTTTGAGCGACATCCTATAGTACGACCTTTTATGAGCGACATAGAAGAATATGACCATTTTTGAGCGACATACTATAGTTTGGCCTTTTTTCCGAGCGACATACTATAGTATGACCTTTTTTCAGCGACATACTATAGTATGACCTTTTGTCAGCGACATTCTATAGTATGACCTTTTTTGAGCGACATACTATAGTATGACCTTTTGTCAGCGACATTCTATAGTATGACCATTTTTGACCGACATACTATAGTATGACCTTTTTTGAGGGACATACTATAGTATGACCTTTTTTGAGCGACATACTATAGTATGACCTTTTTTGAGCGACATCCTATAGTATGACCTTTTATGAGCGACATAGAAGAATATGACCATTTTTGAGCGACATACTATAGTATGACCTTTTTTGAGCGACATACTATAGTTTGGCCTTTTTTCCGAGCAACATACTATTAATGACCTTTTTTGAGCGACATACTATAGTATGACCTTTTTTGAGCGACATCCTATAGTACGACCTTTTATGAGCGACATACTATAGTATGACCTTTTTTGAGCGACATCCTATAGTACGACCTTTTATGAGCGACATAGAAGAATATGACCATTTTTGAGCGACATACTATAGTATGACCTTTTTTGAGCGACATACTATAGTATGACCTTTTTTGAGCGACATCCTATAGTACGACCTTTTATGAGCGACATAGAAGAATATGACCATTTTTGAGCGACATACTATAGTTTGGCCTTTTTTCCGAGCGACATACTATAGTATGACCTTTTTTGAGGGACATACTATAGTATGACCTTTTTTGAGCGACATACTATAGTATGACCTTTTTTGAGCGACATCCTATAGTATGACCTTTTATGAGCGACATAGAAGAATATGACCATTTTTGAGCGACATACTATAGTATGACCTTTTTTGAGCGACATACTATAGTTTGGCCTTTTTTCCGAGCAACATACTATTAATCACCTTTTTTGAGCGACATACTATAGTATGACCTTTTTTGAGCGACATCCTATAGTACGACCTTTTATGAGCGACATACTATAGTATGACCTTTTTTGAGCGACATCCTATAGTACGACCTTTTATGAGCGACATAGAAGAATATGACCATTTTTGAGCGACATACTATAGTATGACCTTTTTTGAGCGACATACTATAGTATGACCTTTTTTGAGCGACATCCTATAGTACGACCTTTTATGAGCGACATAGAAGAATATGACCATTTTTGAGCGACATACTATAGTTTGGCCTTTTTTCCGAGCGACATACTATAGTATGACCTTTTTTGAGGGACATACTATAGTATGACCTTTTTGAGCGACATACTATAGTATGACCTTTTTTGAGCGACATCCTATAGTATGACCTTTTATGAGCGACATAGAAGAATATGACCATTTTTGAGCGACATACTATAGTATGACCTTTTTTGAGCGACATACTATAGTTTGGCCTTTTTTCCGAGCAACATACTATTAATCACCTTTTTTGAGCGACATACTATAGTATGACCTTTTTTGAGCGACATCCTATAGTACGACCTTTTATGAGCGACATACTATAGTATGACCTTTTTTGAGCGACATCCTATAGTACGACCTTTTATGAGCGACATAGAAGAATATGACCATTTTTGAGCGACATACTATAGTATGACCTTTTTTGAGCGACATACTATAGTATGACCTTTTTTGAGCGACATCCTATAGTACGACCTTTTATGAGCGACATAGAAGAATATGACCATTTTTGAGCGACATACTATAGTTTGGCCTTTTTTCCGAGCGACATACTATAGTATGACCTTTTTTCAGCGACATACTATAGTATGACCTTTTGTCAGCGACATTCTATAGTATGACCTTTTTTGAGCGACATACTATAGTATGACCTTTTGTCAGCGACATTCTATAGTATGACCTTTTTTGAGCGACATACTATAGTATGACCATTTTTGACCGACATACTATAGTATGACCTTTTTTGAGGGACATACTATAGTATGACCTTTTTTGAGCGACATACTATAGTATGACCTTTTTTGAGCGACATCCTATAGTATGACCTTTTATGAGCGACATAGAAGAATATGACCATTTTTGAGCGACATACTATAGTATGACCTTTTTTGAGCGACATACTATAGTTTGGCCTTTTTTCCGAGCAACATACTATTAATGACCTTTTTTGAGCGACATACTATAGTATGACCTTTTTTGAGCGACATCCTATAGTACGACCTTTTATGAGCGACATACTATAGTATGACCTTTTTTGAGCGACATCCTATAGTACGACCTTTTATGAGCGACATAGAAGAATATGACCATTTTTGAGCGACATACTATAGTATGACCTTTTTTGAGCGACATACTATAGTATGACCTTTTTTGAGCGACATCCTATAGTACGACCTTTTATGAGCGACATAGAAGAATATGACCATTTTTGAGCGACATACTATAGTTTGGCCTTTTTTCCGAGCGACATACTATAGTATGACCTTTTTTGAGGGACATACTATAGTATGACCTTTTTTGAGCGACATACTATAGTATGACCTTTTTTGAGCGACATCCTATAGTATGACCTTTTATGAGCGACATAGAAGAATATGACCATTTTTGAGCGACATACTATAGTATGACCTTTTTTGAGCGACATACTATAGTTTGGCCTTTTTTCCGAGCAACATACTATTAATCACCTTTTTTGAGCGACATACTATAGTATGACCTTTTTTGAGCGACATCCTATAGTACGACCTTTTATGAGCGACATACTATAGTATGACCTTTTTTGAGCGACATCCTATAGTACGACCTTTTATGAGCGACATAGAAGAATATGACCATTTTTGAGCGACATACTATAGTATGACCTTTTTTGAGCGACATACTATAGTATGACCTTTTTTGAGCGACATCCTATAGTACGACCTTTTATGAGCGACATAGAAGAATATGACCATTTTTGAGCGACATACTATAGTTTGGCCTTTTTTCCGAGCGACATACTATAGTATGACCTTTTTTCAGCGACATACTATAGTATGACCTTTTGTCAGCGACATTCTATAGTATGACCTTTTTTGAGCGACATACTATAGTATGACCATTTTTGACCGACATACTATAGTATGACCTTTTTTGAGGGACATACTATAGTTTGGCCTTTTTTGAGCGACAAACTATTGTATGACCATTTTCGAGCGACATACTATCGTATGACATACTGTGTATGCGGATCAACAAATTCTGCGAATTTGTACATTGTGTTGTGTGTTTTTTTATATATTTTTTATAGTTTTTTATCTTCTTCAGCTTTATTTTCTTCTCTTTATCTTTAACGCTGCAGTAACAGACAAATTTCCCCGTTGTGGGATCAATAAAGTTTTATTTTATCTTATCTTATCTTATGACCTACGACATACTATAGTATGACCTTTTTTGAGCGACATAGAATAATGTGACCTTTTTTGAGCGACATACTATAGTATGAATTTTTTTTGAGGGACATACTATTGTATGATGTTTTTTAAATGACATACTGTAATATGACTTTTTTTGAGCGACATTCTATAGTATGGCCATTTTTGAGCGACATACTATAATATGACTTTTTTTGAGCGACATACTATAGTATGACCTTTTTTGAGCGACATAGAATATTATGACCTTTTTCGAGCGGCATACTATAGTTTGGCCTTTTTTTAGCGACATACTATAGTATGACGATTTTTGAGTGGCATACTATAGTATGACAATTTTGGAGACACATATTATAGTATGAAAATTTGAAAAGCGAGATGAATCTGCACTCAATCTGGCTGCCTTGTAACTCAGGCTATCACAAGCCTGAGCCACAAAGGCTGTGATTACGCTTTACCAAAGTTTTCAGTAGCTCACCGGGTAAGACACATGTTTGAGGACTCACCAGTTGAAGGTTCAATCCCTCCTCTGAGCATTTAAAGACAGAAACTAATCTAAAAAACCTCCCCAAATATGTCAGAAATCTTATCTCAGTGTGTTAGAAGGCAGAATAGATGATATTTGCAGAGGCTTAAAATCTTGGTGAGTTTTTAAGGGCAACATCCAAATAAAAAATGAACAAGGGCCCCTGGAGAATCCAGGTTCATAGGCGGATGAGTAGTGCGAAATTGTTTCAGTCCTCAACCCTGAACAACAGTGATGCTGGTTCAAAGCAGTCTCTTGACATTCATGAGCAATGAATTTAATGAGCCAACATCTAAGGTGAAGATGATCAATGCACCAGAAGAACATCCCTGAACATGACAGGACACCTGGCAGAGTGGCATAGTTCCCCAACATAAGACACCACCATCACGGTATCTGGTTTGAACCTGAAATGGGGGCCCTGAAATATTATGAAAGGAAATATTTTGAGAGATATAGTATGACCTTTTTTGGGCGACATACTATAGTATGACCTTTTTTGAGTGACATAGAATAATATGACCTTTTTTGAGCGACATAGAATATTATGACCTTTTTTGAGCGACATACTATAGTATGACGATTTTTGAGCGACATACTATAGTATGACCTTTTTTGAGAAACATACTATAGTATGACCTTTTTTGAGCGACATACTATAGTATGACCTTTTTTGAGCGACATACTATAGTATGACCTTTTATGAGCGACATAGAAGAATATGACCATTTTTGAGCGACATACTATAGTATGACCTTTTTTGAGCGACATACTATAGTATGACCTTTTTTGAGCGACATACTATAGTTTGGCCTTTTTTCCGAGCAACATACTATTAATGACGTTTTTTGAGCGACATACTATAGTATGACCTTTTATGAGCGACATACTATAGTATGACCTTTTTTGAGCGACATCCTATAGTACGACCTTTTATGAGCGACATAGAAGAATATGACCATTTTTGAGCGACATACTATAGTATGACCTTTTTTGAGCGACATACTATAGTATGACCTTTTGTCAGCGACATGCTATAGTACGACCTTTTATGAGCGACATAGAAGAATATGACCTTTTTTGAGCGACATACTATAGTTTGGCCTTTTTTCCGAGCGACATACTATAGTATGACCTTTTTTCAGCGACATACTATAGTATGACCTTTTGTCAGCGACATTCTATAGTATGACCTTTTTTGAGCGACATACTATAGTATGACCTTTTTTGAGCGACATCCTATAGTATGACCTTTTATGAGCGACATAGAAGAATATGACCATTTTTGAGCGACATACTATAGTATGACCTTTTTTGAGCGACATACTATAGTATGACCTTTTTTGAGCGACATACTATAGTTTGGCCTTTTTTCCGAGCAACATACTATTAATGACGTTTTTTGAGCGACATACTATAGTATGACCTTTTTTGAGCGACATCCTATAGTACGACCTTTTATGAGCGACATACTATAGTATGACCTTTTTTGAGCGACATCCTATAGTACGACCTTTTATGAGCGACATAGAAGAATATGACCATTTTTGAGCGACATACTATAGTATGACCTTTTTTGAGCGACATACTATAGTATGACCTTTTGTCAGCGACATGCTACACTGCAAAAAATGAAAATCTGTGCAAGTGTAATATACTTGAATTCAGCATTTTAATCTCATTACACTTGTTTTTGAATGTATTTTCTTAGTAAGACTGAATATTGTTAAGATTATTTGACTGGATTCAAGAAAATTCATCTTTTTTATCCTACCTAGATAATAAAACTAATTCTGAGCAGCTTTTTTCTTAAAATAGCATACATTGTTGACTGAGTCGTGTTAACATTTAGACTCTAAGTACATTTTTACTTGTTTCAAGACAATAAGACAATCCATATCCACCTGTTTTAAGAACTGATCCGATCTCATAAGATATTCCGGCTAATCAACTGTGATTGCATACAAATTCGGTATAGGGCCATTTACACTGTGTCATTCATGATTTATAGCTTCATATTGAGATTCTGATCCTCACCAGTGGCCCATTCCCTGTTAGCAGAAAAAAGTCAACTACATCACACACAAGCTTATACATTAGCTCTGTCATCAAGGATTAATATAAATAAAGCAAACAATTTCTTCTGAAATTTACTTATTTATTTTAACACATCACACTTTCTCATACAACAAAACATCAGTCAGGTCATATTTTCTCAAAACATATGTTTTGCTATTGAATGGTAGAGGGTGGTATACAGTGTAATCCGGCAGTTTTTCTAAATCTGTAAACTCGGTTGCCTGTGCAGCATTTGGCACAGCAATTTCGTATGATTGTAAATCGGTATCCCATTTCAATGTGTCATACACTTGATATTCAAAGCAAAATAAAGATGAAACAATAACATAAATATTAATTATTAATCCAAAAATCGGGAGCCCATCATTTGAGTCTGTGATTATGAAAGTCTTTTCACTAATGTACTTGTTGCCATTAAGAGACAACCATTTCACAGTGATTGCATGATGGAAGCTGTCAATATTTAAAAAATCTCTTATCTTTGAACCGACATATGCCTTTGAGGCCTCTGATACCTCTGATGTGGGGCCTAATTCTTTTTCATGAGCAAATATATTGTTTGTTTGATAGGTACTTTCGACAATTTTGCTATGATTTACAAGAGATTTGCAGACATTTTTATAATTCAATTTAGAGGACCACTGTTTAAAAAAACGGTGCTTAGACTCAAACCTCATGCACATGTGTCTCGTCAAAGGACCCAGTGCCTCAATTTGCGAAGGTAAATGTAGCATATAATGTTGCTTAGGGGTTATGTTTTTGTCCGGGAAAAGTTCCCGAAATTGTTTCAAATGCCGTTCTATCATTAATCTCAGTTTTTGTAAGGTTTCAGTCATCAGAATGGGAGCAAAAAGAATGTGAGTTATCTCAATTAATTCTATGATAAACTGAACATAAACATTGTCCTTAATGCTGCTCATAATAAAAGGGAATATCTTAAGAAATATCAGCATCTGTCCAGAAGACTGTTTTAGTTTGTTATCATTAGATGCCATTGTACTGACACTGATTGGACATGGCTTGTCTTGTATATCACTGGTTGAATACGGAAAACCTTGTATACCTGAATTTATAAAGTCTAGATCAATATGCCCTGACAAAATTATATTCCTCAATGCACATTTTATTTCCTGTTGCACAACACCCTCAAGCATGATGTGCATTATATCTTGAGGGGTTTGTTGAATAAGGTCATAGGCTGGAAAATCTATAAGCTTACTCCTTCTATTTATACCATAGGTTGTCATGAGGGCATTTTTAAGAGAGTCTGTACTGGCCCTCTCTATTTCTCTGCACTGTCTGATGTGATTTTGTAATGTTCGTAGGGTGAAACTGTTTTCATCAAATTGGTTTTGCATTGCCTCAAAGTCACACTCACAATGCCTACACTTACTGAAAGCAAACCCAACTCCAGATTTAAACCCGGCCAGGTCATGCTGAGCAAGGGTATCACCACACACTGATATTACTGCACCATATAACACAGTCTCACTATTTCCAACTTGAATGTTGACACCATTGTACAGTCTCTTCAAATCATGTTCAATTCTTGTTAATATAACATCAGTACCAGCCTCTGAGATATCCTTAGCTTTTGCAATGGCAAGCAGTCTTATGGCAGCAAGCCTAGACCTAAACTTGGGGTTTATGTTTCCTACAGTATAATAAAACATGAGTAACTTGTTCATAGAGGCATGGGGTCCAAGAGGGGTGCAAATCTCTATTTCATCAGAATACAATATTAATTGTAAAGCAGTTGGCTTAACAGAAAACAATGGGTGTGTTTTGAAAAGGCTGCCATTCACAATGTCACGGAAATATCCATTTTTGTTACAATTTTCTGGAGGACTGCTGACCATGCTAAAAATTCTAGGATTGGATAGCAGTTGCTCTAGACTCTTGATGAGAGGAACATAGAAAAAAACTTTGTATCTCATGGTAAGAACCCTTGAAGAACCTCGCTTAGCTCTACACAGTCTTTCTGATATGATGACCTCTTCTGGCTCCACTGGATTAAAAAGCTCCTTAATGGTTTTGTCCTGCATGTAGCTTGTGGTCACCTTGGAGAATGGATCTGGGAAATCATCAAACGTTGCCAAAACCTCATTCCGGAGTTGGTCAATGCTGCCTGTAGGGTTATGTCTATCAAAGACATCCCTCACTCTGTCCTGCAAGGTTTCTACAACAGCCATATGTAACTGCTGTGTTTTCCCTATAATCCTGTTGGTATTCCCCTGTAGAGAGAAGAGGCAGAAAAATACACTTCATAATTCAGCATGCTACAATTCAAATTATCTCAGCTCTGAACACTCAGTAGTATTCACATCTTGTATTGCAAAAAATGAAAGTAAAAATGTGATCTCTCCCAGATAGCAAGACATAATTGGTTGAAACACTGTTTTTCCATCAGAATCATCAGAATGGTCAGAAGTGAAATTTCAACACAAAGTAGATGTTGAATCAACATCGTCAACCTGATTTAATGTAGGTATTATAATGTTGATTTAATGTCTATTCAATTGCTTCCTGCTATCTGGGATAAAATCGTAAAAAAGCATATCCTACCCGAGAAAGACAGCATGTTTCACGAACATCCACGGTAAAGGCAGCTGCATGTCTGGTCAATTCCTGTTAAGTTGCAGATATATCTTCTTGTTAATGACTGTAGTCAAAGTTGTTGTATGTGCACTGCATTACAGACAATGATGCATTTGCCCAACTTGACAACTGTCAAACTGGTGTATGGGTTATGCAAGTGGTACCAAAAAAAATTCTATTTAGGATCCCCTTTTGGATCTAAGAATGGGGAACTACTATAGTATCACAATTAAAACACTGTCAATACAATAATGCCATTGAGACTCACATGCCCCACTCACATAACCTCCCTACAGTGTTCCAGATAGGGCATTAGGCTACGTTCAGACGTGATGGTTTTTTATAACAGAAAACACCTGCCCCGGGTGGTTTTCGAAGAGAGAAAAAAGCCTTCCAAAAAAGCACGGGGGCGGTGCCTGTGCTAACATCAGCTGACGCTAACGGTTAGCATAGCTTGTGATGTGAGCGGATGAAAACAACTGAAACTAATACCCACAGTTGTGTCCCAAAAGTGCCCCAATCGATCTCCAAACGGTCTCCTTGTGGTAGACGTTGTGGTATAACTTATTTGCCATGTCATATAGCTCTGTGTGCTCAGTTACGAGTACCACCAGTTGTTCGGTTGGAATTTTGTTTGACTTCAGAGGCTTTGTTTTCGCCGCCATGTTTCTTCTTTGAAACTACAGAATTTCAGTCGCTCTTTGGTCAGTTGTCAAAAAAGCACCTGACGTAGGGTGTTTTTTTCGGGGCGAGTTCAAATTTCTCAACTTGGTGGGTGGAAAAAAGCACCAGCGGTGGCGTTTTAAAAACCACCCAGGATGTTTTTTTTTAAAAAACACCCTGTACCATAGGAAAATAATGGAAACCATCCACCGACGTCTGTAAAAAAAACCATCACGTCTGAACGTAGCCTTATGTGGCGCATTGCAAATGGCAAGCAACATTCAATCAATGTTTATGCCTACCTTTTCCTTGTTAGGTTGCTGAGGTTGAATCCCCGCACTCTCTTGGCAAACGTCTTCTTGTACAAAGGCAACCTGCGTTGTGTTCTGCCTCACATTGGTACTTGAAGTAGAATCGTGAACTTGAGCTGAAGTAATACAGTTGGAAAAAATGGGTAGGCCAATGTCGAATCGTTCACCTCCATAGGACCTTGAGCTAACTGGAACGCAATCTCTGGGTGGACGACCATTGGCGAGGTACTCTGCATGTCTGCGCTTGATGTGGTAATAGAACGAATTGTACACCCGGTATTCTTCTCGGCACCCATCTATTCCACAAATAACACGAAAGTTCTTACTACGTCCATGCGCCGTGTTGATATGGCTTAAAAGCACTTTCAAAGTTAATGCAATAAATGCAAAGCAAATAACACAGCGCCAGCCAGCCATCCTTACAAAGCTACTCAGCAAGCATACAGCGTTAATCGCGAACACGAAATGATCTATTTTGGCAAATGTGGGTAGCCTACTTCACTTTCCCGCGTTGGATAATTC
The DNA here is from genome assembly GCA_036785175.1 of Eupleurogrammus muticus. Lineage (NCBI taxonomy): Eukaryota > Metazoa > Chordata > Actinopteri > Scombriformes > Trichiuridae > Eupleurogrammus > Eupleurogrammus muticus. The sequence continues at coordinate 14,022,118 of JAYKQN010000006.1, forward strand.
CATACAAAAGCATGAGGGGCTGGCTGACCTAACGTGAATCGTGTAAATGCACCCAGACTATCCAACTATTAGGCTATATTATATTTGTTTCCCAAAAAACTGTAGGCGTATATTGTAATGACTGCCTACATTATAATTACACAATTCATAATTTCATAATTCTTCAATTTAATTTCACAACCCTAACGATTCAGGCTGACTTGGATTCGCCCAGTGACTTTTTCTCTGCTGAAAAAACACACCAACGTTCTTTTTTTTGACCTTGGCTGCAACGAGGACAGAGAGGAAGACAGAGCGAAGAAGAACGAGGATAACAAGGATAACGCTAGCAGGTGTGTATGAAATCTTCAGACCTCAAAGGGTTAGAGGTTATTTCGGCCAAAATTACTTGAGTATCTTTTTAACCAAGCTGAGGCTCCGATAAATTTAAAACTAAACCTGGAAAAGGCGGCTAAAGCGTGGGGCACCTTGCACAATCTCCAGATGGCTAGTGCTAACTACCTTTGGTGCGCTTTGCCTTATAGTAACCTCGTATGATATATTGTACATAGCTAATTACATTTTATACATGAACACGCTGTCTTTTGTTGGCAACGGTTGCCCAGACTGCCAATTTGAATCCCAAAGTAAATGAGTTTTCCCTTTGGTCTGCAAGTTAGGGACGCATGACTCGTGACTAATATAACCACCCCACCCCCACCCCCGCCTCATTCACTCCGTTCTGAATTGGACTGAATAGGAATGATCCGCCGTTTTGCAGTAGGCTATATAACGCTAATGATAGCCTATAGTGTTGCGTATAGTAGGCTATATAATAATATAGTGTTGTGTGCGTGCCTTAGTACCGTGCGTGTACACCAGAAGCGACCAGGTAGCCAAAGTCACTGAAGACGCTTGGTCGTTTCGTTCGCCCTAACGCTCAAAATACATGCAAGCGAAATTTACCGCTTTCGCCCCGCTTTCTCCGCTTTGAGTGGGCGTGTACCAACCGTCAGTTGAAGAGACATGAAGTTTAACATGCTAAACAATCCTGAATGGTAATAATTATTTTGTTTTTGGAATGGTAATATAATGTTAATAACCGGCACTGTTTTAAATTTTATGTATGTCCATTTTTAAATGTTTATCAAACCCCCTGCCGCCTTCCAACTGAAAGGAATGGAACGTCATTTGAAACGATGTCATTGGTTAACGGTCAAAATACATGCAAGCGGGCGAAGCGGAACGTTCTATTCATTTCAGTTGGGAGGCGGCAGATGGTGACGTAGATCAGCGAGGCGGGCGGAAAAGTTGAGATATGCTGAACTTTATGCAAATGAGGAGCGGTGTTCGCCGAGCGGTAACCAATGACATCGTTTCAAATGACGTTCCATTCCTGTCAGTTGGAAGGCGGCAGGGGGTTTGATAAAATATTTAAAACAGTGCCGTTAATTAACATTATATTACAATTCCAAAATCAGAATAATCATTACCATTCAGGATTGTCTAGCATTTTAAACTTCATGTCTCTTCAACTGACGGTTGGTACACGCCCACTCAAAGCGGAGAAAGCGGGGCGAAAGCGGTACATTTTGCTTGCATGTATTTTGGGCGTAAGTATTGTTCTCTGACCCTATCTCCATTACTTAGACTTCAAGTTCATCGTAACATAATAGTTGGGTGCACTATTTGCACTATTCTCTGTCTAATGTATAGCTTGTATGTTTTCATTGTATTTTTTTTTTTCATTCACAGTTGAGTTGTCTTCAGCTGCTTTGCTCACAACAGGCATATGGAAGGCAATATGGAGAAGTTAGACTGTGTGGCCAAAGACATCTTAACAGGTAAGTGTGATCCCATGAGGCAGTGATGATGCTTCCGTTTGAATGTAAAAGAATTTAGTGTGGTGTAGATTCGGCCATTTGTGTATCTGCTATTTTTTTTTACAATTATAGCTCATTACAATAGCCTTGTATGAGGTTGATGAATGGGCTTTTTAGACAAATAGGACCAAAAGTATTTGTATCAACAAATAGTGGATCAGAAGATAACGTGAATGTTGCTGTAAATAACAAAAGTGAAAGTGACCTTACGGGTCAATCTTGGTGTCAGCTGTGCATTCACTTTGCAGTTTTGTTCTCCCTCCTGTCTAAAGCATCCAGCAAGCTCATACAACAGAGTCACAATAAACCCCTGCCTGCTAATGTTAAACTTAGAATGCCCATCAGGTACTTTTCACTCACTAGCCCCTCAATAGAACTTCACGCACACTAAAAGAGTGTAACATGACAGTCACTGGGGCTTCAGTGAACCTCATCTGTTGATTAATCTGATTCAGCTGATGTTCCGTATCGCTTGTCTCTTCTTTGTGACACAGCTGCAAATATCGATGTGGCGGCCCTGAAGACATTTTCAAGAGAAGACCTTCGTGACCTCTTCCCAGGGCCTGAGCATTTTTTGCGAAGAAAGTCTATATGGGACCTGTGTCACCCTGTGGTAAGCAAAGGCGATTGGATTCGGCATTGCTAATGCGCTGCTCTTTCTGAACTCTCCAAATATGTCTTTGGTGCTGATCTAGTGCGCCACCCAGTAACCATGTCCCTTTATACAAATACTCTATAATCCATCTACAATCCCTCACTTTTGCCCAAAACACTCACCACTTCGCTGTCGTCAAAACTCTAGTGCACCCTGTTACTCACCTGTCACTCAAATATTATGTATACTTTTGATGTAGGGGTGTAGTATTGTGTCTGTGCCTGTCTGTGTCCTAGATAGGCCTATGTTTATTTTGTATTTAGTGGTGTTACTGGAATATCATGTTGGTGGTTTATTGTCTTAATTTTTGCTAAGTTATAATAGGCTTAATATAGGCCTATAAATAGCCTATTTAATGACATGGGTTATGGTATTGTCACTCGTTTCCCACCTCTCTCTCTCATACCAAGTTGCCTCGTCTTATGTGTTCAATCAATTGTCCTCTGTGTTGGCATGTTTTGAAATGTTATTCATGTTATGAATTAAGCATTGGTTTTCTGACTTGATGACAAAAGGTAATTTTGGTCTTTTTGCTGATACCTTTACAGGAGCAGATCTCATACAGCTCTTCTGCTGCCTCCATTGAGGCCAGCAGTGAGACACTTTGTGTGGCCACTGGAACCAGTAGTGGGGGCAGTGACGGCAAAGAGGAGGAGAAGGGGGGGGACACTACATGCAGAACACTTACACTGCCAAGCCCCCAGTACGTGATATACACTGATACTGAATTGGAGAACGTGAAATCACACTTTTTTCAAATGAAAAGACTTGGGAGAGCAGGAGAGTGTGAGCTCTCCAAAGAGCTAACATGTAGACTAATCCGCAATACAGTAACCAACATGCTGTCAGTGCTGAGGGCATTGCACTGTGAAGACAAGCGGTACCCATCGAAGGAGGACCTTGTTGCCATGGCCAAACGTCTGGTGACCTACTATCCCATGCTCTCTGATAAGCTCGACATACAGCGTCCATGGGTAAGTATTGCATTCAATGTAATGAAGTACCTCAAAGCGCATACTTGTCTACACACAAGGCCTTTGGTTGTTCGTTCCACTGTGTCCCATACATGCACATACCTACACCCAATGTTATTACTATCATTATAATTATTATTGTTATTTAATGATGGGGTACAGTAAAAATGATTCTTTGTTATTTTGATTTGGGTAATGTTTGACACAGAATATAGTAGATTTTGCTTATTTATTTTTCCTTAACAAATGTGGATATTTGACATTGTGTCACTCTTGGTCTTTGCATTTCCTAGATTGAAGTCTTCAAACGGCTGCAAAAAAGAGTGCACAATGTTAGATCACCAAAGAAAAGGCAGGGTGGCACTCCTGCAAGGGGGAAGAGAAAACTGCAATATATGGACGCTGATGACACCGATGATTCCACAACGTCTACTGTTCTCCTTTCACCAAGCCCCAACAGCAGCATCCATAGCAACCCTGAGGACACTTCACACTCCACACTCCCTGAGGTCCAGACCCCATCAACAAGCACTCCAGTGAAACAAGCAGATGTTGGTAAGTGTATTGGGTTCCACAATTAGCCTTCCAAGCAATTATATTAATATATTGTCTGGCGCAGGGGCTCTTAATTTCTTAATCCGCCTATGGCTGTTACCCATTCATTTCTATGGGCAATTTCTTCAGTGCTCTTGTCTCCTTTTAGATAAATTGTCTCATCATGACTATGGTTTCTAAAAGGAAAACTCTGTTTGTAGGTTGCCCCAATGGGTTTTCTTTGCAGCCTACTTTTCCGTGCAAGAAACACTGTCAGTGTCCGAACAAAAACTGACGCGTTGTCAGTTCTGACAAGTCAAAGGCAGCCAGAATTATCGTCTGTGTCACCACTAATTGAGATTATAAATGTATTAATGTGATGTTTTCAATCCCTATTTAAACTTAGGACAGGACAGTAGGATGGCTCAAGCCAGGCACTACAGACTTCTGCAAGAGATGTGCAGGAAGAAGAAACACAACCAACAAGATGTTACACAGCTCCTTGACCTTGAATTTGAGGGAAGAAGGCAGTTCATTGATTCGGAGACCCTCAAGGAAGCTGACAGACCTGGCAAAATCCTTGAGGCCTACTCGTGCTTCAAGAACATAGATCATGTAAGTACACTCACTACTCAAAATTAAGGGAAGATTGTACCTGTAAGCCTGTATCCTTGTTTGTTAAGAATAACACGAGTTGTATTAATCTCCTTTTTTGCAATTTTATGCCAAGGGTCTTGAAGAGATGAGGCGAATAGTGGCGAAGGACAATGTGCATTATGTGGCAGAGCTGAAGGAACGCTGGGCAGAGTGCAAAACCAAACTGTCCTTTTATGGCGTCTATAAGAAGGCTTTGAAGCCCCCGTTGGGACTTCCTGCTGGTAAGGAGGTTTTGCAATCCCTCTGAAATTACAAATTGCACTGTTTGTTGATTCACTGAGTAACTCCAATTACTCTGTCTCTAAGTAACTCAGTTCTCGTTCTTTCTCTCTTTCTCTTGTAGATGAGCAAGCCATTGACCTGATCACCTCACTGCCAGATTTGTTCCCTTCTGGTTATCCCGCACCAAAAAAGATGTCATCTCCATCAGAAGCTCTCATTTATGTTCTGCAGGTAAAAGCTTTATTCCATAACCTTCTGCAAGATAAATAAATGATAAAGTATCTTTTTATGTAGCCTATGTATCCATCCTTATTACCATTTAACATTTGGCAGGTTTGAGCCTCACTCTTGACTACACCATCAAAGTTTTCTCAAGCAAAATACTTAGCTTCAAATTGCTCCCGGTAGCACCTTGCATGGCAGCCTTTGCCACTGTAAGGTAGAATGTGAAGCAGGCATTGTGCTTTGAGTGCACTTAGGAAAGGCACTGTATAATTGCCGTCCATGTATTATTACCATTTATCTCCTATGTCATTCAGTGTTATTGTTCAGGCGGCACAATAAGTTTGGAACAACAAAGAATAGTTTGCTTTTGGCATGGAGTCTAATGTGGTTAATCAGGTTATTTCTGAGTTGATCCAGTATGTGTCTGGGGGAGGTTTTAACTTAAACTGTGTTGATGTTCAGCCCACAGAGGACCCAGAGGTTTATTTAAGAAGACGCCCACTCGCCACACCATTCGTCCTGGTTGGAGAGGAAGACTGCTTCCTCTGCGCTGGAAATGCTCCTGTTGCATCATTTCCTAGGAGCTGTCTTGGAGAATCTGCCCTATACATCATGGCATACTACTATGCATTTCACATGACCTACCCAAAATGTGTGGCATCTGTACTTTCGTTTCTCCAGACTGAGGTCTTGGGTGATGCTATTCATGAGAAGGACCAAACCACAGCTTTTAAACGTGCCATAGCTGACTGGCAGGCCTTTCTTGGGTAGTTTGAAAGCCTAAATAGTTTTGTGTTTCATGTTCTGAGTTAGGCCTGCTAGTCAGTTTTGGCACGTTTTTTTCTGGGGTGCTGTTGAACTACAGTATGACGTCTTTTGGTTTTATGTTTTGCAGGGAACATTTGTTATTTCAGAGGGCTTGTTAAAATAAAATAAAAAATGCATATTTTAAGTTCTTGTCGAGTGTATTTTTCCCATACATTTACTACACCTAAACAAGACAATTACTCTAGATAAGAAAATAAATATGCTAGCAAAGACAATAAAACTTATTTTGAGCCTTTACATGAGCTGGTATCAAGCACATTTTCCTTGTTTTTAAGATGCTTGTATGCTTATTTTGAGCAATATTTGCTCAGATGAAATTTGTTTTTAAGCCATAATTACTAAAAAATAAGAAGAAAAAGCTCAGAATAAGAGAAAAAATCTTAACAAGTAAAATAAAAATTAGATTTTTATGCTTGATTTAAGATTTTTTGTATGCTTAATACTAGCACATTATTTTCTTATTTTAAGAAAACTTACCAAGTCCCATTTTCTTGCTGCACTGGCAGATTATTTTGCTTAAAATAAGTGATATACCCCCTAAAACACTATATATTTTTCTAGGGCATTTTTTGCAGTGTATAGTACGACCTTTTATGAGCGACATAGAAGAATATGACCTTTTTTGAGCGACATACTATAGTTTGGCCTTTTTTCCGAGCGACATACTATAGTATGACCTTTTTTCAGCGACATACTATAGTATGACCTTTTGTCAGCGACATTCTATAGTATGACTTTTTTTGAGCGACATACTATAGTATGACCTTTTTTGAGCGACATAGAATATTATGACCTTTTTCGAGCGGCATACTATAGTTTGGCCTTTTTTTAGCGACATACTATAGTATGACGATTTTTGAGTGGCATACTATAGTATGACAATTTTGGAGACACATATTATAGTATGAAAATTTGAAAAGCGAGATGAATCTGCACTCAATCTGGCTGCCTTGTAACTCAGGCTATCACAAGCCTGAGCCACAAAGGCTGTGATTACGCTTTACCAAAGTTTTCAGTAGCTCACCGGGTAAGACACATGTTTGAGGACTCACCAGTTGAAGGTTCAATCCCTCCTCTGAGCATTTAAAGACAGAAACTAATCTAAAAAACCTCCCCAAATATGTCAGAAATCTTATCTCAGTGTGTTAGAAGGCAGAATAGATGATATTTGCAGAGGCTTAAAATCTTGGTGAGTTTTTAAGGGCAACATCCAAATAAAAAATGAACAAGGGCCCCTGGAGAATCCAGGTTCATAGGCGGATGAGTAGTGCGAAATTGTTTCAGTCCTCAACCCTGAACACCAGTGATGCTGGTTCAAAGCAGTCTCTTGACATTCATGAGCAATGAATTTAATGAGCCAACATCTAAGGTGAAGATGATCAATGCACCAGAAGAACATCCCTGAACATGACAGGACACCTGGCAGAGTGGCATAGTTCCCCAACATAAGACACCACCATCACGGTATCTGGTTTGAACCTGAAATGGGGGCCCTGAAATATTATGAAAGGAAATATTTTGAGAGATATAGTATGACCTTTTTTGGGCGACATACTATAGTATGACCTTTTTTGAGTGACATAGAATAATATGACCTTTTTTGAGCGACATAGAATATTATGACCTTTTTTGAGCGACATACTATAGTATGACGATTTTTGAGCGACATACTATAGTATGACCTTTTTTGAGAAACATACTATAGTATGACCTTTTTTGAGCGACATACTATAGTATGACCTTTTTTGAGCGACATACTATAGTATGACCTTTTATGAGCGACATAGAAGAATATGACCATTTTTGAGCGACATACTATAGTATGACCTTTTTTGAGCGACATACTATAGTATGACCTTTTTTGAGCGACATACTATAGTTTGGCCTTTTTTCCGAGCAACATACTATTAATGACGTTTTTTGAGCGACATACTATAGTATGACCTTTTATGAGCGACATACTATAGTATGACCTTTTTTGAGCGACATCCTATAGTACGACCTTTTATGAGCGACATAGAAGAATATGACCATTTTTGAGCGACATACTATAGTATGACCTTTTTTGAGCGACATACTATAGTATGACCTTTTGTCAGCGACATGCTATAGTACGACCTTTTATGAGCGACATAGAAGAATATGACCTTTTTTGAGCGACATACTATAGTTTGGCCTTTTTTCCGAGCGACATACTATAGTATGACCTTTTTTCAGCGACATACTATAGTATGACCTTTTGTCAGCGACATTCTATAGTATGACCTTTTTTGAGCGACATACTATAGTATGACCATTTTTGACCGACATACTATAGTATGACCTTTTTTGAGGGACATACTATAGTATGACCTTTTTTGAGCGACATACTATAGTATGACCTTTTTTGAGCGACATCCTATAGTATGACCTTTTATGAGCGACATAGAAGAATATGACCATTTTTGAGCGACATACTATAGTATGACCTTTTTTGAGCGACATACTATAGTATGACCTTTTTTGAGCGACATACTATAGTTTGGCCTTTTTTCCGAGCAACATACTATTAATGACGTTTTTTGAGCGACATACTATAGTATGACCTTTTTTGAGCGACATCCTATAGTACGACCTTTTATGAGCGACATACTATAGTATGACCTTTTTTGAGCGACATCCTATAGTACGACCTTTTATGAGCGACATAGAAGAATATGACCATTTTTGAGGGACATACTATAGTATGACCTTTTTTGAGCGACATACTATAGTATGACCTTTTGTCAGCGACATGCTATAGTACGACCTTTTATGAGCGACATAGAAGAATATGACCTTTTTTGAGCGACATACTATAGTTTGGCCTTTTTTCCGAGCGACATACTATAGTATGACCTTTTTTCAGCGACATACTATAGTATGACCTTTTGTCAGCGACATTCTATAGTATGACCTTTTTTGAGCGACATACTATAGTATGACCATTTTTGACCGACATACTATAGTATGACCTTTTTTGAGGGACATACTATAGTATGACCTTTTTTGAGCGACATCCTATAGTATGACCTTTTATGAGCGACATAGAAGAATATGACCATTTTTGAGCGACATACTATAGTATGACCTTTTTTGAGCGACATACTATAGTTTGGCCTTTTTTCCGAGCAACATACTATTAATGACCTTTTTTGAGCGACATACTATAGTATGACCTTTTTTGAGCGACATCCTATAGTACGACCTTTTATGAGCGACATACTATAGTATGACCTTTTTTGAGCGACATCCTATAGTACGACCTTTTATGAGCGACATAGAAGAATATGACCATTTTTGAGCGACATACTATAGTATGACCTTTTTTGAGCGACATACTATAGTATGACCTTTTTTGAGCGACATCCTATAGTACGACCTTTTATGAGCGACATAGAAGAATATGACCATTTTTGAGCGACATACTATAGTTTGGCCTTTTTTCCGAGCGACATACTATAGTATGACCTTTTTTGAGGGACATACTATAGTATGACCTTTTTTGAGCGACATACTATAGTATGACCTTTTTTGAGCGACATCCTATAGTATGACCTTTTATGAGCGACATAGAAGAATATGACCATTTTTGAGCGACATACTATAGTATGACCTTTTTTGAGCGACATACTATAGTTTGGCCTTTTTTCCGAGCAACATACTATTAATCACCTTTTTTGAGCGACATACTATAGTATGACCTTTTTTGAGCGACATCCTATAGTACGACCTTTTATGAGCGACATACTATAGTATGACCTTTTTTGAGCGACATCCTATAGTACGACCTTTTATGAGCGACATAGAAGAATATGACCATTTTTGAGCGACATACTATAGTTTGGCCTTTTTTCCGAGCAACATACTATTAATCACCTTTTTTGAGCGACATACTATAGTATGACCTTTTTTGAGCGACATCCTATAGTACGACCTTTTATGAGCGACATACTATAGTATGACCTTTTTTGAGCGACATCCTATAGTACGACCTTTTATGAGCGACATAGAAGAATATGACCATTTTTGAGCGACATACTATAGTATGACCTTTTTTGAGCGACATACTATAGTGTGACCTTTTTTGAGCGACATCCTATAGTACGACCTTTTATGAGCGACATAGAAGAATATGACCATTTTTGAGCGACATACTATAGTTTGGCCTTTTTTCCGAGCGACATACTATAGTATGACCTTTTTTCAGCGACATACTATAGTATGACCTTTTGTCAGCGACATTCTATAGTATGACCTTTTTTGAGCGACATACTATAGTATGACCATTTTTGACCGACATACTATAGTATGACCTTTTTTGAGGGACATACTATAGTTTGGCCTTTTTTGAGCGACAAACTATTGTATGACCATTTTCGAGCGACATACTATCGTATGACATACTGTGTATGCGGATCAACAAATTCTGCGAATTTGTACATTGTGTTGTGTGTTTTTTTATATATTTTTTATAGTTTTTTATCTTCTTCAGCTTTATTTTCTTCTCTTTATCTTTAACGCTGCAGTAACAGACAAATTTCCCCGTTGTGGGATCAATAAAGTTTTATTTTATCTTATCTTATCTTATGACCTACGACATACTATAGTATGACCTTTTTTGAGCGACATAGAATAATGTGACCTTTTTTGAGCGACATACTATAGTATGAATTTTTTTTGAGGGACATACTATTGTATGATGTTTTTTAAATGACATACTGTAATATGACTTTTTTTGAGCGACATTCTATAGTATGGCCATTTTTGAGCGACATACTATAATATGACTTTTTTTGAGCGACATACTATAGTATGACCTTTTTTGAGCGACATAGAATATTATGACCTTTTTCGAGCGGCATACTATAGTATGACAATTTTGGAGACACATACTATAGTATGAAAATATGAAAAGCGAGACGAATCGGCACTCAATCTGGCTGCCTTGTAACTCAGGCTATCCCAAGCCTGAGCCACAAAGGCTGTGATTATGTCCTTGCAAGGTTTTCAGTAGCTCATCGGGTAAGACACATGTTTGAAGACTCACCAGTTGAAGGTTCAATCCCTCCTCTGAGCATTTAAAGACAGAAACTTAGCTCATTGTGTTAGAAGGCAGAATAGATGATATTTGCAGAGGCTTAAAATCTTGGTGAGTTTTTAAGGGCAACATCCAAATAAAAAATGAACAAGAGCCCCTGGAGAATCCAGGTTCATAAGTGGATGAGTAGTGGCGAAATTGTTTCAGTCCTCAACCCTGAACAACAGTGATGCTGGTTCAAAGCAGTCTCTTGACATTCATGAGCAATGAATTTAATGAGCCAACATCTAAGGTGAAGATGATCAATGCACCAGAAGAACATCCCTGAACATGACAGGACACCTGGCAGAGTGGCATAGTTCCCCAACATAAGACACCACCATCACGGTATCTGGTTTGAACCTGAAATGGGGGCCCTGAAATATTATGAAAGGAAATGTTTTGAGAGATATTGTACGACCTTTTTTGAGCGACATAGAAGAATATGACCATTTTTGACCGACATACTATAGTATGACCTTTTTTGAGGGACATACTATAGTTTGGCCTTTTTTGAGCGACAAACTATTGTATGACCATTTTTGAGCGACATACTATAGTAAGACATACTGTGTATGCGGATCAACAAATTCTGCGAATTTGTACATTGTGTTGTGTGTTTTTTTATATATTTTTTATAGTTTTTTATCTTCTTCAGCTTTATTTTCTTCGCTTTGTCTGTAACGCTGCAGTAACAGACAAATTTCCCAGTTGTGGGATCAATAAAGTTTTATCTCATCTTATCTTATCTTATGACCTACGACATACTATAGTATGACCTTTTTTGAGCGACATACTATAGTATGACCTTTTTTGAGCGACATACTATAGTTTGGCCTTTTTTCCGAGCAACATACTATTAATGACGTTTTTTGAGCGACATACTATAGTATGACCTTTTTTGAGCGACATCCTATAGTACGACCTTTTATGAGCGACATACTATAGTATGACCTTTTTTGAGCGACATCCTATAGTACGACCTTTTATGAGCGACATAGAAGAATATGACCATTTTTGAGCGACATACTATAGTATGACCTTTTTTGAGCGACATACTATAGTATGACCTTTTGTCAGCGACATGCTATAGTACGACCTTTTATGAGCGACATAGAAGAATATGACCTTTTTTGAGCGACATACTATAGTTTGGCCTTTTTTCCGAGCGACATACTATAGTATGACCTTTTGTCAGCGACATTCTATAGTATGACCTTTTTTGAGCGACATACTATAGTATGACCATTTTTGACCGACATACTATAGTATGACCTTTTTTGAGGGACATACTATAGTATGACCTTTTTTGAGCGACATACTATAGTATGACCTTTTTTGAGCGACATCCTATAGTATGACCTTTTATGAGCGACATAGAAGAATATGACCATTTTTGAGCGACATACTATAGTATGACCTTTTTTGAGCGACATACTATAGTTTGGCCTTTTTTCCGAGCAACATACTATTAATGACCTTTTTTGAGCGACATACTATAGTATGACCTTTTTTGAGCGACATCCTATAGTACGACCTTTTATGAGCGACATACTATAGTATGACCTTTTTTGAGCGACATCCTATAGTACGACCTTTTATGAGCGACATAGAAGAATATGACCATTTTTGAGCGACATACTATAGTATGACCTTTTTTGAGCGACATACTATAGTATGACCTTTTTTGAGCGACATACTATAGTATGACCTTTTTTGAGCGACATACTATAGTTTGGCCTTTTTTCCGAGCAACATACTATTAATGACGTTTTTTGAGCGACATACTATAGTATGACCTTTTTTGAGCGACATCCTATAGTACGACCTTTTATGAGCGACATACTATAGTATGACCTTTTTTGAGCGACATCCTATAGTACGACCTTTTATGAGCGACATAGAAGAATATGACCATTTTTGAGCGACATACTATAGTATGACCTTTTTTGAGCGACATACTATAGTATGACCTTTTGTCAGCGACATGCTATAGTACGACCTTTTATGAGCGACATAGAAGAATATGACCTTTTTTGAGCGACATACTATAGTTTGGCCTTTTTTCCGAGCGACATACTATAGTATGACCTTTTTTCAGCGACATACTATAGTATGACCTTTTGTCAGCGACATTCTATAGTATGACCTTTTTTGAGCGACATACTATAGTATGACCATTTTTGACCGACATACTATAGTATGACCTTTTTTGAGGGACATACTATAGTATGACCTTTTTTGAGCGACATACTATAGTATGACCTTTTTTGAGCGACATCCTATAGTATGACCTTTTATGAGCGACATAGAAGAATATGACCATTTTTGAGCGACATACTATAGTATGACCTTTTTTGAGCGACATACTATAGTTTGGCCTTTTTTCCGAGCAACATACTATTAATGACCTTTTTTGAGCGACATACTATAGTATGACCTTTTTTGAGCGACATCCTATAGTACGACCTTTTATGAGCGACATACTATAGTATGACCTTTTTTGAGCGACATCCTATAGTACGACCTTTTATGAGCGACATAGAAGAATATGACCATTTTTGAGCGACATACTATAGTATGACCTTTTTTGAGCGACATACTATAGTATGACCTTTTTTGAGCGACATCCTATAGTACGACCTTTTATGAGCGACATAGAAGAATATGACCATTTTTGAGCGACATACTATAGTTTGGCCTTTTTTCCGAGCGACATACTATAGTATGACCTTTTTTCAGCGACATACTATAGTATGACCTTTTGTCAGCGACATTCTATAGTATGATCTTTTTTGAGCGACATACTATAGTATGACCATTTTTGACCGACATACTATAGTATGACCTTTTTTGAGGGACATACTATAGTTTGGCCTTTTTTGAGCGACAAACTATTGTATGACCATTTTCGAGCGACATACTATCGTATGACATACTGTGTATGCGGATCAACAAATTCTGCGAATTTGTACATTGTGTTGTGTGTTTTTTTATATATTTTTTATAGTTTTTTATCTTCTTCAGCTTTATTTTCTTCTCTTTATCTTTAACGCTGCAGTAACAGACAAATTTCCCCGTTGTGGGATCAATAAAGTTTTATTTTATCTTATCTTATCTTATGACCTACGACATACTATAGTATGACCTTTTTTGAGCGACATAGAATAATGTGACCTTTTTTGAGCGACATACTATAGTATGACCTTTTTTTGAGGGACATACTATTGTATGATGTTTTTTAAATGACATACTGTAATATGACTTTTTTTGAGCGACATTCTATAGTATGGCCATTTTTGAGCGACATACTATAATATGACTTTTTTTGAGCGACATACTATAGTATGACCTTTTTTGAGCGACATAGAATATTATGACCTTTTTCGAGCGGCATACTATAGTATGACAATTTTGGAGACACATACTATAGTATGAAAATATGAAAAGCGAGACGAATCGGCACTCAATCTGGCTGCCTTGTAACTCAGGCTATCCCAAGCCTGAGCCACAAAGGCTGTGATTATGTCCTTGCAAGGTTTTCAGTAGCTCATCGCGTAAGACACATGTTTGAAGACTCACCAGTTGAAGGTTCAATCCCTCCTCTGAGCATTTAAAGACAGAAACTTAGCTCATTGTGTTAGAAGGCAGAATAGATGATATTTGCAGAGGCTTAAAATCTTGGTGAGTTTTTAAGGGCAACATCCAAATAAAAAATGAACAAGAGCCCCTGGAGAATCCAGGTTCATAAGTGGATGAGTAGTGGCGAAATTGTTTCAGTCCTCAACCCTGAACAACAGTGATGCTGGTTCAAAGCAGTCTCTTGACATTCATGAGCAATGAATTTAATGAGCCAACATCTAAGGTGAAGATGATCAATGCACCAGAAGAACATCCCTGAACATGACAGGACACCTGGCAGAGTGGCATAGTTCCCCAACATAAGACACCACCATCACGGTATCTGGTTTGAACCTGAAATGGGGGCCCTGAAATATTATGAAAGGAAATGTTTTGAGAGATATTGTACGACCTTTTTTGAGCGACATAGAAGAATATGATCATTTTTGACCGACATACTATAGTATGACCTTTTTTGAGGGACATACTATAGTTTGGCCTTTTTTGAGCGACAAACTATTGTATGACCATTTTTGAGCGACATACTATAGTAAGACATACTGTGTATGCGGATCAACAAATTCTGCGAATTTGTACATTGTGTTGTGTGTTTTTTTATATATTTTTTATAGTTTTTTATCTTCTTCAGCTTTATTTTCTTCGCTTTGTCTGTAACGCTGCAGTAACAGACAAATTTCCCAGTTGTGGGATCAATAAAGTTTTATCTCATCTTATCTTATCTTATGACCTACGACATACTATAGTATGACCTTTTTTGAGCGACATACTATAGTATGACCTTTTTTGAGCGACATACTATAGTTTGGCCTTTTTTCCGAGCAACATACTATTAATGACGTTTTTTGAGCGACATACTATAGTATGACCTTTTTTGAGCGACATCCTATAGTACGACCTTTTATGAGCGACATACTATAGTATGACCTTTTTTGAGCGACATCCTATAGTACGACCTTTTATGAGCGACATAGAAGAATATGACCATTTTTGAGCGACATACTATAGTATGACCTTTTTTGAGCGACATACTATAGTATGACCTTTTGTCAGCGACATGCTATAGTACGACCTTTTATGAGCGACATAGAAGAATATGACCTTTTTTGAGCGACATACTATAGTTTGGCCTTTTTTCCGAGCGACATACTATAGTATGACCTTTTTTCAGCGACATACTATAGTATGACCTTTTTTGAACGACATACTATAGTATGACCTTTTTTCAGCGACATACTATAGTATGACCTTTTATCAGCGAGGTTCTATAGTATGACCTTTTTTCAGCGACATACTATAGTATGACCTTTTTTGAGCGACATACTATAGTTTGGCCTTTTTTGAGCGACAAACTATTGTATAACCTTTTCGGCGGACATACTATAGTATGGCCTTTTTTGAGCGACAAACTATTGTATGACCTTTTGGTCGGACATACTATTGTATGACCATTTTTGAGCGACATACTATAGTATGACCTTTTTTGAGCGACAAACTATTGTATGACCATTTTCGAGCGACACTATAGTATTTTTTTTTATAGTTTCTTATCTTCTTCAGCTTTATTTTCTTCTCTTTGTCTGTAACGCTGCAGTAACAGACAAATTTCCGCGTTGTGGGAAATTATCTTATCTTATCTTATGACCTACGACATACTATATTATGACCTTTTTTGAGCGACATACTATAGTATGGCCTTTTTTGAGCCACATACTATAGTTTGGCCCATTTTGAGCGACATACGCGCATATGACCACTTTTGAGCGACATACCCGGTATGACCTTTTTTGAGCGACATACCCGCATATGACGTGTTTTGAGCATCATACCCGGGTATGAAATTTTTTGAGCTACATACGCTGAATGACCTTTTTTGAGTGACACACCACCGTATGGCCCATTTTGAGCACATACACAAGTTTGACCACTTTTGAGCGACATACCCGGTATGACCTTTTTTGAGCGACATACCCGGGTATGACGTGTTTTGAGCATCATACCCGGGTATGAAATTTTTTGAGCTACATACGCCGAATGACCTTTTTTGAGGGACACACCACCGTATGGCCCATTTTGAGCGACATACACAAGTTTGACCACTTTTGAGCGACATACCCGGTATGACCTTTTTTGAGCGACATACCCGGGTATGACGTGTTTTGAGCATCATACCCGGGTATGAAATTTTTTGAGCTACATACGCCGAATTACCTTTTTTGAGTGACACACCACCGTATGGCCCATTTTGAGCAACATACACAAGTTTGACCACTTTTGAGCGACATACCCGGTATGACCTTTTTTGAGCGACATACCCGCATATGACGTGTTTTGAGCATCATACCCGGGTATGAAATTTTTTGAGCTACATACGCCGAATGACCTTTTTTGAGTGACACACCACCGTATGGCCTATTTTGAGCGACATACACAAGTTTGAACACTTTTGAGCGACATACCCGTTATGACCTTTTTTGAGCGACATACCCGGGTATGACGTGTTTTGAGCATCATACCCGGGTATGAAATTCTTTGAGCTACATACGCCGAATGACCTTTTTTGAGTGACACACCACCGTATGGCCTATTTTGAGCGACATACGCTCATATGACCACTTTTGAGCGACATACCCGGTATGACCTTTTTTGAGAGACATACCCGGGTATGACGTGTTTTGAGCATCATACCCGGGTATGAAATTTTTTGAGCTACATACGCTGAATGACCTTTTTTGAGTGACACACCACCGTATGGCCCATTTTGAGCACATACACAAGTTTGACCACTTTTGAGCGACATACCCGGTATGACCTTTTTTGAGCGACATACCCGGGTATGACGTGTTTTGAGCATCATACCCGGGTATGAAATTTTTTGAGCTACATACGCCGAATGACCTTTTTTGAGGGACACACCACCGTATGGCCCATTTTGAGCGACATACACAAGTTTGACCACTTTTGAGCGACATACCCGGTATGACCTTTTTTGAGCGACATACCCGGGTATGACGTGTTTTGAGCATCATACCCGGGTATGAAATTTTTTGAGCTACATACGCCGAATGACCTTTTTTGAGTGACACACCACCGTATGGCCCATTTTGAGCAACATACACAAGTTTGACCACTTTTGAGCGACATACCCGGTATGACCTTTTTTGAGCGACATACCCGGGTATGACGTGTTTTGAGCATCATACCCGGGTATGAAATTTTTTGAGCTACATACGCCGAATGACCTTTTTTGAGTGACACACCACCGTATGGCCTATTTTGAGCGACATACGCGCATATGACCACTTTTGAGCGACATACCCGGTATGACCTTTTTTGAGCGACATACCCGGGTATGACGTGTTTTGAGCATCATACCCGGGTATGAAATTTTTTGAGCTACATACGCCGAATGTCCTTTTTTGAGTGACACACCACCGTATGGCCCATTTTGAGCAACATACACAAGTTTGACAACTTTTGAGCGACATACCCGGTATGACCTTTTTTGAGCGACATACCCGGGTATGACGTGTTTTGAGCATCATACCCGGGTATGAAATTTTTTGAGCTACATACGCCGAATGACCTTTTTTGAGTGACACACCACCGTATGGCCCATTTTGAGCGACATACACAAGTTTGACCACTTTGGAGCGACATACCCGGTATGACCTTTTTTGAGCGACATACCCGGGTATGACGTGTTTTGAGCATCATACCCAGGTATGAAATTTTTTGAGCTACATACGCCGAATGACCTTTTTTGAGTGACACACCACCGTATGGCCCATTTTGAGCGACATACACAAGTTTGACCACTTTTGAGCGACATACCCGGTATGACCTTTTTTGAGCGACATACCCGGGTATGACGTGTTTTGAGCATCATACCCGGGTATGAAATTTTTTGAGCTACATACGCCGAATGACCTTTTTTGAGTGACACACCACCGTATGGCCCATTTTGAGCGACATACACAAGTTTGACCACTTTTGAGCGACATACCCGGTATGACCTTTTTTGAGCGACATACCCGGGTATGACGTGTTTTGAGCATCATACCCGGGTATGAAATTTTTTGAGCTACATACGCCGAATGACCTTTTTTGAGTGACACACCACCGTATGGCCCATTTTGAGCAACATACACAAGTTTGACCACTTTTGAGCGACATACCCGGTATGACCTTTTTTGAGCGACATACCCGGGTATGACGTGTTTTGAGCATCATACCCGGGTATGAAATTTTTTGAGCTACATACGCCGAATGACCTTTTTTGAGGGACACACCACCGTATGGCCCATTTTGAGCGACATACACAAGTTTGACCACTTTTGAGCGACATACCCGGTATGACCTTTTTTGAGCGACATACCCGGGTATGACGTGTTTTGAGCATCATACCCGGGTATGAAATTTTTTGAGCTACATACGCCGAATGACCTTTTTTGAGGGACACACCACCGTATGGCCCATTTTGAGCGACATACACAAGTTTGACCACTTTTGAGCGACATACCCGGTATGACCTTTTTTGAGCGACATACCCGGGTATGACGTGTTTTGAGCATCATACCCGGGTATGAAATTTTTTGAGCTACATACGCCGAATGACCTTTTTTGAGTGACACACCACCGTATGGCCCATTTTGAGCGACATACACAAGTTTGACCACTTTTGAGCAACATACCCGGTATGACCTTTTTTGAGCGACATACCCGGGTATGACGTGTTTTGAGCATCATACCCGGGTATGAAATTTTTTGAGCTACATACGCCGAATGACCTTTTTTGAGTGACACACCACCGTATGGCCTATTTTGAGCGACATACACAAGTTTGAACACTTTTGAGCGACATACCCGTTATGACCTTTTTTGAGCGACATACCCGGGTATGACGTGTTTTGAGCATCATACCCGGGTATGAAATTCTTTGAGCTACATACGCCGAATGACCTTTTTTGAGTGACACACCACCGTATGGCCTATTTTGAGCGACATACGCTCATATGACCACTTTTGAGCGACATACCCGGTATGACCTTTTTTGAGAGACATACCCGGGTATGACGTGTTTTGAGCATCATACCCGGGTATGAAATTTTTTGAGCTACATACGCTGAATGACCTTTTTTGAGTGACACACCACCGTATGGCCCATTTTGAGCACATACACAAGTTTGACCACTTTTGAGCGACATACCCGGTATGACCTTTTTTGAGCGACATACCCGGGTATGACGTGTTTTGAGCATCATACCCGGGTATGAAATTTTTTGAGCTACATACGCCGAATGACCTTTTTTGAGGGACACACCACCGTATGGCCCATTTTGAGCGACATACACAAGTTTGACCACTTTTGAGCGACATACCCGGTATGACCTTTTTTGAGCGACATACCCGGGTATGACGTGTTTTGAGCATCATACCCGGGTATGAAATTTTTTGAGCTACATACGCCGAATGACCTTTTTTGAGTGACACACCACCGTATGGCCCATTTTGAGCGACATACACAAGTTTGACCACTTTTGAGCGACATACCCGGTATGACCTTTTTTGAGCGACACACCCGGGTATGACGTGTTTTGAGCATCATACCCGGGTATGAAATTTTTTGAGCTACATACGCCGAATTACCTTTTTTGAGTGACACACCACCGTATGGCCCATTTTGAGCAACATACACAAGTTTGACCACTTTTGAGCGACATACCCGGTATGACCTTTTTTGAGCGACATACCCGGGTATGACGTGTTTTGAGCATCATACCCGGGTATGAAATTTTTTGAGCTACATACGCCGAATGACCTTTTTTGAGTGACACACCACCGTATGGCCTATTTTGAGCGACATACGCGCATATGACCACTTTTGAGCGACATACCCGGTATGAACTTTTTTGAGCGACATACCCGGGTATGACGTGTTTTGAGCATCATACCCGGGTATGAAATTTTTTGAGCTACATACGCCGAATGTCCTTTTTTGAGTGACACACCACCGTATGGCCCATTTTGAGCAACATACACAAGTTTGACAACTTTTGAGCGACATACCCGGTATGACCTTTTTTGAGCGACATACCCGGGTATGACGTGTTTTGAGCATCATACCCGGGTATGAAATTTTTTGAGCTACATACGCCGAATGACCTTTTTTGAGTGACACACCACCGTATGGCCCATTTTGAGCGACATACACAAGTTTGACCACTTTGGAGCGACATACCCGGTATGACCTTTTTTGAGCGACATACCCGGGTATGACGTGTTTTGAGCATCATACCCGGGTATGAAATTTTTTGAGCTACATACGCCGAATGACCTTTTTTGAGTGACACACCACCGTATGGCCCATTTTGAGCGACATACACAAGTTTGACCACTTTTGAGCGACATACCCGGTATGACCTTTTTTGAGCGACATACCCGGGTATGACGTGTTTTGAGCATCATACCCGGGTATGAAATTTTTTGAGCTACATACGCCGAATGACCTTTTTTGAGTGACACACCACCGTATGGCCTATTTTGAGCGACATACGCTCATATGACCACTTTTGAGCGACATACCCGGTATGACCTTTTTTGAGAGACATACCCGGGTATGACGTGTTTTGAGCATCATACCCGGGTATGAAATTTTTTGAGCTACATACGCTGAATGACCTTTTTTGAGTGACACACCACCGTATGGCCCATTTTGAGCACATACACAAGTTTGACCACTTTTGAGCGACATACCCGGTATGACCTTTTTTGAGCGACATACCCGGGTATGACGTGTTTTGAGCATCATACCCGGGTATGAAATTTTTTGAGCTACATACGCCGAATGACCTTTTTTGAGGGACACACCACCGTATGGCCCATTTTGAGCGACATACACAAGTTTGACCACTTTTGAGCGACATACCCGGTATGACCTTTTTTGAGCGACATACCCGGGTATGACGTGTTTTGAGCATCATACCCGGGTATGAAATTTTTTGAGCTACATACGCCGAATGACCTTTTTTGAGTGACACACCACCGTATGGCCCATTTTGAGCGACATACACAAGTTTGACCACTTTTGAGCGACATACCCGGTATGACCTTTTTTGAGCGACACACCCGGGTATGACGTGTTTTGAGCATCATACCCGGGTATGAAATTTTTTGAGCTACATACGCCGAATTACCTTTTTTGAGTGACACACCACCGTATGGCCCATTTTGAGCAACATACACAAGTTTGACCACTTTTGAGCGACATACCCGGTATGACCTTTTTTGAGCGACATACCCGGGTATGACGTGTTTTGAGCATCATACCCGGGTATGAAATTTTTTGAGCTACATACGCCGAATGACCTTTTTTGAGTGACACACCACCGTATGGCCTATTTTGAGCGACATACGCGCATATGACCACTTTTGAGCGACATACCCGGTATGACCTTTTTTGAGCGACATACCCGGGTATGACGTGTTTTGAGCATCATACCCGGGTATGAAATTTTTTGAGCTACATACGCCGAATGTCCTTTTTTGAGTGACACACCACCGTATGGCCCATTTTGAGCAACATACACAAGTTTGACAACTTTTGAGCGACATACCCGGTATGACCTTTTTTGAGCGACATACCCGGGTATGACGTGTTTTGAGCATCATACCCGGGTATGAAATTTTTTGAGCTACATACGCCGAATGACCTTTTTTGAGTGACACACCACCGTATGGCCCATTTTGAGCGACATACACAAGTTTGACCACTTTGGAGCGACATACCCGGTATGACCTTTTTTGAGCGACATACCCGGGTATGACGTGTTTTGAGCATCATACCCGGGTATGAAATTTTTTGAGCTACATACGCCGAATGACCTTTTTTGAGTGACACACCACCGTATGGCCCATTTTGAGCGACATACACAAGTTTGACCACTTTTGAGCGACATACCCGGTATGACCTTTTTTGAGCGACATACCCGGGTATGACGTGTTTTGAGCATCATACCCGGGTATGAAATTTTTTGAGCTACATACGCCGAATGACCTTTTTTGAGTGACACACCACCGTATGGCCCATTTTGAGCAACATACACAAGTTTGACCACTTTTGAGCGACATACCCGGTATGACCTTTTTTGAGCGACATACCCGGGTATGACGTGTTTTGAGCATCATACCCGGGTATGAAATTTTTTGAGCTACATACGCCGAATGACCTTTTTTGAGGGACACACCACCGTATGGCCCATTTTGAGCGACATACACAAGTTTGACCACTTTTGAGCGACATACCCGGTATGACCTTTTTTGAGCGACATACCCGGGTATGACGTGTTTTGAGCATCATACCCGGGTATGAAATTTTTTGAGCTACATACGCCGAATGACCTTTTTTGAGGGACACACCACCGTATGGCCCATTTTGAGCGACATACACAAGTTTGACCACTTTTGAGCGACATACCCGGTATGACCTTTTTTGAGCGACATACCCGGGTATGACGTGTTTTGAGCATCATACCCGGGTATGAAATTTTTTGAGCTACATACGCCGAATGACCTTTTTTGAGTGACACACCACCGTATGGCCCATTTTGAGCGACATACACAAGTTTGACCACTTTTGAGCAACATACCCGGTATGACCTTTTTTGAGCGACATACCCGGGTATGACGTGTTTTGAGCATCATACCCGGGTATGAAATTTTTTGAGCTACATACGCCGAATGACCTTTTTTGAGTGACACACCACCGTATGGCCCATTTTGAGCAACATACACAAGTTTGACCACTTTTGAGCGACATACCCGGT
The DNA here is from genome assembly GCA_036785175.1 of Eupleurogrammus muticus. Classification (NCBI taxonomy): domain Eukaryota; kingdom Metazoa; phylum Chordata; class Actinopteri; order Scombriformes; family Trichiuridae; genus Eupleurogrammus; species Eupleurogrammus muticus. The sequence goes on from JAYKQN010000006.1 coordinate 14,045,637, forward strand.
ATGACCTTTTTTGAGCGACATACCCGGGTATGACGTGTTTTGAGCATCATACCCGGGTATGAAATTTTTTGAGCTACATACGCCGAATGACCTTTTTTGAGTGACACACCACCGTATGGCCTATTTTGAGCGACATACGCGCATATGACCACTTTTGAGCGACATACCCGGTATGACCTTTTTTGAGCGACATACCCGGGTATGACGTGTTTTGAGCATCATACCCGGGTATGAAATTTTTTGAGCTACATACGCCGAATGTCCTTTTTTGAGTGACACACCACCGTATGGCCCATTTTGAGCAACATACACAAGTTTGACAACTTTTGAGCGACATACCCGGTATGACCTTTTTTGAGCGACATACCCGGGTATGACGTGTTTTGAGCATCATACCCGGGTATGAAATTTTTTGAGCTACATACGCCGAATGACCTTTTTTGAGTGACACACCACCGTATGGCCCATTTTGAGCGACATACACAAGTTTGACCACTTTGGAGCGACATACCCGGTATGACCTTTTTTGAGCGACATACCCGGGTATGACGTGTTTTGAGCATCATACCCGGGTATGAAATTTTTTGAGCTACATACGCCGAATGACCTTTTTTGAGTGACACACCACCGTATGGCCCATTTTGAGCGACATACACAAGTTTGACCACTTTTGAGCGACATACCCGGTATGACCTTTTTTGAGCGACATACCCGGGTATGACGTGTTTTGAGCATCATACCCGGGTATGAAATTTTTTGAGCTACATACGCCGAATGACCTTTTTTGAGTGACACACCACCGTATGGCCCATTTTGAGCAACATACACAAGTTTGACCACTTTTGAGCGACATACCCGGTATGACCTTTTTTGAGCGACATACCCGGGTATGACGTGTTTTGAGCATCATACCCGGGTATGAAATTTTTTGAGCTACATACGCCGAATGACCTTTTTTGAGGGACACACCACCGTATGGCCCATTTTGAGCGACATACACAAGTTTGACCACTTTTGAGCGACATACCCGGTATGACCTTTTTTGAGCGACATACCCGGGTATGACGTGTTTTGAGCATCATACCCGGGTATGAAATTTTTTGAGCTACATACGCCGAATGACCTTTTTTGAGGGACACACCACCGTATGGCCCATTTTGAGCGACATACACAAGTTTGACCACTTTTGAGCGACATACCCGGTATGACCTTTTTTGAGCGACATACCCGGGTATGACGTGTTTTGAGCATCATACCCGGGTATGAAATTTTTTGAGCTACATACGCCGAATGACCTTTTTTGAGTGACACACCACCGTATGGCCCATTTTGAGCGACATACACAAGTTTGACCACTTTTGAGCAACATACCCGGTATGACCTTTTTTGAGCGACATACCCGGGTATGACGTGTTTTGAGCATCATACCCGGGTATGAAATTTTTTGAGCTACATACGCCGAATGACCTTTTTTGAGTGACACACCACCGTATGGCCCATTTTGAGCAACATACACAAGTTTGACCACTTTTGAGCGACATACCCGGTATGACCTTTTTTGAGCGACATACCCGGGTATGACGTGTTTTGAGCATCATACCCGGGTATGAAATTTTTTGAGCTACATACGCCGAATGACCTTTTTTGAGTGACACACCACCGTATGGCCTATTTTGAGCGACATACGCGCATATGACCACTTTTGAGCGACATACCCGGTATGACCTTTTTTAAGCGACATACCCGGGTATGACGTGTTTTGAGCATCATACCCGGGTATGAAATTTTTTGAGCTACATACGCCGAATGTCCTTTTTTGAGTGACACACCACCGTATGGCCCATTTTGAGCAACATACACAAGTTTGACAACTTTTGAGCGACATACCCGGTATGACCTTTTTTGAGCGACATACCCGGGTATGACGTGTTTTGAGCATCATACCCAGGTATGAAATTTTTTGAGCTACATACGCCGAATGACCTTTTTTGAGTGACACACCACCGTATGGCCCATTTTGAGCGACATACACAAGTTTGACCACTTTTGAGCGACATACCCGGTATGACCTTTTTTGAGCGACATACCCGGGTATGACGTGTTTTGAGCATCATACCCGGGTATGAAATTTTTTGAGCTACATACGCCGAATGACCTTTTTTGAGTGACACACCACCGTATGGCCCATTTTGAGCGACATACACAAGTTTGACCACTTTTGAGCGACATACCCGGTATGACCTTTTTTGAGCGACATACCCGGGTATGACGTGTTTTGAGCATCATACCCGGGTATGAAATTTTTTGAGCTACATACGCCGAATGTCCTTTTTTGAGTGACACACCACCGTATGGCCCATTTTGAGCAACATACACAAGTTTGACAACTTTTGAGCGACATACCCGGTATGACCTTTTTTGAGCGACATACCCGGGTATGACGTGTTTTGAGCATCATACCCGGGTATGAAATTTTTTGAGCTACATACGCCGAATGACCTTTTTTGAGTGACACACCACCGTATGGCCCATTTTGAGCGACATACACAAGTTTGACCACTTTGGAGCGACATACCCGGTATGACCTTTTTTGAGCGACATACCCGGGTATGACGTGTTTTGAGCATCATACCCAGGTATGAAATTTTTTGAGCTACATACGCCGAATGACCTTTTTTGAGTGACACACCACCGTATGGCCCATTTTGAGCGACATACACAAGTTTGACCACTTTTGAGCGACATACCCGGTATGACCTTTTTTGAGCGACATACCCGGGTATGACGTGTTTTGAGCATCATACCCGGGTATGAAATTTTTTGAGCTACATACGCTGAATGACCTTTTTTGAGTGACACACCACCGTATGGCCCATTTTGAGCGACATACACAAGTTTGACCACTTTTGAGCGACATACCCGGTATGACCTTTTTTGAGCGACATACCCGGGTATGACGTGTTTTGAGCATCATACCCGGGTATGAAATTTTTTGAGCTACATACGCCGAATGACCTTTTTTGAGTGACACACCACCGTATGGCCCATTTTGAGCAACATACACAAGTTTGACCACTTTTGAGCGACATACCCGGTATGACCTTTTTTGAGCGACATACCCGGGTATGACGTGTTTTGAGCATCATACCCGGGTATGAAATTTTTTGAGCTACATACGCCGAATGACCTTTTTTGAGGGACACACCACCGTATGGCCCATTTTGAGCGACATACACAAGTTTGACCACTTTTGAGCGACATACCCGGTATGACCTTTTTTGAGCGACATACCCGGGTATGACGTGTTTTGAGCATCATACCCGGGTATGAAATTTTTTGAGCTACATACGCCGAATGACCTTTTTTGAGGGACACACCACCGTATGGCCCATTTTGAGCGACATACACAAGTTTGACCACTTTTGAGCGACATACCCGGTATGACCTTTTTTGAGCGACATACCCGGGTATGACGTGTTTTGAGCATCATACCCGGGTATGAAATTTTTTGAGCTACATACGCCGAATGACCTTTTTTGAGTGACACACCACCGTATGGCCCATTTTGAGCGACATACACAAGTTTGACCACTTTTGAGCAACATACCCGGTATGACCTTTTTTGAGCGACATACCCGGGTATGACGTGTTTTGAGCATCATACCCGGGTATGAAATTTTTTGAGCTACATACGCCGAATGACCTTTTTTGAGTGACACACCACCGTATGGCCCATTTTGAGCAACATACACAAGTTTGACCACTTTTGAGCGACATACCCGGTATGACCTTTTTTGAGCGACATACCCGGGTATGACGTGTTTTGAGCATCATACCCGGGTATGAAATTTTTTGAGCTACATACGCCGAATGACCTTTTTTGAGTGACACACCACCGTATGGCCTATTTTGAGCGACATACGCGCATATGACCACTTTTGAGCGACATACCCGGTATGACCTTTTTTGAGCGACATACCCGGGTATGACGTGTTTTGAGCATCATACCCGGGTATGAAATTTTTTGAGCTACATACGCCGAATGTCCTTTTTTGAGTGACACACCACCGTATGGCCCATTTTGAGCAACATACACAAGTTTGACAACTTTTGAGCGACATACCCGGTATGACCTTTTTTGAGCGACATACCCGGGTATGACGTGTTTTGAGCATCATACCCAGGTATGAAATTTTTTGAGCTACATACGCCGAATGACCTTTTTTGAGTGACACACCACCGTATGGCCCATTTTGAGCGACATACACAAGTTTGACCACTTTTGAGCGACATACCCGGTATGACCTTTTTTGAGCGACATACCCGGGTATGACGTGTTTTGAGCATCATACCCGGGTATGAAATTTTTTGAGCTACATACGCCGAATGACCTTTTTTGAGTGACACACCACCGTATGGCCCATTTTGAGCGACATACACAAGTTTGACCACTTTTGAGCGACATACCCGGTATGACCTTTTTTGAGCGACATACCCGGGTATGACGTGTTTTGAGCATCATACCCGGGTATGAAATTTTTTGAGCTACATACGCCGAATGACCTTTTTTGAGTGACACACCACCGTATGGCCCATTTTGAGCAACATACACAAGTTTGACCACTTTTGAGCGACATACCCGGTATGACCTTTTTTGAGCGACATACCCGGGTATGACGTGTTTTGAGCATCATACCCGGGTATGAAATTTTTTGAGCTACATACGCCGAATGACCTTTTTTGAGGGACACACCACCGTATGGCCCATTTTGAGCGACATACACAAGTTTGACCACTTTTGAGCGACATACCCGGTATGACCTTTTTTGAGCGACATACCCGGGTATGACGTGTTTTGAGCATCATACCCGGGTATGAAATTTTTTGAGCTACATACGCCGAATGACCTTTTTTGAGGGACACACCACCGTATGGCCCATTTTGAGCGACATACACAAGTTTGACCACTTTTGAGCGACATACCCGGTATGACCTTTTTTGAGCGACATACCCGGGTATGACGTGTTTTGAGCATCATACCCGGGTATGAAATTTTTTGAGCTACATACGCCGAATGACCTTTTTTGAGTGACACACCACCGTATGGCCCATTTTGAGCGACATACACAAGTTTGACCACTTTTGAGCGACATACCCGGTATGACCTTTTTTGAGCGACATACCCGGGTATGACGTGTTTTGAGCATCATACCCGGGTATGAAATTTTTTGAGCTACATACGCCGAATGACCTTTTTTGAGTGACACACCACCGTATGGCCCATTTTGAGCAACATACACAAGTTTGACCACTTTTGAGCGACATACCCGGTATGACCTTTTTTGAGCGACATACCCGGGTATGACGTGTTTTGAGCATCATACCCGGGTATGAAATTTTTTGAGCTACATACGCCGAATGACCTTTTTTGAGTGACACACCACCGTATGGCCTATTTTGAGCGACATACGCGCATATGACCACTTTTGAGCGACATACCCGGTATGACCTTTTTTGAGCGACATACCCGGGTATGACGTGTTTTGAGCATCATACCCGGGTATGAAATTTTTTGAGCTACATACGCCGAATGACCTTTTTTGAGTGACACACCACCGTATGGCCCATTTTGAGCGACATACACAAGTTTGACCACTTTTGAGCGACATACCCGGTATGACCTTTTTTGAGCGACATACCCGGGTATGACGTGTTTTGAGCATCATACCCGGGTATGACATTTTTTGAGCTACATACCCCGAATGACCTGTTTTGAGTGACACACCACCGTATGGCCTATTTTGAGCGACATACGCGCATATGACCACTTTTGAGCAACATACCCGGTATGACCTTTTTTGAGCGACATATCCGGGTATGACGTGTTTTGAGCATCATACCCAGGTATGAAATTTTTTGAGCTACATACGCCGAATGACCTTTTTTGAGTGACACACCACTGTATGGCCCATTTTGAGCAACATACACAAGTTTGACCACTTTTGAGCGACATACCCGGTATGACCTTTTTTGAGCGACATATCCGGGTATGACGTGTTTTGAGCATCATACCCAGGTATGAAATTTTTTGAGCTACATACCCCGAATGACATTTTTTGAGTGACACACCACCGTATGGCCTATTTTGAGCGACATACGCGCATATGACCACTTTTGAGCGACATACCCGGTATGACCTTTTTTGAGCGACATATCCGGGTATGACGTGTTTTGTGCATCATACCCAGGTATGAAATTTTTTGAGCTACATACCCCGAATGACATTTTTTGAGTGACACACCACTGTATGGCCTATTTTGAGCGACATACGCGCATATGACCACTTTTGAGCGACATACCCGATATGACCACTTTTGAGCGATATACCCGGTATGACCTTTTTTGAGCGACATATCCGGGTATGACGTGTTTTGTGCATCATACCCAGGTATGAAATGTTTTGAGCTACATACCCCGAATGACATTTTTTGAGTGACACACCACTGTATGGCCTATTTTGAGCGACATACGCGCATATGACTACTTTTGAGCGACATACCCGGGTATGACGTGTTTTGAGCATCATACCCGTGTATGAAATTTATTGAGCTACATACGCCGAATGACCTTTTTTGAGTGACACACCACCGTATGGCCCATTTTGAGTGACATACACAAGTTTGACCACTTTTGAGCGACATACCCGGTATGACCTTTTTTGAGCGACATACCCGTATGACACACCACCGTATGGCCTATTTTGAGCGACATACGCGCATATGACCACTTTTGAGCGACATACCCGGTATGACTTTTTTTGAGTGACATGTTTTGAGCATCATACCCAGGTATGAAATTTTTTGAGCTACATACCCCGAATGACATTTTTTGAGTGACACACCACTGTATGGCCTATTTTGAGCGACATACGCGCATATGACTACTTTTGAGCGACATACCCGGTATGACCTTTTTTGAGCGACATACCCGGGTATGACGTGTTTTGAGCATCATACCCAGGTATGAAATTTTTTGAGCTACATACCCCGAATGACCTTTTTTGAGTGACACACCACTGTATGGCCCATTTTGAGCGACATACACAAGTTTGAACAGTTTTGAGCGACATACCCGGTATGACCTTTTTTGAGCGACATACCTGGGTATAACGTGTTTTGAGCATCATACCTGGGTATGAAATTTTTTGAGCTACATACGCCGAATGACCTTTTTTGAGTGACACACCACCGTATGGCCCATTTTGAGCGACATACACAAGTTTGAACAGTTTTGAGCGACATACCCGGTATGACCTTTTTTGAGCGACATACCCGGGTATGACGTGTTTTGAGCATCATACCCGGGTATGAAATTTTTTGAGCTACATACCCCGAATGACCTTTTTTGCGTGACACACCACCGTATGGCCTATTTTGAGCGACATACACAAGTTTGAACACTTTTGAGCGACATACCCGGTATGACCTTTTTTGAGTGACATACCCGGGTATGACCTGTTTTGAGCATCATACCCGGGTATGAAATTTTTTGAGCTACATACCCCGAATGACCTTTTTTGCGTGACACACCACCGTATGGCCTTTTTTGAGCGACATACACAAGTTTGAACACTTTTGAGCGACATACCCGGTATGACCTTTTTTGAGCGACATACCCGGGTATGACGTGTTTTGAGCATCATACCCGGGTATGAAATTTTTTGAGCTACATACGCCGAATGACCTTTTTTGAGTGACACACCACCGTATGGCCTATTTTGAGCGACATACGCGCATATGACGACTTTTGAGCGACATACCCGGTATGACCTTTTTTGAGCGACATACCCGGGTATGACGTGTTTTGAGCATCATACCCGGGTATGAAATTTTTTGAGCTACATACCCCGAATGACCTTTTTTGCGTGACACACCACCGTATGGCCTATTTTGAGCGACATACACAAGTTTGAACACTTTTGAGCGACATACCCGGTATGACCTTTTTTGAGTGACATACCCGGGTATGACGTGTTTTGAGCATCATACCCGGGTATGAAATTTTTTGAGCTACATACGCCGAATGACCTTTTTTGAGTGACACACCACTGTATGGCCCATTTTGAGCGACATACACAAGTTTGAACAGTTTTGAGCGACATACCCGGTATGACCTTTTTTGAGCGACATACCCGGGTATAACGTGTTTTGAGAATCATACCCGGGTATGAAATTTTTTGAGGTACATACGCCGAATGACCTTTTTTGAGTGACACACCACTGTATGGCCTATTTTGTGCGACATACACAAGTTTGAACACTTTTGAGCGACATACCCGTTATGACCTTTTTTGAGCGACATACCCGGGTATGACGTGTTTTGAGCATCATACCCGGGTATAAAGTTTTTTGAGCTACATACGCCGAATGACCTTTTTTGAGTGACACACCACCGTATGGCCCATTTTGAGCGACATACACAAGTTTGACCACTTTTGAGCGACATACCCGGTATGACCTTTTTTGAGCGACATACCCGGGTATGACGTGTTTTGAGCATCATACCCGGGTATGAAATTTTTTGAGCTACATACGCCGAATGTCCTTTTTTGAGTGACACACCACCGTATGGCCCATTTTGAGCAACATACACAAGTTTGACAACTTTTGAGCGACATACCCGGTATGACCTTTTTTGAGCGACATACCCGGGTATGACGTGTTTTGAGCATCATACCCGGGTATGAAATTTTTTGAGCTACATACGCCGAATGACCTTTTTTGAGTGACACACCACCGTATGGCCCATTTTGAGCGACATACACAAGTTTGACCACTTTGGAGCGACATACCCGGTATGACCTTTTTTGAGCGACATACCCGGGTATGACGTGTTTTGAGCATCATACCCAGGTATGAAATTTTTTGAGCTACATACGCCGAATGACCTTTTTTGAGTGACACACCACCGTATGGCCCATTTTGAGCGACATACACAAGTTTGACCACTTTTGAGCGACATACCCGGTATGACCTTTTTTGAGCGACATACCCGGGTATGACGTGTTTTGAGCATCATACCCGGGTATGAAATTTTTTGAGCTACATACGCCGAATGACCTTTTTTGAGTGACACACCACCGTATGGCCCATTTTGAGCGACATACACAAGTTTGACCACTTTTGAGCGACATACCCGGTATGACCTTTTTTGAGCGACATACCCGGGTATGACGTGTTTTGAGCATCATACCCGGGTATGAAATTTTTTGAGCTACATACGCCGAATGACCTTTTTTGAGTGACACACCACCGTATGGCCCATTTTGAGCGACATACACAAGTTTGACCACTTTTGAGCGACATACCCGGTATGACCTTTTTTGAGCGACATACCCGGGTATGACGTGTTTTGAGCATCATACCCGGGTATGAAATTTTTTGAGCTACATACGCCGAATGACCTTTTTTGAGGGACACACCACCGTATGGCCCATTTTGAGCGACATACACAAGTTTGACCACTTTTGAGCGACATACCCGGTATGACCTTTTTTGAGCGACATACCCGGGTATGACGTGTTTTGAGCATCATACCCGGGTATGAAATTTTTTGAGCTACATACGCCGAATGACCTTTTTTGAGGGACACACCACCGTATGGCCCATTTTGAGCGACATACACAAGTTTGACCACTTTTGAGCGACATACCCGGTATGACCTTTTTTGAGCGACATACCCGGGTATGACGTGTTTTGAGCATCATACCCGGGTATGAAATTTTTTGAGCTACATACGCCGAATGACCTTTTTTGAGGGACACACCACCGTATGGCCCATTTTGAGCGACATACACAAGTTTGACCACTTTTGAGCGACATACCCGGTATGACCTTTTTTGAGCGACATACCCGGGTATGACGTGTTTTGAGCATCATACCCGGGTATGAAATTTTTTGAGCTACATACGCCGAATGACCTTTTTTGAGTGACACACCACCGTATGGCCCATTTTGAGCGACATACACAAGTTTGACCACTTTTGAGCAACATACCCGGTATGACCTTTTTTGAGCGACATACCCGGGTATGACGTGTTTTGAGCATCATACCCGGGTATGAAATTTTTTGAGCTACATACGCCGAATGACCTTTTTTGAGTGACACACCACCGTATGGCCCATTTTGAGCAACATACACAAGTTTGACCACTTTTGAGCGACATACCCGGTATGACCTTTTTTGAGCGACATACCCGGGTATGACGTGTTTTGAGCATCATACCCGGGTATGAAATTTTTTGAGCTACATACGCCGAATGACCTTTTTTGAGTGACACACCACCGTATGGCCTATTTTGAGCGACATACGCGCATATGACCACTTTTGAGCGACATACCCGGTATGACCTTTTTTGAGCGACATACCCGGGTATGACGTGTTTTGAGCATCATACCCGGGTATGAAATTTTTTGAGCTACATACGCCGAATGTCCTTTTTTGAGTGACACACCACCGTATGGCCCATTTTGAGCAACATACACAAGTTTGACAACTTTTGAGCGACATACCCGGTATGACCTTTTTTGAGCGACATACCCGGGTATGACGTGTTTTGAGCATCATACCCGGGTATGAAATTTTTTGAGCTACATACGCCGAATGACCTTTTTTGAGTGACACACCACCGTATGGCCCATTTTGAGCGACATACACAAGTTTGACCACTTTTGAGCGACATACCCGGTATGACCTTTTTTGAGCGACATACCCGGGTATGACGTGTTTTGAGCATCATACCCGGGTATGAAATTTTTTGAGCTACATACGCCGAATGACCTTTTTTGAGTGACACACCACCGTATGGCCCATTTTGAGCAACATACACAAGTTTGACCACTTTTGAGCGACATACCCGGTATGACCTTTTTTGAGCGACATACCCGGGTATGACGTGTTTTGAGCATCATACCCGGGTATGAAATTTTTTGAGCTACATACGCCGAATGACCTTTTTTGAGGGACACACCACCGTATGGCCCATTTTGAGCGACATACACAAGTTTGACCACTTTTGAGCGACATACCCTGTATGACCTTTTTTGAGCGACATACCCGGGTATGACGTGTTTTGAGCATCATACCCGGGTATGAAATTTTTTGAGCTACATACGCCGAATGACCTTTTTTGAGGGACACACCACCGTATGGCCCATTTTGAGCGACATACACAAGTTTGACCACTTTTGAGCGACATACCCGGTATGACCTTTTTTGAGCGACATACCCGGGTATGACGTGTTTTGAGCATCATACCCGGGTATGAAATTTTTTGAGCTACATACGCCGAATGACCTTTTTTGAGTGACACACCACCGTATGGCCTATTTTGAGCGACATACGCGCATATGACGACTTTTGAGCGACATACCCGGTATGACCTTTTTTGAGCGACATACCCGGGTATGACGTGTTTTGAGCATCATACCCGGGTATGAAATTTTTTGAGCTACATACCCCGAATGACCTTTTTTGCGTGACACACCACCGTATGGCCTATTTTGAGCGACATACACAAGTTTGAACACTTTTGAGCGACATACCCGGTATGACCTTTTTTGAGTGACATACCCGGGTATGACGTGTTTTGAGCATCATACCCGGGTATGAAATTTTTTGAGCTACATACGCCGAATGACCTTTTTTGAGTGACACACCACTGTATGGCCCATTTTGAGCGACATACACAAGTTTGAACAGTTTTGAGCGACATACCCGGTATGACCTTTTTTGAGCGACATACCCGGGTATAACGTGTTTTGAGAATCATACCCGGGTATGAAATTTTTTGAGGTACATACGCCGAATGACCTTTTTTGAGTGACACACCACTGTATGGCCTATTTTGTGCGACATACACAAGTTTGAACACTTTTGAGCGACATACCCGTTATGACCTTTTTTGAGCGACATACCCGGGTATGACGTGTTTTGAGCATCATACCCGGGTATAAAGTTTTTTGAGCTACATACGCCGAATGACCTTTTTTGAGTGACACACCACCGTATGGCCCATTTTGAGCGACATACACAAGTTTGACCACTTTTGAGCGACATACCCGGTATGACCTTTTTTGAGCGACATACCCGGGTATGACGTGTTTTGAGCATCATACCCGGGTATGAAATTTTTTGAGCTACATACGCCGAATGTCCTTTTTTGAGTGACACACCACCGTATGGCCCATTTTGAGCAACATACACAAGTTTGACAACTTTTGAGCGACATACCCGGTATGACCTTTTTTGAGCGACATACCCGGGTATGACGTGTTTTGAGCATCATACCCGGGTATGAAATTTTTTGAGCTACATACGCCGAATGACCTTTTTTGAGTGACACACCACCGTATGGCCCATTTTGAGCGACATACACAAGTTTGACCACTTTGGAGCGACATACCCGGTATGACCTTTTTTGAGCGACATACCCGGGTATGACGTGTTTTGAGCATCATACCCAGGTATGAAATTTTTTGAGCTACATACGCCGAATGACCTTTTTTGAGTGACACACCACCGTATGGCCCATTTTGAGCGACATACACAAGTTTGACCACTTTTGAGCGACATACCCGGTATGACCTTTTTTGAGCGACATACCCGGGTATGACGTGTTTTGAGCATCATACCCGGGTATGAAATTTTTTGAGCTACATACGCCGAATGACCTTTTTTGAGTGACACACCACCGTATGGCCCATTTTGAGCGACATACACAAGTTTGACCACTTTTGAGCGACATACCCGGTATGACCTTTTTTGAGCGACATACCCGGGTATGACGTGTTTTGAGCATCATACCCGGGTATGAAATTTTTTGAGCTACATACGCCGAATGACCTTTTTTGAGTGACACACCACCGTATGGCCCATTTTGAGCGACATACACAAGTTTGACCACTTTTGAGCGACATACCCGGTATGACCTTTTTTGAGCGACATACCCGGGTATGACGTGTTTTGAGCATCATACCCGGGTATGAAATTTTTTGAGCTACATACGCCGAATGACCTTTTTTGAGGGACACACCACCGTATGGCCCATTTTGAGCGACATACACAAGTTTGACCACTTTTGAGCGACATACCCGGTATGACCTTTTTTGAGCGACATACCCGGGTATGACGTGTTTTGAGCATCATACCCGGGTATGAAATTTTTTGAGCTACATACGCCGAATGACCTTTTTTGAGGGACACACCACCGTATGGCCCATTTTGAGCGACATACACAAGTTTGACCACTTTTGAGCGACATACCCGGTATGACCTTTTTTGAGCGACATACCCGGGTATGACGTGTTTTGAGCATCATACCCGGGTATGAAATTTTTTGAGCTACATACGCCGAATGACCTTTTTTGAGGGACACACCACCGTATGGCCCATTTTGAGCGACATACACAAGTTTGACCACTTTTGAGCGACATACCCGGTATGACCTTTTTTGAGCGACATACCCGGGTATGACGTGTTTTGAGCATCATACCCGGGTATGAAATTTTTTGAGCTACATACGCCGAATGACCTTTTTTGAGTGACACACCACCGTATGGCCTATTTTGAGCGACATACGCGCATATGACGACTTTTGAGCGACATACCCGGTATGACCTTTTTTGAGCGACATACCCGGGTATGACGTGTTTTGAGCATCATACCCGGGTATGAAATTTTTTGAGCTACATACCCCGAATGACCTTTTTTGCGTGACACACCACCGTATGGCCTATTTTGAGCGACATACACAAGTTTGAACACTTTTGAGCGACATACCCGGTATGACCTTTTTTGAGTGACATACCCGGGTATGACGTGTTTTGAGCATCATACCCGGGTATGAAATTTTTTGAGCTACATACGCCGAATGACCTTTTTTGAGTGACACACCACTGTATGGCCCATTTTGAGCGACATACACAAGTTTGAACAGTTTTGAGCGACATACCCGGTATGACCTTTTTTGAGCGACATACCCGGGTATAACGTGTTTTGAGAATCATACCCGGGTATGAAATTTTTTGAGGTACATACGCCGAATGACCTTTTTTGAGTGACACACCACTGTATGGCCTATTTTGTGCGACATACACAAGTTTGAACACTTTTGAGCGACATACCCGTTATGACCTTTTTTGAGCGACATACCCGGGTATGACGTGTTTTGAGCATCATACCCGGGTATAAAGTTTTTTGAGCTACATACGCCGAATGACCTTTTTTGAGTGACACACCACCGTATGGCCCATTTTGAGCGACATACACAAGTTTGACCACTTTTGAGCGACATACCCGGTATGACCTTTTTTGAGCGACATACCCGGGTATGACGTGTTTTGAGCATCATACCCGGGTATGAAATTTTTTGAGCTACATACGCCGAATGTCCTTTTTTGAGTGACACACCACCGTATGGCCCATTTTGAGCAACATACACAAGTTTGACAACTTTTGAGCGACATACCCGGTATGACCTTTTTTGAGCGACATACCCGGGTATGACGTGTTTTGAGCATCATACCCGGGTATGAAATTTTTTGAGCTACATACGCCGAATGACCTTTTTTGAGTGACACACCACCGTATGGCCCATTTTGAGCGACATACACAAGTTTGACCACTTTGGAGCGACATACCCGGTATGACCTTTTTTGAGCGACATACCCGGGTATGACGTGTTTTGAGCATCATACCCAGGTATGAAATTTTTTGAGCTACATACGCCGAATGACCTTTTTTGAGTGACACACCACCGTATGGCCCATTTTGAGCGACATACACAAGTTTGACCACTTTTGAGCGACATACCCGGTATGACCTTTTTTGAGCGACATACCCGGGTATGACGTGTTTTGAGCATCATACCCGGGTATGAAATTTTTTGAGCTACATACGCCGAATGACCTTTTTTGAGTGACACACCACCGTATGGCCCATTTTGAGCGACATACACAAGTTTGACCACTTTTGAGCGACATACCCGGTATGACCTTTTTTGAGCGACATACCCGGGTATGACGTGTTTTGAGCATCATACCCGGGTATGAAATTTTTTGAGCTACATACGCCGAATGACCTTTTTTGAGTGACACACCACCGTATGGCCCATTTTGAGCGACATACACAAGTTTGACCACTTTTGAGCGACATACCCGGTATGACCTTTTTTGAGCGACATACCCGGGTATGACGTGTTTTGAGCATCATACCCGGGTATGAAATTTTTTGAGCTACATACGCCGAATGACCTTTTTTGAGGGACACACCACCGTATGGCCCATTTTGAGCGACATACACAAGTTTGACCACTTTTGAGCGACATACCCGGTATGACCTTTTTTGAGCGACATACCCGGGTATGACGTGTTTTGAGCATCATACCCGGGTATGAAATTTTTTGAGCTACATACGCCGAATGACCTTTTTTGAGGGACACACCACCGTATGGCCCATTTTGAGCGACATACACAAGTTTGACCACTTTTGAGCGACATACCCGGTATGACCTTTTTTGAGCGACATACCCGGGTATGACGTGTTTTGAGCATCATACCCGGGTATGAAATTTTTTGAGCTACATACGCCGAATGACCTTTTTTGAGGGACACACCACCGTATGGCCCATTTTGAGCGACATACACAAGTTTGACCACTTTTGAGCGACATACCCGGTATGACCTTTTTTGAGCGACATACCCGGGTATGACGTGTTTTGAGCATCATACCCGGGTATGAAATTTTTTGAGCTACATACGCCGAATGACCTTTTTTGAGTGACACACCACCGTATGGCCCATTTTGAGCGACATACACAAGTTTGACCACTTTTGAGCAACATACCCGGTATGACCTTTTTTGAGCGACATACCCGGGTATGACGTGTTTTGAGCATCATACCCGGGTATGAAATTTTTTGAGCTACATACGCCGAATGACCTTTTTTGAGTGACACACCACCGTATGGCCCATTTTGAGCAACATACACAAGTTTGACCACTTTTGAGCGACATACCCGGTATGACCTTTTTTGAGCGACATACCCGGGTATGACGTGTTTTGAGCATCATACCCGGGTATGAAATTTTTTGAGCTACATACGCCGAATGACCTTTTTTGAGTGACACACCACCGTATGGCCTATTTTGAGCGACATACGCGCATATGACCACTTTTGAGCGACATACCCGGTATGACCTTTTTTGAGCGACATACCCGGGTATGACGTGTTTTGAGCATCATACCCGGGTATGAAATTTTTTGAGCTACATACGCCGAATGTCCTTTTTTGAGTGACACACCACCGTATGGCCCATTTTGAGCAACATACACAAGTTTGACAACTTTTGAGCGACATACCCGGTATGACCTTTTTTGAGCGACATACCCGGGTATGACGTGTTTTGAGCATCATACCCGGGTATGAAATTTTTTGAGCTACATACGCCGAATGACCTTTTTTGAGTGACACACCACCGTATGGCCCATTTTGAGCGACATACACAAGTTTGACCACTTTGGAGCGACATACCCGGTATGACCTTTTTTGAGCGACATACCCGGGTATGACGTGTTTTGAGCATCATACCCAGGTATGAAATTTTTTGAGCTACATACGCCGAATGACCTTTTTTGAGTGACACACCACCGTATGGCCCATTTTGAGCGACATACACAAGTTTGACCACTTTTGAGCGACATACCCGGTATGACCTTTTTTGAGCGACATACCCGGGTATGACGTGTTTTGAGCATCATACCCGGGTATGAAATTTTTTGAGCTACATACGCCGAATGACCTTTTTTGAGTGACACACCACCGTATGGCCCATTTTGAGCAACATACACAAGTTTGACCACTTTTGAGCGACATACCCGGTATGACCTTTTTTGAGCGACATACCCGGGTATGACGTGTTTTGAGCATCATACCCGGGTATGAAATTTTTTGAGCTACATACGCCGAATGACCTTTTTTGAGGGACACACCACCGTATGGCCCATTTTGAGCGACATACACAAGTTTGACCACTTTTGAGCGACATACCCTGTATGACCTTTTTTGAGCGACATACCCGGGTATGACGTGTTTTGAGCATCATACCCGGGTATGAAATTTTTTGAGCTACATACGCCGAATGACCTTTTTTGAGGGACACACCACCGTATGGCCCATTTTGAGCGACATACACAAGTTTGACCACTTTTGAGCGACATACCCGGTATGACCTTTTTTGAGCGACATACCCGGGTATGACGTGTTTTGAGCATCATACCCGGGTATGAAATTTTTTGAGCTACATACGCCGAATGACCTTTTTTGAGTGACACACCACCGTATGGCCCATTTTGAGCGACATACACAAGTTTGACCACTTTTGAGCGACATACCCGGTATGACCTTTTTTGAGCGACATACCCGGGTATGACGTGTTTTGAGCATCATACCCGGGTATGAAATTTTTTGAGCTACATACGCCGAATGACCTTTTTTGAGTGACACACCACCGTATGGCCCATTTTGAGCAACATACACAAGTTTGACCACTTTTGAGCGACATACCCGGTATGACCTTTTTTGAGCGACATACCCGGGTATGACGTGTTTTGAGCATCATACCCGGGAATGAAATTTTTTGAGCTACATACGCCGAATGACCTTTTTTGAGTGACACACCACCGTATGGCCTATTTTGAGCGACATACGCGCATATGACCACTTTTGAGCGACATACCCGGTATGACCTTTTTTGAGCGACATATCCGGGTATGACGTGTTTTGAGCATCATACCCGGGTATAAAATTTTTTGAGCTACATACGCCGAATTACCTTTTTTGAGTGACACACCACCGTATGGCTCATTTTGAGCGACATACACAAGTTTGACCACTTTTGAGCGACATACCCGGTATGACCTTTTTTGAGCGACATACCCGGGTATGACGTGTTTTGAGGATCATACCCGGGTATGAAATTTTTTGAGCTACATACCCCGAATGAACTTTTTTGAGTGACACACCACCGTATGGCCTATTTTGAGCGACATACGCGCATATGACCACTTTTGAGCGACATACCCGGTATGACCTTTTTTGAGCGACATATCCGGGTATGACGTGTTTTGAGCATCATACCCAGGTATGAAATTTTTTGAGCTACATACCCCGAATGACCTTTTTTGCGTGACACACCACCGTATGGCCTATTTTGAGCGACATACACAAGTTTGAACACTTTTGAGCGACATACCCGGTATGACCTTTTTTGAGCGACATACCCGGGTATGACGTGTTTTGAGCATCATACCCGGGTATGACATTTTTTGAGCTACATACCCCGAATGACCTGTTTTGAGTGACACACCACCGTATGGCCTATTTTGAGCGACATACGCGCATATGACCACTTTTGAGCAACATACCCGGTATGACCTTTTTTGAGCGACATATCCGGGTATGACGTGTTTTGAGCATCATACCCAGGTATGAAATTTTTTGAGCTACATACGCCGAATGACCTTTTTTGAGTGACACACCACTGTATGGCCCATTTTGAGCAACATACACAAGTTTGACCACTTTTGAGCGACATACCCGGTATGACCTTTTTTGAGCGACATATCCGGGTATGACGTGTTTTGAGCATCATACCCAGGTATGAAATTTTTTGAGCTACATACCCCGAATGACATTTTTTGAGTGACACACCACCGTATGGCCTATTTTGAGCGACATACGCGCATATGACCACTTTTGAGCGACATACCCGGTATGACCTTTTTTGAGCGACATATCCGGGTATGACGTGTTTTGTGCATCATACCCAGGTATGAAATTTTTTGAGCTACATACCCCGAATGACATTTTTTGAGTGACACACCACTGTATGGCCTATTTTGAGCGACATACGCGCATATGACCACTTTTGAGCGACATACCCGATATGACCACTTTTGAGCGACATACCCGGTATGACCTTTTTTGAGCGACATACCCGGGTATGACGTGTTTTGAGCAACATACCCGGGTATGAAATTCTTTGAGCTACATACGCCGATGACCTTTTTTGAGTGACACACCACCATATGGCCCATTTTGAGCGACATACACAAGTTTGACCACTTTTGAGCGACATACCTGGTATGACCTTTTTTGAGCGACATATCCGGGTATGACATGTTTTGAGCATCATACCCAGGTATGACATTTTTTGAGCTACATACCCCAAATGACCTTTTTTGAGTGACACACCACAGTATGGCCTATTTTGAGCGACATACACAAGTTTGAACACTTTTGAGCGACATACCCGGTATGACCTTTTTTGAGCGACATACCCAGGTATAACGTGTTTTGAGGATCATACCCGGGTATGAAATTTTTTGAGCTACATACGCCGAATGACCTTTTTTGAGTGACATACCACCGTATGGCCCATTTTGAGCAACATACACAAGTTTGACCACTTTTGAGCGACATACCCGGTATGACCTATTTGAGCGACATATCCGGGTATGACATGTTTTGAGCATCATACCCGGGTATAAAATTTTTTGAGCTACATACGCCGAATGACCTTTTTTGAGTGACACACCACCGTATGGCCCATTTTGAGCGACATACACAAGTTTGACCACTTTTGAGCGACATACCCGGTATGACCTTTTTTGAGCGACATACCCGGGTATGACGTGTTTTGAGCATCATACCCGGGTATGAAATTTTTTGAGCTACATACCCCGAATGACCTTTTTTGCGTGACACACCACCGTATGGCCTATTTTGAGCGACATACACAAGTTTGAACACTTTTGAGCGACATACCCGGTATGACCTTTTTTGAGCGACATACCCTGGTATGACTTGTTTTGAGCATCATACCCGGGTATGAAATTTTTTGAGCTACATACCCCGAATGACCTTTTTTGCGTGACACACCACCGTATGGCCTTTTTTGAGCGACATACACAAGTTTGAACACTTTTGAGCGACATACCCGGTATGACCTTTTTTGAGCGACATACCCGGGTATGACGTGTTTTGAGCATCATACCCGGGTATGAAATTTTTTGAGCTACATACGCCGAATGACCTTTTTTGAGTGACACACCACCGTATGGCCTATTTTGAGCGACATACGCGCATATGACGACTTTTGAGCGACATACCCGGTATGACCTTTTTTGAGCGACATACCCGGGTATGACGTGTTTTGAGCATCATACCCGGGTATGAAATTTTTTGAGCTACATACCCCGAATGACCTTTTTTGCGTGACACACCACCGTATGGCCTATTTTGAGCGACATACACAAGTTTGAACACTTTTGAGCGACATACCCGGTATGACCTTTTTTGAGTGACATACCCGGGTATGACGTGTTTTGAGCATCATACCCGGGTATGAAATTTTTTGAGCTACATACGCCGAATGACCTTTTATGAGTGACACACCACCGTATGGCCCATTTTGAGCGACATACACAAGTTTGACCACTTTTGAGCGACATACCTGGTATGACCTTTTTTGAGCGACATATCCGGGTATGACGTGTTTTGAGCATCATACCCAGGTATGAAATTTTTTGAGCTACATACCCCGAATGACCTTTTTTGAGTGACACACCACAGTATGGCCTATTTTGAGCGACATACACAAGTTTGAACACTTTTGAGCGACATACCCGGTATGACCTTTTTTGAGCGACATACCCAGGTATAACGTGTTTTGAGCATCATACCCGGGTATGAAATTTTTTGAGCTACATACGCCGAATGACCTTTTTTGAGTGACACACCACCGTATGGCCCATTTTGAGCAACATACACAAGTTTGACCACTTTTGAGCGACATACCCGGGTATGACGTGTTTTGAGCATCATACCCGGGTATAACATTTTTTGAGCTACATACGCCGAATGACCTTTTTTGAGTGACACACCACCCTATGGCCCATTTTGAGCGACATACACAAGTTTGACCACTTTTGAGCGACATACCCGGTATGACCTTTTTTGAGCGACATACGCCGAATGACCTTTTTTGAGTGACACACCACCGTATGGCCTATTTTGAGCGACATACAAAAGTTTGAACACTTTTGAGCGACATACCCGGTATGACCTTTTTTGAGCAACATACCCGGGTATGACGTGTTTTGAGCATCATACCCGGGTATGAAATTCTTTGAGCTACATACGCCGAATGACCTTTTTTGAGTGACACACCACCGTATGGCCCATTTTGAGCGACATACACAAGTTTGACCACTTTTGAGCGACATACCCGGTATGACCTTTTTTGAGCCACATACCCGGGTATGAAATTTTTTGAGCTACATACGCCAAATGACCTTTTTTGAGTGACACACCACCGTATGGCCTATTTTGAGCGACATACGCGCATATGACCACTTTTGAGCGACATACCCGGTATGACCTTTTTTGAGCGACATACCCGGGTATGACGTGTTTTGAGCATCATACCCGGGTATGAAATTTTTTGAGCTACATACCCCGAATGACCTTTTTTGCGTGACACACCACCGTATGGCCTATTTTGAGCGACATACACAAGTTTGAACACTTTTGAGCGACATACCCGGTATGACATTTTTTGAGCGACATACCCGGGTATGACGTGTTTTGAGCATCATACCCGGGTATGAAATTTTTTGAGCTACATACGCCGAATGACCTTTTTTGAGTGACACACCACTGTATGGCCCATTTTGAGCGACATACACAAGTTTGAACAGTTTTGAGCGACATACCCGGTATGACCTTGTTTGAGCGACATACCCGGGTATGACGTGTTTTGAGCATCATACCCGGGTATGAAATTTTTTGAGCTACATACCCCGAATGACCTTTTTTGCGTGACACACCACCGTATGGCCTATTTTGAGCGACATACACAAGTTTGAACACTTTTGAGCGACATACCCGGTATGACCTTTTTTGAGCGACATACCCGGGTATGACGTGTTTTGAGCATCATACCCGGGTATGAAATTTTTTGAGCTACATACCCCGAATGACCTTTTTTGCGTGACACACCACCGTATGGCCTTTTTTGAGCGACATACACAAGTTTGAACACTTTTGAGCGACATACCCGGTATGACCTTTTTTGAGCGACATACCCGGGTATGACGTGTTTTGAGCATCATACCCGGGTATGAAATTTTTTGAGCTACATACGCCGAATGACCTTTTTTGAGTGACACACCACCGTATGGTCTATTTTGAGCGACATACGCGCATATGACGACTTTTGAGCGACATACCCGGTATGACCTTTTTTGAGCGACATACCCGGGTATGACGTGTTTTGAGCATCATACCCGGGTATGAAATTTTTTGAGCTACATACCCCGAATGACCTTTTTTGCGTGACACACCACCGTATGGCCTATTTTGAGCGACATACAAAAGTTAGAAAACTTTTGAGCGACATACCCGGTATGACCTTTTTTGAGCGACATACCCGGGTATGACGTGTTTTGAGCATCATACCCGGGTATGAAATTCTTTGAGCTACATAGGCCGAATGACCTTTTTTGAGTGACACACCACCGTATGGCCCATTTTGAGCGACATACACAAGTTTGACCACTTTTGAGCGACATACCCGGTATGACCTTTTTTGAGCGACATACCCAGGTATAACGTGTTTTGAGCATCATACCCAGGTATGAAATTTTTTGAGCTACATACGCCGAATGACCTTTTTTGAGTGACATACCACCGTATGGCCCATTTTGAGCAACATACACAAGTTTGACCACTTTTGAGCGACATACCCGGTATGACCTATTTGAGCGACATATCCGGGTATGACATGTTTTGAGCATCATACCCGGGTATAAAATTTTTTGAGCTACATACGCCGAATGACCTTTTTTGAGTGACACACCACCGTATGGCCCATTTTGAGCGACATACACAAGTTTGACCACTTTTGAGCGACATACCCGGTATGACCTTTTTTGAGCGACATACCCGGGTATGACGTGTTTTGAGCATCATACCCGGGTATGAAATTTTTTGAGCTACATACCCCGAATGACCTTTTTTGCTTGACACACCACCGTATGGCCTATTTTGAGCGACATACACAAGTTTGAACACTTTTGAGCGACATACCCGGTATGACCTTTTTTGAGCGACATACCCGGTATGACCTTTTTTGAGCGACATACACAAGTTTGAACACTTTTGAGCGACATACCCGGTATGACCTTTTTTGAGCGACATACCCGGGTATGACGTGTTTTGAGCATCATACCCGGGTATGAAATTTTTTGAGCTACATACGCCGAATGACCTTTTTTGAGTGACACACCACCGTATGGCCTATTTTGAGCGACATACGCGCATATGACGACTTTTGAGCGACATACCCGGTATGACCTTTTTTGAGCGACATACCCGGGTATGACGTGTTTTGAGCATCATACCCGGGTATGAAATTTTTTGAGCTACATACCCCGAATGACCTTTTTTGCGTGACACACCACCGTATGGCCTATTTTGAGCGACATACACAAGTTTGAACACTTTTGAGCGACATACCCGGTATGACCTTTTTTGAGTGACATACCCGGGTATGACGTGTTTTGAGCATCATACCCGGGTATGAAATTTTTTGAGCTACATACGCCGAATGACCTTTTTTGAGTGACACACCACTGTATGGCCCATTTTGAGCAACATACACAAGTTTGAACAGTTTTGAGCGACATACCCGGTATGACCTTTTTTGAGCGACATACCCGGGTATAACGTGTTTTGAGAATCATACCCGGGTATGAAATTTTTTGAGGTACATACGCCGAATGACCTTTTTTGAGTGACACACCACTGTATGGCCTATTTTGAGCGACATACACAAGTTTGAACACTTTTGAGCGACATACCCGTTATGACCTTTTTTGAGCGACATACCCGGGTATGACGTGTTTTGAGCATCATACCCGGGTATGAAATTTTTTGAGCTACATACGCAGAATGATCTTTTTTGAGTGACACACCACCGTATGGCCTATTTTGAGCGACATACAAAAGTTAGAAAGCTTTTGAGCGACATACCCGGTATGACCTTTTTTGAGCGACATACCCGGGTATAACGTGTTTTGAGAATCATACCCGGGTATGAAATTTTTTGAGGTACATACGCCGAATGACCTTTTTTGAGTGACACACCACTGTATGGCCTATTTTGAGCGACATACACAAGTTTGAACACTTTTGAGCGACATACCCGTTATGACCTTTTTTGAGCGACATACCCGGGTATGACGTGTTTTGAGCATCATACCCGGGTATGAAATTCTTTGAGCTACATAGGCCGAATGACCTTTTTT
Source organism: Eupleurogrammus muticus (assembly GCA_036785175.1). NCBI lineage: Eukaryota > Metazoa > Chordata > Actinopteri > Scombriformes > Trichiuridae > Eupleurogrammus > Eupleurogrammus muticus. Next base: position 14,070,066 of record JAYKQN010000006.1, read on the forward strand.
GAGTGACACACCACCGTATGGCCCATTTTGAGCGACATACACAAGTTTGACCACTTTTGAGCGACATACCTGGTATGACCTTTTTTGAGCGACATATCCGGGTATGACATGTTTTGAGCATCATACCCAGGTATGAAATTTTTTGAGCTACATACCCCAAATGACCTTTTTTGAGTGACACACCACAGTATGGTCTATTTTGAGCGACATACACAAGTTTGAACACTTTTGAGCGACATACCCGGTATGACCTTTTTTGAGCGACATACCCAGGTATAACGTGTTTTGAGCATCATACCCGGGTATGAAATTTTTTGAGCTACATACGCCGAATGACCTTTTTTGAGTGACATACCACCGTATGGCCCATTTTGAGCAACATACACAAGTTTGACCACTTTTGAGCGACATACCCGGTATGACCTATTTGAGCGACATATCCGGGTATGACATGTTTTGAGCATCATACCCGGGTATAAAATTTTTTGAGCTACATACGCCGAATGACCTTTTTTGAGTGACACACCACCGTATGGCCCATTTTGAGCGACATACACAAGTTTGACCACTTTTGAGCGACATACCCGGTATGGCCTTTTTTGAGCGACATACCCGGGTATGACGTGTTTTGAGCATCATACCCGGGTATGAAATTTTTTGAGCTACATACGCCGAATGACCTTTTTTGAGTGACACACCACCGTATGGCCTATTTTGAGCGACATACACAAGTTTGAACACTTTTGAGCGACATACACGGTATGACCTTTTTTGAGCGACATACCCGGTATGACGTGTTTTGAGCATCATACCCGGGTATGAAATTTTTTGAGGTACATACGCCGAATGACCTTTTTTGAGTGACACACCACTGTATGGCCTATTTTGAGCGACATACACAAGTTTGAACACTTTTGAGCGACATACCCGTTATGACCTTTTTTGAGCGACATACCCGGGTATGACGTGTTTTGAGCATCATACCCGGGTATGAAATTTTTTGAGCTACATACGCCGAATGACCTTTTTTGAGTGACACACCACCGTATGGCCTATTTTGAGCGACATACACAAGTTTGAACACTTTTGAGCGACATACACGGTATGACCTTTTTTGAGCGACATACCCGGTATGACGTGTTTTGAGCATCATACCCAGGTATGAAATTTTTTGAGCTACATACCCCAAATGACCTTTTTTGAGTGACACACCACAGTATGGTCTATTTTGAGCGACATACACAAGTTTGAACACTTTTGAGCGACATACCCGGTATGACCTTTTTTGAGCGACATACCCAGGTATAACGTGTTTTGAGCATCATACCCGGGTATGAAATTTTTTGAGCTACATACGCCGAATGACCTTTTTTGAGTGACATACCACCGTATGGCCCATTTTGAGCAACATACACAAGTTTGACCACTTTTGAGCGACATACCCGGTATGACCTATTTGAGCGACATATCCGGGTATGACATGTTTTGAGCATCATACCCGGGTATAAAATTTTTTGAGCTACATACGCCGAATGACCTTTTTTGAGTGACACACCACCGTATGGCCCATTTTGAGCGACATACACAAGTTTGACCACTTTTGAGCGACATACCCGGTATGACCTTTTTTGAGCGACATACCCGGGTATGACGTGTTTTGAGCATCATACCCGGGTATGAAATTTTTTGAGCTACATACGCCGAATGACCTTTTTTGAGTGACACACCACCGTATGGCCTATTTTGAGCGACATACACAAGTTTGAACACTTTTGAGCGACATACACGGTATGACCTTTTTTGAGCGACATACCCGGTATGACCTTTTTTGAGCGACATAGCCGGGTATGACGTGTTTTGAGCATCATACCCGGGTATGAAATTTTTTGAGCTACATACGCCGGATGATCTTTTTTGAGTGACACAACACTGTATGGCCTATTTTGAGCGACATACGCGCATATGACCACTTTTGAGCGACATACCCGGTATGACCTTTTTTGAGCGACATAACCCGGGTATGACGTGTTTTGAGCATCATACCCGGGTATGAACTTTTTTGAGCTACATACGCCGAATGACCTTTTTTGAGTGACACACCACCGTATGGCCCATTTTGAGCGACATACACAAGTTTGACCACTTTTGAGCGACATACCCGGTATGACCTTTTTTGAGCGACATATCCGGGTATGACCTTTTTTGAGCGACATATCCGGGTATGACGTGTTTTGAGCATCATACCCGGGTATGAAATTTTTTGAGCTACATACGCCGAATGACCTTTTTTGAGTTACACACCACTGTATGGCCCATTTTGAGCGACATACACAAGTTTGAACAGTTTTGAGCGACATACCCGTTATGACCTTTTTTGAGCGACATACCCGGGTATGACGTGTTTTGAGCATCATACCCGGGTATGAAATTTTTTGAGCTAAATACGCCGAATGACCTTTTTTGAGTGACACACCATCGTATGGCCCATTTTGAGCGACATACACAAGTTTGACCACTTTTGAGCGACATACCCGGTATGACCTTTTTTGAGCGACATACCCGGGTATGACGTGTTTTGAGCATCATACCCGGGTATGAAATTTTTTGAGCTACATACGCCGAATGACCTTTTTTGAGTGACACACCACCGTATGGCCCATTTTGAGCGACATACACAAGTTTGACCACTTTTGAGCGACATACCCGGTATGACCTTTTTTGAGCGACATACCCGGGTATGACGTGTTTTGAGCATCATACCCGGGTATGAAATTTTTTGAGCTACATACGCCGAATGACCTTTTTTGAGTGACACACCACCGTATGGCCCATTTTGAGCGACATACACAAGTTTGACCACTTTTGAGCGACATACCCGGTATGACCTTTTTTGAGCGACATATCCGGGTATGACGTGTTTTGAGCATCATACCCAGGTATGAAATTTTTTGAGCTACATACGCCGAATGACCTTTTTTGAGTGACACACCACCGTATGGCCCATTTTGAGCGACATACACAAGTTTGACCACTTTTGAGCGACATACCCGGTATGACCTTTTTTGAGCGACATACCCGGGTATGACGTGTTTTGAGCATCATACCCGGGTATGAAATTTTTTGAGCTACATACGCCGAATGACCTTTTTTGAGTGACACACCACCGTATGGCCCATTTTGAGCGACATACACAAGTTTGACCACTTTTGAGCGACATACCCGGTATGACCTTTTTTGAGCGACATATCCGGGTATGACGTGTTTTGAGCATCATACCCAGGTATGAAATTTTTTGAGCTACATACGCCGAATGACCATTTTTGAGTGACACACCACCGTATGGCCCATTTTGAGCGACATACACAAGTTTGACCACTTTTGAGCGACATACCCGGTATGACCTTTTTTGAGCGACATATCCGGGTATGACGTGTTTTGAGCATCATACCCAGGTATGAAATTTTTTGAGCTACATACGCCGAATGACCTTTTTTGAATGACACACCACCGTATGGCCCATTTTGAGCAACATACACAAGTTTGACCACTTTTGAGCGACATACCCGGTATGACCTTTTTTGAGCGACATATCCGGGTATGACGTGTTTTGAGCATCATACCCGGGTATAAAATTTTTTGAGCTACATACGCCGAATTACCTTTTTTGAGTGACACACCACCGTATGGCCTATTTTGAGCGACATACACAAGTTTGACCACTTTTGAGCGACATACCCGGTATGACCTTTTTTGAGCGACATACCCGGGTATGACGTGTTTTGAGCATCATACCCGGGTATGAAATTTTTTGAGCTACATACCCCGAATGAACTTTTTTGAGTGACACACCACCGTATGGCCTATTTTGAGCGACATACGCGCATATGACCACTTTTGAGCGACATACCCGGTATGACCTTTTTTGAGCGACATATCCGGGTATGACGTGTTTTGAGCATCATACCCAGGTATGAAATTTTTTGAGCTACATACCCCGAATGACCTTTTTTGCGTGACACACCACCGTATGGCCTATTTTGAGCGACATACACAAGTTTGAACACTTTTGAGCGACATACCCGGTATGACCTTTTTTGAGCGACATACCCGGGTATGACGTGTTTTGAGAATCATACCCGGGTATGAAATTTTTTGAGGTACATACGCCGAATGACCTTTTTTGAGTGACACACCACCGTATGGCCCATTTTGAGCGACATACACAAGTTTGACCACTTTTGAGCGACATACCCGGTATGACCTTTTTTGAGCGACATACCCGGGTATGACGTGTTTTGAGCATCATACCCGGGTATGAAATTTTTTGAGCTACATACGCCGAATGACCTTTTTTGAGTGACACACCACCGTATGGCCTATTTTGAGCGACATACACAAGTTTGAACACTTTTGAGCGACATACACGGTATGACCTTTTTTGAGCGACATACCCGGTATGACCTTTTTTGAGCGACATAGCCGGGTATGACGTGTTTTGAGCATCATACCCGGGTATGAAATTTTTTGAGCTACATACGCCGGATGATCTTTTTTGAGTGACACAACACTGTATGGCCTATTTTGAGCGACATACGCGCATATGACCACTTTTGAGCGACATACCCGGTATGACCTTTTTTGAGCGACATACCCGGGTATGACGTGTTTTGAGCATCATACCCGGGTATGAACTTTTTTGAGCTACATACGCCGAATGACCTTTTTTGAGTGACACACCACCGTATGGCCCATTTTGAGCGACATACACAAGTTTGACCACTTTTGAGCGACATACCCGGTATGACCTTTTTTGAGCGACATACCCGGGTATGACGTGTTTTGAGCATCATACCCGGGTATGAAATTTTTTGAGCTACATACGCCGAATGACCTTTTTTGAGTGACACACCACCGTATGGCCTATTTTGAGCGACATACACAAGTTTGAACACTTTTGAGCGACATACACGGTATGACCTTTTTTGAGCGACATACCCGGTATGACCTTTTTTGAGCGACATAGCCGGGTATGACGTGTTTTGAGCATCATACCCGGGTATGAAATTTTTTGAGCTACATACGCCGGATGATCTTTTTTGAGTGACACAACACTGTATGGCCTATTTTGAGCGACATACGCGCATATGACCACTTTTGAGCGACATACCCGGTATGACCTTTTTTGAGCGACATAACCCGGGTATGACGTGTTTTGAGCATCATACCCGGGTATGAACTTTTTTGAGCTACATACGCCGAATGACCTTTTTTGAGTGACACACCACCGTATGGCCCATTTTGAGCGACATACACAAGTTTGACCACTTTTGAGCGACATACCCGGTATGACCTTTTTTGAGCGACATATCCGGGTATGACCTTTTTTGAGCGACATATCCGGGTATGACGTGTTTTGAGCATCATACCCGGGTATGAAATTTTTTGAGCTACATACGCCGAATGACCTTTTTTGAGTGACACACCACTGTATGGCCCATTTTGAGCGAAATACACAAGTTTGAACAGTTTTGAGCGACATACCCGTTATGACCTTTTTTGAGCGACATACCCGGGTATGACGTGTTTTGAGCATCATACCCGGGTATGAAATTTTTTGAGCTAAATACGCCGAATGACCTTTTTTGAGTGACACACCATCGTATGGCCCATTTTGAGCGACATACACAAGTTTGACCACTTTTGAGCGACATACCCGGTATGACCTTTTTTGAGCGACATACCCGGGTATGACGTGTTTTGAGCATCATACCCGGGTATGAAATTTTTTGAGCTACATACGCCGAATGACCTTTTTTGAGTGACACACCACCGTATGGCCCATTTTGAGCGACATACACAAGTTTGACCACTTTTGAGCGACATACCCGGTATGACCTTTTTTGAGCGACATACCCGGGTATGACGTGTTTTGAGCATCATACCCGGGTATGAAATTTTTTGAGCTACATACGCCGAATGACCTTTTTTGAGTGACACACCACCGTATGGCCCATTTTGAGCGACATACACAAGTTTGACCACTTTTGAGCGACATACCCGGTATGACCTTTTTTGAGCGACATATCCGGGTATGACGTGTTTTGAGCATCATACCCAGGTATGAAATTTTTTGAGCTACATACGCCGAATGACCTTTTTTGAGTGACACACCACCGTATGGCCCATTTTGAGCGACATACACAAGTTTGACCACTTTTGAGCGACATACCCGGTATGACCTTTTTTGAGCGACATACCCGGGTATGACGTGTTTTGAGCATCATACCCGGGTATGAAATTTTTTGAGCTACATACGCCGAATGACCTTTTTTGAGTGACACACCACCGTATGGCCCATTTTGAGCGACATACACAAGTTTGACCACTTTTGAGCGACATACCCGGTATGACCTTTTTTGAGCGACATATCCGGGTATGACGTGTTTTGAGCATCATACCCAGGTATGAAATTTTTTGAGCTACATACGCCGAATGACCTTTTTTGAGTGACACACCACCGTATGGCCCATTTTGAGCGACATACACAAGTTTGACCACTTTTGAGCGACATACCCGGTATGACCTTTTTTGAGCGACATATCCGGGTATGACGTGTTTTGAGCATCATACCCAGGTATGAAATTTTTTGAGCTACATACGCCGGATGATCTTTTTTGAGTGACACAACACTGTATGGCCTATTTTGAGCGACATACGCGCATATGACCACTTTTGAGCGACATACCCGGTATGACCTTTTTTGAGCGACATACCCGGGTATGACGTGTTTTGAGCATCATACCCGGGTATGAACTTTTTTGAGCTACATACGCCGAATGACCTTTTTTGAGTGACACACCACCGTATGGCCCATTTTGAGCGACATACACAAGTTTGACCACTTTTGAGCGACATACCCGGTATGACCTTTTTTGAGCGACATATCCGGGTATGACCTTTTTTGAGCGACATATCCGGGTATGACGTGTTTTGAGCATCATACCCGGGTATGAAATTTTTTGAGCTACATACGCCGAATGACCTTTTTTGAGTGACACACCACCGTATGGCCCATTTTGAGCGACATACACAAGTTTGACCACTTTTGAGCGACATACCCGGTATGACCTTTTTTGAGCGACATATCCGGGTATGACGTGTTTTGAGCATCATACCCAGGTATGAAATTTTTTGAGCTACATACGCCGAATGACCTTTTTTGAGTGACACACCACCGTATGGCCCATTTTGAGCGACATACACAAGTTTGACCACTTTTGAGCGACATACCCGGTATGACCTTTTTTGAGCGACATATCCGGGTATGACGTGTTTTGAGCATCATACCCAGGTATGAAATTTTTTGAGCTACATACGCCGAATGACCTTTTTTGAGTGACACACCACCGTATGGCCCATTTTGAGCAACATACACAAGTTTGACCACTTTTGAGCGACATACCCGGTATGACCTTTTTTGAGCGACATATCCGGGTATGACGTGTTTTGAGCATCATACCCGGGTATAAAATTTTTTGAGCTACATACGCCGAATTACCTTTTTTGAGTGACACACCACCGTATGGCTCATTTTGAGCGACATACACAAGTTTGACCACTTTTGAGCGACATACCCGGTATGACCTTTTTTGAGCGACATACCCGGGTATGACGTGTTTTGAGGATCATACCCGGGTATGAAATTTTTTGAGCTACATACCCCGAATGAACTTTTTTGAGTGACACACCACCGTATGGCCTATTTTGAGCGACATACGCGCATATGACCACTTTTGAGCGACATACCCGGTATGACCTTTTTTGAGCGACATATCCGGGTATGACGTGTTTTGAGCATCATACCCAGGTATGAAATTTTTTGAGCTACATACCCCGAATGACCTTTTTTGCGTGACACACCACCGTATGGCCTATTTTGAGCGACATACACAAGTTTGAACACTTTTGAGCGACATACCCGTTATGACCTTTTTTGAGCGACATACCCGGGTATGACGTGTTTTGAGCATCATACCCGGGTATGAAATTTTTTGAGCTACATACGCAGAATGATCTTTTTTGAGTGACACACCACCGTATGGCCTATTTTGAGCGACATACAAAAGTTAGAAAACTTTTGAGCGACATACCCGGTATGACCTTTTTTGAGCGACATACCCGGGTATGACGTGTTTTGAGCATCATACCCGGGTATGAAATTCTTTGAGCTACATACGCCGATGACCTTTTTTGAGTGACACACCACCATATGGCCCATTTTGAGCGACATACACAAGTTTGACCACTTTTGAGCGACATACCTGGTATGACCTTTTTTGAGCGACATATCCGGGTATGACATGTTTTGAGCATCATACCAAGGTATGAAATTTTTTGAGCTACATACCCCAAATGACCTTTTTTGAGTGACACACCACAGTATGGCCTATTTTGAGCGACATACACAAGTTTGAACACTTTTGAGCGACATACCCGGTATGACCTTTTTTGAGCGACATACCCAGGTATAACGTGTTTTGAGCATCATACCCGGGTATGAAATTTTTTGAGCTACATACGCCGAATGACCTTTTTTGAGTGACATACCACCGTATGGCCCATTTTGAGCAACATACACAAGTTTGACCACTTTTGAGCCACATCCCCGGTATGACCTATTTGAGCGACATATCCGGGTATGACATGTTTTGAGCATCATACCCGGGTATAAAATTTTTTGAGCTACATACGCCGAATGACCTTTTTTGAGTGACACACCACCGTATGGCCCATTTTGAGCGACATACACAAGTTTGACCACTTTTGAGCGACATACCCGGTATGACCTTTTTTGAGCGACATACCCGGGTATGACGTGTTTTGAGCATCATACCCGGGTATGAAATTTTTTGAGCTACATACGCCGAATGACCTTTTTTGAGTGACACACCACCGTATGGCCTATTTTGAGCGACATACACAAGTTTGAACACTTTTGAGCGACATACACGGTATGACCTTTTTTGAGCGACATACCCGGGTATGACGTGTTTTGAGCATCATACCCGGGTATGAAATTCTTTGAGCTACATAGGCCGAATGACCTTTTTTGAGTGACACACCACCGTATGGCCCATTTTGAGCGACATACACAAGTTTGACCACTTTTGAGCGACATACCCGGTATGACCTTTTTTGAGCGACATACCCGGGTATGACGTGTTTTGAGCATCATACCCGGGTATGAAATTTTTTGAGCTAAATACGCCGAATGACCTTTTTTGAGTGACACACCACCGTATGGCCCATTTTGAGCGACATACACAAGTTTGACCACTTTTGAGCGACATACCCGGTATGACCTTTTTTGAGCGACATACCCGGGTATGACGTGTTTTGAGCATCATACCCGGGTATGAAATTTTTTGAGCTACATACGCCGAATGACCTTTTTTGAGTGACACACCACCGTATGGCCCATTTTGAGCGACATACACAAGTTTGACCACTTTTGAGCGACATACCCGGTATGACCTTTTTTGAGCGACATACCCGGGTATGACGTGTTTTGAGCATCATACCCGGGTATGAAATTTTTTGAGGTACATACGCCGAATGACCTTTTTTGAGTGACACACCACTGTATGGCCTATTTTGAGCGACATACACAAGTTTGAACACTTTTGAGCGACATACCCGTTATGACCTTTTTTGAGCGACATACCCGGGTATGACGTGTTTTGAGCATCATACCCGGGTATGAAATTTTTTGAGCTACATACGCAGAATGATCTTTTTTGAGTGACACACCACCATATGGCCTATTTTGAGCGACATACAAAAGTTAGAAAACTTTTGAGCGACATACCCGGTATGACCTTTTTTGAGCGACATACCCGGGTATGACGTGTTTTGAGCATCATACCCGGGTATGAAATTCTTTGAGCTACATACGCCGATGACCTTTTTTGAGTGAAACACCACCATATGGCCCATTTTGAGCGACATACACAAGTTTGACCACTTTTGAGCGACATACCTGGTATGACCTTTTTTGAGCGACATATCCGGGTATGACATGTTTTGAGCATCATACCAAGGTATGAAATTTTTTGAGCTACATACCCCAAATGACCTTTTTTGAGTGACACACCACAGTATGGCCTATTTTGAGCGACATACACAAGTTTGAACACTTTTGAGCGACATACCCGGTATGACCTTTTTTGAGCGACATACCCAGGTATAACGTGTTTTGAGCATCATACCCGGGTATGAAATTTTTTGAGCTACATACGCCGAATGACCTTTTTTGAGTGACATACCACCGTATGGCCCATTTTGAGCAACATACACAAGTTTGACCACTTTTGAGCCACATACCCGGTATGACCTATTTGAGCGACATATCCGGGTATGACATGTTTTGAGCATCATACCCGGGTATAAAATTTTTTGAGCTACATACGCCGAATGACCTTTTTTGAGTGACACACCACCGTATGGCCCATTTTGAGCGACATACACAAGTTTGACCACTTTTGAGCGACATACCCGGTATGACCTTTTTTGAGCGACATACCCGGGTATGACGTGTTTTGAGCATCATACCCGGGTATGAAATTTTTTGAGCTACATACGCCGAATGACCTTTTTTGAGTGACACACCACCGTATGGCCTATTTTGAGCGACATACACAAGTTTGAACACTTTTGAGCGACATACACGGTATGACCTTTTTTGAGCGACATATCCGGGTATGACGTGTTTTGAGCATTATACCCAGGTATGAAATTTTTTGAGCTACATACGCCGAATGACCTTTTTTGAGTGACACACCACCGTATGGCCCATTTTGAGCGACATACACAAGTTTGACCACTTTTGAGCGACATACCCGGTATGACCTTTTTTGAGCGACATACCCGGGTATGACGTGTTTTGAGCATCATACCCGGGTATGAAATTTTTTGAGCTACATACGCCGAATGACCTTTTTTGAGTGACACACCACCGTATGGCCCATTTTGAGCGACATACACAAGTTTGACCACTTTTGAGCGACATACCCGGTATGACCTTTTTTGAGCGACATATCCGGGTATGACGTGTTTTGAGCATCATACCCAGGTATGAAATTTTTTGAGCTACATACGCCGAATGACCTTTTTTGAGTGACACACCACCGTATGGCCCATTTTGAGCGACATACACAAGTTTGACCACTTTTGAGCGACATACCCGGTATGACCTTTTTTGAGCGACATATCCGGGTATGACGTGTTTTGAGCATCATACCCAGGTATGAAATTTTTTGAGCTACATACCCCGAATGACCTTTTTTGCGTGACACACCACCGTATGGCCTATTTTGAGCGACATACACAAGTTTGAACACTTTTGAGCGACATACCCGGTATGACCTTTTTTGAGCGACATATCCAGGTATGACGTGTTTTGAGCATCATACCCAGGTATGAAATTTTTTGAGCTACATACGCCGAATGACCTTTTTTGAGTGACACACCACCGTATGGCCCATTTTGAGCGACATACACAAGTTTGACCACTTTTGAGCGACATACCCGGTATGACCTTTTTTGAGCGACATACCCGGGTATGACGTATTTTGAGCATCATACCCGGGTATGAAATTATTTGAGCTACATACGCCGAATGACCTTTTTTGAGTGACACACCACCGTATGGCCCATTTTGAGCGACATACACAAGTTTGACCACTTTTGAGCGACATACCCGGTATGACCTTTTTTGAGCGACATATCCGGGTATGACGTGTTTTGAGCATCATACCCAGGTATGAAATTTTTTGAGCTACATACGCCGAATGACCTTTTTTGAGTGACACACCACCGTATGGCCCATTTTGAGCGACATACACAAGTTTGACCACTTTTGAGCGACATACCCGGTATGACCTTTTTTGAGCGACATACCCGGGTATGACGTGTTTTGAGCATCATACCCGGGTATGAAATTTTTTGAGCTACATACGCCGAATGACCTTTTTTGAGTGACACACCACCGTATGGCCCATTTTGAGCGACATACACAAGTTTGACCACTTTTGAGCGACATACCCGGTATGACCTTTTTTGAGCGACATATCCGGGTATGACGTGTTTTGAGCATCATACCCGGGTATAAAATTTTTTGAGCTACATACGCCGAATTACCTTTTTTGAGTGACACACCACCGTATGGCCCATTTTGAGCGACATACACAAGTTTGACCACTTTTGAGCGACATACCCGGTATGACCTTTTTTGAGCGACATACCCGGGTATGACGTGTTTTGAGCATCATACCCGGGTATGAAATTTTTTGAGCTACATACCCCGAATGAACTTTTTTGAGTGACATACCCGGTATGACCTTTTTTGAGCGACATATCCGGGTATGACGTGTTTTGAGCATCATACCCAGGTATGAAATTTTTTGAGCTACATACCCCGAATGACCTTTTTTGCGTGACACACCACCGTATGGCCTATTTTGAGCGACATACACAAGTTTGAACACTTTTGAGCGACATACCCGGTATGACCTTTTTTGAGCGACATACCCGGGTATAACGTGTTTTGAGAATCATACCCGGGTATGAAATTTTTTGAGGTACATACGCCGAATGACCTTTTTTGAGTGACACACCACTGTATGGCCTATTTTGAGCGACATACACAAGTTTGAACACTTTTGAGCGACATACCCGTTATGACCTTTTTTGAGCGACATACCCGGGTATGACGTGTTTTGAGCATCATACCCGGGTATGAAATTTTTTGAGCTACATACGCAGAATGATCTTTTTTGAGTGACACACCACCGTATGGCCTATTTTGAGCGACATACAAAAGTTAGAAAACTTTTGAGCGACATACCCGGTATGACCTTTTTTGAGCGACATACCCGGGTATGACGTGTTTTGAGCATCATACCCGGGTATGAAATTTTTTGAGCTAAATACGCCGAATGACCTTTTTTGAGTGACACACCACCGTATGGCCCATTTTGAGCGACATACACAAGTTTGACCACTTTTGAGCGACATACCCGGTATGACCTTTTTTGAGCGACATACCCGGGTATGACGTGTTTTGAGCATCATACCCGGGTATGAAATTTTTTGAGCTACATACGCCGAATGACCTTTTTTGAGTGACACACCACCGTATGGCACATTTTGAGCGACATACACAAGTTTGACCACTTTTGAGCGACATACCCGGTATGACCTTTTTTGAGCGACATACCCGGGTATGACGTGTTTTGAGCATCATACCCGGGTATGAAATTTTTTGAGCTACATACGCCGAATGACCTTTTTTGAGTGACACACCACCGTATGGCCCATTTTGAGCGACATACACAAGTTTGACCACTTTTGAGCGACATACCCGGTATGACCTTTTTTGAGCGACATATCCGGGTATGACGTGTTTTGAGCATTATACCCAGGTATGAAATTTTTTGAGCTACATACGCCGAATGACCTTTTTTGAGTGACACACCACCGTATGGCCCATTTTGAGCGACATACACAAGTTTGACCACTTTTGAGCGACATACCCGGTATGACCTTTTTTGAGCGACATACCCGGGTATGACGTGTTTTGAGCATCATACCCGGGTATGAAATTTTTTGAGCTACATACGCCGAATGACCTTTTTTGAGTGACACACCACCGTATGGCCCATTTTGAGCGACATACACAAGTTTGACCACTTTTGAGCGACATACCCGGTATGACCTTTTTTGAGCGACATATCCGGGTATGACGTGTTTTGAGCATCATACCCAGGTATGAAATTTTTTGAGCTACATACGCCGAATGACCTTTTTTGAGTGACACACCACCGTATGGCCCATTTTGAGCGACATACACAAGTTTGACCACTTTTGAGCGACATACCCGGTATGACCTTTTTTGAGCGACATACCCGGGTATGACGTGTTTTGAGCATCATACCCGGGTATGAAATTTTTTGAGCTACATACGCCGAATGACCTTTTTTAAGTGACACACCACCGTATGGCCCATTTTGAGCGACATACACAAGTTTGACCACTTTTGAGCGACATACCCGGTATGACCTTTTTTGAGCGACATATCCGGGTATGACGTGTTTTGAGCATCATACCCGGGTATAAAATTTTTTGAGCTACATACGCCGAATTACCTTTTTTGAGTGACACACCACCGTATGGCCCATTTTGAGCGACATACACAAGTTTGACCACTTTTGAGCGACATACCCGGTATGACCTTTTTTGAGCGACATACCCGGGTATGACGTGTTTTGAGCATCATACCCGGGTATGAAATTTTTTGAGCTACATACCCCGAATGAACTTTTTTGAGTGACACACCACCGTATGGCCTATTTTGAGCGACATACGCGCATATGACCACTTTTGAGCGACATACCCGGTATGACCTTTTTTGAGCGACATATCCGGGTATGACGTGTTTTGAGCATCATACCCAGGTATGAAATTTTTTGAGCTACATACCCCGAATGACCTTTTTTGCGTGACACACCACCGTATGGCCTATTTTGAGCGACATACACAAGTTTGAACACTTTTGAGCGACATACCCGGTATGACCTTTTTTGAGTGATAACCTGGGTATGACGTGTTTTGAGCATCATACCCGGGTATGAAATTTTTTGAGCTACATACGCCGAATGACCTTTTTTGAGTGACACACCACTGTATGGCCCATTTTGAGCGACATACACAAGTTTGAACAGTTTTGAGCGACATACCCGGTATGACCTTTTTTGAGCGACATACCCGGGTACAACGTGTTTTGAGAATCATACCCGGGTATGAAATTTTTTGAGGTACATACGCCGAATGACCTTTTTTGAGTGACACACCACTGTATGGCCTATTTTGAGCGACATACACAAGTTTGAACACTTTTGAGCGACATACCCGTTATGACCTTTTTTGAGCGACATATCCGGGTATGACGTGTTTTGAGCATCATACCCGGGTATGAAATTTTTTGAGCTACATACGCAGAATGATCTTTTTTGAGTGACATACCACCGTATGGCCTATTTTGAGCGACATACAAAAGTTAGAAAACTTTTGAGCGACATACCCGGTATGACCTTTTTTGAGCGACATACCCGGGTATGACGTGTTTTGAGCATCATACCCGGGTATGAAATTCTTTGAGCTACATAGGCCGAATGACCTTTTTTGAGTGACACACCACCGTATGGCCCATTTTGAGCGACATACACAAGTTTGACCACTTTTGAGCGACATACCCGGTATGACCTTTTTTGAGCGACATATCCGGGTATGACGTGTTTTGAGCATCATACCCAGGTATGAAATTTTTTGAGCTACATACGCCGAATGACCTTTTTTGAGTGACACACCACCGTATGGCCCATTTTGAGCAACATACACAAGTTTGACCACTTTTGAGCGACATACCCGGTATGACCTTTTTTGAGCGACATACCCGGGTATGACGTGTTTTGAGCATCATACCCGGGTATGAAATTTTTTGAGCTACATACCCCGAATGAACTTTTTTGAGTGACACACCACCGTATGGCCTATTTTGAGCGACATACGCGCATATGACCACTTTTGAGCGACATACCCGGTATGACCTTTTTTGAGCGACATATCCGGGTATGACGTGTTTTGAGCATCATACCCAGGTATGAAATTTTTTGAGCTACATACCCCGAATGACCTTTTTTGCGTGACACACCACCGTATGGCCTATTTTGAGCAACATACACAAGTTTGAACACTTTTGAGCGACATACCCGGTATGACCTTTTTGCGGGTATGACGTGTTTTGAGCATCATACCCGGGTATGAAATTTTTTGAGCTACATACGCCGAATGACCTTTTTTGAGTGACACACCACTGTATGGCCCATTTTGAGCAACATACACAAGTTTGAACAGTTTTGAGCGACATACCCGGTATGACCTTTTTTGAGCGACATACCCGGGTATAACGTGTTTTGAGCATCATACCCGGGTATGAAATTTTTTGAGCTACATACGCAGAATGATCTTTTTTGAGTGACACACCACCGTATGGCCTATTTTGAGCGACATACAAAAGTTAGAAAACTTTTAAGCGACATACCCGGTATGACCTTTTTTGAGCGACATACCCGGGTATGACGTGTTTTGAGCATCATACCCGGGTATGAAATTCTTTGAGCTACATAGGCCGAATGACCTTTTTTGAGTGACACACCACCGTATGGCCCATTTTGAGCGACATACACAAGTTTGACCACTTTTGAGCGACATACCCGGTATGACCTTTTTTGAGCGACATACCCGGGTATGACGTGTTTTGAGCATCATACCCGGGTATGAAATTCTTTGAGCTACATACGCCGATGACCTTTTTTGAGTGACACACCACCATATGGCCCATTTTGAGCGACATACACAAGTTTGACCACTTTTGAGCGACATACCTGGTATGACCTTTTTTGAGCGACATATCCGGGTATGACATGTTTTGAGCATCATACCCGGGTATGAAATTTTTTGAGCTACATACGCCGAATGACCTTTTTTGAGTGACACACCACCGTATGGCCTATTTTGAGCGACATACACAAGTTTGAACACTTTTGAGCGACATACACGGTATGACCTTTTTTGAGCGACATACCCGGTATGACCTTTTTTGAGCGACATATCCGGGTATGACGTGTTTTGAGCATCATACCCGGGTATGAAATTTTTTGAGCTACATACGCCGAATGACCTTTTTTGAGTGACACACCACTGTATGGCCCATTTTGAGCGACATACACAAGTTTGAACAGTTTTGAGCGACATACCCGTTATGACCTTTTTTGAGCGACATACCCGGATATGACGTGTTTTGAGCATCATACCCGGGTATGAAATTTTTTGAGCTAAATACGCCGAATGACCTTTTTTGAGTGACACACCACCGTATGGCCCATTTTGAGCGACATACACAAGTTTGACCACTTTTGAGCGACATACCCGGTATGACCTTTTTTGAGCGACATACCCGGGTATGACGTGTTTTGAGCATCATACCCGGGTATGAAATTTTTTGAGCTACATACCCCGAATGAACTTTTTTGAGTGACACACCACCGTATGGCCTATTTTGAGCGACATACGCGCATATGACCACTTTTGAGCGACATACCCGGTATGACCTTTTTTGAGCGACATATCCGGGTATAACGTGTTTTGAGCATCATACCCAGGTATGAAATTTTTTTAGCTACATACCCCGAATGACCTTTTTTGCGTGACACACCACCGTATGGCCTATTTTGAGCGACATACACAAGTTTGAACACTTTTGAGCGACATACCCGGTATGACCTTTTTTGAGTGATAACCTGGGTATGAAGTGTTTTGAGCATCATACCCGGGTATGAAATTTTTTGAGCTACATACGCCGAATGACCTTTTTTGAGTGACACACCACTGTATGGCCCATTTTGAGCGACATACACAAGTTTGAACAGTTTTGAGCGACATACCCGGTATGACCTTTTTTGAGCGACATACCCGGGTATAACGTGTTTTGAGCATCATACCCGGGTATGAAATTTTTTGAGCTACATACGCAGAATGATCTTTTTTGAGTGACATACCACCGTATGGCCTATTTTGAGCGACATACAAAAGTTAGAAAACTTTTGAGCGACATACCCGGTATGACCTTTTTTGAGCGACATATCCGGGTATGACGTGTTTTGAGCATCATACCCGGGTATGAAATTTTTTGAGCTACATACGCCGAATGACCTTTTTTGAGTGACACACCACTGTATGGCCCATTTTGAGCGACATACACAAGTTTGAACAGTTTTGAGCGACATACCCGTTATGACCTTTTTTGAGCGACATACCCGGGTATGACGTGTTTTGAGCATCATACCCGGGTATGAAATTTTTTGAGCTAAATACGCCGAATGACCTTTTTTGAGTGACACACCACCGTATGGCCCATTTTGAGCGACATACACAAGTTTGACCACTTTTGAGCGACATACCCGGTATGACCTTTTTTGAGCGACATACCCGGGTATGACGTGTTTTGAGCATCATACCCGGGTATGAAATTTTTTGAGCTACATTCCCCGAATGAACTTTTTTGAGTGACACACCACCGTATGGCCTATTTTGAGCGACATACGCGCATATGACCACTTTTGAGCGACATACCCGGTATGACCTTTTTTGAGCGACATATCCGGGTATGACGTGTTTTGAGCATCATACCCAGGTATGAAATTTTTTGAGCTACATACCCCGAATGACCTTTTTTGCGTGACACACCACCGTATGGCCTATTTTGAGCGACATACACAAGTTTGAACACTTTTGAGCGACATACCCGGTATGACCTTTTTTGAGTGATAACCTGGGTATGACGTGTTTTGAGCATCATACCCGGGTATGAAATTTTTTGAGCTACATACGCCGAATGACCTTTTTTGAGTGACACACCACTGTATGGCCCATTTTGAGCGACATACACAAGTTTGAACAGTTTTGAGCGACATACCCGGTATGACCTTTTTTGAGCGACATACCCGGGTATAACGTGTTTTGAGAATCATACCCGGGTATGAAATTTTTTGAGGTACATACGCCGAATGACCTTTTTTGAGTGACACACCACTGTATGGCCTATTTTGAGCGACATACACAAGTTTGAACACTTTTGAGCGACATACCCGTTATGACCTTTTTTGAGCGACATATCCGGGTATGACGTGTTTTGAGCATCATACCCGGGTATGAAATTTTTTGAGCTACATACGCAGAATGATCTTTTTTGAGTGACATACCACCGTATGGCCTATTTTGAGCGACATACAAAAGTTAGAAAACTTTTGAGCGACATACCCGGTATGACCTTTTTTGAGCGACATATCCGGGTATGACGTGTTTTGAGCATCATACCCGGGTATGAAATTTTTTGAGCTACATACCCCGAATGAACTTTTTTGAGTGACACACCACCGTATGGCCTATTTTGAGCGACATACGCGCATATGACCACTTTTGAGCGACATACCCGGTATGACCTTTTTTGAGCGACATATCCGGGTATGACGTGTTTTGAGCATCATACCCAGGTATGAAATTTTTTGAGCTACATACCCCGAATGACCTTTTTTGCGTGACACACCACCGTATGGCCTATTTTGAGCAACATACACAAGTTTGAACACTTTTGAGCGACATACCCGGTATGACCTTTTTGCGGGTATGACGTGTTTTGAGCATCATACCCGGGTATGAAATTTTTTGAGCTACATACGCCGAATGACCTTTTTTGAGTGACACACCACTGTATGGCCCATTTTGAGCAACATACACAAGTTTGAACAGTTTTGAGCGACATACCCGGTATGACCTTTTTTGAGCGACATACCCGGGTATAACGTGTTTTGAGAATCATACCCGGGTATGAAATTTTTTGAGGTACATACGCCGAATGACCTTTTTTGAGTGACACACCACTGTATGGCCTATTTTGAGCGACATACACAAGTTTGAACACTTTTGAGCGACATACCCGTTATGACCTTTTTTGAGCGACATACCCGGGTATGACGTGTTTTGAGCATCATACCCGGGTATGAAATTTTTTGAGCTACATACGCAGAATGATCTTTTTTGAGTGACACACCACCGTATGGCCTATTTTGAGCGACATACAAAAGTTAGAAAACTTTTAAGCGACATACCCGGTATGACCTTTTTTGAGCGACATACCTGGGTATGACGTGTTTTGAGCATCATACCCGGGTATGAAATTCTTTGAGCTACATAGGCCGAATGACCTTTTTTGAGTGACACACCACCGTATGGCCCATTTTGAGCGACATACACAAGTTTGACCACTTTTGAGCGACATACCCGGTATGACCTTTTTTGAGCGACATACCCGGGTATGACGTGTTTTGAGCATCATACCCGGGTATGAAATTCTTTGAGCTACATACGCCGATGACCTTTTTTGAGTGACACACCACCATATGGCCCATTTTGAGCGACATACACAAGTTTGACCACTTTTGAGCGACATACCTGGTATGACCTTTTTTGAGCGACATATCCGGGTATGACATGTTTTGAGCATCATACCCGGGTATGAAATTTTTTGAGCTACATACGCCGAATGACCTTTTTTGAGTGACACACCACCGTATGGCCTATTTTGAGCGACATACACAAGTTTGAACACTTTTGAGCGACATACACGGTATGACCTTTTTTGAGAGACATACCCGGTATGACCTTTTTTGAGCGACATATCCGGGTATGACGTGTTTTGAGCATCATACCCGGGTATGAAATTTTTTGAGCTACATACGCCGAATGACCTTTTTTGAGTGACACACCACTGTATGGCCCATTTTGAGCGACATACACAAGTTTGAACAGTTTTGAGCGACATACCCGTTATGACCTTTTTTGAGCGACATACCCGGGTATGACGTGTTTTGAGCATCATACCCGGGTATGAAATTTTTTGAGCTAAATACGCCGAATGACCTTTTTTGAGTGACACACCACCGTATGGCCCATTTTGAGCAACATACACAAGTTTGACCACTTTTGAGCGACATACCCGGTATGACCTTTTTTGAGCGACATACCCGGGTATGACGTGTTTTGAGCATCATACCCGGGTATGAAATTTTTTGAGCTACATACGCCGAATGACCTTTTTTGAGTGACACACCACCGTATGGCCCATTTTGAGCGACATACACAAGTTTGACCACTTTTGAGCGACATACCCGGTATGACCTTTTTTGAGCGACATACCCGGGTATGACGTGTTTTGAGCATCATACCCCGAATGACCTTTTTTGAGTGACACACCACCGTATGGCCCATTTTGAGCGACATACACAAGTTTGACCACTTTTGAGCGACATACCCGGTATGACCTTTTTTGAGCGACATATCCGGGTATGACGAGTTTTGAGCATCATACCCAGGTATGAAATTTTTTGAGCTACATACGCCGAATGACCTTTTTTGAGTTACACACCACCGTATGGCCCATTTTGAGCGACATACACAAGTTTGACCACTTTTGAGCGACATACCCGGTATGACCTTTTTTGAGCGACATACCCGGGTATGACGTGTTTTGAGCATCATACCCGGGTATGAAATTTTTTGAGCTACATACGCCGAATGACCTTTTTTGAGTGACACACCACCGTATGGCCCATTTTGAGCGACATACACAAGTTTGACCACTTTTGAGCGACATACCCGGTATGACCTTTTTTGAGCGACATATCCGGGTATGACGTGTTTTGAGCATCATACCCAGGTATGAAATTTTTTGAGCTACATACACCGAATGACCTTTTTTGAGTGACACACCACCGTATGGCCCATTTTGAGCGACATACACAAGTTTGACCACTTTTGAGCGACATACCCGGTATGACCTTTTTTGAGCGACATACCCGGGTATGACGTGTTTTGAGCATCATACCCGGGTATGAAATTTTTTGAGCTACATACGCCGAATGACCTTTTTTGAGTGACACACCACCGTATGGCCCATTTTGAGCGACATACACAAGTTTGACCACTTTTGAGCGACATACCCGGTATGACCTTTTTTGAGCGACATATGACGTGTTTTGAGCATCATACCCAGGTATGAAATTTTTTGAGCTACATACGCCGAATGACCTTTTTTGAGTGACACACCACCGTATGGCCCATTTTGAGCGACATACACAAGTTTGACCACTTTTGAGCGACATACCCGTATGACCTTTTTTGAGCGACATATCCGGGTATGACGTGTTTTGAGCATCATACCCAGGTCTGAAATTTTTTGAGCTACATACGCCGAATGACCTTTTTTGAGTGACACACCACCGTATGGCCCATTTTGAGCAACATACACAAGTTTGACCACTTTTGAGCGACAATACCCGGTATGACCTTTTTTGAGCGACATATCCGGGTATGACGTGTTTTGAGCATCATACCCGGGTATAAAATTTTTTGAGCTACATACGCCGAATTACCTTTTTTGAGTGACACACCACCGTATGGCCCATTTTGAGCGACATACACAAGTTTGACCACTTTTGAGCGACATACCCGGTATGACCTTTTTTGAGCGACATACCCGGGTATGACGTGTTTTGAGCATCATACCCGGGTATGAAATTTTTTGAGCTACATACCCCGAATGAACTTTTTTGAGTGACACACCACCGTATGGCCTATTTTGAGCGACATACGCGCATATGACCACTTTTGAGCGACATACCCGGTATGACCTTTTTTGAGCGACATATCCGGGTATGACGTGTTTTGAGCATCATACCCAGGTATGAAATTTTTTGAGCTACATACGCCGAATGACCTTTTTTGAGTGACACACCACTGTATGGCCCATTTTGAGCGACATACACAAGTTTGAACAGTTTTGAGCGACATACCCGGTATGACCTTTTTTGAGCGACATACCCGGGTATGACGTGTTTTGAGCATCATACCCGGGTATGAAATTCTTTGAGCTACATACCCCGAATGACCTTTTTTGAGTGACACACCACCGTATGGCCTATTTTGAGCGACATACACAAGTTTGAACACTTTTGAGCGACATACCCGGTATGACCTTTTTTGAGCGACATACCCGGGTATGACGTGTTTTGAGCATCATACCCGGGTATGAAATTTTTTGAGCTACATACCCCGAATGAACTTTTTTGCGTGACACACCACCGTATGGCCTATTTTGAGCGACATACACAAGTTTGAACACTTTTGAGCGACATACCCGGTATGACCTTTTTTGAGCGACATACCCGGGTATGACGTGTTTTGAGCATCATACCCGGGTATGAAATTTTTTGAGCTACATACGCCGAATGATCTTTTTTGAGTGACACACCACCGTATGGCCCATTTTGAGCGACATACACAAGTTTGACCACTTTTGAGCGACATACCCGTATGACCTTTTTTGAGCGACATATCCGGGTATGACGTGTTTTGAGCATCATACCCAGGTCTGAAATTTTTTGAGCTACATACGCCGAATGACCTTTTTTGAGTGACACACCACCGTATGGCCCATTTTGAGCAACATACACAAGTTTGACCACTTTTGAGCGACATACCCGGTATGACCTTTTTTGAGCGACATATCCGGGTATGACGTGTTTTGAGCATCATACCCGGGTATAAAATTTTTTGAGCTACATACGCCGAATTACCTTTTTTGAGTGACACACCACCGTATGGCCCATTTTGAGCGACATACACAAGTTTGACCACTTTTGAGCGACATACCCGGTATGACCTTTTTTGAGCGACATACCCGGGTATGACGTGTTTTGAGCATCATACCCGGGTATGAAATTTTTTGAGCTACATACCCCGAATGAACTTTTTTGAGTGACACACCACCGTATGGCCTATTGTGAGCGACATACGCGCATATGACCACTTTTGAGCGACATACCCGGTATGACCTTTTTTGAGCGACATATCCGGGTATGACGTGTTTTGAGCATCATACCCAGGTATGAAATTTTTTGAGCTACATACGCCGAATGACCTTTTTTGAGTGACACACCACTGTATGGCCCATTTTGAGCGACATACACGTTTGAACAGTTTTGAGCGACATACCCGGTATGACCTTTTTTGAGCGTCATACCCGGGTATGACGTGTTTTGAGCATCATACCCGGGTATGAAATTCTTTGAGCTACATACCCCGAATGACCTTTTTTGAGTGACACACCACCGTATGGCCTATTTTGAGCGACATACACAAGTTTGAACACTTTTGAGCGACATACCCGGTATGACCTTTTTTGAGCGACATACCCGGGTATGACGTGTTTTGAGCATCATACCCGGGTATGAAATTTTTTGAGCTACATACCCCGAATGAACTTTTTTGCGTGACACACCACCGTATGGCCTATTTTGAGCGACATACACAAGTTTGAACACTTTTGAGCGACATACCCGGTATGACCTTTTTTGAGCGACATACCCGGGTATGACGTGTTTTGAGCATCATACCCGGGTATGAAATTTTTTGAGCTACATACGCCGAATGACCTTTTTTGAGTGACACACCACCGTAT
The DNA here is from genome assembly GCA_036785175.1 of Eupleurogrammus muticus. Classification (NCBI taxonomy): domain Eukaryota; kingdom Metazoa; phylum Chordata; class Actinopteri; order Scombriformes; family Trichiuridae; genus Eupleurogrammus; species Eupleurogrammus muticus. Next base: position 14,094,259 of record JAYKQN010000006.1, read on the forward strand.
GGCCCATTTTGAGCGACATACACAAGTTTGACCACTTTTGAGCGACATACCCGGTATGACCTTTTTTGAGCGACATATCCGGGTATGACGTGTTTTGAGCATCATACCCAGGTATGAAATTTTTTGAGCTACATACGCCGAATGACCTTTTTTGAGTGACACACCACCGTATGGCCCATTTTGAGCGACATACACAAGTTTGACCACTTTTGAGCGATATACCCGGTATGACCTTTTTTGAGCGACATATCCGGGTATGACGTGTTTTGAGCATCATACCCAGGTATGAAATTTTTTGAGCTACATACGCCGAATGACCTTTTTTGAGTGACACACCACCGTATGGCCCATTTTGAGCGACATACACAAGTTTGACCACTTTTGAGCGACATACCCGGTATGACCTTTTTTGAGCGACATATCCGGGTATGACGTGTTTTGAGCATCATACCCAGGTATGAAATTTTTTGAGCTACATACGCCGAATGACCTTTTTTGAGTGACACACCACCGTATGGCCCATTTTGAGCGACATACGCGCATATGACCACTTTTGAGCGACATACCCGGTATGACCTTTTTTGAGCGACATATCCGGGTATGACGTGTTTTGACCATCATCCCCAGGTATGAAATTTTTTGAGCTACATACGCCGAATGACCTTTTTTGAGTGACACACCACCGTATGGCCTATTTTGAGCGACATACACAAGTTTGAACACTTTTGAGCGACATACACGGTATGACCTTTTTTGAGCGACATACCCGGTATGACCTTTTTTGAGCGACATAGCCGGGTATGACGTGTTTTGAGCATCATACCCGGGTATGAAATTTTTTGAGCTACATACGCCGAATGACCTTTTTTGAGTGACACACCACCGTATGGCCCATTTTGAGCAACATACACAAGTTTGACCACTTTTGAGCGACATACCCGATATGACCTTTTTTGAGCGACATATCCGGGTATGACGTGTTTTGAGCATCATACCCAGGTATGAAATTTTTTGAGCTACATACGCCGAATGACCTTTTTTGAGTGACACACCACCGTATGGCCCATTTTGAGCAACATACACAAGTTTGACCACTTTTGAGCGACATACCCGGTATGACCTTTTTTGAGCGACATATCCGGGTATGACGTGTTTTGAGCATCATACCCGGGTATAAAATTTTTTGAGCTACATACGCCGAATTACCTTTTTTGAGTGACACACCACCGTATGGCCCATTTTGAGCGACATACACAAGTTTGACCACTTTTGAGCGACATACCCGGTATGACCTTTTTTGAGCGACATACCCGGGTATGACCTTTTTTGAGCGACATACCCGGGTATGACGTGTTTTGAGCATCATACCCGGGTATGAAATTTTTTGAGCTACATACGCCGAATGACCTTTTTTGAGTGACACACCACCGTATGGCCCATTTTGAGCAACATACACAAGTTTGACCACTTTTGAGCGACATACCCGGTATGACCTTTTTTGAGCGACATACCCGGGTATGACGTGTTTTGAGCATCATACCCGGGTATGAAATTTTTTGAGCTACATACGCCGAATGACCTTTTTTGAGTGACACACCACCGTATGGCCCATTTTGAGCGACATACCCGGTATGACCTTTTTTGAGCGACATACCCGGGTATGACGTGTTTTGAGCATCATACCCGGGTATGAAATTTTTTAAGCTACATACGCCGAATGACCTTTTTTGAGTGACACACCACCGTATGGCCCATTTTGAGCAACATACACAAGTTTGACCACTTTTGAGCGACATACCCGGTATGACCTTTTTTGAGCGACATACCCGGGTATGACGTGTTTTGAGCATCATACCCGGGTATGAAATTTTTTGAGCTACATACGCCGAATGACCTTTTTTGAGTGACACACCACCGTATGGCCCATTTTGAGCGACATACACAAGTTTGACCACTTTTGAGCGACATACCCGGTATGACCTTTTTTGAGCGACATACCCGGGTATGACGTGTTTTGAGCATCATACCCGGGTATGAAATTTTTTGAGCTACATACGCCGAATGACCTTGTTTGAGTGACACACCACCGTATGGCCTATTTTGAGCGACATACGCGCATATGACCACTTTTGAGCGACATACCCGGTATGACCTTTTTTGAGAGACATACCCGGGTATGACGTGTTTTGAGCATCATACCCGGGTATGAAATTTTTTGAGCTACATACGCCGAATGACCTTTTTTGAGTGACACACCACCGTATGGCCCATTTTGAGCAACATACACAAGTTTGACCACTTTTGAGCGACATACCCGGTATGACCTTTTTTGAGCGACATACCCGGGTATGACGTGTTTTGAGCATCATACCCGGGTATGAAATTTTTTGAGCTACATACGCCGAATGACCTTTTTTGAGTGACACACCACCGTATGGCCCATTTTGAGCGACATACACAAGTTTGACCACTTTTGAGCGACATACCCGGTATGACCTTTTTTGAGCGACATACCCGGGTATGACGTGTTTTGAGCATCATACCCGGGTATGAAATTTTTTGAGCTACATACGCCGAATGACCTTTTTTGAGTGACACACCACCGTATGGCCTATTTTGAGCGACATACGCGCATATGACCACTTTTGAGCGACATACCCGGTATGACCTTTTTTGAGAGACATACCCGGGTATGACGTGTTTTGAGCATCATACCCGTGTATGAAATTTTTTGAGCTACATACGCCGAATGACCTTTTTTGAGTGACACACCACCGTATGGCCCATTTTGAGCAACATACACAAGTTTGACCACTTTTGAGCGACATACCCGGTATGACCTTTTTTGAGCGACATACCCGGTATGACCTTTTTTGAGCGACATAGCCGGGTATGACGTGTTTTGAGCATCATACCCGGGTATGAAATTTTTTGAGCTACATACGCCGAATGATCTTTTTTGAGTGACACACCACTGTATGGCCCATTTTGAGCGACATACACAAGTTTGAACAGTTTTGAGCGACATACCCGGTATGACCTTTTTTGAGCGACATACCCGGGTATGACGTGTTTTGAGCATCATACCCGGGTATGAAATTCTTTGAGCTACATACCCCGAATGACCTTTTTTGAGTGACACACCACCGTATGGCCCATTTTGAGCGACATACACAAGTTTGACCACTTTTGAGCGACATACCCGGTATGACCTTTTTTGAGCGACATACCCGGGTATGACGTGTTTTGAGCATCATACCCGGGTATGAAATTTTTTGAGCTACATACGCCGAATGACCTTTTTTGAGTGACACACCACCGTATGGCCTATTTTGAGCGACATACGCGCATATGACCACTTTTGAGCGACATACCCGGTATGACCTTTTTTGAGAGACATACCCGGGTATGACGTGTTTTGAGCATCATACCCGGGTATGAAATTTTTTGAGCTACATACGCCGAATGACCTTTTTTGAGTGACACACCACCGTATGGCCCATTTTGAGCAACATACACAAGTTTGACCACTTTTGAGCGACATACCCGGTATGACCTTTTCTGAGCGACATACCCTGGTATGGCGTGTTTTGAGCATCATACCCGGGTATGAAATTTTTTGAGCTACATACGCCGAATGACCTTTTTTGAGTGACACACCACCGTATGGCCCATTTTGAGCGACATACACAAGTTTGACCACTTTTGAGCGACATACCCGGTATGACGTGTTTTGAGCATCATACCCGGGTATGAAATTTTTTGAGCTACATACGCCGAATGACCTTTTTTGAGTGACACACCACCGTATGGCCCATTTTGAGCGACATACACAAGTTTGACCACTTTTGAGCGACATACCCGGTATGACCTTTTTTGAGCGACATACCCGGGTATGACGTGTTTTGAGCATCATACCCGGGTATGAAATTTTTTGAGCTACATACGCCGAATGACCTTTTTTGAGTGACACACCACCGTATGGCCTATTTTGAGCGACATACGCGCATATGACCACTTTTGAGCGACATACCCGGTATGACCTTTTTTGAGAGACATACCCGGGTATGACGTGTTTTGAGCATCATACCCGGGTATGAAATTTTTTGAGCTACATACGCCGAATGACCTTTTTTGAGTGACACACCACCGTATGGCCTATTTTGAGCGACATACGCGCATATGACCACTTTTGAGCGACATACCCGGTATGACCTTTTTTGAGAGACATACCCGGGTATGACGTGTTTTGAGCATCATACCCGGGTATGAAATTTTTTGAGCTACATACGCCGAATGACCTTTTTTGAGTGACACACCACCGTATGGCCCATTTTGAGCAACATACACAAGTTTGACCACTTTGAGCGACATACCCGGTATGACCTTTTTTGAGAGACATATCCGGGTATGACGTGTTTTGAGCATCATACCCAGGTATGAAATTTTTTGAGCTACATACGCCGAATGACCTTTTTTGAGTGACACACCACCGTATGGCCTATTTTGAGCGACATACACAAGTTTGAACACTTTTGAGCGACATACACGGTATGACCTTTTTTGAGCGACATACACGGTATGACCTTTTTTGAGCGACATACCCGGTATGACCTTTTTTGAGCGACATAGCCGGGTATGACGTGTTTTGAGCATCATACCCGGGTATGAAATTTTTTGAGCTACATACGCCGAATGATCTTTTTTGAGTGACACAACACTGTATGGCCTATTTTGAGCGACATACGCGCATATGACCACTTTTGAGCGACATACCCGGTATGACCTTTTTTGAGCGACATACCCGGGTATGACGTGTTTTGAGCATCATACCCGGGTATGAAATTTTTTGAGCTACATACGCCGAATGACCTTTTTTGAGTGACACACCACCGTATGGCCCATTTTGAGCGACATACACAAGTTTGACCACTTTTGAGCGACATACCCGATATGACCTTTTTTGAGCGACATATCCGGGTATGACGTGTTTTGAGCATCATACCCAGGTATGAAATTTTTTGAGCTACATACGCCGAATGACCTTTTTTGAGTGACACACCACCGTATGGCCCATTTTGAGCAACATACACAAGTTTGACCACTTTTGAGCGATATACCCGGTATGACCTTTTTTGAGCGACATATCCGGGTATGACGTGTTTTGAGCATCATACCCGGGTATAAAATTTTTTGAGCTACATACGCCGAATTACCTTTTTTGAGTGACACACCACCGTATGGCCCATTTTGAGCGACATACACAAGTTTGACCACTTTTGAGCGACATACCCGGTATGACCTTTTTTGAGCGACATACCCGGGTATGAAATTTTTTGAGCTACATACGCCGAATGACCTTTTTTGAGTGACACACCACCGTATGGCCTATTTTGAGCGACATACGCGCATATGACCACTTTTGAGCGACATACCCGGTATGACCTTTTTTGAGAGACATATCCGGGTATGACGTGTTTTGAGCATCATACCCAGGTATGAAATTTTTTGAGCTACATACGCCGAATTACCTTTTTTGAGTGACACACCACTGTATGGCCCATTTTGAGCGACATACACAAGTTTGAACAGTTTTGAGCGACATACCCGGTATGACCTTTTTTGAGCGACATACCCGGGTATGACGTGTTTTGAGCATCATACCCGGGTATTAAATTCTTTGAGCTACATACCCCGAATGACCTTTTTTGAGTGACACACCACCGTATGGCCTATTTTGAGCGACATACGTGCATATGACCACTTCTGAGCGACATACCCGGTATGACCTTTTTTGAGCGACATACCCGGGTATGACATGTTTTGAGCATCATACCCGGGTATGAAATTTTTTGAGCTACATACGCCGAATGACCTTTTTTGAGTGACACACCACCGTATGGCCCATTTTGAGCGACATACACAAGTTTGACCACTTTTGAGCGACATACCTGGTATGACCTTTTTTGAGCGACATACCCGGGTATGACGTGTTTTGAGCATCATACCCGGGTATGAAATTTTTTGAGCTACATACGCCGAATGACCTTTTTTGAGTGACACACCACCGTATGGCCTATTTTGAGCGACATACGCGCATATGACCACTTTTGAGCGACATACCCGGTATGACCTTTTTTGAGAGACATATCCGGGTATGACGTGTTTTGAGCATCATACCCAGGTATGAAATTTTTTGAGCTACATACGCCGAATTACCTTTTTTGAGTGACACACCACCGTATGGCCTATTTTGAGCGACATACACAAGTTTGAACACTTTTGAGCGACATACCCGGTATGACCTTTTTTGAGAGACATATCCGGGTATGACGTGTTTTGAGCATCATACCCAGGTATGAAATTTTTTGAGCTACATACGCCGAATGACCTTTTTTGAGTGACACACCACCGTATGGCCTATTTTGAGCGACATACACAAGTTTGAACACTTTTGAGCGACATACCCGGTATGACCTTTTTTGAGCGACATACCCGGTATGACCTTTTTTGAGCGACATACCCGGGTATGACGTGTTTTGAGCATCATACCCGGGTATGAAATTTTTTGAGCTACATACGCCGAATGATCTTTTTTGAGTGACACACCACCGTATGGCCTATTTTGAGCGACATACAAAAGTTTGAACACTTTTGAGCGACATACCCGGTATGACCTTTTTTGAGCGACATACCCGGGTATGACGTGTTTTGAGCATCATACCCGGGTATGAAATTTTTTGAGCTACATACGCCGAATGACCTTTTTTGAGTGACACACCACCGTATGGCCTATTTTGAGCGACATACGCGCATATGACGACTTTTGAGCGACATACCCGGTATGACCTTTTTTGAGCGACATACCCGGGTATGACGTGTTTTGAGCATCATACCCGGGTATGAAATTTTTTGAGCTACATACGCCGAATTACCTTTTTTGAGTGACACACCACCGTATGGCCTATTTTGAGCGACATACACAAGTTTGAACACTTTTGAGCGACATACCCGGTATGACCTTTTTTGAGAGACATATCCGGGTATTACGTGTTTTGAGCATCATACCCAGGTATGAAATTTTTTGAGCTACATACGCCGAATGACCTTTTTTGAGTGACACACCACCGTATGGCCTATTTTGAGCGACATACACAAGTTTGAACACTTTTGAGCGACATACCCGGTATGACCTTTTTTGAGAGACATATCCGGGTATGACGTGTTTTGAGCATCATACCCAGGTATGAAATTTTTTGAGCTACATACGCCGAATGACCTTTTTTGAGTGACACACCACCGTATGGCCTATTTTGAGCGACATACACAAGTTTGAACACTTTTGAGCGACATACCCGGTATGACCTTTTTTGAGCGACATACCCGGTATGACCTTTTTTGAGCGACATACCCGGGTATGACGTGTTTTGAGCATCATACCCGGGTATGAAATTTTTTGAGCTACATACGCCGAATGATCTTTTTTGAGTGACACACCACCGTATGGCCTATTTTGAGCGACATACAAAAGTTTGAACACTTTTGAGCGACATACCCGGTATGACCTTTTTTGAGCAACATACCCGGGTATGACGTGTTTTGAGCATCATACCCGGGTATGAAATTCTTTGAGCTACATACGCCGAATGACCTTTTTTGAGTGACACACCACCGTATGGCCCATTTTGAGCGACATACACAGGTTTGACCACTTTTGAGCGACATTCCCGGTATGACCTTTTTTGAGCGACATATCCGGGTATGACGTGTTTTGAGCATCATACCCGGGTATAAAATTTTTTGAGCTACATACGCCGAATGACCTTTTTTGAGTGACACACCACCGTATGGCCCATTTTGAGCGACATACACAAGTTTGACCACTTTTGAGCGACATACCCGGTATGACCTTTTTTGAGCGACATACCCGGGTATGACGTGTTTTGAGCATCATACCCGGGTATGAAATTTTTTGAGCTACATACGCCGAATGACCTTTTTTGAGTGACACACCACCGTATGGCCTATTTTGAGCGACATACGCGCATATGACCACTTTTGAGCGACATACCCGGTATGACCTTTTTTGAGAGACATATCCGGGTATGACGTGTTTTGAGCATCATACCCAGGTATGAAATTTTTTGAGCTACATACGCCGAATTACCTTTTTTGAGTGACACACCACCGTATGGCCTATTTTGAGCGACATACACAAGTTTGAACACTTTTGAGCGACATACCCGGTATGACCTTTTTTGAGAGACATATCCGGGTATGACGTGTTTTGAGCATCATACCCAGGTATGAAATTTTTTGAGCTACATACGCCGAATGACCTTTTTTGAGTGACACACCACCGTATGGCCTATTTTGAGCGACATACACAAGTTTGAACACTTTTGAGCGACATACCCGGTATGACCTTTTTTGAGCGACATACCCGGTATGACCTTTTTTGAGCGACATACCCGGGTATGACGTGTTTTGAGCATCATACCCGGGTATGAAATTTTTTGAGCTACATACGCCGAATGATCTTTTTTGAGTGACACACCACCGTATGGCCTATTTTGAGCGACATACCCGGTATGACCTTTTTTGAGCGACATACCCGGGTATGACGTGTTTTTAAAATCATACCCGGGTATGAAATTTTTTGAGCTACATACGCCGAATGACCTTTTTTGAGTGACACACCACCGTATGGCCCATTTTGAGCAACATACACAAGTTTGACCACTTTTGAGCGACATACCCGGTATGACGTGTTTTGAGCATCATACCCGGGTATGACATTTTTTGGGCTACATACGCCGAATGACCTTTTTTGAGTGACACACCACCGTATGGCCCATTTTGAGCGACATACACAAGTTTGACCACTTTTGAGCGACATACCCGGTATGACCTTTTTTGAGCGACATACCCGGGTATGACGTGTTTTGAGCATCATACCCGGGTATGAAATTTTTTGAGCTACATACGCCGAATGACCTTTTTTGAGTGACACACCACCGTATGGCCCATTTTGAGCAACATACACAAGTTTGACCACTTTTGAGCGACATACCCGGTATGAACTTTTTTGAGCGACATACCCGGGTATGACGTGTTTTGAGCATCATACCCGGGTATGAAATTCTTTGAGCTACATACCCCGAATGACCTTTTTTGAGTGACACACCACCGTATGGCCTATTTTGAGCGACATACGTGCATATGACCACTTTTGAGCGACATACCCGGTATGACCTTTTTTGAGCATCATACCCGGGTATGAAATATTTTGAGCTACATACGCCGAATGACCTTTTTTGAGTGACACACCACCGTATGGCCCATTTTGAGCGACATACACAAGTTTGACCACTTTTGAGCGACATACCCGGTATGACCTTTTTTGAGCGACATACCCGGGTATGACGTGTTTTGAGCATCATACCCGGGTATGAAATTTTTTGAGCTACATACGCCGAATGACCTTTTTTGAGTGACACACCACCGTATGGCCCATTTTGAGCAACATACACAAGTTTGACCACTTTTGAGCGACATACCCGGTATGACCTTTTTTTGAGCGACATACCCGATATGACCTTTTTTGAGCGACATACCCGGGTATGACGTGTTTTGAGCATCATACCCGGGTATGACATTTTTTGAGCTACATACGCCGAATGACCTTTTTTGAGTGACACACCACCGTATGGCCCATTTTGAGCGACATACACAAGTTTGACCACTTTTGAGCGACATACCCGGTATGACCTTTTTTGAGCGACATACCCGGTATGACCTTTTTTGAGCGACATACCCGGGTATGACGTGTTTTGAGCATCATACCCGGGTATGAAATTTTATTGAGCTACATACGCCGAATGATCTTTTTTGAGTGACACACCACCGTATGGCCTATTTTGAGCGACATACAAAAGTTTGAACACTTTTGAGCGACATACCCGGTATGACCTTTTTTGAGCAACATACCCGGGTATGACGTGTTTTGAGCATCATACCCGGGTATGAAATTCTTTGAGCTACATACGCCGAATGACCTTTTTTGAGTGACACACCACCGTATGGCCCATTTTGAGCGACATACACAAGTTTGAACAGTTTTGAGCGACATACCCGGTATGACCTTTTTTGAGCGACATACCCGGGTATGACGTGTTTTGAGCATCATACCCGGGTATGAAATTTTTTGAGCTACATACGCCGAATGACCTTTTTTGAGTGACACACCACCGTATGGCCTATTTTGAGCGACATACGCGCATATGACCACTTTTGAGCGACATACCCGGTATGACCTTTTTTTAACGACATATCCGGGTATGACGTGTTTTGAGCATCATACCCGGGTATAAAATTTTTTTAGCTACATACGCCGAATGACCTTTTTTGAGTGACACACCACCGTATGGCCCATTTTGAGAGACATACACAAGTTTGACCACTTTTGAGCGACATACCCGGTATGACCTTTTTTGAGCGACATACCCGGGTATGACGTGTTTTGAACATCATACCCGGGTATGAAATTTTTGGAGCTACATACGCCGAATGACCTTTTTTGAGTGACACACCACCGTATGGCCTATTTTGAGCGACATACGCGCATATGACCACTTTTGAGCGACATACCCGGTATGACCTTTTTTGAGAGACATATCCGGGTATGACGTGTTTTGAGCATCATACCCAGGTATGAAATTTTTTGAGCTACATACGCCGAATTACCTTTTTTGAGTGACACACCACAGTATGGCCTATTTTGAGCGATATACACAAGTTTGACCACTTTTGAGCGACATACCCGGTATGACCTTTTTTTAACGACATATCCGGGTATGACGTGTTTTGAGCATCATACCCGGGTATAAAATTTTTTTAGCTACATACGCCGAATGACCTTTTTTGAGTGACACACCACCGTATGGCCCATTTTGAGCGACATACACAAGTTTGACCACTTTTGAGCGACATACCCGGTATGACCTTTTTTGAGCGACATACCCGGGTATGACGTGTTTTGAACATCATACCCGGGTATGAAATTTTTGGAGCTACATACGCCGAATGACCTTTTTTGAGTGACACACCACCGTATGGCCTATTTTGAGCGACATACGCGCATATGACCACTTTTGAGCGACATACCCGGTATGACCTTTTTTGAGAGACATATCCGGGTATGACGTGTTTTGAGCATCATACCCAGGTATGAAATTTTTTGAGCTACATACGCCGAATTACCTTTTTTGAGTGACACACCACTGTATGGCCCATTTTGAGCGACATACACAAGTTTGAACAGTTTTGAGCGACATACCCGGTATGACCTTTTTTGAGCGACATACCCGGGTATGACGTGTTTTGAGCATCATACCCGGGTATTAAATTCTTTGAGCTACATACCCCGAATGACCTTTTTTGAGTGACACACCACCGTATGGCCTATTTTGAGCGACATACGTGCATATGACCACTTCTGAGCGACATACCCGGTATGACCTTTTTTGAGCGACATACCCGGGTATGACATGTTTTGAGCATCATACCCGGGTATGAAATTTTTTGAGCTACATACGCCGAATGACCTTTTTTGAGTGACACACCACCGTATGGCCCATTTTGAGCGACATACACAAGTTTGACCACTTTTGAGCGACATACCTGGTATGACCTTTTTTGAGCGACATACCCGGGTATGACGTGTTTTGAGCATCATACCCGGGTATGAAATTTTTTGAGCTACATACGCCGAATGACCTTTTTTGAGTGACACACCACCGTATGGCCTATTTTGAGCGACATACGCGCATATGACCACTTTTGAGCGACATACCCGGTATGACCTTTTTTGAGAGACATATCCGGGTATGACGTGTTTTGAGCATCATACCCAGGTATGAAATTTTTTGAGCTACATACGCCGAATTACCTTTTTTGAGTGACACACCACCGTATGGCCTATTTTGAGCGACATACACAAGTTTGAACACTTTTGAGCGACATACCCGGTATGACCTTTTTTGAGCGACATACCCGGTATGACCTTTTTTGAGCGACATATCCGGGTATGACGTGTTTTGAGCATCATACCCGGGTATAAAATTTTTTGAGCTACATACGCCGAATTACCTTTTTTGAGTGACACACCACCGTATGGCCTATTTTGAGCGACATACACAAGTTTGAACACTTTTGAGCGACATACCCGGTATGACCTTTTTTGAGCGACATACCCGGTATGACCTTTTTTGAGCGACATATCCGGGTATGACGTGTTTTGAGCATCATACCCGGGTATAAAATTTTTTGAGCTACATACGCCGAATGACCTTTTTTGAGTGACACACCACCGTATGGCCCATTTTGAGCGACATACACAAGTTTGACCACTTTTGAGCGACATACCCGGTATGACCTTTTTTGAGCGACATACCCGGGTATGACGTGTTTTGAGCATCATACCCGGGTATGAAATTTTTTGAGCTACATACGCCGAATGACCTTTTTTGAGTGACACACCACCGTATGGCCTATTTTGAGCGACATACGCGCATATGACCACTTTTGAGCGACATACCCGGTATGACCTTTTTTGAGAGACATATCCGGGTATGACGTGTTTTGAGCATCATACCCAGGTATGAAATTTTTTGAGCTACATACGCCGAATTACCTTTTTTGAGTGACACACCACCGTATGGCCTATTTTGAGCGACATACACAAGTTTGAACACTTTTGAGCGACATACCCGGTATGACCTTTTTTGAGAGACATATCCGGGTATGACGTGTTTTGAGCATCATACCCAGGTATGAAATTTTTTGAGCTACATACGCCGAATGACCTTTTTTGAGTGACACACCACCGTATGGCCTATTTTGAGCGACATACACAAGTTTGAACACTTTTGAGCGACATACCCGGTATGACCTTTTTTGAGCGACATACCCGGTATGACCTTTTTTGAGCGACATACCCGGGTATGACGTGTTTTGAGCATCATACCCGGGTATGAAATTTTTTGAGCTACATACGCCGAATGATCTTTTTTGAGTGACACACCACCGTATGGCCTATTTTGAGCGACATACCCGGTATGACCTTTTTTGAGCGACATACCCGGGTATGACGTGTTTTTAAAATCATACCCGGGTATGAAATTTTTTGAGCTACATACGCCGAATGACCTTTTTTGAGTGACACACCACCGTATGGCCCATTTTGAGCAACATACACAAGTTTGACCACTTTTGAGCGACATACCCGGTATGACGTGTTTTGAGCATCATACCCGGGTATGACATTTTTTGGGCTACATACGCCGAATGACCTTTTTTGAGTGACACACCACCGTATGGCCCATTTTGAGCGACATACACAAGTTTGACCACTTTTGAGCGACATACCCGGTATGACCTTTTTTGAGCGACATACCCGGGTATGACGTGTTTTGAGCATCATACCCGGGTATGAAATTTTTTGAGCTACATACGCCGAATGACCTTTTTTGAGTGACACACCACCGTATGGCCCATTTTGAGCAACATACACAAGTTTGACCACTTTTGAGCGACATACCCGGTATGACCTTTTTTGAGCGACATACCCGGGTATGACGTGTTTTGAGCATCATACCCGGGTATGAAATTCTTTGAGCTACATACCCCGAATGACCTTTTTTGAGTGACACACCACCGTATGGCCTATTTTGAGCGACATACGTGCATATGACCACTTTTGAGCGACATACCCGGTATGACCTTTTTTGAGCGACATATCCGGGTATGACGTGTTTTGAGCATCATACCCGGGTATGAAATATTTTGAGCTACATACGCCGAATGACCTTTTTTGAGTGACACACCACCGTATGGCCCATTTTGAGCGACATACACAAGTTTGACCACTTTTGAGCGACATACCCGGTATGACCTTTTTTGAGCGACATACCCGGGTATGACGTGTTTTGAGCATCATACCCGGGTATGAAATTTTTTGAGCTACATACGCCGAATGACCTTTTTTGAGTGACACACCACCGTATGGCCCATTTTGAGCAACATACACAAGTTTGACCACTTTTGAGCGACATACCCGGTATGACCTTTTTTTGAGCGACATACCCGATATGACCTTTTTTGAGCGACATACCCGGGTATGACGTGTTTTGAGCATCATACCCGGGTATGACATTTTTTGAGCTACATACGCCGAATGACCTTTTTTGAGTGACACACCACCGTATGGCCCATTTTGAGCGACATACACAAGTTTGACCACTTTTGAGCGACATACCCGGTATGACCTTTTTTGAGCGACATACCCGGGTATGACGTGTTTTGAGCATCATACCCGGGTATGAAATTTTTTGAGCTACATACGCCGAATGACCTTTTTTGAGTGACACACCACCGTATGGCCCATTTTGAGCAACATACACAAGTTTGACCACTTTTGAGCGACATACCCGGTATGACCTTTTTTGAGCGACATACCCGGGTATGACGTGTTTTGAGCATCATACCCGGGTATGACATTTTTTGAGCTACATACGCCGAATGACCTTTTTTGAGTGACACACCACCTTATGGCCCATTTTGAGCGACATACACAAGTTTGACCACTTTTGAGCGACATACCCGGTATGACCTTTTTTGAGCGACATACCCGGGTATGACGTGTTTTGAGCATCATACCCAGGTTTGAAATTTTTTGAGCTACATACCCCGAATGACCTTTTTTGAGTGACACACCACAGTATGGCCTATTTTGAGCGATATACACAAGTTTGACCACTTTTGAGCGACATACCCGGTATGACCTTTTTTGAGCGACATATCCGGGTATGACTCGTTTTGAGCATCATACCCAGGTATGAAATTTTTTGAGCTACATACGCCGAATGACCTTTTTTGAGTGACACACCACCGTATGGCCCATTTTGAGCAACATACACAAGTTTGACCACTTTTGAGCGACATACCCGGTATGACCTTTTTTGAGCGACATACCCGGGTATGACGTGTTTTGAGCATCATACCCGGGTATGAAATTTTTTGAGCTACATACGCCGAATGACCTTTTTTGAGTGACACACCACCATATGGCCCATTTTGAGCGACATACACAGGTTTGACCACTTTTGAGCGACATACCTGGTATGACCTTTTTTGAGCGACATACCCGGGTATGACGTGTTTTGAGCATCATACCCGGGTATGAAATTCTTTGAGCTACATACCCCGAATGACTTTTTTTGAGTGACACACCACCGTATGGCCTATTTTGAGCGACATACGTGCATATGACCACTTTTGAGCGACATACCCGGTATGACCTTTTTTGAGCGACATACCCGGGTATAACGTGTTTTGAGCATCATACCCGGGTATGAAATATTTTGAGCTACATACGCCGAATGACCTTTTTTGAGTGACACACCACCGTATGGCCCATTTTGAGCGACATACACAAGTTTGACCACTTTTGAGCGACATACCCGGTATGACCTTTTTTGAGCGACATACCCGGGTATGACGTGTTTTGAGCATCATACCCGGGTATGAAATTTTTTGAGCTACATACGCCGAATGACCTTTTTTGAGTGACACACCACCGTATGGCCCATTTTGAGCAACATACACAAGTTTGACCACTTTTGAGCGACATACCCGGTATGACCTTTTTTTGAGCGACATACCCGGTATGACCTTTTTTGAGCGACATACCTGGGTATGACGTGTTTTGAGCATCATACCCGGGTATGAAATTTTTTGAGCTACATACGCCGAATGACCTTTTTTGAGTGACACACCACCGTATGGCCCATTTTGAGCAACATACACAAGTTTGACCACTTTTGAGCGACATACCCGGTATGACCTTTTTTGAGCGACATACGCCGAATGACCTTTTTTGAGTGACACACCACCGTATGGCCCATTTTGAGCAACATACACAAGTTTGACCACTTTTCAGCGACATACCCGGTATGACCTTTTTTGAGCGACATACGCCGAATGACCTTTTTTGAGAGACATACCCGGGTATGACGTGTTTTGAGCATCATACCCAGGTTTGAAATTTTTTGAGCTACATACCCCGAATGACCTTTTTTGAGTGACACACCACAGTATGGCCTATTTTGAGCGATATACACAAGTTTGACCACTTTTGAGCGACATACCCGGTATGACCTTTTTTGAGCGACATATCCGGGTATGACTCGTTTTGAGCATCATACCCAGGTATGAAATTTTTTGAGCTACATACGCCGAATGACCTTTTTTGAGTGACACACCACCGTATGGCCCATTTTGAGCAACATACACAAGTTTGACCACTTTTGAGCGACATACCCGGTATGACCTTTTTTGAGCGACATACCCGGGTATGACGTGTTTTGAGCATCATACCCGGGTATGAAATTTTTTGAGCTACATTTTTTGACCTTTTTTGAGTGACACACCACCGTATGGCCTATTTTGAGCGACATACGCGCATATGACCACTTTTGAGCGACATACCCGGTATGACCTTTTTTGAGCGACACACCACTGTATGGCCCATTTTGAGCGACATACACAAGTTTGAACAGTTTTGAGCGACATACCCGGTATGACCTTTTTTGAGCGACATACCCGGGTATGACGTGTTTTGAGCATCATACCCGGGTATGAAATTCTTTGAGCTACATACCCCGAATGACCTTTTTTGAGTGACACACCACTGTATGGCCCATTTTGAGCGACATACACAAGTTTGAACAGTTTTGAGCGACATACCCGGTATGACCTTTTTTGAGCGACAAACCCGGGTATAACGTGTTTTGAGCATCATACCCGGGTATGAAATTTTTTGAGCTACATACGCCGAATGATCTTTTTTGAGTGACACACCACCGTATGGCCTATTTTGAGCGACATACAAAAGTTTGAAAACTTTTGAGCGACATACCCGGTATGACCTTTTTTGAGCGACATACCCGGGTATGACGTGTTTTGAGCATCATACCCGGGTATAAATTCTTTGAGCTACATAGGCCGAATGACCTTTTTTGAGTGACACACCACCGTATGGCCCATTTTGAGCGACATACACAAGTTTGACCACTTTTGAGCGACATACCCGGTATGACCTTTTTTGAGCGACATACCCGGGTATGATGTGTTTTGAGCATCATACCCGGGTATGAAATTTTTTGAGCTACATACGCCGAATGACCTTTTTTGAGTGACACACCACCATATGGCCCATTTTGAGCGACATACACAGGTTTGACCACTTTTGAGCGACATACCTGGTATGACCTTTTTTGAGCGACATATCCGGGTATGACGTGTTTTGAGCATCATACCCAGGTATGAAATTTTTTGAGCTACATACGCCGAATTACCTTTTTTGAGTGACACACCACCGTATGGCCTATTTTGAGCGACATACACAAGTTTGAACACTTTTGAGCGACATACCCGGTATGACCTTTTTTGAGAGACATATCCGGGTATGACGTGTTTTGAGCATCATACCCAGGTATGAAATTTTTTGAGCTACATACGCCGAATTACCTTTTTTGAGTGACACACCACCGTATGGCCTATTTTGAGCGACATACACAAGTTTGAACACTTTTGAGCGACATACCCGGTATGACCTTTTTTGAGCGACATACCCGGGTATGACGTGTTTTGAGCATCATACCCGGGTATGAAATTTTTTGAGCTACATACGCCGAATGATCTTTTTTGAGTGACACACCACCGTATGGCCCATTTTGAGCGACATACACAAGTTTGACCACTTTTGAGCGACATACCCGGTATGACCTTTTTTGAGCGACATACCCGGGTATGACGTGTTTTGAGCATCATACCCAGGTATGAAATTTTTTGAGCTACATACGCCGAATGACCTTTTTTGAGTGACACACCACCGTATGGCCCATTTTGAGCGACATACACAAGTTTGACCACTTTTGAGCGACATACCCGGTATGACCTTTTTTGAGCGACATATCCGGGTATGACGTGTTTTGAGCATCATACCCAGGTTTGAAATTTTTTGAGCTACATACCCCGAATGACCTTTTTTGAGTGACACAACACTGTATGGCCTATTTTGAGCGACATATGCGCATATGACCACTTTTGAGCGACATACCCGGTATGACGTGTTTTGAGCATCATACCCGGGTATGAAATTTTTTGAGCTACATACGCCGAATGACCTTTTTTGAGTGACACACCACCATATGGCCCATTTTGAGCGACATACACAGGTTTGACCACTTTTGAGCGACATACCTGGTATGACCTTTTTTGAGCGACATATCCGGGTATGACGTGTTTTGAGCATCATACCCAGGTATGAAATTTTTTGAGCTACATACGCCGAATTACCTTTTTTGAGTGACACACCACCGTATGGCCTATTTTGAGCGACATACACAAGTTTGAACACTTTTGAGCGACATACCCGGTATGACCTTTTTTGAGAGACATATCCGGGTATGACGTGTTTTGAGCATCATACCCAGGTATGAAATTTTTTGAGCTACATACGCCGAATTACCTTTTTTGAGTGACACACCACCGTATGGCCTATTTTGAGCGACATACACAAGTTTGAACACTTTTGAGCGACATACCCGGTATGACCTTTTTTGAGCGACATACCCGGGTATGACGTGTTTTGAGCATCATACCCGGGTATGAAATTTTTTGAGCTACATACGCCGAATGATCTTTTTTGAGTGACACACCACCGTATGGCCCATTTTGAGCGACATACACAAGTTTGACCACTTTTGAGCGACATACCCGGTATGACCTTTTTTGAGCGACATACCCGGGTATGACGTGTTTTGAGCATCATACCCAGGTATGAAATTTTTTGAGCTACATACGCCGAATGACCTTTTTTGAGTGACACACCACCGTATGGCCCATTTTGAGCGACATACACAAGTTTGACCACTTTTGAGCGACATACCCGGTATGACCTTTTTTGAGCGACATATCCGGGTATGACGTGTTTTGAGCATCATACCCAGGTTTGAAATTTTTTGAGCTACATACGCCGAATGACCTTTTTTGAGTGACACACCACCGTATGGCCCATTTTGAGCGACATACACAAGTTTGACCACTTTTGAGCGACATACCCGGTATGACCTTTTTTGAGCCACATACCCAGGTATGAAATTTTTTGAGCTACATACCCCGAATGACCTTTTTTGAGTGACACACCACCGTATGGCCTATTTTGAGCGACATACACAAGTTTGAACACTTTTGAGCGACATACCCGGTATGACCTTTTTTGAGCGACATATCCGGGTATGACGTGTTCTGAGCATCATACCCAGGTATGAAATTTTTTGAGCTACATACCCCGAATGACCTTTTTTGAGTGACACAACACTGTATGGCCTATTTTGAGCGACATATGCGCATATGACCACTTTTGAGCGACATACCCGGTATGACGTGTTTTGAGCATCATACCCGGGTATGAAATTTTTTGAGCTACATACGCCGAATGACCTTTTTTGAGTGACACACCACCGTATGGCCCATTTTGAGCGACATACACAAGTTTGACCACTTTTGAGCGACATACCCGGTATGACCTTTTTTGAGCGACATATCCGGGTATGACGTGTTTTGAGCATCATACCCGGGTATGAAATTTTTTGAGCTACATGCGCCGAATGACCTTTTTTGAGTGACACACCACCGTATGGCCTATTTGGAGCAACATACACAAGTTTGACCACTTTTGAGCGACATACCCGGTATGACCTTTTTTGAGCGACATACCCGGGTATGACGTGTTTTGAGCATCATACCCGGGTATGAAATTCTTTGAGCTACATACCCCGAATGACCTTTTTTGAGTGACACACCACCGTATGGCCTATTTTGAGCGACATACGTGCATATGACCACTTTTGAGCGACATACCCCGAATGACCTTTTTTGAGTGACACACCACCGTATGGCCCATTTTGAGCGACATACACGAGTTTGACCACTTTTGAGCGACATACCCGGTATGACCTTTTTTGAGCGACATACCCGGGTATGACGTGTTTTTAAAATCATACCCGGGTATGAAATTTTTTGAGCTACATACGCCGAATGACCTTTTTTGAGTGACACACCACCGTATGGCCCATTTTGAGCAACATACACAAGTTTGACCACTTTTGAGCGACATACCCGGTATGACCTTTTTTTGAGCGACATACCCGGGTATGACCTTTTTTGAGCGACATACCCGGGTATGACGTGTTTTGAGCATCATACCCGGGTATGACATTTTTTGGGCTACATACGCCGAATGACCTTTTTTGAGTGACACACCACCGTATGGCCCATTTTGAGCGACATACACAAGTTTGACCACTTTTGAGCGACATACCCGGTATGACCTTTTTTGAGCGACATACCCGGGTATGACGTGTTTTGAGCATCATACCCGGGTATGAAATTTTTTGAGCTACATACGCCGAATGACCTTTTTTTAGTGACACACCACCGTATGGCCCATTTTGAGCAACATACACAAGTTTGACCACTTTTGAGCGACATACCCGGTATGACCTTTTTTGAGCGACATACCCGGGTATGACGTGTTTTGAGCATCATACCCGGGTATGAAATTCTTTGAGCTACATACCCCGAATGACCTTTTTTGAGTGACACACCACCGTATGGCCTATTTTGAGCGACATACGTGCATATGACCACTTTTGAGCGACATACCCGGTATGACCTTTTTTGAGCGACATACCCGGGTATGACGTGTTTTGAGCATCATACCCGGGTATGAAATATTTTGAGCTACATACGCCGAATGACCTTTTTTGAGTGACACACCACCGTATGGCCCATTTTGAGCGACATACACAAGTTTGACCACTTTTGAGCGACATACCCGGTATGACCTTTTTTGAGCGACATACCCGGGTATGACGTGTTTTGAGCATCATACCCGGGTATGAAATTTTTTGAGCTACATACGCCGAATGACCTTTTTTGAGTGACACACCACCGTATGGCCCATTTTGAGCAACATACACAAGTTTGACCACTTTTGAGCGACATACCCGGTATGACCTTTTTTTGAGCGACATACCCGATATGACCTTTTTTGAGTGACATACCCGGGTATGACGTGTTTTGAGCATCATACCCGGGTATGACATTTTTTGAGCTACATACGCCGAATGACCTTTTTTGAGTGACACACCACCGTATGGCCCATTTTGAGCGACATACACAAGTTTGACCACTTTTGAGCGACATACCCGGTATGACCTTTTTTGAGCGACATACCCGGGTATGACGTGTTTTGAGCATCATACCCAGGTATGAAATTTTTTGAGCTACATACGCCGAATGACCTTTTTTGAGTGACACACCACCTTATGGCCCATTTTGAGCGACATACACAAGTTTGACCACTTTTGAGCGACATACCCGGTATGACCTTTTTTGAGCGACATACCCGGGTATGACGTGTTTTGAGCATCATACCCAGGTTTGAATTTTTTTGAGCTACATACCCCGAATGACCTTTTTTGAGTGACACACCACAGTATGGCCTATTTTGAGCGATATACACAAGTTTGACCACTTTTGAGCGACATACCCGGTATGACCTTTTTTGAGCGACATATCCGGGTATGACGTGTTTTGAGCATCATACCCGGGTATGAAATTTTTTGAGCTACATACGCCGAATGATCTTTTTTGAGTGACACACCACCGTATGGCCTATTTTGAGCGTCATACAAAAGTTTGAAAACTTTTGAGCGACATACCCGGTATGACCTTTTTTGAGCGACATACCCGGGTATGACGTGTTTTGAGCATCATACCCGGGTATGAAATTCTTTGAGCTACATACGCCGAATGACCTTTTTTGAGTGACACACCACCTTATGGCCCATTTTGAGCGATATACACAAGTTTGACCACTTTTGAGCGACATACCCGGTATGACCTTTTTTTAGCGACATATCCGGGTATGACGTGTTTTGAGCATCATACCCGGGTATGAAATTTTTTGAGCTACATACGCCGAATGATCTTTTTTGAGTGACACACCACCGTATGGCCTATTTTGAGCGTCATACAAAAGTTTGAAAACTTTTGAGCGACATACCCGGTATGACCTTTTTTGAGCGACATACCCGGGTATGACGTGTTTTGAGCATCATACCCGGGTATGAAATTCTTTGAGCTACATAGGCCGAATGACCTTTTTTGAGTGACACACCACCGTATGGCCCATTTTGAGCGACATACACAAGTTTGACCACTTTTGAGCGACATACCCGGTATGACCTTTTTTGAGCGACATACCCGGGTATGACGTGTTTTGAGCATCATACCCGGGTATGACATTTTTTGAGCTACATACGCCGAATGACCTTTTTTGAGTGACACACCACCGTATGGCCCATTTTGAGCGACATACACAAGTTTGACCACTTTTGAGCGACATACCCGGTATGACCTTTTTTGAGCGACATACCCGGGTATGACGTGTTTTGAGCATCATACCCAGGTTTGAAATTTTTTGAGCTACATACCCCGAATGACCTTTTTTGAGTGACACACCACAGTATGGCCTATTTTGAGCGATATACACAAGTTTGACCACTTTTGAGCGACATACCCGGTATGACCTTTTTTTAGCGACATATCCGGGTATGACGTGTTTTGAGCATCATACCCGGGTATGAAATTTTTTGAGCTACATACGCCGAATGATCTTTTTTGAGTGACACACCACCGTATGGCCTATTTTGAGCGTCATACAAAAGTTTGAAAACTTTTGAGCGACATACCCGGTATGACCTTTTTTGAGCGACATACCCGGGTATGACGTGTTTTGAGCATCATACCCGGGTATGAAATTCTTTGAGCTACATAGGCCGAATGACCTTTTTTGAGTGACACACCACCGTATGGCCCATTTTGAGCGACATACACAAGTTTGAACAGTTTTGAGCGACATACCCGGTATGACCTTTTTTGAGCGACAAACCCGGGTATAACGTGTTTTGAGCATCATACCTGGGTATGACATTTTTTGAGCTACATACGCCGAATGACCTTTTTTGAGTGACACACCACCGTATGGCCTATTTTGAGCGACATACACAAGTTTGAACACTTTTGAGCGACATACCCGTTATGACCTTTTTTGAGCGACATACCTGGGTATGACGTGTTTTGAGCATCATACCCGGGTATGAAATTTTTTGAGCTACATACGCCGAATGATCTTTTTTGAGTGACACACCACCGTATGGCCTATTTTGAGCGTCATACAAAAGTTTGAAAACTTTTGAGCGACATACCCGGTATGACCTTTTTTGAGCGACATACCCGGGTATGACGTGTTTTGAGCATCATACCCGGGTATGAAATTCTTTGAGCTACATAGGCCGAATGACCTTTTTTGAGTGACACACCACCGTATGGCCCATTTTGAGCGACATACACAAGTTTGACCACTTTTGAGCGACATACCCGGTATGACCTTTTTTGAGCCACATACCCGGGTATGACGTGTTTTGAGCATCATACCCGGGTATGAAATTTTTTGAGCTACATACGCCGAATGACCTTTTTTGAGTGACACACCACCATATGGCCCATTTTGAGCGACATACGTGCATATGACCACTTTTGAGCGACATACCCGGTATGACCTTTTTTGAGCGACATACCCGGGTATGACGTGTTTTGAGCATCATACCCGGGTATGAAATATTTTGAGCTACATACCCCGAATGACCTTTTTTGAGTGACACACCACTGTATGGCCCATTTTGAGCGACATACACAAGTTTGAACAGTTTTGAGCGACATACCCGGTATGACCTTTTTTGAGCGACAAACCCGGGTATAACGTGTTTTGAGCATCATACCTGGGTATGACATTTTTTGAGCTACATACGCCGAATGACCTTTTTTGAGTGACACACCACCGTATGGCCTATTTTGAGCGACATACACAAGTTTGAACACTTTTGAGCGACATACCCGTTATGACCTTTTTTGAGCGACATACCTGGGTATGACGTGTTTTGAGCATCATACCCGGGTATGAAATTTTTTGAGCTACATACGCCGAATGATCTTTTTTGAGTGACACACCACCGTATGGCCTATTTTGAGCGTCATACAAAAGTTTGAAAACTTTTGAGCGACATACCCGGTATGACCTTTTTTGAGCGACATACCCGGGTATGACGTGTTTTGAGCATCATACCCGGGTATGAAATTCTTTGAGCTACATAGGCCGAATGACCTTTTTTGAGTGACACACCACCGTATGGCCCATTTTGAGCGACATACACAAGTTTGACCACTTTTGAGCGACATACCCGGTATGACCTTTTTTGAGCGACATACCCGGGTATGACGTGTTTTGAGCATCATACCCGGGTATGAAATTTTTTGAGCTACATACGCCGAATGACCTTTTTTGAGTGACACACCACCATATGGCCCATTTTGAGCGACATACGTGCATATGACCACTTTTGAGCGACATACCCGGTATGACCTTTTTTGAGCGACATACCCGGGTATGACGTGTTTTGAGCATCATACCCGGGTATGAAATATTTTGAGCTACATACGCCGAATGACCTTTTTTGAGTGACACACCACCGTATGGCCCATTTTGAGCGACATACACAAGTTTGACCACTTTTGAGCGACATACCCGGTATGACCTTTTTTGAGCGACATACCCGGGTATGACGTGTTTTGAGCATCATACCCGGGTATGAAATTTTTTGAGCTACATACGCCGAATGACCTTTTTTGAGTGACACACCACCGTATGGCCCATTTTGAGCAACATACACAAGTTTGACCACTTTTGAGCGACATACCCGGTATGACCTTTTTTTGAGCGACATACCCGGTATGACCTTTTTTGAGCGACATACCCGGGTATGACGTGTTTTGAGCATCATACCCGGGTATGACATTTTTTGAGCTACATACGCCGAATGACCTTTTTTGAGTGACACACCACCGTATGGCCCATTTTGAGCGACATACACAAGTTTGACCACTTTTGAGCGACATACCCGGTATGACCTTTTTTGAGCGACATACCTGGGTATGACGTGTTTTGAGCATCATACCCGGGTATGAAATTTTTTGAGCGACATACGCCGAATGACCTTTTTTGAGTGACACACCACCGTATGGCCCATTTTGAGCAACATACACAAGTTTGACCACTTTTGAGCGACATACCCGGTATGACCTTTTTTGAGCGACATACGCCGAATGACCTTTTTTGAGCGACATACCCGGGTATGACGTGTTTTGAGCATCATACCCAGGTTTGAAATTTTTTGAGCTACATACCCCGAATGACCTTTTTTGAGTGACACACCACAGTATGGCCTATTTTGAGCGATATACACAAGTTTGACCACTTTTGAGCGACATACCCGGTATGACCTTTTTTGAGCGACATATCCGGGTATGACTCGTTTTGAGCATCATACCCAGGTATGAAATTTTTTGAGCTACATACGCCGAATGACCTTTTTTGAGTGACACACCACCGTATGGCCCATTTTGAGCAACATACACAAGTTTGACCACTTTTGAGCGACATACCCGGTATGACCTTTTTTGAGCGACATACCCGGGTATGACGTGTTTTGAGCATCATACCCGGGAATGAAATTTTTTGAGCTACATTTTTTGACCTTTTTTGAGTGACACACCACCGTATGGCCTATTTTGAGCGACATACGCGCATATGACCACTTTTGAGCGACATACCCGGTATGACCTTTTTTGAGCGACATATCCGGGTATGACGTGTTTTGAGCATCATACCCAGGTATGAAATTTTTTGAGCTACATACGCCGAATGACCTTTTTTGAGTGACACACCACTGTATGGCCCATTTTGAGCGACATACACAAGTTTGAACAGTTTTGAGCGACATACCCGGTATGACCTTTTTTGAGCGACATACCCGGGTATGAGGTGTTTTGAGCATCATACCCGGGTATGAAATTCTTTGAGCTACATACCCCGAATGACCTTTTTTGAGTGACACACCACTGTATGGCCCATTTTGAGCGACATACACAAGTTTGAACAGTTTTGAGCGACATACCCGGTATGACCTTTTTTGAGCGACAAACCCGGGTATAACGTGTTTTGAGCATCATACCTGGGTATGAAATTTTTTGAGCTACATACGCCGAATGACCTTTTTTGAGTGACACACCACCGTATGGCCTATTTTGAGCGACATACACAAGTTTGAACACTTTTGAGCGACATACCCGGTATGACCTTTTTTGAGCGACATACCCGGGTATGACGTGTTTTGAGCATCATACCCGGGTATGAAATTCTTTGAGCTACATAGGCCGAATGACCTTTTTTGAGTGACACACCACCGTATGGCCCATTTTGAGCGACATACACAAGTTTGACCACTTTTGAGCGACATACCCGGTATGACCTTTTTTGAGCGACATACCCGGGTATGACGTGTTTTGAGCATCATACCCGGGTATGAAATTTTTTGAGCTACATACGCCGAATGACCTTTTTTGAGTGACACACCACCATATGGCCCATTTTGAGCGACATACACAGGTTTGACCACTTTTGAGCGACATACCTGGTATGACCTTTTTTGAGCGACATATCCGGGTATGACGTGTTTTGAGCATCATACCCAGGTATGAAATTTTTTGAGCTACATACGCCGAATTACCTTTTTTGAGTGACACACCACCGTATGGCCTATTTTGAGCGACATACACAAGTTTGAACACTTTTGAGCGACATACCCGGTATGACCTTTTTTGAGAGACATATCCGGGTATGACGTGTTTTGAGCATCATACCCAGGTATGAAATTTTTTGAGCTACATACGCCGAATTACCTTTTTTGAGTGACACACCACCGTATGGCCTATTTTGAGCGACATACACAAGTTTGAACACTTTTGAGCGACATACCCGGTATGACCTTTTTTGAGCGACATACCCGGGTATGACGTGTTTTGAGCATCATACCCGGGTATGAAATTTTTTGAGCTACATACGCCGAATGATCTTTTTGGAGTGACACACCACCGTTTGGCCCATTTTGAGCAACATACACAAGTTTGACCACTTTTGAGCGACATACCCGGTATGACCTTTTTTGAGCCACATACCCAGGTATGAAATTTTTTGAGCTACATACCCCGAATGACCTTTTTTGAGTGACACACCACCGTATGGCCTATTTTGAGCGACATACACAAGTTTGAACACTTTTGAGCGACATACCCGGTATGACCTTTTTTGAGCGACATATCCGGGTATGACGTGTTCTGAGCATCATACCCAGGTATGAAATTTTTTGAGCTACATACCCCGAATGACCTTTTTTGAGTGACACAACACTGTATGGCCTATTTTGAGCGACATATGCGCATATGACCACTTTTGAGCGACATACCCGGTATGACGTGTTTTGAGCATCATACCCGGGTATGAAATTTTTTGAGCTACATACGCCGAATGACCTTTTTTGAGTGACACACCACCGTATGGCCCATTTTGAGCGACATACAAAAGTTTGACCACTTTTGAGCGACATACCCGGTATGACCTTTTTTGAGCGACATATCCGGGTATGACGTGTTTTGAGCATCATACCCGGGTATGAAATTTTTTGAGCTACATGCGCCGAATGACCTTTTTTGAGTGACACACCACCGTATGGCCTATTTGGAGCAACATACACAAGTTTGACCACTTTTGAGCGACATACCCGGTATGACCTTTTTTGAGCGACATATCCGGGTATGACGTGTTTTGAGCATCATACCCGGGTATGAAATTTTTTGAGCTACATACGCCGAATGATCTTTTTTGAGTGACACACCACTGTATGGCCCATTTTGAGCGACATACACAAGTTTGACCACTTTTGAGCGACATGCCCGGTATGACCTTTTTTGAGCGACATATCCGGGTATGACGTGTTTTGAGCATCATACCCAGGTATGAAATTTTTTGAGCTACATACCCCGAATGACCTTTTTTGAGTGACACACCACCGTATGGCCTATTTTGAGCGACATACACAAGTTTGAACACTTTTGAGCGACATACCCGGTATGACCTTTTTTGAGCGACATATCCGGGTATGACGTGTTCTGAGCATCATACCCAGGTATGAAATTTTTTGAGCTACATACCCCGAATGACCTTTTTTGAGTGACACAACACTGTATGGCCTATTTTGAGCGACATACGCGCATATGACCACTTTTGAGCGACATACCCGGTATGACCTTTTTTGAGCATCATACCCGGGTATGAAGTTTTTTGAGCTACATACGCCGAATGACCTTTTTTGAGTGACACACCACCATATGGCCCATTTTGAGCGACATACACAAGTTTGACCACTTTTGAGCGACATACCCGGTATGACCTTTTTTGAGCGACATATCCGGGTATGACGTGTTTTGAGCATCATACCCGGGTATGAAATTTTTTGAGCTACATACGCCGAATGATCTTTTTTGAGTGACACACCACTGTATGGCCCATTTTGAGCGACATACACAAGTTTGACCACTTTTGAGCGACATGCCCGGTATGACCTTTTTTGAGCGACATATCCGGGTATGACGTGTTTTGAGCATCATACCCAGGTATGAAATTTTTTGAGCTACATACCCCGAATGACCTTTTTTGAGTGACACACCACCGTATGGCCTATTTTGAGCGACATACACAAGTTTGAACACTTTTGAGCGACATACCCGGTATGACCTTTTTTGAGCGACATATCCGGGTATGACGTGTTCTGAGCATCATACCCAGGTATGAAATTTTTTGAGCTACATACGCCGAATGACCTTTTTTGAGTGACACACCACCGTATGGCCCATTTTGAGCGACATACACAAGTTTGACCACTTTTGAGCGACATACCCGGTATGACCTTTTTTGAGCGACATATCCGGGTATGACGTGTTTTGAGCATCATACCCAGGTATGAAATTTTTTGAGCTACATACGCCGAATGACCTTTTTTGAGTGACACACCACCGTATGGCCCATTTTGAGCAACATACACAAGTTTGACCACTTTTGAGCGACATACCCGGTATGACCTTTTTTGAGCGACATACCCGGGTATGACGTGTTTTGAGCATCATACCCGGGTATGAAATTTTTTGAGCTACATACGCCGAATGACCTTTTTTGAGTGACACACCACCATATGGCCCATTTTGAGCGACATACACAGGTTTGACCACTTTTGAGCGACATACCTGGTATGACCTTTTTTGAGCGACATATCCGGGTATGACGTGTTTTGAGCATCATACCCAGGTATGAAATTTTTTGAGCTACATACGCCGAATTACCTTTTTTGAGTGACACACCACCGTATGGCCTATTTTGAGCGACATACACAAGTTTGAACACTTTTGAGCGACATACCCGGTATGACCTTTTTTGAGAGACATATCCGGGTATGACGTGTTTTGAGCATCATACCCAGGTATGAAATCTTTTGAGCTACATACGCCGAATGACCTTTTTTGAGTGACACACCACCGTATGGCCCATTTTGAGCGACATACACAAGTTTGACCACTTTTGAGCGACATACCCGGTATGACCTTTTTTGAGCCACATACCCAGGTATGAAATTTTTTGAGCTACATACCCCGAATGACCTTTTGTGAGTGACACAACACTGTATGGCCTATTTTGAGCGACATATGCGCATATGACCACTTTTGAGCGACATACCCGGTATGACGTGTTTTGAGCATCATACCCGGGTATGAAATTTTTTGAGCTACATACGCCGAATGACCTTTTTTGAGTGACACACCACCGTATGGCCCAATTTGGGCGACATACACAAGTTTGACCACTTTTGAGGGACATACCCGGTATGACCTTTTTTGAGCGACATATCCGGGTATGACGTGTTTTGAGCATCATACCCGGGTATGAAATTTTTTGAGCTACATGCGCCGAATGACCTTTTTTGAGTGACACACCACCGTATGGCCTATTTGGAGCAACATACACAAGTTTGACCACTTTTGAGCGACATACCCGGTATGACCTTTTTTGAGCGACATATCCGGGTATGACGTGTTTTGAGCATCATACCCGGGTATGAAATTTTTTGAGCTACATACGCCGAATGATCTTTTTTGAGTGACACACCACTGTATGGCCTATTTTGAGCGACATATGCGCATATGACCACTTTTGAGCGACATACCCGGTATGACGTGTTTTGAGCATCATACCCGGGTATGAAATTTTTTGAGCTACATACGCCGAATGACCTTTTTTGAGTGACACACCACCGTATGGCCCATTTTGAGCGACATACACAAGTTTGACCACTTTTGAGCGACATACCCGGTATGACCTTTTTTGAGCGACATATCCGGGTATGACGTGTTTTGAGCATCATACCCGGGTATGAAATTTTTTGAGCTACATACGCCGAATGACCTTTTTTGAGTGACACACCACCGTATGGCCCATTTTGAGCGACATACACAAGTTTGACCACTTTTGAGCGACATACCCGGTATGACCTTTTTTGAGCGACATATCCGGGTATGACGTGTTCTGAGCATCATACCCAGGTATGAAATTTTTTGAGCTACATACCCCGAATGACCTTTTTTGAGTGACACAACACTGTATGGCCTATTTTGAGCGACATACGCGCATATGACCACTTTTGAGCGACATACCCGGTATGACGTGTTTTGAGCATCATACCCGGGTATGAAATTTTTTGAGCTACATACGCCGAATGATCTTTTTTGAGTGACACACCACTGTATGGCCCATTTTGAGCGACATACACAAGTTTGACCACTTTTGAGCGACATGCCCGGTATGACCTTTTTTGAGCGACATATCCGGGTATGACGTGTTTTGAGCATCATACCCAGGTATGAAATTTTTTGAGCTACATACCCCGAATGACCTTTTTTGAGTGACACACCACCGTATGGCCTATTTTGAGCGACATACACAAGTTTGAACACTTTTGAGCGACATACCCGGTATGACCTTTTTTGAGCGACATATCCGGGTATGACGTGTTCTGAGCATCATACCCAGGTATGAAATTTTTTGAGCTACATACGCCGAATGACCTTTTTTGAGTGACACACCACCGTATGGCCCATTTTGAGCGACATACACAAGTTTGACCACTTTTGAGCGACATACCCGGTATGACCTTTTTTGAGCGACATATCCGGGTATGACGTGTTTTGAGCATCATACCCAGGTATGAAATTTTTTGAGCTACATACGCCGAATGACCTTTTTTGAGTGACACACCACCGTATGGCCCATTTTGAGCAACATACACAAGTTTGACCACTTTTGAGCGACATACCCGGTATGACCTTTTTTGAGCGACATACCCGGGTATGACGTGTTTTGAGCATCATACCCGGGTATGAAATTTTTTGAGCTACATACGCCGAATAACCTTTTTTGAGTGACACACCACCATATGGCCCATTTTGAGCGACATACACAGGTTTGACCACTTTTGAGCGACATACCTGGTATGACCTTTTTTGAGCGACATATCCGGGTATGACGTGTTTTGAGCATCATACCCAGGTATGAAATTTTTTGAGCTACATACGCCGAATTACCTTTTTTGAGTGACACACCACCGTATGGCCTATTTTGAGCGACATACACAAGTTTGAACACTTTTGAGCGACATACCCGGTATGACCTTTTTTGAGAGACATATCCGGGTATGACGTGTTTTGAGCATCATACCCAGGTATGAAATTTTTTGAGCTACATACGCCGAATTACCTTTTTTGAGTGACACACCACCGTATGGCCTATTTTGAGCGACATACACAAGTTTGAACACTTTTGAGCGACATACCCGGTATGACCTTTTTTGAGCGACATACCCGGGTATGACGTGTTTTGAGCATCATACCCGGGTATGAAATTTTTTGAGCTACATACGCTGAATGACCTTTTTTGAGTGACACACCACCATATGGCCCATTTTGAGCGACATACACAGGTTTGACCACTTTTGAGCGACATACCTGGTATGACCTTTTTTGAGCGACATATCCGGGTATGACGTGTTTTGAGCATCATACCCAGGTATGAAATTTTTTGAGCTACATACGCCGAATTACCTTTTTTGAGTGACACACCACCGTATGGCCTATTTTGAGCGACATACACAAGTTTGAACACTTTTGAGCGACATACCCGGTATGACCTTTTTTGAGAGACATATCCGGGTATGACGTGTTTTGAGCATCATACCCAGGTATGAAATTTTTTGAGCTACATACGCCGAATTACCTTTTTTGAGTGACACACCACCGTATGGCCTATTTTGAGCGACATACACAAGTTTGAACACTTTTGAGCGACATACCCGGTATGACCTTTTTTGAGCGACATACCCGGGTATGACGTGTTTTGAGCATCATACCCGGGTATGAAATTTTTTGAGCTACATACGCCGAATGATCTTTTTTGAGTGACACACCACCGTATGGCCCATTTTGAGCAACATACACAAGTTTGACCACTTTTGAGCGACATACCCGGTATGACCTTTTTTGAGCGACATATCCGGGTATGACATGTTTTGAGCATCATACCCAGGTATGAAATTTTTTGAGCTACATACGCCGAATGACCTTTTTTGAGTGACACACCACCGTATGGCCCATTTTGAGCGACATACACAAGTTTGACCACTTTTGAGCGACATACCCGGTATGACCTTTTTTGAGCGACATATCCGGGTATGACGTGTTTTGAGCATCATACCCAGGTTTGAAATTTTTTGAGCTACATACGCCGAATGACCTTTTTTGAGTGACACACCACCGTATGGCCCATTTTGAGCGACATACACAAGTTTGATCACTTTTGAGCGACATACCCGGTATGACCTTTTTTGAGCGACATATCCGGGTATGACGTGTTCTGAGCATCATACCCAGGTATGAAATTTTTTGAGCTACATACCCCGAATGACCTTTTTTGAGTGACACAACACTGTATGGCCTATTTTGAGCGACATATGCGCATATGACCACTTTTGAGCGACATACCCGGTATGACGTGTTTTGAGCATCATACCCGGGTATGACATTTTTTGAGCTACATACGCCGAATGACCTTTTTTGAGTGACACACCACCGTATGGCCCATTTTGAGCGACATACACAAGTTTGACCACTTTTGAGCGACATACCCGGTATGACCTTTTTTGAGCGACATATCCGGGTATGACGTGTTTTGAGCATCATACCCAGGTTTGAAATTTTTTGAGCTACATACGCCGAATGACCTTTTTTGAGTGACACACCACCGTATGGCCCATTTTGAGCGACATACACAAGTTTGATCACTTTTGAGCGACATACCCGGTATGACCTTTTTTGAGCCACATACCCAGGTATGAAATTTTTTGAGCTACATACCCCGAATGACCTTTTTTGAGTGACACACCACCGTATGGCCTATTTTGAGCGACATACACAAGTTTGACCACTTTTGAGCGACATACCCGGTATGACCTTTTTTGAGCGACATATCCGGGTATGACATGTTTTGAGCATCATACCCAGGTATGAAATTTTTTGAGCTACATACGCCGAATGACCTTTTTTGAGTGACACACCACCGTATGGCCCATTTTGAGCGACATACACAAGTTTGACCACTTTTGAGCGACATACCCGGTATGACCTTTTTTGAGCGACATATCCGGGTATGACGTGTTTTGAGCATCATACCCAGGTTTGAAATTTTTTGAGCTACATACGCCGAATGACCTTTTTTGAGTGACACACCACCGTATGGCCCATTTTGAGCGACATACACAAGTTTGATCACTTTTGAGCGACATACCCGGTATGACCTTTTTTGAGCCACATACCCAGGTATGAAATTTTTTGAGCTACATACCCCGAATGACCTTTTTTGAGTGACACACCACCGTATGGCCTATTTTGAGCGACATACACAAGTTTGAACACTTTTGAGCGACATACCCGGTATGACCTTTTTTGAGCGACATATCCGGGTATGACGTGTTCTGAGCATCATACCCAGGTATGAAATTTTTTGAGCTACATACCCCGAATGACCTTTTTTGAGTGACACAACACTGTATGGCCTATTTTGAGCGACATATGCGCATATGACCACTTTTGAGCGACATACCCGGTATGACGTGTTTTGAGCATCATACCCGGGTATGAAATTTTTTGAGCTACATACGCCGAATGACCTTTTTTGAGTGACACACCACCGTATGGCCCATTTTGAGCGACATACACAAGTCTGACCGCTTTTGAGCGACATACCCGGTATGACCTTTTTTGAGCGACATATCCGGGTATGACGTGTTTTGAGCATCATACCCGGGTATGAAATTTTTTGAGCTACATGCGCCGAATGACCTTTTTTGAGTGACACACCACCCTATGGCCCATTTTGAGCGACATACACAAGTTTGACCACTTTTGAGCGACATACCCGGTATGACCTTTTTTGAGCGACATATCCGGGTATGACTTGTTTTGAGCATCATACCCAGGTATGAAATTCTTTGAGCTACATACCCCGAATGACCTTTTTTGAGTGACACACCACTGTATGGCCTATTTTGAGCGACATACGCGCATATGACCACTTTTGAGCGACATACCCGGTATGACCTTTTTTGAGCGACATATCCGGGTATGACGTGTTTTGAGCATCATACCCGGGTATGAAATTTTTTGAGCTACATACGCCGAATGACCTTTTTTGAGTGACACACCACAGTATGGCCCATTTTGAGTGACATACACAAGTTTGACCACTTTTGAGCGACATACCCGGTATGACCTTTTTTGAGCGACATATCCGGGTATGACGTGTTTTGAGCATCATACCCAGGTATGAAATTTTTTGAGCTACATACCCCGAATGACATTTTTTGAGTGACACACCACTGTATGGCCTATTTTGAGCGACATACGCGCATATGACCACTTTTGAGCGACATACCCGGTATGACCTTTTTTGAGCGACATACCCGGGTATGAAATTTTTTGAGCTACATACGCCGAATGACCTTTTTTGAGTGACACACCACCGTATGACCCATTTTGAGCAACATACACAAGTTTGACCACTTTTGAGCGACATACCCGGTATGACCTTTTTTGAGCGACATATCCGGGTATGACGTGTTTTGAGCATCATACCCAGGTATGAAATTTTTTGAGCTACATACCCCGAATGACATTTTTTGAGTGACACACCACTGTATGGCCTATTTTGAGCGACATACGCGCATATGACCACTTTTGAGCGACATACCCGGTATGACCTTTTTTGAGCGACATATCCGGGTATGACGTGTTTTGAGCATCATACCCAGGTATGAAATTTTTTGAGCTACATACCCCGAATGACATTTTTTGAGTGACACACCACTGTATGGCCTATTTTGAGCGACATACGCGCATATGACCACTTTTGAGCGACATACCCGGTATGACCTTTTTTGAGCGACATACCCGGGTATGAAATTTTTTGAGCTACATACGCCGAATGACCTTTTTTGAGTGACACACCACCGTATGGCCCATTTTGAGCAACATACACTAGTTTGACCACTTTGGAGCGACATACCCGGTATGACCTTTTTTGAGCGACATACCCGGGTATGACGTGTTTTGAGCATCATACCCGGGTATGAAATTTTTTGAGCTACATACGCCGAATGACCTTTTTTGAGGGACACACCACCGTATGGCCCATTTTGAGCGACATACACAAGTTTGACCACTTTTGAGCGACATACCCGGTATGACCTTTTTTGAGCGACATACCCGGGTATGACGTGTTTTGAGCATCATACCCGGGTATGAAATTTTTTGAGCTACATACGCCGAATGAACTTTTTTGAGTGACACACCACCGTATGGCCCATTTTGAGCGACATACACAAGTTTGACCACTTTTGAGCGACATACCCGGTATGACCTTTTTTGAGCGACATACCCGGGTATGACGTGTTTTGAGCATCATACCCGGGTATGAAATTTTTTGAGCTACATACGCCGAATGACCTATTTTGAGTGACACACCACCGTATGGCCCATTTTGAGCAACATACACAAGTTTGACCACTTTTGAGCGACATACCCGGTATGACCTTTTTTGAGCGACATATCCGAATATGACGTGTTTTGAGGATCATACCCGGGTATAAAATTTTTTGAGCTACATACGCCGAATTACCTTTTTTGAGTGACACACCACCGTATGGCCCATTTTGAGCGACATACACAAGTTTGACCACTTTTGAGCGACATACCCGGGTATGACGTGTTTTGAGCATCATACCCGTGTATGAAATTTTTTGAGCTACATACGCCGAATGACCTTTTTTGAGTGACACACCACCGTATGGCCCATTTTGAGTGACATACACAAGTTTGACCACTTTTGAGCGACATACCCGGTATGACCTTTTTTGAGCGACATACCCGGGTATGACGTGTTTTGAGCATCATACCCGGGTATGAAATTTTTTGAGCTACATACGCCGAATGACCTTTTTTGAGTGACACACCACCGTATGGCCCATTTTGAGCGACATACACAAGTTTGACCACTTTTGAGCGACATACCCGGTATGACCTTTTTTGAGCGACATATCCGAATATGACGTGTTTTGAGCATCATACCCGGGTATAAAATTTTTTGAGCTACATACGCCGAATTACCTTTTTTGAGTGACACACCACCGTATGGCCCATTTTGAGCGACATACACAAGTTTGACCACTTTTGAGCGACATACCCGGGTATGACGTGTTTTGAGCATCATACCCGTGTATGAAATTTTTTGAGCTACATACGCCGAATGACCTTTTTTGAGTGACACACCACCGTATGGCCCATTTTGAGTGACATACACAAGTTTGACCACTTTTGAGCGACATACCCGGTATGACCTTTTTTGAGCGACATACCCGGGTATGACGTGTTTTGAGCATCATACCCGGGTATGAAATTTTTTGAGCTACATACGCCGAATGACCTTTTTAGAGTGACACACCACCGTATGGCCTATTTTGAGCGACATACGCGCATATGACCACTTTTGAGCAACATACCCGGTATGACCTTTTTTGAGCGACATACCCGGGTATGACGTGTTTTGAGCATCATACCCGGGTATGAAATTTTTTGAGCTACATACGCCGAATGACCTTTTTTGAGTGACACACCACCGTATGGCCCATTTTGAGCGACATACACAAGTTTGACCACTTTTGAGCGACATACCCGGTATGACCTTTTTTGAGCGACATACCCGGTATGACCTTTTTTGAGCGACATACCCGGGTATGACGTGTTTTGTGCATCATACCCAGGTATGAAACTTTTTTGAGCTACATACCCCGAATGACATTTTTTTAGTGACACACCACTGTATGGCCTATTTTGAGCGACATACGCGCATATGACCACTTTTGAGCAACATACCCGGTATGACCTTTTTTGAGTGACACACCACTGTATGGCCTATTTTGAGCGACATACGCGCATATGACTACTTTTGAGCGACATACCCGGGTATGACGTGTTTTGAGCATCATACCCGTGTATGAAATTTTTTGAGCTACATACGCCGAATGACCTTTTTTGAGTGACACACCACCGTATGGCCCATTTTGAGCGACATACACAAGTTTGACCACTTTTGAGCGACATACCCGGGTATGACGTGTTTTGAGCATCATACCCGTGTATGAAATTTTTTGAGCTACATACGCCGAATGACCTTTTTTGAGTGACACACCACCGTATGGCCCATTTTGAGTGACATACACAAGTTTGACCACTTTTGAGCGACATACCCGGTATGACCTTTTTTGAGCGACATACCCGGGTATGACGTGTTTTGAGCATCATATCCGGGTATGAAATTTTTTGAGCTACATATGCCGAATGACCTTTTTTGAGTGACACACCACCGTATGGCCTATTTTGAGCGACATAAGCGCATATGACCACTTTTGAGCGACATACCCGGTATGACCTTTTTTGAGCGACATACCCGGGTATAACGTGTTTTGAGCATCATACCTGGGTATGAAATTTTTTGAGCTACATACGCCGAATGACCTTTTTTGAGTGACACACCACCGTATGGCCTATTTTGAGCGACATACACAAATTTGAACACTTTTGAGCGACATACCCGTTATGACCTTTTTTGAGCGACATACCCGGGTATGACGTGTTTTGAGCATCATACCAGGGTATGAAATTTTTTGAGCTACATACGCCGAATGACCTTTTTAGAGTGACACACCACCGTATGGCCTATTTTGAGCGACATAAGCGCATATGACCACTTTTGAGCGACATACCCGGTATGACCTTTTTTGAGCGACATACCCGGGTATAACGTGTTTTGAGCATCATACCTGGGTATGAAATTTTTTGAGCTACATACGCCGAATGACCTTTTTTGAGTGACACACCACCGTATGGCCTATTTTGAGCGACATACACAAATTTGAACACTTTTGAGCGACATACCCGTTATGACCTTTTTTGAGCGACATACCCGGGTATGACGTGTTTTGAGCATCATACCAGGGTATGAAATTTTTTGAGCTACATACGCCGAATGATCTTTTTTGAGTGACACACCACCGTATGGCCTATTTTGAGCGACATACAAAAGTTTGAAAACTTTTGAGCGACATACCCGGTATGACCTTTTTTGAGCGACATACCCGGGTATGACGTGTTTTGAGCATCATACCCGGGTATGAAATTCTTTGAGCTACATAGGCCGAATGACCTTTTTTGAGTGACACACCACCGTATGGCCCATTTTGAGCGACATACACAAGATTGACCACTTTTGAGCGACATACCCGGTATGACCTTTTTTGAGCGACATACCCGGGTATGACGTGTTTTGAGCATCATACCCGGGTATGAAATTTTTTGAGCTACATACGCCGAATGACCTTTTTTGAGTGACACACCACCATATGGCCCATTTTGAGCGACATACACAAGTTTGACCACTTTTGAGCGACATACCTGGTATGACCTTTTTTGAGCGACATATCCGGGTATGACGTGTTTTGAGCATCATACCCAGGTATGAAATTTTTTGAGCTACATACCCCGAATGACCTTTTTTGAGTGACACACCACAGTATGGCCTATTTTGAGCGACATACACAAGTTTGAACACTTTTGAGCGACATACCCGGTATGACCTTTTTTGAGCGACATACCCAGGTATAACGTGTTTTGAGCATCATACCCGGGTATGAAATTTTTTGAGCTACATACGCCGAATGACCTTTTTTGAGTGACACACCACCGTATGGCCCATTTTGAGCAACATACACAAGTTTGACCACTTTTGAGCGACATACTCGGTATGACCTTTTTTGAGCGACATATCCGGGTATGACATGTTTTGAGCATCATACCCGGGTATAAAATTTTTTGAGCTACATACGCCGAATGACCTTTTTTGAGTGACACACCACCCTATGGCCCATTTTGAGCGACATACACAAGTTTGACCACTTTTGAGCGACATACCCGGTATGACCTTTTTTGAGCGACATATCCGGGTATGACTTGTTTTGAGCATCATACCCAGGTATGAAATTCTTTGAGCTACATACCCCGAATGACCTTTTTTGAGTGACACACCACTGTATGGCCTATTTTGAGCGACATACGCGCATATGACCACTTTTGAGCGACATACCCGGTATGACCTTTTTTGAGCGACATATCCGGGTATGACGTGTTTTGAGCATCATACCCGGGTATGAAATTTTTTGAGCTACATACGCCGAATGACCTTTTTTGAGTGACACACCACAGTATGGCCCATTTTGAGTGACATACACAAGTTTGACCACTTTTGAGCGACATACCCGGTATGACCTTTTTTGAGCGACATATCCGGGTATGACGTGTTTTGAGCATCATACCCAGGTATGAAATTTTTTGAGCTACATACCCCGAATGACATTTTTTGAGTGACACACCACTGTATGGCCTATTTTGAGCGACATACGCGCATATGACCACTTTTGAGCGACATACCCGGTATGACCTTTTTTGAGCGACATACCCGGGTATGAAATTTTTTGAGCTACATACGCCGAATGACCTTTTTTGAGTGACACACCACCGTATGACCCATTTTGAGCAACATACACAAGTTTGACCACTTTTGAGCGACATACCCGGTATGACCTTTTTTGAGCGACATATCCGGGTATGACGTGTTTTGAGCATCATACCCAGGTATGAAATTTTTTGAGCTACATACCCCGAATGACATTTTTTGAGTGACACACCACTGTATGGCCTATTTTGAGCGACATACGCGCATATGACCACTTTTGAGCGACATACCCGGTATGACCTTTTTTGAGCGACATATCCGGGTATGACGTGTTTTGAGCATCATACCCAGGTATGAAATTTTTTGAGCTACATACCCCGAATGACATTTTTTGAGTGACACACCACTGTATGGCCTATTTTGAGCGACATACGCGCATATGACCACTTTTGAGCGACATACCCGGTATGACCTTTTTTGAGCGACATACCCGGGTATGAAATTTTTTGAGCTACATACGCCGAATGACCTTTTTTGAGTGACACACCACCGTATGGCCCATTTTGAGCGACATACACAAGTTTGACCACTTTTGAGCGACATACCCGGTATGACCTTTTTTGAGCGACATACCCGGGTATGACGTGTTTTGAGCATCATACCCGGGTATGAAATTTTTTGAGCTACATACGCCGAATGACCTATTTTGAGGGACACACCACCGTATGGCCCATTTTGAGCAACATACACAAGTTTGACCACTTTTGAGCGACATACCCGGTATGACCTTTTTTGAGCGACATATCCGAATATGACGTGTTTTGAGCATCATACCCGGGTATAAAATTTTTTGAGCTACATACGCCGAATTACCTTTTTTGAGTGACACACCACCGTATGGCCCATTTTGAGCGACATACACAAGTTTGACCACTTTTGAGCGACATACCCGGGTATGACGTGTTTTGAGCATCATACCCGTGTATGAAATTTTTTGAGCTACATACGCCGAATGACCTTTTTTGAGTGACACACCACCGTATGGCCCATTTTGAGTGACATACACAAGTTTGACCACTTTTGAGCGACATACCCGGTATGACCTTTTTTGAGCGACATACCCGGGTATGACGTGTTTTGAGCATCATACCCGGGTATGAAATTTTTTGAGCTACATACGCCGAATGACCTTTTTAGAGTGACACACCACCGTATGGCCTATTTTGAGCGACATACGCGCATATGACCACTTTTGAGCGACATACCCGGTATGACCTTTTTTGAGCGACATACCCGGGTATGACGTGTTTTGAGCATCATACCCGGGTATGAAATTTTTTGAGCTACATACGCCGAATGACCTTTTTTGAGTGACACACCACCGTATGGCCCATTTTGAGCGACATACACAAGTTTGACCACTTTTGAGCGACATACCCGGTATGACCTTTTTTGAGCGACATACCCGGTATGACCTTTTTTGAGCGACATACCCGGGTATGACGTGTTTTGTGCATCATACCCAGGTATGAAACTTTTTTGAGCTACATACCCTGA
Organism: Eupleurogrammus muticus; assembly: GCA_036785175.1. NCBI lineage: Eukaryota > Metazoa > Chordata > Actinopteri > Scombriformes > Trichiuridae > Eupleurogrammus > Eupleurogrammus muticus. Next base: position 14,136,119 of record JAYKQN010000006.1, read on the forward strand.
ATGACATTTTTTGAGTGACACACCACTGTATGGCCTATTTTGAGCGACATACGCGCATATGACCACTTTTGAGCAACATACCCGGTATGACCTTTTTTGAGTGACACACCACTGTATGGCCTATTTTGAGCGACATACGCGCATATGACTACTTTTGAGCGACATACCCGGGTATGACGTGTTTTGAGCATCATACCCGTGTATGAAATTTTTTGAGCTACATACGCCGAATGACCTTTTTTGAGTGACACACCACCGTATGGCCCATTTTGAGCGACATACACAAGTTTGACCACTTTTGAGCGACATACCCGGGTATGACGTGTTTTGAGCATCATACCCGTGTATGAAATTTTTTGAGCTACATACGCCGAATGACCTTTTTTGAGTGACACACCACCGTATGGCCCATTTTGAGTGACATACACAAGTTTGACCACTTTTGAGCGACATACCCGGTATGACCTTTTTTGAGCGACATACCCGGGTATGACGTGTTTTGAGCATCATATCCGGGTATGAAATTTTTTGAGCTACATACGCCGAATGACCTTTTTTGAGTGACACACCACCGTATGGCCTATTTTGAGCGACATAAGCGCATATGACCACTTTTGAGCGACATACCCGGTATGACCTTTTTTGAGCGACATACCCGGGTATGACGTGTTTTGAGCATCATACCCAGGTATGAAATTTTTTGAGCTACATACCCCGAATGACCTTTTTTGAGTGACACACCACCGTATGGCCTATTTTGAGCGACATACACAAATTTGAACACTTTTGAGCGACATACCCGTTATGACCTTTTTTGAGCGACATACCCGGGTATGACGTGTTTTGAGCATCATACCAGGGTATGAAATTTTTTGAGCTACATACGCCGAATGATCTTTTTTGAGTGACACACCACCGTATGGCCTATTTTGAGCGACATACAAAAGTTTGAAAACTTTTGAGCGACATACCCGGTATGACCTTTTTTGAGCGACATACCCGGGTATGACGTGTTTTGAGCATCATACCCGGGTATGAAATTCTTTGAGCTACATAGGCCGAATGACCTTTTTTGAGTGACACACCACCGTATGGCCCATTTTGAGCGACATACACAAGATTGACCACTTTTGAGCGACATACCCGGTATGACCTTTTTTGAGCGACATACCCGGGTATGACGTGTTTTGAGCATCATACCCGGGTATGAAATTTTTTGAGCTACATACGCCGAATGACCTTTTTTGAGTGACACACCACCATATGGCCCATTTTGAGCGACATACACAAGTTTGACCACTTTTGAGCGACATACCTGGTATGACCTTTTTTGAGCGACATATCCGGGTATGACGTGTTTTGAGCATCATACCCAGGTATGAAATTTTTTGAGCTACATACGCCGAATGACCTTTTTTGAGTGACACACCACAGTATGGCCTATTTTGAGCGACATACACAAGTTTGAACACTTTTGAGCGACATACCCGGTATGACCTTTTTTGAGCGACATACCCAGGTATAACGTGTTTTGAGCATCATACCCGGGTATGAAATTTTTTGAGCTACATACGCCGAATGACCTTTTTTGAGTGACACACCACCGTATGGCCCATTTTGAGCAACATACACAAGTTTGACCACTTTTGAGCGACATACCCGGTATGACCTTTTTTGAGCGACATATCCGGGTATGACATGTTTTGAGCATCATACCCGGGTATAAAATTTTTTGAGCTACATACGCCGAATGACCTTTTTTGAGTGACACACCACCCTATGGCCCATTTTGAGCGACATACACAAGTTTGACCACTTTTGAGCGACATACCCGGTATGACCTTTTTTGAGCGACATACGCCGAATGACCTTTTTTGAGTGACACACCACCGTATGGCCTATTTTGAGCGACATACGCGCATATGACCACTTTTGAGCGACATACCCGGTATGACCTTTTTTGAGCGACATATCCGGGTATGACGTGTTTTGAGCATCATACCCAGGTATGAAATTTTTTGAGCTACATACCCCGAATGACATTTTTTGAGTGACACACCACTGTATGGCCTATTTTGAGCGACATACGCGCATATGACCACTTTTGAGCGACATACCCGGTATGACCTTTTTTGAGTGACACACCACTGTATGGCCTATTTTGAGCGACATACGCGCATATGACTACTTTTGAGCGACATACCCGGGTATGACGTGTTGAGCATCATACCCGTGTATGAAATTTTTTGAGCTACATACGCCGAATGACCTTTTTTGAGTGACACACCACCGTATGGCCTATTTTGAGCGACATACAAAAGTTTGAACACTTTTGAGCGACATACCCGGTATGACCTTTTTTGAGCAACATACCCGGGTATGACGTGTTTTGAGCATCATACCCGGGTATGAAATTCTTTGAGCTACATACGCCGAATGCGCTTTTTTGAGTGACACACCACCGTATAGCCCATTTTGAGCGACATACACAAGTTTGACCACTTTTGAGCGACATACCCGGTATGACCTTTTTTGAGCCACATACCCGGGTATGAAATTTTTTGAGCGACATACGCGCATATGACCACTTTTGAGCGACATACCCGGTATGACCTTTTTTGAGCGACACACCACCGTATGGCCCATTTTGAGCGACATACACAAGTTTGACCACTTTGGAGCGACATACCCGGTATGACCTTTTTTGAGCGACATACCCGGGTATGACGTGTTTTGAGCATCATACCCGGTTATGAAATTTTTTGAGCTACATACGCCGAATGACCTTTTTTGAGTGACACACCACCGTATGGCCCATTTTGAGCGACATACACAAGTTTGACCACTTTTGAGCGACATACCCGGTATGACCTTTTTTGAGCGACATACCCGGGTATGACGTGTTTTGAGCATCATACCCGGGTATGAAATTTTTTGAGCTACATACGCCGAATGACCTTTTTTGAGTGACACACCACCGTATGGCCTATTTTGAGCGACATACGCGCATATGACCACTTTTGAGCGACATACCCGGTATGACCTTTTTTGAGCGACATACCCGGTATGACCTTTTTTGAGCGACATACCCGGGTATGACGTGTTTTGAGCATCATACCCGGGTATGAAATTTTTTGAGCTACATACGCCGAATGATCTTTTTTGAGTGACACACCACCGTATGGCCTATTTTGAGCGACATACACAAGTTTGAACACTTTTGAGCGACATACACGGTATGACCTTTTTTGAGCGACATACCCGGTATGACCTTTTTTGAGCGACATAGCCGGGTATGACGTGTTTTGAGCATCATACCCGGGTATGAAATTTTTTGAGCTACATACGCCGAATGATCTTTTTTGAGTGACACAACACTGTATGGCCTATTTTGAGCGACATACGCGCATATGACCACTTTTGAGCGACATACCCGGTATGACCTTTTTTGAGCGACAGTATGACGTGTTTTGAGCATCATACCCGGGTATGAACTTTTTTGAGCTACATACGCCGAATGACCTTTTTTGAGTGACACACCACCGTATGGCCCATTTTGAGCGACATACACAAGTTTGACCACTTTTGAGCAACATACCCGGTATGACCTTTTTTGAGCGACATATCCGGGTATGACGTGTTTTGAGCATCATACCCGGGTATGAAATTTTTTGAGCTACATACGCCGAATGACCTTTTTTGAGTGACACACCACCGTATGGCCTATTTTGAGCGACATACGCGCATATGACCACTTTTGAGCGACATACCCGGTATGACCTTTTTTGAGCGACATACCCGGTATGACCTTTTTTGAGCGACATACCCGGGTATGACGTGTTTTGAGCATCATACCCGGGTATGAAATTTTTTGAGCTACATACGCCGAATGATCTTTTTTGAGTGACACACCACCGTATGGCCTATTTTGAGCGACATACACAAGTTTGAACACTTTTGAGCGACATACACGGTATGACCTTTTTTGAGCGACATACCCGGTATGACCTTTTTTGAGCGACATAGCCGGGTATGACGTGTTTTGAGCATCATACCCAGGTATGAAATTTTTTGAGCTACATACCCCGAATGACATTTTTTGAGTGACACACCACTGTATGGCCTATTTTGAGCGACATACGCGCATATGACCACTTTTGAGCGACATACCCGGTATGACCTTTTTTGAGTGACACACCACTGTATGGCCTATTTTGAGCGACATACGCGCATATGACTACTTTTGAGCGACATACCCGGGTATGACGTGTTGAGCATCATACCCGTGTATGAAATTTTTTGAGCTACATACGCCGAATGACCTTTTTTGAGTGACACACCACCGTATGGCCTATTTTGAGCGACATACAAAAGTTTGAACACTTTTGAGCGACATACCCGGTATGACCTTTTTTGAGCAACATACCCGGGTATGACGTGTTTTGAGCATCATACCCGGGTATGAAATTCTTTGAGCTACATACGCCGAATGCGCTTTTTTGAGTGACACACCACCGTATAGCCCATTTTGAGCGACATACACAAGTTTGACCACTTTTGAGCGACATACCCGGTATGACCTTTTTTGAGCCACATACCCGGGTATGAAATTTTTTGAGCGACATACGCGCATATGACCACTTTTGAGCGACATACCCGGTATGACCTTTTTTGAGCGACACACCACCGTATGGCCCATTTTGAGCGACATACACAAGTTTGACCACTTTGGAGCGACATACCCGGTATGACCTTTTTTGAGCGACATACCCGGGTATGACGTGTTTTGAGCATCATACCCGGTTATGAAATTTTTTGAGCTACATACGCCGAATGACCTTTTTTGAGTGACACACCACCGTATGGCCCATTTTGAGCGACATACACAAGTTTGACCACTTTTGAGCGACATACCCGGTATGACCTTTTTTGAGCGACATACCCGGGTATGACGTGTTTTGAGCATCATACCCGGGTATGAAATTTTTTGAGCTACATACGCCGAATGACCTTTTTTGAGTGACACACCACCGTATGGCCTATTTTGAGCGACATACGCGCATATGACCACTTTTGAGCGACATACCCGGTATGACCTTTTTTGAGCGACATACCCGGTATGACCTTTTTTGAGCGACATACCCGGGTATGACGTGTTTTGAGCATCATACCCGGGTATGAAATTTTTTGAGCTACATACGCCGAATGATCTTTTTTGAGTGACACACCACCGTATGGCCTATTTTGAGCGACATACACAAGTTTGAACACTTTTGAGCGACATACACGGTATGACCTTTTTTGAGCGACATACCCGGTATGACCTTTTTTGAGCGACATAGCCGGGTATGACGTGTTTTGAGCATCATACCCGGGTATGAAATTTTTTGAGCTACATACGCCGAATGATCTTTTTTGAGTGACACAACACTGTATGGCCTATTTTGAGCGACATACGCGCATATGACCACTTTTGAGCGACATACCCGGTATGACCTTTTTTGAGCGACAGTATGACGTGTTTTGAGCATCATACCCGGGTATGAACTTTTTTGAGCTACATACGCCGAATGACCTTTTTTGAGTGACACACCACCGTATGGCCCATTTTGAGCGACATACACAAGTTTGACCACTTTTGAGCAACATACCCGGTATGACCTTTTTTGAGCGACATATCCGGGTATGACGTGTTTTGAGCATCATACCCGGGTATGAAATTTTTTGAGCTACATACGCCGAATGACCTTTTTTGAGTGACACACCACCGTATGGCCTATTTTGAGCGACATACGCGCATATGACCACTTTTGAGCGACATACCCGGTATGACCTTTTTTGAGCGACATACCCGGTATGACCTTTTTTGAGCGACATACCCGGGTATGACGTGTTTTGAGCATCATACCCGGGTATGAAATTTTTTGAGCTACATACGCCGAATGATCTTTTTTGAGTGACACACCACCGTATGGCCTATTTTGAGCGACATACACAAGTTTGAACACTTTTGAGCGACATACACGGTATGACCTTTTTTGAGCGACATACCCGGTATGACCTTTTTTGAGCGACATAGCCGGGTATGACGTGTTTTGAGCATCATACCCGGGTATGAAATTTTTTGAGCTACATACGCCGAATGATCTTTTTTGAGTGACACAACACTGTATGGCCTATTTTGAGCGACATACGCGCATATGACCACTTTTGAGCGACATACCCGGTATGACCTTTTTTGAGCGACAGTATGACGTGTTTTGAGCATCATACCCGGGTATGAACTTTTTTGAGCTACATACGCCGAATGACCTTTTTTGAGTGACACACCACCGTATGGCCCATTTTGAGCGACATACACAAGTTTGACCACTTTTGAGCGACATACCCGGTATGACCTTTTTTGAGCGACATACCCGGGTATGACGTGTTTTGAGCATCATACCCGGGTATGAAATTTTTTGAGCTACATACGCCGAATGACCTTTTTTGAGTGACACACCACCGTATGGCCTATTTTGAGCGACATACGCGCATATGACCACTTTTGAGCGACATACCCGGTATGACCTTTTTTGAGCGACATACCCGGTATGACCTTTTTTGAGCGACATACCCGGGTATGACGTGTTTTGAGCATCATACCCGGGTATGAAATTTTTTGAGCTACATACGCCGAATGACCTTTTTTGAGTGACACACCACCGTATGGCCCATTTTGAGCAACATACACAAGTTTGACCACTTTTGAGCGACATACCCGGTATGACCTTTTTTGAGCGACATACCCGGGTATGACGTGTTTTGAGCATCATACCCGGGTATGAAATTTTTTGAGCTACATACGCCGAATGACCTTTTTTGAGTGACACACCACCGTATGGCCCATTTTGAGCAACATACACAAGTTTGACCACTTTTGAGCGACATACCCGGTATGACCTTTTTTGAGCAACATACCCGGGTATGACGTGTTTTGAGCATCATACCCGGGTATGAAATTTTTTGAGCTACATACCCCGAATGACCTTTTTTGCGTGACACACCACCGTATGGCCTATTTTGAGCGACATACACAAGTTTGAACACTTTTGAGCGACATACCCGGTATGACCTTTTTTGAGCGATATACCCGGGTATGACGTGTTTTGAGCATCATACCCGGGTATGAAATTTTTTGAGCTACATACCCTGAATGACCTTTTTTGCGTGACACACCACCGTATGGCCTATTTTGAGCGACATACACAAGTTTGAACACTTTTGAGCGACATACCCGGTATGACCTTTTTTGAGCGATATACCCGGGTATGACGTGTTTTGAGCATCATACCCGGGTATGAAATTTTTTGAGCTACATACGCCGAATGACCTTTTTTGAGTGACACACCACTGTATGGCCCATTTTGAGCGACATACACAAGTTTGAACAGTTTTGAGCGACATACCCGGTATGACCTTTTTTGAGCGACATACCCGGGTATAAGGTGTTTTGAGAATCATACCCGGGTATGAAATTTTTTGAGCTACATACGCCGAATGACCTTTTTTGAGTGACACACCACCGTATGGCCTATTTTGAGCGACATACGCGCATATGACCACTTTTGAGCGACATACCCGGTATGGCCTATTTTGAGCGACATACACAAGTTTGAACACTTTTGAGCGACATACCCGTTATGACCTTTTTTGAGCGACATACCCGGGTATGACGTGTTTTGAGCATCATACCCGGGTATGAAATTTTTTGAGCTACATACGCCGAATGATCTTTTTTGAGTGACACTCCACCGTATGGCCTATTTTGAGCGACATACAAAAGTTTGAAAACTTTTGAGCGACATACCTGGTATGACCTTTTTTGAGCGACATACCCGGGTATGACGTGTTTTGAGCATCATACCCGGGTATGAAATTCTTTGAGCTACATAGGCCGAATGACCTTTTTTGAGTGACACACCACCGTATGGCCCATTTTGAGCGACATACACAAGTTTGACCACTTTTGAGCGACATACCCGGTATGACCTTTTTTGAGCGACATACCCGGGTATGACGTGTTTTGAGCATCATACCCGGGTATGAAATTTTTTGAGCTACATACGCCGAATGACCTTTTTTGAGTGACACACCACCATATGGCCCATTTTGAGCGACATACACAAGTTTGACCACTTTTGAGCAACATACCTGGTATGACCTTTTTTGAGCGACATATCCGGGTATGACATGTTTTGAGCATCATACCCAGGTATGAAATTTTTTGAGCTACATACCCCGAATGACCTTTTTTGAGTGACACACCACAGTATGGCCTATTTTGAGCGACATACACAAGTTTGAACACTTTTGAGCGACATACCCGGTATGACCTTTTTTGAGCGACATATCCGGGTATGACGTGTTTTGAGCATCATACCCAGGTATGAAATTTTTTGAGCTACATACGCCGAATGACCTTTTTTGAGTGACACACCACTGTATGGCCCATTTTGAGCAACATACACAAGTTTGAACAGTTTTGAGCGACATACCCGGTATGACCTTTTTTGAGCGACATACCCGGGTATGACGTGTTTTGAGCATCATACCCGGGTATGAAATTTTTTGAGCTACATATGCCGAATGACCTTTTTTGAGTGACACACCACCGTATGGCTTATTTTGAGCGACATACGCGCATATGACCACTTTTGAGCGACATACCCGGTATGACGTGTTTTGAGCATCATACCCGGGTATGAAATTTTTTGAGCTACATACCCCGAATGACCTTTTTTGCGTGACACACCACCGTATGGCCTATTTTGAGCGACATACACAAGTTTGAACACTTTTGAGCGACATACCCGGTATGACCTTTTTTGAGCGACATACCCGGGTATGACGTGTTTTGAGCATCATACCCGGGTATGAAATTTTTTGAGCTACATACGCCGAATGACCTTTTTTGAGTGACACACCACTGTATGGCCCATTTTGAGCAACATACACAAGTTTGAACAGTTTTGAGCGACATACCCGGTATGACCTTTTTTGAGCGACATACCCGGGTATGACGTGTTTTGAGCATCATACCCGGGTATGAAATTTTTTGAGCTACATATGCCGAATGACCTTTTTTGAGTGACACACCACCGTATGGCTTATTTTGAGCGACATACGCGCATATGACCACTTTTGAGCGACATACCCGGTATGACGTGTTTTGAGCATCATACCCGGGTATGAAATTTTTTGAGCTACATACCCCGAATGACCTTTTTTGCGTGACACACCACCGTATGGCCTATTTTGAGCGACATACACAAGTTTGAACACTTTTGAGCGACATACCCGGTATGACCTTTTTTGAGCGACATACCCGGGTATGACGTGTTTTGAGCATCATACCCGGGTATGAAATTTTTTGAGCTACATACCCCGAATGACCTTTTTTGCTTGACACACCACCGTATGGCCTATTTTGAGCGACATACACAAGTTTGAACACTTTTGAGCGACATACCCGGTATGACCTTTTTTGAGCGACATACCCGGGTATGACGTGTTTTGAGCATCATACCCGGGTATGAAATTTTTTGAGCTACATACGCCGAATGACCTTTTTTGAGTGACACACCACCGTATGGCCTATTTTGAGCGACATACGCGCATATGACCACTTTTGAGCGACATACCCGGTATGACCTTTTTTGAGCGACATACCCGGTATGACCTTTTTTGAGCGACATACCCGGGTATGACGTGTTTTGAGCATCATACCCGGGTATGAAATTTTTTGAGCTACATACGCCGAATGACCTTTTTTGAGTGACACACCACCGTATGGCCCATTTTGAGCAACATACACAAGTTTGACCACTTTTGAGCGACATACCCGGTATGACCTTTTTTGAGCGACATACCCGGGTATGACGTGTTTTGAGCATCATACCCGGGTATGAAATTTTTTGAGCTACATACGCCGAATGACCTTTTTTGAGTGACACACCACCGTATGGCCCATTTTGAGCAACATACACAAGTTTGACCACTTTTGAGCGACATACCCGGTATGACCTTTTTTGAGCAACATACCCGGGTATGACGTGTTTTGAGCATCATACCCGGGTATGAAATTTTTTGAGCTACATACCCCGAATGACCTTTTTTGCGTGACACACCACCGTATGGCCTATTTTGAGCGACATACACAAGTTTGAACACTTTTGAGCGACATACCCGGTATGACCTTTTTTGAGCGATATACCCGGGTATGACGTGTTTTGAGCATCATACCCGGGTATGAAATTTTTTGAGCTACATACCCTGAATGACCTTTTTTGCGTGACACACCACCGTATGGCCTATTTTGAGCGACATACACAAGTTTGAACACTTTTGAGCGACATACCCGGTATGACCTTTTTTGAGCGATATACCCGGGTATGACGTGTTTTGAGCATCATACCCGGGTATGAAATTTTTTGAGCTACATACGCCGAATGACCTTTTTTGAGTGACACACCACTGTATGGCCCATTTTGAGCGACATACACAAGTTTGAACAGTTTTGAGCGACATACCCGGTATGACCTTTTTTGAGCGACATACCCGGGTATAAGGTGTTTTGAGAATCATACCCGGGTATGAAATTTTTTGAGCTACATACGCCGAATGACCTTTTTTGAGTGACACACCACCGTATGGCCTATTTTGAGCGACATACGCGCATATGACCACTTTTGAGCGACATACCCGGTATGGCCTATTTTGAGCGACATACACAAGTTTGAACACTTTTGAGCGACATACCCGTTATGACCTTTTTTGAGCGACATACCCGGGTATGACGTGTTTTGAGCATCATACCCGGGTATGAAATTTTTTGAGCTACATACGCCGAATGATCTTTTTTGAGTGACACTCCACCGTATGGCCTATTTTGAGCGACATACAAAAGTTTGAAAACTTTTGAGCGACATACCTGGTATGACCTTTTTTGAGCGACATACCCGGGTATGACGTGTTTTGAGCATCATACCCGGGTATGAAATTCTTTGAGCTACATAGGCCGAATGACCTTTTTTGAGTGACACACCACCGTATGGCCCATTTTGAGCGACATACACAAGTTTGACCACTTTTGAGCGACATACCCGGTATGACCTTTTTTGAGCGACATACCCGGGTATGACGTGTTTTGAGCATCATACCCGGGTATGAAATTTTTTGAGCTACATACGCCGAATGACCTTTTTTGAGTGACACACCACCATATGGCCCATTTTGAGCGACATACACAAGTTTGACCACTTTTGAGCAACATACCTGGTATGACCTTTTTTGAGCGACATATCCGGGTATGACATGTTTTGAGCATCATACCCAGGTATGAAATTTTTTGAGCTACATACCCCGAATGACCTTTTTTGAGTGACACACCACAGTATGGCCTATTTTGAGCGACATACACAAGTTTGAACACTTTTGAGCGACATACCCGGTATGACCTTTTTTGAGCGACATATCCGGGTATGACGTGTTTTGAGCATCATACCCAGGTATGAAATTTTTTGAGCTACATACGCCGAATGACCTTTTTTGAGTGACACACCACTGTATGGCCCATTTTGAGCAACATACACAAGTTTGAACAGTTTTGAGCGACATACCCGGTATGACCTTTTTTGAGCGACATACCCGGGTATGACGTGTTTTGAGCATCATACCCGGGTATGAAATTTTTTGAGCTACATATGCCGAATGACCTTTTTTGAGTGACACACCACCGTATGGCTTATTTTGAGCGACATACGCGCATATGACCACTTTTGAGCGACATACCCGGTATGACGTGTTTTGAGCATCATACCCGGGTATGAAATTTTTTGAGCTACATACCCCGAATGACCTTTTTTGCGTGACACACCACCGTATGGCCTATTTTGAGCGACATACACAAGTTTGAACACTTTTGAGCGACATACCCGGTATGACCTTTTTTGAGCGACATACCCGGGTATGACGTGTTTTGAGCATCATACCCGGGTATGAAATTTTTTGAGCTACATACGCCGAATGACCTTTTTTGAGTGACACACCACTGTATGGCCCATTTTGAGCAACATACACAAGTTTGAACAGTTTTGAGCGACATACCCGGTATGACCTTTTTTGAGCGACATACCCGGGTATGACGTGTTTTGAGCATCATACCCGGGTATGAAATTTTTTGAGCTACATATGCCGAATGACCTTTTTTGAGTGACACACCACCGTATGGCTTATTTTGAGCGACATACGCGCATATGACCACTTTTGAGCGACATACCCGGTATGACGTGTTTTGAGCATCATACCCGGGTATGAAATTTTTTGAGCTACATACCCCGAATGACCTTTTTTGCGTGACACACCACCGTATGGCCTATTTTGAGCGACATACACAAGTTTGAACACTTTTGAGCGACATACCCGGTATGACCTTTTTTGAGCGACATACCCGGGTATGACGTGTTTTGAGCATCATACCCGGGTATGAAATTTTTTGAGCTACATACCCCGAATGACCTTTTTTGCTTGACACACCACCGTATGGCCTATTTTGAGCGACATACACAAGTTTGAACACTTTTGAGCGACATACCCGGTATGACCTTTTTTGAGCGACATACCCGGGTATGACGTGTTTTGAGCATCATACCCGGGTATGAAATTTTTTGAGCTACATACGCCGAATGACCTTTTTTGAGTGACACACCACTGTATGGCCCATTTTGAGCGACATACACAAGTTTGAACAGTTTTGAGCGACATACCCGGTATGACCTTTTTTGAGCGACATACCCGGGTATAAGGTGTTTTGAGAATCATACCCGGGTATGAAATTTTTTGAGCTACATACGCCGAATGACCTTTTTTGCGTGACACACCACCGTATGGCCTATTTTGAGCGACATACACAAGTTTGAACACTTTTGAGCGACATACCCGTTATGACCTTTTTTGAGCGACATACCCGGGTATGACGTGTTTTGAGCGACATACCCGGGTATGACGTGTTTTGAGCATCATACCCGGGTATGAAATTTTTTGAGCTACATACCCCGAATGACCTTTTTTGAGTGACACACCACAGTATGGCCTATTTTGAGCGACATACACAAGTTTGAACACTTTTGAGCGACATACCCGGTATGACCTTTTTTGAGCGACATACCCAGGTATAACGTGTTTTGAGCATCATACCCGGGTATGAAATTTTTTGAGCTACATACGCCGAATGACCTTTTTTGAGTGACACACCACCGTATGGCCCATTTTGAGCAACATACACAAGTTTGACCACTTTTGAGCGACATACCCGGTATGACCTTTTTTGAGCGACATATCCGGGTATGACGTGTTTTGAGCATCATACCCGAGTATAAAATTTTTTTGAGCTACATACGCCGAATTACCTTTTTTGAGTGACACACCACCGTATGGCCCATTTTGAGCGACATACACAAGTTTGACCACTTTTGAGCGACATACCCGGTATGACCTTTTTTGAGCGACATACCCGGGTATGACGTGTTTTGAGCATCATACCCGGGTATGAAATTTTTTGAGCTACATACCCCGAATGACCTTTTTTGCGTGACACACCACCGTATGGCCTATTTTGAGCGACATACGCGCATATGACCACTTTTGAGCGACATACCCGGTATGACCTTTTTTGAGCGACATATCCGGGTATGGCGTGTTTTGAGCATCATACCCAGGTATGAAATTTTTTGAGCTACATACGCCGAATGACCTTTTTTGAGTGACACACCACTGTATGGCCCATTTTGAGCAACATACACAAGTTTGAACAGTTTTGAGCGACATACCCGGTATGACCTTTTTTGAGCGACATACCCGGGTATGACGTGTTTTGAGCATCATACCCCGGTATGAAATTCTTTGAGCTACATACCCCGAATGACCTTTTTTGAGTGACACACCACCGTATGGCCTATTTTGAGCGACATACACAAGTTTGAACACTTTTGAGCGACATACCCGGTATGACATTTTTTGAGCGACATACCCGGGTCTGACGTGTATTGAGCATCATACCCGGGTATGAAATTTTTTGAGCTACATACCCCGAATGACCTTTTTTGCGTGACACACCACCGTATGGCCTATTTTGAGCGACATACACAAGTTTGAACACTTTTGAGCGACATACCCGGTATGACCTTTTTTGAGCATCATACCCGGGTATGAAATTTTTTGAGCTACATACGCCGAATGACCTTTTTTGAGTGACACACCACCGTATGGCCTATTTTGAGCGACATACGCGCATATGACCACTTTTGAGCGACATACCCGGTATGACCTTTTTTGAGCGACATACCCGGGTATGACGTGTTTTGAGCATCATACCCGGGTATGAAATTTTTTGAGCTACATACCCCGAATGACCTTTTTTGCGTGACACACCACCGTATGGCCTATTTTGAGCGACATACACAAGTTTGAACACTTTTGAGCGACATACCCGTTATGACCTTTTTTGAGCGACATACCCGGGTATGACCTTTTTTGAGCGACATACCCGGGTATGACGTGTTTTGAGCATCATACCCGGGTATGAAATTTTTTGAGCTACATACGCCGAATGATCTTTTTTGAGTGACACACCACCGTATGGCCTATTTTGAGCGACATACAAAAGTTTGAAAACTTTTGAGCGACATACCCGGTATGACCTTTTTTGAGCGACATACCCGGGTATGACGTGTTTTGAGCATCATACCCGGGTATGAAATTCTTTGAGCTACATAGGCCGAATGACCTTTTTTGAGTGACACACCACCATATGGCCCATTTTGAGCGACATACACAAGTTTGACCACTTTTGAGCGACATACCTGGTATGACCTTTTTTGAGCGACATATCCGGGTATGACGTGTTTTGAGCATCATACCCAGGTATGAAATTTTTTGAGCTACATACCCCGAATGACCTTTTTTGAGTGACACACCACAGTATGGCCTATTTTGAGCGACATACACAAGTTTGAACACTTTTGAGCGACATACCCGGTATGACCTTTTTTGAGCGACATACCCAGGTATAACGTGTTTTGAGCATCATACCCGGGTATGAAATTTTTTGAGCTACATACGCCGAATGACCTTTTTTGAGTGACACACCACCGTATGGCCCATTTTGAGCAACATACACAAGTTTGACCACTTTTGAGCGACATACCCGGTATGACCTTTTTTGAGCGACATATCCGGGTATGACGTGTTTTGAGCATCATACCCGGGTATAAAATTTTTTTGAGCTACATACGCCGAATTACCTTTTTTGAGTGACACACCACCGTATGGCCCATTTTGAGCGACATACACAAGTTTGACCACTTTTGAGCGACATACCCGGTATGACCTTTTTTGAGCGACATACCCGGGTATGACGTGTTTTGAGCATCATACCCGGGTATGAAATTTTTTGAGCTACATACCCCGAATGACCTTTTTTGAGTGACACACCACCGTATGGCCTATTTTGAGCGACATACGCGCATATGACCACTTTTGAGCGACATACCCGGTATGACCTTTTTTGAGCGACATATCCGGGTATGACGTGTTTTGAGCATCATACCCAGGTATGAAATTTTTTGAGCTACATATGCCGAATGACCTTTTTTGAGTGACACACCACTGTATGGCCCATTTTGAGCAACATACACAAGTTTGAACAGTTTTGAGCGACATACCCGGTATGACCTTTTTTGAGCGACATACCCGGGTATGACGTGTTTTGAGCATCATACCGGGTATGAAATTCTTTGAGCTACATACCCCGAATGACCTTTTTTGAGTGACACACCACCGTATGGCCTATTTTGAGCGACATACACAAGTTTGAACACTTTTGAGCGACATACCCGGTATGACCTTTTTTGAGCGACATACCCGGGTATGACGTGTTTTGAGCATCATACCCGGGTATGAAATTTTTTGAGCTACATACCCCGAATGACCTTTTTTGCGTGACACACCACCGTATGGCCTATTTTGAGCGACATACGCGCATATGACCACTTTTGAGCGACATACCCGGTATGACCTTTTTTGAGCGACATATCCGGGTATGACGTGTTTTGAGCATCATACCCGGGTATAAAATTTCTTGAGCTACATACGCCGAATTACCTTTTTTGAGTGACACACCACCGTATGGCCCATTTTGAGCGACATACACAAGTTTGACCACTTTTGAGCGACATACCCGGTATGACCTTTTTTGAGCGACATACCCGGGTATGACGTGTTTTGAGCATCATACCCGGGTATGAAATTTTTTGAGCTACATACCCCGAATGACCTTTTTTGAGTGACACACCACCGTATGGCCTATTTTGAGCGACATACGCGCATATGACCACTTTTGAGCGACATACCCGGTATGACCTTTTTTGAGCGACATATCCGGGTATGGCGTGTTTTGAGCATCATACCCAGGTATGAAATTTTTTGAGCTACATACGCCGAATGACCTTTTTTGAGTGACACACCACTGTATGGCCCATTTTGAGCAACATACACAAGTTTGAACAGTTTTGAGCGACATACCCGGTATGACCTTTTTTGAGCGACATACCCGGGTATGACGTGTTTTGAGCATCATACCCCGGTATGAAATTCTTTGAGCTACATACCCCGAATGACCTTTTTTGAGTGACACACCACCGTATGGCCTATTTTGAGCGACATACACAAGTTTGAACACTTTTGAGCGACATACCCGGTATGACATTTTTTGAGCGACATACCCGGGTCTGACGTGTTTTGAGCATCATACCCGGGTATGAAATTTTTTGAGCTACATACCCCGAATGACCTTTTTTGCGTGACACACCACCGTATGGCCTATTTTGAGCGACATACACAAGTTTGAACACTTTTGAGCGACATACCCGGTATGACCTTTTTTGAGCATCATACCCGGGTATGAAATTTTTTGAGCTACATACGCCGAATGACCTTTTTTGAGTGACACACCACCGTATGGCCTATTTTGAGCGACATACGCGCATATGACCACTTTTGAGCGACATACCCGGTATGACCTTTTTTGAGCGACATACCCGGGTATGACGTGTTTTGAGCATCATACCCGGGTATGAAATTTTTTGAGCTACATACCCCGAATGACCTTTTTTGCGTGACACACCACCGTATGGCCTATTTTGAGCGACATACACAAGTTTGAACACTTTTGAGCGACATACCCGGTATGACCTTTTTTGAGCGACATACCCGGGTATGACGTGTTTTGAGCATCATACCCGGGTATGAAATTTTTTGAGCTACATACGCCGAATGACCTTTTTTGAGTGACACACCACCGTATGGCCTTTTTTGAGCGACATACACAAGTTTGAACACTTTTGAGCGACATACCCGTTATGACCTTTTTTGAGCGACATACCCGGGTATGACGTGTTTTGAGCGACATACCCGGGTATGACGTTTTTTGAGCATCATACCCGGGTATAAAATTCTTTGAGCTACATACCCCGAATGACCTTTTTTGAGTGACACACCACCGTATGGCCTATTTTGAGCGACATACACAAGTTTGAACACTTTTGAGCGACATACCCGGTATGACCTTTTTTGAGCGACATACCCGGGTATGACGTGTTTTGAGCATCATACCCGGGTATGAAATTTTTTGAGCTACATACCCCGAATGACCTTTTTTGCGTGACACACCACCGTATGGCCTATTTTGAGCGACATACACAAGTTTGAACACTTTTGAGCGACATACCCGGTATGACCTTCTTTGAGCGACATACCCGGGTATGACGTGTTTTGAGCATCATACCCGGGTATGAAATTTTTTGAGCTACATACGCCGAATGACCTTTTTTGCGTGACACACCACCGTATGGCCTATTTTGAGCGACATACACAAGTTTGAACACTTTTGAGCGACATACCCGGTATGACCTTCTTTGAGCGACATACCCGGGTATGACGTGTTTTGAGCATCATACCCGGGTATGAAATTTTTTGAGCTACATACGCCGAATGACCTTTTTTGAGTGACACACCACCGTATGGCCTATTTTGAGCGACATACGCGCATATGACCACTTTTGAGCGACATACCCGGTATGACCTTTTTTGAGCGACATACCCGGGTATGACATGTTTTGAGCATCATACCCGGGTATGAAATTTTTTGAGCTACATACGCCGAATGACCTTTTTTGAGTGACACACCACCCTATGGCCTATTTTGAGCGACATACACAAGTTTGAACACTTTTGAGCGACATACCCGGTATGACCTTTTTTGAGCATCATACCCGGGTATGAAATTTTTTGAGCTACATACGCCGAATGACCTTTTTTGAGTGACACACCACCGTATGGCCTATTTTGAGCGACATACGCGGATATGACCACTTTTGAGCGACATACCCGGTATGACCTTTTTTGAGCGACATACCCGGGTATGACGTGTTTTGAGCATCATACCCGGGTATGAAATTTTTTGAGCTACATACCCCGAATGACCTTTTTTGCGTGACACACCACCGTATGGCCTATTTTGAGCGACATACACAAGTTTGAACACTTTTGAGCGAAATACCCGGTATGACCTTTTTTGAGCGACATATCCGGGTATGACGTGTTTTGAGCATCATACCCAGGTATGAAATTTTTTGAGCTACATACGCCGAATGTCCTTTTTTGAGTGACACACCACTGTATGGCCCATTTTGAGCGACATACACAAGTTTGAACAGTTATGAGCGACATACCCGGTATGACCTTTTTTGAGCGACATACCCGGGTATGACGTGTTTTGAGCATCATACCCGGGTATGAAATTCTTTGAGCTACATACCCCGAATGACCTTTTTTGAGTGACACACCACTGTATGGCCCATTTTGAGCGACATACACAAGTTTGAAGAGTTTTGAGCGACATACCCGGTATGACCTTTTTTGAGCGACATACCCGGGTATGACGTGTTTTGAGCATCATACCCGGGTATGAAATTCTTTGAGCTACATAGGCCGAATGACCTTTTTTGAGTGACACACCACCGTATGGCCCATTTTGAGCGACATACACAAGTTTGACCACTTTTGAGCGACATACCCGGTATGACCTTTTTTGAGCGACATATCCGGGTATGACGTGTTTTGAGCATCATACCCAGGTATGAAATTTTTTGAGCTACATACGCCGAATGACCTTTTTTGAGTGACACACCACCGTATGGCCCATTCTGAGCAACATACACAAGTTTGACCACTTTTGAGCGACATACCCGGTATGACCTTTTTTGAGCGACATATCCGGGTATGACGTGTTTTGAGCATCATACCCGGGTATAAAATTTTTTGAGCTACATACGCCAAATTACCTTTTTTGAGTGACACACCACCGTATGGCCCATTTTGAGCGACATACACAGGTTTGACCACTTTTGAGCGACATACCCGGTATGACCTTTTTTGAGCGACATACCCAGGTATGACGTGTTTTGAGCATCATACCCGGGTATGAAATTTTTTGAGCTACATATCCCGAATGACCTTTTTTGAGTGACACACCACCGTATGGCCTATTTTGAGCGACATACGCACATATGACCACTTTTGAGCGACATACCCGGTATGACTTTTTTGAGCGACATATCCGGGTATGACGTGTTTTGAGCATCATACCCAGGTATGAAATTTTTTGAGCTACATATGCCGAATGTCCTTTTTTGAGTGACACACCACTGTATGGCCCATTTTGAGCGACATACACAAGTTTGAACAGTTATGAGCGACATACCCGGTATGACCTTTTTTGAGCGACATACCCGGGTATGACGTGTTTTGAGCATCATACCCGGGTATGAAATTCTTTGAGCTACATAGGCCGAATGACCTTTTTTGAGTGACACACCACCGTATGGCCCATTTTGAGCGACATACACAAGTTTGACCACTTTTGAGCGACATACCCGGTATGACCTTTTTTGAGCGACATACCCAGGTATGACGTGTTTTGAGCATCATACCCGGGTATGAAATTTTTTGAGCTACATACGCCGAATGACCTTTTTTGAGTGACACACCACCGTATGGCCCATTTTGAGCGACATACACAAGTTTGACCACTTTTGAGCGACATACCCGGTATGACCTTTTTTGAGCGACATACCCGGGTATGACGTGTTTTGAGCATCATACCCGGGTATGAAATTTTTTGAGCTACATACGCCGAATGACCTTTTTTGAGTGACACACCACCGTATGGCCCATTTTGAGCGACATACACAAGTTTGACCACTTTTGAGCGACATACCCGGTATGACCTTTTTTGAGCGACATACCCGGGTATGACGTGTTTTGAGCATCATACCCGGGTATGAAATTCTTTGAGCTACATACCCCGAATGACCTTTTTTGAGTGACACACCACTGTATGGCCCATTTTGAGCGACATACACAAGTTTGAAGAGTTTTGAGCGACATACCCGGTATGACCTTTTTTGAGCGACATACCCGGGTATAACGTGTTTTGAGCATCATACCTGGGTATGAAATTTTTTGAGCTACATACGCCGAATGAGCTTTTTTGAGTGACACACCACCGTATGGCCTATTTTGAGCGACATACACAAGTTTGAACACTTTTGAGCGACATACCCGTTATGACCTTTTTTGAGCGACATACCTGGGTATGACATGTTTTGAGCATGAAATTTTTTGAGCTACATACGCCGAATGACCTTTTTTGAGTGACACACCACCGTATGGACCTTTTTTGAGCGACATATCCGGGTATGACGTGTTTTGAGAATCATACCCAGGTATAAAATTTTTTGAGCTACATACGCCGAATGACCTTTTTTGAGTGACACACCACCGTATGGCCCATTTTGAGCAACATACACAAGTTTGACCACTTTTGAGCGACATACCCGGTATGACCTTTTTTGAGCGACATATCCGGGTATGACGTGTTTTGAGCATCATACCCGGGTATAAAATTTTTTGAGCTACATACGCCAAATTACCTTTTTTGAGTGACACACCACCGTATGGCCCATTTTGAGCGGCATACACAAGTTTGACCACTTTTGAGCGACATACCCGGTATGACCTTTTTTGAGCGACATACCCGGGTATGACGTGTTTTGAGCATCATACCCGGGTATGAAATTTTTTGAGCTACATACCCCGAATGACCTTTTTTGAGTGACACACCACCGTATGGCCTATTTTGAGCGACATACGCACATATGACCACTTTTGAGCGACATACCCGGTATGACCTTTTTTGAGCGACATATCCGGGTATGACGTGTTTTGAGCATCATACCCAGGTATGAAATTTTTTGAGCTACATACGCCGAATGTCCTTTTTTGAGTGACACACCACTGTATGGCCCATTTTGAGCGACATACACAAGTCTGAACAGTTATGAGCGACATACCCGGTATGACCTTTTTTGAGCGACATACCCGGGTATGACGTGTTTTGAGCATCATACCCGGGTATGAAATTCTTTGAGCTACATACCCCGAATGACCTTTTTTGAGTGACACACCACTGTATGGCCCATTTTGAGCGACATACACAAGTTTGAAGAGTTTTGAGCGACATACCCGGTATGACCTTTTTTGAGCGACATACCCGGGTATGACGTGTTTTGAGCATCATACCCGGGTATGAAATTTTTTGAGCTACATACGCCGAATGACCTTTTTTGAGTGACACACCACCGTATGGCCCATTTTGAGCGACATACACAAGTTTGACCACTTTTGAGCGACATACCCGGTATGACCTTTTTTGAGCGACATACCCGGGTATGACGTGTTTTGAGCATCATACCCGGGTATGAAATTTTTTGAGCTACATACGCCGAATGACCTTTTTTGAGTGACACACCACCGTATGGCCCATTTTGAGCAACATACACAAGTTTGACCACTTTTGAGCGACATACCCGGTATGACCTTTTTTGAGCGACATACCCGGGTATGACGTGTTTTGAGCATCATACCCGGGTATGAAATTTTTTGAGCTACATACGCCGAATGACCTTTTTTGAGTGACACACCACCGTATGGCCCATTTTGAGCGACATACACAAGTTTGACCACTTTTGAGCGACATACCCGGTATGACCTTTTTTGAGCGACATACCCGGGTATGACGTGTTTTGAGCATCATACCCGGGTATGAAATTTTTTGAGCTACATACGCCGAATGACCTTTTTTGAGTGACACACCACCGTATGGCCCATTTTGAGCGACATACACAAGTTTGACCACTTTTGAGCGACGTACCCGGTATGACCTTTTTTGAGCGACATATCCGGGTATGACGTGTTTTGAGCATCATACCCAGGTATGAAATTTTTTGAGCTACATACGCCGAATGACCTTTTTTGAGTGACACACCACTGTATGGCCCATTTTGAGCTACATACGCCGAATGTCCTTTTTTGAGTGACACACCACTGTATGGCCCATTTTGAGCGACATACACAAGTTTGAACAGTTATGAGCGACATACCCGGTATGACCTTTTTTGAGCGACATACCCGGGTATGACGTGTTTTGAGCATCATACCCGGGTATGAAATTCTTTGAGCTACATACCCCGAATGACCTTTTTTGAGTGACACACCACTGTATGGCCCATTTTGAGCGACATACACAAGTTTGAAGAGTTTTGAGCGACATACCCGGTATGACCTTTTTTGAGCGACATACCCGGGTATGACGTGTTTTGAGCATCATACCCGGGTATGAAATTTTTTGAGCTACATACGCCGAATGACCTTTTTTGAGTGACACACCACCGTATGGCCCATTTTGAGCGACATACACAAGTTTGACCACTTTTGAGCGACATACCCGGTATGACCTTTTTTGAGCGACATACCCGGGTATGACGTGTTTTGAGCATCATACCCGGGTATGAAATTTTTTGAGCTACATACGCCGAATGACCTTTTTTGAGTGACACACCACCGTATGGCCCATTTTGAGCAACATACACAAGTTTGACCACTTTTGAGCGACATACCCGGTATGACCTTTTTTGAGCGACATACCCGGGTATGACGTGTTTTGAGCATCATACCCGGGTATGAAATTTTTTGAGCTACATACGCCGAATGACCTTTTTTGAGTGACACACCACCGTATGGCCCATTTTGAGCGACATACACAAGTTTGACCACTTTTGAGCGACGTACCCGGTATGACCTTTTTTGAGCGACATATCCGGGTATGACGTGTTTTGAGCATCATACCCAGGTATGAAATTTTTTGAGCTACATACGCCGAATGACCTTTTTTGAGTGACACACCACCGTATGGCCTATTTTGAGCGACATACGCACATATGACCACTTTTGAGCGACATACCCGGTATGACCTTTTTTGAGCGACATATCCGGGTATGACGTGTTTTGAGCATCATACCCAGGTATGAAATTTTTTGAGCTACATACGCCGAATGTCCTTTTTTGAGTGACACACCACTGTATGGCCCATTTTGAGCGACATACACAAGTTTGAAGAGTTTTGAGCGACATACCCGGTATGACCTTTTTTGAGCGACATACCCGGGTATAACGTGTTTTGAGCATCATACCTGGGTATGAAATTTTTTGAGCTACATACGCCAAATGACCTTTTTTGAGTGACACACCACCGTATGGCCTATTTTGAGCGACATACACAAGTTTGAACACTTTTGAGCGACATACCCGTTATGACCTTTTTTGAGCGACATACCCGGGTATGACGTGTTTTGAGCATCATACCCGGGTATGAAATTTTTTGAGCTACATACGCCGAATGATCTTTTTTGAGTGACACACCACCGTATGGCCTATTTTGAGCGACATACAAAAGTTTGAAAACTTTTGAGCGACATACCCGGTATGACCTTTTTTGAGCGACATACCCGGGTATGACGTGTTTTGAGCATCATACCCGGGTATGAAATTCTTTGAGCTACATAGGCCGAATGACCTTTTTTGAGTGACACACCACCGTATGGCCCATTTTGAGCAACATACACAAGTTTGACCACTTTTGAGCGACATACCCGGTATGACCTTTTTTGAGCGACATATCCGGGTATGACGTGTTTTGAGCATCATACCCGGGTATGAAATTTTTTGATCTACATACGCCGAATGACCTTTTTTGAGTGACACACCACCGTATGGCCCATTTTGAGCGACATACACAAGTTTGACCACTTTTGTGCGACATACCCGGTATGACCTTTTTTGAGCGACATACCCGGGTATGACGTGTTTTGAGCATCATACCCGGGTATGAAATTTTTTGAGCTACATACCCCGAATGACCTTTTTTGAGTGACACACCACCGTATGGCCTATTTTGAGCGACATACGCACATATGACCACTTTTGAGCGACATACCCGGTATGACCTTTTTTGAGCGACATATCCGGATATGACGTGTTTTGAGCATCATACCCAGGTATGAAATTTTTTGAGCTACATACGCCGAATGTCCTTTTTTGAGTGACACACCACTGTATGGCCCATTTTGAGCGACATACACAAGTTTGAACAGTTATGAGCGACATACCCGGTATGACCTTTTTTGAGCGACATACCCGGGTAAGACGTGTTTTGAGCATCATACCCGGGTATGAAATTTTTTGAGCTACATACGCCGAATGACCTTTTTTGAGTGACACACCACCGTATGGCCCATTTTGAGCGACATACACAAGTTTGACCACTTTTGAGCGACATACCCGGTATGACCTTTTTTGAGCGACATACCCGGGTATGACGTCTTTTGAGCATCATACCCGGGTATGAAATTTTTTGAGCTACATACGCAGAATGACCTTTTTTGAGTGACACACCACCGTATGGCCCATTTTGAGCAACATACACAAGTTTGACCACTTTTGAGCGACATACCCGGTATGACCTTTTTTGAGCGACATACCCGGGTATGACGTGTTTTGAGCATCATACCCGGGTATGAAATTTTTTGAGCTACATACGCCGAATGACCTTTTTTGAGTGACACACCACCGTATGGCCCATTTTGAGCGACATACACAAGTTTGACCACTTTTGAGCGACATACCCGGTATGACCTTTTTTGAGCGACATACCCGGGTATGACGTGTTTTGAGCATCATACCCGGGTATGAAATTTTTTGAGCTACATACGCCGAATGACCTTTTTTGAGTGACACACCACCGTATGGCCCATTTTGAGCGACATACACAAGTTTGACCACTTTTGAGCGACGTACCCGGTATGACCTTTTTTGAGCGACATATCCGGGTATGACGTGTTTTGAGCATCATACCCAGGTATGAAATTTTTTGAGCTACATACGCCGAATGACCTTTTTTGAGTGACACACCACCGTATGGCCTATTTTGAGCGAAATACGCACATATGACCACTTTTGAGCGACATACCCGGTATGACCTTTTTTGAGCGACATATCCGGGTATGACGTGTTTTGAGCATCATACCCAGGTATGAAATTTTTTGAGCTACATACGCCGAATGTCCTTTTTTGAGTGACACACCACTGTATGGCCCATTTTGAGTGACACACCACCGTATGGCCCATTCTGAGCAACATACACAAGTTTGACCACTTTTGAGCGACATACCCGGTATGACCTTTTTTGAGCGACATATCCGGGTATGACGTGTTTTGAGCATCATACCCGGGTATAAAATTTTTTGAGCTACATACGCCAAATTACCTTTTTTGAGTGACACACCACCGTATGGCCCATTTTGAGCGACATACACAGGTTTGACCACTTTTGAGCGACATACCCGGTATGACCTTTTTTGAGCGACATACCCGGGTATGACGTGTTTTGAGCATCATACCCGGGTATGAAATTTTTTGAGCTACATATCCCGAATGACCTTTTTTGAGTGACACACCACCGTATGGCCTATTTTGAGCGACATACGCACATATGACCACTTTTGAGCGACATACCCGGTATGACCTTTTTTGAGCGACATATCCGGGTATGACGTGTTTTGAGCATCATACCCAGGTATGAAATTTTTTGAGCTACATACGCCGAATGTCCTTTTTTGAGTGACACACCACTGTATGGCCCATTTTGAGCGACATACACAAGTTTGAACAGTTATGAGCGACATACCCGGTATGACCTTTTTTGAGCGACATACCCGGGTATGACGTGTTTTGAGCATCATACCCGGGTATGAAATTCTTTGAGCTACATAGGCCTAATGACCTTTTTTGAGTGACACACCACCGTATGGCCCATTTTGAGCAACATACACAAGTTTGACCACTTTTGAGCGACATACCCAGTATGACCTTTTTTGAGCGACATACCCGGGTATGACGTGTTTTGAGCATCATACCCGGGTATAAAATTTTTTGAGCTACATACCCCGAATGACCTATTTTGAGTGACACACCACCGTATGGCCTATTTTGAGCGACATACGCACATATGACCACTTTTGAGCGACATACCCGGTATGACCTTTTTTGAGCGACATACCCGGGTATGACGTGTTTTGAGCATCATACCCGGGTATGAAATTCTTTGAGCTACATACCCCGAATGACCTTTTTTGAGTGACACACCACTGTATGGCCCATTTTGAGCGACATACACAAGTTTGAAGAGTTTTGAGCGGTACCCGGTATGACCTTTTTTGAGCGACATACCCGGGTATGACGTGTTTTGAGCATCATACCCGGTTATGAAATTTTTTGAGCTACATATGCCAAATGATCTTTTTTGAGGGACACACCACCGTATGGCCTATTTTGAGCGACATACAAAAGTTTGAAAACTTTTGAGCGACATACCCGGTATGACCTTTTTTGAGCGACATACCCGGGTATGACGTGTTTTGAGCATCATACCCGGGTATGAAATTTTTTGAGCTACACACGCCGAATGACCTTTTTTGAGTGACACACCACCGTATGGCCCATTTTGAGCGACATACACAAGTTTGACCACTTTTGAGCGACATACCCGGTATGACCTTTTTTGAGCGACATACCCGGGTATGACGTGTTTTGAGCATCATACCCGGGTATGAAATTTTTTGAGCTACATGCGCCGAATGACCTTTTTTGAGTGACACACCACCGTATGGGCTATTTTGAGCAACATACACAAGTTTGACCACTTTTGAGCGACATGCACGGTATGACCTTTTTTGAGCGACATATCCGGGTATGACGTGTTTTGAGCATCATACCCAGGTATGAAATTTTTTTAGCTACATACCCCGAATGACCTTTTTTGAGTGACACACCACCGTATGGCCTATTTTGAGCGACATATACAAGTTTGAACACTTTTGAGCGACATACCCGGTATGACCTTTTTTGAGCGACATATCCGGGTATGAATTGTTTTGAGCATCATACCCAGGTATGAAATTTTTTGAGCTACATACCCTGAATGACCTTTTTTGAGTGACACACCACTGTATGGCCCATTTTGAGCGACATACACAAGTTTGAAGAGTTTTGAGCGGTACCCGGTATGACCTTTTTTGAGCGACATACCCGGGTATGACGTGTTTTGAGCATCATACCCGGTTATGAAATTTTTTGAGCTACATATGCCAAATGATCTTTTTTGAGGGACACACCACCGTATGGCCTATTTTGAGCGACATACAAAAGTTTGAAAACTTTTGAGCGACATACCCGGTATGACCTTTTTTGAGCGACATACCCGGGTATGACGTGTTTTGAGCATCATACCCGGGTATGAAATTTTTTGAGCTACACACGCCGAATGACCTTTTTTGAGTGACACACCACCGTATGGCCCATTTTGAGCGACATACACAAGTTTGACCACTTTTGAGCGACATACCCGGTATGACCTTTTTTGAGCGACATACCCGGGTATGACGTGTTTTGAGCATCATACCCGGGTATGAAATTTTTTGAGCTACATGCGCCGAATGACCTTTTTTGAGTGACACACCACCGTATGGGCTATTTTGAGCAACATACACAAGTTTGACCACTTTTGAGCGACATGCACGGTATGACCTTTTTTGAGCGACATATCCGGGTATGACGTGTTTTGAGCATCATACCCAGGTATGAAATTTTTTTAGCTACATACCCCGAATGACCTTTTTTGAGTGACACACCACCGTATGGCCTATTTTGAGCGACATATACAAGTTTGAACACTTTTGAGCGACATACCCGGTATGACCTTTTTTGAGCGACATATCCGGGTATGAATTGTTTTGAGCATCATACCCAGGTATGAAATTTTTTGAGCTACATACCCTGAATGACCTTTTTTGAGTGACACACCACCGTATGGCCCATTTTGAGCGACATACACAAGTTTGACCACTTTTGAGAGACATACCCGGTATGACCTTTTTTGAGCGACATACCCGGGTATGACGTGTTTTGAGCATCATACCCGGGTATGAAATTTTTTGAGCTACATGCGCCGAATGACCTTTTTTGAGTGACACACCACCGTATGGGCTATTTTGAGCAACATACACAAGTTTGACCACTTTTGAGCGACATACCCGGTATGACCTTTTTTGAGCGACATACCCGGGTATGACGTGTTTTGAGCATCATACCCGGTTATGAAATTTTTTGAGCTACATATGCCAAATGATCTTTTTTGAGGGACACACCACCGTATGGCCTATTTTGAGCGACATACAAAAGTTTGAAAACTTTTGAGCGACATACCCGGTATGACCTTTTTTGAGCGACATACCCGGGTATGACGTGTTTTGAGCATCATACCCGGGTATGAAATTTTTTGAGCTACACACGCCGAATGACCTTTTTTGAGTGACACACCACCGTATGGCCCATTTTGAGCGACATACACAAGTTTGACCACTTTTGAGCGACATACCCGGTATGACCTTTTTTGAGCGACATACCCGGGTATGACGTGTTTTGAGCATCATACCCGGGTATGAAATTTTTTGAGCTACATGCGCCGAATGACCTTTTTTGAGTGACACACCACCGTATGGGCTATTTTGAGCAACATACACAAGTTTGACCACTTTTGAGCGACATGCACGGTATGACCTTTTTTGAGCGACATATCCGGGTATGACGTGTTTTGAGCATCATACCCAGGTATGAAATTTTTTTAGCTACATACCCCGAATGACCTTTTTTGAGTGACACACCACCGTATGGCCTATTTTGAGCGACATATACAAGTTTGAACACTTTTGAGCGACATACCCGGTATGACCTTTTTTGAGCGACATATCCGGGTATGAATTGTTTTGAGCATCATACCCAGGTATGAAATTTTTTGAGCTACATACCCTGAATGACCTTTTTTGAGTGACACACCACCGTATGGCCCATTTTGAGCGACATACACAAGTTTGACCACTTTTGAGAGACATACCCGGTATGACCTTTTTTGAGCGACATACCCGGGTATGACGTGTTTTGAGCATCATACCCGGGTATGAAATTTTTTGAGCTACATGCGCCGAATGACCTTTTTTGAGTGACACACCACCGTATGGGCTATTTTGAGCAACATACACAAGTTTGACCACTTTTGAGCGACATACCCGGTATGACCTTTTTTGAGCGACATAAACGGGTATGACGTGTTTTGAGCATCATAACCGGGTATGAAATTTTTTGAGCTACATACGCCGAATGACCTTTTTTGAGTGACACACCACCGTATGGCCCATTTTGAGCGACATACACAAGTTTGACCACTTTTGAGCGACATACCCGGTATGACCTTTTTTGAGCGACATACCCGGGTATGACGTGTTTTGAGCATCATACCCGGGTATGAAATTTTTTGAGCTACATACGCCGAATGACCTTTTTTGAGTGACACACCACCGTATGGCCCATTTTGAGCGACATACACAAGTTTGACCACTTTTGAGCGACATACCCGGTATGACCTTTTTTGAGCGACATATCCGGGTATGACGTGTTTTGAGCATCATACCCAGGTATGAAATTTTTTGAGCTACATACGCCGAATGACCTTTTTTGAGTGACACACCACCGTATGGCCCATTTTGAGCAACATACACAAGTTTGACCACTTTTGAGCGACATACCCGGTATGACCTTTTTTGAGCGACATATCCGGGTATGACGTGTTTTGAGCATCATACCCAGGTATGAAATTTTTTGAGCTACATACGCCGAATGACCTTTTTTGAGTGACACACCACCGTATGGCCCATTTTGAGCAACATACACAAGTTTGACCACTTTTGAGCGACAAACCCGGTATGACCTTTTTTGAGCGACATATCCGGGTATGACGTGTTTTGAGCATCATACCCGGGTATAAAATTTTTTGAGCTACATACGCCAAATTACCTTTTTTGAGTGACACACCACCGTATGGCCCATTTTGAGCGACATACACAAGTTTGACCACTTTTGAGCGAAATACCCGGTATGACCTTTTTTGAGCGACATACCCGGGTATGACGTGTTTTGAGCATCATACCCGGGTATGAAATTTTTTGAGCTACATACCCCGAATGACCTTTTTTGAGTGACACACCACCGTATGGCCTATTTTGAGCGACATACGCACATATGACCACTTTTGAGCGACATACCCGGTATGACCTTTTTTGAGCGACATATCCGGGTATGACGTGTTTTGAGCATCATACCCAGGTATAAAATTTTTTGAGCTACATACGCCGAATGTCCTTTTTTGAGTGACACACCACTGTATGGCCCATTTTGAGCGACATACACAAGTTTGAACAGTTATGAGCGACATACCCGGTATGACCTTTTTTGAGCGACATATCCGGGTATGACGTGTTTTGAGCATCATACCCGGGTATGAAATTCTTTGAGCTACATACCCCGAATGACCTTTTTTGAGTGACACACCACAGTATGGCCTATTTTGAGCGACATACACAAGTTTGAACACTTTTGAGCGACATACCCGGTATGACCTTTTTTGAGCGACATACCCAGGTATAACGTTTTTTGAGCATCATACCCGGGTATGAAATTCTTTGAGCTACATACCCCGAATGACCTTTTTTGAGTGACACACCACCGTATGGCCCATTTTGAGCGACATACACAAGTTTGACCACTTTTGAGCGACATACCCGGTATGACCTTTTTTGAGCGGCATACCCGGGTATGACGTGTTTTGAGCATCATACCCGGGTATGAAATTTTTTGAGCTACATACCCCGAATGACCTTTTTTGAGTGACACACCACCGTATGGCCTATTTTGAGCGACATACGCACATATGACCACTTTTGAGCGACATACCCGGTATGACCTTTTTTGAGCGACATATCCGGGTATGACGTGTTTTGAGCATCATACCCAGGTATGAAATTTTTTGAGCTACATACGCCGAATGTCCTTTTTTGAGTGACACACCACTGTATGGCCCATTTTGAGCGACATACACAAGTTTGAACAGTTATGAGCGACATACCCGGTATGACCTTTTTTGAGCGACATATCCGGGTATGACGTGTTTTGAGCATCATACCCGGGTATGAAATTCTTTGAGCTACATAGGCCGAATGACCTTTTTTGAGTGACACACCACCGTATGGCCCATTTTGAGCGACATACACAAGTTTGACCACTTTTGAGCGACATACTCGGTATGACCTTTTTTGAGCGACATACCCGGGTATGACGTGTTTTGAGCATCATACCCGGGTATGAAATTTTTTGAGCTACATACGCCGAATGTCCTTTTTTGAGTGACACACCACCGTATGGCCCATTTTGAGCAACATACACAAGTTTGACCACTTTTGAGCGACATACCCGGTATGACCTTTTTTGAGCGACATACCCGGGTATGACGTGTTTTGAGCATCATACCCGGGTATGAAATTTTTTGAGCTACATACGCCGAATGACCTTTTTTGAGTGACACACCACCGTATGGCCTATTTTGAGCGACATACGCGCATATGACCACTTTTGAGCGACATACCCGGTATGACCTTTTTTGAGAGACATACCCGGGTATGACGTGTTTTGAGCATCATACCCGGGTATGAAATTCTTTGAGCTACATACCCCGAATGACCTTTTTTGAGTGACACACCACTGTATGGCCCATTTTGAGCGACATACACAAGTTTGAAGAGTTTTGAGCGACATACCCGGTATGACCTTTTTTGAGAGACATACCCGGGTATGACGTGTTTTGAGCATCATACCCGGGTATGAAATTCTTTGAGCTACATACCCCGAATGACCTTTTTTGAGTGACACACCACCGTATGGCCCATTTTGAGCGACATACACAAGTTTGACCACTTTTGAGCGACATACCCGGTATGACCTTTTTTGAGCGACATACCCGGGTATGACGTGTTTTGAGCATCATACCCGTGTATGAAATTTTTTGAGCTACATACGCCGAATGACCTTTTTTGAGTGACACACCACCGTATGGGCTATTTTGAGCAACATACACAAGTTTGACCACTTTTGAGCGACATGCACGGTATGACCTTTTTTGAGCGACATATCCGGGTATGACGTGTTTTGAGCATCATACCCAGGTATGAAATTTTTTTAGCTACATACCCCGAATGACCTTTTTTGAGTGACACACCACCGTATGGCCCATTTTGAGCGACATACACAAGTTTGACCACTTTTGAGAGACATACCCGGTATGACCTTTTTTGAGCGACATACCCGGGTATGACGTGTTTTGAGCATCATACCCGGGTATGAAATTTTTTGAGCTACATGCGCCGAATGACCTTTTTTGAGTGACACACCACCGTATGGGCTATTTTGAGCAACATACACAAGTTTGACCACTTTTGAGCGACATACCCGGTATGACCTTTTTTGAGCGACATAAACGGGTATGACGTGTTTTGAGCATCATACCCGGGTATGAAATTTTTTGAGCTACATACGCCGAATGACCTTTTTTGAGTGACACAGCACCATATGGCCCATTTTGAGCGACATACACAAGTTTGACCACTTTTGAGCGACATACCCGGTATGACCTTTTTTGAGCGACATACCCGGGTATGACGTGTTTTGAGCATCATACCCGGGTATGAAATTTTTTGAGCTACATACGCCGAATGACCTTTTTTGAGTGACACACCACCGTATGGCCCATTTTGAGCGACATACACAAGTTTGACCACTTTTGAGCGACATACTCGGTATGACCTTTTTTGAGCGACATACCCGGGTATGACGTGTTTTGAGCATCATACCCGGGTATGAAATTTTTTGAGCTACATACGCCGAATGACCTTTTTTGAGTGACACACCACCGTATGGCCCATTTTGAGCAACATACACAAGTTTGACCACTTTTGAGCGACATACCCGGTATGACCTTTTTTGAGCGACATATCCGGGTATGACGTGTTTTGAGCATCATACCCAGGTATGAAATTTTTTGAGCTACATACGCCGAATGACCTTTTTTGAGTGACACACCACCGTATGGCCTATTTTGAGCGACATACACAAGTTTGAACACTTTTGAGCGACAAACCCGGTATGACCTTTTTTGAGCGACATATCCGGGTATGACGTGTTTTGAGCATCATACCCGGGTATAAAATTCTTTGAGCTACATACCCCGAATGACCTTTTTTGAGTGACACACCACCGTATGGCCCATTTTGAGCGACATACACAAGTTTGACCACTTTTGAGCGACATACCCGGTATGACCTTTTTTGAGCGACATACCCGGGTATGACGTGTTTTGAGCATCATACCCGGGTATGAAATTTTTTGAGCTACATACCCCGAATGACCTTTTTTGAGTGACACACCACCGTATGGCCTATTTTGAGCGACATACGCACATATGACCACTTTTGAGCGACATACCCGGTATGACCTTTTTTGAGCGACATATCCGGGTATGACGTGTTTTGAGCATCATACCCAGGTATAAAATTTTTTGAGCTACATACGCCGAATGTCCTTTTTTGAGTGACACACCACTGTATGGCCCATTTTGAGCGACATACACAAGTTTGAACAGTTATGAGCGACATACCCGGTATGACCTTTTTTGAGCGACATACCCAGGTATGACGTGTTTTGAGCATCATACCCGGGTATGAAATTCTTTGAGCTACATACCCCGAATGACCTTTTTTGAGTGACACACCACTGTATGGCCCATTTTGAGCGACATACACAAGTTTGAAGAGTTTTGAGCGGTACCCGGTATGACCTTTTTTGAGCGACATACCCGGGTATAACGTGTTTTGAGCATCATACCTGGGTATGAAATTTTTTGAGCTACATACGCCGAATGACCTTTTTTGAGTGACACAGCACCATATGGCCTATTTTGAGCGACATACACAAGTTTGAACACTTTTGAGCGACATACCCGTTATGACCTTTTTTGAGCGACATACCCGGGTATGACGTGTTTTGAGCATCATACCCGGGTATGAAATTCTTTGAGCTACATACCCCGAATGACCTTTTTTGAGTGACACACCACCGTATGGCCCATTTTGAGCGACATACACAAGTTTGACCACTTTTGAGCGACATACTCGGTATGACCTTTTTTGAGCGACATACCCGGGTATGACGTGTTTTGAGCATCATACCCGGGTATGAAATTTTTTGAGCTACATACGCCGAATGACCTTTTTTGAGTGACACACCACCATATGGCCCATTTTGAGCGACATACACAAGTTTGACCACTTTTGAGCGACATACCTGGTATGACCTTTTTTGAGCGACATATCCGGGTATGACGTGTTTTGAGCATCATCCCCGGGTATGAAATTCTTTGAGCTACATAGGCCGAATGACCTTTTTTGAGTGACACACCACAGTATGGCCTATTTTGAGCGACATACACAAGTTTGAACACTTTTGAGCGACATACCCGGTATGACCTTTTTTGAGCGACATACCCAGGTATAACGTGTTTTGAGCATCATACCCGGGTATGAAATTCTTTGAGCTACATACCCCGAATGACCTTTTTTGAGTGACACACCACCGTATGGCCCATTTTGAGCGACATACACAAGTTTGACCACTTTTGAGCGACATACCCGGTATGACCTTTTTTGAGCGACATACCCGGGTATGACGTGTTTTGAGCATCATACCCGGGTATGAAATTTTTTGAGCTACATACCCCGAATGACCTTTTTTGAGTGACACACCACCGTATGGCCTATTTTGAGCGACATACGCACATATGACCACTTTTGAGCGACATACCCGGTATGACCTTTTTTGAGCGACATATCCGGGTATGACGTGTTTTGAGCATCATACCCAGGTATGAAATTTTTTGAGCTACATACGCCGAATGACCTTTTTTGAGTGACACACCACCGTATGGCCCATTTTGAGCAACATACACAAGTTTGACCACTTTTGAGCGACAAACCCGGTATGACCTTTTTTGAGCGACATATCCGGGTATGACGTGTTTTGAGCATCATACCCGGGTATAAAATTTTTTGAGCTACATACGCCAAATTACCTTTTTTGAGTGACACACCACCGTATGGCCCATTTTGAGCAACATACACAAGTTTAACCACTTTTGAGCGACATACCCGGTATGACCTTTTTTGAGCGACATACCCGGGTATGACGTGTTTTGAGCATCATACCCGGGTATGAAATTTTTTGAGCTACATACCCCGAATGACCTTTTTTGAGTGACACACCACCGTATGGCCTATTTTGAGCGACATACGCACATATGACCACTTTTGAGCGACATACCCGGTATGACCTTTTTTGAGCGACATATCCGGGTATGACGTGTTTTGAGCATCATACCCAGGTATAAAATTTTTTGAGCTACATACGCCGAATGTCCTTTTTTGAGTGACACACCACTGTATGGCCCATTTTGAGCGACATACACAAGTTTGAACAGTTATGAGCGACATAC
This sequence comes from Eupleurogrammus muticus, assembly GCA_036785175.1. Lineage (NCBI taxonomy): Eukaryota > Metazoa > Chordata > Actinopteri > Scombriformes > Trichiuridae > Eupleurogrammus > Eupleurogrammus muticus. The sequence goes on from JAYKQN010000006.1 coordinate 14,172,156, forward strand.
CCGGTATGACCTTTTTTGAGCGACATACCCAGGTATGACGTGTTTTGAGCATCATACCCGGGTATGAAATTCTTTGAGCTACATACCCCGAATGACCTTTTTTGAGTGACACACCACTGTATGGCCCATTTTGAGCGACATACACAAGTTTGAAGAGTTTTGAGCGGTACCCGGTATGACCTTTTTTGAGCGACATACCCGGTATGACCTTTTTTGAGCGACATACCCGGGTATGACGTGTTTTGAGCATCATACCCGGGTATGAAATTTTTTGAGCTACATACGCCGAATGACCTTTTTTGAGTGACACACCACCGTATGGCCTATTTTGAGCGACATACGCGCATATGACCACTTTTGAGCGACATACCCGGTATGACCTTTTTTGAGAGACATACCCGGGTATGACGTGTTTTGAGCATCATACCCGGGTATGAAATTCTTTGAGCTACATACCCCGAATGACCTTTTTTGAGTGACACACCACTGTATGGCCCATTTTGAGCGACATACACAAGTTTGAAGAGTTTTGAGCGACATACCCGGTATGACCTTTTTTGAGAGACATACCCGGGTATGACGTGTTTTGAGCATCATACCCGGGTATGAAATTCTTTGAGCTACATACCCCGAATGACCTTTTTTGAGTGACACACCACCGTATGGCCCATTTTGAGCGACATACACAAGTTTGACCACTTTTGAGCGACATACCCGGTATGACCTTTTTTGAGCGACATACCCGGGTATGACGTGTTTTGAGCATCATACCCGGGTATGAAATTTTTTGAGCTACATACCCCGAATGACCTTTTTTGAGTGACACACCACCGTATGGCCCATTTTGAGCGACATACACAAGTTTGACCACTTTTGAGCGACATACCCGGTATGACCTTGTTTGAGCGACATATCCGGGTATGACGTGTTTTGAGCATCATACCCAGGTATGAAATTTTTTGAGCTACATACGCCGAATGACCTTTTTTGAGTGACACACCACCGTATGGCCCATTTTGAGCAACATACACAAGTTTGACCACTTTTGAGCGACATACCCGGTATGACCTTGTTTGAGCGACATATCCGGGTATGACGTGTTTTGAGCATCATACCCGGGTATGAAATTCTTTGAGCTACATACCCCGAATGACCTTTTTTGAGTGACACACCACCGTATGGCCCATTTTGAGCGACATACACAAGTTTGACCACTTTTGAGCGACATACCCGGTATGACCTTTTTTGAGCGACATACCCGGGTATGACGTGTTTTGAGCATCATACCCGGGTATGAAATTTTTTGAGCTACATACCCCGAATGACCTTTTTTGAGTGACACACCACCGTATGGCCTATTTTGAGCGACATACGCACATATGACCACTTTTGAGCGACATACCCGGTATGACCTTTTTTGAGCGACATACCCGGGTATGACGTGTTTTGAGCATCATACCCGGGTATGAAATTCTTTGAGCTACATAGGCCGAATGACCTTTTTTGAGTGACACACCACCGTATGGCCCATTTTGAGCGACATACACAAGTTTGACCACTTTTGAGCGACATACTCGGTATGACCTTTTTTGAGCGACATACCCAGGTATAACGTGTTTTGAGCATCATACCCGGGTATGAAATTTTTTGAGCTACATACGCCGAATGTCCTTTTTTGAGTGACACACCACCGTATGGCCCATTTTGAGCAACATACACAAGTTTGACCACTTTTGAGCGACATACCCGGTATGACCTTTTTTGAGCGACATACCCGGGTATGACGTGTTTTGAGCATCATACCCGGGTATGAAATTTTTTGAGCTACATACGCCGAATGACCTTTTTTGAGTGACACACCACCGTATGGCCTATTTTGAGCGACATACGCGCATATGACCACTTTTGAGCGACATACCTGGTATGACCTTTTTTGAGCGACATATCCGGGTATGACGTGTTTTGAGCATCATACCTGGGTATGAAATTCTTTGAGCTACATAGGCCGAATGACCTTTTTTGAGTGACACACCACAGTATGGCCTATTTTGAGCGACATACACAAGTTTGAACACTTTTGAGCGACATACCCGGTATGACCTTTTTTGAGCGACATACCCAGGTATAACGTGTTTTGAGCATCATACCCGGGTATGAAATTTTTTGAGCTACATACGCCGAATGTCCTTTTTTGAGTGACACACCACCGTATGGCCCATTTTGAGCAACATACACAAGTTTGACCACTTTTGAGCGACATACCCGGTATGACCTTTTTTGAGCGACATACCCGGGTATGACGTGTTTTGAGCATCATACCCGGGTATGAAATTTTTTGAGCTACATACGCCGAATGACCTTTTTTGAGTGACACACCACCGTATGGCCTATTTTGAGCGACATACGCGCATATGACCACTTTTGAGCGACATACCCGGTATGACCTTTTTTGAGAGACATACCCGGGTATGACGTGTTTTGAGCATCATACCCGGGTATGAAATTCTTTGAGCTACATACCCCGAATGACCTTTTTTGAGTGACACACCACTGTATGGCCCATTTTGAGCGACATACACAAGTTTGAAGAGTTTTGAGCGACATACCCGGTATGACCTTTTTTGAGCGACATACCCGAGTATAACGTGTTTTGAGCATCATACCTGGGTATGAAATTTTTTGATCTACATACGCCGAATGACCTTTTTTGAGTGACACACCACCGTATGGCCCATTTTGAGCGACATACATAAGTTTGACCACTTTTGAGCGACATACCCGGTATGACCTTTTTTGAGCGACATACCCGGGTATGACGTGTTTTGAGCATCATACCCGGGTATGAAATTTTTTGAGCTACATACCCCGAATGACCTTTTTTGAGTGACACACCACCGTATGGCCTATTTTGAGCGACATACGCACATATGACCACTTTTGAGCGACATACCCGGTATGACCTTTTTTGAGCGACATACCCGGGTATGACGTGTTTTGAGCATCATACCCAGGTATGAAATTTTTTGAGCTACATACCCCGAATGACCTTTTTTGAGTGACACACCACTGTATGGCCCATTTTGAGCGACATACACAAGTTTGAACAGTTTTGAGCGACATACCCGGTATGACCTTTTTTGAGCGACATACCCGGGTATAACGTGTTTTGAGCATCATACCTGGGTATGAAATTTTTTGAGCTACATACGCCGAATGACCTTTTTTGAGTGACACACCACCGTATGGCCTATTTTGAGCGACATACACAAATTTGAACACTTTTGAGCGACATACCCGTTATGACCTTTTTTGAGCGACATACCCGGGTATGACGTGTTTTGAGCATCATACCCGGGTATGAAATTTTTTGAGCTACATACGCCGAATGATCTTTTTTGAGTGACACACCACCGTATGGCCTATTTTGAGCGACATACAAAAGTTTGAAAACTTTTGAGCGACATACCCGGTATGACCTTTTTTGAGCGACATACCCGGGTATGACGTGTTTTGAGCATCATACCCGGGTATGAAATTCTTTGAGCTACATAGGCCGAATGACCTTTTTTGAGTGACACACCACCGTATGGCCCATTTTGAGCGACATACACAAGATTGACCACTTTTGAGCGACATACCCGGTATGACCTTTTTTGAGCGACATACCCAGGTATAACGTGTTTTGAGCATCATACCCGGGTATGAAATTTTTTGAGCTACATACGCCGAATGACCTTTTTTGAGTGACACACCACCGTATGGCCCATTTTGAGCAACATACACAAGTTTGACCACTTTTGAGCGACATACCCGGTATGACCTTTTTTGAGCGACATATCCGGGTATGACATGTTTTGAGCATCATACCCGGGTATAAAATTTTTTGAGCTACATACGCCGAATGACCTTTTTTGAGTGACACACCACCCTATGGCCCATTTTGAGCGACATACACAAGTTTGACCACTTTTGAGCGACATACCCGGTATGACCTTTTTTGAGCGACATACGCCGAATGACCTTTTTTGAGTGACACACCACCGTATGGCCTATTTTGAGCGACATACGCGCATATGACCACTTTTGAGCGACATACCCGGTATGACCTTTTTTGAGCGACATACCCGGGTATGACGTGTTTTGAGCATCATACCCGGGTATGAAATTTTTTGAGCTACATACGCCGAATGACATTTTTTGAGTGACACACCACTGTATGGCCTATTTTGAGCGACATACGCGCATATGACCACTTTTGAGCGACATACCCGGTATGACCTTTTTTGAGTGACACACCACTGTATGGCCTATTTTGAGCGACATACGCGCATATGACTACTTTTGAGCGACATACCCGGGTATGACGTGTTTTGAGCATCATACCCGTGTATGAAATTTTTTGAGCTACATACGCCGAATGACCTTTTTTGAGTGACACACCACCGTATGGCCCATTTTGAGCGACATACACAAGTTTGACCACTTTTGAGCGACATACCCGGGTATGACGTGTTTTGAGCATCATACCCGTGTATGAAATTTTTTGAGCTACATACGCCGAATGACCTTTTTTGAGTGACACACCACCGTATGGCCCATTTTGAGTGACATACACAAGTTTGACCACTTTTGAGCGACATACCCGGGTATGACGTGTTTTGAGCATCATACCCGTGTATGAAATTTTTTGAGCTACATACGCCGAATGACCTTTTTTGAGTGACACACCACCGTATGGCCCATTTTGAGTGACATACACAAGTTTGACCACTTTTGAGCGACATACCCGGTATGACCTTTTTTGAGCGACATACCCGGGTATGACGTGTTTTGAGCATCATACCCGGGTATGAAATTTTTTGAGCTACATACGCCGAATGACATTTTTTGAGTGACACACCACTGTATGGCCTATTTTGAGCGACATACGCGCATATGACCACTTTTGAGCGACATACCCGGTATGACCTTTTTTGAGTGACACACCACTGTATGGCCTATTTTGAGCGACATACGCGCATATGACTACTTTTGAGCGACATACCCGGGTATGACGTGTTTTGAGCATCATACCCGTGTATGAAATTTTTTGAGCTACATACGCCGAATGACCTTTTTTGAGTGACACACCACCGTATGGCCCATTTTGAGCGACATACACAAGTTTGACCACTTTTGAGCGACATACCCGGGTATGACGTGTTTTGAGCATCATACCCGTGTATGAAATTTTTTGAGCTACATACGCCGAATGACCTTTTTTGAGTGACACACCACCGTATGGCCCATTTTGAGTGACATACACAAGTTTGACCACTTTTGAGCGACATACCCGGTATGACCTTTTTTGAGCGACATACCCGGGTATGACGTGTTTTGAGCATCATACCCGGGTATGAAATTTTTTGAGCTACATACGCCGAATGACCTTTTTTGAGTGACACACCACCGTATGGCCTATTTTGAGCGACATACGCGCATATGACCACTTTTGAGCGACATACCCGGTATGACTTTTTTTGAGCGACATGTTTTGAGCATGTCGAGCACCCCTCCCCGAACCGCCACCTTAACGTGGTGGAGGGGTTTGAGCACCCGAATGATCCTGGGAGCTATGTTGTCGGGGGCTCTATGCCCCTGGTAGGGTCACCCATGGCAAACAGGTCCTGGGAGACGGGTCTGACTAAGAGCGGTTCAGAAGCCCCACATGATGAAAAAGATAAGAACAAGGCCAGTTACGTCGCCCGGACTGGCGTTACCGGGGCCCCACCCTGGAGCTAGGCCTGGGGTGGGTGCTCGGCAGCGAGCGCCTGGTGGCCGGGCCTTTTCCCACGGGGCCCGGTCGGGCCCAGCCCGAAGAAACGACGTGGGGCCGTCCTCCCGTGGACCCACCACCTGCGGGAGGAGCCATGGGGGGCGGGTGCGGAGAGATTCGGGTGGCAGTCGAAGGCGGGGACCTCGGCGACCGGATCTCCGGACATGGAGACTAGCTCTGGGGACATGGAATGTCACCTCGCTGGGGGGGAAGGAGCCTGAGCTTGTGCGGGAGGTGGAGCGTTACCGGCTAGATATAGTCGGCCTCACCTCCACGCACAGCTTGTGCTCTGGAACCCATCTTCTTGAGAGGGGTTGGACTCTCTATTTCTCTGGCGTTGCCCGCGGGGAGCGGCGGCGAGCTGGTGTGGGCTTGCTCATTGCCCCACAGCTCAGCCGCTGCGTGTTGGGGTTCACTCCGGTGAACGAGGGGGTCGCGTCCCTGCGCCTTCGGGTCGGGGACAGGTCTCTCACTGTTGTGTCGGCCTACGGGCCAAACAGCAGTGCAGAGTACCCGGCCTTCTTGGAGTCCCTAGGAGGGGTACTAGATAGTGCGCCATCCGGGGACTCCGTTGTTCTCCTGGGGGATTTCAACGCCCATGTGGGTAACGACAGTGACACTTGGAGGGGCGTGATTGGGAGGAACGGCCTCCCCGATCTGAACCCGAGCGGTGTTTTGTTATTGGACTTCTGTGCTAGTCACAGCTTGTCCATAACGAACACCATGTTCGAGCACAAGGGTGTCCATCGGTGCACATGGCACCAGGACACTCTAGGCCGGAGGTCGATGATCGACTTTGTCATCGTGTCATCTGACCTCCGACCGTGTGTCTTGGACACTCGGGTGAAGAGAGGGGCTGAGCTGTCAACTGATCACCACCTGGTGGTGAGTTGGATCCGCTGGCGGAGGAGGAAGCCGGACGGACCTGGCAGGCCCAAGCGTATTGTGAGGGTATGCTGGGAACGTCTGGCGGAGCCCTCTGTCAGGGGGGTCTTCAACTCCCACCTCCGGGAGAGTTTCTCCTTGATCCCGGGGGAGGTTGGAGACATGGACTCCGAGTGGGCCATGTTCTCCACCTCTATTGTTGATGCGGCTGCTCGTAGCTGTGGTCGTAAGGTCCGTGGTGCTTGTCGCGGCGGCAATCCCCGAACCCGGTGGTGGACACCGGAAGTAAGGGATGCCGTCAAGCTGAAGAAGGAGTCCTATCGAGTCTTGTTGGCTCGTGGGACTCCTGAGGCAGCTGATGAGTACCGGCGGGCCAAGCGTGCCGCGGCTCGGGCGGTCGCAGAGGCAAAAACTCGGGTTTGGGAGGAGTTCGGGGAGGCCATGGAGAAGGACTATCGGACGGCCTCAAGGAGATTCTGGCAAACCGTCCGGCGCCTCAGGAGGGGAAAGCAGTGCTTCACCAACACTGTTTACAGTGCGGGTGGAGAGCTGCTGACCTCGACTGGGGATGTTGTCGGGCGGTGGAAGGAGTACTTTGAGGATCTCCTCAATCCCACTGTCACGTCCTCCGAGGAGGAAGCAGAGACTGGGGACCCAGGGGCGGACTCGTCCATCACCCTGGCTGAAGTCACTGAGGTGGTTGGCAAGCTCCTCGGTGGCAAGGCTCCGGGGGTGGATGAGATCCGTCCTGAGTACCTCAAGTCTCTGGATGTTGTGGGACTGTCTTGGCTGACACGTCTCTGCAACATCGCGTGGCGGTCGGGGACAGTACCTGTGGAGTGGCAGACCGGGGTGGTGGTCCCTCTGTATAAGAAGGGGGACCGGAGGGTGTGTTCCAATCACAGGGGAATCACACTCCTCAGCCTTCCCGGTAAGGTCTATTCCAGGGTGCTGGAGAGGAGAATCCGACCGATAGTCGAACCTCGGATTCAGGAGGAGCAGTGTGGTTTTCGTCCCGGTCGTGGAACACTGGACCAGCTCTATACTCTCCATCGGGTCCTCGAGGGCTCATGGGAGTATGCCCAACCAGTCCACATGTGTTTTGTGGATCTGGAGAAGGCATTCGACCGTGTACCTCGTGGTGTCCTTTGGGGGGTGCTCTGGGAGTATGGGGTCCGGGGCTCTTTGCTAAGGGCTGTCCGGTCCCTGTATGACCGGAGCAGGAGCTGTGTTCGCATTGCCGGCAGTAAGTCAGACCTGTTCCCAGTGCATGTTGGACTCCGCCAGGGCTGCCCTTTGTCACCGGTTCTGTTCATTATATTTATGGACAGAATTTCTAGGCGCAGCCAGGGGCCGGAGGGGGCCTGGTTTGGGAACCACAGGATCTCATCTCTGCTGTTTGCAGATGATGTTGTCCTGATGGCTTCTTCGAGCCAGGACCTGCAGCAGGCACTGGGGCGGTTTGCAGCCGAGTGTGAAGCGGCTGGGATGAGAATCAGCTCCTCCAAATCCGAGGCCATGGTTCTCGACCGGAAAAAGGTGGTTTGCTCTCTCCGGGTGGGTGGTGAGTCTCTGCCCCAAGTGGAGGAGTTCAAGTATCTCGGGGTCTTGTTCACGAGTGAGGGAAGGATGGAGCGTGAGATTGACAGGCGGATCGGTGCAGCGTCTGCAGTGATGCGGTCGCTGTATCGGTCCGTTGTGGTGAAGAAGGAGCTGAGCCGGAAGGCGAAGCTCTCGATTTACCGGTCAATCTACGTTCCTACCCTCACCTATGGTCATGAGCTTTGGGTAATGACCGAAAGGACAAGATCGCGTATACAAGTGGCTGAAATGGGCTTCCTCCGCAGAGTGGCCGGGCGCACCCTTAGGGATAGGGTGAGGAGCTCGGTCACACGGGAGGAGCTCGGAGTAGAGCCGCTGCTCCTACACATTGAGAGGAACCAGCTGAGGTGGCTCGGGCATCTGCTCAGGATGCCTCCTGGACGCCTCCCTAGGGAGGTGTTCTGGGCATGTCCCACCGGGAGGAGGCCCCGGGGAAGACCCAGGACACGCTGGAGGGACTATGTCTCTCGGCTGGCCTGGGAACGCCTTGGGGTCCCACCGGAGGAGCTGGAGGACGTGTCCGGGGTGAGGGAAGTCTGGGAGTCCCTGCTTAGACTGCTGCCCCCGCGACCCGGCCTCGGATAAGCGGAAGACAATGGATGGATGGATGGATGGATGTTTTGAGCATCATACCCAGGTATGAAATTTTTTGAGCTACATACCCCGAATGACATTTTTTGAGTGACACACCACTGTATGGCCTATTTTGAGCGACATACGCGCATATGACTACTTTTGAGCGACATACCCGGTATGACCTTTTTTGAGCGACATACCCGGGTATAACGTGTTTTGAGCATCATACCTGGGTATGAAATTTTTTGAGCTACATACGCCGAATGACCTTTTTTGAGTGACACACCACCGTATGGCCTATTTTGAGCGACATACACAAGTTTGAACACTTTTGAGCGACATACCCGTTATGACCTTTTTTGAGCGACATACCCGGGTATGACGTGTTTTGAGCATCATACCCGGGTATGAAATTTTTTGAGCTACATACGCCGAATGATCTTTTTTGAGTGACACACCACCGTATGGCCTATTTTGAGCGACATACAAAAGTTTGAAAACTTTTGAGCGACATACCCGGTATGACCTTTTTTGAGCGACATACCCGGGTATGACGTGTTTTGAGCATCATACCCGGGTATGAAATTCTTTGAGCTACATAGGCCGAATGACCTTTTTTGAGTGACACACCACCATATGGCCCATTTTGAGCGACATACGCGCATATGACCACTTTTGAGCGACATACCCGGTATGACCTTTTTTGAGCGACATACCCGGGTATGACGTGTTTTGAGCATCATACCCGGGTATGAAATTTTTTGAGCTACATACCCCGAATGACATTTTTTGAGTGACACACCACTGTATGGCCTATTTTGAGCGACATACGCGCATATGACGTCTTTTGAGCGACATAGCCGGTATGACCTTTTTTGAGTGACACACCACTGTATGGCCTATTTTGAGCGACATACGCGCATATGACTACTTTTGAGCGACATACCCGGGTATGACGTGTTTTGAGCATCATTCCCGTGTATGAAATTTTTTGAGCTACATACGCCGAATGACCTTTTTTGAGTGACACACCACCGTATGGCCCATTTTGAGTGACATACACAAGTTTGACCACTTTTGAGCGACATACCCGGGTATGACGTGTTTTGAGCATCATACCCGTGTATGAAATTTTTTGAGCTACATACGCCGAATGACCTTTTTTGAGTGACACACCACCGTATGGCCCATTTTGAGTGACATACACAAGTTTGACCACTTTTGAGCGACATACCCGGTATGACCTTTTTTGAGCGACACACCACTGTATGGCCTATTTTGAGCGACATACGCGCATATGACTACTTTTGAGCGACATACCCGGGTATGACGTGTTTTGAGCATCATACCCGTGTATGAAATTTTTTGAGCTACATACGCCGAATGACCTTTTTTGAGTGACACACCACCGTATGGCCCATTTTGAGCGACATACACAAGTTTGACCACTTTTGAGCGACATACCCGGGTATGACGTGTTTTGAGCATCATACCCGTGTATGAAATTTTTTGAGCTACATACGCCGAATGACCTTTTTTGAGTGACACACCACCGTATGGCCCATTTTGAGTGACATACACAAGTTTGACCACTTTTGAGCGACATACCCAGTATGACCTTTTTTGAGCGACATACCCGGGTATGACGTGTTTTGAGCATCATACCCGGGTATGAAATTTTTTGAGCTACATACGCCGAATGACCTTTTTTGAGTGACACACCACCGTATGGCCTATTTTGAGCGACATACGCGCATATGACCACTTTTGAGCGACATACCCGGTATGACTTTTTTTGAGCGACATGTTTTGAGCATCATACCCAGGTATGAAATTTTTTGAGCTACATACCCCGAATGACATTTTTTGAGTGACACACCACTGTATGGCCTATTTTGAGCGACATACGCGCATATGACTACTTTTGAGCGACATACCCGGTATGACCTTTTTTGAGCGACATACCCGGGTATGACGTGTTTTGAGCATCATACCCGGGTATGAAATTTTTTGAGCTACATACGCCGAATGATCTTTTTTGAGTGACACACCACCGTATGGCCTATTTTGAGCGACATACAAAAGTTTGAAAACTTTTGAGCGACATACCCGGTATGACCTTTTTTGAGCGACATACCCGGGTATGACGTGTTTTGAGCATCATACCCGGGTATGAAATTCTTTGAGCTACATAGGCCGAATGACCTTTTTTGAGTGACACACCACCATATGGCCCATTTTGAGCGACATACGCGCATATGACCACTTTTGAGCGACATACCCGGTATGACCTTTTTTGAGCGACATACCCGGGTATGACGTGTTTTGAGCATCATACCCGGGTATGAAATTTTTTGAGCTACATACCCCGAATGACATTTTTTGAGTGACACACCACTGTATGGCCTATTTTGAGCGACATACGCGCATATGACGTCTTTTGAGCGACATAGCCGGTATGACCTTTTTTGAGTGACACACCACTGTATGGCCTATTTTGAGCGACATACGCGCATATGACTACTTTTGAGCGACATACCCGGGTATGACGTGTTTTGAGCATCATACCCGTGTATGAAATTTTTTGAGCTACATACGCCGAATGACCTTTTTTGAGTGACACACCACCGTATGGCCCATTTTGAGTGACATACACAAGTTTGACCACTTTTGAGCGACATACCCGGGTATGACGTGTTTTGAGCATCATACCCGTGTATGAAATTTTTTGAGCTACATACGCCGAATGACCTTTTTTGAGTGACACACCACCGTATGGCCCATTTTGAGTGACATACACAAGTTTGACCACTTTTGAGCGACATACCCGGTATGACCTTTTTTGAGCGACATACCCGGGTATGACGTGTTTTGAGCATCATACCCGGGTATGAAATTTTTTGAGCTACATACGCCGAATGACATTTTTTGAGTGACACACCACTGTATGGCCTATTTTGAGCGACATACGCGCATATGACCACTTTTGAGCGACATACCCGGTATGACCTTTTTTGAGTGACACACCACTGTATGGCCTATTTTGAGCGACATACGCGCATATGACTACTTTTGAGCGACATACCCGGGTATGACGTGTTTTGAGCATCATACCCGTGTATGAAATTTTTTGAGCTACATACGCCGAATGACCTTTTTTGAGTGACACACCACCGTATGGCCCATTTTGAGCGACATACACAAGTTTGACCACTTTTGAGCGACATACCCGGGTATGACGTGTTTTGAGCATCATACCCGTGTATGAAATTTTTTGAGCTACATACGCCGAATGACCTTTTTTGAGTGACACACCACCGTATGGCCCATTTTGAGTGACATACACAAGTTTGACCACTTTTGAGCGACATACCCAGTATGACCTTTTTTGAGCGACATACCCGGGTATGACGTGTTTTGAGCATCATACCCGGGTATGAAATTTTTTGAGCTACATACGCCGAATGACCTTTTTTGAGTGACACACCACCGTATGGCCTATTTTGAGCGACATACGCGCATATGACCACTTTTGAGCGACATACCCGGTATGACTTTTTTTGAGCGACATGTTTTGAGCATCATACCCAGGTATGAAATTTTTTGAGCTACATACCCCGAATGACATTTTTTGAGTGACACACCACTGTATGGCCTATTTTGAGCGACATACGCGCATATGACTACTTTTGAGCGACATACCCGGTATGACCTTTTTTGAGTGACACACCACCGTATGGCCTATTTTGAGCGACATACACAAGTTTGAACACTTTTGAGCGACATACCCGTTATGACCTTTTTTGAGCGACATACCCGGGTATGACCTTTTTTGAGCGACATACCCGGGTATGACGTGTTTTGAGCATCATACCCGCGTATGAAATTTTTTGAGCTACATACGCCGAATGATCTTTTTTGAGTGACACACCACCGTATGGCCTATTTTGAGCGACATACAAAAGTTTGAAAACTTTTGAGCGACATACCCGGTATGACCTTTTTTGAGCGACATACCCGGGTATGACGTGTTTTGAGCATCATACCCGGGTATGAAATTCTTTGACCTACATAGGCCGAATGACCTTTTTTGAGTGACACACCACCATATGGCCCATTTTGAGCGACATACACAAGTTTGACCACTTTTGAGCGACATACCTGGTATGACCTTTTTTGAGCGACATATCCGGGTATGACGTGTTTTGAGCATCATACCCAGGTATGAAATTTTTTGAGCTACATACCCCGAATGACCTTTTTTGAGTGACACACCACAGTATGGCCTATTTTGAGCGACATACACAAGTTTGAACACTTTTGAGCGACATACCCGGTATGACCTTTTTTGAGCGACATACCCAGGTATAACGTGTTTTGAGCATCATACCCGGGTATGAAATTTTTTGAGCTACATACGCCGAATGACCTTTTTTGAGTGACACACCACCGTATGGCCCATTGTGAGCGACATACACAAGTTTGACCACTTTTGAGCGACATACCCGGTATGACCTTTTTTGAGCGACATATCCGGGTATGACGTGTTTTGAGCATCATACCCGGGTATAAAATTTTTTGAGCTACATATGCCGAATGACCTTTTTTGAGTGACACACCACCCTATGGCCCATTTTGAGCGACATACACAAGTTTGACCACTTTTGAGCGACATACCCGGTATGACCTTTTTTGAGCGACATACGCCGAATGACCTTTTTTGAGTGACACACCACCGTATGGCCTATTTTGAGCGACATACGCGCATATGACCACTTTTGAGCGACATACCCGGTATGACCTTTTTTGAGAGACATACCCGGGTATGACGTGTTTTGAGCATCATACCCGGGTATGAAATTTTTTGAGCTACATACGCCGAATGACCTTTTTTGAGTGACACACCACCGTATGGCCCATTTTGAGCAACATACACAAGTTTGACCACTTTTGAGCGACATACCCGGTATGACCTTTTTTGAGAGACATATCCGGGTATGACGTGTTTTGAGCATCATACCCGGGTATGAAATTTTTTGAGCTACATACGCCGAATGATCTTTTTTGAGTGACACACCACCGTATGGCCTATTTTGAGCGACATACAAAAGTTTGAACACTTTTGAGCGACATACCCGGTATGACCTTTTTTGAGCAACATACCCGGGTATGACGTGTTTTGAGCATCATACCCGGGTATGAAATTCTTTGAGCTACATACGCCGAATGCGCTTTTTTGAGTGACACACCACCGTATGGCCTATTTTGAGTGACATACACAAGTTTGAACACTTTTGAGCGACATACCCGGTATGACCTTTTTTGAGCGACATACCCGGTATGACCTTTTTTGAGCGACATACCCGGGTATGACGTGTTTTGAGCATCATACCCGGGTATGAAATTTTTTGAGCTACATACGCCGAATGATCTTTTTTGAGTGACACACCACCGTATGGCCTATTTTGAGCGACATACAAAAGTTTGAACACTTTTGAGCGACATACCCGGTATGACCTTTTTTGAGCCACATACCCGGGTATGATGCTCAAAACACGTTATACCTGGGTATGTCGCTCAAAAGTGTTCAAACTTGTGTATGTCGCTCAAAATAGGCCATACTGTGGTGTGTCACTCAAAAAAGCGCATTCGGCGTATGTAGCTCAAAGAATTTCATACCCGGGTATGATGCTCAAAACACGTCATACCCGGGTATGAAATTCTTTGAGCTACATACGCCGAATGCGCTTTTTTGAGTGACACACCACCGTATGGCCCATTTTGAGCGACATACACAAGTTTGACCACTTTTGAGCGACATACCCGGTATGACCTTTTTTGAGCCACATACCCGGGTATGAAATTTTTTGAGCGACATACGCGCATATGACCACTTTTGAGCGACATACCCGGTATGACCTTTTTTGAGCGACACACCACCGTATGGCCTATTTTGAGCAACATACACAAGTTTGACCACTTTTGAGCGACATACCCGGTATGACCTTTTTTGAGCGACATATCCGGGTATGACGTGTTTTGAGCATCATACCCGGGTATGAAATTTTTTGAGCTACATACGCCGAATGACCTTTTTTGAGTGACACACCACCGTATGGCCCATTTTGAGCGACATACACAAGTTTGACCACTTTGGAGCGACATACCCGGTATGACCTTTTTTGAGCGACATACCCGGGTATGACGTGTTTTGAGCATCATACCCGGTTATGAAATTTTTTGAGCTACATACGCCGAATGACCTTTTTTGAGTGACACACCACCGTATGGCCCATTTTGAGCGACATACACAAGTTTGACCACTTTTGAGCGACATACCCGGTATGACCTTTTTTGAGCGACATACCCGGGTATGACGTGTTTTGAGCATCATACCCGGGTATGAAATTTTTTGAGCTACATACCCCGAATGACCTTTTTTGAGTGACACACCACCGTATGGCCTATTTTGAGCGACATACGCGCATATGACCACTTTTGAGCGACATACCCGGTATGACCTTTTTTGAGCGACATACCCGGTATGACCTTTTTTGAGCGACATACCCGGGTATGACGTGTTTTGAGCATCATACCCGGGTATGAAATTTTTTGAGCTACATACGCCGAATGATCTTTTTTGAGTGACACACCACCGTATGGCCTATTTTGAGCGACATACACAAGTTTGAACACTTTTGAGCGACATACACGGTATGACCTTTTTTGAGCAACATACCCGGTATGACCTTTTCTGAGCATCATACCCGGGTATGAAATTTTTTGAGCTACATACGCCGAATGACCTTTTTTGAGTGACACACCACCGTATGGCCTATTTTGAGTGACATACACAAGTTTGAACACTTTTGAGCGACATACCCGGTATGACCTTTTTTGAGCGACATACCCGGTATGACCTTTTTTGAGCGACATACCCGGGTATGACGTGTTTTGAGCATCATACCCGGGTATGAAATTTTTTGAGCTACATACGCCGAATGATCTTTTTTGAGTGACACACCACCGTATGGCCTATTTTGAGCGACATACAAAAGTTTGAACACTTTTGAGCGACATACCCGGTATGACCTTTTTTGAGCAACATACCCGGGTATGACGTGTTTTGAGCATCATACCCGGGTATGAAATTCTTTGAGCTACATACGCCGAATGACCTTTTTTGAGTGACACACCACCGTATGGCCCATTTTGAGCGACATACACAAGTTTGACCACTTTTGAGCGACATACCCGGTATGACCTTTTTTGAGCCACATACCCGGGTATGAAATTTTTTGAGCGACATACGCGCATATGACCACTTTTGAGCGACATACCCGGTATGACCTTTTTTGAGCGACACACCACCGTATGGCCTATTTTGAGCAACATACACAAGTTTGACCACTTTTGAGCGACATACCCGGTATGACCTTTTTTGAGCGACATATCCGGGTATGACGTGTTTTGAGCATCATACCCGGGTATGAAATTTTTTGAGCTACATACGCCGAATGACCTTTTTTGAGTGACACACCACCGTATGGCCCATTTTGAGCGACATACACAAGTTTGACCACTTTGGAGCGACATACCCGGTATGACCTTTTTTGAGCGACGTATGACGTGTTTTGAGCATCATACCCGGTTATGAAATTTTTTGAGCTACATACGCCGAATGACCTTTTTTGAGTGACACACCACCGTATGGCCCATTTTGAGCGACATACACAAGTTTGACCACTTTTGAGCGACATACCCGGTATGACCTTTTTTGAGCGACATACCCGGGTATGACGTGTTTTGAGCATCATACCCGGGTATGAAATTTTTTGAGCTACATACGCCGAATGACCTTTTTTGAGTGACACACCACCGTATGGCCTATTTTGAGCGACATACGCGCATATGACCACTTTTGAGCGACATACCCGGTATGACCTTTTTTGAGCGACATACCCGGTATGACCTTTTTTGAGCGACATACCCGGGTATGACGTGTTTTGAGCATCATACCCGGGTATGAAATTTTTTGAGCTACATACGCCGAATGATCTTTTTTGAGTGACACACCACCGTATGGCCCATTTTGAGCGACATACACAAGTTTGACCACTTTTGAGCGACATACCCGGTATGACCTTTTTTGAGCGACATACCCGGGTATGACGTGTTTTGAGCATCATACCCGGGTATGAAATTTTTTGAGCTACATACCCCGAATGACCTTTTTTGAGTGACACACCACCGTATGGCCTATTTTGAGCGACATACGCGCATATGACCACTTTTGAGCGACATACCCGGTATGACCTTTTTTGAGCGACATACCCGGTATGACCTTTTTTGAGCGACATACCCGGGTATGACGTGTTTTGAGCATCATACCCGGGTATGAAATTTTTTGAGCGACATACGCGCATATGACCACTTTTGAGCGACATACCCGGTATGACCTTTTTTGAGCGACACACCACCGTATGGCCTATTTTGAGCAACATACACAAGTTTGACCACTTTTGAGCGACATACCCGGTATGACCTTTTTTGAGCGACATATCCGGGTATGACGTGTTTTGAGCATCATACCCGGGTATGAAATTTTTTGAGCTACATACGCCGAATGACCTTTTTTGAGTGACACACCACCGTATGGCCCATTTTGAGCGACATACACAAGTTTGACCACTTTTGAGCGACATACCCGGTATGACCTTTTTTGAGCGACATACCCGGGTATGACGTGTTTTGAGCATCATACCCGGGTATGAAATTTTTTGAGCTACATACCCCGAATGACCTTTTTTGAGTGACACACCACCGTATGGCCTATTTTGAGCGACATACGCGCATATGACCACTTTTGAGCGACATACCCGGTATGACCTTTTTTGAGCGACATACCCGGTATGACCTTTTTTGAGCGACATACCCGGGTATGACGTGTTTTGAGCATCATACCCGGGTATGAAATTTTTTGAGCTACATACGCCGAATGATCTTTTTTGAGTGACACACCACCGTATGGCCTATTTTGAGCGACATACACAAGTTTGAACACTTTTGAGCGACATACACGGTATGACCTTTTTTGAGCAACATACCCGGTATGACCTTTTCTGAGCATCATACCCGGGTATGAAATTTTTTGAGCTACATACGCCGAATGACCTTTTTTGAGTGACACACCACCGTATGGCCCATTTTGAGCAACATACACAAGTTTGACCACTTTTGAGCAACATACCCGGTATGACCTTTTTTGAGAGACATATCCGGGTATGACGTGTTTTGAGCATCATACCCAGGTATGAAATTTTTTGAGCGACATACGCGCATATGACCACTTTTGAGCGACATACCCGGTATGACCTTTTTTGAGCGACACACCACCGTATGGCCTATTTTGAGCAACATACACAAGTTTGACCACTTTTGAGCGACATACCCGGTATGACCTTTTTTGAGCGACATATCCGGGTATGACGTGTTTTGAGCATCATACCCGGGTATGAAATTTTTTGAGCTACATACGCCGAATGACCTTTTTTGAGTGACACACCACCGTATGGCCCATTTTGAGCGACATACACAAGTTTGACCACTTTGGAGCGACATACCCGGTATGACCTTTTTTGAGCGACGTATGACGTGTTTTGAGCATCATACCCGGTTATGAAATTTTTTGAGCTACATACGCCGAATGACCTTTTTTGAGTGCCACACCACCGTATGGCCCATTTTGAGCGACATACACAAGTTTGACCACTTTTGAGCGACATACCCGGTATGACCTTTTTTGAGCGACATACCCGGGTATGACGTGTTTTGAGCATCATACCCGGGTATGAAATTTTTTGAGCTACATACGCCGAATGACCTTTTTTGAGTGACACACCACCGTATGGCCTATTTTGAGCGACATACGCGCATATGACCACTTTTGAGCGACATACCCGGTATGACCTTTTTTGAGCGACATACCCGGTATGACCTTTTTTGAGCGACATACCCGGGTATGACGTGTTTTGAGCATCATACCCGGGTATGAAATTTTTTGAGGTACATACGCCGAATGACCTTTTTTGAGTGACACACCACTGTATGGCCCATTTTGAGCGACATACACAAGTTTGAACAGTTTTGAGCGACATACCCGGTATGACCTTTTTTGAGCGACATACCCGGGTATAAGGTGTTTTGAGCATCATACCCGGGTATGAAATTTTTTGAGCTACATACCCCGAATGACCTTTTTTGAGTGACACACCACCGTATGGCCCATTTTGAGCAACATACACAAGTTTGACCACTTTTGAGCGACATACCCGGTATGACCTTTTTTGAGAGACATATCCGGGTATGACGTGTTTTGAGCATCATACCCAGGTATGAAATTTTTTGAGCTACATACGCCGAATGACCTTTTTTGAGTGACACACCACCGTATGGCCTATTTTGAGTGACATACACAAGTTTGAACACTTTTGAGCGACATACCCGGTATGACCTTTTTTGAGCGACATACCCGGTATGACCTTTTTTGAGCGACATACCCGGGTATGACGTGTTTTGAGCATCATACCCGGGTATGAAATTTTTTGAGCTACATACGCCGAATGACCTTTTTTGAGTGACACACCACCGTATGGCCTATTTTGAGCGACATACGCGCATATGACCACTTTTGAGCGACATACCCGGTATGACCTTTTTTGAGCGACATACCCGGTATGACCTTTTTTGAGCGACATACCCGGGTATGACGTGTTTTGAGCATCATACCCGGGTATGAAATTTTTTGAGCTACATACGCCGAATGATCTTTTTTGAGTGACACACCACCGTATGGCCCATTTTGAGCGACATACACAAGTTTGACCACTTTTGAGCGACATACCCGGTATGACCTTTTTTGAGCGACATACCCGGGTATGACGTGTTTTGAGCATCATACCCGGGTATGAAATTTTTTGAGCTACATACCCCGAATGACCTTTTTTGAGTGACACACCACCGTATGGCCTATTTTGAGCGACATACGCGCATATGACCACTTTTGAGCGACATACCCGGTATGACCTTTTTTGAGCGACATACCCGGTATGACCTTTTTTGAGCGACATACCCGGGTATGACGTGTTTTGAGCATCATACCCGGGTATGAAATTTTTTGAGCGACATACGCGCATATGACCACTTTTGAGCGACATACCCGGTATGACCTTTTTTGAGCGACACACCACCGTATGGCCTATTTTGAGCAACATACACAAGTTTGACCACTTTTGAGCGACATACCCGGTATGACCTTTTTTGAGCGACATATCCGGGTATGACGTGTTTTGAGCATCATACCCGGGTATGAAATTTTTTGAGCTACATACGCCGAATGACCTTTTTTGAGTGACACACCACCGTATGGCCCATTTTGAGCGACATACACAAGTTTGACCACTTTTGAGCGACATACCCGGTATGACCTTTTTTGAGCGACATACCCGGGTATGACGTGTTTTGAGCATCATACCCGGGTATGAAATTTTTTGAGCTACATACCCCGAATGACCTTTTTTGAGTGACACACCACCGTATGGCCTATTTTGAGCGACATACGCGCATATGACCACTTTTGAGCGACATACCCGGTATGACCTTTTTTGAGCGACATACCCGGTATGACCTTTTTTGAGCGACATACCCGGGTATGACGTGTTTTGAGCATCATACCCGGGTATGAAATTTTTTGAGCTACATACGCCGAATGATCTTTTTTGAGTGACACACCACCGTATGGCCTATTTTGAGCGACATACACAAGTTTGAACACTTTTGAGCGACATACACGGTATGACCTTTTTTGAGCAACATACCCGGTATGACCTTTTCTGAGCATCATACCCGGGTATGAAATTTTTTGAGCTACATACGCCGAATGACCTTTTTTGAGTGACACACCACCGTATGGCCCATTTTGAGCAACATACACAAGTTTGACCACTTTTGAGCAACATACCCGGTATGACCTTTTTTGAGAGACATATCCGGGTATGACGTGTTTTGAGCATCATACCCAGGTATGAAATTTTTTGAGCGACATACGCGCATATGACCACTTTTGAGCGACATACCCGGTATGACCTTTTTTGAGCGACACACCACCGTATGGCCTATTTTGAGCAACATACACAAGTTTGACCACTTTTGAGCGACATACCCGGTATGACCTTTTTTGAGCGACATATCCGGGTATGACGTGTTTTGAGCATCATACCCGGGTATGAAATTTTTTGAGCTACATACGCCGAATGACCTTTTTTGAGTGACACACCACCGTATGGCCCATTTTGAGCGACATACACAAGTTTGACCACTTTGGAGCGACATACCCGGTATGACCTTTTTTGAGCGACGTATGACGTGTTTTGAGCATCATACCCGGTTATGAAATTTTTTGAGCTACATACGCCGAATGACCTTTTTTGAGTGCCACACCACCGTATGGCCCATTTTGAGCGACATACACAAGTTTGACCACTTTTGAGCGACATACCCGGTATGACCTTTTTTGAGCGACATACCCGGGTATGACGTGTTTTGAGCATCATACCCGGGTATGAAATTTTTTGAGCTACATACGCCGAATGACCTTTTTTGAGTGACACACCACCGTATGGCCTATTTTGAGCGACATACGCGCATATGACCACTTTTGAGCGACATACCCGGTATGACCTTTTTTGAGCGACATACCCGGTATGACCTTTTTTGAGCGACATACCCGGGTATGACGTGTTTTGAGCATCATACCCGGGTATGAAATTTTTTGAGCTACATACGCCGAATGATCTTTTTTGAGTGACACACCACCGTATGGCCCATTTTGAGCGACATACACAAGTTTGACCACTTTTGAGCGACATACCCGGTATGACCTTTTTTGAGCGACATATCCGGGTATGACGTGTTTTGAGCATCATACCCGGGTATGAAATTTTTTGAGCTACATACGCCGAATGACCTTTTTTGAGTGACACACCACCGTATGGCCCATTTTGAGCGACATACACAAGTTTGACCACTTTGGAGCGACATACCCGGTATGACCTTTTTTGAGCGACGTATGACGTGTTTTGAGCATCATACCCGGTTATGAAATTTTTTGAGCTACATACGCCGAATGACCTTTTTTGAGTGCCACACCACCGTATGGCCCATTTTGAGCGACATACACAAGTTTGACCACTTTTGAGCGACATACCCGGTATGACCTTTTTTGAGCGACATACCCGGGTATGACGTGTTTTGAGCATCATACCCGGGTATGAAATTTTTTGAGCTACATACGCCGAATGACCTTTTTTGAGTGACACACCACCGTATGGCCTATTTTGAGCGACATACGCGCATATGACCACTTTTGAGCGACATACCCGGTATGACCTTTTTTGAGCGACATACCCGGTATGACCTTTTTTGAGCGACATACCCGGGTATGACGTGTTTTGAGCATCATACCCGGGTATGAAATTTTTTGAGGTACATACGCCGAATGACCTTTTTTGAGTGACACACCACTGTATGGCCCATTTTGAGCGACATACACAAGTTTGAACAGTTTTGAGCGACATACCCGGTATGACCTTTTTTGAGCGACATACCCGGGTATAAGGTGTTTTGAGCATCATACCCGGGTATGAAATTTTTTGAGCTACATACCCCGAATGACCTTTTTTGAGTGACACACCACCGTATGGCCCATTTTGAGCAACATACACAAGTTTGACCACTTTTGAGCGACATACCCGGTATGACCTTTTTTGAGAGACATATCCGGGTATGACGTGTTTTGAGCATCATACCCAGGTATGAAATTTTTTGAGCTACATACGCCGAATGACCTTTTTTGAGTGACACACCACCGTATGGCCTATTTTGAGTGACATACACAAGTTTGAACACTTTTGAGCGACATACCCGGTATGACCTTTTTTGAGCGACATACCCGGTATGACCTTTTTTGAGCGACATACCCGGGTATGACGTGTTTTGAGCATCATACCCGGGTATGAAATTTTTTGAGCTACATACGCCGAATGATCTTTTTTGAGTGACACACCACCGTATGGCCTATTTTGAGCGACATACAAAAGTTTGAACACTTTTGAGCGACATACCCGGTATGACCTTTTTTGAGCAACATACCCGGGTATGACGTGTTTTGAGCATCATACCCGGGTATGAAATTCTTTGAGCTACATACGCCGAATGATCTTTTTTGAGTGACACACCACCGTATGGCCTATTTTGAGCGACATACACAAGTTTGACCACTTTTGAGCGACATACCCGGTATGACCTTTTTTGAGCGACACACCACCGTATGGCCTATTTTGAGCGACATACACAAGTTTGACCACTTTTGAGCGACATACCCGGTATGACCTTTTTTGAGCGACATACCCGGGTATGACGTGTTTTGAGCATCATACCCGGGTATGAAATTTTTTGAGCTACATACGCCGAATGACCTTTTTTGAGTGACACACCACCGTATGGCCTATTTTGAGCGACATACGCGCATATGACCACTTTTGAGCGACATACCCGGTATGACCTTTTTTGAGCGACATACCCGGTATGACCTTTTTTGAGCGACATACCCGGGTATGACGTGTTTTGAGCATCATACCCGGGTATGAAATTTTTTGAGCTACATACGCCGAATGACCTTTTTTGAGTGACACACCACCGTATGGCCCATTTTGAGCAACATACACAAGTTTGACCACTTTTGAGCGACATACCCGGTATGACCTTTTTTGAGCGACATACCCGGGTATGACGTGTTTTGAGCATCATACCCGGGTATGAAATTTTTTGAGCTACATACGCCGAATGACCTTTTTTGAGTGACACACCACCGTATGGCCCATTTTGAGCGACATACACAAGTTTGACCACTTTTGAGCGACATACCCGGGTATGACGTGTTTTGAGCATCATACCCGGGTATGAAATTTTTTGAGCTACATACGCCGAATGACCTTTTTTGAGTGACACACCACCGTATGGCCTATTTTGAGCGACATACACAAGTTTGAACACTTTTGAGCGACATACCCGGTATGACCTTTTTTGAGCGATATACCCGGGTATGACGTGTTTTGAGCATCATACCCGGGTATGAAATTTTTTGAGCTACATACCCTGAATGACCTTTTTTGCGTGACACACCACCGTATGGCCTATTTTGAGCGACATACACAAGTTTGACCACTTTTGAGCGACATACCCGGTATGACCTTTTTTGAGCGACATACCCGGGTATGACGTGTTTTGAGCATCATACCCGGGTATGAAATTTTTTGAGCTACATACGCCGAATGACCTTTTTTGAGTGACACACCACTGTATGGCCCATTTTGAGCGACATACACAAGTTTGAACAGTTTTGAGCGACATACCCGGTATGACCTTTTTTGAGCGACATACCCGGGTATAAGGTGTTTTGAGAATCATACCCTGGTATGAAATTTTTTGAGCTACATACGCCGAATGACCTTTTTTGAGTGACACACCACCGTATGGCCTATTTTGAGCGACATACGCGCATATGACCACTTTTGAGCGACATACCCGGTATGGCCTTTTTTGAGCGACATACAAAAGTTTGAAAACTTTTGAGCGACATACCTGGTATGACCTTTTTTGAGCGACATACCCGGGTATGACGTGTTTTGAGCATCATACCCGGGTATGAAATTTTTTGAGCTACATACGCCGAATGACCTTTTTTGAGTGACACACCACCGTATGGCCTATTTTGAGCGACATACGCGCATATGACCACTTTTGAGCGACATACCCGGTATGACCTTTTTTGAGCGACATACCCGGTATGACCTTTTTTGAGCGACATACCCGGGTATGACGTGTTTTGAGCATCATACCCGGGTATGAAATTTTTTGAGCTACATACGCCGAATGACCTTTTTTGAGTGACACACCACCGTATGGCCCATTTTGAGCAACATACACAAGTTTGACCACTTTTGAGCGACATACCCGGTATGACCTTTTTTGAGCGACATACCCGGGTATGACGTGTTTTGAGCATCATACCCGGGTATGAAATTTTTTGAGCTACATACGCCGAATGACCTTTTTTGAGTGACACACCACCGTATGGCCCATTTTGAGCGACATACACAAGTTTGACCACTTTTGAGCGACATACCCGGGTATGACGTGTTTTGAGCATCATACCCGGGTATGAAATTTTTTGAGCTACATACGCCGAATGACCTTTTTTGAGTGACACACCACCGTATGGCCTATTTTGAGCGACATACACAAGTTTGAACACTTTTGAGCGACATACCCGGTATGACCTTTTTTGAGCGATATACCCGGGTATGACGTGTTTTGAGCATCATACCCGGGTATGAAATTTTTTGAGCTACATACCCTGAATGACCTTTTTTGCGTGACACACCACCGTATGGCCTATTTTGAGCGACATACACAAGTTTGAACACTTTTGAGCGACATACCCGGTATGACCTTTTTTGAGCGACATACCCGGGTATGACGTGTTTTGAGCATCATACCCGGGTATGAAATTTTTTGAGCTACATACGCCGAATGACCTTTTTTGAGTGACACACCACTGTATGGCCCATTTTGAGCGACATACACAAGTTTGAACAGTTTTGAGCGACATACCCGGTATGACCTTTTTTGAGCGACATACCCGGGTATAAGGTGTTTTGAGAATCATACCCGGGTATGAAATTTTTTGAGCTACATACGCCGAATGACCTTTTTTGAGTGACACACCACCGTATGGCCTATTTTGAGCGACATACGCGCATATGACCACTTTTGAGCGACATACCCGGTATGGCCTAATTTGAGCGACATACACAAGTTTGAACACTTTTGAGCGACATACCCGTTATGACCTTTTTTGAGCGACATACCCGGGTATGACGTGTTTTGAGCATCATACCCGGGTATGAAATTTTTTGAGCTACATACGCCGAATGATCTTTTTTGAGTGACACTCCACCGTATGGCCTATTTTGAGCGACATACAAAAGTTTGAAAACTTTTGAGCGACATACCTGGTATGACCTTTTTTGAGCGACATACCCGGGTATGACGTGTTTTGAGCATCATACCCGGGTATGAAATTCTTTGAGCTACATAGGCCGAATGATCTTTTTTGAGTGACACACCACCGTATGGCCCATTTTGAGCGACATACACAAGTTTGACCACTTTTGAGCGACATACCCGGTATGACCTTTTTTGAGCGACATACCCGGGTATGACGTGTTTTGAGCATCATACCCGGGTATGAAATTTTTTGAGCTACATACGCCGAATGACCTTTTTTGAGTGACACACCACCATATGGCCCATTTTGAGCGACATACACAAGTTTGACCACTTTTGAGCAACATACCTGGTATGACCTTTTTTGAGCGACATATCCGGGTATGACATGTTTTGAGCATCATACCCGGGTATAAAATTTCTTGAGCTACATACGCCGAATTACCTTTTTTGAGTGACACACCACCGTATGGCCCATTTTGAGCGACATACACAAGTTTGACCACTTTTGAGCGACATACCCGGGTATGACGTGTTTTGAGCATCATACCCGGGTATGAAATTTTTTGAGCTACATACCCCGAATGACCTTTTTTGAGTGACACACCACCGTATGGCCTATTTTGAGCGACATACGCGCATATGACCATTTTTGAGCGACATACCCGGTATGACCTTTTTTGAGCGACATATCCGGGTATGACGTGTTTTGAGCATCATACCCAGGTATGAAATTTTTTGAGCTACATACGCCGAATGACCTTTTTTGAGTGACACACCACTGTATGGCCCATTTTGAGCAACATACACAAGTTTGAACAGTTTTGAGCGACATACCCGGTATGACCTTTTTTGAGCGACATACCCGGGTATGACGTGTTTTGAGCATCATACCCGGGTATGAAATTTTTTGAGCTACATATGCCGAATGACCTTTTTTGAGTGACACACCACCGTATGGCTTATTTTGAGCGACATACGCGCATATGACCACTTTTGAGCGACATACCCGGTATGACGTGTTTTGAGCATCATACCCGGGTATGAAATTTTTTGAGCTACATACCCCGAATGACCTTTTTTGCGTGACACACCACCGTATGGCCTATTTTGAGCGACATACACAAGTTTGAACACTTTTGAGCGACATACCCGGTATGACCTTTTTTGAGCGACATACCCGGGTATGACGTGTTTTGAGCATCATACCCGGGTATGAAATTTTTTGAGCTACATACCCCGAATGACCTTTTTTGCGTGACACACCACCGTATGGCCTATTTTGAGCGACATACACAAGTTTGAACACTTTTGAGCGACATACCCGGTATGACCTTTTTTGAGCGACATACCCGGGTATGACGTGTTTTGAGCATCATACCCGGGTATGAAATTTTTTGAGCTACATACGCCGAATGACCTTTTTTGAGTGACACACCACTGTATGGCCCATTTTGAGCGACATACACAAGTTTGAACAGTTTTGAGCGACATACCCGGTATGACCTTTTTTGAGCGACATACCCGGGTATAAGGTGTTTTGAGAATCATACCCGGGTATGAAATTTTTTGAGCTACATACGCCGAATGACCTTTTTTGAGTGACACACCACCGTATGGCCTATTTTGAGCGACATACGCGCATATGACCACTTTTGAGCGACATACCCGGTATGACCTTTTTTGAGCGACATATCCGGGTATGACGTGTTTTGAGCATCATACCCGGGTATGAAATTTTTTGAGCTACATACCCCGAATGACCTTTTTTGCGTGACACACCACCGTATGGCCTATTTTGAGCGACATACACAAGTTTGAACACTTTTGAGCGACATACCCGGTATGACCTTTTTTGAGCGACATACCCGGGTATGACGTGTTTTGAGCATCATACCCGGGTATGAAATTTTTTGAGCTACATACGCCGAATGACCTTTTTTGAGTGACACACCACTGTATGGCCCATTTTGAGCGACATACACAAGTTTGAACAGTTTTGAGCGACATACCCGGTATGACCTTTTTTGAGCGACATACCCGGGTATAAGGTGTTTTGAGAATCATACCCGGGTATGAAATTTTTTGAGCTACATACGCCGAATGACCTTTTTTGAGTGACACACCACCGTATGGCCTATTTTGAGCGACATACGCGCATATGACCACTTTTGAGCGACATACCCGGTATGGCCTATTTTGAGCGACATACACAAGTTTGAACACTTTTGAGCGACATACCCGTTATGACCTTTTTTGAGCGACATACCCGGGTATGACGTGTTTTGAGCATCATACCCGGGTATGAAATTTTTTGAGCTACATACGCCGAATGATCTTTTTTGAGTGACACTCCACCGTATGGCCTATTTTGAGCGACATACAAAAGTTTGAAAACTTTTGAGCGACATACCTGGTATGACCTTTTTTGAGCGACATACCCGGGTATGACGTGTTTTGAGCATCATACCCGGGTATGAAATTCTTTGAGCTACATAGGCCGAATGACCTTTTTTGAGTGACACACCACCGTATGGCCCATTTTGAGCGACATACACAAGTTTGACCACTTTTGAGCGACATACCCGGTATGACCTTTTTTGAGCGACATACCCGGGTATGACGTGTTTTGAGCATCATACCCGGGTATGAAATTTTTTGAGCTACATACGCCGAATGACCTTTTTTGAGTGACACACCACCATATGGCCCATTTTGAGCGACATACACAAGTTTGACCACTTTTGAGCAACATACCTGGTATGACCTTTTTTGAGCGACATATCCGGGTATGACATGTTTTGAGCATCATACCCGGGTATAAAATTTCTTGAGCTACATACGCCGAATTACCTTTTTTGAGTGACACACCACCGTATGGCCCATTTTGAGCGACATACACAAGTTTGACCACTTTTGAGCGACATACCCGGGTGTGACGTGTTTTGAGCATCATACCCGGGTATGAAATTTTTTGAGCTACATACCCCGAATGACCTTTTTTGAGTGACACACCACCGTATGGCCTATTTTGAGCGACATACGCGCATATGACCACTTTTGAGCGACATACCCGGTATGACCTTTTTTGAGCGACATATCCGGGTATGACGTGTTTTGAGCATCATACCCAGGTATGAAATTTTTTGAGCTACATACGCCGAATGACCTTTTTTGAGTGACACACCACTGTATGGCCCATTTTGAGCAACATACACAAGTTTGAACAGTTTTGAGCGACATACCCGGTATGACCTTTTTTGAGCGACATACCCGGGTATGACGTGTTTTGAGCATCATACCCGGGTATGAAATTTTTTGAGCTACATATGCCGAATGACCTTTTTTGAGTGACACACCACCGTATGGCTTATTTTGAGCGACATACGCGCATATGACCACTTTTGAGCGACATACCCGGTATGACGTGTTTTGAGCATCATACCCGGGTATGAAATTTTTTGAGCTACATACCCCGAATGACCTTTTTTGCGTGACACACCACCGTATGGCCTATTTTGAGCGACATACACAAGTTTGAACACTTTTGAGCGACATACCCGGTATGACCTTTTTTGAGCGACATACCCGGGTATGACGTGTTTTGAGCATCATACCCGGGTATGAAATTTTTTGAGCTACATACCCCGAATGACCTTTTTTGCGTGACACACCACCGTATGGCCTATTTTGAGCGACATACACAAGTTTGAACACTTTTGAGCGACATACCCGGTATGACCTTTTTTGAGCGACATACCCGGGTATGACGTGTTTTGAGCATCATACCCGGGTATGAAATTTTTTGAGCTACATACGCCGAATGACCTTTTTTGAGTGACACACCACTGTATGGCCCATTTTGAGCGACATACACAAGTTTGAACAGTTTTGAGCGACATACCCGGTATGACCTTTTTTGAGCGACATACCCGGGTATAAGGTGTTTTGAGAATCATACCCGGGTATGAAATTTTTTGAGCTACATACGCCGAATGACCTTTTTTGAGTGACACACCACCGTATGGCCTATTTTGAGCGACATACGCGCATATGACCACTTTTGAGCGACATACCCGGTATGACCTTTTTTGAGCGACATATCCGGGTATGACGTGTTTTGAGCATCATACCCGGGTATGAAATTTTTTGAGCTACATACCCCGAATTACCTTTTTTGCGTGACACACCACCGTATGGCCGATTTTGAGCGACATACACAAGTTTGAACACTTTTGAGCGACATACCCGGTATGACCATTTTTGAGCGACATACCCGGGTATGACGTGTTTTGAGCATCATACCCGGGTATGAAATTTTTTGAGGTACATACGCCGAATGACCTTTTTTGAGTGACACACCACTGTATGGCCCATTTTGAGCGACATACACAAGTTTGAACAGTTTTGAGCGACATACCCGGTATGACCTTTTTTGAGCGACATACCCGGGTATAAGGTGTTTTGAGAATCATACCCGGGTATGAAATTTTTTGAGCTACATACGCCGAATGACCTTTTTTGAGTGACACACCACCGTATGGCCTATTTTGAGCGACATACACAAGTTTGAACACTTTTGAGCGACATACCCGGTATGACCTTTTTTGAGCGACATACCCGGGTATGACGTGTTTTGAGCATCATACCCGGGTATGAAATTTTTTGAGCTACATACCCCGAATGACCTTTTTTGCGTGACACACCACCGTATGGCCTATTTTGAGCGACATACACAAGTTTGAACACTTTTGAGCGACATACCCGGTATGACCTTTTTTGAGCGACATACCCGGGTATGACGTGTTTTGAGCATCATACCCGGGTATGAAATTTTTTGAGCTACATACGCCGAATGACCTTTTTTGAGTGACACACCACTGTATGGCCCATTTTGAGCGACATACACAAGTTTGAACAGTTTTGAGCGACATACCCGGTATGACCTTTTTTGAGCGACATACCCGGGTATAAGGTGTTTTGAGAATCATACCCGGGTATGAAATTTTTTGAGCTACATACGCCGAATGACCTTTTTTGAGTGACACACCACCGTATGGCCTATTTTGAGCGACATACGCGCATATGACCACTTTTGAGCGACATACCCGGTATGACCTTTTTTGAGCGACATATCCGGGTATGACGTGTTTTGAGCATCATACCCGGGTATGAAATTTTTTGAGCTACATACCCCGAATTACCTTTTTTGCGTGACACACCACCGTATGGCCGATTTTGAGCGACATACACAAGTTTGAACACTTTTGAGCGACATACCCGGTATGACCATTTTTGAGCGACATACCCGGGTATGACGTGTTTTGAGCATCATACCCGGGTATGAAATTTTTTGAGGTACATACGCCGAATGACCTTTTTTGAGTGACACACCACTGTATGGCCCATTTTGAGCGACATACACAAGTTTGAACAGTTTTGAGCGACATACCCGGTATGACCTTTTTTGAGCGACATACCCGGGTATAAGGTGTTTTGAGAATCATACCCGGGTATGAAATTTTTTGAGCTACATACGCCGAATGACCTTTTTTGAGTGACACACCACCGTATGGCCTATTTTGAGCGACATACTCAAGTTTGAACACTTTTGAGCGACATACCCGTTATGACCTTTTTTGAGCGACATACCCGGGTATGACGTGTTTTGAGCATCATACCCGGGTATGAAATTTTTGAGCTACATACGCCGAATGATCTTTTTTGAGTGACACACCACCGTATGGCCTATTTTGAGCGACATACAAAAGTTTGAAAACTTTTGAGCGACATACCCGGTATGACCTTTTTTGAGCGACATACCCGGGTATGACGTGTTTTGAGCATCATACCCGGGTATGAAATTCTTTGAGCTACATACGCCGAATGACCTTTTTTGAGTGACACACCACCGTATGGCCCATTTTGAGCGACATACACAAGTTTGACCACTTTTGAGCGACATACCCGGTATGACCTTTTTTGAGCGACATACCCGGGTATGACGTGTTTTGAGCATCATACCCGGGTATGAAATTTTTTGAGCTACATACGCCGAATGACCTTTTTTGAGTGACACACCACCGTATGGCCCATTTTGAGCAACATACACAAGTTTGACCACTTTTGAGCGACATACCCGGTATGACCTTTTTTGAGCGACATATCCGGGTATGAGGTGTTTTGAGCATCATACCCGGGTATAAAATTTCTTGAGCTACATACGCCGAATGACCTTTTTTGAGTGACACACCACTGTATGGCCCATTTTGAGCAACATACACAAGTTTGAACAGTTTTGAGCGACATACCCGGTATGACCTTTTTTGAGCGACATACCCGGGTATGACGTGTTTTGAGCATCATACCCGGGTATGAAATTCTTTGAGCTACATACCCCGAATGACCTTTTTTGCGTGACACACCACCGTATGGCCTATTTTGAGCGACATACACAAGTTTGAACACTTTTGAGCGACATACCCGTTATGACCTTTTTTGAGCGACATACCCGGGTATGACGTGTTTTGAGCGACATACCCGGGTATGACGTGTTTTGAGCATCATACCCGGGTATGAAATTTTTTGAGCTACATACCCCGAATGACCTTTTTTGAGTGACACACCACAGTATGGCCTATTTTGAGCGACATACACAAGTTTGAACACTTTTGAGCGACATACCCGGTATGACCTTTTTTGAGCGACATACCCAGGTATAACGTGTTTTGAGCATCATACCCGGGTATGAAATTTTTTGAGCTACATACGCCGAATGACCTTTTTTGAGTGACACACCACCGTATGGCCCATTTTGAGCAACATACACAAGTTTGACCACTTTTGAGCGACATACCCGGTATGACCTTTTTTGAGCGACATATCCGGGTATGACGTGTTTTGAGCATCATACCCGGGTATAAAATTTTTTTGAGCTACATACGCCGAATTACCTTTTTTGAGTGACACACCACCGTATGGCCCATTTTGAGCGACATACACAAGTTTGACCACTTTTGAGCGACATACCCGGTATGACCTTTTTTGAGCGACATACCCGGGTATGACGTGTTTTGAGCATCATACCCGGGTATGAAATTTTTTGAGCTACATACCCCGAATGACCTTTTTTGAGTGACACACCACCGTATGGCCTATTTTGAGCGACATACGCGCATATGACCACTTTTGAGCGACATACCCGGTATGACCTTTTTTGAGCGACATATCCGGGTATGACGTGTTTTGAGCATCATACCCAGGTATGAAATTTTTTGAGCTACATATGCCGAATGACCTTTTTTGAGTGACACACCACTGTATGGCCCATTTTGAGCAACATACACAAGTTTGAACAGTTTTGAGCTACATACCCGGTATGACCTTTTTTGAGCGACATACCCGGGTATGACGTGTTTTGAGCATCATACCGGGTATGAAATTCTTTGAGCTACATACCCCGAATGACCTTTTTTGAGTGACACACCACCGTATGGCCTATTTTGAGCGACATACACAAGTTTGAACACTTTTGAGCGACATACCCGGTATGACCTTTTTTGAGCGACATACCCGGGTATGACGTGTTTTGAGCATCATACCCGGGTATGAAATCTTTTGAGCTACATACCCCGAATGACCTTTTTTGCGTGACACACCACCGTATGGCCTATTTTGAGCGACATACGCGCATATGACCACTTTTGAGCGACATACCCGGTATGACCTTTTTTGAGCGACATATCCGGGTATGACGTGTTTTGAGCATCATACCCGGGTATAAAATTTCTTGAGCTACATACGCCGAATTACCTTTTTTGAGTGACACACCACCGTATGGCCCATTTTGAGCGACATACACAAGTTTGACCACTTTTGAGCGACATACCCGGTATGACCTTTTTTGAGCGA
Source organism: Eupleurogrammus muticus (assembly GCA_036785175.1). NCBI lineage: Eukaryota > Metazoa > Chordata > Actinopteri > Scombriformes > Trichiuridae > Eupleurogrammus > Eupleurogrammus muticus. The sequence continues at coordinate 14,206,072 of JAYKQN010000006.1, forward strand.
CATACCCGGGTATGACGTGTTTTGAGCATCATACCCGGGTATGAAATTTTTTGAGCTACATACCCCGAATGACCTTTTTTGAGTGACACACCACCGTATGGCCTATTTTGAGCGACATACGCGCATATGACCACTTTTGAGCGACATACCCGGTATGACCTTTTTTGAGCGACATATCCGGGTATGGCGTGTTTTGAGCATCATACCCAGGTATGAAATTTTTTGAGCTACATTCGCCGAATGACCTTTTTTGAGTGACACACCACTGTATGGCCCATTTTGAGCAACATACACAAGTTTGAACAGTTTTGAGCGACATACCCGGTATGACCTTTTTTGAGCGACATACCCGGGTATGACGTGTTTTGAGCATCATACCCCGGTATGAAATTCTTTGAGCTACATACCCCGAATGACCTTTTTTGAGTGACACACCACCGTATGGCCTATTTTGAGCGACATACACAAGTTTGAACACTTTTGAGCGACATACCCGGTATGACATTTTTTGAGCGACATACCCGGGTCTGACGTGTTTTGAGCATCATACCCGGGTATGAAATTTTTTGAGCTACATACCCCGAATGACCTTTTTTGCGTGACACACCACCGTATGGCCTATTTTGAGCGACATACACAAGTTTGAACACTTTTGAGCGACATACCCGGTATGACCTTTTTTGAGCATCATACCCGGGTATGAAATTTTTTGAGCTACATACGCCGAATGACCTTTTTTGAGTGACACACTACCGTATGGCCTATTTTGAGCGACATACGCGCATATGACCACTTTTGAGCGACATATCCGGTATGACCTTTTTTGAGCGACATACCCGGGTATGACGTGTTTTGAGCATCATACCCGGGTATAAAACTTTTTTGAGCTACATACGCCGAATTACCTTTTTTGAGTGACACACCACCGTATGGCCCATTTTGAGCGACATACACAAGTTTGACCACTTTTGAGCGACATACCCGGTATGACCTTTTTTGAGCGACATACCCGGGTATGACGTGTTTTGAGCATCATACCCGGGTATGAAATTTTTTGAGCTACATACCCCGAATGACCTTTTTTGAGTGACACACCACCGTATGGCCTATTTTGAGCGACATACGCGCATATGACCACTTTTGAGCGACATACCCGGTATGACCTTTTTTGAGCGACATATCCGGGTATGACGTGTTTTGAGCATCATACCCAGGTATGAAATTTTTTGAGCTACATATGCCGAATGACCTTTTTTGAGTGACACACCACTGTATGGCCCATTTTGAGCAACATACACAAGTTTGAACAGTTTTGAGCTACATACCCGGTATGACCTTTTTTGAGCGACATACCCGGGTATGACGTGTTTTGAGCATCATACCGGGTATGAAATTCTTTGAGCTACATACCCCGAATGACCTTTTTTGAGTGACACACCACCGTATGGCCTATTTTGAGCGACATACACAAGTTTGAACACTTTTGAGCGACATACCCGGTATGACCTTTTTTGAGCGACATACCCGGGTATGACGTGTTTTGAGCATCATACCCGGGTATGAAATCTTTTGAGCTACATACCCCGAATGACCTTTTTTGCGTGACACACCACCGTATGGCCTATTTTGAGCGACATACGCGCATATGACCACTTTTGAGCGACATACCCGGTATGACCTTTTTTGAGCGACATATCCGGGTATGACGTGTTTTGAGCATCATACCCGGGTATAAAATTTCTTGAGCTACATACGCCGAATTACCTTTTTTGAGTGACACACCACCGTATGGCCCATTTTGAGCGACATACACAAGTTTGACCACTTTTGAGCGACATACCCGGTATGACCTTTTTTGAGCGACATACCCGGGTATGACGTGTTTTGAGCATCATACCCGGGTATGAAATTTTTTGAGCTACATACCCCGAATGACCTTTTTTGAGTGACACACCACCGTATGGCCTATTTTGAGCGACATACGCGCATATGACCACTTTTGAGCGACATACCCGGTATGACCTTTTTTGAGCGACATATCCGGGTATGGCGTGTTTTGAGCATCATACCCAGGTATGAAATTTTTTGAGCTACATTCGCCGAATGACCTTTTTTGAGTGACACACCACTGTATGGCCCATTTTGAGCAACATACACAAGTTTGAACAGTTTTGAGCGACATACCCGGTATGACCTTTTTTGAGCGACATACCCGGGTATGACGTGTTTTGAGCATCATACCCCGGTATGAAATTCTTTGAGCTACATACCCCGAATGACCTTTTTTGAGTGACACACCACCGTATGGCCTATTTTGAGCGACATACACAAGTTTGAACACTTTTGAGCGACATACCCGGTATGACATTTTTTGAGCGACATACCCGGGTCTGACGTGTTTTGAGCATCATACCCGGGTATGAAATTTTTTGAGCTACATACCCCGAATGACCTTTTTTGCGTGACACACCACCGTATGGCCTATTTTGAGCGACATACACAAGTTTGAACACTTTTGAGCGACATACCCGGTATGACCTTTTTTGAGCATCATACCCGGGTATGAAATTTTTTGAGCTACATACGCCGAATGACCTTTTTTGAGTGACACACTACCGTATGGCCTATTTTGAGCGACATACGCGCATATGACCACTTTTGAGCGACATACCCGGTATGACCTTTTTTGAGCGACATACCCGGGTATGACGTGTTTTGAGCATCATACCCGGGTATGAAATTTTTTGAGCTACATACCCCGAATGACCTTTTTTGCGTGACACACCACCGTATGGCCTATTTTGAGCGACATACACAAGTTTGAACACTTTTGAGCGACATACCCGTTATGACCTTTTTTGAGCGACATACCCGGGTATGACCTTTTTTGAGCGACATACCCGGGTATGACGTGTTTTGAGCATCATACCCGGGTATGAAATTTTTTGAGCTACATACGCCGAATGATCTTTTTTGAGTGACACACCACCGTATGGCCTATTTTGAGCGACATACAAAAGTTTGAAAACTTTTGAGCGACATACCCGGTATGACCTTTTTTGAGCGACATACCCGGGTATGACGTGTTTTGAGCATCATACCCGGGTATGAAATTCTTTGAGCTACATAGGCCGAATGACCTTTTTTGAGTGACACACCACCATATGGCCCATTTTGAGCGACATACACAAGTTTGACCACTTTTGAGCGACATACCTGGTATGACCTTTTTTGAGCGACATATCCGGGTATGACGTGTTTTGAGCATCATACCCAGGTATGAAATTTTTTGAGCTACATACCCCGAATGACCTTTTTTGAGTGACACACCACAGTATGGCCTATTTTGAGCGACATACACAAGTTTGAACACTTTTGAGCGACATACCCGGTATGACCTTTTTTGAGCGACATACCCAGGTATAACGTGTTTTGAGCATCATACCCGGGTATGAAATTTTTTGAGCTACATACGCCGAATGACCTTTTTTGAGTGACACACCACCGTATGGCCCATTTTGAGCAACATACACAAGTTTGACCACTTTTGAGCGACATACCCGGTATGACCTTTTTTGAGCGACATATCCGGGTATGACGTGTTTTGAGCATCATACCCGGGTATAAAATTTTTTTGAGCTACATACGCCGAATTACCTTTTTTGAGTGACACACCACCGTATGGCCCATTTTGAGCGACATACACAAGTTTGACCACTTTTGAGCGACATACCCGGTATGACCTTTTTTGAGCGACATACCCGGGTATGACGTGTTTTGAGCATCATACCCGGGTATGAAATTTTTTGAGCTACATACCCCGAATGACCTTTTTTGAGTGACACACCACCGTATGGCCTATTTTGAGCGACATACGCGCATATGACCACTTTTGAGCGACATACCCGGTATGACCTTTTTTGAGCGACATATCCGGGTATGACGTGTTTTGAGCATCATACCCAGGTATGAAATTTTTTGAGCTACATATGCCGAATGACCTTTTTTGAGTGACACACCACTGTATGGCCCATTTTGAGCAACATACACAAGTTTGAACAGTTTTGAGCGACATACCCGGTATGACCTTTTTTGAGCGACATACCCGGGTATGACGTGTTTTGAGCATCATACCGGGTATGAAATTCTTTGAGCTACATACCCCGAATGACCTTTTTTGAGTGACACACCACCGTATGGCCTATTTTGAGCGACATACACAAGTTTGAACACTTTTGAGCGACATACCCGGTATGACCTTTTTTGAGCGACATACCCGGGTATGACGTGTTTTGAGCATCATACCCGGGTATGAAATTTTTTGAGCTACATACCCCGAATGACCTTTTTTGCGTGACACACCACCGTATGGCCTATTTTGAGCGACATACGCGCATATGACCACTTTTGAGCGACATACCCGGTATGACCTTTTTTGAGCGACATATCCGGGTATGACGTGTTTTGAGCATCATACCCGGGTATAAAATTTCTTGAGCTACATACGCCGAATTACCTTTTTTGAGTGACACACCACCGTATGGCCCATTTTGAGCGACATACACAAGTTTGACCACTTTTGAGCGACATACCCGGTATGACCTTTTTTGAGCGACATACCCGGGTATGACGTGTTTTGAGCATCATACCCGGGTATGAAATTTTTTGAGCTACATACCCCGAATGACCTTTTTTGAGTGACACACCACCGTATGGCCTATTTTGAGCGACATACGCGCATATGACCACTTTTGAGCGACATACCCGGTATGACCTTTTTTGAGCGACATATCCGGGTATGGCGTGTTTTGAGCATCATACCCAGGTATGAAATTTTTTGAGCTACATACGCCGAATGACCTTTTTTGAGTGACACACCACTGTATGGCCCATTTTGAGCAACATACACAAGTTTGAACAGTTTTGAGCGACATACCCGGTATGACCTTTTTTGAGCGACATACCCGGGTATGACGTGTTTTGAGCATCATACCCCGGTATGAAATTCTTTGAGCTACATACCCCGAATGACCTTTTTTGAGTGACACACCACCGTATGGCCTATTTTGAGCGACATACACAAGTTTGAACACTTTTGAGCGACATACCCGGTATGACATTTTTTGAGCGACATACCCGGGTCTGACGTGTTTTGAGCATCATACCCGGGTATGAAATTTTTTGAGCTACATACGCCGAATGACCTTTTTTGAGTGACACACCACCGTATGGCCTTTTTTGAGCGACATACACAAGTTTGAACACTTTTGAGCGACATACCCGTTATGACCTTTTTTGAGCGACATACCCGGGTATGACGTGTTTTGAGCGACATACCCGGGTATGACGTTTTTTGAGCATCATACCCGGGTATAAAATTCTTTGAGCTACATACCCCGAATGACCTTTTTTGAGTGACACACCACCGTATGGCCTATTTTGAGCGACATACACAAGTTTGAACACTTTTGAGCGACATACCCGGTATGACCTTTTTTGAGCGACATACCCGGGTATGACGTGTTTTGAGCATCATACCCGGGTATGAAATTTTTTGAGCTACATACCCCGAATGACCTTTTTTGCGTGACACACCACCGTATGGCCTATTTTGAGCGACATACACAAGTTTGAACACTTTTGAGCGACATACCCGGTATGACCTTTTTTGAGCGACATACCCGGGTATGACGTGTTTTGAGCATCATACCCGGGTATGAAATTTTTTGAGCTACATACGCCGAATGACCTTTTTTGAGTGACACACCACCGTATGGCCTATTTTGAGCGACATACGCGCATATGACCACTTTTGAGCGACATACCCGGTATGACCTTTTTTGAGCGACATACCCGGGTATGACATGTTTTGAGCATCATACCCGGGTATGAAATTTTTTGAGCTACATACGCCGAATGACCTTTTTTGAGTGACACACCACCCTATGGCCTATTTTGAGCGACATACACAAGTTTGAACACTTTTGAGCGACATACCCGGTATGACCTTTTTTGAGCATCATACCCGGGTATGAAATTTTTTGAGCTACATACGCCGAATGACCTTTTTTGAGTGACACACCACCGTATGGCCTATTTTGAGCGACATACGCGGATATGACCACTTTTAAGCGACATACCCGGTATGACCTTTTTTGAGCGACATACCCGGGTATGACGTGTTTTGAGCATCATACCCGGGTATGAAATTTTTTGAGCTACATACCCCGAATGACCTTTTTTGCGTGACACACCACCGTATGGCCTATTTTGAGCGACATACACAAGTTTGAACACTTTTGAGCGACATACCCGGTATGACCTTTTTTGAGCGACATATCCGGGTATGACGTGTTTTGAGCATCATACCCAGGTATGAAATTTTTTGAGCTACATACGCCGAATGTCCTTTTTTGAGTGACACACCACTGTATGGCCCATTTTGAGCGACATACACAAGTTTGAACAGTTATGAGCGACATACCCGGTATGACCTTTTTTGAGCGACATACCCGGGTATGACGTGTTTTGAGCATCATACCCGGGTATGAAATTCTTTGAGCTACATACCCCGAATGACCTTTTTTGAGTGACACACCACTGTATGGCCCATTTTGAGCGACATACACAAGTTTGAAGAGTTTTGAGCGACATACCCGGTATGACCTTTTTTGAGCGACATACCCGGGTATGACGTGTTTTGAGCATCATACCCGGGTATGAAATTTTTTGAGCTACATACGCCGAATGACCTTTTTTGAGTGACACACCACCGTATGGCCCATTTTGAGCGACATACACAAGTTTGACCACTTTTGAGCGACATACCCGGTATGACCTTTTTTGAGCGACATACCCGGGTATGACGTGTTTTGAGCATCATACCCGGGTATGAAATTTTTTGAGCTACATACGCCGAATGACCTTTTTTGAGTGACACACCACCGTATGGCCCATTTTGAGCAACATACACAAGTTTGACCACTTTTGAGCGACATACCCGGTATGACCTTTTTTGAGCGACATACCCGGGTATGACGTGTTTTGAGCATCATACCCGGGTATGAAATTTTTTGAGCTACATACGCCGAATGACCTTTTTTGAGTGACACACCACCGTATGGCCCATTTTGAGCGACATACACAAGTTTGACCACTTTTGAGCGACATACCCGGTATGACCTTTTTTGAGCGACATACCCGGGTATGACGTGTTTTGAGCATCATACCCGGGTATGAAATTTTTTGAGCTACATACGCCGAATGACCTTTTTTGAGTGACACACCACCGTATGGCCCATTTTGAGCGACATACACAAGTTTGAACACTTTTGAGCGACATACCCGGTATGACCTTTTTTGAGCATCATACCCGGGTATGAAATTTTTTGAGCTACATACGCCGAATGACCTTTTTTGAGTGACACACCACCGTATGGCCTATTTTGAGCGACATACGCGGATATGACCACTTTTAAGCGACATACCCGGTATGACCTTTTTTGAGCGACATACCCGGGTATGACGTGTTTTGAGCATCATACCCGGGTATGAAATTTTTTGAGCTACATACCCCGAATGACCTTTTTTGCGTGACACACCACCGTATGGCCTATTTTGAGCGACATACACAAGTTTGAACACTTTTGAGCGACATACCCGGTATGACCTTTTTTGAGCGACATATCCGGGTATGACGTGTTTTGAGCATCATACCCAGGTATGAAATTTTTTGAGCTACATACGCCGAATGTCCTTTTTTGAGTGACACACCACTGTATGGCCCATTTTGAGCGACATACACAAGTTTGAACAGTTATGAGCGACATACCCGGTATGACCTTTTTTGAGCGACATACCCGGGTATGACGTGTTTTGAGCATCATACCCGGGTATGAAATTCTTTGAGCTACATACCCCGAATGACCTTTTTTGAGTGACACACCACTGTATGGCCCATTTTGAGCGACATACACAAGTTTGAAGAGTTTTGAGCGACATACCCGGTATGACCTTTTTTGAGCGACATACCCGGGTATGACGTGTTTTGAGCATCATACCCGGGTATGAAATTTTTTGAGCTACATACGCCGAATGACCTTTTTTGAGTGACACACCACCGTATGGCCCATTTTGAGCGACATACACAAGTTTGACCACTTTTGAGCGACATACCCGGTATGACCTTTTTTGAGCGACATACCCGGGTATGACGTGTTTTGAGCATCATACCCGGGTATGAAATTTTTTGAGCTACATACGCCGAATGACCTTTTTTGAGTGACACACCACCGTATGGCCCATTTTGAGCAACATACACAAGTTTGACCACTTTTGAGCGACATACCCGGTATGACCTTTTTTGAGCGACATACCCGGGTATGACGTGTTTTGAGCATCATACCCGGGTATGAAATTTTTTGAGCTACATACGCCGAATGACCTTTTTTGAGTGACACACCACCGTATGGCCCATTTTGAGCGACATACACAAGTTTGACCACTTTTGAGCGACATACCCGGTATGACCTTTTTTGAGCGACATACCCGGGTATGACGTGTTTTGAGCATCATACCCGGGTATGAAATTTTTTGAGCTACATACGCCGAATGACCTTTTTTGAGTGACACACCACCGTATGGCCCATTTTGAGCGACATACACAAGTTTGACCACTTTTGAGCGACGTACCCGGTATGACCTTTTTTGAGCGACATATCCGGGTATGACGTGTTTTGAGCATCATACCCAGGTATGAAATTTTTTGAGCTACATACGCCGAATGTCCTTTTTTGAGTGACACACCACTGTATGGCCCATTTTGAGCGACATACACAAGTTTGAACAGTTATGAGCGACATACCCGGTATGACCTTTTTTGAGCGACATACCCGGGTATGACGTGTTTTGAGCATCATACCCGGGTATGAAATTCTTTGAGCTACATACCCCGAATGACCTTTTTTGAGTGACACACCACTGTATGGCCCATTTTGAGCGACATACACAAGTTTGAAGAGTTTTGAGCGACATACCCGGTATGACCTTTTTTGAGCGACATACCCGGGTATAACGTGTTTTGAGCATCATACCTGGGTATGAAATTTTTTGAGCTACATACGCCAAATGACCTTTTTTGAGTGACACACCACCGTATGGCCTATTTTGAGCGACATACACAAGTTTGAACACTTTTGAGCGACATACCCGTTATGACCTTTTTTGAGCGACATACCCGGGTATGACGTGTTTTGAGCATCATACCCGGGTATGAAATTTTTTGAGCTACATACGCCGAATGATCTTTTTTGAGTGACACACCACCGTATGGCCTATTTTGAGCGACATACAAAAGTTTGAAAACTTTTGAGCGACATACCCGGTATGACCTTTTTTGAGCGACATACCCGGGTATGACGTGTTTTGAGCATCATACCCGGGTATGAAATTCTTTGAGCTACATAGGCCGAATGACCTTTTTTGAGTGACACACCACCGTATGGCCCATTTTGAGCGACATACACAAGTTTGACCACTTTTGAGCGACATACCCGGTATGACCTTTTTTGAGCGACATATCCGGGTATGACGTGTTTTGAGCATCATACCCAGGTATGAAATTTTTTGAGCTACATACGCCGAATGACCTTTTTTGAGTGACACACCACCGTATGGCCCATTCTGAGCAACATACACAAGTTTGACCACTTTTGAGCGACATACCCGGTATGACCTTTTTTGAGCGACATATCCGGGTATGACGTGTTTTGAGCATCATACCCGGGTATAAAATTTTTTGAGCTACATACGCCAAATTACCTTTTTTGAGTGACACACCACCGTATGGCCCATTTTGAGCGACATACACAGGTTTGACCACTTTTGAGCGACATACCCGGTATGACCTTTTTTGAGCGACATACCCAGGTATGACGTGTTTTGAGCATCATACCCGGTTATGAAATTTTTTGAGCTACATATCCCGAATGACCTTTTTTGAGTGACACACCACCGTATGGCCTATTTTGAGCGACATACGCACATATGACCACTTTTGAGCGACATACCCGGTATGACTTTTTTGAGCGACATATCCGGGTATGACGTGTTTTGAGCATCATACCCAGGTATGAAATTTTTTGAGCTACATATGCCGAATGTCCTTTTTTGAGTGACACACCACTGTATGGCCCATTTTGAGCGACATACACAAGTTTGAACAGTTATGAGCGACATACCCGGTATGACCTTTTTTGAGCGACATACCCGGGTATGACGTGTTTTGAGCATCATACCCGGGTATGAAATTCTTTGAGCTACATAGGCCGAATGACCTTTTTTGAGTGACACACCACCGTATGGCCCATTTTGAGCGACATACACAAGTTTGACCACTTTTGAGCGACATACCCGGTATGACCTTTTTTGAGCGACATACCCAGGTATGACGTGTTTTGAGCATCATACCCGGGTATGAAATTTTTTGAGCTACATACGCCGAATGACCTTTTTTGAGTGACACACCACCGTATGGCCCATTTTGAGCGACATACACAAGTTTGACCACTTTTGAGCGACATACCCGGTATGACCTTTTTTGAGCGACATACCCGGGTATGACGTGTTTTGAGCATCATACCCGGGTATGAAATTTTTTGAGCTACATACGCCGAATGACCTTTTTTGAGTGACACACCACCGTATGACCCATTTTGAGCAACATACACAAGTTTGACCACTTTTGAGCGACATACCCGGTATGACCTTTTTTGAGCGACATACCCGGGTATGACGTGTTTGAGCATCATACCCGGGTATGAAATTTTTTGAGCTACATACGCCGAATGACCTTTTTTGAGTGACACACCACCGTATGGCCCATTTTGAGCGACATACACAAGTTTGACCACTTTTGAGCGACATACCCGGTATGACCTTTTTTGAGCGACATACCCGGGTATGACGTGTTTTGAGCATCATACCCGGGTATGAAATTTTTTGAGCTACATACGCCGAATGACCTTTTTTGAGTGACACACCACCGTATGGCCCATTTTGAGCGACATACACAAGTTTGACCACTTTTGAGCGACATACCCGGTATGACCTTTTTTGAGCGACATACCCGGGTATGACGTGTTTTGAGCATCATACCCGGGTATGAAATTCTTTGAGCTACATACCCCGAATGACCTTTTTTGAGTGACACACCACTGTATGGCCCATTTTGAGCGACATACACAAGTTTGAAGAGTTTTGAGCGACATACCCGGTATGACCTTTTTTGAGCGACATACCCGGGTATAACGTGTTTTGAGCATCATACCTGGGTATGAAATTTTTTGAGCTACATACGCCGAATGAGCTTTTTTGAGTGACACACCACCGTATGGCCTATTTTGAGCGACATACACAAGTTTGAACACTTTTGAGCGACATACCCGTTATGACCTTTTTTGAGCGACATACCCGGGTATGACGTGTTTTGAGCATCATACCCGGGTATGAAATTTTTTGAGCTACATACGCCGAATGATCTTTTTTGAGTGACACACCACCGTATGGCCTATTTTGAGCGACATACAAAAGTATGAAAACTTTTGAGCGACATACCCGGTATGACCTTTTTTGAGCGACATACCCGGGTATGACGTGTTTTGAGCATCATACCCGGGTATGAAATTCTTTGAGCTACATAGGCCGAATGACCTTTTTTGAGTGACACACCACCGTATGGCCCATTTTGAGCGACATACACAAGTTTGACCACTTTTGAGCGACATACCCGGTATGACCTTTTTTGAGCGACATATCCGGGTATGACGTGTTTTGAGCATCATACCCAGGTATGAAATTTTTTGAGCTACATACGCCGAATGACCTTTTTTGAGTGACACACCACCGTATGGCCCATTTTGAGCGACATACACAAGTTTGACCACTTTTGAGCGACATACCCGGTATGACCTTTTTTGAGCGACATATCCGGGTATGACGTGTTTTGAGCATCATACCCAGGTATAAAATTTTTTGAGCTACATACGCCGAATGACCTTTTTTGAGTGACACACCACCGTATGGCCCATTTTGAGCAACATACACAAGTTTGACCACTTTTGAGCGACATACCCGGTATGACCTTTTTTGAGCGACATATCCGGGTATGACGTGTTTTGAGCATCATACCCGGGTATAAAATTTTTTGAGCTACATACGCCAAATTACCTTTTTTGAGTGACACACCACCGTATGGCCCATTTTGAGCGACATACACAAGTTTGACCACTTTTGAGCGACATACCCGGTATGACCTTTTTTGAGCGACATACCCGGGTATGACGTGTTTTGAGCATCATACCCGGGTATGAAATTTTTTGAGCTACATACCCCGAATGACCTTTTTTGAGTGACACACCACCGTATGGCCTATTTTGAGCGACATACGCACATATGACCACTTTTGAGCGACATACCCGGTATGACCTTTTTTGAGCGACATATCCGGGTATGACGTGTTTTGAGCATCATACCCAGGTATGAAATTTTTTGAGCTACATACGCCGAATGTCCTTTTTTGAGTGACACACCACTGTATGGCCCATTTTGAGCGACATACACAAGTTTGAACAGTTATGAGCGACATACCCGGTATGACCTTTTTTGAGCGACATACCCGGGTATGACGTGTTTTGAGCATCATACCCGGGTATGAAATTCTTTGAGCTACATACCCCGAATGACCTTTTTTGAGTGACACACCACTGTATGGCCCATTTTGAGCGACATACACAAGTTTGAAGAGTTTTGAGCGACATACCCGGTATGACCTTTTTTGAGCGACATACCCGGGTATGACGTGTTTTGAGCATCATACCCGGGTATGAAATTTTTTGAGCTACATACGCCGAATGACCTTTTTTGAGTGACACACCACCGTATGGCCCATTTTGAGCGACATACACAAGTTTGACCACTTTTGAGCGACATACCCGGTATGACCTTTTTTGAGCGACATACCCGGGTATGACGTGTTTTGAGCATCATACCCGGGTATGAAATTTTTTGAGCTACATACGCCGAATGACCTTTTTTGAGTGACACACCACCGTATGGCCCATTTTGAGCGACATACACAAGTTTGACCACTTTTGAGCGACATACCCGGTATGACCTTTTTTGAGCGACATACCCGGGTATGACGTGTTTTGAGCATCATACCCGGGTATGAAATTTTTTGAGCTACATACGCCGAATGACCTTTTTTGAGTGACACACCACCGTATGGCCCATTTTGAGCGACATACACAAGTTTGACCACTTTTGAGCGACATACCCGGTATGACCTTTTTTGAGCGACATACCCGGGTATGACGTGTTTTGAGCATCATACCCGGGTATGAAATTCTTTGAGCTACATACCCCGAATGACCTTTTTTGAGTGACACACCACTGTATGGCCCATTTTGAGCGACATACACAAGTTTGAAGAGTTTTGAGCGACATACCCGGTATGACCTTTTTTGAGCGACATACCCGGGTATAACGTGTTTTGAGCATCATACCTGGGTATGAAATTTTTTGAGCTACATACGCCGAATGATCTTTTTTGAGTGACACACCACCGTATGGCCTATTTTGAGCGACATACAAAAGTATGAAAACTTTTGAGCGACATACCCGGTATGACCTTTTTTGAGCGACATACCCGGGTATGACGTGTTTTGAGCATCATACCCGGGTATGAAATTCTTTGAGCTACATAGGCCGAATGACCTTTTTTGAGTGACACACCACCGTATGGCCCATTTTGAGCGACATACACAAGTTTGACCACTTTTGAGCGACATACCCGGTATGACCTTTTTTGAGCGACATATCCGGGTATGACGTGTTTTGAGCATCATACCCAGGTATGAAATTTTTTGAGCTACATACGCCGAATGACCTTTTTTGAGTGACACACCACCGTATGGCCCATTTTGAGCGACATACACAAGTTTGACCACTTTTGAGCGACATACCCGGTATGACCTTTTTTGAGCGACATATCCGGGTATGACGTGTTTGAGCATCATACCCGGGTATGAAATTTTTTGAGCTACATACGCCGAATGACCTTTTTTGAGTGACACACCACCGTATGGCCCATTTTGAGCGACATACACAAGTTTGACCACTTTTGAGCGACATACCCGGTATGACCTTTTTTGAGCGACATACCCGGGTATGACGTGTTTTGAGCATCATACCCGGGTATGAAATTTTTTGAGCTACATACGCCGAATGACCTTTTTTGAGTGACACACCACCGTATGGCCCATTTTGAGCGACATACACAAGTTTGACCACTTTTGAGCGACATACCCGGTATGACCTTTTTTGAGCGACATACCCGGGTATGACGTGTTTTGAGCATCATACCCGGGTATGAAATTCTTTGAGCTACATACCCCGAATGACCTTTTTTGAGTGACACACCACTGTATGGCCCATTTTGAGCGACATACACAAGTTTGAAGAGTTTTGAGCGACATACCCGGTATGACCTTTTTTGAGCGACATACCCGGGTATAACGTGTTTTGAGCATCATACCTGGGTATGAAATTTTTTGAGCTACATACGCCGAATGAGCTTTTTTGAGTGACACACCACCGTATGGCCTATTTTGAGCGACATACACAAGTTTGAACACTTTTGAGCGACATACCCGTTATGACCTTTTTTGAGCGACATACCCGGGTATGACGTGTTTTGAGCATCATACCCGGGTATGAAATTTTTTGAGCTACATACGCCGAATGATCTTTTTTGAGTGACACACCACCGTATGGCCTATTTTGAGCGACATACAAAAGTATGAAAACTTTTGAGCGACATACCCGGTATGACCTTTTTTGAGCGACATACCCGGGTATGACGTGTTTTGAGCATCATACCCGGGTATGAAATTCTTTGAGCTACATAGGCCGAATGACCTTTTTTGAGTGACACACCACCGTATGGCCCATTTTGAGCGACATACACAAGTTTGACCACTTTTGAGCGACATACCCGGTATGACCTTTTTTGAGCGACATATCCGGGTATGACGTGTTTTGAGCATCATACCCAGGTATGAAATTTTTTGAGCTACATACGCCGAATGACCTTTTTTGAGTGACACACCACCGTATGGCCCATTTTGAGCGACATACACAAGTTTGACCACTTTTGAGCGACATACCCGGTATGACCTTTTTTGAGCGACATATCCGGGTATGACGTGTTTTGAGCATCATACCCAGGTATAAAATTTTTTGAGCTACATACGCCGAATGACCTTTTTTGAGTGACACACCACCGTATGGCCCATTTTGAGCAACATACACAAGTTTGACCACTTTTGAGCGACATACCCGGTATGACCTTTTTTGAGCGACATATCCGGGTATGACGTGTTTTGAGCATCATACCCGGGTATAAAATTTTTTGAGCTACATACGCCAAATTACCTTTTTTGAGTGACACACCACCGTATGGCCCATTTTGAGCGACATACACAAGTTTGACCACTTTTGAGCGACATACCCGGTATGACCTTTTTTGAGCGACATACCCGGGTATGACGTGTTTTGAGCATCATACCCGGGTATGAAATTTTTTGAGCTACATACCCCGAATGACCTTTTTTGAGTGACACACCACCGTATGGCCTATTTTGAGCGACATACGCACATATGACCACTTTTGAGCGACATACCCGGTATGACCTTTTTTGAGCGACATATCCGGGTATGACGTGTTTTGAGCATCATACCCAGGTATGAAATTTTTTGAGCTACATACGCCGAATGTCCTTTTTTGAGTGACACACCACTGTATGGCCCATTTTGAGCGACATACACAAGTTTGAACAGTTATGAGCGACATACCCGGTATGACCTTTTTTGAGCGACATACCCGGGTATGACGTGTTTTGAGCATCATACCCGGGTATGAAATTCTTTGAGCTACATACCCCGAATGACCTTTTTTGAGTGACACACCACTGTATGGCCCATTTTGAGCGACATACACAAGTTTGAAGAGTTTTGAGCGACATACCCGGTATGACCTTTTTTGAGCGACATACCCGGGTATGACGTGTTTTGAGCATCATACCCGGGTATGAAATTTTTTGAGCTACATACGCCGAATGACCTTTTTTGAGTGACACACCACCGTATGGCCCATTTTGAGCGACATACACAAGTTTGACCACTTTTGAGCGACATACCCGGTATGACCTTTTTTGAGCGACATACCCGGGTATGACGTGTTTTGAGCATCATACCCGGGTATGAAATTTTTTGAGCTACATACGCCGAATGACCTTTTTTGAGTGACACACCACCGTATGGCCCATTTTGAGCGACATACACAAGTTTGACCACTTTTGAGCGACATACCCGGTATGACCTTTTTTGAGCGACATACCCGGGTATGACGTGTTTTGAGCATCATACCCGGGTATGAAATTTTTTGAGCTACATACGCCGAATGACCTTTTTTGAGTGACACACCACCGTATGGCCCATTTTGAGCGACATACACAAGTTTGACCACTTTTGAGCGACATACCCGGTATGACCTTTTTTGAGCGACATACCCGGGTATGACGTGTTTTGAGCATCATACCCGGGTATGAAATTCTTTGAGCTACATACCCCGAATGACCTTTTTTGAGTGACACACCACTGTATGGCCCATTTTGAGCGACATACACAAGTTTGAAGAGTTTTGAGCGACATACCCGGTATGACCTTTTTTGAGCGACATACCCGGGTATAACGTGTTTTGAGCATCATACCTGGGTATGAAATTTTTTGAGCTACATACGCCGAATGATCTTTTTTGAGTGACACACCACCGTATGGCCTATTTTGAGCGACATACAAAAGTATGAAAACTTTTGAGCGACATACCCGGTATGACCTTTTTTGAGCGACATACCCGGGTATGACGTGTTTTGAGCATCATACCCGGGTATGAAATTCTTTGAGCTACATAGGCCGAATGACCTTTTTTGAGTGACACACCACCGTATGGCCCATTTTGAGCGACATACACAAGTTTGACCACTTTTGAGCGACATACCCGGTATGACCTTTTTTGAGCGACATATCCGGGTATGACGTGTTTTGAGCATCATACCCAGGTATGAAATTTTTTGAGCTACATACGCCGAATGACCTTTTTTGAGTGACACACCACCGTATGGCCCATTTTGAGCGACATACACAAGTTTGACCACTTTTGAGCGACATACCCGGTATGACCTTTTTTGAGCGACATATCCGGGTATGACGTGTTTTGAGCATCATACCCAGGTATAAAATTTTTTGAGCTACATACGCCGAATGACCTTTTTTGAGTGACACACCACCGTATGGCCCATTTTGAGCAACATACACAAGTTTGACCACTTTTGAGCGACATACCCGGTATGACCTTTTTTGAGCGACATATCCGGGTATGACGTGTTTTGAGCATCATACCCGGGTATAAAATTTTTTGAGCTACATACGCCAAATTACCTTTTTTGAGTGACACACCACCGTATGGCCCATTTTGAGCGACATACACAAGTTTGACCACTTTTGAGCGACATACCCGGTATGACCTTTTTTGAGCGACATACCCGGGTATGAAATTTTTTGAGCTACATACCCCGAATGACCTTTTTTGAGTGACACACCACCGTATGGCCTATTTTGAGCGACATACGCACATATGACCACTTTTGAGCGACATACCCGGTATGACCTTTTTTGAGCGACATATCCGGGTATGACGTGTTTTGAGCATCATACCCAGGTATGAAATTTTTTGAGCTACATACGCCGAATGTCCTTTTTTGAGTGACACACCACTGTATGGCCCATTTTGAGCGACATACACAAGTTTGAACAGTTATGAGCGACATACCCGGTATGACCTTTTTTGAGCGACATACCCGGGTATGACGTGTTTTGAGCATCATACCCGGGTATGAAATTCTTTGAGCTACATACCCCGAATGACCTTTTTTGAGTGACACACCACTGTATGGCCCATTTTGAGCGACATACACAAGTTTGAAGAGTTTTGAGCGACATATCCGGTATGACCTTTTTTGAGCGACATACCCGGGTATGACGTGTTTTGAGCATCATACCCGGGTATGAAATTTTTTGAGCTACATACGCCGAATGACCTTTTTTGAGTGACACACCACCGTATGGCCCATTTTGAGCGACATACACAAGTTTGACCACTTTTGAGCGACATACCCGGTATGACCTTTTTTGAGCGACATACCCGGGTATGACGTGTTTTGAGCATCATACCCGGGTATGAAATTTTTTGAGCTACATACGCCGAATGACCTTTTTTGAGTGACACACCACCGTATGGCCCATTTTGAGCAACATACACAAGTTTGACCACTTTTGAGCGACATACCCGGTATGACCTTTTTTGAGCGACATACCCGGGTATGACGTGTTTTGAGCATCATACCCGGGTATGAAATTTTTTGAGCTACATACGCCGAATGACCTTTTTTGAGTGACACACCACCGTATGGCCCATTTTGAGCGACATACACAAGTTTGACCACTTTTGAGCGACGTACCCGGTATGACCTTTTTTGAGCGACATATCCGGGTATGACGTGTTTTGAGCATCATACCCAGGTATGAAATTTTTTGAGCTACATACGCCGAATGACCTTTTTTGAGTGACACACCACCGTATGGCCTATTTTGAGCGACATACGCACATATGACCACTTTTGAGCGACATACCCGGTATGACCTTTTTTGAGCGACATATCCGGGTATGACGTGTTTTGAGCATCATACCCAGGTATGAAATTTTTTGAGCTACATACGCCGAATGTCCTTTTTTGAGTGACACACCACTGTATGGCCCATTTTGAGCGACATACACAAGTTTGAACAGTTATGAGCGACATACCCGGTATGACCTTTTTTGAGCGACATACCCGGGTATGACGTGTTTTGAGCATCATACCCGGGTATGAAATTCTTTGAGCTACATACCCCGAATGACCTTTTTTGAGTGACACACCACTGTATGGACCATTTTGAGCGACATACACAAGTTTGAAGAGTTTTGAGCGACATACCCGGTATGACCTTTTTTGAGCGACATACCCGGGTATAACGTGTTTTGAGCATCATACCTGGGTATGAAATTTTTTGAGCTACATACGCCAAATGACCTTTTTTGAGTGACACACCACCGTATGGCCTATTTTGAGCGACATACACAAGTTTGAACACTTTTGAGCGACATACCCGTTATGACCTTTTTTGAGCGACATACCCGGGTATGACGTGTTTTGAGCATCATACCCGGGTATGAAATTCTTTGAGCTACATAGGCCGAATGACCTTTTTTGAGTGACACACCACCGTATGGCCCATTTTGAGCAACATACACAAGTTTGACCACTTTTGAGCGACATACCCGGTATGACCTTTTTTGAGCGACATATCCGGGTATGACGTGTTTTGAGCATCATACCCGGGTATGAAATTTTTTGAGCTACATACGCCGAATGACCTTTTTTGAGTGACACACCACCGTATGGCCCATTTTGAGCGACATACACAAGTTTGACCACTTTTGTGCGACATACCCGGTATGACCTTTTTTGAGCGACATACCCGGGTATGACGTGTTTTGAGCATCATACCCGGGTATGAAATTTTTTGAGCTACATACCCCGAATGACCTTTTTTGAGTGACACACCACCGTATGGCCTATTTTGAGCGACATACGCACATATGACCACTTTTGAGCGACATACCCGGTATGACCTTTTTTGAGCGACATATCCGGGTATGACGTGTTTTGAGCATCATACCCAGGTATGAAATTTTTTGAGCTACATACGCCGAATGTCCTTTTTTGAGTGACACACCACTGTATGGCCCATTTTGAGCGACATACACAAGTTTGAACAGTTATGAGCGACATACCCGGTATGACCTTTTTTGAGCGACATACCCGGGTATGACGTGTTTTGAGCATCATACCCGGGTATGAAATTCTTTGAGCTACATAGGCCGAATGACCTTTTTTGAGTGACACACCACCGTATGGCCCATTTTGAGCAACTTACACAAGTTTGACCACTTTTGAGCGACATACCCGGTATGACCTTTTTTGAGCGACATATCCGGGTATGACGTGTTTTGAGCATCATACCCGGGTATGAAATTTTTTGAGCTACATACGCCGAATGACCTTTTTTGAGTGACACACCACCGTATGGCCCATTTTGAGCGACATACACAAGTTTGACCACTTTTGTGCGACATACCCGGTATGACCTTTTTTGAGCGACATACCCGGGTATGACGTGTTTTGAGCATCATACCCGGGTATGAAATTTTTTGAGCTACATACCCCGAATGACCTTTTTTGAGTGACACACCACCGTATGGCCTATTTTGAGCGACATACGCACATATGACCACTTTTGAGCGACATACCCGGTATGACCTTTTTTGAGCGACATATCCGGGTATGACGTGTTTTGAGCATCATACCCAGGTATGAAATTTTTTGAGCTACATACGCCGAATGTCCTTTTTTGAGTGACACACCACTGTATGGCCCATTTTGAGCGACATACACAAGTTTGAACAGTTATGAGCGACATACCCGGTATGACCTTTTTTGAGCGACATACCCGGGTATGACGTGTTTTGAGCATCATACCCGGGTATGAAATTTTTTGAGCTACATACGCCGAATGACCTTTTTTGAGTGACACACCACCGTATGGCCCATTTTGAGCGACATACACAAGTTTGACCACTTTTGAGCGACATACCCGGTATGACCTTTTTTGAGCGACATACCCGGGTATGACGTCTTTTGAGCATCATACCCGGGTATGAAATTTTTTGAGCTACATACGCAGAATGACCTTTTTTGAGTGACACACCACCGTATGGCCCATTTTGAGCAACATACACAAGTTTGACCACTTTTGAGCGACATACCCGGTATGACCTTTTTTGAGCGACATACCCGGGTATGACGTGTTTTGAGCATCATACCCGGGTATGAAATTTTTTGAGCTACATACGCCGAATGACCTTTTTTGAGTGACACACCACCGTATGGCCCATTTTGAGCGACATACACAAGTTTGACCACTTTTGAGCGACATACCCGGTATGACCTTTTTTGAGCGACATACCCGGGTATGACGTGTTTTGAGCATCATACCCGGGTATGAAATTTTTTGAGCTACATACGCCGAATGACCTTTTTTGAGTGACACACCACCGTATGGCCCATTTTGAGCGACATACACAAGTTTGACCACTTTTGAGCGACGTACCCGGTATGACCTTTTTTGAGCGACATATCCGGGTATGACGTGTTTTGAGCATCATACCCAGGTATGAAATTTTTTGAGCTACATACGCCGAATGACCTTTTTTGAGTGACACACCACCGTATGGCCTATTTTGAGCGACATACGCACATATGACCACTTTTGAGCGACATACCCGGTATGACCTTTTTTGAGCGACATATCCGGGTATGACGTGTTTTGAGCATCATACCCAGGTATGAAATTTTTTGAGCTACATACGCCGAATGTCCTTTTTTGAGTGACACACCACTGTATGGCCCATTTTGAGTGACACACCACCGTATGGCCCATTCTGAGCAACATACACAAGTTTGACCACTTTTGAGCGACATACCCGGTATGACCTTTTTTGAGCGACATATCCGGGTATGACGTGTTTTGAGCATCATACCCGGGTATAAAATTTTTTGAGCTACATACGCCAAATTACCTTTTTTGAGTGACACACCACCGTATGGCCCATTTTGAGCGACATACACAGGTTTGACCACTTTTGAGCGACATACCCGGTATGACCTTTTTTGAGCGACATACCCGGGTATGACGTGTTTTGAGCATCATACCCGGGTATGAAATTTTTTGAGCTACATATCCCGAATGACCTTTTTTGAGTGACACACCACCGTATGGCCTATTTTGAGCGACATACGCACATATGACCACTTTTGAGCGACATACCCGGTATGACCTTTTTTGAGCGACATATCCGGGTATGACGTGTTTTGAGCATCATACCCAGGTATGAAATTTTTTGAGCTACATAGGCCGAATGACCTTTTTTGAGTGACACACCACCGTATGGCCCATTTTGAGCGACATACACAAGTTTGACCACTTTTGAGCGACATACCCGGTATGACCTTTTTTGAGCGACATACCCAGGTATGACGTGTTTTGAGCATCATACCCGGGTATGAAATTTTTTGAGCTACATACGCCGAATGACCTTTTTTGAGTGACACACCACCGTATGGCCCATTTTGAGCGACATACACAAGTTTGACCACTTTTGAGCGACATACCCGGTATGACCTTTTTTGAGCGACATACCCGGGTATGACGTGTTTTGAGCATCATACCCGGGTATGAAATTTTTTGAGCTACATACGCCGAATGACCTTTTTTGAGTGACACACCACCGTATGGCCCATTTTGAGCAACATACACAAGTTTGACCACTTTTGAGCGACATACCCGGTATGACCTTTTTTGAGCGACATACCCGGGTATGACGTGTTTTGAGCATCATACCCGGGTATGAAATTTTTTGAGCTACATACGCCGAATGACCTTTTTTGAGTGACACACCACCGTATGGCCCATTTTGAGCGACATACACAAGTTTGACCACTTTTGAGCGACATACCCGGTATGACGTGTTTTGAGCATCATACCCGGGTATGAAATTTTTTGAGCTACATACGCCGAATGACCTTTTTTGAGTGACACACCACCGTATGGCCCATTTTGAGCGACATACACAAGTTTGACCACTTTTGAGCGACATACCCGGTATGACCTTTTTTGAGCGACATACCCGGGTATGACGTGTTTTGAGCATCATACCCGGGTATGAAATTCTTTGAGCTACATACCCCGAATGACCTTTTTTGAGTGACACACCACCGTATGGCCTATTTTGAGCGACATACGCACATATGACCACTTTTGAGCGACATACCCGGTATGACCTTTTTTGAGCGACATATCCGGGTATGACGTGTTTTGAGCATCATACCCAGGTATGAAATTTTTTGAGCTACATATGCCGAATGTCCTTTTTTGAGTGACACACCACTGTATGGCCCATTTTGAGCGACATACACAAGTTTGAACAGTTATGAGCGACATACCCGGTATGACCTTTTTTGAGCGACATACCCGGGTATGACGTGTTTTGAGCATCATACCCGGGTATGAAATTCTTTGAGCTACATACCCCGAATGACCTTTTTTGAGTGACACACCACTGTATGGCCCATTTTGAGGGACATACACAAGTTTGAAAAGTTTTGAGCGACATACCCGGTTAGACCTTTTTTGAGCGACATACCCGGGTATGACGTGTTTTGAGCATCATACCCGGGTATGAAATTCTTTGAGCTACATAGGCCGAATGACCTTTTTTGAGTGACACACCACCGTATGGCCCATTTTGAGCGACATACACAAGTTTGACCACTTTTGAGCGACATACCCGGTATGACCTTTTTTGAGCGACATACCCAGGTATGACGTGTTTTGAGCATCATACCCGGGTATGAAATTTTTTGAGCTACATACGCCGAATGACCTTTTTTGAGTGACACACCACCGTATGGCCCATTTTGAGCGACATACACAAGTTTGACCACTTTTGAGCGACATACCCGGTATGACCTTTTTTGAGCGACATACCCGGCTAGACGTGTTTTGAGCATCATACCCGGGTATGAAATTTTTTGAGCTACATACGCCGAATGACCTTTTTTGAGTGACACACCACCGTATGGCCCATTTTGAGCAACATACACAAGTTTGACCACTTTTGAGCGACATACCCGGTATACCGGGTATGACATTTTTTGAGCTACATACGCCGAATGACCTTTTTTGAGTGACACACCACCGTATGGCCCATTTTGAGCGACATACACAAGTTTGACCTTTTTTGAGCGACATACCCGGGTATGACGTGTTTTGAGCATCATACCCGGGTATGAAATTCTTTGAGCTACATAGGCCGAATGACCTTTTTTGAGTGACACACCACCGTATGGCCCATTTTGAGCAACATACACAAGTTTGACCACTTTTGAGCGACATACCCGGTATGACCTTTTTTGAGCGACATACCCGGGTATGACGTGTTTTGAGCATCATACCCGGGTATAAAATTTTTTGAGCTACATACCCCGAATGACCTATTTTGAGTGACACACCACCGTATGGCCTATTTTGAGCGACATACGCACATATGACCACTTTTGAGCGACATACCCGGTATGACCTTTTTTGAGCGACATACCCGGGTATGACGTGTTTTGAGCATCATACCCGGGTATGAAATTTTTTGAGCTACATACGCCGAATGACCTTTTTTGAGTGACACACCACCGTATGGCCCATTTTGAGCGACATACACAAGTTTGACCACTTTTGAGCGACATACCCGGTATGACCTTTTTTGAGCGACATATCCGGGTATGACGTGTTTTGAGCATCATACCCAGGTATGAAATTTTTTGAGCTACATACGCCGAATGACCTTTTTTGAGTGACACACCACCGTATGGCCCATTTTGAGCAACATACACAAGTTTGACCCCTTTTGAGCGACATACCCGGTATGACCTTTTTTGAGCGACGTATCCGGGTATGACGTGTTTTGAGCATCATACCCGGGTATAAAATTTTTTGAGCTACATACGCCAAATTACCTTTTTTGAGTGACACACCACCGTATGGCCCATTTTGAGCGACATACACAAGTTTGACCACTTTTGAGCGACATACCCGGTATGACCTTTTTTGAGCGACATACCCGGGTATGACGTGTTTTGAGCATCATACCCGGGTATAAAATTTTTTGAGCTACATACCCCGAATGACCTATCTTGAGTGACACACCACCGTATGGCCTATTTTGAGCGACATACGCACATATGACCACTTTTGAGCGACATACCCGGTATGACCTTTTTTGAGCGACATATCCGGGTATGACGTGTTTTGAGCATCATACCCAGGTATGAAATTTTTTGAGCTACATACGCCGAATGTCCTTTTTTGAGTGACATACCACTGTATGGCCCATTTTGAGCGACATACACAAGTTTGAACAGTTATGAGCGACATACCCGGTATGACCTTTTTTGAGCGACATACCCGGGTATGACGTGTTTTGAGCATCATACCCGGGTATGAAATTCTTTGAGCTACATACCCCGAATGACCTTTTTTGAGTGACACACCACTGTATGGCCCATTTTGAGCGACATACACAAGTTTGAAGAGTTTTGAGCGGTACCCGGTATGACCTTTTTTGAGCGACATACCCAGGTATGACGTGTTTTGAGCATCATACCCGGGTATGAAATTTTTTGAGCTACATATGCCAAATGATCTTTTTTGAGTGACACACCACCGTATGGCCTATTTTGAGCGACATACAAAAGTTTGAAAACTTTTGAGCGACATACCCGGTATGACCTTTTTTGAGCGACATACCCGGGTATGACGTGTTTTGAGCATCATACCCGGGTATGAAATTCTTTGAGCTACATAGGCCGAATGACCTTTTTTGAGTGACACACCACCGTATGGCCCATTTTGAGCAACATACACAAGTTTGACCACTTTTGAGCGACATACCCGGTATGACCTTTTTTGAGCGACATACCCGGGTATGACGTGTTTTGAGCATCATACCCGGGTATGAAATTTTTTGAGCTACACACGCCGAATGACCTTTTTTGAGTGACACACCACCGTATGGCCCATTTTGAGCGACATACACAAGTTTGACCACTTTTGAGCGACATACCCGGTATGACCTTTTTTGAGCGACATACCCGGGTATGACGTGTTTTGAGCATCATACCCGGGTATGAAATTTTTTGAGCTACATGCGCCGAATGACCTTTTTTGAGTGACACACCACCGTATGGGCTATTTTGAGCAACATACACAAGTTTGACCACTTTTGAGCGACATGCACGGTATGACCTTTTTTGAGCGACATATCCGGGTATGACGTGTTTTGAGCATCATACCCAGGTATGAAATTTTTTTAGCTACATACCCCGAATGACCTTTTTTGAGTGACACACCACCGTATGGCCTATTTTGAGCGACATATACAAGTTTGAACACTTTTGAGCGACATACCCGGTATGACCTTTTTTGAGCGACATATCCGGGTATGAATTGTTTTGAGCATCATACCCAGGTATGAAATTTTTTGAGCTACATACCCTGAATGACCTTTTTTGAGTGACACAACACTGTATGGCCTATTTTGAGCGACATACGCGCATATGACCACTTTTGAGCGACATACCCGGTATGACCTTTTTTGAGCGACATACCCGGGTATGACGTGTTTTGAGCATCATACCCGGGTATGAAATTCTTTGAGCTACATAGGCCGAATGACCTTTTTTGAGTGACACACCACCGTATGGCCCATTTTGAGCAACATACACAAGTTTGACCACTTTTGAGCGACATACCCGGTATGACCTTTTTTGAGCGACATACCCGGGTATGACGTGTTTTGAGCATCATACCCGGGTATGAAATTTTTTGAGCTACACACGCCGAATGACCTTTTTTGAGTGACACACCACCGTATGGCCCATTTTGAGCGACATACACAAGTTTGACCACTTTTGAGCGACATACCCGGTATGACCTTTTTTGAGCGACATACCCGGGTATGACGTGTTTTGAGCATCATACCCGGGTATGAAATTTTTTGAGCTACATGCGCCGAATGACCTTTTTTGAGTGACACACCACCGTATGGGCTATTTTGAGCAACATACACAAGTTTGACCACTTTTGAGCGACATGCACGGTATGACCTTTTTTGAGCGACATATCCGGGTATGACGTGTTTTGAGCATCATACCCAGGTATGAAATTTTTTTAGCTACATACCCCGAATGACCTTTTTTGAGTGACACACCACCGTATGGCCTATTTTGAGCGACATATACAAGTTTGAACACTTTTGAGCGACATACCCGGTATGACCTTTTTTGAGCGACATATCCGGGTATGAATTGTTTTGAGCATCATACCCAGGTATGAAATTTTTTGAGCTACATACCCTGAATGACCTTTTTTGAGTGACACAACACTGTATGGCCTATTTTGAGCGACATACGCGCATATGACCACTTTTGAGCGACATACCCGGTATGACCTTTTTTGAGCGACATACCCGGGTATGACGTGTTTTGAGCATCATACCCGGGTATGAAATTTTTTGAGCTACATACGCCGAATGACCTTTTTTGAGTGACACACCACCGTATGGGCTATTTTGAGCAACATACACAAGTTTGACCACTTTTGAGCGACATACCCGGTATGACCTTTTTTGAGCGACATAAACGGGTATGACGTGTTTTGAGCATCATACCCGGGTATGAAATTTTTTGAGCTACATACGCCGAATGACCTTTTTTGAGTGACACACCACCGTATGGCCCATTTTGAGCGACATACACAAGTTTGACCACTTTTGAGCGACATACCCGGTATGACCTTTTTTGAGCGACATACCCGGGTATGACGTGTTTTGAGCATCATACCCGGGTATGAAATTTTTTGAGCTACATACGCCGAATGACCTTTTTTGAGTGACACACCACCGTATGGCCCATTTTGAGCGACATACACAAGTTTGACCACTTTTGAGCGACATACCCGGTATGACCTTTTTTGAGCGACATATCCGGGTATGACGTGTTTTGAGCATCATACCCAGGTATGAAATTTTTTGAGCTACATACGCCGAATGACCTTTTTTGAGTGACACACCACCGTATGGCCCATTTTGAGCAACATACACAAGTTTGACCACTTTTGAGCGACATACCCGGTATGACCTTTTTTGAGCGACATATCCGGGTATGACGTGTTTTGAGCATCATACCCAGGTATGAAATTTTTTGAGCTACATACGCCGAATGACCTTTTTTGAGTGACACACCACCGTATGGCCCATTTTGAGCAACATACACAAGTTTGACCACTTTTGAGCGACAAACCCGGTATGACCTTTTTTGAGCGACATATCCGGGTATGACGTGTTTTGAGCATCATACCCGGGTATAAAATTTTTTGAGCTACATACGCCAAATTACCTTTTTTGAGTGACACACCACCGTATGGCCCATTTTGAGCGACATACACAAGTTTGACCACTTTTGAGCGACATACCCGGTATGACCTTTTTTGAGCGACATACCCGGGTATGACGTGTTTTGAGCATCATACCCGGGTATGAAATTTTTTGAGCTACATACCCCGAATGACCTTTTTTGAGTGACACACCACCGTATGGCCTATTTTGAGCGACATACGCACATATGACCACTTTTGAGCGACATACCCGGTATGACCTTTTTTGAGCGACATATCCGGGTATGACGTGTTTTGAGCATCATACCCAGGTATAAAATTTTTTGAGCTACATATGCCGAATGTCCTTTTTTGAGTGACACACCACTGTATGGCCCATTTTGAGCGACATACACAAGTTTGAAGAGTTTTGAGCGGTACCCGGTATGACCTTTTTTGAGCGACATACCCGGGTATAACGTGTTTTGAGCATCATACCTGGGTATGAAATTTTTTGAGCTACATACGCCGAATGACCTTTTTTGAGTGACACAGCACCGTATGGCCTATTTTGAGCGACATACACAAGTTTGAACACTTTTGAGCGACATACCCGTTATGACCTTTTTTGAGCGACATACCCGGGTATGACGTGTTTTGAGCATCATACCCGGGTATGAAATTCTTTGAGCTACATACCCCGAATGACCTTTTTTGAGTGACACACCACCGTATGGCCCATTTTGAGCGACATACACAAGTTTGACCACTTTTGAGCGACATACTCGGTATGACCTTTTTTGAGCGACATACCCGGGTATGACGTGTTTTGAGCATCATACCCGGGTATGAAACTTTTTGAGCTACATACGCCGAATGACCTTTTTTGAGTGACACACCACCATATGGCCCATTTTGAGCGACATACACAAGTTTGACCACTTTTGAGCGACATACCTGGTATGACCTTTTTTGAGCGACATATCCGGGTATGACGTGTTCTGAGCATCATACCCGGGTATGAAATTCTTTGAGCTACATAGGCCGAATGACCTTTTTTGAGTGACACACCACAGTATGGCCTATTTTGAGCGACATACACAAGTTTGAACACTTTTGAGCGACATACCCGGTATGACCTTTTTTGAGCGACATACCCAGGTATAACGTGTTTTGAGCATCATACCCGGGTATGAAATTCTTTGAGCTACATACCCCGAATGACCTTTTTTGAGTGACACACCACCGTATGGCCCATTTTGAGCGACATACACAAGTTTGACCACTTTTGAGCGACATACCCGGTATGACCTTTTTTGAGCGACATACCCGGGTATGACGTGTTTTGAGCATCATACCCGGGTATGAAATTTTTTGAGCTACATACCCCGAATGACCTTTTTTGAGTGACACACCACCGTATGGCCTATTTTGAGCGACATACGCACATATGACCACTTTTGAGCGACATACCCGGTATGACCTTTTTTGAGCGACATATCCGGGTATGACGTGTTTTGAGCATCATACCCAGGTATGAAATTTTTTGAGCTACATACGCCGAATGTCCTTTTTTGAGTGACACACCACTGTATGGCCCATTTTGAGCGACATACACAAGTTTGAACAGTTATGAGCGACATACCCGGTATGACCTTTTTTGAGCGACATACCCGGGTATGACGTGTTTTGAGCATCATACCCGGGTATGAAATTCTTTGAGCTACATAGGCCGAATGACCTTTTTTGAGTGACACACCACCGTATGGCCCATTTTGAGCGACATACACAAGTTTGACCACTTTTGAGCGACATACTCGGTATGACCTTTTTTGAGCGACATACCCGGGTATGACGTGTTTTGAGCATCATACCCGGGTATGAAATTTTTTGAGCTACATACGCCGAATGACCTTTTTTGAGTGACACACCACCATATGGCCCATTTTGAGCGACATACACAAGTTTGACCACTTTTGAGCGACATACCTGGTATGACCTTTTTTGAGCGACATATCCGGGTATGACGTGTTTTGAGCATCATACCCGGGTATGAAATTCTTTGAGCTACATAGGCCGAATGACCTTTTTTTAGTGACACACCACAGTATGGCCTATTTTGAGCGACATACACAAGTTTGAACACTTTTGAGCGACATACCCGGTATGACCTTTTTTGAGCGACATACCCAGGTATAACGTGTTTTGAGCATCATACCCGGGTATGAAATTTTTTGAGCTACATACGCCGAATGTCCTTTTTTGAGTGACACACCACCGTATGGCCCATTTTGAGCAACATACACAAGTTTGACCACTTTTGAGCGACATACCCGGTATGACCTTTTTTGAGCGACATACCCGGGTATGACGTGTTTTGAGCATCATACCCGGGTATGAAATTTTTTGAGCTACATACGCCGAATGACCTTTTTTGAGTGACACACCACCGTATGGCCTATTTTGAGCGACATACGCGCATATGACCACTTTTGAGCGACATACCCGGTATGACCTTTTTTGAGAGACATACCCGGGTATGACGTGTTTTGAGCATCATACCCGGGTATGAAATTCTTTGAGCTACATACCCCGAATGACCTTTTTTGAGTGACACACCACTGTATGGCCCATTTTGAGCGACATACACAAGTTTGAAGAGTTTTGAGCGACATACCCGGTATGACCTTTTTTGAGCGACATACCCGGGTATGACGTGTTTTGAGCATCATACCCGGGTATGAAATTCTTTGAGCTACATAGGCCGAATGACCTTTTTTGAGTGACACACCACCGTATGGCCCATTTTGAGCAACATACACAAGTTTGAAGAGTTTTGAGCGACATACCCGGTATGACCTTTTTTGAGCGACATACCCGAGTATAACGTGTTTTGAGCATCATACCTGGGTATGAAATTTTTTGAGCTACATACGCCGAATGACCTTTTTTGAGTGACACACCACAGTATGGCCTATTTTGAGCGACATACACAAGTTTGACCACTTTTGAGCGACATACCCAGTATGACCTTTTTTGAGCGACATACCCGGGTATGACGTGTTTTGAGCATCATACCCGGGTATGAAATTTTTTGAGCTACATACGCCGAATGACCTTTTTTGAGTGACACACCACCGTATGGCCCATTTTGAGCGACATACACAAGTTTGACCACTTTTGAGCGACATACCCGGTATGACCTTTTTTGAGCGACATATCCGGGTATGACGTGTTTTGAGCATCATACCCAGGTATGAAATTTTTTGAGCTACATACGCCGAATGACCTTTTTTGAGTGACACACCACCGTATGGCCCATTTTGAGCAACATACACAAGTTTGACCACTTTTGAGCGACATACCCGGTATGACCTTTTTTGAGCGACATATCCGGGTATGACGTGTTTTGAGCATCATACCCGGGTATGAAATTTTTTGAGCTACATACCCCGAATGACCTTTTTTGAGTGACACACCACCGTATGGCCTATTTTGAGCGACATACGCACATATGACCACTTTTGAGCGACATACCCGGTATGACCTTTTTTGAGCGACATATCCGGGTATGACGTGTTTTGAGCATCATACCCAGGTATAAAATTTTTTGAGCTACATACGCCGAATGTCCTTTTTTGAGTGACACACCACTGTATGGCCCATTTTGAGCGACATACACAAGTTTGAACAGTTATGAGCGACATACCCGGTATGACCTTTTTTGAGCGACATACCCAGGTATGACATGTTTTGAGCATCATACCCGGGTATGAAATTCTTTGAGCTACATACCCCGAATGACCTTTTTTGAGTGACACACCACTGTATGGCCCATTTTGAGCGACATACACAAGTTTGCAGAGTTTTGAGCGGTACCCGGTATGACCTTTTTTGAGCGACATACCCGGGTATAACGTGTTTTGAGCATCATACCTGGGTATGAAATTTTTTGAGCTACATACGCCGAATGACCTTTTTTGAGTGACACACCACCGTATGGCCCATTTTGAGCGACATACACAAGTTTGACCACTTTTGAGCGACATACCCGGTATGACCTTTTTTGAGCGACATACCCGGGTATGACGTGTTTTGAGCATCATACCCGGGTATGAAATTTTTTGAGCTACATACCCCGAATGACCTTTTTTGAGTGACACACCACCGTATGGCCTATTTTGAGCGACATACGCACATATGACCACTTTTGAGCGACATACCCGGTATGACCTTTTTTGAGCGACATATCCGGGTATGACGTGTTTTGAGCATCATACCCAGGTATGAAATTTTTTTAGCTACATACGCCGAATGTCCTTTTTTGAGTGACACACCACTGTATGGCCCATTTTGAGCGACATACACAAGTTTGAACAGTTATGAGCGACATACCCGGTATGACCTTTTTTGAGCGACATACCCGGGTATGACGTGTTTTGAGCATCATACCCGGGTATGAAATTCTTTGAGCTACATACCCCGAATGACCTTTTTTGAGTGACACACCACTGTATGGCCCATTTTGAGCGACATACACAAGTTTGAAGAGTTTTGAGCGACATACCCGGTATGACCTTTTTTGAGCGACATACCCGGGTATGACGTGTTTTGAGCATCATACCCGGGTATGAAATTTTTTGAGCTACATACGCCGAATGACCTTTTTTGAGTGACACACCACCGTATGGCCTATTTTGAGCGACATACACAAGTTTGAACACTTTTGAGCGACATACCCGTTATGACCTTTTTTGAGCGACATACCCGGGTATGACGTGTTTTGAGCATCATACCCGGGTATGAAATTTTTTGAGCTACATACGCCGAATGATCTTTTTTGAGTGACACACCACCGTATGGCCTATTTTGAGCGACATACAAAAGTTTGAAAACTTTTGAGCGACATACCCGGTATGACCTTTTTTGAGCGACATACCCGGGTATGACGTGTTTTGAGCATCATACCCGGGTATGAAATTCTTTGAGCTACATAGGCCGAATTACCTTTTTTGAGTGACACACCACCGTATGGCCCATTTTGAGCGACATACACAAGTTTGACCACTTTTGAGCGACATACCCGGTATGACCTTTTTTGAGCGACATATCCGGGTATGACGTGTTTTGAGCATCATACCCAGGTATGAAATTTTTTGAGCTACATACCCTGAATGACCTTTTTTGAGTGACACAACACTGTATGGCCTATTTTGAGCGACATACGCGCATATGACCACTTTTGAGCGACATACCCGGTATGACCTTTTTTGAGCGACATACCCGGGTATGACGTGTTTTGAGCATCATACCCGGGTATGAAATTCTTTGAGCTACATACGCCGAATGACCTTTTTTGAGTGACACACCACCGTATGGCCCATTTTGAGCGACATACACAAGTTTGACCACTTTTGAGAGACATACCCGGTATGACCTTTTTTGAGCCACATACGCGGGTGTGAAGTTTTTTGAGCTACATACGCCAAATGACCTTTTTTGAGTGACACACCACCGTATGGCCTATTTTGAGCGACATATGCGCATATGACCACTTTTGAGCGACATACCCGGTATGACCTTTTTTGAGCGACATATCCGGGTATGACGTGTTTTGAGCATCATACCCAGGTATGAAATTTTTTGAGCTACATACGCCGAATGTCCTTTTTTGAGTGACACACCACTGTATGGCCCATTTTGAGCGACATACACAAGTTTGAACAGTTATGAGCGACATACCCGGTATGACCTTTTTTGAGCGACATACCCAGGTATAACGTGTTTTGAGCATCATACCCGGGTATGAAATTTTTTGAGCTACATACGCCGAATGTCCTTTTTTGAGTGACACACCACCGTATGGCCCATTTTGAGCAACATACACAAGTTTGACCACTTTTGAGCGACATACCCGGTATGACCTTTTTTGAGCGACATACCCGGGTATGACGTGTTTTGAGCATCATACCCGGGTATGAAATTTTTTGAGCTACATACGCCGAATGACCTTTTTTGAGTGACACACCACCGTATGGCCTATTTTGAGCGACATACGCGCATATGACCACTTTTGAGCGACATACCTGGTATGACCTTTTTTGAGCGACATATCCGGGTATGACGTGTTTTGAGCATCATACCCGGGTATGAAATTCTTTGAGCTACATAGGCCGAATGACCTTTTTTGAGTGACACACCACAGTATGGCCTATTTTGAGCGACATACACAAGTTTGAACACTTTTGAGCGACATACCCGGTATGACCTTTTTTGAGCGACATACCCAGGTATAACGTGTTTTGAGCATCATACCCGGGTATGAAATTTTTTGAGCTACATACGCCGAATGTCCTTTTTTGAGTGACACACCACCGTATGGCCCATTTTGAGCAACATACACAAGTTTGACCACTTTTGAGCGACATACCCGGTATGACCTTTTTTGAGCGACATACCCGGGTATGACGTGTTTTGAGCATCATACCCGGGTATGAAATTTTTTGATCTACATACGCCGAATGACCTTTTTTGAGTGACACACCACCGTATGGCCCATTTTGAGCGACATACACAAGTTTGACCACTTTTGAGCGACATACCCGGTATGACCTTTTTTGAGCGACATACCCGGGTATGACGTGTTTTGAGCATCATACCCAGGTATGAAATTTTTTTAGCTACATACGCCGAATGTCCTTTTTTGAGTGACACACCACTGTATGGCCCATTTTGAGCGACATACACAAGTTTGAACAGTTATGAGCGACATACCCGGTATGACCTTTTTTGAGCGACATACCCGGGTATGACGTGTTTTGAGCATCATACCCAGGTATGAAATTTTTTGAGCTACATACGCCGAATGACCTTTTTTGAGTGACACACCACCGTATGGCCTATTTTGAGCGACATACGCGCATATGACCACTTTTGAGCGACATACCCGGTATGACCTTTTTTGAGAGACATACCCGGGTATGACGTGTTTTGAGCATCATACCCGGGTATGAAATTTTTTGATCTACATACGCCGAATGACCTTTTTTGAGTGACACACCACCGTATGGCCCATTTTGAGCGACATACACAAGTTTGACCACTTTTGAGCGACATACCCGGTATGACCTTTTTTGAGCGACATACCCGGGTATGACGTGTTTTGAGCATCATACCCAGGTATGAAATTTTTTTAGCTACATACGCCGAATGTCCTTTTTTGAGTGACACACCACTGTATGGCCCATTTTGAGCGACATACACAAGTTTGAACAGTTATGAGCGACATACCCGGTATGACCTTTTTTGAGCGACATACCCGGGTATGACGTGTTTTGAGCATCATACCCGGGTATGAAATTCTTTGAGCTACATACCCCGAATGACCTTTTTTGAGTGACACACCACTGTATGGCCCATTTTGAGCGACATACACAAGTTTGAAGAGTTTTGAGCGACATACCCGGTATGACCTTTTTTGAGCGACATACCCGGGTATAACGTGTTTTGAGCATCATACCTGGGTATGAAATTTTTTGAGCTACATACGCCGAATGACCTTTTTTGAGTGACATACCACCGTATGGCCTATTTTGAGCGACATACACAAGTTTGAACACTTTTGAGCGACATACCCGTTATGACCTTTTTTGAGCGACATACCCGGGTATGACGTGTTTTGAGCATCATACCCGGGTATGAAATTTTTTGAGCTACATACGCCGAATGATCTTTTTTGAGTGACACACCACCGTATGGCCTATTTTGAGCGACATACAAAAGTTTGAAAACTTTTGAGCGACATACCCGGTATGACCTTTTTTGAGCGACATACCCGGGTATGACGTGTTTTGAGCATCATACCCGGGTATGAAATTCTTTGAGCTACATAGGCCGAATTACCTTTTTTGAGTGACACACCACCGTATGGCCCATTTTGAGCGACATACACAAGTTTGACCACTTTTGAGCGACATACCCGGTATGACCTTTTTTGAGCGACATATCCGGGTATGACGTGTTTTGAGCATCATACCCAGGTATGAAATTTTTTGAGCTACATACCCTGAATGACCTTTTTTGAGTGACACAACACTGTATGGCCTATTTTGAGCGACATACGCGCATATGACCACTTTTGAGCGACATACCCGGTATGACCTTTTTTGAGCGACATACCCGGGTATGACGTGTTTTGAGCATCATACCCGGGTATGAAATTCTTTGAGCTACATACGCCGAATGACCTTTTTTGAGTGACACACCACCGTATGGCCCATTTTGAGCGACATACACAAGTTTGACCACTTTTGAGAGACATACCCGGTATGACCTTTTTTGAGCCACATACGCGGGTGTGATGTTTTTTGAGCTACATACGCCAAATGACCTTTTTTGAGTGACACACCACCGTATGGCCTATTTTGAGCGACATATGCGCATATGACCACTTTTGAGCGACATACCCGGTATGACCTTTTTTGAGCGACATATCCGGGTATGACGTGTTTTGAGCATCATACCCAGGTATGAAATTTTTTGAGCTACATACGCCGAATGTCCTTTTTTGAGTGACACACCACTGTATGGCCCATTTTGAGCGACATACACAAGTTTGAACAGTTATGAGCGACATACCCGGTATGACCTTTTTTGAGCGACATACCCGGGTATGACGTGTTTTGAGCATCATACCCGGGTATGAAATTCTTTGAGCTACATAGGCCGAATGACCTTTTTTGAGTGACACACCACCGTATGGCCCATTTTGAGCGACATACACAAGTTTGACCACTTTTGAGCGACATACTCGGTATGACCTTTTTTGAGCGACATACCCAGGTATAACGTGTTTTGAGCATCATACCCGGGTATGAAATTTTTTGAGCTACATACGCCGAATGTCCTTTTTTGAGTGACACACCACCGTATGGCCCATTTTGAGCAACATACACAAGTTTGACCACTTTTGAGCGACATACCCGGTATGACCTTTTTTGAGCGACATACCCGGGTATGACGTGTTTTGAGCATCATACCCGGGTATGAAATTTTTTGAGCTACATACGCCGAATGACCTTTTTTGAGTGACACACCACCGTATGGCCTATTTTGAGCGACATACGCGCATATGACCACTTTTGAGCGACATACCTGGTATGACCTTTTTTGAGCGACATATCCGGGTATGACGTGTTTTGAGCATCATACCCGGGTATGAAATTCTTTGAGCTACATAGGCCGAATGACCTTTTTTGAGTGACACACCACAGTATGGCCTATTTTGAGCGACATACACAAGTTTGAACACTTTTGAGCGACATACCCGGTATGACCTTTTTTGAGCGACATACCCAGGTATAACGTGTTTTGAGCATCATACCCGGGTATGAAATTTTTTGAGCTACATACGCCGAATGTCCTTTTTTGAGTGACACACCACCGTATGGCCCATTTTGAGCAACATACACAAGTTTGACCACTTTTGAGCGACATACCCGGTATGACCTTTTTTGAGCGACATACCCGGGTATGACGTGTTTTGAGCATCATACCCGGGTATGAAATTTTTTGAGCTACATACGCCGAATGACCTTTTTTGAGTGACACACCACCGTATGGCCTATTTTGAGCGACATACGCGCATATGACCACTTTTGAGCGACATACCCGGTATGACCTTTTTTGAGAGACATACCCGGGTATGACGTGTTTTGAGCATCATACCCGGGTATGAAATTTTTTGATCTACATACGCCGAATGACCTTTTTTGAGTGACACACCACCGTATGG
Source organism: Eupleurogrammus muticus (assembly GCA_036785175.1). Classification (NCBI taxonomy): domain Eukaryota; kingdom Metazoa; phylum Chordata; class Actinopteri; order Scombriformes; family Trichiuridae; genus Eupleurogrammus; species Eupleurogrammus muticus. The sequence continues at coordinate 14,244,125 of JAYKQN010000006.1, forward strand.
CCCATTTTGAGCGACATACACAAGTTTGACCACTTTTGAGCGACATACCCGGTATGACCTTTTTTGAGCGACATACCCGGGTATGACGTGTTTTGAGCATCATACCCAGGTATGAAATTTTTTTAGCTACATACGCCGAATGTCCTTTTTTGAGTGACACACCACTGTATGGCCCATTTTGAGCGACATACACAAGTTTGAACAGTTATGAGCGACATACCCGGTATGACCTTTTTTGAGCGACATACCCGGGTATGACGTGTTTTGAGCATCATACCCGGGTATGAAATTCTTTGAGCTACATACCCCGAATGACCTTTTTTGAGTGACACACCACTGTATGGCCCATTTTGAGCGACATACACAAGTTTGAAGAGTTTTGAGCGACATACCCGGTATGACCTTTTTTGAGCGACATACCCGGGTATAACGTGTTTTGAGCATCATACCTGGGTATGAAATTTTTTGAGCTACATACGCCGAATGACCTTTTTTGAGTGACATACCACCGTATGGCCTATTTTGAGCGACATACACAAGTTTGAACACTTTTGAGCGACATACCCGGTATGACCTTTTTTGAGCGACATACCCGGGTATGACGTGTTTTGAGCATCATACCCGGGTATGAAATTCTTTGAGCTACATAGGCCGAATTACCTTTTTTGAGTGACACACCACCGTATGGCCCATTTTGAGCGACATACACAAGTTTGACCACTTTTGAGCGACATACCCGGTATGACCTTTTTTGAGCGACATATCCGGGTATGACGTGTTTTGAGCATCATACCCAGGTATGAAATTTTTTGAGCTACATACCCTGAATGACCTTTTTTGAGTGACACAACACTGTATGGCCTATTTTGAGCGACATACGCGCATATGACCACTTTTGAGCGACATACCCGGTATGACCTTTTTTGAGCGACATACCCGGGTATGACGTGTTTTGAGCATCATACCCGGGTATGAAATTCTTTGAGCTACATACGCCGAATGACCTTTTTTGAGTGACACACCACCGTATGGCCCATTTTGAGCGACATACACAAGTTTGACCACTTTTGAGAGACATACCCGGTATGACCTTTTTTGAGCCACATACGCGGGTGTGAAGTTTTTTGAGCTACATACGCCAAATGACCTTTTTTGAGTGACACACCACCGTATGGCCTATTTTGAGCGACATATGCGCATATGACCACTTTTGAGCGACATACCCGGTATGACCTTTTTTGAGCGACATATCCGGGTATGACGTGTTTTGAGCATCATACCCAGGTATGAAATTTTTTGAGCTACATACCCCGAATGACCTTTTTTGAGTGACACACCACCGTATGGCCTATTTTGAGCGACATACACAAGTTTGAACACTTTTGAGCGACATACCCGGTATGACCTTTTTTGAGCGACATACCCGGTATGACCTTTTTTGAGCGACATACCCGGGTATGACGTGTTTTGAGCATCATACCCGGGTATGAAATTTTTTGAGCTACATACGCCGAATGATCTTTTTTGAGTGACACACCACCGTATGGCCTATTTTGAGCGACATACAAAAGTTTGACCACTTTTGAGCGACATACCCGGTATGACCTTTTTTGAGCGACATACCCGATATGACGTGTTTTGAGCATCATACCCGGGTATGAAATTTTTTGATCTACATACGCCGAATGACCTTTTTTGAGTGACACACCACCGTATGGCCCATTTTGAGCGACATACACAAGTTTGACCACTTTTGAGCGACATACCCGGTATGACCTTTTTTGAGCGACATACCCGGGTATGACGTGTTTTGAGCATCATACCCAGGTATGAAATTTTTTTAGCTACATACGCCGAATGTCCTTTTTTGAGTGACACACCACTGTATGGCCCATTTTGAGCGACATACACAAGTTTGAACAGTTATGAGCGACATACCCGGTATGACCTTTTTTGAGCGACATACCCGGGTATGACGTGTTTTGAGCATCATACCCGGGTATGAAATTCTTTGAGCTACATACCCCGAATGACCTTTTTTGAGTGACACACCACTGTATGGCCCATTTTGAGCGACATACACAAGTTTGAAGAGTTTTGAGCGACATACCCGGTATGACCTTTTTTGAGCGACATACCCGGGTATAACGTGTTTTGAGCATCATACCTGGGTATGAAATTTTTTGAGCTACATACGCCGAATGACCTTTTTTGAGTGACATACCACCGTATGGCCTATTTTGAGCGACATACACAAGTTTGAACACTTTTGAGCGACATACCCGGTATGACCTTTTTTGAGCGACATACCCGGGTATGACGTGTTTTGAGCATCATACCCGGGTATGAAATTCTTTGAGCTACATAGGCCGAATTACCTTTTTTGAGTGACACACCACCGTATGGCCCATTTTGAGCGACATACACAAGTTTGACCACTTTTGAGCGACATACCCGGTATGACCTTTTTTGAGCGACATATCCGGGTATGACGTGTTTTGAGCATCATACCCAGGTATGAAATTTTTTGAGCTACATACCCTGAATGACCTTTTTTGAGTGACACAACACTGTATGGCCTATTTTGAGCGACATACGCGCATATGACCACTTTTGAGCGACATACCCGGTATGACCTTTTTTGAGCGACATACCCGGGTATGACGTGTTTTGAGCATCATACCCGGGTATGAAATTCTTTGAGCTACATACGCCGAATGACCTTTTTTGAGTGACACACCACCGTATGGCCCATTTTGAGCGACATACACAAGTTTGACCACTTTTGAGAGACATACCCGGTATGACCTTTTTTGAGCCACATACGCGGGTGTGAAGTTTTTTGAGCTACATACGCCAAATGACCTTTTTTGAGTGACACACCACCGTATGGCCTATTTTGAGCGACATATGCGCATATGACCACTTTTGAGCGACATACCCGGTATGACCTTTTTTGAGCGACATATCCGGGTATGACGTGTTTTGAGCATCATACCCAGGTATGAAATTTTTTGAGCTACATACCCCGAATGACCTTTTTTGAGTGACACACCACCGTATGGCCTATTTTGAGCGACATACACAAGTTTGAACACTTTTGAGCGACATACCCGGTATGACCTTTTTTGAGCGACATACCCGGTATGACCTTTTTTGAGCGACATACCCGGGTATGACGTGTTTTGAGCATCATACCCGGGTATGAAATTTTTTGAGCTACATACGCCGAATGATCTTTTTTGAGTGACACACCACCGTATGGCCTATTTTGAGCGACATACAAAAGTTTGACCACTTTTGAGCGACATACCCGGTATGACCTTTTTTGAGCGACATACCCGATATGACGTGTTTTGAGCATCATACCCGGGTATGAATTTTTTTGAGCTACATACCCCGAATGACCTTTTTTGAGTGACACACCACCGTATGGCCTATTTTGAGCGACATACGCGCATATGACCACTTTTGAGCGACATACCCAGTATGACCTTTTTTGAGCGACATATCCGGGTATGACGTGTTTTGAGCATCATACCCAGGTATGAAATTTTTTGAGCTACATATGCCGAATTACCTTTTTTGAGTGACACACCACCGTATGGCCCATTCTGAGCGACATACACAAGTTTGACCACTTTTGAGCGACATACCCGGTATGACCTTTTTTGAGCGACATAAACGGGTATGACGTGTTTTGAGCATCATACCCGGGTATGAAATTTTTTGAGCTACATACGCCGAATGATCTTTTTTGAATGACACACCACTGTATGGCCCATTTTGAGCGACATACACAAGTTTGACCACTTTTGAGCGACATGCCCGGTAGGACCTTTTTTGAGCGACATATCCGGGTATGACGTGTTTTGAGCATCATACCCAGGTATGAAATTTTTTTAGCTACATACCCCGAATGACCTTTTTTGAGTGACACACCACCGTATGGCCTATTTTGAGCGACATACACAAGTTTGAACACTTTTGAGCGACATACCCGGTATGACCTTTTTTGAGCGACATACGCGCATATGACCACTTTTGAGTGACATACCCGGTATGACCTTTTTTGAGCGACATACCCGGGTATGACGTGTTTTGAGCATCATACCCGGGTATGAAATTTTTTGAGCTACATACGCCGAATGACCTTTTTTGAGTGACACACCACCGTATGGCCCATTTTGAGCGACATACACAAGTTTGACCACTTTTGAGAGACATACCCGGTATGACCTTTTTTGAGCGACATACCCGGTATGACCACTTTTGAGCGACATACCCGGTATGACCTTTTTTGAGCGACATATCCGGGTATGACGTGTTTTGAGCATCATACCCGGGTATAAAATTTTTTGAGCTACATACGCCAAATTACCTTTTTTGAGTGACACACCACCGTATGGCCCATTTTGAGCGACATACACAAGTTTGACCACTTTTGAGCGACATACCCGGTATGACCTTTTTTGAGCGACATACCCGGTTATGACGTGTTTTGAGCATCATACCCGGGTATGAAATTTTTTGAGCTACATACCCCGAATGACCTTTTTTGAGTGACACACCACCGTATGGCCTATTTTGAGCGACATACGCACATATGACCACTTTTGAGCGACATACCCGGTATGAACTTTTTTGAGCGACACACCACCGTATGGCCCATTTTGAGCAACATACACAAGTTTGACCACTTTTGAGCGACATACCCGGTATGACCTTTTTTGAGCGACATATCCGGGTATGACGTGTTTTGAGCATCATACCCAGGTATGAAATTTTTTGAGCTACATACGCCGAATGTCCTTTTTTGAGTGACACACCACTGTATGGCCCATTTTGAGCGACATACACAAGTTTGAACAGTTATGAGCGACATACCCGGTATGACCTTTTTTGAGCGACATACCCGGGTATGACGTGTTTTGAGCATCATACCCGGGTATGAAATTTTTTGAGCTACATACCCCGAATGACCTTTTTTGAGTGACACACCACCGTATGGCCCATTTTGAGCGACATACACAAGTTTGAAGAGTTTTGAGCGACATACCCGGTATGACCTTTTTTGAGCGACATACCCGGGTATAACGTGTTTTGAGCATCATACCTGGGTATGAAATTTTTTGAGCTACATACGCCGAATGACCTTTTTTGAGTGACACACCACCGTATGGCCTATTTTGAGCGACATACACAAGTTTGAACACTTTTGAGCGACATACCCGTTATGACCTTTTTTGAGCGACATACCCGGGTATGACGTGTTTTGAGCATCATACCCGGGTATGAAATTTTTTCAGCTACATACGCCGAATGATCTTTTTTGAGTGACACACCACCGTATGGCCTATTTTGAGCGACATACAAAAGTTTGAAAACTTTTGAGCGACATACCCGGTATGACCTTTTTTGAGCGACATACCCAGGTATGACGTGTTTTGAGCATCATACCCGGGTATGAAATTCTTTGAGCTACATAGGCCGAATGACCTTTTTTGAGTGACACACCACCGTATGGCCCATTTTGAGCGACATACACAAGTTTGACCACTTTTGAGCGGCATACCCGGTATGACCTTTTTTGAGCGACATACCCGGGTATGACGTGTTTTGAGCATCATACCCGGGTATGAAATTTTTTGAGCTACATACGCCGAATGACCTTTTTTGAGTGACACACCACCGTATGGCCCATTTTGAGCAACATACACAAGTTTGACTACTTTTGAGCGACATACCCGGTATGACCTTTTTTGAGCGACATACCCGGGTATGACGTGTTTTGAGCATCATACCCGGGTATGAAATTTTTTGAGCTACATACGCCGAATGACCTTTTTTGAGTGACACACCACCGTATGGCCCATTTTGAGTGACATACACAAGTTTGACCACTTTTGAGCGACATGCCCGGTATGACCTTTTTTGAGCGACATACCCGGGTATGACGTGTTTTGAGCATCATACCCGGGTATGAAATTTTTTGAGCTACATACGCCGAATGACCTTTTTTGAGTGACACACCACCGTATGGCCCATTTTGAGCAACATACACAAGTTTGACCACTTTTGAGCGACATACCCGGTATGACCTTTTTTGAGCGACATACCCGGGTATGACGTGTTTTGAGCATCATACCCGGGTATGAAATTTTTTGAGCTACATACGCCGAATGACCTTTTTTGAGTGACACACCACCGTATGGCCTATTTTGAGCGACATACGCGCATATGACCACTTTTGAGCGACATACCCGGTATGACCTTTTTTGAGAGACATACCCGGGTATGACGTGTTTTGAGCATCATACCCGGGTATGAAATTCTTTGAGCTACATACCCCGAATGACCTTTTTTGAGTGACACACCACTGTATGGCCCATTTTGAGCGACATACACAAGTTTGAAGAGTTTTGAGCGACATACCCGGTATGACCTTTTTTGAGCGACATACCCGAGTATAACGTGTTTTGAGCATCATACCTGGGTATGAAATTTTTTGAGCTACATACGCCGAATGACCTTTTTTGAGTGACACACCACCGTATGGCCCATTTTGAGCGACATACACAAGTTTGACCACTTTTGAGCGACATACCCGGTATGACCTTTTTTGAGCGACATACCCGGGTATGACGTGTTTTGAGCATCATACCCGGTTATGAAATTTTTTGAGCTACATACGCCGAATGACCTTTTTTGAGTGACACACCACCGTATGGCCCATTTTGAGCGACATACACAAGTTTGACCACTTTTGAGCGACATACCCGGTATGACCTTTTTTGAGCGACATACCCGGGTATGACGTGTTTTGAGCATCATAGCCGGGTATGAAATTTTTTGAGCTACATACGCCGAATGACCTTTTTTGAGTGACACACCACCGTATGGCCTATTTTGAGCGACATACGCGCATATGACCACTTTTGAGCGACATACCCGGTATGACCTTTTTTGAGCGACATACCCGGTATGACCTTTTTTGAGCGACATACCCGGGTATGACGTGTTTTGAGCATCATACCCGGGTATGAAATTTTTTGAGCTACATACGCCGAATGATCTTTTTTGAGTGACACACCACCGTATGGCCTATTTTGAGCGACATACACAAGTTTGAACACTTTTGAGCGACATACACGGTATGACCTTTTTTGAGCGACATACCCGGTATGACCTTTTTTGAGCGACATAGCCGGGTATGACGTGTTTTGAGCATCATACCCGGGTATGAAATTTTTTGAGCTACATACGCCGAATGATCTTTTTTGAGTGACACAACACTGTATGGCCTATTTTGAGCGACATACGCGCATATGACCACTTTTGAGCGACATACCCGGTATGACCTTTTTTGAGCGACAGTATGACGTGTTTTGAGCATCATACCCGGGTATGAACTTTTTTGAGCTACATACGCCGAATGACCTTTTTTGAGTGACACACCACCGTATGGCCCATTTTGAGCGACATACACAAGTTTGACCACTTTTGAGCGACATACCCGGTATGACCTTTTTTGAGCGACATATCCGGGTATGACGTGTTTTGAGCATCATACCCGGGTATGAAATTTTTTGAGCTACATACGCCGAATGACCTTTTTTGAGTGACACACCACCGTATGGCCCATTTTGAGCGACATACACAAGTTTGACCACTTTTGAGCGACATACCCGGTATGACCTTTTTTGAGCGACATACCCGGGTATGACGTGTTTTGAGCATCATACCCGGGTATGAAATTTTTTGAGCTACATACGCCGAATGACCTTTTTTGAGTGACACACCACCGTATGGCCTATTTTGAGCGACATACGCGCATATGACCACTTTTGAGCGACATACCCGGTATGACCTTTTTTGAGCGACATACCCGGTATGACCTTTTTTGAGCGACATACCCGGGTATGACGTGTTTTGAGCATCATACCCGGGTATGAAATTTTTTGAGCTACATACGCCGAATGACCTTTTTTGAGTGACACACCACCGTATGGCCCATTTTGAGCAACATACACAAGTTTGACCACTTTTGAGCGACATACCCGGTATGACCTTTTTTGAGCGACATACCCGGGTATGACGTGTTTTGAGCATCATACCCGGGTATGAAATTTTTTGAGCTACATACGCCGAATGACCTTTTTTGAGTGACACACCACCGTATGGCCCATTTTGAGCGACATACACAAGTTTGACCACTTTTGAGCGACATACCCGGGTATGACGTGTTTTGAGCATCATACCCGGGTATGAAATTTTTTGAGCTACATACGCCGAATGACCTTTTTTGAGTGACACACCACCGTATGGCCTATTTTGAGCGACATACACAAGTTTGAACACTTTTGAGCGACATACCCGGTATGACCTTTTTTGAGCGATATACCCGGGTATGACGTGTTTTGAGCATCATACCCGGGTATGAAATTTTTTGAGCTACATACCCTGAATGACCTTTTTTGCGTGACACACCACCGTATGGCCTATTTTGAGCGACATACACAAGTTTGAACACTTTTGAGCGACATACCCGGTATGACCTTTTTTGAGCGACATACCCGGGTATGACGTGTTTTGAGCATCATACCCGGGTATGAAATTTTTTGAGCTACATACGCCGAATGACCTTTTTTGAGTGACACACCACTGTATGGCCCATTTTGAGCGACATACACAAGTTTGAACAGTTTTGAGCGACATACCCGGTATGACCTTTTTTGAGCGACATACCCGGGTATAAGGTGTTTTGAGAATCATACCCTGGTATGAAATTTTTTGAGCTACATACGCCGAATGACCTTTTTTGAGTGACACACCACCGTATGGCCTATTTTGAGCGACATACGCGCATATGACCACTTTTGAGCGACATACCCGGTATGGCCTTTTTTGAGCGACATACAAAAGTTTGAAAACTTTTGAGCGACATACCTGGTATGACCTTTTTTGAGCGACATACCCGGGTATGACGTGTTTTGAGCATCATACCCGGGTATGAAATTTTTTGAGCTACATACGCCGAATGACCTTTTTTGAGTGACACACCACCGTATGGCCTATTTTGAGCGACATACGCGCATATGACCACTTTTGAGCGACATACCCGGTATGACCTTTTTTGAGCGACATACCCGGTATGACCTTTTTTGAGCGACATACCCGGGTATGACGTGTTTTGAGCATCATACCCGGGTATGAAATTTTTTGAGCTACATACGCCGAATGACCTTTTTTGAGTGACACACCACCGTATGGCCCATTTTGAGCAACATACACAAGTTTGACCACTTTTGAGCGACATACCCGGTATGACCTTTTTTGAGCGACATACCCGGGTATGACGTGTTTTGAGCATCATACCCGGGTATGAAATTTTTTGAGCTACATACGCCGAATGACCTTTTTTGAGTGACACACCACCGTATGGCCCATTTTGAGCGACATACACAAGTTTGACCACTTTTGAGCGACATACCCGGGTATGACGTGTTTTGAGCATCATACCCGGGTATGAAATTTTTTGAGCTACATACGCCGAATGACCTTTTTTGAGTGACACACCACCGTATGGCCTATTTTGAGCGACATACACAAGTTTGAACACTTTTGAGCGACATACCCGGTATGACCTTTTTTGAGCGATATACCCGGGTATGACGTGTTTTGAGCATCATACCCGGGTATGAAATTTTTTGAGCTACATACCCTGAATGACCTTTTTTGCGTGACACACCACCGTATGGCCTATTTTGAGCGACATACACAAGTTTGAACACTTTTGAGCGACATACCCGGTATGACCTTTTTTGAGCGACATACCCGGGTATGACGTGTTTTGAGCATCATACCCGGGTATGAAATTTTTTGAGCTACATACGCCGAATGACCTTTTTTGAGTGACACACCACTGTATGGCCCATTTTGAGCGACATACACAAGTTTGAACAGTTTTGAGCGACATACCCGGTATGACCTTTTTTGAGCGACATACCCGGGTATAAGGTGTTTTGAGAATCATACCCGGGTATGAAATTTTTTGAGCTACATACGCCGAATGACCTTTTTTGAGTGACACACCACCGTATGGCCTATTTTGAGCGACATACGCGCATATGACCACTTTTGAGCGACATACCCGGTATGGCCTAATTTGAGCGACATACACAAGTTTGAACACTTTTGAGCGACATACCCGTTATGACCTTTTTTGAGCGACATACCCGGGTATGACGTGTTTTGAGCATCATACCCGGGTATGAAATTTTTTGAGCTACATACGCCGAATGATCTTTTTTGAGTGACACTCCACCGTATGGCCTATTTTGAGCGACATACAAAAGTTTGAAAACTTTTGAGCGACATACCTGGTATGACCTTTTTTGAGCGACATACCCGGGTATGACGTGTTTTGAGCATCATACCCGGGTATGAAATTCTTTGAGCTACATAGGCCGAATGACCTTTTTTGAGTGACACACCACCGTATGGCCCATTTTGAGCGACATACACAAGTTTGACCACTTTTGAGCGACATACCCGGTATGACCTTTTTTGAGCGACATACCCGGGTATGACGTGTTTTGAGCATCATACCCGGGTATGAAATTTTTTGAGCTACATACGCCGAATGACCTTTTTTGAGTGACACACCACCATATGGCCCATTTTGAGCGACATACACAAGTTTGACCACTTTTGAGCAACATACCTGGTATGACCTTTTTTGAGCGACATATCCGGGTATGACATGTTTTGAGCATCATACCCGGGTATAAAATTTCTTGAGCTACATACGCCGAATTACCTTTTTTGAGTGACACACCACCGTATGGCCCATTTTGAGCGACATACACAAGTTTGACCACTTTTGAGCGACATACCCGGGTATGACGTGTTTTGAGCATCATACCCGGGTATGAAATTTTTTGAGCTACATACCCCGAATGACCTTTTTTGAGTGACACACCACCGTATGGCCTATTTTGAGCGACATACGCGCATATGACCAGTTTTGAGCGACATACCCGGTATGACCTTTTTTGAGCGACATATCCGGGTATGACGTGTTTTGAGCATCATACCCAGGTATGAAATTTTTTGAGCTACATACGCCGAATGACCTTTTTTGAGTGACACACCACTGTATGGCCCATTTTGAGCAACATACACAAGTTTGAACAGTTTTGAGCGACATACCCGGTATGACCTTTTTTGAGCGACATACCCGGGTATGACGTGTTTTGAGCATCATACCCGGGTATGAAATTTTTTGAGCTACATATGCCGAATGACCTTTTTTGAGTGACACACCACCGTATGGCTTATTTTGAGCGACATACGCGCATATGACCACTTTTGAGCGACATACCCGGTATGACGTGTTTTGAGCATCATACCCGGGTATGAAATTTTTTGAGCTACATACCCCGAATGACCTTTTTTGCGTGACACACCACCGTATGGCCTATTTTGAGCGACATACACAAGTTTGAACACTTTTGAGCGACATACCCGGTATGACCTTTTTTGAGCGACATACCCGGGTATGACGTGTTTTGAGCATCATACCCGGGTATGAAATTTTTTGAGCTACATACCCCGAATGACCTTTTTTGCGTGACACACCACCGTATGGCCTATTTTGAGCGACATACACAAGTTTGAACACTTTTGAGCGACATACCCGGTATGACCTTTTTTGAGCGACATACCCGGGTATGACGTGTTTTGAGCATCATACCCGGGTATGAAATTTTTTGAGCTACATACGCCGAATGACCTTTTTTGAGTGACACACCACTGTATGGCCCATTTTGAGCGACATACACAAGTTTGAACAGTTTTGAGCGACATACCCGGTATGACCTTTTTTGAGCGACATACCCGGGTATAAGGTGTTTTGAGAATCATACCCGGGTATGAAATTTTTTGAGCTACATACGCCGAATGACCTTTTTTGAGTGACACACCACCGTATGGCCTATTTTGAGCGACATACGCGCATATGACCACTTTTGAGCGACATACCCGGTATGACCTTTTTTGAGCGACATATCCGGGTATGACGTGTTTTGAGCATCATACCCGGGTATGAAATTTTTTGAGCTACATACCCCGAATGACCTTTTTTGCGTGACACACCACCGTATGGCCTATTTTGAGCGACATACACAAGTTTGAACACTTTTGAGCGACATACCCGGTATGACCTTTTTTGAGCGACATACCCGGGTATGACGTGTTTTGAGCATCATACCCGGGTATGAAATTTTTTGAGCTACATACGCCGAATGACCTTTTTTGAGTGACACACCACTGTATGGCCCATTTTGAGCGACATACACAAGTTTGAACAGTTTTGAGCGACATACCCGGTATGACCTTTTTTGAGCGACATACCCGGGTATAAGGTGTTTTGAGAATCATACCCGGGTATGAAATTTTTTGAGCTACATACGCCGAATGACCTTTTTTGAGTGACACACCACCGTATGGCCTATTTTGAGCGACATACGCGCATATGACCACTTTTGAGCGACATACCCGGTATGGCCTATTTTGAGCGACATACACAAGTTTGAACACTTTTGAGCGACATACCCGTTATGACCTTTTTTGAGCGACATACCCGGGTATGACGTGTTTTGAGCATCATACCCGGGTATGAAATTTTTTGAGCTACATACGCCGAATGATCTTTTTTGAGTGACACTCCACCGTATGGCCTATTTTGAGCGACATACAAAAGTTTGAAAACTTTTGAGCGACATACCTGGTATGACCTTTTTTGAGCGACATACCCGGGTATGACGTGTTTTGAGCATCATACCCGGGTATGAAATTCTTTGAGCTACATAGGCCGAATGACCTTTTTTGAGTGACACACCACCGTATGGCCCATTTTGAGCGACATACACAAGTTTGACCACTTTTGAGCGACATACCCGGTATGACCTTTTTTGAGCGACATACCCGGGTATGACGTGTTTTGAGCATCATACCCGGGTATGAAATTTTTTGAGCTACATACGCCGAATGACCTTTTTTGAGTGACACACCACCATATGGCCCATTTTGAGCGACATACACAAGTTTGACCACTTTTGAGCAACATACCTGGTATGACCTTTTTTGAGCGACATATCCGGGTATGACATGTTTTGAGCATCATACCCGGGTATAAAATTTCTTGAGCTACATACGCCGAATTACCTTTTTTGAGTGACACACCACCGTATGGCCCATTTTGAGCGACATACACAAGTTTGACCACTTTTGAGCGACATACCCGGTATGACCTTTTTTGAGCGACATACCCGGGTATGACGTGTTTTGAGCATCATACCCGGGTATGAAATTTTTTGAGCTACATACCCCGAATGACCTTTTTTGAGTGACACACCACCGTATGGCCTATTTTGAGCGACATACGCGCATATGACCACTTTTGAGCGACATACCCGGTATGACCTTTTTTGAGCGACATATCCGGGTATGACGTGTTTTGAGCATCATACCCAGGTATGAAATTTTTTGAGCTACATACGCCGAATGACCTTTTTTGAGTGACACACCACTGTATGGCCCATTTTGAGCAACATACACAAGTTTGAACAGTTTTGAGCGACATACCCGGTATGACCTTTTTTGAGCGACATACCCGGGTATGACGTGTTTTGAGCATCATACCCGGGTATGAAATTTTTTGAGCTACATATGCCGAATGACCTTTTTTGAGTGACACACCACCGTATGGCTTATTTTGAGCGACATACGCGCATATGACCACTTTTGAGCGACATACCCGGTATGACGTGTTTTGAGCATCATACCCGGGTATGAAATTTTTTGAGCTACATACCCCGAATGACCTTTTTTGCGTGACACACCACCGTATGGCCTATTTTGAGCGACATACACAAGTTTGAACACTTTTGAGCGACATACCCGGTATGACCATTTTTGAGCGACATACCCGGGTATGACGTGTTTTGAGCATCATACCCGGGTATGAAATTTTTGAGCTACATACGCCGAATGATCTTTTTTGAGTGACACACCACCGTATGGCCTATTTTGAGCGACATACAAAAGTTTGAAAACTTTTGAGCGACATACCCGGTATGACCTTTTTTGAGCGACATACCCGGGTATGACGTGTTTTGAGCATCATACCCGGGTATGAAATTCTTTGAGCTACATACGCCGAATGACCTTTTTTGAGTGACACACCACCGTATGGCCCATTTTGAGCGACATACACAAGTTTGACCACTTTTGAGCGACATACCCGGTATGACCTTTTTTGAGCGACATACCCGGGTATGACGTGTTTTGAGCATCATACCCGGGTATGAAATTTTTTGAGCTACATACGCCGAATGACCTTTTTTGAGTGACACACCACCGTATGGCCCATTTTGAGCAACATACACAAGTTTGAACAGTTTTGAGCGACATACCCGGTATGACCTTTTTTGAGCGACATACCCGGGTATGACGTGTTTTGAGCATCATACCCGGGTATGAAATTCTTTGAGCTACATACCCCGAATGACCTTTTTTGCGTGACACACCACCGTATGGCCTATTTTGAGCGACATACACAAGTTTGAACACTTTTGAGCGACATACCCGTTATGACCTTTTTTGAGCGACATACCCGGGTATGACGTGTTTTGAGCGACATACCCGGGTATGACGTGTTTTGAGCATCATACCCGGGTATGAAATTTTTTGAGCTACATACCCCGAATGACCTTTTTTGAGTGACACACCACAGTATGGCCTATTTTGAGCGACATACACAAGTTTGAACACTTTTGAGCGACATACCCGGTATGACCTTTTTTGAGCGACATACCCAGGTATAACGTGTTTTGAGCATCATACCCGGGTATGAAATTTTTTGAGCTACATACGCCGAATGACCTTTTTTGAGTGACACACCACCGTATGGCCCATTTTGAGCAACATACACAAGTTTGACCACTTTTGAGCGACATACCCGGTATGACCTTTTTTGAGCGACATATCCGGGTATGACGTGTTTTGAGCATCATACCCGGGTATAAAATTTTTTTGAGCTACATACGCCGAATTACCTTTTTTGAGTGACACACCACCGTATGGCCCATTTTGAGCGACATACACAAGTTTGACCACTTTTGAGCGACATACCCGGTATGACCTTTTTTGAGCGACATACCCGGGTATGACGTGTTTTGAGCATCATACCCGGGTATGAAATTTTTTGAGCTACATACCCCGAATGACCTTTTTTGAGTGACACACCACCGTATGGCCTATTTTGAGCGACATACGCGCATATGACCACTTTTGAGCGACATACCCGGTATGACCTTTTTTGAGCGACATATCCGGGTATGACGTGTTTTGAGCATCATACCCAGGTATGAAATTTTTTGAGCTACATATGCCGAATGACCTTTTTTGAGTGACACACCACTGTATGGCCCATTTTGAGCAACATACACAAGTTTGAACAGTTTTGAGCTACATACCCGGTATGACCTTTTTTGAGCGACATACCCGGGTATGACGTGTTTTGAGCATCATACCGGGTATGAAATTCTTTGAGCTACATACCCCGAATGACCTTTTTTGAGTGACACACCACCGTATGGCCTATTTTGAGTGACATACACAAGTTTGAACACTTTTGAGCGACATACCCGGTATGACCTTTTTTGAGCGACATACCCGGGTATGACGTGTTTTGAGCATCATACCCGGGTATGAAATTTTTTGAGCTACATACCCCGAATGACCTTTTTTGCGTGACACACCACCGTATGGCCTATTTTGAGCGACATACGCGCATATGACCACTTTTGAGCGACATACCCGGTATGACCTTTTTTGAGCGACATATCCGGGTATGACGTGTTTTGAGCATCATACCCGGGTATGAAATTTTTTGAGCTACATACGCCGAATGACCTTTTTTGAGTGACACACCACCGTATGGCCTTTTTTGAGCGACATACACAAGTTTGAACACTTTTGAGCGACATACCCGTTATGACCTTTTTTGAGCGACATACCCGGGTATGACGTGTTTTGAGCGACATACCCGGGTATGACGTTTTTTGAGCATCATACCCGGGTATAAAATTCTTTGAGCTACATACCCCGAATGACCTTTTTTGAGTGACACACCACCGTATGGCCTATTTTGAGCGACATACACAAGTTTGAACACTTTTGAGCGACATACCCGGTATGACCTTTTTTGAGCGACATACCCGGGTATGACGTGTTTTGAGCATCATACCCGGGTATGAAATTTTTTGAGCTACATACCCCGAATGACCTTTTTTGCGTGACACACCACCGTATGGCCTATTTTGAGCGACATACACAAGTTTGAACACTTTTGAGCGACATACCCGGTATGACCTTTTTTGAGCGACATACCCGGGTATGACGTGTTTTGAGCATCATACCCGGGTATGAAATTTTTTGAGCTACATACGCCGAATGACCTTTTTTGAGTGACACACCACCGTATGGCCTATTTTGAGCGACATACGCGCATATGACCTTTTTTGAGCGACATACCCGGGTATGACATGTTTTGAGCATCATACCCGGGTATGAAATTTTTTGAGCTACATACGCCGAATGACCTTTTTTGAGTGACACACCACCCTATGGCCTATTTTGAGCGACATACACAAGTTTGAACACTTTTGAGCGACATACCCGGTATGACCTTTTTTGAGCATCATACCCGGGTATGAAATTTTTTGAGCTACATACGCCGAATGACCTTTTTTGAGTGACACACCACCGTATGGCCTATTTTGAGCGACATACGCGGATATGACCACTTTTAAGCGACATACCCGGTATGACCTTTTTTGAGCGACATACCCGGGTATGACGTGTTTTGAGCATCATACCCGGGTATGAAATTTTTTGAGCTACATACCCCGAATGACCTTTTTTGCGTGACACACCACCGTATGGCCTATTTTGAGCGACATACACAAGTTTGAACACTTTTGAGCGACATACCCGGTATGACCTTTTTTGAGCGACATATCCGGGTATGACGTGTTTTGAGCATCATACCCAGGTATGAAATTTTTTGAGCTACATACGCCGAATGTCCTTTTTTGAGTGACACACCACTGTATGGCCCATTTTGAGCGACATACACAAGTTTGAACAGTTATGAGCGACATACCCGGTATGACCTTTTTTGAGCGACATACCCGGGTATGACGTGTTTTGAGCATCATACCCGGGTATGAAATTCTTTGAGCTACATACCCCGAATGACCTTTTTTGAGTGACACACCACTGTATGGCCCATTTTGAGCGACATACACAAGTTTGAAGAGTTTTGAGCGACATACCCGGTATGACCTTTTTTGAGCGACATACCCGGGTATGACGTGTTTTGAGCATCATACCCGGGTATGAAATTTTTTGAGCTACATACGCCGAATGACCTTTTTTGAGTGACACACCACCGTATGGCCCATTTTGAGCGACATACACAAGTTTGACCACTTTTGAGCGACATACCCGGTATGACCTTTTTTGAGCGACATACCCGGGTATGACGTGTTTTGAGCATCATACCCGGGTATGAAATTTTTTGAGCTACATACGCCGAATGACCTTTTTTGAGTGACACACCACCGTATGGCCCATTTTGAGCAACATACACAAGTTTGACCACTTTTGAGCGACATACCCGGTATGACCTTTTTTGAGCGACATACCCGGGTATGACGTGTTTTGTGCATCATACCCGGGTATGAAATTTTTTGAGCTACATACGCCGAATGACCTTTTTTGAGTGACACACCACCGTATGGCCCATTTTGAGCGACATACACAAGTTTGACCACTTTTGAGCGACATACCCGGTATGACCTTTTTTGAGCGACATACCCGGGTATGACGTGTTTTGAGCATCATACCCGGGTATGAAATTTTTTGAGCTACATACGCCGAATGACCTTTTTTGAGTGACACACCACCGTATGGCCCATTTTGAGCGACATACACAAGTTTGAACACTTTTGAGCGACATACCCGGTATGACCTTTTTTGAGCATCATACCCGGGTATGAAATTTTTTGAGCTACATACGCCGAATGACCTTTTTTGAGTGACACACCACCGTATGGCCTATTTTGAGCGACATACGCGGATATGACCACTTTTAAGCTACATACCCGGTATGACCTTTTTTGAGCGACATACCCGGGTATGACGTGTTTTGAGCATCATACCCGGGTATGAAATTTTTTGAGCTACATACGCCGAATGACCTTTTTTGAGTGACACACCACCGTATGGCCCATTTTGAGCGACATACACAAGTTTGACCACTTTTGAGCGACATACCCGGTATGACCTTTTTTGAGCGACATACCCGGGTATGACGTGTTTTGAGCATCATACCCGGGTATGAAATTTTTTGAGCTACATACGCCGAATGACCTTTTTTGAGTGACACACCACCGTATGGCCCATTTTGAGCAACATACACAAGTTTGACCACTTTTGAGCGACATACCCGGTATGACCTTTTTTGAGCGACATACCCGGGTATGACGTGTTTTGAGCATCATACCCGGGTATGAAATTTTTTGAGCTACATACGCCGAATGACCTTTTTTGAGTGACACACCACCGTATGGCCCATTTTGAGCGACATACACAAGTTTGACCACTTTTGAGCGACATACCCGGTATGACCTTTTTTGAGCGACATACCCGGGTATGACGTGTTTTGAGCATCATACCCGGGTATGAAATTTTTTGAGCTACATACGCCGAATGACCTTTTTTGAGTGACACACCACCGTATGGCCCATTTTGAGCGACATACACAAGTTTGACCACTTTTGAGCGACGTACCCGGTATGACCTTTTTTGAGCGACATATCCGGGTATGACGTGTTTTGAGCATCATACCCAGGTATGAAATTTTTTGAGCTACATACGCCGAATGTCCTTTTTTGAGTGACACACCACTGTATGGCCCATTTTGAGCGACATACACAAGTTTGAACAGTTATGAGCGACATACCCGGTATGACCTTTTTTGAGCGACATACCCGGGTATGACGTGTTTTGAGCATCATACCCGGGTATGAAATTCTTTGAGCTACATACCCCGAATGACCTTTTTTGAGTGACACACCACTGTATGGCCCATTTTGAGCGACATACACAAGTTTGAAGAGTTTTGAGCGACATACCCGGTATGACCTTTTTTGAGCGACATACCCGGGTATAACGTGTTTTGAGCATCATACCTGGGTATGAAATTTTTTGAGCTACATACGCCAAATGACCTTTTTTGAGTGACACACCACCGTATGGCCTATTTTGAGCGACATACACAAGTTTGAACACTTTTGAGCGACATACCCGTTATGACCTTTTTTGAGCGACATACCCGGGTATGACGTGTTTTGAGCATCATACCCGGGTATGAAATTTTTTGAGCTACATACGCCGAATGATCTTTTTTGAGTGACACACCACCGTATGGCCTATTTTGAGCGACATACAAAAGTTTGAAAACTTTTGAGCGACATACCCGGTATGACCTTTTTTGAGCGACATACCCGGGTATGACGTGTTTTGAGCATCATACCCGGGTATGAAATTCTTTGAGCTACATAGGCCGAATGACCTTTTTTGAGTGACACACCACCGTATGGCCCATTTTGAGCGACATACACAAGTTTGACCACTTTTGAGCGACATACCCGGTATGACCTTTTTTGAGCGACATACCCAGGTATGACGTGTTTTGAGCATCATACCCGGGTATGAAATTTTTTGAGCTACATATCCCGAATGACCTTTTTTGAGTGACACACCACCGTATGGCCTATTTTGAGCGACATACGCACATATGACCACTTTTGAGCGACATACCCGGTATGACTTTTTTGAGCGACATATCCGGGTATGACGTGTTTTGAGCATCATACCCAGGTATGAAATTTTTTGAGCTACATATGCCGAATGTCCTTTTTTGAGTGACACACCACTGTATGGCCCATTTTGAGCGACATACACAAGTTTGAACAGTTATGAGCGACATACCCGGTATGACCTTTTTTGAGCGACATACCCGGGTATGACGTGTTTTGAGCATCATACCCGGGTATGAAATTCTTTGAGCTACATAGGCCGAATGACCTTTTTTGAGTGACACACCACCGTATGGCCCATTTTGAGCGACATACACAAGTTTGACCACTTTTGAGCGACATACCCGGTATGACCTTTTTTGAGCGACATACCCAGGTATGACGTGTTTTGAGCATCATACCCGGGTATGAAATTTTTTGAGCTACATACGCCGAATGACCTTTTTTGAGTGACACACCACCGTATGGCCCATTTTGAGCGACATACACAAGTTTGACCACTTTTGAGCGACATACCCGGTATGACCTTTTTTGAGCGACATACCCGGGTATGACGTGTTTTGAGCATCATACCCGGGTATGAAATTTTTTGAGCTACATACGCCGAATGACCTTTTTTGAGTGACACACCACCGTATGACCCATTTTGAGCAACATACACAAGTTTGACCACTTTTGAGCGACATACCCGGTATGACCTTTTTTGAGCGACATACCCGGGTATGACGTGTTTGAGCATCATACCCGGGTATGAAATTTTTTGAGCTACATACGCCGAATGACCTTTTTTGAGTGACACACCACCGTATGGCCCATTTTGAGCGACATACACAAGTTTGACCACTTTTGAGCGACATACCCGGTATGACCTTTTTTGAGCGACATACCCGGGTATGACGTGTTTTGAGCATCATACCCGGGTATGAAATTTTTTGAGCTACATACGCCGAATGACCTTTTTTGAGTGACACACCACCGTATGGCCCATTTTGAGCGACATACACAAGTTTGACCACTTTTGAGCGACATACCCGGTATGACCTTTTTTGAGCGACATACCCGGGTATGACGTGTTTTGAGCATCATACCCGGGTATGAAATTCTTTGAGCTACATACCCCGAATGACCTTTTTTGAGTGACACACCACTGTATGGCCCATTTTGAGCGACATACACAAGTTTGAAGAGTTTTGAGCGACATACCCGGTATGACCTTTTTTGAGCGACATACCCGGGTATAACTTGTTTTGAGCATCATACCTGGGTATGAAATTTTTTGAGCTACATACGCCGAATGAGCTTTTTTGAGTGACACACCACCGTATGGCCTATTTTGAGCGACATACACAAGTTTGAACACTTTTGAGCGACATACCCGTTATGACCTTTTTTGAGCGACATACCCGGGTATGACGTGTTTTGAGCATCATACCCGGGTATGAAATTTTTTGAGCTACATACGCCGAATGATCTTTTTTGAGTGACACACCACCGTATGGCCTATTTTGAGCGACATACAAAAGTATGAAAACTTTTGAGCGACATACCCGGTATGACCTTTTTTGAGCGACATACCCGGGTATGACGTGTTTTGAGCATCATACCCGGGTATGAAATTCTTTGAGCTACATAGGCCGAATGACCTTTTTTGAGTGACACACCACCGTATGGCCCATTTTGAGCGACATACACAAGTTTGACCACTTTTGAGCGACATACCCGGTATGACCTTTTTTGAGCGACATATCCGGGTATGACGTGTTTTGAGCATCATACCCAGGTATGAAATTTTTTGAGCTACATACGCCGAATGACCTTTTTTGAGTGACACACCACCGTATGGCCCATTTTGAGCGACATACACAAGTTTGACCACTTTTGAGCGACATACCCGGTATGACCTTTTTTGAGCGACATATCCGGGTATGACGTGTTTTGAGCATCATACCCGGGTATAAAATTTTTTGAGCTACATACGCCAAATTACCTTTTTTGAGTGACACACCACCGTATGGCCCATTTTGAGCGACATACACAAGTTTGACCACTTTTGAGCGACATACCCGGTATGACCTTTTTTGAGCGACATACCCGGGTATGACGTGTTTTGAGCATCATACCCGGGTATGAAATTTTTTGAGCTACATACCCCGAATGACCTTTTTTGAGTGACACACCACCGTATGGCCTATTTTGAGCGACATACGCACATATGACCACTTTTGAGCGACATACCCGGTATGACCTTTTTTGAGCGACATATCCGGGTATGACGTGTTTTGAGCATCATACCCAGGTATGAAATTTTTTGAGCTACATACGCCGAATGTCCTTTTTTGAGTGACACACCACTGTATGGCCCATTTTGAGCGACATACACAAGTTTGAACAGTTATGAGCGACATACCCGGTATGACCTTTTTTGAGCGACATACCCGGGTATGACGTGTTTTGAGCATCATACCCGGGTATGAAATTCTTTGAGCTACATACCCCGAATGACCTTTTTTGAGTGACACACCACTGTATGGCCCATTTTGAGCGACATACACAAGTTTGAAGAGTTTTGAGCGACATACCCGGTATGACCTTTTTTGAGCGACATACCCGGGTATGACGTGTTTTGAGCATCATACCCGGGTATGAAATTTTTTGAGCTACATACGCCGAATGACCTTTTTTGAGTGACACACCACCGTATGGCCCATTTTGAGCGACATACACAAGTTTGACCACTTTTGAGCGACATACCCGGTATGACCTTTTTTGAGCGACATACCCGGGTATGACGTGTTTTGAGCATCATACCCGGGTATGAAATTTTTTGAGCTACATACGCCGAATGACCTTTTTTGAGTGACACACCACCGTATGACCCATTTTGAGCAACATACACAAGTTTGACCACTTTTGAGCGACATACCCGGTATGACCTTTTTTGAGCGACATACCCGGGTATGACGTGTTTGAGCATCATACCCGGGTATGAAATTTTTTGAGCTACATACGCCGAATGACCTTTTTTGAGTGACACACCACCGTATGGCCCATTTTGAGCGACATACACAAGTTTGACCACTTTTGAGCGACATACCCGGTATGACCTTTTTTGAGCGACATACCCGGGTATGACGTGTTTTGAGCATCATACCCGGGTATGAACTTTTTTGAGCTACATACGCCGAATGACCTTTTTTGAGTGACACACCACCGTATGGCCCATTTTGAGCGACATACACAAGTTTGACCACTTTTGAGCGACATACCCGGTATGACCTTTTTTGAGCGACATACCCGGGTATGACGTGTTTTGAGCATCATACCCGGGTATGAAATTCTTTGAGCTACATACCCCGAATGACCTTTTTTGAGTGACACACCACTGTATGGCCCATTTTGAGCGACATACACAAGTTTGAAGAGTTTTGAGCGACATACCCGGTATGACCTTTTTTGAGCGACATATCCGGGTATGACGTGTTTTGAGCATCATACCCGGGTATAAAATTTTTTGAGCTACATACGCCAAATTACCTTTTTTGAGTGACACACCACCGTATGGCCCATTTTGAGCGACATACACAAGTTTGACCACTTTTGAGCGACATACCCGGTATGACCTTTTTTGAGCGACATACCCGGGTATGAAATTTTTTGAGCTACATACCCCGAATGACCTTTTTTGAGTGACACACCACCGTATGGCCTATTTTGAGCGACATACGCACATATGACCACTTTTGAGCGACATACCCGGTATGACCTTTTTTGAGCGACATATCCGGGTATGACGTGTTTTGAGCATCATACCCAGGTATGAAATTTTTTGAGCTACATACGCCGAATGTCCTTTTTTGAGTGACACACCACTGTATGGCCCATTTTGAGCGACATACACAAGTTTGAACAGTTATGAGCGACATACCCGGTATGACCTTTTTTGAGCGACATACCCGGGTATGACGTGTTTTGAGCATCATACCCGGGTATGAAATTCTTTGAGCTACATACCCCGAATGACCTTTTTTGAGTGACACACCACTGTATGGCCCATTTTGAGCGACATACACAAGTTTGAAGAGTTTTGAGCGACATATCCGGTATGACCTTTTTTGAGCGACATACCCGGGTATGACGTGTTTTGAGCATCATACCCGGGTATGAAATTTTTTGAGCTACATACGCCGAATGACCTTTTTTGAGTGACACACCACCGTATGGCCCATTTTGAGCGACATACACAAGTTTGACCACTTTTGAGCGACATACCCGGTATGACCTTTTTTGAGCGACATACCCGGGTATGACGTGTTTTGAGCATCATACCCGGGTATGAAATTTTTTGAGCTACATACGCCGAATGACCTTTTTTGAGTGACACACCACCGTATGGCCCATTTTGAGCAACATACACAAGTTTGACCACTTTTGAGCGACATACCCGGTATGACCTTTTTTGAGCGACATACCCGGGTATGACGTGTTTTGAGCATCATACCCGGGTATGAAATTTTTTGAGCTACATACGCCGAATGACCTTTTTTGAGTGACACACCACCGTATGGCCCATTTTGAGCGACATACACAAGTTTGACCACTTTTGAGCGACATACCCGGTATGACCTTTTTTGAGCGACATACCCGGGTATGACGTGTTTTGAGCATCATACCCGGGTATGAAATTTTTTGAGCTACATACGCCGAATGACCTTTTTTGAGTGACACACCACCGTATGGCCCATTTTGAGCGACATACACAAGTTTGACCACTTTTGAGCGACGTACCCGGTATGACCTTTTTTGAGCGACATATCCGGGTATGACGTGTTTTGAGCATCATACCCAGGTATGAAATTTTTTGAGCTACATACGCCGAATGACCTTTTTTGAGTGACACACCACCGTATGGCCTATTTTGAGCGACATACGCACATATGACCACTTTTGAGCGACATACCCGGTATGACCTTTTTTGAGCGACATATCCGGGTATGACGTGTTTTGAGCATCATACCCAGGTATGAAATTTTTTGAGCTACATACGCCGAATGTCCTTTTTTGAGTGACACACCACTGTATGGCCCATTTTGAGCGACATACACAAGTTTGAACAGTTATGAGCGACATACCCGGTATGACCTTTTTTGAGCGACATACCCGGGTATGACGTGTTTTGAGCATCATACCCGGGTATGAAATTCTTTGAGCTACATACCCCGAATGACCTTTTTTGAGTGACACACCACTGTATGGCCCATTTTGAGCGACATACACAAGTTTGAAGAGTTTTGAGCGACATACCCGGTATGACCTTTTTTGAGCGACATACCCGGGTATAACGTGTTTTGAGCATCATACCTGGGTATGAAATTTTTTGAGCTACATACGCCAAATGACCTTTTTTGAGTGACACACCACCGTATGGCCTATTTTGAGCGACATACACAAGTTTGAACACTTTTGAGCGACATACCCGTTATGACCTTTTTTGAGCGACATATCCGGGTATGACGTGTTTTGAGCATCATACCCGGGTATGAAATTTTTTGAGCTACATACGCCGAATGACCTTTTTTGAGTGACACACCACCGTATGGCCCATTTTGAGCGACATACACAAGTTTGACCACTTTTGTGCGACATACCCGGTATGACCTTTTTTGAGCGACATACCCGGGTATGACGTGTTTTGAGCATCATACCCGGGTATGAAATTTTTTGAGCTACATACCCCGAATGACCTTTTTTGAGTGACACACCACCGTATGGCCTATTTTGAGCGACATACGCACATATGACCACTTTTGAGCGACATACCCGGTATGACCTTTTTTGAGCGACATATCCGGGTATGACGTGTTTTGAGCATCATACCCAGATATGAAATTTTTTGAGCTACATACGCCGAATGTCCTTTTTTGAGTGACACACCACTGTATGGCCCATTTTGAGCGACATACACAAGTTTGAACAGTTATGAGCGACATACCCGGTATGACCTTTTTTGAGCGACATACCCGGGTATGACGTGTTTTGAGCATCATACCCGGGTATGAAATTCTTTGAGCTACATAGGCCGAATGACCTTTTTTGAGTGACACACCACCGTATGGCCCATTTTGAGCAACTTACACAAGTTTGACCACTTTTGAGCGACATACCCGGTATGACCTTTTTTGAGCGACATATCCGGGTATGACGTGTTTTGAGCATCATACCCGGGTATGAAATCTTTTGAGCTACATACGCCAAATGACCTTTTTTGAGTGACACACCACCGTATGGCCCATTTGGAGCGACATACACAAGTTTGACCACTTTTGTGCGACATACCCGGTATGACCTTTTTTGAGCGACATACCCGGGTATGACGTGTTTTGAGCATCATACCCGGGTATGAAATTTTTTGAGCTACATACCCCGAATGACCTTTTTTGAGTGACACACCACCGTATGGCCTATTTTGAGCGACATACGCACATATGACCACTTTTGAGCGACATACCCGGTATGACCTTTTTTGAGCGACATATCCGGGTATGACGTGTTTTGAGCATCATACCCAGGTATGAAATTTTTTGAGCTACATACGCCGAATGTCCTTTTTTGAGTGACACACCACTGTATGGCCCATTTTGAGCGACATACACAAGTTTGAACAGTTATGAGCGACATACCCGGTATGACCTTTTTTGAGCGACATACCCGGGTATGACGTGTTTTGAGCATCATACCCGGGTATGAAATTTTTTGAGCTACATACGCCGAATGACCTTTTTTGAGTGACACACCACCGTATGGCCCATTTTGAGCGACATACACAAGTTTGACCACTTTTGAGCGACATACCCGGTATGACCTTTTTTGAGCGACATACCCGGGTATGACGTCTTTTGAGCATCATACCCGGGTATGAAATTTTTTGAGCTACATACGCAGAATGACCTTTTTTGAGTGACACACCACCGTATGGCCCATTTTGAGCAACATACACAAGTTTGACCACTTTTGAGCGACATACCCGGTATGACCTTTTTTGAGCGACATACCCGGGTATGACGTGTTTTGAGCATCATACCCGGGTATGAAATTTTTTGAGCTACATACGCCGAATGACCTTTTTTGAGTGACACACCACCGTATGGCCCATTTTGAGCGACATACACAAGTTTGACCACTTTTGAGCGACATACCCGGTATGACCTTTTTTGAGCGACATACCCGGGTATGACGTGTTTTGAGCATCATACCCGGGTATGAAATTTTTTGAGCTACATACGCCGAATGACCTTTTTTGAGTGACACACCACCGTATGGCCCATTTTGAGCGACATACACAAGTTTGACCACTTTTGAGCGACGTACCCGGTATGACCTTTTTTGAGCGACATATCCGGGTATGACGTGTTTTGAGCATCATACCCAGGTATGAAATTTTTTGAGCTACATACGCCGAATTACCTTTTTTGAGTGACACACCACCGTATGGCCTATTTTGAGCGACATACGCACATATGACCACTTTTGAGCGACATACCCGGTATGACCTTTTTTGAGCGACATATCCGGGTATGACGTGTTTTGAGCATCATACCCAGGTATGAAATTTTTTGAGCTACATACGCCGAATGTCCTTTTTTGAGTGACACACCACTGTATGGCCCATTTTGAGTGACACACCACCGTATGGCCCATTCTGAGCAACATACACAAGTTTGACCACTTTTGAGCGACATACCCGGTATGACCTTTTTTGAGCGACATATCCGGGTATGACGTGTTTTGAGCATCATACCCGGGTATAAAATTTTTTGAGCTACATACGCCAAATTACCTTTTTTGAGTGACACACCACCGTATGGCCCATTTTGAGCGACATACACAGGTTTGACCACTTTTGAGCGACATACCCGGTATGACCTTTTTTGAGCGACATACCCGGGTATGACGTGTTTTGAGCATCA
This sequence comes from Eupleurogrammus muticus, assembly GCA_036785175.1. Classification (NCBI taxonomy): domain Eukaryota; kingdom Metazoa; phylum Chordata; class Actinopteri; order Scombriformes; family Trichiuridae; genus Eupleurogrammus; species Eupleurogrammus muticus. The sequence goes on from JAYKQN010000006.1 coordinate 14,272,044, forward strand.
TACCCGGGTATGAAATTTTTTGAGCTACATATCCCGAATGACCTTTTTTGAGTGACACACCACCGTATGGCCTATTTTGAGCGACATACGCACATATGACCACTTTTGAGCGACATACCCGGTATGACCTTTTTTGAGCGACATATCCGGGTATGACGTGTTTTGAGCATCATACCCAGGTATGAAATTTTTTGAGCTACATAGGCCGAATGACCTTTTTTGAGTGACACACCACCGTATGGCCCATTTTGAGCGACATACACAAGTTTGACCACTTTTGAGCGACATACCCGGTATGACCTTTTTTGAGCGACATACCCAGGTATGACGTGTTTTGAGCATCATACCCGGCTATGAAATTTTTTGAGCTACATACGCCGAATGACCTTTTTTGAGTGACACACCACCGTATGGCCCATTTTGAGCGACATACACAAGTTTGACCACTTTTGAGCGACATACCCGGTATGACCTTTTTTGAGCGACATACCCGGGTATGACGTGTTTTGAGCATCATACCCGGGTATGAAATTTTTTGAGCTACATACGCCGAATGACCTTTTTTGAGTGACACACCACCGTATGGCCCATTTTGAGCAACATACACAAGTTTGACCACTTTTGAGCGACATACCCGGTATGACCTTTTTTGAGCGACATACCCGGGTATGACGTGTTTTGAGCATCATACCCGGGTATGAAATTTTTTGAGCTACATACGCCGAATGACCTTTTTTGAGTGACACACCACCGTATGGCCCATTTTGAGCGACATACACAAGTTTGACCACTTTTGAGCGACATACCCGGTATGACGTGTTTTGAGCATCATACCCGGGTATGAAATTTTTTGAGCTACATACGCCGAATGACCTTTTTTGAGTGACACACCACCGTATGGCCCATTTTGAGCGACATACACAAGTTTGACCACTTTTGAGCGACATACCCGGTATGACCTTTTTTGAGCGACATACCCGGGTATGACGTGTTTTGAGCATCATACCCGGGTATGAAATTCTTTGAGCTACATACCCCGAATGACCTTTTTTGAGTGACACACCACCGTATGGCCTATTTTGAGCGACATACGCACATATGACCACTTTTGAGCGACATACCCGGTATGACCTTTTTTGAGCGACATATCCGGGTATGACGTGTTTTGAGCATCATACCCAGGTATGAAATTTTTTGAGCTACATATGCCGAATGTCCTTTTTTGAGTGACACACCACTGTATGGCCCATTTTGAGCGACATACACAAGTTTGAACAGTTATGAGCGACATACCCGGTATGACCTTTTTTGAGCGACATACCCGGGTATGACGTGTTTTGAGCATCATACCCGGGTATGAAATTCTTTGAGCTACATACCCCGAATGACCTTTTTTGAGTGACACACCACTGTATGGCCCATTTTGAGGGACATACACAAGTTTGAAAAGTTTTGAGCGACATACCCGGTTAGACCTTTTTTGAGCGACATACCCGGGTATGACGTGTTTTGAGCATCATACCCGGGTATGAAATTCTTTGAGCTACATAGGCCGAATGACCTTTTTTGAGTGACACACCACCGTATGGCCCATTTTGAGCGACATACACAAGTTTGACCACTTTTGAGCGACATACCCGGTATGACCTTTTTTGAGCGACATACCCAGGTATGACGTGTTTTGAGCATCATACCCGGGTATGAAATTTTTTGAGCTACATACGCCGAATGACCTTTTTTGAGTGACACACCACCGTATGGCCCATTTTGAGCGACATACACAAGTTTGACCACTTTTGAGCGACATACCCGGTATGACCTTTTTTGAGCGACATACCCGGCTAGACGTGTTTTGAGCATCATACCCGGGTATGAAATTTTTTGAGCTACATACGCCGAATGACCTTTTTTGAGTGACACACCACCGTATGGCCCATTTTGAGCAACATACACAAGTTTGACCACTTTTGAGCGACATACCCGGTATACCGGGTATGAAATTTTTTGAGCTACATACGCCGAATGACCTTTTTTGAGTGACACACCACCGTATGGCCCATTTTGAGCGACATACACAAGTTTGACCTTTTTTGAGCGACATACCCGGGTATGACGTGTTTTGAGCATCATACCCGGGTATAAAATTTTTTGAGCTACATACCCCGAATGACCTATTTTGAGTGACACACCACCGTATGGCCTATTTTGAGCGACATACGCACATATGACCACTTTTGAGCGACATACCCGGTATGACCTTTTTTGAGCGACATACCCGGGTATGACGTGTTTTGAGCTTCATACCCGGGTATGAAATTTTTTGAGCTACATACGCCGAATGACCTTTTTTGAGTGACACACCACCGTATGGCCCATTTTGAGCGACATACACAAGTTTGACCACTTTTGAGCGACATACCCGGTATGACCTTTTTTGAGCGACATATCCGGGTATGACGTGTTTTGAGCATCATACCCAGGTATGAAATTTTTTGAGCTACATACGCCGAATGACCTTTTTTGAGTGACACACCACCGTATGGCCCATTTTGAGCAACATACACAAGTTTGACCCCTTTTGAGCGACATACCCGGTATGACCTTTTTTGAGCGACGTATCCGGGTATGACGTGTTTTGAGCATCATACCCGGGTATAAAATTTTTTGAGCTACATACGCCAAATTACCTTTTTTGAGTGACACACCACCGTATGGCCCATTTTGAGCGACATACACAAGTTTGACCACTTTTGAGCGACATACCCGGTATGACCTTTTTTGAGCGACATACCCGGGTATGACGTGTTTTGAGCATCATACCCGGGTATAAAATTTTTTGAGCTACATACCCCGAATGACCTATCTTGAGTGACACACCACCGTATGGCCTATTTTGAGCGACATACGCACATATGACCACTTTTGAGCGACATACCCGGTATGACCTTTTTTGAGCGACATATCCGGGGATGACGTGTTTTGAGCATCATACCCAGGTATGAAATTTTTTGAGCTACATACGCCGAATGTCCTTTTTTGAGTGACATACCACTGTATGGCCCATTTTGAGCGACATACACAAGTTTGAACAGTTATGAGCGACATACCCGGTATGACCTTTTTTGAGCGACATACCCGGGTATGACGTGTTTTGAGCATCATACCCGGGTATGAAATTCTTTGAGCTACATACCCCGAATGACCTTTTTTGAGTGACACACCACTGTATGGCCCATTTTGAGCGACATACACAAGTTTGAAGAGTTTTGAGCGGTACCCGGTATGACCTTTTTTGAGCGACATACCCGGGTATGACGTGTTTTGAGCATCATACCCGGGTATGAAATTTTTTGAGCTACATATGCCAAATGATCTTTTTTGAGTGACACACCACCGTATGGCCTATTTTGAGCGACATACAAAAGTTTGAAAACTTTTGAGCGACATACCCGGTATGACCTTTTTTGAGCGACATACCCGGGTATGACGTGTTTTGAGCATCATACCCGGGTATGAAATTCTTTGAGCTACATAGGCCGAATGACCTTTTTTGAGTGACACACCACCGTATGGCCCATTTTGAGCAACATACACAAGTTTGACCACTTTTGAGCGACATACCCGGTATGACCTTTTTTGAGCGACATACCCGGGTATGACGTGTTTTGAGCATCATACCCGGGTATGAAATTTTTTGAGCTACACACGCCGAATGACCTTTTTTGAGTGACACACCACCGTATGGCCCATTTTGAGCGACATACACAAGTTTGACCACTTTTGAGCGACATACCCGGTATGACCTTTTTTGAGCGACATACCCGGGTATGACGTGTTTTGAGCATCATACCCGGGTATGAAATTTTTTGAGCTACATGCGCCGAATGACCTTTTTTGAGTGACACACCACCGTATGGGCTATTTTGAGCAACATACACAAGTTTGACCACTTTTGAGCGACATGCACGGTATGACCTTTTTTGAGCGACATATCCGGGTATGACGTGTTTTGAGCATCATACCCAGGTATGAAATTTTTTTAGCTACATACCCCGAATGACCTTTTTTGAGTGACACACCACCGTATGGCCTATTTTGAGCGACATATACAAGTTTGAACACTTTTGAGCGACATACCCGGTATGACCTTTTTTGAGCGACATATCCGGGTATGAATTGTTTTGAGCATCATACCCAGGTATGAAATTTTTTGAGCTACATACCCTGAATGACCTTTTTTGAGTGACACAACACTGTATGGCCTATTTTGAGCGACATACGCGCATATGACCACTTTTGAGCGACATACCCGGTATGACCTTTTTTGAGCGACATACCCGGGTATGACGTGTTTTGAGCATCATACCCGGGTATGAAATTCTTTGAGCTACATAGGCCGAATGACCTTTTTTGAGTGACACACCACCGTATGGCCCATTTTGAGCAACATACACAAGTTTGACCACTTTTGAGCGACATACCCGGTATGACCTTTTTTGAGCGACATACCCGGGTATGACGTGTTTTGAGCATCATACCCGGGTATGAAATTTTTTGAGCTACACACGCCGAATGACCTTTTTTGAGTGACACACCACCGTATGGCCCATTTTGAGCGACATACACAAGTTTGACCACTTTTGAGCGACATACCCGGTATGACCTTTTTTGAGCGACATACCCGGGTATGACGTGTTTTGAGCATCATACCCGGGTATGAAATTTTTTGAGCTACATGCGCCGAATGACCTTTTTTGAGTGACACACCACCGTATGGGCTATTTTGAGCAACATTCACAAGTTTGACCACTTTTGAGCGACATGCACGGTATGACCTTTTTTGAGCGACATATCCGGGTATGACGTGTTTTGAGCATCATACCCAGGTATGAAATTTTTTTAGCTACATACCCCGAATGACCTTTTTTGAGTGACACACCACCGTATGGCCTATTTTGAGCGACATATACAAGTTTGAACACTTTTGAGCGACATACCCGGTATGACCTTTTTTGAGCGACATATCCGGGTATGAATTGTTTTGAGCATCATACCCAGGTATGAAATTTTTTGAGCTACATACCCTGAATGACCTTTTTTGAGTGACACAACACTGTATGGCCTATTTTGAGCGACATACGCGCATATGACCACTTTTGAGCGACATACCCGGTATGACCTTTTTTGAGCGACATACCCGGGTATGACGTGTTTTGAGCATCATACCCGGGTATGAAATTTTTTGAGCTACATACGCCGAATGACCTTTTTTGAGTGACACACCACCGTATGGGCTATTTTGAGCAACATACACAAGTTTGACCACTTTTGAGCGACATACCCGGTATGACCTTTTTTGAGCGACATAAACGGGTATGACGTGTTTTGAGCATCATACCCGGGTATGAAATTTTTTGAGCTACATACGCCGAATGACCTTTTTTGAGTGACACACCACCGTATGGCCCATTTTGAGCGACATACACAAGTTTGACCACTTTTGAGCGACATACCCGGTATGACCTTTTTTGAGCGACATACCCGGGTATGACGTGTTTTGAGCATCATACCCGGGTATGAAATTTTTTGAGCTACATACGCCGAATGACCTTTTTTGAGTGACACACCACCGTATGGGCTATTTTGAGCGACATACACAAGTTTGACCACTTTTGAGCGACATACCCGGTATGACCTTTTTTGAGCGACATATCCGGGTATGACGTGTTTTGAGCATCATACCCAGGTATGAAATTTTTTTAGCTACATACCCCGAATGACCTTTTTTGAGTGACACACCACCGTATGGCCTATTTTGAGCGACATATACAAGTTTGAACACTTTTGAGCGACATACCCGGTATGACCTTTTTTGAGCGACATATCCGGGTATGAATTGTTTTGAGCATCATACCCAGGTATGAAATTTTTTGAGCTACATACCCTGAATGACCTTTTTTGAGTGACACAACACTGTATGGCCTATTTTGAGCGACATACGCGCATATGACCACTTTTGAGCGACATACCCGGTATGACCTTTTTTGAGCGACATACCCGGGTATGACGTGTTTTGAGCATCATACCCGGGTATGAAATTTTTTGAGCTACATACGCCGAATGACCTTTTTTGAGTGACACACCACCGTATGGGCTATTTTGAGCAACATACACAAGTTTGACCACTTTTGAGCGACATACCCGGTATGACCTTTTTTGAGCGACATAAACGGGTATGACGTGTTTTGAGCATCATACCCGGGTATGAAATTTTTTGAGCTACATACGCCGAATGACCTTTTTTGAGTGACACACCACCGTATGGCCCATTTTGAGCGATATACACAAGTTTGACCACTTTTGAGCGACATACCCGGTATGACCTTTTTTGAGCGACATACCCGGGTATGACGTGTTTTGAGCATCATACCCGGGTATGAAATTTTTTGAGCTACATACGCCGAATGACCTTTTTTGAGTGACACACCACCGTATGGCCCATTTTGAGCGACATACACAAGTTTGACCACTTTTGAGCGACATACCCGGTATGACCTTTTTTGAGCGACATATCCGGGTATGACGTGTTTTGAGCATCATACCCAGGTATGAAATTTTTTGAGCTACATACGCCGAATGACCTTTTTTGAGTGACACACCACCGTATGGCCCATTTTGAGCAACATACACAAGTTTGACCACTTTTGAGCGACATACCCGGTATGACCTTTTTTGAGCGACATATCCGGGTATGACGTGTTTTGAGCATCATACCCAGGTATGAAATTTTTTGAGCTACATACGCCGAATGACCTTTTTTGAGTGACACACCACCGTATGGCCCATTTTGAGCAACATACACAAGTTTGACCACTTTTGAGCGACAAACCCGGTATGACCTTTTTTGAGCGACATATCCGGGTATGACGTGTTTTGAGCATCATACCCGGGTATAAAATTTTTTGAGCTACATACGCCAAATTACCTTTTTTGAGTGACACACCACCGTATGGCCCATTTTGAGCGACATACACAAGTTTGACCACTTTTGAGCGACATACCCGGTATGACCTTTTTTGAGCGACATACCCGGGTATGACGTGTTTTGAGCATCATACCCGGGTATGAAATTTTTTGAGCTACATACCCCGAATGACCTTTTTTGAGTGACACACCACCGTATGGCCTATTTTGAGCGACATACGCACATATGACCACTTTTGAGCGACATACCCGGTATGACCTTTTTTGAGCGACATATCCGGGTATGACGTGTTTTGAGCATCATACCCAGGTATAAAATTTTTTGAGCTACATATGCCGAATGTCCTTTTTTGAGTGACACACCACTGTATGGCCCATTTTGAGCGACATACACAAGTTTGAACAGTTATGAGCGACATACCCGGTATGACCTTTTTTGAGCGACATACCCAGGTATGACGTGTTTTGAGCATCATACCCGGGTATGAAATTCTTTGAGCTACATACCCCGAATGACCTTTTTTGAGTGACACACCACTGTATGGCCCATTTTGAGCGACATACACAAGTTTGAAGAGTTTTGAGCGGTACCCGGTATGACCTTTTTTGAGCGACATACCCGGGTATAACGTGTTTTGAGCATCATACCTGGGTATGAAATTTTTTGAGCTACATACGCCGAATGACCTTTTTTGAGTGACACAGCACCGTATGGCCTATTTTGAGCGACATACACAAGTTTGAACACTTTTGAGCGACATACCCGTTATGACCTTTTTTGAGCGACATACCCGGGTATGACGTGTTTTGAGCATCATACCCGGGTATGAAACTTTTTGAGCTACATACGCCGAATGACCTTTTTTGAGTGACACACCACCATATGGCCCATTTTGAGCGACATACACAAGTTTGACCACTTTTGAGCGACATACCTGGTATGACCTTTTTTGAGCGACATATCCGGGTATGACGTGTTCTGAGCATCATACCCGGGTATGAAATTCTTTGAGCTACATAGGCCGAATGACCTTTTTTGAGTGACACACCACAGTATGGCCTATTTTGAGCGACATACACAAGTTTGAACACTTTTGAGCGACATACCCGGTATGACCTTTTTTGAGCGACATACCCAGGTATAACGTGTTTTGAGCATCATACCCGGGTATGAAATTCTTTGAGCTACATACCCCGAATGACCTTTTTTGAGTGACACACCACCGTATGGCCCATTTTGAGCGACATACACAAGTTTGACCACTTTTGAGCGACATACCCGGTATGACCTTTTTTGAGCGACATACCCGGGTATGACGTGTTTTGAGCATCATACCCGGGTATGAAATTTTTTGAGCTACATACGCCGAATGTCCTTTTTTGAGTGACACACCACTGTATGGCCCATTTTGAGCGACATACACAAGTTTGAACAGTTATGAGCGACATACCCGGTATGACCTTTTTTGAGCGACATACCCGGGTATGACGTGTTTTGAGCATCATACCCGGGTATGAAATTCTTTGAGCTACATAGGCCGAATGACCTTTTTTGAGTGACACACCACCGTATGGCCCATTTTGAGCGACATACACAAGTTTGACCACTTTTGAGCGACATACTCGGTATGACCTTTTTTGAGCGACATACCCGGGTATGACGTGTTTTGAGCATCATACCCGGGTATGAAATTTTTTGAGCTACATACGCCGAATGACCTTTTTTGAGTGACACACCACCAATATGGCCCATTTTGAGCGACATACACAAGTTTGACCACTTTTGAGCGACATACCTGGTATGACCTTTTTTGAGCGACATATCCGGGTATGACGTGTTTTGAGCATCATACCCGGGTATGAAATTCTTTGAGCTACATAGGCCGAATGACCTTTTTTTAGTGACACACCACAGTATGGCCTATTTTGAGCGACATACACAAGTTTGAACACTTTTGAGCGACATACCCGGTATGACCTTTTTTGAGCGACATACCCAGGTATAACGTGTTTTGAGCATCATACCCGGGTATGAAATTTTTTGAGCTACATACGCCGAATGTCCTTTTTTGAGTGACACACCACCGTATGGCCCATTTTGAGCAACATACACAAGTTTGACCACTTTTGAGCGACATACCCGGTATGACCTTTTTTGAGCGACATACCCGGGTATGACGTGTTTTGAGCATCATACCCGGGTATGAAATTTTTTGAGCTACATACGCCGAATGACCTTTTTTGAGTGACACACCACCGTATGGCCTATTTTGAGCGACATACGCGCATATGACCACTTTTGAGCGACATACCCGGTATGACCTTTTTTGAGAGACATACCCGGGTATGACGTGTTTTGAGCATCATACCCGGGTATGAAATTCTTTGAGCTACATACCCCGAATGACCTTTTTTGAGTGACACACCACTGTATGGCCCATTTTGAGCGACATACACAAGTTTGAAGAGTTTTGAGCGACATACCCGGTATGACCTTTTTTGAGCGACATACCCGGGTATGACGTGTTTTGAGCATCATACCCGGGTATGAAATTCTTTGAGCTACATAGGCCGAATGACCTTTTTTGAGTGACACACCACCGTATGGCCCATTTTGAGCAACATACACAAGTTTGAAGAGTTTTGAGCGACATACCCGGTATGACCTTTTTTGAGCGACATACCCGAGTATAACGTGTTTTGAGCATCATACCTGGGTATGAAATTTTTTGAGCTACATACGCCGAATGACCTTTTTTGAGTGACACACCACAGTATGGCCTATTTTGAGCGACATACACAAGTTTGACCACTTTTGAGCGACATACCCGGTATGACCTTTTTTGAGCGACATACCCGGGTATGACGTGTTTTGAGCATCATACCCGGGTATGAAATTTTTTGAGCTACATACGCCGAATGACCTTTTTTGAGTGACACACCACCGTATGGCCCATTTTGAGCGACATACACAAGTTTGACCACTTTTGAGCGACATACCCGGTATGACCTTTTTTGAGCGACATATCCGGGTATGACGTGTTTTGAGCATCATACCCAGGTATGAAATTTTTTGAGCTACATACGCCGAATGATCTTTTTTGAGTGACACACCACCGTATGGCCCATTTTGAGCAACATACACAAGTTTGACCACTTTTGAGCGACATACCCGGTATGACCTTTTTTGAGCGACATATCCGGGTATGACGTGTTTTGAGCATCATACCCGGGTATAAAATTTTTTGAGCTACATACGCCAAATTACCTTTTTTGAGTGACACACCACCGTATGGCCCATTTTGAGCGACATACACAAGTTTGACCACTTTTGAGCGACATACCCGGTATGACCTTTTTTGAGCGACATACCCGGGTATGACGTGTTTTGAGCATCATACCCGGGTATGAAATTTTTTGAGCTACATACCCCGAATGACCTTTTTTGAGTGACACACCACCGTATGGCCTATTTTGAGCGACATACGCACATATGACCACTTTTGAGCGACATACCCGGTATGACCTTTTTTGAGCGACATATCCGGGTATGACGTGTTTTGAGCATCATACCCAGGTATAAAATTTTTTGAGCTACATACGCCGAATGTCCTTTTTTGAGTGACACACCACTGTATGGCCCATTTTGAGCGACATACACAAGTTTGAACAGTTATGAGCGACATACCCGGTATGACCTTTTTTGAGCGACATACCCAGGTATGACATGTTTTGAGCATCATACCCGGGTATGAAATTCTTTGAGCTACATACCCCGAATGACCTTTTTTGAGTGACACACCACTGTATGGCCCATTTTGAGCGACATACACAAGTTTGAAGAGTTTTGAGCGGTACCCGGTATGACCTTTTTTGAGCGACATACCCGGGTATAACGTGTTTTGAGCATCATACCTGGGTATGAAATTTTTTGAGCTACATACGCCGAATGACCTTTTTTGAGTGACACACCACCGTATGGCCCATTTTGAGCGACATACACAAGTTTGACCACTTTTGAGCGACATACCCGGTATGACCTTTTTTGAGCGACATACCCGGGTATGACGTGTTTTGAGCATCATACCCGGGTATGAAATTTTTTGAGCTACATACCCCGAATGACCTTTTTTGAGTGACACACCACCGTATGGCCTATTTTGAGCGACATACGCACATATGACCACTTTTGAGCGACATACCCGGTATGACCTTTTTTGAGCGACATATCCGGGTATGACGTGTTTTGAGCATCATACCCAGGTATGAAATTTTTTTAGCTACATACGCCGAATGTCCTTTTTTGAGTGACACACCACTGTATGGCCCATTTTGAGCGACATACACAAGTTTGAACAGTTATGAGCGACATACCCGGTATGACCTTTTTTGAGCGACATACCCGGGTATGACGTGTTTTGAGCATCATACCCGGGTATGAAATTCTTTGAGCTACATACCCCGAATGACCTTTTTTGAGTGACACACCACTGTATGGCCCATTTTGAGCGACATACACAAGTTTGAAGAGTTTTGAGCGACATACCCGGTATGACCTTTTTTGAGCGACATACCCGGGTATAACGTGTTTTGAGCATCATACCTGGGTATGAAATTTTTTGAGCTACATACGCCGAATGACCTTTTTTGAGTGACACACCACCGTATGGCCTATTTTGAGCGACATACAAAAGTTTGAAAACTTTTGAGCGACATACCCGGTATGACCTTTTTTGAGCGACATACCCGGGTATGACGTGTTTTGAGCATCATACCCGGGTATGAAATTCTTTGAGCTACATAGGCCGAATTACCTTTTTTGAGTGACACACCACCGTATGGCCCATTTTGAGCGACATACACAAGTTTGACCACTTTTGAGCGACATACCCGGTATGACCTTTTTTGAGCGACATATCCGGGTATGACGTGTTTTGAGCATCATACCCGGGTATGAAATTTTTTGAGCTACATACCCTGAATGACCTTTTTTGAGTGACACAACACTGTATGGCCTATTTTGAGCGACATACGCGCATATGACCACTTTTGAGCGACATACCCGGTATGACCTTTTTTGAGCGACATACCCGGGTATGACGTGTTTTGAGCATCATACCCGGGTATGAAATTCTTTGAGCTACATACGCCGAATGACCTTTTTTGAGTGACACACCACCGTATGGCCCATTTTGAGCGACATACACAAGTTTGACCACTTTTGAGAGACATACCCGGTATGACCTTTTTTGAGCCACATACGCGGGTGTGAAGTTTTTTGAGCTACATACGCCAAATGACCTTTTTTGAGTGACACACCACCGTATGGCCTATTTTGAGCGACATATGCGCATATGACCACTTTTGAGCGACATACCCGGTATGACCTTTTTTGAGCGACATATCCGGGTATGACGTGTTTTGAGCATCATACCCAGGTATGAAATTTTTTGAGCTACATACGCCGAATGTCCTTTTTTGAGTGACACACCACTGTATGGCCCATTTTGAGCGACATACACAAGTTTGAACAGTTATGAGCGACATACCCGGTATGACCTTTTTTGAGCGACATACCCGGGTATGACGTGTTTTGAGCATCATACCCGGGTATGAAATTCTTTGAGCTACATAGGCCGAATGACCTTTTTTGAGTGACACACCACCGTATGGCCCATTTTGAGCGACATACACAAGTTTGACCACTTTTGAGCGACATACTCGGTATGACCTTTTTTGAGCGACATACCCAGGTATAACGTGTTTTGAGCATCATACCCGGGTATGAAATTTTTTGAGCTACATACGCCGAATGTCCTTTTTTGAGTGACACACCACCGTATGGCCCATTTTGAGCAACATACACAAGTTTGACCACTTTTGAGCGACATACCCGGTATGACCTTTTTTGAGCGACATACCCGGGTATGACGTGTTTTGAGCATCATACCCGGGTATGAAATTTTTTGAGCTACATACGCCGAATGACCTTTTTTGAGTGACACACCACCGTATGGCCTATTTTGAGCGACATACGCGCATATGACCACTTTTGAGCGACATACCTGGTATGACCTTTTTTGAGCGACATATCCGGGTATGACGTGTTTTGAGCATCATACCCGGGTATGAAATTCTTTGAGCTACATAGGCCGAATGACCTTTTTTGAGTGACACACCACAGTATGGCCTATTTTGAGCGACATACACAAGTTTGAACACTTTTGAGCGACATACCCGGTATGACCTTTTTTGAGCGACATACCCAGGTATAACGTGTTTTGAGCATCATACCCGGGTATGAAATTTTTTGAGCTACATACGCCGAATGTCCTTTTTTGAGTGACACACCACCGTATGGCCCATTTTGAGCAACATACACAAGTTTGACCACTTTTGAGCGACATACCCGGTATGACCTTTTTTGAGCGACATACCCGGGTATGACGTGTTTTGAGCATCATACCCGGGTATGAAATTTTTTGAGCTACATACGCCGAATGACCTTTTTTGAGTGACACACCACCGTATGGCCTATTTTGAGCGACATACGCGCATATGACCACTTTTGAGCGACATACCCGGTATGACCTTTTTTGAGAGACATACCCGGGTATGACGTGTTTTGAGCATCATACCCGGGTATGAAATTTTTTGATCTACATACGCCGAATGACCTTTTTTGAGTGACACACCACCGTATGGCCCATTTTGAGCGACATACACAAGTTTGACCACTTTTGAGCGACATACCCGGTATGACCTTTTTTGAGCGACATACCCGGGTATGACGTGTTTTGAGCATCATACCCAGGTATGAAATTTTTTTAGCTACATACGCCGAATGTCCTTTTTTGAGTGACACACCACTGTATGGCCCATTTTGAGCGACATACACAAGTTTGAACAGTTATGAGCGACATACCCGGTATGACCTTTTTTGAGCGACATACCCGGGTATGACGTGTTTTGAGCATCATACCCGGGTATGAAATTCTTTGAGCTACATACCCCGAATGACCTTTTTTGAGTGACACACCACTGTATGGCCCATTTTGAGCGACATACACAAGTTTGAAGAGTTTTGAGCGACATACCCGGTATGACCTTTTTTGAGCGACATACCCGGGTATAACGTGTTTTGAGCATCATACCTGGGTATGAAATTTTTTGAGCTACATACGCCGAATGACCTTTTTTGAGTGACATACCACCGTATGGCCTATTTTGAGCGACATACACAAGTTTGAACACTTTTGAGCGACATACCCGTTATGACCTTTTTTGAGCGACATACCCGGGTATGACGTGTTTTGAGCATCATACCCGGGTATGAAATTTTTTGAGCTACATACGCCGAATGATCTTTTTTGAGTGACACACCACCGTATGGCCTATTTTGAGCGACATACAAAAGTTTGAAAACTTTTGAGCGACATACCCGGTATGACCTTTTTTGAGCGACATACCCGGGTATGACGTGTTTTGAGCATCATACCCGGGTATGAAATTCTTTGAGCTACATAGGCCGAATTACCTTTTTTGAGTGACACACCACCGTATGGCCCATTTTGAGCGACATACACAAGTTTGACCACTTTTGAGCGACATACCCGGTATGACCTTTTTTGAGCGACATATCCGGGTATGACGTGTTTTGAGCATCATACCCAGGTATGAAATTTTTTGAGCTACATACCCTGAATGACCTTTTTTGAGTGACACAACACTGTATGGCCTATTTTGAGCGACATACGCGCATATGACCACTTTTGAGCGACATACCCGGTATGACCTTTTTTGAGCGACATACCCGGGTATGACGTGTTTTGAGCATCATACCCGGGTATGAAATTCTTTGAGCTACATACGCCGAATGACCTTTTTTGAGTGACACACCACCGTATGGCCCATTTTGAGCGACATACACAAGTTTGACCACTTTTGAGAGACATACCCGGTATGACCTTTTTTGAGCCACATACGCGGGTGTGAAGTTTTTTGAGCTACATACGCCAAATGACCTTTTTTGAGTGACACACCACCGTATGGCCTATTTTGAGCGACATATGCGCATATGACCACTTTTGAGCGACATACCCGGTATGACCTTTTTTGAGCGACATATCCGGGTATGACGTGTTTTGAGCATCATACCCAGGTATGAAATTTTTTGAGCTACATACGCCGAATGATCTTTTTTGAGTGACACACCACCGTATGGCCTATTTTGAGCGACATACAAAAGTTTGACCACTTTTGAGCGACATACCCGGTATGACCTTTTTTGAGCGACATACCCGATATGACGTGTTTTGAGCATCATACCCGGGTATGAAATTTTTTGAGCTACATACCCCGAATGACCTTTTTTGAGTGACACACCACCGTATGGCCTATTTTGAGCGACATACGCGCATATGACCACTTTTGAGCGACATACCCAGTATGACCTTTTTTGAGCGACATATCCGGGTATGACGTGTTTTGAGCATCATACCCAGGTATGAAATTTTTTGAGCTACATATGCCGAATTACCTTTTTTGAGTGACACACCACCGTATGGCCCATTCTGAGCGACATACACAAGTTTGACCACTTTTGAGCGACATACCCGGTATGACCTTTTTTGAGCGACATAAACGGGTATGACGTGTTTTGAGCATCATACCCGGGTATGAAATTTTTTGAGCTACATACGCCGAATGATCTTTTTTGAATGACACACCACTGTATGGCACATTTTGAGCGACATACACAAGTTTGACCACTTTTGAGCGACATGCCCGGTAGGACCTTTTTTGAGCGACATATCCGGGTATGACGTGTTTTGAGCATCATACCCAGGTATGAAATTTTTTGAGCTACATACGCCGAATGACCTTTTTTGAGTGACACACCACCGTATGGCCCATTTTGAGCGACATACACAAGTTTGACCACTTTTGAGAGACATACCCGGTATGACCTTTTTTGAGCGACATACCCGGTATGACCACTTTTGAGCGACATACCCGGTATGACCTTTTTTGAGCGACATATCCGGGTATGACGTGTTTTGAGCATCATACCCGGGTATAAAATTTTTTGAGCTACATACGCCAAATTACCTTTTTTGAGTGACACACCACCGTATGGCCCATTTTGAGCGACATACACAAGTTTGACCACTTTTGAGCGACATACCCGGTATGACCTTTTTTGAGCGACATACCCGGGTATGACGTGTTTTGAGCATCATACCCGGGTATGAAATTTTTTGAGCTACATACCCCGAATGACCTTTTTTGAGTGACACACCACCGTATGGCCTATTTTGAGCGACATACGCACATATGACCACTTTTGAGCGACATACCCGGTATGAACTTTTTTGAGCGACACACCACCGTATGGCCCATTTTGAGCAACATACACAAGTTTGACCACTTTTGAGCGACATACCCGGTATGACCTTTTTTGAGCGACATATCCGGGTATGACGTGTTTTGAGCATCATACCCAGGTATGAAATTTTTTGAGCTACATACGCCGAATGTCCTTTTTTGAGTGACACACCACTGTATGGCCCATTTTGAGCGACATACACAAGTTTGACCACTTTTGAGCGACATACCCGGTATGACCTTTTTTGAGCGACATACCCGGGTATAACGTGTTTTGAGCATCATACCCAGGTATGAAATTTTTTTAGCTACATACGCCGAATGTCCTTTTTTGAGTGACACACCACTGTATGGCCCATTTTGAGCGACATACACAAGTTTGAACAGTTATGAGCGACATACCCGGTATGACCTTTTTTGAGCGACATACCCGGGTATGACGTGTTTTGAGCATCATACCCGGGTATGAAATTCTTTGAGCTACATACCCCGAATGACCTTTTTTGAGTGACACACCACCGTATGGCCTATTTTGAGCGACATACACAAGTTTGAACACTTTTGAGCGACATACCCGTTATGACCTTTTTTGAGCGACATACCCGGGTATGACGTGTTTTGAGCATCATACCCGGGTATGAAATTTTTTGAGCTACATACGCCGAATGATCTTTTTTGAGTGACACACCACCGTATGGCCTATTTTGAGCGACATACAAAAGTTTGAAAACTTTTGAGCGACATACCCGGTATGACCTTTTTTGAGCGACATACCCGGGTATGACGTGTTTTGAGCATCATACCCGGGTATGAAATTCTTTGAGCTACATAGGCCGAATTACCTTTTTTGAGTGACACACCACCGTATGGCCCATTTTGAGCGACATACACAAGTTTGACCACTTTTGAGCGACATACCCGGTATGACCTTTTTTGAGCGACATATCCGGGTATGACGTGTTTTGAGCATCATACCCAGGTATGAAATTTTTTGAGCTACATACCCTGAATGACCTTTTTTGAGTGACACAACACTGTATGGCCTATTTTGAGCGACATACGCGCATATGACCACTTTTGAGCGACATACCCGGTATGACCTTTTTTGAGCGACATACCCGGGTATGACGTGTTTTGAGCATCATACCCGGGTATGAAATTCTTTGAGCTACATACGCCGAATGACCTTTTTTGAGTGACACACCACCGTATGGCCCATTTTGAGCGACATACACAAGTTTGACCACTTTTGAGAGACATACCCGGTATGACCTTTTTTGAGCCACATACGCGGGTGTGAAGTTTTTTGAGCTACATACGCCAAATGACCTTTTTTGAGTGACACACCACCGTATGGCCTATTTTGAGCGACATATGCGCATATGACCACTTTTGAGCGACATACCCGGTATGACCTTTTTTGAGCGACATATCCGGGTATGACGTGTTTTGAGCATCATACCCAGGTATGAAATTTTTTGAGCTACATACGCCGAATGTCCTTTTTTGAGTGACACACCACTGTATGGCCCATTTTGAGCGACATACACAAGTTTGAACAGTTATGAGCGACATACCCGGTATGACCTTTTTTGAGCGACATACCCGGGTATGACGTGTTTTGAGCATCATACCCGGGTATGAAATTCTTTGAGCTACATAGGCCGAATGACCTTTTTTGAGTGACACACCACCGTATGGCCCATTTTGAGCGACATACACAAGTTTGACCACTTTTGAGCGACATACTCGGTATGACCTTTTTTGAGCGACATACCCAGGTATAACGTGTTTTGAGCATCATACCCGGGTATGAAATTTTTTGAGCTACATACGCCGAATGTCCTTTTTTGAGTGACACACCACCGTATGGCCCATTTTGAGCAACATACACAAGTTTGACCACTTTTGAGCGACATACCCGGTATGACCTTTTTTGAGCGACATACCCGGGTATGACGTGTTTTGAGCATCATACCCGGGTATGAAATTTTTTGAGCTACATACGCCGAATGACCTTTTTTGAGTGACACACCACCGTATGGCCTATTTTGAGCGACATACGCGCATATGACCACTTTTGAGCGACATACACAAGTTTGAAGAGTTTTGAGCGACATACCCGGTATGACCTTTTTTGAGCGACATACCCGGGTATAACGTGTTTTGAGCATCATACCTGGGTATGAAATTTTTTGAGCTACATACGCCGAATGACCTTTTTTGAGTGACATACCACCGTATGGCCTATTTTGAGCGACATACACAAGTTTGAACACTTTTGAGCGACATACCCGGTATGACCTTTTTTGAGCGACATACCCGGGTATGACGTGTTTTGAGCATCATACCCGGGTATGAAATTCTTTGAGCTACATAGGCCGAATTACCTTTTTTGAGTGACACACCACCGTATGGCCCATTTTGAGCGACATACACAAGTTTGACCACTTTTGAGCGACATACCCGGTATGACCTTTTTTGAGCGACATATCCGGGTATGACGTGTTTTGAGCATCATACCCAGGTATGAAATTTTTTGAGCTACATACCCTGAATGACCTTTTTTGAGTGACACAACACTGTATGGCCTATTTTGAGCGACATACGCGCATATGACCACTTTTGAGCGACATACCCGGTATGACCTTTTTTGAGCGACATACCCGGGTATGACGTGTTTTGAGCATCATACCCGGGTATGAAATTCTTTGAGCTACATACGCCGAATGACCTTTTTTGAGTGACACACCACCGTATGGCCCATTTTGAGCGACATACACAAGTTTGACCACTTTTGAGAGACATACCCGGTATGACCTTTTTTGAGCCACATACGCGGGTGTGAAGTTTTTTGAGCTACATACGCCAAATGACCTTTTTTGAGTGACACACCACCGTATGGCCTATTTTGAGCGACATATGCGCATATGACCACTTTTGAGCGACATACCCGGTATGACCTTTTTTGAGCGACATATCCGGGTATGACGTGTTTTGAGCATCATACCCAGGTATGAAATTTTTTGAGCTACATACCCCGAATGACCTTTTTTGAGTGACACACCACCGTATGGCCTATTTTGAGCGACATACACAAGTTTGAACACTTTTGAGCGACATACCCGGTATGACCTTTTTTGAGCGACATACCCGGTATGACCTTTTTTGAGCGACATACCCGGGTATGACGTGTTTTGAGCATCATACCCGGGTATGAAATTTTTTGAGCTACATACGCCGAATGATCTTTTTTGAGTGACACACCACCGTATGGCCTATTTTGAGCGACATACAAAAGTTTGACCACTTTTGAGCGACATACCCGGTATGACCTTTTTTGAGCGACATACCCGATATGACGTGTTTTGAGCATCATACCCGGGTATGAAATTTTTTGAGCTACATACCCCGAATGACCTTTTTTGAGTGACACACCACCGTATGGCCTATTTTGAGCGACATACGCGCATATGACCACTTTTGAGCGACATACCCAGTATGACCTTTTTTGAGCGACATATCCGGGTATGACGTGTTTTGAGCATCATACCCAGGTATGAAATTTTTTGAGCTACATATGCCGAATTACCTTTTTTGAGTGACACACCACCGTATGGCCCATTCTGAGCGACATACACAAGTTTGACCACTTTTGAGCGACATACCCGGTATGACCTTTTTTGAGCGACATAAACGGGTATGACGTGTTTTGAGCATCATACCCGGGTATGAAATTTTTTGAGCTACATACGCCGAATGATCTTTTTTGAATGACACACCACTGTATGGCCCATTTTGAGCGACATACACAAGTTTGACCACTTTTGAGCGACATACCCGGTATGACCTTTTTTGAGCGACATACGCGCATATGACCACTTTTGAGTGACATACCCGGTATGACCTTTTTTGAGCGACATACCCGGGTATGACGTGTTTTGAGCATCATACCCGGGTATGAAATTTTTTGAGCTACATACGCCGAATGACCTTTTTTGAGTGACACACCACCGTATGGCCCATTTTGAGCGACATACACAAGTTTGACCACTTTTGAGAGACATACCCGGTATGACCTTTTTTGAGCGACATACCCGGTATGACCACTTTTGAGCGACATACCCGGTATGACCTTTTTTGAGCGACATATCCGGGTATGACGTGTTTTGAGCATCATACCCGGGTATAAAATTTTTTGAGCTACATACGCCAAATTACCTTTTTTGAGTGACACACCACCGTATGGCCCATTTTGAGCGACATACACAAGTTTGACCACTTTTGAGCGACATACCCGGTATGACCTTTTTTGAGCGACATACCCGGGTATGACGTGTTTTGAGCATCATACCCGGGTATGAAATTTTTTGAGCTACATACCCCGAATGACCTTTTTTGAGTGACACACCACCGTATGGCCTATTTTGAGCGACATACGCACATATGACCACTTTTGAGCGACATACCCGGTATGAACTTTTTTGAGCGACACACCACCGTATGGCCCATTTTGAGCAACATACACAAGTTTGACCACTTTTGAGCGACATACCCGGTATGACCTTTTTTGAGCGACATATCCGGGTATGACGTGTTTTGAGCATCATACCCAGGTATGAAATTTTTTGAGCTACATACGCCGAATGTCCTTTTTTGAGTGACACACCACTGTATGGCCCATTTTGAGCGACATACACAAGTTTGAACAGTTATGAGCGACATACCCGGTATGACCTTTTTTGAGCGACATACCCGGGTATGACGTGTTTTGAGCATCATACCCGGGTATGAAATTTTTTGAGCTACATACGCCGAATGACCTTTTTTGAGTGACACACCACCGTATGGCCCATTTTGAGCAACATACACAAGTTTGACTACTTTTGAGCGACATACCCGGTATGACCTTTTTTGAGCGACATACCCGGGTATGACGTGTTTTGAGCATCATACCCGGGTATGAAATTTTTTGAGCTACATACGCCGAATGACCTTTTTTGAGTGACACACCACCGTATGGCCCATTTTGAGTGACATACACAAGTTTGACCACTTTTGAGCGACATGCCCGGTATGACCTTTTTTGAGCGACATACCCGGGTATGACGTGTTTTGAGCATCATACCCGGGTATGAAATTTTTTGAGCTACATACGCCGAATGACCTTTTTTGAGTGACACACCACCGTATGGCCCATTTTGAGCGACATACACAAGTTTGACCACTTTTGAGCGACATACCCGGTATGACCTTTTTTGAGCGACATATCCGGGTATGACGTGTTTTGAGCATCATACCCAGGTATGAAATTTTTTGAGCTACATACGCCGAATGACCTTTTTTGAGTGACACACCACCGTATGGCCCATTTTGAGCAACATACACAAGTTTGACCACTTTTGAGGGACATACCCGGTATGACCTTTTTTGAGCGACATATCCGGGTATGACGTGTTTTGAGCATCATACCCGGGTATAAAATTTTTTGAGCTACATACGCCAAATTACCTTTTTTGAGTGACACACCACCGTATGGCCCATTTTGAGCGACATACACAAGTTTGACCACTTTTGAGCGACATACCCGGTATGACCTTTTTTGAGCGACATACCCGGGTATGACGTGTTTTGAGCATCATACCCGGGTATGAAATTTTTTGAGCTACATACCCCGAATGACCTTTTTTGAGTGACACACCACCGTATGGCCTATTTTGAGCGACATACAAAAGTTTGAAAACTTTTAAGCGACATACCCGGTATGACCTTTTTTGAGCGACATACCCGGGTATGACGTGTTTTGAGCATCATACCCGGGTATGAAAGTCTTTGAGCTACATAGGCCGAATGACCTTTTTTGAGTGACACACCACCGTATGGCCCATTTTGAGCGACATACACAAGTTTGACCACTTTTGAGCGACATACCCGGTATGACCTTTTTTGAGCGACATACCCGGGTATGACGTGTTTTGAGCATCATACCCGGGTATGAAATTTTTTGAGCTACATACGCCGAATGACCTTTTTTGAGTGACACACCACCATATGGCCCATTTTGAGCGACATACACAAGTTTGACCACTTTTGAGCGACATACCCGGTATGACCTTTTTTGAGCGACATACCCAGGTATAACGTGTTTTGAGCATCATACCCGGGTATGAAATTTTTTGAGCTACATACGCCGAATGACCTTTTTTGAGTGACACACCACCGTATGGCCTATTTTGAGCGACATACGCGCATATGACCACTTTTGAGCGACATACCCGGTATGACCTTTTTTGAGAGACATACCCGGGTATGACGTGTTTTGAGCATCATACCCGGGTATGAAATTCTTTGAGCTACATACCCCGAATGACCTTTTTTGAGTGACACACCACTGTATGGCCCATTTTGAGCGACATACACAAGTTTGAAGAGTTTTGAGCGACATACCCGGTATGACCTTTTTTGAGCGACATACCCGAGTATAACGTGTTTTGAGCATCATACCTGGGTATGAAATTTTTTGAGCTACATACGCCGAATGACCTTTTTTGAGTGACACACCACCGTATGGCCCATTTTGAGCGACATACACAAGTTTGACCACTTTTGAGCGACATACCCGGTATGACCTTTTTTGAGCGACATACCCGGGTATGACGTGTTTTGAGCATCATACCCGGTTATGAAATTTTTTGAGCTACATACGCCGAATGACCTTTTTTGAGTGACACACCACCGTATGGCCCATTTTGAGCGACATACACAAGTTTGACCACTTTTGAGCGACATACCCGGTATGACCTTTTTTGAGCGACATACCCGGGTATGACGTGTTTTGAGCATCATAGCCGGGTATGAAATTTTTTGAGCTACATACGCCGAATGACCTTTTTTGAGTGACACACCACCGTATGGCCTATTTTGAGCGACATACGCGCATATGACCACTTTTGAGCGACATACCCGGTATGACCTTTTTTGAGCGACATACCCGGTATGACCTTTTTTGAGCGACATACCCGGGTATGACGTGTTTTGAGCATCATACCCGGGTATGAAATTTTTTGAGCTACATACGCCGAATGACCTTTTTTGAGTGACACACCACCGTATGGCCTATTTTGAGCGACATACGCGCATATGACCAGTTTTGAGCGACATACCCGGTATGACCTTTTTTGAGCGACATATCCGGGTATGACGTGTTTTGAGCATCATACCCAGGTATGAAATTTTTTGAGCTACATACGCCGAATGACCTTTTTTGAGTGACACACCACTGTATGGCCCATTTTGAGCAACATACACAAGTTTGAACAGTTTTGAGCGACATACCCGGTATGACCTTTTTTGAGCGACATACCCGGGTATGACGTGTTTTGAGCATCATACCCGGGTATGAAATTTTTTGAGCTACATATGCCGAATGACCTTTTTTGAGTGACACACCACCGTATGGCTTATTTTGAGCGACATACGCGCATATGACCACTTTTGAGCGACATACCCGGTATGACGTGTTTTGAGCATCATACCCGGGTATGAAATTTTTTGAGCTACATACCCCGAATGACCTTTTTTGCGTGACACACCACCGTATGGCCTATTTTGAGCGACATACACAAGTTTGAACACTTTTGAGCGACATACCCGGTATGACCTTTTTTGAGCGACATACCCGGGTATGACGTGTTTTGAGCATCATACCCGGGTATGAAATTTTTTGAGCTACATACCCCGAATGACCTTTTTTGCGTGACACACCACCGTATGGCCTATTTTGAGCGACATACACAAGTTTGAACACTTTTGAGCGACATACCCGGTATGACCTTTTTTGAGCGACATACCCGGGTATGACGTGTTTTGAGCATCATACCCGGGTATGAAATTTTTTGAGCTACATACGCCGAATGACCTTTTTTGAGTGACACACCACTGTATGGCCCATTTTGAGCGACATACACAAGTTTGAACAGTTTTGAGCGACATACCCGGTATGACCTTTTTTGAGCGACATACCCGGGTATAAGGTGTTTTGAGAATCATACCCGGGTATGAAATTTTTTGAGCTACATACGCCGAATGACCTTTTTTGAGTGACACACCACCGTATGGCCTATTTTGAGCGACATACGCGCATATGACCACTTTTGAGCGACATACCCGGTATGACCTTTTTTGAGCGACATATCCGGGTATGACGTGTTTTGAGCATCATACCCGGGTATGAAATTTTTTGAGCTACATACCCCGAATGACCTTTTTTGCGTGACACACCACCGTATGGCCTATTTTGAGCGACATACACAAGTTTGAACACTTTTGAGCGACATACCCGGTATGACCTTTTTTGAGCGACATACCCGGGTATGACGTGTTTTGAGCATCATACCCGGGTATGAAATTTTTTGAGCTACATACGCCGAATGACCTTTTTTGAGTGACACACCACTGTATGGCCCATTTTGAGCGACATACACAAGTTTGAACAGTTTTGAGCGACATACCCGGTATGACCTTTTTTGAGCGACATACCCGGGTATAAGGTGTTTTGAGAATCATACCCGGGTATGAAATTTTTTGAGCTACATACGCCGAATGACCTTTTTTGAGTGACACACCACCGTATGGCCTATTTTGAGCGACATACGCGCATATGACCACTTTTGAGCGACATACCCGGTATGGCCTATTTTGAGCGACATACACAAGTTTGAACACTTTTGAGCGACATACCCGTTATGACCTTTTTTGAGCGACATACCCGGGTATGACGTGTTTTGAGCATCATACCCGGGTATGAAATTTTTTGAGCTACATACGCCGAATGATCTTTTTTGAGTGACACTCCACCGTATGGCCTATTTTGAGCGACATACAAAAGTTTGAAAACTTTTGAGCGACATACCTGGTATGACCTTTTTTGAGCGACATACCCGGGTATGACGTGTTTTGAGCATCATACCCGGGTATGAAATTCTTTGAGCTACATAGGCCGAATGACCTTTTTTGAGTGACACACCACCGTATGGCCCATTTTGAGCGACATACACAAGTTTGACCACTTTTGAGCGACATACCCGGTATGACCTTTTTTGAGCGACATACCCGGGTATGACGTGTTTTGAGCATCATACCCGGGTATGAAATTTTTTGAGCTACATACGCCGAATGACCTTTTTTGAGTGACACACCACCATATGGCCCATTTTGAGCGACATACACAAGTTTGACCACTTTTGAGCAACATACCTGGTATGACCTTTTTTGAGCGACATATCCGGGTATGACATGTTTTGAGCATCATACCCGGGTATAAAATTTCTTGAGCTACATACGCCGAATTACCTTTTTTGAGTGACACACCACCGTATGGCCCATTTTGAGCGACATACACAAGTTTGACCACTTTTGAGCGACATACCCGGGTGTGACGTGTTTTGAGCATCATACCCGGGTATGAAATTTTTTGAGCTACATACCCCGAATGACCTTTTTTGAGTGACACACCACCGTATGGCCTATTTTGAGCGACATACGCGCATATGACCACTTTTGAGCGACATACCCGGTATGACCTTTTTTGAGCGACATATCCGGGTATGACGTGTTTTGAGCATCATACCCAGGTATGAAATTTTTTGAGCTACATACGCCGAATGACCTTTTTTGAGTGACACACCACTGTATGGCCCATTTTGAGCAACATACACAAGTTTGAACAGTTTTGAGCGACATACCCGGTATGACCTTTTTTGAGCGACATACCCGGGTATGACGTGTTTTGAGCATCATACCCGGGTATGAAATTTTTTGAGCTACATATGCCGAATGACCTTTTTTGAGTGACACACCACCGTATGGCTTATTTTGAGCGACATACGCGCATATGACCACTTTTGAGCGACATACCCGGTATGACGTGTTTTGAGCATCATACCCGGGTATGAAATTTTTTGAGCTACATACCCCGAATGACCTTTTTTGCGTGACACACCACCGTATGGCCTATTTTGAGCGACATACACAAGTTTGAACACTTTTGAGCGACATACCCGGTATGACCTTTTTTGAGCGACATACCCGGGTATGACGTGTTTTGAGCATCATACCCGGGTATGAAATTTTTTGAGCTACATACCCCGAATGACCTTTTTTGCGTGACACACCACCGTATGGCCTATTTTGAGCGACATACACAAGTTTGAACACTTTTGAGCGACATACCCGGTATGACCTTTTTTGAGCGACATACCCGGGTATGACGTGTTTTGAGCATCATACCCGGGTATGAAATTTTTTGAGCTACATACGCCGAATGACCTTTTTTGAGTGACACACCACTGTATGGCCCATTTTGAGCGACATACACAAGTTTGAACAGTTTTGAGCGACATACCCGGTATGACCTTTTTTGAGCGACATACCCGGGTATAAGGTGTTTTGAGAATCATACCCGGGTATGAAATTTTTTGAGCTACATACGCCGAATGACCTTTTTTGAGTGACACACCACCGTATGGCCTATTTTGAGCGACATACGCGCATATGACCACTTTTGAGCGACATACCCGGTATGACCTTTTTTGAGCGACATATCCGGGTATGACGTGTTTTGAGCATCATACCCGGGTATGAAATTTTTTGAGCTACATACCCCGAATGACCTTTTTTGCGTGACACACCACCGTATGGCCTATTTTGAGCGACATACACAAGTTTGAACACTTTTGAGCGACATACCCGGTATGACCATTTTTGAGCGACATACCCGGGTATGACGTGTTTTGAGCATCATACCCGGGTATGAAATTTTTTGAGGTACATACGCCGAATGACCTTTTTTGAGTGACACACCACTGTATGGCCCATTTTGAGCGACATACACAAGTTTGAACAGTTTTGAGCGACATACCCGGTATGACCTTTTTTGAGCGACATACCCGGGTATAAGGTGTTTTGAGAATCATACCCGGGTATGAAATTTTTTGAGCTACATACGCCGAATGACCTTTTTTGAGTGACACACCACCGTATGGCCTATTTTGAGCGACATACTCAAGTTTGAACACTTTTGAGCGACATACCCGTTATGACCTTTTTTGAGCGACATACCCGGGTATGACGTGTTTTGAGCATCATACCCGGGTATGAAATTTTTGAGCTACATACGCCGAATGATCTTTTTTGAGTGACACACCACCGTATGGCCTATTTTGAGCGACATACAAAAGTTTGAAAACTTTTGAGCGACATACCCGGTATGACCTTTTTTGAGCGACATACCCGGGTATGACGTGTTTTGAGCATCATACCCGGGTATGAAATTCTTTGAGCTACATACGCCGAATGACCTTTTTTGAGTGACACACCACCGTATGGCCCATTTTGAGCGACATACACAAGTTTGACCACTTTTGAGCGACATACCCGGTATGACCTTTTTTGAGCGACATACCCGGGTATGACGTGTTTTGAGCATCATACCCGGGTATGAAATTTTTTGAGCTACATACGCCGAATGACCTTTTTTGAGTGACACACCACCGTATGGCCCATTTTGAGCAACATACACAAGTTTGACCACTTTTGAGCGACATACCCGGTATGACCTTTTTTGAGCGACATATCCGGGTATGAGGTGTTTTGAGCATCATACCCGGGTATAAAATTTCTTGAGCTACATACGCCGAATGACCTTTTTTGAGTGACACACCACTGTATGGCCCATTTTGAGCAACATACACAAGTTTGAACAGTTTTGAGCGACATACCCGGTATGACCTTTTTTGAGCGACATACCCGGGTATGACGTGTTTTGAGCATCATACCCGGGTATGAAATTCTTTGAGCTACATACCCCGAATGACCTTTTTTGCGTGACACACCACCGTATGGCCTATTTTGAGCGACATACACAAGTTTGAACACTTTTGAGCGACATACCCGTTATGACCTTTTTTGAGCGACATACCCGGGTATGACGTGTTTTGAGCGACATACCCGGGTATGACGTGTTTTGAGCATCATACCCGGGTATGAAATTTTTTGAGCTACATACCCCGAATGACCTTTTTTGAGTGACACACCACAGTATGGCCTATTTTGAGCGACATACACAAGTTTGAACACTTTTGAGCGACATACCCGGTATGACCTTTTTTGAGCGACATACCCAGGTATAACGTGTTTTGAGCATCATACCCGGGTATGAAATTTTTTGAGCTACATACGCCGAATGACCTTTTTTGAGTGACACACCACCGTATGGCCCATTTTGAGCAACATACACAAGTTTGACCACTTTTGAGCGACATACCCGGTATGACCTTTTTTGAGCGACATATCCGGGTATGACGTGTTTTGAGCATCATACCCGGGTATAAAATTTTTTTGAGCTACATACGCCGAATTACCTTTTTTGAGTGACACACCACCGTATGGCCCATTTTGAGCGACATACACAAGTTTGACCACTTTTGAGCGACATACCCGGTATGACCTTTTTTGAGCGACATACCCGGGTATGACGTGTTTTGAGCATCATACCCGGGTATGAAATTTTTTGAGCTACATACCCCGAATGACCTTTTTTGAGTGACACACCACCGTATGGCCTATTTTGAGCGACATACGCGCATATGACCACTTTTGAGCGACATACCCGGTATGACCTTTTTTGAGCGACATATCCGGGTATGACGTGTTTTGAGCATCATACCCAGGTATGAAATTTTTTGAGCTACATATGCCGAATGACCTTTTTTGAGTGACACACCACTGTATGGCCCATTTTGAGCAACATACACAAGTTTGAACAGTTTTGAGCTACATACCCGGTATGACCTTTTTTGAGCGACATACCCGGGTATGACGTGTTTTGAGCATCATACCGGGTATGAAATTCTTTGAGCTACATACCCCGAATGACCTTTTTTGAGTGACACACCACCGTATGGCCTATTTTGAGCGACATACACAAGTTTGAACACTTTTGAGCGACATACCCGGTATGACCTTTTTTGAGCGACATACCCGGGTATGACGTGTTTTGAGCATCATACCCGGGTATGAAATCTTTTGAGCTACATACCCCGAATGACCTTTTTTGCGTGACACACCACCGTATGGCCTATTTTGAGCGACATACGCGCATATGACCACTTTTGAGCGACATACCCGGTATGACCTTTTTTGAGCGACATATCCGGGTATGACGTGTTTTGAGCATCATACCCAGGTATGAAATTTTTTGAGCTACATTCGCCGAATGACCTTTTTTGAGTGACACACCACTGTATGGCCCATTTTGAGCAACATACACAAGTTTGAACAGTTTTGAGCGACATACCCGGTATGACCTTTTTTGAGCGACATACCCGGGTATGACGTGTTTTGAGCATCATACCCCGGTATGAAATTCTTTGAGCTACATACCCCGAATGACCTTTTTTGAGTGACACACCACCGTATGGCCTATTTTGAGCGACATACACAAGTTTGAACACTTTTGAGCGACATACCCGGTATGACATTTTTTGAGCGACATACCCGGGTCTGACGTGTTTTGAGCATCATACCCGGGTATGAAATTTTTTGAGCTACATACCCCGAATGACCTTTTTTGCGTGACACACCACCGTATGGCCTATTTTGAGCGACATACACAAGTTTGAACACTTTTGAGCGACATACCCGGTATGACCTTTTTTGAGCATCATACCCGGGTATGAAATTTTTTGAGCTACATACGCCGAATGACCTTTTTTGAGTGACACACCACCGTATGGCCTATTTTGAGCGACATACGCGCATATGACCACTTTTGAGCGACATACCCGGTATGACCTTTTTTGAGCGACATACCCGGGTATGACGTGTTTTGAGCATCATACCCGGGTATGAAATTTTTTGAGCTACATACCCCGAATGACCTTTTTTGCGTGACACACCACCGTATGGCCTATTTTGAGCGACATACACAAGTTTGAACACTTTTGAGCGACATACCCGTTATGACCTTTTTTGAGCGACATACCCGGGTATGACCTTTTTTGAGCGACATACCCGGGTATGACGTGTTTTGAGCATCATACCCGGGTATGAAATTTTTTGAGCTACATACGCCGAATGATCTTTTTTGAGTGACACACCACCGTATGGCCTATTTTGAGCGACATACAAAAGTTTGAAAACTTTTGAGCGACATACCCGGTATGACCTTTTTTGAGCGACATACCCGGGTATGACGTGTTTTGAGCATCATACCCGGGTATGAAATTCTTTGAGCTACATAGGCCGAATGACCTTTTTTGAGTGACACACCACCATATGGCCCATTTTGAGCGACATACACAAGTTTGACCACTTTTGAGCGACATACCTGGTATGACCTTTTTTGAGCGACATATCCGGGTATGACGTGTTTTGAGCATCATACCCAGGTATGAAATTTTTTGAGCTACATACCCCGAATGACCTTTTTTGAGTGACACACCACAGTATGGCCTATTTTGAGCGACATACACAAGTTTGAACACTTTTGAGCGACATACCCGGTATGACCTTTTTTGAGCGACATACCCAGGTATAACGTGTTTTGAGCATCATACCCGGGTATGAAATTTTTTGAGCTACATACGCCGAATGACCTTTTTTGAGTGACACACCACCGTATGGCCCATTTTGAGCAACATACACAAGTTTGACCACTTTTGAGCGACATACCCGGTATGACCTTTTTTGAGCGACATATCCGGGTATGACGTGTTTTGAGCATCATACCGGGTATGAAATTCTTTGAGCTACATACCCCGAATGACCTTTTTTGAGTGACACACCACCGTATGGCCTATTTTGAGCGACATACACAAGTTTGAACACTTTTGAGCGACATACCCGGTATGACCTTTTTTGAGCGACATACCCGGGTATGACGTGTTTTGAGCATCATACCCGGGTATGAAATCTTTTGAGCTACATACCCCGAATGACCTTTTTTGCGTGACACACCACCGTATGGCCTATTTTGAGCGACATACGCGCATATGACCACTTTTGAGCGACATACCCGGTATGACCTTTTTTGAGCGACATATCCGGGTATGACGTGTTTTGAGCATCATACCCAGGTATGAAATTTTTTGAGCTACATTCGCCGAATGACCTTTTTTGAGTGACACACCACTGTATGGCCCATTTTGAGCAACATACACAAGTTTGAACAGTTTTGAGCGACATACCCGGTATGACCTTTTTTGAGCGACATACCCGGGTATGACGTGTTTTGAGCATCATACCCCGGTATGAAATTCTTTGAGCTACATACCCCGAATGACCTTTTTTGAGTGACACACCACCGTATGGCCTATTTTGAGCGACATACACAAGTTTGAACACTTTTGAGCGACATACCCGGTATGACATTTTTTGAGCGACATACCCGGGTCTGACGTGTTTTGAGCATCATACCCGGGTATGAAATTTTTTGAGCTACATACCCCGAATGACCTTTTTTGCGTGACACACCACCGTATGGCCTATTTTGAGCGACATACACAAGTTTGAACACTTTTGAGCGACATACCCGGTATGACCTTTTTTGAGCATCATACCCGGGTATGAAATTTTTTGAGCTACATACGCCGAATGACCTTTTTTGAGTGACACACCACCGTATGGCCTATTTTGAGCGACATACGCGCATATGACCACTTTTGAGCGACATACCCGGTATGACCTTTTTTGAGCGACATACCCGGGTATGACGTGTTTTGAGCATCATACCCGGGTATGAAATTTTTTGAGCTACATACCCCGAATGACCTTTTTTGCGTGACACACCACCGTATGGCCTATTTTGAGCGACATACACAAGTTTGAACACTTTTGAGCGACATACCCGTTATGACCTTTTTTGAGCGACATACCCGGGTATGACCTTTTTTGAGCGACATACCCGGGTATGACGTGTTTTGAGCATCATACCCGGGTATGAAATTTTTTGAGCTACATACGCCGAATGATCTTTTTTGAGTGACACACCACCGTATGGCCTATTTTGAGCGACATACAAAAGTTTGAAAACTTTTGAGCGACATACCCGGTATGACCTTTTTTGAGCGACATACCCGGGTATGACGTGTTTTGAGCATCATACCCGGGTATGAAATTCTTTGAGCTACATAGGCCGAATGACCTTTTTTGAGTGACACACCACCATATGGCCCATTTTGAGCGACATACACAAGTTTGACCACTTTTGAGCGACATACCTGGTATGACCTTTTTTGAGCGACATATCCGGGTATGACGTGTTTTGAGCATCATACCCAGGTATGAAATTTTTTGAGCTACATACCCCGAATGACCTTTTTTGAGTGACACACCACAGTATGGCCTATTTTGAGCGACATACACAAGTTTGAACACTTTTGAGCGACATACCCGGTATGACCTTTTTTGAGCGACATACCCAGGTATAACGTGTTTTGAGCATCATACCCGGGTATGAAATTTTTTGAGCTACATACGCCGAATGACCTTTTTTGAGTGACACACCACCGTATGGCCCATTTTGAGCAACATACACAAGTTTGACCACTTTTGAGCGACATACCCGGTATGACCTTTTTTGAGCGACATATCCGGGTATGACGTGTTTTGAGCATCATACCCGGGTATAAAATTTTTTTGAGCTACATACGCCGAATTACCTTTTTTGAGTGACACACCACCGTATGGCCCATTTTGAGCGACATACACAAGTTTGACCACTTTTGAGCGACATACCCGGTATGACCTTTTTTGAGTGACACACCACCGTATGGCCTATTTTGAGCGACATACGCGCATATGACCACTTTTGAGCGACATACCCGGTATGACCTTTTTTGAGCGACATACCCGGGTATGACGTGTTTTGAGCATCATACCCGGGTATGAAATTTTTTGAGCTACATACCCCGAATGACCTTTTTTGAGTGACACACCACCGTATGGCCTATTTTGAGCGACATACGCGCATATGACCACTTTTGAGCGACATACCCGGTATGACCTTTTTTGAGCGACATATCCGGGTATGGCGTGTTTTGAGCATCATACCCAGGTATGAAATTTTTTGAGCTACATACGCCGAATGACCTTTTTTGAGTGACACACCACTGTATGGCCCATTTTGAGCAACATACACAAGTTTGAACAGTTTTGAGCGACATACCCGGTATGACCTTTTTTGAGCGACATACCCGGGTATGACGTGTTTTGAGCATCATACCCCGGTATGAAATTCTTTGAGCTACATACCCCGAATGACCTTTTTTGAGTGACACACCACCGTATGGCCTATTTTGAGCGACATACACAAGTTTGAACACTTTTGAGCGACATACCCGGTATGACATTTTTTGAGCGACATACCCGGGTCTGACGTGTTTTGAGCATCATACCCGGGTATGAAATTTTTTGAGCTACATACGCCGAATGACCTTTTTTGAGTGACACACCACTGTATGGCCCATTTTGAGCAACATACACAAGTTTGAACAGTTTTGAGCGACATACCCGGTATGACCTTTTTTGAGCGACATACCCGGGTATGACGTGTTTTGAGCATCATACCCCGGTATGAAATTCTTTGAGCTACATACCCCGAATGACCTTTTTTGAGTGACACACCACCGTATGGCCTATTTTGAGCGACATACACAAGTTTGAACACTTTTGAGCGACATACCCGGTATGACATTTTTTGAGCGACATACCCGGGTCTGACGTGTTTTGAGCATCATACCCGGGTATGAAATTTTTTGAGCTACATAC
Organism: Eupleurogrammus muticus; assembly: GCA_036785175.1. Taxonomy (NCBI): domain Eukaryota; kingdom Metazoa; phylum Chordata; class Actinopteri; order Scombriformes; family Trichiuridae; genus Eupleurogrammus; species Eupleurogrammus muticus. The sequence goes on from JAYKQN010000006.1 coordinate 14,306,241, forward strand.
CCCGAATGACCTTTTTTGAGTGACACACCACCGTATGGCCTATTTTGAGCGACATACACAAGTTTGAACACTTTTGAGCGACATACCCGGTATGACATTTTTTGAGCGACATACCCGGGTCTGACGTGTTTTGAGCATCATACCCGGGTATGAAATTTTTTGAGCTACATACGCCGAATGACCTTTTTTGAGTGACACACCACCGTATGGCCTTTTTTGAGCGACATACACAAGTTTGAACACTTTTGAGCGACATACCCGTTATGACCTTTTTTGAGCGACATACCCGGGTATGACGTGTTTTGAGCGACATACCCGGGTATGACGTTTTTTGAGCATCATACCCGGGTATAAAATTCTTTGAGCTACATACCCCGAATGACCTTTTTTGAGTGACACACCACCGTATGGCCTATTTTGAGCGACATACACAAGTTTGAACACTTTTGAGCGACATACCCGGTATGACCTTTTTTGAGCGACATACCCGGGTATGACGTGTTTTGAGCATCATACCCGGGTATGAAATTTTTTGAGCTACATACCCCGAATGACCTTTTTTGCGTGACACACCACCGTATGGCCTATTTTGAGCGACATACACAAGTTTGAACACTTTTGAGCGACATACCCGGTATGACCTTTTTTGAGCGACATACCCGGGTATGACGTGTTTTGAGCATCATACCCGGGTATGAAATTTTTTGAGCTACATACGCCGAATGACCTTTTTTGAGTGACACACCACCGTATGGCCTATTTTGAGCGACATACGCGCATATGACCACTTTTGAGCGACATACCCGGTATGACCTTTTTTGAGCGACATACCCGGGTATGACATGTTTTGAGCATCATACCCGGGTATGAAATTTTTTGAGCTACATACGCCGAATGACCTTTTTTGAGTGACACACCACCCTATGGCCTATTTTGAGCGACATACACAAGTTTGAACACTTTTGAGCGACATACCCGGTATGACCTTTTTTGAGCATCATACCCGGGTATGAAATTTTTTGAGCTACATACGCCGAATGACCTTTTTTGAGTGACACACCACCGTATGGCCTATTTTGAGCGACATACGCGGATATGACCACTTTTAAGCGACATACCCGGTATGACCTTTTTTGAGCGACATACCCGGGTATGACGTGTTTTGAGCATCATACCCGGGTATGAAATTTTTTGAGCTACATACCCCGAATGACCTTTTTTGCGTGACACACCACCGTATGGCCTATTTTGAGCGACATACACAAGTTTGAACACTTTTGAGCGACATACCCGGTATGACCTTTTTTGAGCGACATATCCGGGTATGACGTGTTTTGAGCATCATACCCAGGTATGAAATTTTTTGAGCTACATACGCCGAATGTCCTTTTTTGAGTGACACACCGCTGTATGGCCCATTTTGAGCGACATACACAAGTTTGAACAGTTATGAGCGACATACCCGGTATGACCTTTTTTGAGCGACATACCCGGGTATGACGTGTTTTGAGCATCATACCCGGGTATGAAATTCTTTGAGCTACATACCCCGAATGACCTTTTTTGAGTGACACACCACTGTATGGCCCATTTTGAGCGACATACACAAGTTTGAAGAGTTTTGAGCGACATACCCGGTATGACCTTTTTTGAGCGACATACCCGGGTATGACGTGTTTTGAGCATCATACCCGGGTATGAAATTTTTTGAGCTACATACGCCGAATGACCTTTTTTGAGTGACACACCACCGTATGGCCCATTTTGAGCGACATACACAAGTTTGACCACTTTTGAGCGACATACCCGGTATGACCTTTTTTGAGCGACATACCCGGGTATGACGTGTTTTGAGCATCATACCCGGGTATGAAATTTTTTGAGCTACATACGCCGAATGACCTTTTTTGAGTGACACACCACCGTATGGCCCATTTTGAGCAACATACACAAGTTTGACCACTTTTGAGCGACATACCCGGTATGACCTTTTTTGAGCGACATACCCGGGTATGACGTGTTTTGAGCATCATACCCGGGTATGAAATTTTTTGAGCTACATACGCCGAATGACCTTTTTTGAGTGACACACCACCGTATGGCCCATTTTGAGCGACATACACAAGTTTGACCACTTTTGAGCGACATACCCGGTATGACCTTTTTTGAGCGACATACCCGGGTATGACGTGTTTTGAGCATCATACCCGGGTATGAAATTTTTTGAGCTACATACGCCGAATGACCTTTTTTGAGTGACACACCACCGTATGGCCCATTTTGAGCGACATACACAAGTTTGACCACTTTTGAGCGACGTACCCGGTATGACCTTTTTTGAGCGACATATCCGGGTATGACGTGTTTTGAGCATCATACCCAGGTATGAAATTTTTTGAGCTACATACGCCGAATGTCCTTTTTTGAGTGACACACCACTGTATGGCCCATTTTGAGCGACATACACAAGTTTGAACAGTTATGAGCGACATACCCGGTATGACCTTTTTTGAGCGACATACCCGGGTATGACGTGTTTTGAGCATCATACCCGGGTATGAAATTCTTTGAGCTACATACCCCGAATGACCTTTTTTGAGTGACACACCACTGTATGGCCCATTTTGAGCGACATACACAAGTTTGAAGAGTTTTGAGCGACATACCCGGTATGACCTTTTTTGAGCGACATACCCGGGTATAACGTGTTTTGAGCATCATACCTGGGTATGAAATTTTTTGAGCTACATACGCCAAATGACCTTTTTTGAGTGACACACCACCGTATGGCCTATTTTGAGCGACATACACAAGTTTGAACACTTTTGAGCGACATACCCGTTATGACCTTTTTTGAGCGACATACCCGGGTATGACGTGTTTTGAGCATCATACCCGGGTATGAAATTTTTTGAGCTACATACGCCGAATGATCTTTTTTGAGTGACACACCACCGTATGGCCTATTTTGAGCGACATACAAAAGTTTGAAAACTTTTGAGCGACATACCCGGTATGACCTTTTTTGAGCGACATACCCGGGTATGACGTGTTTTGAGCATCATACCCGGGTATGAAATTCTTTGAGCTACATAGGCCGAATGACCTTTTTTGAGTGACACACCACCGTATGGCCCATTTTGAGCGACATACACAAGTTTGACCACTTTTGAGCGACATACCCGGTATGACCTTTTTTGAGCGACATATCCGGGTATGACGTGTTTTGAGCATCATACCCAGGTATGAAATTTTTTGAGCTACATACGCCGAATGACCTTTTTTGAGTGACACACCACCGTATGGCCCATTCTGAGCAACATACACAAGTTTGACCACTTTTGAGCGACATACCCGGTATGACCTTTTTTGAGCGACATATCCGGGTATGACGTGTTTTGAGCATCATACCCGGGTATAAAATTTTTTGAGCTACATACGCCAAATTACCTTTTTTGAGTGACACACCACCGTATGGCCCATTTTGAGCGACATACACAGGTTTGACCACTTTTGAGCGACATACCCGGTATGACCTTTTTTGAGCGACATACCCAGGTATGACGTGTTTTGAGCATCATACCCGGGTATGAAATTTTTTGAGCTACATATCCCGAATGACCTTTTTTGAGTGACACACCACCGTATGGCCTATTTTGAGCGACATACGCACATATGACCACTTTTGAGCGACATACCCGGTATGACTTTTTTGAGCGACATATCCGGGTATGACGTGTTTTGAGCATCATACCCAGGTATGAAATTTTTTGAGCTACATATGCCGAATGTCCTTTTTTGAGTGACACACCAATGTATGGCCCATTTTGAGCGACATACACAAGTTTGAACAGTTATGAGCGACATACCCGGTATGACCTTTTTTGAGCGACATACCCGGGTATGACGTGTTTTGAGCATCATACCCGGGTATGAAATTCTTTGAGCTACATAGGCCGAATGACCTTTTTTGAGTGACACACCACCGTATGGCCCATTTTGAGCGACATACACAAGTTTGACCACTTTTGAGCGACATACCCGGTATGACCTTTTTTGAGCGACATACCCAGGTATGACGTGTTTTGAGCATCATACCCGGGTATGAAATTTTTTGAGCTACATACGCCGAATGACCTTTTTTGAGTGACACACCACCGTATGGCCCATTTTGAGCGACATACACAAGTTTGACCACTTTTGAGCGACATACCCGGTATGACCTTTTTTGAGCGACATACCCGGGTATGACGTGTTTTGAGCATCATACCCGGGTATGAAATTTTTTGAGCTACATACGCCGAATGACCTTTTTTGAGTGACACACCACCGTATGACCCATTTTGAGCAACATACACAAGTTTGACCACTTTTGAGCGACATACCCGGTATGACCTTTTTTGAGCGACATACCCGGGTATGACGTGTTTGAGCATCATACCCGGGTATGAAATTTTTTGAGCTACATACGCCGAATGACCTTTTTTGAGTGACACACCACCGTATGGCCCATTTTGAGCGACATACACAAGTTTGACCACTTTTGAGCGACATACCCGGTATGACCTTTTTTGAGCGACATACCCGGGTATGACGTGTTTTGAGCATCATACCCGGGTATGAAATTTTTTGAGCTACATACGCCGAATGACCTTTTTTGAGTGACACACCACCGTATGGCCCATTTTGAGCGACATACACAAGTTTGACCACTTTTGAGCGACATACCCGGTATGACCTTTTTTGAGCGACATACCCGGGTATGACGTGTTTTGAGCATCATACCCGGGTATGAAATTCTTTGAGCTACATACCCCGAATGACCTTTTTTGAGTGACACACCACTGTATGGCCCATTTTGAGCGACATACACAAGTTTGAAGAGTTTTGAGCGACATACCCGGTATGACCTTTTTTGAGCGACATACCCGGGTATAACGTGTTTTGAGCATCATACCTGGGTATGAAATTTTTTGAGCTACATACGCCGAATGAGCTTTTTTGAGTGACACACCACCGTATGGCCTATTTTGAGCGACATACACAAGTTTGAACACTTTTGAGCGACATACCCGTTATGACCTTTTTTGAGCGACATACCCGGGTATGACGTGTTTTGAGCATCATACCCGGGTATGAAATTTTTTGAGCTACATACGCCGAATGATCTTTTTTGAGTGACACACCACCGTATGGCCTATTTTGAGCGACATACAAAAGTATGAAAACTTTTGAGCGACATACCCGGTATGACCTTTTTTGAGCGACATACCCGGGTATGACGTGTTTTGAGCATCATACCCGGGTATGAAATTCTTTGAGCTACATAGGCCGAATGACCTTTTTTGAGTGACACACCACCGTATGGCCCATTTTGAGCGACATACACAAGTTTGACCACTTTTGAGCGACATACCCGGTATGACCTTTTTTGAGCGACATATCCGGGTATGACGTGTTTTGAGCATCATACCCAGGTATGAAATTTTTTGAGCTACATACGCCGAATGACCTTTTTTGAGTGACACACCACCGTATGGCCCATTTTGAGCGACATACACAAGTTTGACCACTTTTGAGCGACATACCCGGTATGACCTTTTTTGAGCGACATATCCGGGTATGACGTGTTTTGAGCATCATACCCAGGTATAAAATTTTTTGAGCTACATACGCCGAATGACCTTTTTTGAGTGACACACCACCGTATGGCCCATTTTGAGCAACATACACAAGTTTGACCACTTTTGAGCGACATACCCGGTATGACCTTTTTTGAGCGACATATCCGGGTATGACGTGTTTTGAGCATCATACCCGGGTATAAAATTTTTTGAGCTACATACGCCAAATTACCTTTTTTGAGTGACACACCACCGTATGGCCCATTTTGAGCGACATACACAAGTTTGACCACTTTTGAGCGACATACCCGGTATGACCTTTTTTGAGCGACATACCCGGGTATGACGTGTTTTGAGCATCATACCCGGGTATGAAATTTTTTGAGCTACATACCCCGAATGACCTTTTTTGAGTGACACACCACCGTATGGCCTATTTTGAGCGACATACGCACATATGACCACTTTTGAGCGACATACCCGGTATGACCTTTTTTGAGCGACATATCCGGGTATGACGTGTTTTGAGCATCATACCCAGGTATGAAATTTTTTGAGCTACATACGCCGAATGTCCTTTTTTGAGTGACACACCACTGTATGGCCCATTTTGAGCGACATACACAAGTTTGAACAGTTATGAGCGACATACCCGGTATGACCTTTTTTGAGCGACATACCCGGGTATGACGTGTTTTGAGCATCATACCCGGGTATGAAATTCTTTGAGCTACATACCCCGAATGACCTTTTTTGAGTGACACACCACTGTATGGCCCATTTTGAGCGACATACACAAGTTTGAAGAGTTTTGAGCGACATACCCGGTATGACCTTTTTTGAGCGACATACCCGCGTATGACGTGTTTTGAGCATCATACCCGGGTATGAAATTTTTTGAGCTACATACGCCGAATGACCTTTTTTGAGTGACACACCACCGTATGGCCCATTTTGAGCGACATACACAAGTTTGACCACTTTTGAGCGACATACCCGGTATGACCTTTTTTGAGCGACATACCCGGGTATGACGTGTTTTGAGCATCATACCCGGGTATGAAATTTTTTGAGCTACATACGCCGAATGACCTTTTTTGAGTGACACACCACCGTATGACCCATTTTGAGCAACATACACAAGTTTGACCACTTTTGAGCGACATACCCGGTATGACCTTTTTTGAGCGACATACCCGGGTATGACGTGTTTGAGCATCATACCCGGGTATGAAATTTTTTGAGCTACATACGCCGAATGACCTTTTTTGAGTGACACACCACCGTATGGCCCATTTTGAGCGACATACACAAGTTTGACCACTTATGAGCGACATACCCGGTATGACCTTTTTTGAGCGACATACCCGGGTATGACGTGTTTTGAGCATCATACCCGGGTATGAAATTTTTTGAGCTACATACGCCGAATGACCTTTTTTGAGTGACACACCACCGTATGGCCCATTTTGAGCGACATACACAAGTTTGACCACTTTTGAGCGACATACCCGGTATGACCTTTTTTGAGCGACATACCCGGGTATGACGTGTTTTGAGCATCATACCCGGGTATGAAATTCTTTGAGCTACATACCCCGAATGACCTTTTTTGAGTGACACACCACTGTATGGCCCATTTTGAGCGACATACACAAGTTTGAAGAGTTTTGAGCGACATACCCGGTATGACCTTTTTTGAGCGACATACCCGGGTATAACGTGTTTTGAGCATCATACCTGGGTATGAAATTTTTTGAGCTACATACGCCGAATGAGCTTTTTTGAGTGACACACCACCGTATGGCCTATTTTGAGCGACATACACAAGTTTGAACACTTTTGAGCGACATACCCGTTATGACCTTTTTTGAGCGACATACCCGGGTATGACGTGTTTTGAGCATCATACCCGGGTATGAAATTTTTTGAGCTACATACGCCGAATGATCTTTTTTGAGTGACACACCACCGTATGGCCCATTTTGAGCGACATACACAAGTTTGAAGAGTTTTGAGCGACATACCCGGTATGACCTTTTTTGAGCGACATACCCGGGTATAACGTGTTTTGAGCATCATACCTGGGTATGAAATTTTTTGAGCTACATACGCCGAATGATCTTTTTTGAGTGACACACCACCGTATGGCCTATTTTGAGCGACATACAAAAGTATGAAAACTTTTGAGCGACATACCCGGTATGACCTTTTTTGAGCGACATACCCGGGTATGACGTGTTTTGAGCATCATACCCGGGTATGAAATTCTTTGAGCTACATAGGCCGAATGACCTTTTTTGAGTGACACACCACCGTATGGCCCATTTTGAGCGACATACACAAGTTTGACCACTTTTGAGCGACATACCCGGTATGACCTTTTTTGAGCGACATATCCGGGTATGACGTGTTTTGAGCATCATACCCAGGTATAAAATTTTTTGAGCTACATACGCCGAATGACCTTTTTTGAGTGACACACCACCGTATGGCCCATTTTGAGCAACATACACAAGTTTGACCACTTTTGAGCGACATACCCGGTATGACCTTTTTTGAGCGACATATCCGGGTATGACGTGTTTTGAGCATCATACCCGGGTATAAAATTTTTTGAGCTACATACGCCAAATTACCTTTTTTGAGTGACACACCACCGTATGGCCCATTTTGAGCGACATACACAAGTTTGACCACTTTTGAGCGACATACCCGGTATGACCTTTTTTGAGCGACATACCCGGGTATGACGTGTTTTGAGCATCATACCCGGGTATGAAATTTTTTGAGCTACATACGCCGAATGACCTTTTTTGAGTGACACACCACCGTATGGCCCATTTTGAGCGACATACACAAGTTTGACCACTTTTGAGCGACGTACCCGGTATGACCTTTTTTGAGCGACATATCCGGGTATGACGTGTTTTGAGCATCATACCCAGGTATGAAATTTTTTGAGCTACATACGCCGAATGACCTTTTTTGAGTGACACACCACCGTATGGCCTATTTTGAGCGACATACGCACATATGACCACTTTTGAGCGACATACCCGGTATGACCTTTTTTGAGCGACATATCCGGGTATGACGTGTTTTGAGCATCATACCCAGGTATGAAATTTTTTGAGCTACATACGCCGAATGTCCTTTTTTGAGTGACACACCACTGTATGGCCCATTTTGAGCGACATACACAAGTTTGAACAGTTATGAGCGACATACCCGGTATGACCTTTTTTGAGCGACATACCCGGGTATGACGTGTTTTGAGCATCATACCCGGGTATGAAATTCTTTGAGCTACATACCCCGAATGACCTTTTTTGAGTGACACACCACTGTATGGCCCATTTTGAGCGACATACACAAGTTTGAAGAGTTTTGAGCGACATACCCGGTATGACCTTTTTTGAGCGACATACCCGGGTATAACGTGTTTTGAGCATCATACCTGGGTATGAAATTTTTTGAGCTACATACGCCAAATGACCTTTTTTGAGTGACACACCACCGTATGGCCTATTTTGAGCGACATACACAAGTTTGAACACTTTTGAGCGACATACCCGTTATGACCTTTTTTGAGCGACATACCCGGGTATGACGTGTTTTGAGCATCATACCCGGGTATGAAATTTTTTGAGCTACATACGCCGAATGATCTTTTTTGAGTGACACACCACCGTATGGCCTATTTTGAGCGACATACAAAAGTTTGAAAACTTTTGAGCGACATACCCGGTATGACCTTTTTTGAGCGACATACCCGGGTATGACGTGTTTTGAGCATCATACCCGGGTATGAAATTCTTTGAGCTACATAGGCCGAATGACCTTTTTTGAGTGACACACCACCGTATGGCCCATTTTGAGCAACATACACAAGTTTGACCACTTTTGAGCGACATACCCGGTATGACCTTTTTTGAGCGACATACCCGGGTATGACGTGTTTTGAGCATCATACCCGGGTATGAAATTTTTTGAGCTACATACCCCGAATGACCTTTTTTGAGTGACACACCACCGTATGGCCTATTTTGAGCGACATACGCACATATGACCACTTTTGAGCGACATACCCGGTATGACCTTTTTTGAGCGACATATCCGGGTATGACGTGTTTTGAGCATCATACCCAGGTATGAAATTTTTTGAGCTACATACGCCGAATGTCCTTTTTTGAGTGACACACCACTGTATGGCCCATTTTGAGCGACATACACAAGTTTGAACAGTTATGAGCGACATACCCGGTATGACCTTTTTTGAGCGACATACCCGGGTATGACGTGTTTTGAGCATCATACCCGGGTATGAAATTCTTTGAGCTACATAGGCCGAATGACCTTTTTTGAGTGACACACCACCGTATGGCCCATTTTGAGCAACTTACACAAGTTTGACCACTTTTGAGCGACATACCCGGTATGACCTTTTTTGAGCGACATATCCGGGTATGACGTGTTTTGAGCATCATACCCGGGTATGAAATTTTTTGAGCTACATACGCCGAATGACCTTTTTTGAGTGACACACCACCGTATGGCCCATTTTGAGCGACATACACAAGTTTGACCACTTTTGTGCGACATACCCGGTATGACCTTTTTTGAGCGACATACCCGGGTATGACGTGTTTTGAGCATCATACCCGGGTATGAAATTTTTTGAGCTACATACCCCGAATGACCTTTTTTGAGTGACACACCACCGTATGGCCTATTTTGAGCGACATACGCACATATGACCACTTTTGAGCGACATACCCGGTATGACCTTTTTTGAGCGACATATCCGGGTATGACGTGTTTTGAGCATCATACCCAGGTATGAAATTTTTTGAGCTACATACGCCGAATGTCCTTTTTTGAGTGACACACCACTGTATGGCCCATTTTGAGCGACATACACAAGTTTGAACAGTTATGAGCGACATACCCGGTATGACCTTTTTTGAGCGACATACCCGGGTATGACGTGTTTTGAGCATCATACCCGGGTATGAAATTTTTTGAGCTACATACGCCGAATGACCTTTTTTGAGTGACACACCACCGTATGGCCCATTTTGAGCGACATACACAAGTTTGACCACTTTTGAGCGACATACCCGGTATGACCTTTTTTGAGCGACATACCCGGGTATGACGTCTTTTGAGCATCATACCCGGGTATGAAATTTTTTGAGCTACATACGCAGAATGACCTTTTTTGAGTGACACACCACCGTATGGCCCATTTTGAGCAACATACACAAGTTTGACCACTTTTGAGCGACATACCCGGTATGACCTTTTTTGAGCGACATACCCGGGTATGACGTGTTTTGAGCATCATACCCGGGTATGAAATTTTTTGAGCTACATACGCCGAATGACCTTTTTTGAGTGACACACCACCGTATGGCCCATTTTGAGCGACATACACAAGTTTGACCACTTTTGAGCGACATACCCGGTATGACCTTTTTTGAGCGACATACCCGGGTATGACGTGTTTTGAGCATCATACCCGGGTATGAAATTTTTTGAGCTACATACGCCGAATGACCTTTTTTGAGTGACACACCACCGTATGGCCCATTTTGAGCGACATACACAAGTTTGACCACTTTTGAGCGACGTACCCGGTATGACCTTTTTTGAGCGACATATCCGGGTATGACGTGTTTTGAGCATCATACCCAGGTATGAAATTTTTTGAGCTACATACGCCGAATGACCTTTTTTGAGTGACACACCACCGTATGGCCTATTTTGAGCGACATACGCACATATGACCACTTTTGAGCGACATACCCGGTATGACCTTTTTTGAGCGACATATCCGGGTATGACGTGTTTTGAGCATCATACCCAGGTATGAAATTTTTTGAGCTACATACGCCGAATGTCCTTTTTTGAGTGACACACCACTGTATGGCCCATTTTGAGTGACACACCACCGTATGGCCCATTCTGAGCAACATACACAAGTTTGACCACTTTTGAGCGACATACCCGGTATGACCTTTTTTGAGCGACATATCCGGGTATGACGTGTTTTGAGCATCATACCCGGGTATAAAATTTTTTGAGCTACATACGCCAAATTACCTTTTTTGAGTGACACACCACCGTATGGCCCATTTTGAGCGACATACACAGGTTTGACCACTTTTGAGCGACATACCCGGTATGACCTTTTTTGAGCGACATACCCGGGTATGACGTGTTTTGAGCATCATACCCGGGTATGAAATTTTTTGAGCTACATATCCCGAATGACCTTTTTTGAGTGACACACCACCGTATGGCCTATTTTGAGCGACATACGCACATATGACCACTTTTGAGCGACATACCCGGTATGACCTTTTTTGAGCGACATATCCGGGTATGACGTGTTTTGAGCATCATACCCAGGTATGAAATTTTTTGAGCTACATAGGCCGAATGACCTTTTTTGAGTGACACACCACCGTATGGCCCATTTTGAGCGACATACACAAGTTTGACCACTTTTGAGCGACATACCCGGTATGACCTTTTTTGAGCGACATACCCAGGTATGACGTGTTTTGAGCATCATACCCGGGTATGAAATTTTTTGAGCTACATACGCCGAATGACCTTTTTTGAGTGACACACCACCGTATGGCCCATTTTGAGCGACATACACAAGTTTGACCACTTTTGAGCGACATACCCGGTATGACCTTTTTTGAGCGACATACCCGGGTATGACGTGTTTTGAGCATCATACCCGGGTATGAAATTTTTTGAGCTACATACGCCGAATGACCTTTTTTGAGTGACACACCACCGTATGGCCCATTTTGAGCAACATACACAAGTTTGACCACTTTTGAGCGACATACCCGGTATGACCTTTTTTGAGCGACATACCCGGGTATGACGTGTTTTGAGCATCATACCCGGGTATGAAATTTTTTGAGCTACATACGCCGAATGACCTTTTTTGAGTGACACACCACCGTATGGCCCATTTTGAGCGACATACACAAGTTTGACCACTTTTGAGCGACATACCCGGTATGACGTGTTTTGAGCATCATACCCGGGTATGAAATTTTTTGAGCTACATACCCCGAATGACCTTTTTTGAGTGACACACCACCGTATGGCCTATTTTGAGCGACATACGCACATATGACCACTTTTGAGCGACATACCCGGTATGACCTTTTTTGAGCGACATATCCGGGTATGACGTGTTTTGAGCATCATACCCAGGTATGAAATTTTTTGAGCTACATATGCCGAATGTCCTTTTTTGAGTGACACACCACTGTATGGCCCATTTTGAGCGACATACACAAGTTTGAACAGTTATGAGCGACATACCCGGTATGACCTTTTTTGAGCGACATACCCGGGTATGACGTGTTTTGAGCATCATACCCGGGTATGAAATTCTTTGAGCTACATAGGCCGAATGACCTTTTTTGAGTGACACACCACCGTATGGCCCATTTTGAGCGACATACACAAGTTTGACCACTTTTGAGCGACATACCCGGTATGACCTTTTTTGAGCGACATACCCAGGTATGACGTGTTTTGAGCATCATACCCGGGTATGAAATTTTTTGAGCTACATACGCCGAATGACCTTTTTTGAGTGACACACCACCGTATGGCCCATTTTGAGCGACATACACAAGTTTGACCACTTTTGAGCGACATACCCGGTATGACCTTTTTTGAGCGACATACCCGGCTAGACGTGTTTTGAGCATCATACCCGGGTATGAAATTTTTTGAGCTACATACGCCGAATGACCTTTTTTGAGTGACACACCACCGTATGGCCCATTTTGAGCAACATACACAAGTTTGACCACTTTTGAGCGACATACCCGGTATACCGGGTATGAAATTTTTTGAGCTACATACGCCGAATGACCTTTTTTGAGTGACACACCACCGTATGGCCCATTTTGAGCGACATACACAAGTTTGACCTTTTTTGAGCGACATACCCGGGTATGACGTGTTTTGAGCATCATACCCGGGTATGAAATTCTTTGAGCTACATAGGCCGAATGACCTTTTTTGAGTGACACACCACCGTATGGCCCATTTTGAGCAACATACACAAGTTTGACCACTTTTGAGCGACATACCCGGTATGACCTTTTTTGAGCGACATACCCGGGTATGACGTGTTTTGAGCATCATACCCGGGTATAAAATTTTTTGAGCTACATACCCCGAATGACCTATTTTGAGTGACACACCACCGTATGGCCTATTTTGAGCGACATACGCACATATGACCGCTTTTGAGCGACATACCCGGTATGACCTTTTTTGAGCGACATACCCGGGTATGACGTGTTTTGAGCATCATACCCGGGTATGAAATTTTTTGAGCTACATACGCCGAATGACCTTTTTTGAGTGACACACCACCGTATGGCCCATTTTGAGCGACATACACAAGTTTGACCACTTTTGAGCGACATACCCGGTATGACCTTTTTTGAGCGACATATCCGGGTATGACGTGTTTTGAGCATCATACCCAGGTATGAAATTTTTTGAGCTACATACGCCGAATGACCTTTTTTGAGTGACACACCACCGTATGGCCCATTTTGAGCAACATACACAAGTTTGACCCCTTTTGAGCGACATACCCGGTATGACCTTTTTTGAGCGACGTATCCGGGTATGACGTGTTTTGAGCATCATACCCGGGTATAAAATTTTTTGAGCTACATACGCCAAATTACCTTTTTTGAGTGACACACCACCGTATGGCCCATTTTGAGCGACATACACAAGTTTGAACAGTTATGAGCGACATACCCGGTATGACCTTTTTTGAGCGACATACCCGGGTATGACGTGTTTTGAGCATCATACCCGGGTATGAAATTCTTTGAGCTACATACCCCGAATGACCTTTTTTGAGTGACACACCACTGTATGGCCCATTTTGAGCGACATACACAAGTTTGAAGAGTTTTGAGCGGTACCCGGTATGACCTTTTTTGAGCGACATACCCGGGTATGACGTGTTTTGAGCATCATACCCGGGTATGAAATTTTTTGAGCTACATATGCCAAATGATCTTTTTTGAGTGACACACCACCGTATGGCCTATTTTGAGCGACATACAAAAGTTTGAAAACTTTTGAGCGACATACCCGGTATGACCTTTTTTGAGCGACATACCCGGGTATGACGTGTTTTGAGCATCATACCCGGGTATGAAATTCTTTGAGCTACATAGGCCGAATGACCTTTTTTGAGTGACACACCACCGTATGGCCCATTTTGAGCAACATACACAAGTTTGACCACTTTTGAGCGACATACCCGGTATGACCTTTTTTGAGCGACATACCCGGGTATGACGTGTTTTGAGCATCATACCCGGGTATGAAATTTTTTGAGCTACACACGCCGAATGACCTTTTTTGAGTGACACACCACCGTATGGCCCATTTTGAGCGACATACACAAGTTTGACCACTTTTGAGCGACATACCCGGTATGACCTTTTTTGAGCGACATACCCGGGTATGACGTGTTTTGAGCATCATACCCGGGTATGAAATTTTTTGAGCTACATGCGCCGAATGACCTTTTTTGAGTGACACACCACCGTATGGGCTATTTTGAGCAACATACACAAGTTTGACCACTTTTGAGCGACATGCACGGTATGACCTTTTTTGAGCGACATATCCGGGTATGACGTGTTTTGAGCATCATACCCAGGTATGAAATTTTTTTAGCTACATACCCCGAATGACCTTTTTTGAGTGACACACCACCGTATGGCCTATTTTGAGCGACATATACAAGTTTGAACACTTTTGAGCGACATACCCGGTATGACCTTTTTTGAGCGACATATCCGGGTATGAATTGTTTTGAGCATCATACCCAGGTATGAAATTTTTTGAGCTACATACCCTGAATGACCTTTTTTGAGTGACACAACACTGTATGGCCTATTTTGAGCGACATACGCGCATATGACCACTTTTGAGCGACATACCCGGTATGACCTTTTTTGAGCGACATACCCGGGTATGACGTGTTTTGAGCATCATACCCGGGTATGAAATTCTTTGAGCTACATAGGCCGAATGACCTTTTTTGAGTGACACACCACCGTATGGCCCATTTTGAGCAACATACACAAGTTTGACCACTTTTGAGCGACATACCCGGTATGACCTTTTTTGAGCGACATACCCGGGTATGACGTGTTTTGAGCATCATACCCGGGTATGAAATTTTTTGAGCTACACACGCCGAATGACCTTTTTTGAGTGACACACCACCGTATGGCCCATTTTGAGCGACATACACAAGTTTGACCACTTTTGAGCGACATACCCGGTATGACCTTTTTTGAGCGACATACCCGGGTATGACGTGTTTTGAGCATCATACCCGGGTATGAAATTTTTTGAGCTACATGCGCCGAATGACCTTTTTTGAGTGACACACCACCGTATGGGCTATTTTGAGCAACATACACAAGTTTGACCACTTTTGAGCGACATGCACGGTATGACCTTTTTTGAGCGACATATCCGGGTATGACGTGTTTTGAGCATCATACCCAGGTATGAAATTTTTTTAGCTACATACCCCGAATGACCTTTTTTGAGTGACACACCACCGTATGGCCTATTTTGAGCGACATATACAAGTTTGAACACTTTTGAGCGACATACCCGGTATGACCTTTTTTGAGCGACATATCCGGGTATGAATTGTTTTGAGCATCATACCCAGGTATGAAATTTTTTGAGCTACATACCCTGAATGACCTTTTTTGAGTGACACAACACTGTATGGCCTATTTTGAGCGACATACGCGCATATGACCACTTTTGAGCGACATACCCGGTATGACCTTTTTTGAGCGACATACCCGGGTATGACGTGTTTTGAGCATCATACCCGGGTATGAAATTTTTTGAGCTACATACGCCGAATGACCTTTATTGAGTGACACACCACCGTATGGCCCATTTTGAGCGACATACACAAGTTTGACCACTTTTGAGAGACATACCCGGTATGACCTTTTTTGAGCGACATACCCGGGTATGACGTGTTTTGAGCATCATACCCGGGTATGAAATTTTTTGAGCTACATGCGCCGAATGACCTTTTTTGAGTGACACACCACCGTATGGGCTATTTTGAGCAACATACACAAGTTTGACCACTTTTGAGCGACATACCCGGTATGACCTTTTTTGAGCGACATAAACGGGTATGACGTGTTTTGAGCATCATACCCGGGTATGAAATTTTTTGAGCTACATACGCCGAATGACCTTTTTTGAGTGACACACCACCGTATGGCCCATTTTGAGCGACATACACAAGTTTGACCACTTTTGAGCGACATACCCGGTATGACCTTTTTTGAGCGACATACCCGGGTATGACGTGTTTTGAGCATCATACCCGGGTATGAAATTTTTTGAGCTACATACGCCGAATGACCTTTTTTGAGTGACACACCACCGTATGGCCCATTTTGAGCGACATACACAAGTTTGACCACTTTTGAGCGACATACCCGGTATGACCTTTTTTGAGCGACATATCCGGGTATGACGTGTTTTGAGCATCATACCCAGGTATGAAATTTTTTGAGCTACATACGCCGAATGACCTTTTTTGAGTGACACACCACCGTATGGCCCATTTTGAGCAACATACACAAGTTTGACCACTTTTGAGCGACAAACCCGGTATGACCTTTTTTGAGCGACATATCCGGGTATGACGTGTTTTGAGCATCATACCCGGGTATAAAATTTTTTGAGCTACATACGCCAAATTACCTTTTTTGAGTGACACACCACCGTATGGCCCATTTTGAGCGACATACACAAGTTTGACCACTTTTGAGCGACATACCCGGTATGACCTTTTTTGAGCGACATACCCGGGTATGACGTGTTTTGAGCATCATACCCGGGTATGAAATTTTTTGAGCTACATACCCCGAATGACCTTTTTTGAGTGACACACCACCGTATGGCCTATTTTGAGCGACATACGCACATATGACCACTTTTGAGCGACATACCCGGTATGACCTTTTTTGAGCGACATATCCGGGTATGACGTGTTTTGAGCATCATACCCAGGTATAAAATTTTTTGAGCTACATATGCCGAATGTCCTTTTTTGAGTGACACACCACTGTATGGCCCATTTTGAGCGACATACACAAGTTTGAACAGTTATGAGCGACATACCCGGTATGACCTTTTTTGAGCGACATACCCAGGTATGACGTGTTTTGAGCATCATACCCGGGTATGAAATTCTTTGAGCTACATACCCCGAATGACCTTTTTTGAGTGACACACCACTGTATGGCCCATTTTGAGCGACATACACAAGTTTGAAGAGTTTTGAGCGGTACCCGGTATGACCTTTTTTGAGCGACATACCCGGGTATAACGTGTTTTGAGCATCATACCTGGGTATGAAATTTTTTGAGCTACATACGCCGAATGACCTTTTTTGAGTGACACAGCACCGTATGGCCTATTTTGAGCGACATACACAAGTTTGAACACTTTTGAGCGACATACCCGTTATGACCTTTTTTGAGCGACATACCCGGGTATGACGTGTTTTGAGCATCATACCCGGGTATGAAATTCTTTGAGCTACATACCCCGAATGACCTTTTTTGAGTGACACACCACCGTATGGCCCATTTTGAGCGACATACACAAGTTTGACCACTTTTGAGCGACATACTCGGTATGACCTTTTTTGAGCGACATACCCGGGTATGACGTGTTTTGAGCATCATACCCGGGTATGAAACTTTTTGAGCTACATACGCCGAATGACCTTTTTTGAGTGACACACCACCATATGGCCCATTTTGAGCGACATACACAAGTTTGACCACTTTTGAGCGACATACCTGGTATGACCTTTTTTGAGCGACATATCCGGGTATGACGTGTTCTGAGCATCATACCCGGGTATGAAATTCTTTGAGCTACATAGGCCGAATGACCTTTTTTGAGTGACACACCACAGTATGGCCTATTTTGAGCGACATACACAAGTTTGAACACTTTTGAGCGACATACCCGGTATGACCTTTTTTGAGCGACATACCCAGGTATAACGTGTTTTGAGCATCATACCCGGGTATGAAATTCTTTGAGCTACATACCCCGAATGACCTTTTTTGAGTGACACACCACCGTATGGCCCATTTTGAGCGACATACACAAGTTTGACCACTTTTGAGCGACATACCCGGTATGACCTTTTTTGAGCGACATACCCGGGTATGACGTGTTTTGAGCATCATACCCGGGTATGAAATTTTTTGAGCTACATACCCCGAATGACCTTCTTTGAGTGACACACCACCGTATGGCCTATTTTGAGCGACATACGCACATATGACCACTTTTGAGCGACATACCCGGTATGACCTTTTTTGAGCGACATATCCGGGTATGACGTGTTTTGAGCATCATACCCAGGTATGAAATTTTTTGAGCTACATACGCCGAATGTCCTTTTTTGAGTGACACACCACTGTATGGCCCATTTTGAGCGACATACACAAGTTTGAACAGTTATGAGCGACATACCCGGTATGACCTTTTTTGAGCGACATACCCGGGTATGACGTGTTTTGAGCATCATACCCGGGTATGAAATTCTTTGAGCTACATAGGCCGAATGACCTTTTTTGAGTGACACACCACCGTATGGCCCATTTTGAGCGACATACACAAGTTTGACCACTTTTGAGCGACATACTCGGTATGACCTTTTTTGAGCGACATACCCGGGTATGACGTGTTTTGAGCATCATACCCGGGTATGAAATTTTTTGAGCTACATACGCCGAATGACCTTTTTTGAGTGACACACCACCATATGGCCCATTTTGAGCGACATACACAAGTTTGACCACTTTTGAGCGACATACCTGGTATGACCTTTTTTGAGCGACATATCCGGGTATGACGTGTTTTGAGCATCATACCCGGGTATGAAATTCTTTGAGCTACATAGGCCGAATGACCTTTTTTTAGTGACACACCACAGTATGGCCTATTTTGAGCGACATACACAAGTTTGAACACTTTTGAGCGACATACCCGGTATGACCTTTTTTGAGCGACATACCCAGGTATAACGTGTTTTGAGCATCATACCCGGGTATGAAATTTTTTGAGCTACATGCGCCGAATGACCTTTTTTGAGTGACACACCACCGTATGGGCTATTTTGAGCAACATACACAAGTTTGACCACTTTTGAGCGACATGCACGGTATGACCTTTTTTGAGCGACATATCCGGGTATGACGTGTTTTGAGCATCATACCCAGGTATGAAATTTTTTTAGCTACATACCCCGAATGACCTTTTTTGAGTGACACACCACCGTATGGCCTATTTTGAGCGACATATACAAGTTTGAACACTTTTGAGCGACATACCCGGTATGACCTTTTTTGAGCGACATATCCGGGTATGAATTGTTTTGAGCATCATACCCAGGTATGAAATTTTTTGAGCTACATACCCTGAATGACCTTTTTTGAGTGACACAACACTGTATGGCCTATTTTGAGCGACATACGCGCATATGACCACTTTTGAGCGACATACCCGGTATGACCTTTTTTGAGCGACATACCCGGGTATGACGTGTTTTGAGCATCATACCCGGGTATGAAATTTTTTGAGCTACATACGCCGAATGACCTTTATTGAGTGACACACCACCGTATGGCCCATTTTGAGCGACATACACAAGTTTGACCACTTTTGAGAGACATACCCGGTATGACCTTTTTTGAGCGACATACCCGGGTATGACGTGTTTTGAGCATCATACCCGGGTATGAAATTTTTTGAGCTACATGCGCCGAATGACCTTTTTTGAGTGACACACCACCGTATGGGCTATTTTGAGCAACATACACAAGTTTGACCACTTTTGAGCGACATACCCGGTATGACCTTTTTTGAGCGACATAAACGGGTATGACGTGTTTTGAGCATCATACCCGGGTATGAAATTTTTTGAGCTACATACGCCGAATGACCTTTTTTGAGTGACACACCACCGTATGGCCCATTTTGAGCGACATACACAAGTTTGAC
Organism: Eupleurogrammus muticus; assembly: GCA_036785175.1. Lineage (NCBI taxonomy): Eukaryota > Metazoa > Chordata > Actinopteri > Scombriformes > Trichiuridae > Eupleurogrammus > Eupleurogrammus muticus. The sequence continues at coordinate 14,327,036 of JAYKQN010000006.1, forward strand.
CACTTTTGAGCGACATACCCGGTATGACCTTTTTTGAGCGACATACCCGGGTATGACGTGTTTTGAGCATCATACCCGGGTATGAAATTTTTTGAGCTACATACGCCGAATGACCTTTTTTGAGTGACACACCACCGTATGGCCCATTTTGAGCGACATACACAAGTTTGACCACTTTTGAGCGACATACCCGGTATGACCTTTTTTGAGCGACATATCCGGGTATGACGTGTTTTGAGCATCATACCCAGGTATGAAATTTTTTGAGCTACATACGCCGAATGACCTTTTTTGAGTGACACACCACCGTATGGCCCATTTTGAGCAACATACACAAGTTTGACCACTTTTGAGCGACAAACCCGGTATGACCTTTTTTGAGCGACATATCCGGGTATGACGTGTTTTGAGCATCATACCCGGGTATAAAATTTTTTGAGCTACATACGCCAAATTACCTTTTTTGAGTGACACACCACCGTATGGCCCATTTTGAGCGACATACACAAGTTTGACCACTTTTGAGCGACATACCCGGTATGACCTTTTTTGAGCGACATACCCGGGTATGACGTGTTTTGAGCATCATACCCGGGTATGAAATTTTTTGAGCTACATACCCCGAATGACCTTTTTTGAGTGACACACCACCGTATGGCCTATTTTGAGCGACATACGCACATATGACCACTTTTGAGCGACATACCCGGTATGACCTTTTTTGAGCGACATATCCGGGTATGACGTGTTTTGAGCATCATACCCAGGTATAAAATTTTTTGAGCTACATATGCCGAATGTCCTTTTTTGAGTGACACACCACTGTATGGCCCATTTTGAGCGACATACACAAGTTTGAACAGTTATGAGCGACATACCCGGTATGACCTTTTTTGAGCGACATACCCAGGTATGACGTGTTTTGAGCATCATACCCGGGTATGAAATTCTTTGAGCTACATACCCCGAATGACCTTTTTTGAGTGACACACCACTGTATGGCCCATTTTGAGCGACATACACAAGTTTGAAGAGTTTTGAGCGGTACCCGGTATGACCTTTTTTGAGCGACATACCCGGGTATAACGTGTTTTGAGCATCATACCTGGGTATGAAATTTTTTGAGCTACATACGCCGAATGACCTTTTTTGAGTGACACAGCACCGTATGGCCTATTTTGAGCGACATACACAAGTTTGAACACTTTTGAGCGACATACCCGTTATGACCTTTTTTGAGCGACATACCCGGGTATGACGTGTTTTGAGCATCATACCCGGGTATGAAATTCTTTGAGCTACATACCCCGAATGACCTTTTTTGAGTGACACACCACCGTATGGCCCATTTTGAGCGACATACACAAGTTTGACCACTTTTGAGCGACATACTCGGTATGACCTTTTTTGAGCGACATACCCGGGTATGACGTGTTTTGAGCATCATACCCGGGTATGAAACTTTTTGAGCTACATACGCCGAATGACCTTTTTTGAGTGACACACCACCATATGGCCCATTTTGAGCGACATACACAAGTTTGACCACTTTTGAGCGACATACCTGGTATGACCTTTTTTGAGCGACATATCCGGGTATGACGTGTTCTGAGCATCATACCCGGGTATGAAATTCTTTGAGCTACATAGGCCGAATGACCTTTTTTGAGTGACACACCACAGTATGGCCTATTTTGAGCGACATACACAAGTTTGAACACTTTTGAGCGACATACCCGGTATGACCTTTTTTGAGCGACATACCCAGGTATAACGTGTTTTGAGCATCATACCCGGGTATGAAATTCTTTGAGCTACATACCCCGAATGACCTTTTTTGAGTGACACACCACCGTATGGCCCATTTTGAGCGACATACACAAGTTTGACCACTTTTGAGCGACATACCCGGTATGACCTTTTTTGAGCGACATACCCGGGTATGACGTGTTTTGAGCATCATACCCGGGTATGAAATTTTTTGAGCTACATACCCCGAATGACCTTCTTTGAGTGACACACCACCGTATGGCCTATTTTGAGCGACATACGCACATATGACCACTTTTGAGCGACATACCCGGTATGACCTTTTTTGAGCGACATATCCGGGTATGACGTGTTTTGAGCATCATACCCAGGTATGAAATTTTTTGAGCTACATACGCCGAATGTCCTTTTTTGAGTGACACACCACTGTATGGCCCATTTTGAGCGACATACACAAGTTTGAACAGTTATGAGCGACATACCCGGTATGACCTTTTTTGAGCGACATACCCGGGTATGACGTGTTTTGAGCATCATACCCGGGTATGAAATTCTTTGAGCTACATAGGCCGAATGACCTTTTTTGAGTGACACACCACCGTATGGCCCATTTTGAGCGACATACACAAGTTTGACCACTTTTGAGCGACATACTCGGTATGACCTTTTTTGAGCGACATACCCGGGTATGACGTGTTTTGAGCATCATACCCGGGTATGAAATTTTTTGAGCTACATACGCCGAATGACCTTTTTTGAGTGACACACCACCATATGGCCCATTTTGAGCGACATACACAAGTTTGACCACTTTTGAGCGACATACCTGGTATGACCTTTTTTGAGCGACATATCCGGGTATGACGTGTTTTGAGCATCATACCCGGGTATGAAATTCTTTGAGCTACATAGGCCGAATGACCTTTTTTTAGTGACACACCACAGTATGGCCTATTTTGAGCGACATACACAAGTTTGAACACTTTTGAGCGACATACCCGGTATGACCTTTTTTGAGCGACATACCCAGGTATAACGTGTTTTGAGCATCATACCCGGGTATGAAATTTTTTGAGCTACATACGCCGAATGTCCTTTTTTGAGTGACACACCACCGTATGGCCCATTTTGAGCAACATACACAAGTTTGACCACTTTTGAGCGACATACCCGGTATGACCTTTTTTGAGCGACATACCCGGGTATGACGTGTTTTGAGCATCATACCCGGGTATGAAATTTTTTGAGCTACATACGCCGAATGACCTTTTTTGAGTGACACACCACCGTATGGCCTATTTTGAGCGACATACTCGCATATGACCACTTTTGAGCGACATACCCGGTATGACCTTTTTTGAGAGACATACCCGGGTATGACGTGTTTTGAGCATCATACCCGGGTATGAAATTCTTTGAGCTACATACCCCGAATGACCTTTTTTGAGTGACACACCACTGTATGGCCCATTTTGAGCGACATACACAAGTTTGAAGAGTTTTGAGCGACATACCCGGTATGACCTTTTTTGAGCGACATACCCGGGTATGACGTGTTTTGAGCATCATACCCGGGTATGAAATTCTTTGAGCTACATAGGCCGAATGACCTTTTTTGAGTGACACACCACCGTATGGCCCATTTTGAGCAACATACACAAGTTTGAAGAGTTTTGAGCGACATACCCGGTATGACCTTTTTTGAGCGACATACCCGAGTATAACGTGTTTTGAGCATCATACCTGGGTATGAAATTTTTTGAGCTACATACGCCGAATGACCTTTTTTGAGTGACACACCACAGTATGGCCTATTTTGAGCGACATACACAAGTTTGACCACTTTTGAGCGACATACCCGGTATGACCTTTTTTGAGCGACATACGCCGAATGACCTTTTTTGAGTGACACACCACCGTATGGCCCATTTTGAGCAACATACACAAGTTTGACCACTTTTGAGCGACATACCCGGTATGACCTTTTTTGAGCGACATATCCGGGTATGACGTGTTTTGAGCATCATACCCGGGTATAAAATTTTTTGAGCTACATACGCCAAATTACCTTTTTTGAGTGACACACCACCGTATGGCCCATTTTGAGCGACATACACAAGTTTGACCACTTTTGAGCGACATACCCGGTATGACCTTTTTTGAGCGACATACCCGGGTATGACGTGTTTTGAGCATCATACCCGGGTATGAAATTTTTTGAGCTACATACCCCGAATGACCTTTTTTGAGTGACACACCACCGTATGGCCTATTTTGAGCGACATACGCACATATGACCACTTTTGAGCGACATACCCGGTATGACCTTTTTTGAGCGACATATCCGGGTATGACGTGTTTTGAGCATCATACCCAGGTATAAAATTTTTTGAGCTACATACGCCGAATGTCCTTTTTTGAGTGACACACCACTGTATGGCCCATTTTGAGCGACATACACAAGTTTGAACAGTTATGAGCGACATACCCGGTATGACCTTTTTTGAGCGACATACCCAGGTATGACATGTTTTGAGCATCATACCCGGGTATGAAATTCTTTGAGCTACATACCCCGAATGACCTTTTTTGAGTGACACACCACTGTATGGCCCATTTTGAGCGACATACACAAGTTTGAAGAGTTTTGAGCGGTACCCGGTATGACCTTTTTTGAGCGACATACCCGGGTATAACGTGTTTTGAGCATCATACCTGGGTATGAAATTTTTTGAGCTACATACGCCGAATGACCTTTTTTGAGTGACACACCACCGTATGGCCCATTTTGAGCGACATACACAAGTTTGACCACTTTTGAGCGACATACCCGGTATGACCTTTTTTGAGCGACATACCCGGGTATGACGTGTTTTGAGCATCATACCCGGGTATGAAATTTTTTGAGCTACATACCCCGAATGACCTTTTTTGAGTGACACACCACCGTATGGCCTATTTTGAGCGACATACGCACATATGACCACTTTTGAGCGACATACCCGGTATGACCTTTTTTGAGCGACATATCCGGGTATGACGTGTTTTGAGCATCATACCCAGGTATGAAATTTTTTGAGCTACATACGCCGAATGTCCTTTTTTGAGTGACACACCACTGTATGGCCCATTTTGAGCGACATACACAAGTTTGAACAGTTATGAGCGACATACCCGGTATGACCTTTTTTGAGCGACATACCCGGGTATGACGTGTTTTGAGCATCATACCCGGGTATGAAATTCTTTGAGCTACATAGGCCGAATGACCTTTTTTGAGTGACACACCACCGTATGGCCCATTTTGAGCGACATACACAAGTTTGACCACTTTTGAGCGACATACTCGGTATGACCTTTTTTGAGCGACATACCCAGGTATAACGTGTTTTGAGCATCATACCCGGGTATGAAATTTTTTGAGCTACATACGCCGAATGTCCTTTTTTGAGTGACACACCACCGTATGGCCCATTTTGAGCAACATACACAAGTTTGACCACTTTTGAGCGACATACCCGGTATGACCTTTTTTGAGCGACATACCCGGGTATGACGTGTTTTGAGCATCATACCCGGGTATGAAATTTTTTGAGCTACATACGCCGAATGACCTTTTTTGAGTGACACACCACCGTATGGCCTATTTTGAGCGACATACGCGCATATGACCACTTTTGAGCGACATACCTGGTATGACCTTTTTTGAGCGACATATCCGGGTATGACGTGTTTTGAGCATCATACCCGGGTATGAAATTCTTTGAGCTACATAGGCCGAATGACCTTTTTTGAGTGACACACCACAGTATGGCCTATTTTGAGCGACATACACAAGTTTGAACACTTTTGAGCGACATACCCGGTATGACCTTTTTTGAGCGACATACCCAGGTATAACGTGTTTTGAGCATCATACCCGGGTATGAAATTTTTTGAGCTACATACGCCGAATGTCCTTTTTTGAGTGACACACCACCGTATGGCCCATTTTGAGCAACATACACAAGTTTGACCACTTTTGAGCGACATACCCGGTATGACCTTTTTTGAGCGACATACCCGGGTATGACGTGTTTTGAGCATCATACCCGGGTATGAAATTTTTTGAGCTACATACGCCGAATGACCTTTTTTGAGTGACACACCACCGTATGGCCTATTTTGAGCGACATACGCGCATATGACCACTTTTGAGCGACATACCCGGTATGACCTTTTTTGAGAGACATACCCGGGTATGACGTGTTTTGAGCATCATACCCGGGTATGAAATTTTTTGATCTACATACGCCGAATGACCTTTTTTGAGTGACACACCACCGTATGGCCCATTTTGAGCGACATACACAAGTTTGACCACTTTTGAGCGACATACCCGGTATGACCTTTTTTGAGCGACATACCCGGGTATGACGTGTTTTGAGCATCATACCCAGGTATGAAATTTTTTTAGCTACATACGCCGAATGTCCTTTTTTGAGTGACACACCACTGTATGGCCCATTTTGAGCGACATACACAAGTTTGAACAGTTATGAGCGACATACCCGGTATGACCTTTTTTGAGCGACATACCCGGGTATGACGTGTTTTGAGCATCATACCCGGGTATGAAATTCTTTGAGCTACATACCCCGAATGACCTTTTTTGAGTGACACACCACTGTATGGCCCATTTTGAGCGACATACACAAGTTTGAAGAGTTTTGAGCGACATACCCGGTATGACCTTTTTTGAGCGACATACCCGGGTATAACGTGTTTTGAGCATCATACCTGGGTATGAAATTTTTTGAGCTACATACGCCGAATGACCTTTTTTGAGTGACATACCACCGTATGGCCTATTTTGAGCGACATACACAAGTTTGAACACTTTTGAGCGACATACCCGTTATGACCTTTTTTGAGCGACATACCCGGGTATGACGTGTTTTGAGCATCATACCCGGGTATGAAATTTTTTGAGCTACATACGCCGAATGATCTTTTTTGAGTGACACACCACCGTATGGCCTATTTTGAGCGACATACAAAAGTTTGAAAACTTTTGAGCGACATACCCGGTATGACCTTTTTTGAGCGACATACCCGGGTATGACGTGTTTTGAGCATCATACCCGGGTATGAAATTCTTTGAGCTACATAGGCCGAATTACCTTTTTTGAGTGACACACCACCGTATGGCCCATTTTGAGCGACATACACAAGTTTGACCACTTTTGAGCGACATACCCGGTATGACCTTTTTTGAGCGACATATCCGGGTATGACGTGTTTTGAGCATCATACCCAGGTATGAAATTTTTTGAGCTACATACCCTGAATGACCTTTTTTGAGTGACACAACACTGTATGGCCTATTTTGAGCGACATACGCGCATATGACCACTTTTGAGCGACATACCCGGTATGACCTTTTTTGAGCGACATACCCGGGTATGACGTGTTTTGAGCATCATACCCGGGTATGAAATTCTTTGAGCTACATACGCCGAATGACCTTTTTTGAGTGACACACCACCGTATGGCCCATTTTGAGCGACATACACAAGTTTGACCACTTTTGAGAGACATACCCGGTATGACCTTTTTTGAGCCACATACGCGGGTGTGAAGTTTTTTGAGCTACATACGCCAAATGACCTTTTTTGAGTGACACACCACCGTATGGCCTATTTTGAGCGACATATGCGCATATGACCACTTTTGAGCGACATACCCGGTATGACCTTTTTTGAGCGACATATCCGGGTATGACGTGTTTTGAGCATCATACCCAGGTATGAAATTTTTTGAGCTACATACCCCGAATGACCTTTTTTGAGTGACACACCACCGTATGGCCTATTTTGAGCGACATACACAAGTTTGAACACTTTTGAGCGACATACCCGGTATGACCTTTTTTGAGCGACATACCCGGTATGACCTTTTTTGAGCGACATACCCGGGTATGACGTGTTTTGAGCATCATACCCGGGTATGAAATTTTTTGAGCTACATACGCCGAATGATCTTTTTTGAGTGACACACCACCGTATGGCCTATTTTGAGCGACATACAAAAGTTTGACCACTTTTGAGCGACATACCCGGTATGACCTTTTTTGAGCGACATACCCGATATGACGTGTTTTGAGCATCATACCCGGGTATGAAATTTTTTGAGCTACATACCCCGAATGACCTTTTTTGAGTGACACACCACCGTATGGCCTATTTTGAGCGACATACGCGCATATGACCACTTTTGAGCGACATACCCAGTATGACCTTTTTTGAGCGACATATCCGGGTATGACGTGTTTTGAGCATCATACCCAGGTATGAAATTTTTTTAGCTACATACCCCGAATGACCTTTTTTGAGTGACACACCACCGTATGGCCTATTTTGAGCGACATACACAAGTTTGAACACTTTTGAGCGACATACCCGGTATGACCTTTTTTGAGCGACATACGCGCATATGACCACTTTTGAGTGACATACCCGGTATGACCTTTTTTGAGCGACATACCCGGGTATGACGTGTTTTGAGCATCATACCCGGGTATGAAATTTTTTGAGCTACATTCGCCGAATGACCTTTTTTGAGTGACACACCACCGTATGGCCCATTTTGAGCGACATACACAAGTTTGACCACTTTTGAGAGACATACCCGGTATGACCTTTTTTGAGCGACATACCCGGTATGACCACTTTTGAGCGACATACCCGGTATGACCTTTTTTGAGCGACATATCCGGGTATGACGTGTTTTGAGCATCATACCCGGGTATAAAATTTTTTGAGCTACATACGCCAAATTACCTTTTTTGAGTGACACACCACCGTATGGCCCATTTTGAGCGACATACACAAGTTTGACCACTTTTGAGCGACATACCCGGTATGACCTTTTTTGAGCGACATACCCGGGTATGACGTGTTTTGAGCATCATACCCGGGTATGAAATTTTTTGAGCTACATACCCCGAATGACCTTTTTTGAGTGACACACCACCGTATGGCCTATTTTGAGCGACATACGCACATATGACCACTTTTGAGCGACATACCCGGTATGAACTTTTTTGAGCGACACACCACCGTATGGCCCATTTTGAGCAACATACACAAGTTTGACCACTTTTGAGCGACATACCCGGTATGACCTTTTTTGAGCGACATATCCGGGTATGACGTGTTTTGAGCATCATACCCAGGTATGAAATTTTTTGAGCTACATACGCCGAATGTCCTTTTTTGAGTGACACACCACTGTATGGCCCATTTTGAGCGACATACACAAGTTTGACCACTTTTGAGCGACATACCCGGTATGACCTTTTTTGAGCGACATACCCGGGTATAACGTGTTTTGAGCATCATACCCAGGTATGAAATTTTTTTAGCTACATACGCCGAATGTCCTTTTTTGAGTGACACACCACTGTATGGCCCATTTTGAGCGACATACACAAGTTTGAACAGTTATGAGCGACATACCCGGTATGACCTTTTTTGAGCGACATACCCGGGTATGACGTGTTTTGAGCATCATACCCGGGTATGAAATTCTTTGAGCTACATACCCCGAATGACCTTTTTTGAGTGACACACCACTGTATGGCCCATTTTGAGCGACATACACAAGTTTGAAGAGTTTTGAGCGACATACCCGGTATGACCTTTTTTGAGCGACATACCCGGGTATAACGTGTTTTGAGCATCATACCTGGGTATGAAATTTTTTGAGCTACATACGCCGAATGACCTTTTTTGAGTGACACACCACCGTATGGCCTATTTTGAGCGACATACACAAGTTTGAACACTTTTGAGCGACATACCCGTTATGACCTTTTTTGAGCGACATACCCGGGTATGACGTGTTTTGAGCATCATACCCGGGTATGAAATTTTTTGAGCTACATACGCCGAATGATCTTTTTTGAGTGACACACCACCGTATGGCCTATTTTGAGCGACATACAAAAGTTTGAAAACTTTTGAGCGACATACCCGGTATGACCTTTTTTGAGCGACATACCCGGGTATGACGTGTTTTGAGCATCATACCCGGGTATGAAATTCTTTGAGCTACATAGGCCGAATTACCTTTTTTGAGTGACACACCACCGTATGGCCCATTTTGAGCGACATACACAAGTTTGACCACTTTTGAGCGACATACCCGGTATGACCTTTTTTGAGCGACATATCCGGGTATGACGTGTTTTGAGCATCATACCCAGGTATGAAATTTTTTGAGCTACATACCCTGAATGACCTTTTTTGAGTGACACAACACTGTATGGCCTATTTTGAGCGACATACGCGCATATGACCACTTTTGAGCGACATACCCGGTATGACCTTTTTTGAGCGACATACCCGGGTATGACGTGTTTTGAGCATCATACCCGGGTATGAAATTCTTTGAGCTACATACGCCGAATGACCTTTTTTGAGTGACACACCACCGTATGGCCCATTTTGAGCGACATACACAAGTTTGACCACTTTTGAGAGACATACCCGGTATGACCTTTTTTGAGCCACATACGCGGGTGTGAAGTTTTTTGAGCTACATACGCCAAATGACCTTTTTTGAGTGACACACCACCGTATGGCCTATTTTGAGCGACATATGCGCATATGACCACTTTTGAGCGACATACCCGGTATGACCTTTTTTGAGCGACATATCCGGGTATGACGTGTTTTGAGCATCATACCCAGGTATGAAATTTTTTGAGCTACATACGCCGAATGTCCTTTTTTGAGTGACACACCACTGTATGGCCCATTTTGAGCGACATACACAAGTTTGAACAGTTATGAGCGACATACCCGGGATGACCTTTTTTGAGCGACATACCCGGGTATGACGTGTTTTGAGCATCATACCCGGGTATGAAATTCTTTGAGCTACATAGGCCGAATGACCTTTTTTGAGTGACACACCACCGTATGGCCCATTTTGAGCGACATACACAAGTTTGACCACTTTTGAGCGACATACCTGGTATGACCTTTTTTGAGCGACATATCCGGGTATGACGTGTTTTGAGCATCATACCCGGGTATGAAATTCTTTGAGCTACATAGGCCGAATGACCTTTTTTGAGTGACACACCACAGTATGGCCTATTTTGAGCGACATACACAAGTTTGAACACTTTTGAGCGACATACCCGGTATGACCTTTTTTGAGCGACATACCCAGGTATAACGTGTTTTGAGCATCATACCCGGGTATGAAATTTTTTGAGCTACATACGCCGAATGTCCTTTTTTGAGTGACACACCACCGTATGGCCCATTTTGAGCAACATACACAAGTTTGACCACTTTTGAGCGACATACCCGGTATGACCTTTTTTGAGCGACATACCCGGGTATGACGTGTTTTGAGCATCATACCCGGGTATGAAATTTTTTGAGCTACATACGCCGAATGACCTTTTTTGAGTGACACACCACCGTATGGCCTATTTTGAGCGACATACGCGCATATGACCACTTTTGAGCGACATACCCGGTATGACCTTTTTTGAGAGACATACCCGGGTATGACGTGTTTTGAGCATCATACCCGGGTATGAAATTTTTTGATCTACATACGCCGAATGACCTTTTTTGAGTGACACACCACCGTATGGCCCATTTTGAGCGACATACACAAGTTTGACCACTTTTGAGCGACATACCCGGTATGACCTTTTTTGAGCGACATACCCGGGTATGACGTGTTTTGAGCATCATACCCAGGTATGAAATTTTTTTAGCTACATACGCCGAATGTCCTTTTTTGAGTGACACACCACTGTATGGCCCATTTTGAGCGACATACACAAGTTTGAACAGTTATGAGCGACATACCCGGTATGACCTTTTTTGAGCGACATACCCGGGTATGACGTGTTTTGAGCATCATACCCGGGTATGAAATTCTTTGAGCTACATACCCCGAATGACCTTTTTTGAGTGACACACCACTGTATGGCCCATTTTGAGCGACATACACAAGTTTGAAGAGTTTTGAGCGACATACCCGGTATGACCTTTTTTGAGCGACATACCCGGGTATAACGTGTTTTGAGCATCATACCTGGGTATGAAATTTTTTGAGCTACATACGCCGAATGACCTTTTTTGAGTGACATACCACCGTATGGCCTATTTTGAGCGACATACACAAGTTTGAACACTTTTGAGCGACATACCCGGTATGACCTTTTTTGAGCGACATACCCGGGTATGACGTGTTTTGAGCATCATACCCGGGTATGAAATTCTTTGAGCTACATAGGCCGAATTACCTTTTTTGAGTGACACACCACCGTATGGCCCATTTTGAGCGACATACACAAGTTTGACCACTTTTGAGCGACATACCCGGTATGACCTTTTTTGAGCGACATATCCGGGTATGACGTGTTTTGAGCATCATACCCAGGTATGAAATTTTTTGAGCTACATACCCTGAATGACCTTTTTTGAGTGACACAACACTGTATGGCCTATTTTGAGCGACATACGCGCATATGACCACTTTTGAGCGACATACCCGGTATGACCTTTTTTGAGCGACATACCCGGGTATGACGTGTTTTGAGTATCATACCCGGGTATGAAATTCTTTGAGCTACATACGCCGAATGACCTTTTTTGAGTGACACACCACCGTATGGCCCATTTTGAGCGACATACACAAGTTTGACCACTTTTGAGAGACATACCCGGTATGACCTTTTTTGAGCCACATACGCGGGTGTGAAGTTTTTTGAGCTACATACGCCAAATGACCTTTTTTGAGTGACACACCACCGTATGGCCTATTTTGAGCGACATATGCGCATATGACCACTTTTGAGCGACATACCCGGTATGACCTTTTTTGAGCGACATATCCGGGTATGACGTGTTTTGAGCATCATACCCAGGTATGAAATTTTTTGAGCTACATACCCCGAATGACCTTTTTTGAGTGACACACCACCGTATGGCCTATTTTGAGCGACATACACAAGTTTGAACACTTTTGAGCGACATACCCGGTATGACCTTTTTTGAGCGACATACCCGGTATGACCTTTTTTGAGCGACATACCCGGGTATGACGTGTTTTGAGCATCATACCCGGGTATGAAATTTTTTGAGCTACATACGCCGAATGATCTTTTTTGAGTGACACACCACCGTATGGCCTATTTTGAGCGACATACAAAAGTTTGACCACTTTTGAGCGACATACCCGGTATGACCTTTTTTGAGCGACATACCCGATATGACGTGTTTTGAGCATCATACCCGGGTATGAAATTTTTTGAGCTACATACCCCGAATGACCTTTTTTGAGTGACACACCACCGTATGGCCTATTTTGAGCGACATACGCGCATATGACCACTTTTGAGCGACATACCCAGTATGACCTTTTTTGAGCGACATAAACGGGTATGACGTGTTTTGAGCATCATACCCGGGTATGAAATTTTTTGAGCTACATACGCCGAATGATCTTTTTTGAATGACACACCACTGTATGGCCCATTTTGAGCGACATACACAAGTTTGACCACTTTTGAGCGACATGCCCGGTAGGACCTTTTTTGAGCGACATATCCGGGTATGACGTGTTTTGAGCATCATACCCAGGTATGAAATTTTTTTAGCTACATACCCCGAATGACCTTTTTTGAGTGACACACCACCGTATGGCCTATTTTGAGCGACATACACAAGTTTGAACACTTTTGAGCGACATACCCGGTATGACCTTTTTTGAGCGACATACGCGCATATGACCACTTTTGAGTGACATACCCGGTATGACCTTTTTTGAGCGACATACCCGGGTATGACGTGTTTTGAGCATCATACCCGGGTATGAAATTTTTTGAGCTACATACGCCGAATGACCTTTTTTGAGTGACACACCACCGTATGGCCCATTTTGAGCGACATACACAAGTTTGACCACTTTTGAGAGACATACCCGGTATGACCTTTTTTGAGCGACATACCCGGTATGACCACTTTTGAGCGACATACCCGGTATGACCTTTTTTGAGCGACATATCCGGGTATGACGTGTTTTGAGCATCATACCCGGGTATAAAATTTTTTGAGCTACATACGCCAAATTACCTTTTTTGAGTGACACACCACCGTATGGCCCATTTTGAGCGACATACACAAGTTTGACCACTTTTGAGCGACATACCCGGTATGACCTTTTTTGAGCGACATACCCGGGTATGACGTGTTTTGAGCATCATACCCGGGTATGAAATTTTTTGAGCTACATACCCCGAATGACCTTTTTTGAGTGACACACCACCGTATGGCCTATTTTGAGCGACATACGCACATATGACCACTTTTGAGCGACATACCCGGTATGAACTTTTTTGAGCGACACACCACCGTATGGCCCATTTTGAGCAACATACACAAGTTTGACCACTTTTGAGCGACATACCCGGTATGACCTTTTTTGAGCGACATATCCGGGTATGACGTGTTTTGAGCATCATACCCAGGTATGAAATTTTTTGAGCTACATACGCCGAATGTCCTTTTTTGAGTGACACACCACTGTATGGCCCATTTTGAGCGACATACACAAGTTTGAACAGTTATGAGCGACATACCCGGTATGACCTTTTTTGAGCGACATACCCGGGTATGACGTGTTTTGAGCATCATACCCGGGTATGAAATTCTTTGAGCTACATACCCCGAATGACCTTTTTTGAGTGACACACCACTGTATGGCCCATTTTGAGCGACATACATAAGTTTGAAGAGTTTTGAGCGGTACCCGGTATGACCTTTTTTGAGCGACATATCCGGGTATGACGTGTTTTGAGCATCATACCCAGGTATGAAATTTTTTGAGCTACATACGCCGAATGACCTTTTTTGAGTGACACACCACCGTATGGCCCATTCTGAGCAACATACACAAGTTTGACCACTTTTGAGCGACATACCCGGTATGACCTTTTTTGAGCGACATACCCGGGTATGACGTGTTTTGAGCATCATACCCGGGTATGAAATTTTTTGAGCTACATACGCCGAATGACCTTTTTTGAGTGACACACCACCGTATGGCCTATTTTGAGCGACATACGCGCATATGACCACTTTTGAGCGACATACCTGGTATGACCTTTTTTGAGAGACATACCCGGGTATGACGTGTTTTGAGCATCATACCCGGGTATGAAATTCTTTGAGCTACATACCCCGAATGACCTTTTTTGAGTGACACACCACTGTATGGCCCATTTTGAGCGACATACACAAGTTTGAAGAGTTTTGAGCGACATACCCGGTATGACCTTTTTTGAGCGACATACCCGAGTATAACGTGTTTTGTGCATCATACCTGGGTATGAAATTTTTTGAGCTACATACGCCGAATGACCTTTTTTGAGTGACACACCACTGTATGGCCCATTTTGAGCGACATACACAAGTTTGAACAGTTATGAGCGACATACCCGGTATGACGTGTTTTGAGCATCATACCCGGGTATGAAATTTTTTGAGCTACATACGCCGAATGACCTTTTTTGAGTGACACACCACCGTATGGCCCATTTTGAGCAACATACACAAGTTTGACCACTTTTGAGCGACATACCCGGTATGACCTTTTTTGAGCGACATACCCGGGTATGACGTGTTTTGAGCATCATATCCGGGTATGAAATTTTTTGAGCTACATACCCCGAATGACCTTTTTTGAGTGACACACCACTGTATGGCCCATTTTGAGCGACATACATAAGTTTGAAGAGTTTTGAGCGGTACCCGGTATGACCTTTTTTGAGCGACATATCCGGGTATGACGTGTTTTGAGCATCATACCCAGGTATGAAATTTTTTGAGCTACATACGCCGAATGACCTTTTTTGAGTGACACACCACCGTATGGCCCATTCTGAGCAACATACACAAGTTTGACCACTTTTGAGCGACATACCCGGTATGACCTTTTTTGAGCGACATACCCGGGTATGACGTGTTTTGAGCATCATACCCGGGTATGAAATTTTTTGAGCTACATACGCCGAATGACCTTTTTTGAGTGACACACCACCGTATGGCCTATTTTGAGCGACATACGCGCATATGACCACTTTTGAGCGACATACCTGGTATGACCTTTTTTGAGAGACATACCCGGGTATGACGTGTTTTGAGCATCATACCCGGGTATGAAATTCTTTGAGCTACATACCCCGAATGACCTTTTTTGAGTGACACACCACTGTATGGCCCATTTTGAGCGACATACACAAGTTTGAAGAGTTTTGAGCGACATACCCGGTATGACCTTTTTTGAGCGACATACCCGAGTATAACGTGTTTTGTGCATCATACCCAGGTATGAAATTTTTTGAGCTACATACGCCGAATGACCTTTTTTGAGTGACACACCACCGTATGGCCCATTCTGAGCAACATACACAAGTTTGACCACTTTTGAGCGACATACCCGGTATGACCTTTTTTGAGCGACATATCCGGGTATGACGTGTTTTGAGCATCATACCCGGGTATAAAATTTTTTGAGCTACATACGCCAAATTACCTTTTTTGAGTGACACACCACCGTATGGCCCATTTTGAGCGACATACACAAGTTTGACCACTTTTGAGCGACATACCCGGGTATGACGTGTTTTGAGCATCATACCCGGGTATGAAATTTTTTGAGCTACATACGCCGAATGATCTTTTTTGAGTGACACACCACCGTATGGCCTATTTTGAGCGACATACAAAAGTTTGAAAACTTTTGAGCGACATACCCGGTATGACCTTTTTTGAGCGACATACCCGGGTATGACGTGTTTTGAGCATCATACCCGGGTATGAAATTCTTTGAGCTACATAGGCCGAATGACCTTTTTTGAGTGACACACCACCGTATGGCCCATTTTGAGCGACATACACAAGTTTGACCACTTTTGAGAGACATACCCGGTATGACCTTTTTTGAGCGACATATCCGGGTATGACGTGTTTTGAGCATCATACCCAGGTATGAAATTTTTTGAGCTACATACGCCGAATGACCTTTTTTGAGTGACACACCACCGTATCGCCCATTCTGAGCAACATACACAAGTTTGACCACTTTTGAGCGACATACCCGGTATGACCTTTTTTGAGCGACATATCCGGGTATGACGTGTTTTGAGCATCATACCCGGGTATAAAATTTTTTGAGCTACATACGCCAAATTACCTTTTTTGAGTGACACACCACCGTATGGCCCATTTTGAGCGACATACACAAGTTTGACCACTTTTGAGCGACATACCCGGTATGACCTTTTTTGAGCGACATACCCGGGTATGACGTGTTTTGAGCATCATACCCGGGTATGAAATTTTTTGAGCTACATACGCCGAATGACCTTTTTTGAGTGACACACCACCGTATGGCCCATTTTGAGCAACATACACAAGTTTGACCACTTTTGAGCGACATACCCGGTATGACCTTTTTTGAGCGACATACCCGGGTATGACGTGTTTTGAGCATCATACCCGGGTATGAAATTTTTTGAGCTACATACGCCGAATGACCTTTTTTGAGTGACACACCACCGTATGGCCCATATTGAGCGACATACACAAGTTTGACCACTTTTGAGCGACATACCCGGTATGACCTTTTTTGAGCGACATATCCGGGTATGACGTGTTTTGAGCATCATACCCAGGTATGAAATTTTTGGGACATACACAAGTTTGACCACTTTTGAGCGACATACCCGGGTATGACGTGTTTTGAGCATCATACCCGGGTATGAATTTTTTTGAGCTACATACCCCGAATGACCTTTTTTGAGTGACACACCACCGTATGGCCTATTTTGAGCGACATACGCACATATGACCACTTTTGAGCGACATACCCGGTATGACCTTTTTTGAGCGACATACCCGGGTATGACGTGTTTTGAGCATCATACCCGGGTATGAAATTTTTTGAGCTACATACGCCGAATGATCTTTTTTGAGTGACACACCACCGTATGGCCTATTTTGAGCGACATACAAAAGTTTGAAAACTTTTGAGCGACATACCCGGTATGACCTTTTTTGAGCGACATATCCGGGTATGACGTGTTTTGAGCATCATACCCGGGTATAAAATTTTTTGAGCTACATACGCCAAATTACCTTTTTTGAGTGACACACCACCGTATGGCCCATTTTGAGCGACATACACAAGTTTGACCACTTTTGAGCGACATACCCGGTATGACCTTTTTTGAGCGACATACCCGGGTATGACGTGTTTTGAGCATCATACCCGGGTATGAAATTTTTTGAGCTACATATCCCGAATGACCTTTTTTGAGTGACACACCACCGTATGGCCTATTTTGAGCGACATACACAAGTTTGAACAGTTATGAGCGACATACCCGGTATGACCTTTTTTGAGCGACATACCCGGGTATGACGTGTTTTGAGCATCATACCCGGGTATGAAATTCTTTGAGCTACATACCCCGAATGACCTTTTTTGAGTGACACACCACTGTATGGCCCATTTTGAGCGACATACACAAGTTTGAAAAGTTTTGAGCGACATACCCGGTATGACATTTTTTGAGCGACATACCCAGGTATTACGTGTTTTGAGCATCATACCCGGGTATGAAATTTTTTGAGCTACATACGCCGAATGACCTTTTTTGAGTGACACACCACCGTATGGCCCATTTTGAGCGACATACACAAGTTTGACCACTTTGGAGCGACATACCCGGTATGACCTTTTTTGAGCGACATACCCGGGTATGACGTGTTTTGAGCATCATACCCGGGTATGAAATTTTTTGAGCTACATACGCCGAATGACCTTTTTTGAGTGACACACCACCGTATGGCCCATTTTGAGCAACATACACAAGTTTGACCACTTTTGAGCGACATACCCGGTATGACCTTTTTTGAGCGACATACCCGGGTATGACGTGTTTTGAGCATCATACCCGGGTATGAAATTTTTTGAGCTACATACGCCGAATGACCTTTTTTGAGTGACACACCACCGTATGGCCCATATTGAGCGACATACACAAGTTTGACCACTTTTGAGCGACATACCCGGTATGACCTTTTTTGAGCGACATATCCGGGTATGACGTGTTTTGAGCATCATACCCAGGTATGAAATTTTTTGAGCTACATACGCCGAATGACCTTTTTTGAGTGACACACCACCGTATGGCCCATTTTGAGCAACATACACAAGTTTGACCACTTTTGAGCGACATACCCGGTATGACCTTTTTTGAGCGACATATCCGGGTATGACGTGTTTTGAGCATCATACCCGGGTATAAAATTTTTTGAGCTACATACGCCAAATTACCTTTTTTGAGTGACACACCACCGTATGGCCCATTTTTAAGGGACATACACAAGTTTGACCACTTTTGAGCGACATACCCGGTATGACCTTTTCTGAGCGACATACCCGGGTATGACGTGTTTTGAGCATCATACCCGGGTATGAAATTTTTTGAGCTACATACCCCGAATGACCTTTTTTGAGTGACACACCACCGTATGGCCTATTTTGAGCGACATACGCACATATGACCACTTTTGAGCGACATACCCGGTATGACCTTTTTTGAGCGACATATCCGGGTATGACGTGTTTTGAGCATCATACCCAGGTATGAAATTTTTTGAGCTACATACGCCGAATGTCCTTTTTTGAGTGACACACCACTGTATGGCCCATTTTGAGCGACATACACAAGTTTGAACAGTTATGAGCGACATACCCGGTATGACCTTTTTTGAGCAACATACCCGGGTATGACGTGTTTTGAGCATCATACCTGGGTATGAAATTTTTTGAGCTACATACGCCGAATGACCTTTTTTGAGTGACACACCACCGTATGGCCTATTTTGAGCGACATACACAAGTTTGAACACTTTTGAGCGACATACCCGTTATGACCTTTTTTGAGCGACATACCCGGGTATGACGTGTTTTGAGCATCATACCCGGGTATGAAATTTTTTGAGCTACATATGCCGAATGACCTTTTTTGAGTGACACACCACCGTATGGCCTATTTTGAGCGACATACCCGGTATGACCTTTTTTGAGCGACATACCTGGGTATAACGTGTTTTGAGCATCATACCTGGGTATGAAATTTTTTGAGCTACATACGCCGAATGACCTTTTTTGAGTGACACACCACCGTATGGCCTATTTTGAGCGACATACACAAGTTTGAACACTTTTGAGCGACATACCCGTTATGACCTTTTTTGAGCGACATACCCGGGTATGACGTGTTTTGAGCATCATACCCGGGTATGAAATTTTTTGAGCTACATACGCCGAATGATCTTTTTTGAGTGACACACCACCGTATGGCCTATTTTGAGCGACATACAAAAGTTTGAAAACTTTTGAGCGACATACCCGGTATGACCTTTTTTGAGCGACATACCCGGGTATGACGTGTTTTGAGCATCATACCCGGGTATGAAATTCTTTGAGCTACATAGGCCGAATGACCTTTTTTGAGTGACACACCACCGTATGGCCCATTTTGAGCGACATACACAAGTTTGACCACTTTTGAGCGACATACCCGGTATGACCTTTTTTGAGCGACATATCCGGGTATGACGTGTTTTGAGCATCATACCCAGGTATGAAATTTTTTGAGCTACATACGCCGAATGACCTTTTTTGAGTGACACACCACCGTATCGCCCATTCTGAGCAACATACACAAGTTTGACCACTTTTGAGCGACATACCCGGTATGACCTTTTTTGAGCGACATATCCGGGTATGACGTGTTTTGAGCATCATACCCGGGTATAAAATTTTTTGAGCTACATACGCCAAATTACCTTTTTTGAGTGACACACCACCGTATGGCCCATTTTGAGCGACATACACAAGTTTGACCACTTTTGAGCGACATACCCGGTATGACCTTTTTTGAGCGACATACCCGGCTATGACGTGTTTTGAACATCATACCCGGGTATGAAATTTTTTGAGCTACATATCCCGAATGACCTTTTTTGAGTGACACACCACCGTATGGCCTATTTTGAGCGACATACGCACATATGACCACTTTTGAGCGGCATACCCGGTATGACCTTTTTTGAGCAACATATCCGGGTATGACGTGTTTTGAGCATCATACCCAGGTATGAAATTTTTTGAGCTACATACGCCGAATGACCTTTTTTGAGTGACACACCACCGTATGGCCCATTCTGAGCAACATACACAAGTTTGACCACTTTTGAGCGACATACCCGGTATGACCTTTTTTGAGCGACATACCCGGGTATGACGTGTTTTGAGCATCATACCCGGGTATGAAATTCTTTGAGCTACATACCCCGAATGACCTTTTTTGAGTGACACACCACTGTATGGCCCATTTTGAGCGACATACACAAGTTTGAAAAGTTTTGAGCGACATACCCGGTATGACATTTTTTGAGCGACATACCCAGGTATTACGTGTTTTGAGCATCATACCCGGGTATGAAATTTTTTGAGCTACATACGCCGAATGACCTTTTTTGAGTGACACACCACCGTATGGCCCATTTTGAGCGACATACACAAGTTTGACCACTTTTGAGCGACATACCCGGTATGACCTTTTTTGAGCGACATACCCGGGTATGACGTGTTTTGAGCATCATACCCGGGTATGAAATTTTTTGAGCTACATACGCCGAATGACCTTTTTTGAGTGACACACCACCGTATGGCCCATTTTGAGCAACATACACAAGTTTGACCACTTTTGAGCGACATACCCGGTATGACCTTTTTTGAGCGACATACCCGGGTATGACGTGTTTTGAGCATCATACCCGGGTATGAAATTTTTTGAGCTACATACGCCGAATGACCTTTTTTGAGTGACACACCACCGTATGGCCGATTTTGAGCGACATACACAAGTTTGACCACTTTTGAGCGACATACCCGGTATGACCTTTTTTGAGCGACATACCCGGGTATGACGTGTTTTGATCATCATACCCGGGTATGAAATTTTTTGAGCTACATACGCCGAATGACCTTTTTTGAGTGACACACCACCGTATGGCCCATTTTGAGCGACATACACAAGTTTGACCACTTTTGAGCGACATACCCGGTATGACCTTTTTTGAGCGACATACCCGGGTATGACGTGTTTTGAGCATCATACCCGGTAATGAAATTTTTTGAGCTACATACGCCGAATGACCTTTTTTGAGTGACACACCACCGTATGGCCCATTCTGAGCAACATACACAAGTTTGACCACTTTTGAGCGACATACCCGGTATGACCTTTTTTGAGCGACATATCCGGGTATGACGTGTTTTGAGCATCATACCCGGGTATAAAATTTTTTGAGCTACATACGCCAAATTACCTTTTTTGAGTGACACACCACCGTATGGCCCATTTTGAGCGACATACACAAGTTTGACCACTTTTGAGCGACATACCCGGTATGACCTTTTTTGAGCGACATACCCGGGTATGACGTGTTTTGAGCATCATACCCGGGTATGAAATTTTTTGAGCTACATATCCCGAATGACCTTTTTTGAGTGACACACCACCGTATGGCCTATTTTGAGCGACATACGCACATATGACCACTTTTGAGCGACATACCCGGTATGACCTTTTTTGAGCGACATACCCGGGTATGACGTGTTTTGAGCATCATACCCGGGTATGAAATTTTTTGAGCTACATACGCCGAATGACCTTTTTTGAGTGACACACCACCGTATGGCCCATTTTGAGCAACATACACAAGTTTGAACAGTTATGAGCGACATACCCGGTATGACCTTTTTTGAGCGACATACCCGGGTATGACGTGTTTTGAGCATCATACCCGGGTATGAAATTTTTTGAGCTACATACGCCGAATGACCTTTTTTGAGTGACACACCACCGTATGGCCCATTTTGAGCGACATACACAAGTTTGAACAGTTATGAGCGACATACCCAGTATGACCTTTTTTGAGCGACATACCCGGGTATGACGTGTTTTGAGCATCATACCCGGGTATGAAATTTTTTGAGCTACATACGCCGAATGACCTTTTTTGAGTGACACACCACCGTATGGCCCATTTTGAGCAACATACACAAGTTTGACCACTTTTGAGCGACATACCCGGTATGACCTTTTTTGAGCGACATACCCGGGTATGACGTGTTTTGAGCATCATACCCGGGTATGAAATTTTTTGAGCTACATACGCCGAATGACCTTTTTTGAGTGACACACCACCGTATGGCCCATTTTGAGCGACATACACAAGTTTGACCACTTTTGAGCGACATACCCGGTATGACCTTTTTTGAGCGACATACCCGGGTATGACGTGTTTTGAGCATCATACCCGGGTATGAAATTTTTTGAGCTACATACGCCGAATGACCTTTTTTGAGTGACATACCACCGTATGGCCCATTTTGAGCGACATACACAAGTTTGACCACTTTTGAGCGACATACCCGGTATGACCTTTTTTGAGCGACATACCCGGGTATGACGTGTTTTGAGCATCATACCCGGTAATGAAATTTTTTGAGCTACATACGCCGAATGACCTTTTTTGAGTGACACACCACCGTATGGCCCATTCTGAGCAACATACACAAGTTTGACCACTTTTGAGCGACATACCCGGTATGACCTTTTTTGAGCGACATATCCGGGTATGACGTGTTTTGAGCATCATACCCGGGTATAAAATTTTTTGAGCTACATACGCCAAATTACCTTTTTTGAGTGACACACCACCGTATGGCCCATTTTGAGCGACATACACAAGTTTGACCACTTTTGAGCGACATACCCGGTATGACCTTTTTTGAGCGACATACCCGGGTATGACGTGTTTTGAGCATCATACCCGGGTATGAAATTTTTTGAGCTACATATCCCGAATGACCTTTTTTGAGTGACACACCACCGTATGGCCTATTTTGAGCGACATACACAAGTTTGAACAGTTATGAGCGACATACCCGGTATGACCTTTTTTGAGCGACATACCCGGGTATGACGTGTTTTGAGCATCATACCCGGGTATGAAATTCTTTGAGCTACATACCCCGAATGACCTTTTTTGAGTGACACACCACTGTATGGCCCATTTTGAGCGACATACACAAGTTTGAAAAGTTTTGAGCGACATACCCGGTATGACATTTTTTGAGCGACATACCCAGGTATTACGTGTTTTGAGCATCATACCCGGGTATGAAATTTTTTGAGCTACATACGCCGAATGACCTTTTTTGAGTGACACACCACCGTATGGCCCATTTTGAGCGACATACACAAGTTTGACCACTTTTGAGCGACATACCCGGTATGACCTTTTTTGAGCGACATACCCGGGTATGACGTGTTTTGAGCATCATACCCGGGTATGAAATTTTTTGAGCTACATACGCCGAATGACCTTTTTTGAGTGACACACCACCGTATGGCCCATTTTGAGCAACATACACAAGTTTGACCACTTTTGAGCGACATACCCGGTATGACCTTTTTTGAGCGACATACCCGGGTATGACGTGTTTTGAGCATCATACCCGGGTATGAATTTTTTTGAGCTACATACCCCGAATGACCTTTTTTGAGTGACACACCACCGTATGGCCTATTTTGAGCGACATACGCACATATGACCACTTTTGAGCGACATACCCGGTATGACCTTTTTTGAGCGACATATCCGGGTATGACGTGTTTTGAGCATCATACCCAGGTATGAAATTTTTTGAGCTACATACGCCGAATGTCCTTTTTTGAGTGACACACCACTGTATGGCCCATTTTGAGCGACATACACAAGTTTGAACAGTTATGAGCGACATACCCGGTATGACCTTTTTTGAGCAACATACCCGGGTATGACGTGTTTTGAGCATCATACCCGGGTATGAAATTTTTTGAGCTACATACGCCGAATGACCTTTTTTGAGTGACACACCACCATATGGCCCATTTTGAGCGACATACACAAGTTTGACCACATTTGAGCGACATACCCGGTATGACCTTTTTTGAGCGACATACCCAGGTATAACGTGTTTTGAGCATCATACCCGGGTATGAAATTTTTTGAGCTACATACGCCGAATGACCTTTTTTGAGTGACACACCACCGTATGGCCCATTTTGAGCAACATACACAAGTTTGACCACTTTTGAGCGACATACCCGGTATGACCTTTTTTGAGCGACATACCCGGGTATGACGTGTTTTGAGCATCATACCCGGGTATGAAATTTTTTGAGCTACATACGCCGAATGATCTTTTTTGAGTGACACACCACCGTATGGCCTATTTTGAGCGACATACAAAAGTTTGAAAACTTTTGAGCGACATACCCGGTATGACCTTTTTTGAGCGACATATCCGGGTATGACGTGTTTTGAGCATCATACCCGGGTATGAAATTTTTTGAGCTACATACCCCGAATGACCTTTTTTGAGTGACACACCACTGTATGGCCTATTTTGAGCGACATACGCACATATGACCACTTTTGAGCGACATACCCGGTATGACCTTTTTTGAGCGACATATCCGGGTATGACGTGTTTTGAGCATCATACCCAGGTATGAAATTTTTTGAGCTACATACGCCGAATGTCCTTTTTTGAGTGACACACCACTGTATGGCCCATTTTGAGCGACATACACAAGTTTGAACAGTTATGAGCGACATACCCGGTATAACCTTTTTTGAGCAACATACCCGGGTATGACGTGTTTTGAGCATCATACCTGGGTATGAAATTTTTTGAGCTACATACGCCGAATGACCTTTTTTGAGTGACACACCACCGTATGGCCTATTTTGAGCGACATACACAAGTTTGAACACTTTTGAGCGACATACCCGGGTATGACGTGTTTTGAGCATCATACCCGGGTATGAAATTTTTTGAGCTACATACGCCGAATGATCTTTTTTGAGTGACACACCACCGTATGGCCTATTTTGAGCGACATACCCGGTATGACCTTTTTTGAGCGACATACCCGGGTATGACGTGTTTTGAGCATCATACCCGGGTATGAAATTTTTTGAGCTACATACGCCGAATGACCTTTTTTGAGTGACACACCACCATATGGCCCATTTTGAGCGACATACACAAGTTTGACCACTTTTGAGCGACATACCCGGTATGACCTTTTTTGAGCGACATATCCGGGTATGACGTGTTTTGAGCATCATACCCAGGTATGAAATTTTTTGAGCTACATACGCCGAATGTCCTTTTTTGAGTGACACACCACCGTATGGCCCATTTTGAGCAACATACACAAGTTTGACCACTTTTGAGCGACATACCCGGTATGACCTTTTTTGAGCGACATACCCGGGTATGACGTGTTTTGAGCATCATACCCGGGTATGAAATTTTTTGAGCTACATACGCCGAATGACCTTTTTTGAGTGACACACCACCGTATGGCCTATTTTGAGCGACATACGCGCATATGACCACTTTTGAGCGACATACCCGGGTATGACGTGTTTTGAGCATCATAGCCAGGTATGAAATTTTTTGAGCTACATACGCCGAATGTCCTTTTTTGAGTGACACACCACTGTATGGCCCATTTTGAGCGACATACACAAGTTTGAACAGTTATGAGCGACATACCCGGTATGACCTCTTTTGAGCGACATACCCGGGTATGACGTGTTTTGAGCATCATACCCGGGTATGAAATTCTTTGAGCTACATACCCCGAATGACCTTTTTTGAGTGACACACCACTGTATGGCCCATTTTGAGCGACATACACAAGTTTGAACAGTTTTGAGCGGTACCCGGTATGACCTTTTTTGAGCGACATACCCGGGTATAACGTGTTTTGAGCATCATACCCGGGTATGAAATTCTTTGAGCTACATAGGCCGAATGACCTTTTTTGAGTGACACACCACCGTATGGCCCATTTTGAGCGACATACACAAGTTTGACCACTTTTGAGCGACATACCTGGTATGACCTTTTTTGAGCGACATATCCGGGTATGACGTGTTTTGAGCATCATACCCAGGTATGAAATTTTTTGAGCTAAATACCCCGAATGACCTTTTTTGAGTGACACACCACAGTATGGCCTATTTTGAGCGACATACACAAGTTTGACCACTTTTGAGCGACATACCTGGTATGACCTTTTTTGAGCGACATATCCGGGTATGACGTGTTTTGAGCATCATACCCGGGTATGAAATTCTTTGAGCTACATACCCCGAATGACCTTTTTTGAGTGACACACCACTGTATGGCCCATTTTGAGCGACATACACAAGTTTGAAGAGTTTTGAGCGACATACCCGGTATGACCTTTTTTGAGCGACATACCCGAGTATAACGTGTTTTGAGCATCATACCTGGGTATGAAATTTTTTGAGCTACATACGCCGAATGACCTTTTTTGAGTGACACACCACCGTATGGCCTATTTTGAGCGACATACACAAGTTTGAACACTTTTGAGCGACATACCCGTTATGACCTTTTTTGAGCGACATACCCGGGTATGACGTGTTTTGAGCATCATACCCGGGTATGAAATTTTTTGAGCTACATACGCCGAATGATCTTTTTTGAGTGACACACCACCGTATGGCCTATTTTGAGCGACATACAAAAGTTTGAAAACTTTTGAGCGACATACCCGGTATGACCTTTTTTGAGCGACATACCCGGGTATGACGTGTTTTGAGCATCATACCCGGGTATGAAATTCTTTGAGCTACATAGGCCGAATGACCTTTTTTGAGTGACACACCACCGTATGGCCCATTTTGAGCGACATACACAAGTTTGACCACTTTTGAGCGACATACCCGGTATGACCTTTTTTGAGCGACATATCCGGGTATGACGTGTTTTGAGCATCATACCCAGGTATGAAATTTTTTGAGCTACATACCCTGAATGACCTTTTTTGAGT
Organism: Eupleurogrammus muticus; assembly: GCA_036785175.1. NCBI lineage: Eukaryota > Metazoa > Chordata > Actinopteri > Scombriformes > Trichiuridae > Eupleurogrammus > Eupleurogrammus muticus. Next base: position 14,354,892 of record JAYKQN010000006.1, read on the forward strand.
GACACAACACTGTATGGCCTATTTTGAGCGACATACGCACATATGACCACTTTTGAGCGACATACCCGGTATGACCTTTTTTGAGCGACATATCCGGGTATGACGTGTTTTGAGCATCATACCCAGGTATGAAATTTTTTGAGCTACATATGCCGAATGTCCTTTTTTGAGTGACACACCACTGTATGGCCCATTTTGAGCGACATACACAAGTTTGAACAGTTATGAGCGACATACCCGGTATGACCTTTTTTGAGCGACATACCCGGGTATGACGTGTTTTGAGCATCATACCCGGGTATGAAATTCTTTGAGCTACATACCCCGAATGACCTTTTTTGAGTGACACACCAGTGTATGGCCCATTTTGAGCGACATACACAAGTTTGAAAAGTTTTGAGCGACATACCCGGTATGACATTTTTTGAGCGACATACCCAGGTATGACGTGTTTTGAGCATCATACCCGGGTATGAAATTTTTTGAGCTACATACGCCGAATGACCTTTTTTGAGTGACACACCACCGTATGGCCCATTTTGAGCGACATACACAAGTTTGACCACTTTTGAGCGACATACCCGGTATGACCTTTTTTGAGCGACATATCCGGGTATGACGTGTTTTGAGCATCATACCCGGGTATGAAATTTTTTGAGCTACATACCCCGAATGACCTTTTTTGAGTGACACACCACCGTATGGCCTATTTTGAGCGACATACGCACATATGACCACTTTTGAGCGACATACCCGGTATGACCTTTTTTGAGCGACATATCCGGGTATGACGTGTTTTGAGCATCATACCCGGGTATGAAATTTTTTGAGCTACATACCCCGAATGACCTTTTTTGAGTGACACACCACTGTATGGCCCATTTTGAGCGACATACACAAGTTTGAAGAGTTTTGAGCGGTACCCGGTATGACCTTTTTTGAGCGACATACCCGGGTATAACGTGTTTTGAGCATCATACCTGGGTATGAAATTTTTTGAGCTACATACGCCGAATGACCTTTTTTGAGTGACACACCACCGTATGGCCTATTTTGAGCGACATACACAAGTTTGAACACTTTTGAGCGACATACCCGTTATGACCTTTTTTGAGCGACATACCCGGGTATGACGTGTTTTGAGCATCATACCCGGGTATGAAATTTTTTGAGCTACATACGCCGAATGATCTTTTTTGAGTGACACACCACCGTATGGCCTATTTTGAGCGACATACAAAAGTTTGAAAACTTTTGAGCGACATACCCGGTATGACCTTTTTTGAGCGACATACCCGGGTATGACGTGTTTTGAGCATCATACCCGGGTATGAAATTTTTTGAGCTACATAGTCCGAATGACCTTTTTTGAGTGACACACCACCGTATGGCCCATTTTGAGCGACATACACAAGTTTGACCACTTTTGAGCGACACACTCGGTATGACCTTTTTTGAGCGACATACCCGGGTATGACGTGTTTTGAGCATCATACCCGGGTATGAAATTTTTTGAGCTACATACGCCGAATGACCTTTTTTGAGTGACACACCACCATATGGCCCATTTTGAGCGACATACACAAGTTTGACCACTTTTGAGCGACATACCTGGTATGACCTTTTTTGAGCGACATACCCGGGTATGACGTGTTTTGAGCATCATACCCGGGTATGAAATTTTTTGAGCTACATACCCCGAATGACCTTTTTTGAGTGACACCACCGTATGGCCTATTTTGAGCGACATACGCACATATGACCACTTTTGAGCGACATACCCGGTATGACCTTTTTTGAGCGACATATCCGGGTATGACGTGTTTTGAGCATCATACCCAGGTATGAAATTTTTTGAGCTACATACCCCGAATGACCTTTTTTGAGTGACACACCACCGTATGGCCTATTTTGAGCGACATACGCACATATGACCACTTTTGAGCGCATACCCGGTATGACCTTTTTTGAGCGACATATCCGGGTATGACGTGTTTTGAGCATCATACCCAGGTATGAAATTTTTTGAGCTACATACGCCGAATGTCCTTTTTTGAGTGACACACCACTGTATGGCCCATTTTGAGCGACATACACAAGTTTGAACAGTTATGAGCGACATACCCGGTATGACCTTTTTTGAGCGACATACCCGGGTATGACGTGTTTTGAGCATCATACCCGGGTATGAAATTCTTTGAGCTACATACCCCGAATGACCTTTTTTGAGTGACACACCACTGTATGGCCCATTTTGAGCGACATACACAAGTTTGAAGAGTTTTGAGCGGTACCCGGTATGACCTTTTTTGAGCGACATACCCGGGTATAACGTGTTTTGAGCATCATACCTGGGTATGAAATTTTTTGAGCTACATACGCCGAATGACCTTTTTTGAGTGACACACCACCGTATGGCCTATTTTGAGCGACATACGCACATATGACCACTTTTGAGCGCATACCCGGTATGACCTTTTTTGAGCGACATATCCGGGTATGACGTGTTTTGAGCATCATACCCAGGTATGAAATTTTTTGAGCTACATACGCCGAATGTCCTTTTTTGAGTGACACACCACTGTATGGCCCATTTTGAGCGACATACACAAGTTTGAACAGTTATGAGCGACATACCCGGTATGACCTTTTTTGAGCGACATACCCGGGTATGACGTGTTTTGAGCATCATACCCGGGTATGAAATTCTTTGAGCTACATACCCCGAATGACCTTTTTTGAGTGACACACCACTGTATGGCCCATTTTGAGCGACATACACAAGTTTGAAGAGTTTTGAGCGGTACCCGGTATGACCTTTTTTGAGCGACATACCCGGGTATAACGTGTTTTGAGCATCATACCTGGGTATGAAATTTTTTGAGCTACATACGCCGAATGTCCTTTTTTGAGTGACACACCACTGTATGGCCCATTTTGAGCGACATACACAAGTTTGAACAGTTATGAGCGACATACCCGGTATGACCTTTTTTGAGCGACATACCCGGGTATGACGTGTTTTGAGCATCATACCCGGGTATGAAATTCTTTGAGCTACATACCCCGAATGACCTTTTTTGAGTGACACACCACTGTATGGCCCATTTTGAGCGACATACACAAGTTTGAAGAGTTTTGAGCGGTACCCGGTATGACCTTTTTTGAGCGACATACCCGGGTATAACGTGTTTTGAGCATCATACCTGGGTATGAAATTTTTTGAGCTACATACGCCGAATGACCTTTTTTGAGTGACATACCACCGTATGGCCTATTTTGAGCGACATACACAAGTTTGAACACTTTTGAGCGACATACCCGTTATGACCTTTTTTGAGCGACATACCCGGGTATGACGTGTTTTGAGCATCATACCCGGGTATGAAATTTTTTGAGCTACATACGCCGAATGATCTTTTTTGAGTGACACACCACCGTATGGCCTATTTTGAGCGACATACAAAAGTTTGAAAACTTTTGAGCGACATACCCGGTATGACCTTTTTTGAGCGACATACCCGGGTATGACGTGTTTTGAGCATCATACCCGGGTATGAAATTCTTTGAGCTACATAGGCCGAATTACCTTTTTTGAGTGACACACCACCGTATGGCCCATTTTGAGCGACATACACAAGTTTGACCACTTTTGAGCGACATACCCGGTATGACCTTTTTTGAGCGACATATCCGGGTATGACGTGTTTTGAGCATCATACCCAGGTATGAAATTTTTTGAGCTACATACCCTGAATGACCTTTTTTGAGTGACACAACACTGTATGGCCTATTTTGAGCGACATACGCGCATATGACCACTTTTGAGCGACATACCCGGTATGACCTTTTTTGAGCGACATACCCGGGTATGACGTGTTTTGAGCATCATACCCGGGTATGAAATTCTTTGAGCTACATACGCCGAATGACCTTTTTTGAGTGACACACCACCGTATGGCCCATTTTGAGCGACATACACAAGTTTGACCACTTTTGAGAGACATACCCGGTATGACCTTTTTTGAGCCACATACGCGGGTGTGAAGTTTTTTGAGCTACATACGCCAAATGACCTTTTTTGAGTGACACACCACCGTATGGCCTATTTTGAGCGACATATGCGCATATGACCACTTTTGAGCGACATACCCGGTATGACCTTTTTTGAGCGACATATCCGGGTATGACGTGTTTTGAGCATCATACCCAGGTATGAAATTTTTTGAGCTACATACCCCGAATGACCTTTTTTGAGTGACACACCACCGTATGGCCTATTTTGAGCGACATACACAAGTTTGAACACTTTTGAGCGACATACCCGGTATGACCTTTTTTGAGCGACATACCCGGTATGACCTTTTTTGAGCGACATACCCGGGTATGACGTGTTTTGAGCATCATACCCGGGTATGAAATTTTTTGAGCTACATACGCCGAATGATCTTTTTTGAGTGACACACCACCGTATGGCCTATTTTGAGCGACATACAAAAGTTTGACCACTTTTGAGCGACATACCCGGTATGACCTTTTTTGAGCGACATACCCGATATGACGTGTTTTGAGCATCATACCCGGGTATGAAATTTTTTGAGCTACATACCCCGAATGACCTTTTTTGAGTGACACACCACCGTATGGCCTATTTTGAGCGACATACGCGCATATGACCACTTTTGAGCGACATACCCAGTATGACCTTTTTTGAGCGACATATCCGGGTATGACGTGTTTTGAGCATCATACCCAGGTATGAAATTTTTTTAGCTACATACCCCGAATGACCTTTTTTGAGTGACACACCACCGTATGGCCTATTTTGAGCGACATACACAAGTTTGAACACTTTTGAGCGACATACCCGGTATGACCTTTTTTGAGCGACATACGCGCATATGACCACTTTTGAGTGACATACCCGGTATGACCTTTTTTGAGCGACATACCCGGGTATGACGTGTTTTGAGCATCATACCCGGGTATGAAATTTTTTGAGCTACATTCGCCGAATGACCTTTTTTGAGTGACACACCACCGTATGGCCCATTTTGAGCGACATACACAAGTTTGACCACTTTTGAGAGACATACCCGGTATGACCTTTTTTGAGCGACATACCCGGTATGACCACTTTTGAGCGACATACCCGGTATGACCTTTTTTGAGCGACATATCCGGGTATGACGTGTTTTGAGCATCATACCCGGGTATAAAATTTTTTGAGCTACATACGCCAAATTACCTTTTTTGAGTGACACACCACCGTATGGCCCATTTTGAGCGACATACACAAGTTTGACCACTTTTGAGCGACATACCCGGTATGACCTTTTTTGAGCGACATACCCGGGTATGACGTGTTTTGAGCATCATACCCGGGTATGAAATTTTTTGAGCTACATACCCCGAATGACCTTTTTTGAGTGACACACCACCGTATGGCCTATTTTGAGCGACATACGCACATATGACCACTTTTGAGCGACATACCCGGTATGAACTTTTTTGAGCGACACACCACCGTATGGCCCATTTTGAGCAACATACACAAGTTTGACCACTTTTGAGCGACATACCCGGTATGACCTTTTTTGAGCGACATATCCGGGTATGACGTGTTTTGAGCATCATACCCAGGTATGAAATTTTTTGAGCTACATACGCCGAATGTCCTTTTTTGAGTGACACACCACTGTATGGCCCATTTTGAGCGACATACACAAGTTTGACCACTTTTGAGCGACATACCCGGTATGACCTTTTTTGAGCGACATACCCGGGTATAACGTGTTTTGAGCATCATACCCAGGTATGAAATTTTTTTAGCTACATACGCCGAATGTCCTTTTTTGAGTGACACACCACTGTATGGCCCATTTTGAGCGACATACACAAGTTTGAACAGTTATGAGCGACATACCCGGTATGACCTTTTTTGAGCGACATACCCGGGTATGACGTGTTTTGAGCATCATACCCGGGTATGAAATTCTTTGAGCTACATACCCCGAATGACCTTTTTTGAGTGACACACCACTGTATGGCCCATTTTGAGCGACATACACAAGTTTGAAGAGTTTTGAGCGACATACCCGGTATGACCTTTTTTGAGCGACATACCCGGGTATAACGTGTTTTGAGCATCATACCTGGGTATGAAATTTTTTGAGCTACATACGCCGAATGACCTTTTTTGAGTGACACACCACCGTATGGCCTATTTTGAGCGACATACACAAGTTTGAACACTTTTGAGCGACATACCCGTTATGACCTTTTTTGAGCGACATACCCGGGTATGACGTGTTTTGAGCATCATACCCGGGTATGAAATTTTTTGAGCTACATACGCCGAATGATCTTTTTTGAGTGACACACCACCGTATGGCCTATTTTGAGCGACATACAAAAGTTTGAAAACTTTTGAGCGACATACCCGGTATGACCTTTTTTGAGCGACATACCCGGGTATGACGTGTTTTGAGCATCATACCCGGGTATAAAATTCTTTGAGCTACATAGGCCGAATTACCTTTTTTGAGTGACACACCACCGTATGGCCCATTTTGAGCGACATACACAAGTTTGACCACTTTTGAGCGACATACCCGGTATGACCTTTTTTGAGCGACATATCCGGGTATGACGTGTTTTGAGCATCATACCCAGGTATGAAATTTTTTGAGCTACATACCCTGAATGACCTTTTTTGAGTGACACAACACTGTATGGCCTATTTTGAGCGACATACGCGCATATGACCACTTTTGAGCGACATACCCGGTATGACCTTTTTTGAGCGACATACCCGGGTATGACGTGTTTTGAGCATCATACCCGGGTATGAAATTCTTTGAGCTACATACGCCGAATGACCTTTTTTGAGTGACACACCACCGTATGGCCCATTTTGAGCGACATACACAAGTTTGACCACTTTTGAGAGACATACCCGGTATGACCTTTTTTGAGCCACATACGCGGGTGTGAAGTTTTTTGAGCTACATACGCCAAATGACCTTTTTTGAGTGACACACCACCGTATGGCCTATTTTGAGCGACATATGCGCATATGACCACTTTTGAGCGACATACCCGGTATGACCTTTTTTGAGCGACATATCCGGGTATGACGTGTTTTGAGCATCATACCCAGGTATGAAATTTTTTGAGCTACATACGCCGAATGTCCTTTTTTGAGTGACACACCACTGTATGGCCCATTTTGAGCGACATACACAAGTTTGAACAGTTATGAGCGACATACCCGGGATGACCTTTTTTGAGCGACATACCCGGGTATGACGTGTTTTGAGCATCATACCCGGGTATGAAATTCTTTGAGCTACATAGGCCGAATGACCTTTTTTGAGTGACACACCACCGTATGGCCCATTTTGAGCGACATACACAAGTTTGACCACTTTTGAGCGACATACTCGGTATGACCTTTTTTGAGCGACATACCCAGGTATAACGTGTTTTGAGCATCATACCCGGGTATGAAATTTTTTGAGCTACATACGCCGAATGTCCTTTTTTGAGTGACACACCACCGTATGGCCCATTTTGAGCAACATACACAAGTTTGACCACTTTTGAGCGACATACCCGGTATGACCTTTTTTGAGCGACATACCCGGGTATGACGTGTTTTGAGCATCATACCCGGGTATGAAATTTTTTGAGCTACATACGCCGAATGACCTTTTTTGAGTGACACACCACCGTATGGCCTATTTTGAGCGACATACGCGCATATGACCACTTTTGAGCGACATACCTGGTATGACCTTTTTTGAGCGACATATCCGGGTATGACGTGTTTTGAGCATCATACCCGGGTATGAAATTCTTTGAGCTACATAGGCCGAATGACCTTTTTTGAGTGACACACCACAGTATGGCCTATTTTGAGCGACATACACAAGTTTGAACACTTTTGAGCGACATACCCGGTATGACCTTTTTTGAGCGACATACCCAGGTATAACGTGTTTTGAGCATCATACCCGGGTATGAAATTTTTTGAGCTACATACGCCGAATGTCCTTTTTTGAGTGACACACCACCGTATGGCCCATTTTGAGCAACATACACAAGTTTGACCACTTTTGAGCGACATACCCGGTATGACCTTTTTTGAGCGACATACCCGGGTATGACGTGTTTTGAGCATCATACCCGGGTATGAAATTTTTTGAGCTACATACGCCGAATGACCTTTTTTGAGTGACACACCACCGTATGGCCTATTTTGAGCGACATACGCGCATATGACCACTTTTGAGCGACATACCCGGTATGACCTTTTTTGAGAGACATACCCGGGTATGACGTGTTTTGAGCATCATACCCGGGTATGAAATTTTTTGATCTACATACGCCGAATGACCTTTTTTGAGTGACACACCACCGTATGGCCCATTTTGAGCGACATACACAAGTTTGACCACTTTTGAGCGACATACCCGGTATGACCTTTTTTGAGCGACATACCCGGGTATGACGTGTTTTGAGCATCATACCCAGGTATGAAATTTTTTTAGCTACATACGCCGAATGTCCTTTTTTGAGTGACACACCACTGTATGGCCCATTTTGAGCGACATACACAAGTTTGAACAGTTATGAGCGACATACCCGGTATGACCTTTTTTGAGCGACATACCCGGGTATGACGTGTTTTGAGCATCATACCCGGGTATGAAATTCTTTGAGCTACATACCCCGAATGACCTTTTTTGAGTGACACACCACTGTATGGCCCATTTTGAGCGACATACACAAGTTTGAAGAGTTTTGAGCGACATACCCGGTATGACCTTTTTTGAGCGACATACCCGGGTATAACGTGTTTTGAGCATCATACCTGGGTATGAAATTTTTTGAGCTACATACCCCGAATGACCTTTTTTGAGTGACACACCACTGTATGGCAAATTTTGAGCGACATACACAAGTTTGAAGAGTTTTGAGCGACATACCCGGTATGACCTTTTTTGAGCGACATACCCGGGTATAACGTGTTTTGAGCATCATACCTGGGTATGAAATTTTTTGAGCTACATACGCCGAATGACCTTTTTTGAGTGACACACCACCGTATGGCCTATTTTGAGCGACATACACAAGTTTGAACACTTTTGAGCGACATACCCGTTATGACCTTTTTTGAGCGACATACCCGGGTATGACGTGTTTTGAGCATCATACCCGGGTATGAAATTTTTTGAGCTACATACGCCGAATGATCTTTTTTGAGTGACACACCACCGTATGGCCTATTTTGAGCGACATACAAAAGTTTGAAAACTTTTGAGCGACATACCCGGTATGACCTTTTTTGAGCGACATACCCGGGTATGACGTGTTTTGAGCATCATACCCGGGTATAAAATTCTTTGAGCTACATAGGCCGAATTACCTTTTTTGAGTGACACACCACCGTATGGCCCATTTTGAGCGACATACACAAGTTTGACCACTTTTGAGCGACATACCCGGTATGACCTTTTTTGAGCGACATATCCGGGTATGACGTGTTTTGAGCATCATACCCAGGTATGAAATTTTTTGAGCTACATACCCTGAATGACCTTTTTTGAGTGACACAACACTGTATGGCCTATTTTGAGCGACATACGCGCATATGACCACTTTTGAGCGACATACCCGGTATGACCTTTTTTGAGCGACATACCCGGGTATGACGTGTTTTGAGCATCATACCCGGGTATGAAATTCTTTGAGCTACATACGCCGAATGACCTTTTTTGAGTGACACACCACCGTATGGCCCATTTTGAGCGACATACACAAGTTTGACCACTTTTGAGAGACATACCCGGTATGACCTTTTTTGAGCCACATACGCGGGTGTGAAGTTTTTTGAGCTACATACGCCAAATGACCTTTTTTGAGTGACACACCACCGTATGGCCTATTTTGAGCGACATATGCGCATATGACCACTTTTGAGCGACATACCCGGTATGACCTTTTTTGAGCGACATATCCGGGTATGACGTGTTTTGAGCATCATACCCAGGTATGAAATTTTTTGAGCTACATACGCCGAATGTCCTTTTTTGAGTGACACACCACTGTATGGCCCATTTTGAGCGACATACACAAGTTTGAACAGTTATGAGCGACATACCCGGGATGACCTTTTTTGAGCGACATACCCGGGTATGACGTGTTTTGAGCATCATACCCGGGTATGAAATTCTTTGAGCTACATAGGCCGAATGACCTTTTTTGAGTGACACACCACCGTATGGCCCATTTTGAGCGACATACACAAGTTTGACCACTTTTGAGCGACATACTCGGTATGACCTTTTTTGAGCGACATACCCAGGTATAACGTGTTTTGAGCATCATACCCGGGTATGAAATTTTTTGAGCTACATACGCCGAATGTCCTTTTTTGAGTGACACACCACCGTATGGCCCATTTTGAGCAACATACACAAGTTTGACCACTTTTGAGCGACATACCCGGTATGACCTTTTTTGAGCGACATACCCGGGTATGACGTGTTTTGAGCATCATACCCGGGTATGAAATTTTTTGAGCTACATACGCCGAATGACCTTTTTTGAGTGACACACCACCGTATGGCCTATTTTGAGCGACATACGCGCATATGACCACTTTTGAGCGACATACCTGGTATGACCTTTTTTGAGCGACATATCCGGGTATGACGTGTTTTGAGCATCATACCCGGGTATGAAATTCTTTGAGCTACATAGGCCGAATGACCTTTTTTGAGTGACACACCACAGTATGGCCTATTTTGAGCGACATACACAAGTTTGAACACTTTTGAGCGACATACCCGGTATGACCTTTTTTGAGCGACATACCCAGGTATAACGTGTTTTGAGCATCATACCCGGGTATGAAATTTTTTGAGCTACATACGCCGAATGTCCTTTTTTGAGTGACACACCACCGTATGGCCCATTTTGAGCAACATACACAAGTTTGACCACTTTTGAGCGACATACCCGGTATGACCTTTTTTGAGCGACATACCCGGGTATGACGTGTTTTGAGCATCATACCCGGGTATGAAATTTTTTGAGCTACATACGCCGAATGACCTTTTTTGAGTGACACACCACCGTATGGCCTATTTTGAGCGACATACGCGCATATGACCACTTTTGAGCGACATACCCGGTATGACCTTTTTTGAGAGACATACCCGGGTATGACGTGTTTTGAGCATCATACCCGGGTATGAAATTTTTTGATCTACATACGCCGAATGACCTTTTTTGAGTGACACACCACCGTATGGCCCATTTTGAGCGACATACACAAGTTTGACCACTTTTGAGCGACATACCCGGTATGACCTTTTTTGAGCGACATACCCGGGTATGACGTGTTTTGAGCATCATACCCAGGTATGAAATTTTTTTAGCTACATACGCCGAATGTCCTTTTTTGAGTGACACACCACTGTATGGCCCATTTTGAGCGACATACACAAGTTTGAACAGTTATGAGCGACATACCCGGTATGACCTTTTTTGAGCGACATACCCGGGTATGACGTGTTTTGAGCATCATACCCGGGTATGAAATTCTTTGAGCTACATACCCCGAATGACCTTTTTTGAGTGACACACCACTGTATGGCCCATTTTGAGCGACATACACAAGTTTGAAGAGTTTTGAGCGACATACCCGGTATGACCTTTTTTGAGCGACATACCCGGGTATAACGTGTTTTGAGCATCATACCTGGGTATGAAATTTTTTGAGCTACATACGCCGAATGACCTTTTTTGAGTGACATACCACCGTATGGCCTATTTTGAGCGACATACACAAGTTTGAACACTTTTGAGCGACATACCCGGTATGACCTTTTTTGAGCGACATACCCGGGTATGACGTGTTTTGAGCATCATACCCGGGTATGAAATTCTTTGAGCTACATAGGCCGAATTACCTTTTTTGAGTGACACACCACCGTATGGCCCATTTTGAGCGACATACACAAGTTTGACCACTTTTGAGCGACATACCCGGTATGACCTTTTTTGAGCGACATATCCGGGTATGACGTGTTTTGAGCATCATACCCAGGTATGAAATTTTTTGAGCTACATACCCTGAATGACCTTTTTTGAGTGACACAACACTGTATGGCCTATTTTGAGCGACATACGCGCATATGACCACTTTTGAGCGACATACCCGGTATGACCTTTTTTGAGCGACATACCCGGGTATGACGTGTTTTGAGCATCATACCCGGGTATGAAATTCTTTGAGCTACATACGCCGAATGACCTTTTTTGAGTGACACACCACCGTATGGCCCATTTTGAGCGACATACACAAGTTTGACCACTTTTGAGAGACATACCCGGTATGACCTTTTTTGAGCCACATACGCGGGTGTGAAGTTTTTTGAGCTACATACGCCAAATGACCTTTTTTGAGTGACACACCACCGTATGGCCTATTTTGAGCGACATATGCGCATATGACCACTTTTGAGCGACATACCCGGTATGACCTTTTTTGAGCGACATATCCGGGTATGACGTGTTTTGAGCATCATACCCAGGTATGAAATTTTTTGAGCTACATACCCCGAATGACCTTTTTTGAGTGACACACCACCGTATGGCCTATTTTGAGCGACATACACAAGTTTGAACACTTTTGAGCGACATACCCGGTATGACCTTTTTTGAGCGACATACCCGGGTATGACGTGTTTTGAGCATCATACCCGGGTATGAAATTTTTTGAGCTACATACCCCGAATGACCTTTTTTGAGTGACACACCACCGTATGGCCTATTTTGAGCGACATACGCACATATGACCACTTTTGAGCGACATACCCGGTATGAACTTTTTTGAGCGACACACCACCGTATGGCCCATTTTGAGCAACATACACAAGTTTGACCACTTTTGAGCGACATACCCGGTATGACCTTTTTTGAGCGACATATCCGGGTATGACGTGTTTTGAGCATCATACCCAGGTATGAAATTTTTTGAGCTACATACGCCGAATGTCCTTTTTTGAGTGACACACCACTGTATGGCCCATTTTGAGCGACATACACAAGTTTGAACAGTTATGAGCGACATACCCGGTATGACCTTTTTTGAGCGACATACCCGGGTATGACGTGTTTTGAGCATCATACCCGGGTATGAAATTCTTTGAGCTACATACCCCGAATGACCTTTTTTGAGTGACACACCACTGTATGGCCCATTTTGAGCGACATACATAAGTTTGAAGAGTTTTGAGCGGTACCCGGTATGACCTTTTTTGAGCGACATATCCGGGTATGACGTGTTTTGAGCATCATACCCAGGTATGAAATTTTTTGAGCTACATACGCCGAATGACCTTTTTTGAGTGACACACCACCGTATGGCCCATTCTGAGCAACATACACAAGTTTGACCACTTTTGAGCGACATACCCGGTATGACCTTTTTTGAGCGACATATCCGGGTATGACGTGTTTTGAGCATCATACCCGGGTATAAAATTTTTTGAGCTACATACGGCAAATTACCTTTTTTGAGTGACACACCACCGTATGGCCCATTTTGAGCAACATACACAAGTTTGACCACTTTTGAGCGACATACCCGGTATGACCTTTTTTGAGCGACATACCCGGGTATGACGTGTTTTGAGCATCATACCCGGGTATGAAATTTTTTGAGCTACATACGCCGAATGACCTTTTTTGAGTGACACACCACCGTATGGCCTATTTTGAGCGACATACGCGCATATGACCACTTTTGAGCGACATACCTGGTATGACCTTTTTTGAGAGACATACCCGGGTATGACGTGTTTTGAGCATCATACCCGGGTATGAAATTCTTTGAGCTACATACCCCGAATGACCTTTTTTGAGTGACACACCACTGTATGGCCCATTTTGAGCGACATACACAAGTTTGAAGAGTTTTGAGCGACATACCCGGTATGACCTTTTTTGAGCGACATACCCGAGTATAACGTGTTTTGTGCATCATACCTGGGTATGAAATTTTTTGAGCTACATACGCCGAATGACCTTTTTTGAGTGACACACCACTGTATGGCCCATTTTGAGCGACATACACAAGTTTGAACAGTTATGAGCGACATACCCGGTATGACGTGTTTTGAGCATCATACCCGGGTATAAAATTTTTTGAGCTACATATGCCAAATTACCTTTTTTGAGTGACACACCACCGTATGGCCCATTTTGAGCGACATACACAAGTTTGACCACTTTTGAGCGACATACCCGGTATGACCTTTTTTGAGCGACATACCCGGGTATGACGTGTTTTGAGCATCATATCCGGGTATGAAATTTTTTGAGCTACATACCCCGAATGACCTTTTTTGAGTGACACACCACCGTATGGCCTATTTTGAGCGACATACGCACATATGACCACTTTTGAGCGACATACCCGGTATGACCTTTTTTGAGCGACATATCCGGGTATGACGTGTTTTGAGCATCATACCCAGGTATGAAATTTTTTGAGCTACATACGCCGAATGTCCTTTTTTGAGTGACACACCACTGTATGGCCCATTTTGAGCGACATACACAAGTTTGAACAGTTATGAGCGACATACCCGGTATGACCTTTTTTGAGCGACATACCCGGGTATGACGTGTTTTGAGCATCATACCCGGGTATGAAATTCTTTGAGCTACATACCCCGAATGACCTTTTTTGAGTGACACACCACTGTATGGCCCATTTTGAGCGACATACATAAGTTTGAAGAGTTTTGAGCGGTACCCGGTATGACCTTTTTTGAGCGACATATCCGGGTATGACGTGTTTTGAGCATCATACCCAGGTATGAAATTTTTTGAGCTACATACGCCGAATGACCTTTTTTGAGTGACACACCACCGTATGGCCCATTCTGAGCAACATACACAAGTTTGACCACTTTTGAGCGACATACCCGGTATGACCTTTTTTGAGCGACATATCCGGGTATGACGTGTTTTGAGCATCATACCCGGGTATAAAATTTTTTGAGCTACATACGGCAAATTACCTTTTTTGAGTGACACACCACCGTATGGCCCATTTTGAGCAACATACACAAGTTTGACCACTTTTGAGCGACATACCCGGTATGACCTTTTTTGAGCGACATACCCGGGTATGACGTGTTTTGAGCATCATACCCGGGTATGAAATTCTTTGAGCTACATAGGCCGAATGACCTTTTTTGAGTGACACACCACCGTATGGCCCATTTTGAGCGACATACACAAGTTTGACCACTTTTGAGCGACATACCCGGTATGACCTTTTTTGAGCGACATACCCGGGTATGACGTGTTTGGAGCATCATACCCAGGTATGAAATTTTTTGAGCTACATACGCCGAATGACCTTTTTTGAGTGACACACCACCGTATGGCCCATTCTGAGCAACATACACAAGTTTGACCACTTTTGAGCGACATACCCGGTATGACCTTTTTTGAGCGACATATCCGGGTATGACGTGTTTTGAGCATCATACCCGGGTATGAAATTTTTTGAACTACATACGCCGAATGATCTTTTTTGAGTGACACACCACCGTATGGCCTATTTTGAGCGACATACAAAAGTTTGAAAACTTTTGAGCGACATACCCGGTATGACCTTTTTTGAGCGACATACCCGGGTATGACGTGTTTTGAGCATCATACCCGGGTATGAAATTCTTTGAGCTACATAGGCCGAATGACCTTTTTTGAGTGACACACCACCGTATGGCCCATTTTGAGCGACATACACAAGTTTGACCACTTTTGAGCGACATACCCGGTATGACCTTTTTTGAGCGACATATCCGGGTATGACGTGTTTTGAGCATCATACCCAGGTATGAAATTTTTTGAGCTACATACGCCGAATGACCTTTTTTGAGTGACACACCACCGTATGGCCCATTCTGAGCAACATACACAAGTTTGACCACTTTTGAGCGACATACCCGGTATGACCTTTTTTGAGCGACATATCCGGGTATGACGTGTTTTGAGCATCATACCCGGGTATAAAATTTTTTGAGCTACATACGCCAAATTACCTTTTTTGAGTGACACACCACCGTATGGCCCATTTTGAGCAACATACACAAGTTTGACCACTTTTGAGCGACATACCCGGTATGACCTTTTTTGAGCGACATACCCGGGTATGACGTGTTTTGAGCATCATACCCGGGTATGAAATTTTTTGAGCTACATACGCCGAATGACCTTTTTTGAGTGACACACCACCGTATGGCCTATTTTGAGCGACATACGCGCATATGACCACTTTTGAGCGACATACCCGGTATGACCTTTTTTGAGAGACATACCCGGGTATGACGTGTTTTGAGCATCATACCCGGGTATGAAATTCTTTGAGCTACATACCCCAAATGACCTTTTTTGAGTGACACACCACTGTATGGCCCATTTTGAGCGACATACACAAGTTTGAAGAGTTTTGAGCGACATACCCGGTATGACCTTTTTTGAGCGACATACCCGAGTATAACGTGTTTTGAGCATCATACCTGGGTATGAAATTTTTTGAGCTACATACGCCGAATGACCTTTTTTGAGTGACACACCACCGTATGGCCCATTTTGAGCGACATACACAAGTTTGACCACTTTTGAGCGACATACCCGGTATGACCTTTTTTGAGCGACATACCCGGGTATGACGTGTTTTGAGCATCATACCCGGGTATGAAATTTTTTGAGCTACATACCCCGAATGACCTTTTTTGAGTGACACACCACCGTATGGCCTATTTTGAGCGACATACGCACATATGACCACTTTTGAGCGACATACCCGGTATGACCTTTTTTGAGCGACATATCCGGGTATGACGTGTTTTGAGCATCATACCCAGGTATGAAATTTTTTGAGCTACATACGCCGAATGTCCTTTTTTGAGTGACACACCACTGTATGGCCCATTTTGAGCGACATACACAAGTTTGAACAGTTATGAGCGACATACCCGGTATGACCTTTTTTGAGCGACATACCCGGGTATGACGTGTTTTGAGCATCATACCCGGGTATGAAATTCTTTGAGCTACATAGGCCGAATGACCTTTTTTGAGTGACACACCACCGTATGGCCCATTTTGAGCGACATACACAAGTTTGACCACTTTTGAGCGACATACCCGGTATGACCTTTTTTGAGCGACATATCCGGGTATGACGTGTTTTGAGCATCATACCCAGGTATGAAATTTTTTGAGCTACATACGCCGAATGACCTTTTTTGAGTGACACACCACCGTATGGCCCATTCTGAGCAACATACACAAGTTTGACCACTTTTGAGCGACATACCCGGTATGACCTTTTTTGAGCGACATATCCGGGTATGACGTGTTTTGAGCATCATACCCGGGTATAAGATTTTTTGAGCTACATACGCCAAATTACCTTTTTTGAGTGACACACCACCGTATGGCCCATTTTGAGCGACATACACAAGTTTGACCACTTTTGAGCGACATACCCGGGTATGACGTGTTTTGAGCATCATACCCGGGTATGAAATTTTTTGAGCTACATACGCCGAATGATCTTTTTTGAGTGACACACCACCGTATGGCCTATTTTGAGCGACATACAAAAGTTTGAAAACTTTTGAGCGACATACCCGGTATGACCTTTTTTGAGCGACATACCCGGGTATGACGTGTTTTGAGCATCATACCCGGGTATGAAATTCTTTGAGCTACATAGGCCGAATGACCTTTTTTGAGTGACACACCACCGTATGGCCCATTTTGAGCGACATACACAAGTTTGACCACTTTTGAGAGACATACCCGGTATGACCTTTTTTGAGCGACATATCCGGGTATGACGTGTTTTGAGCATCATACCCAGGTATGAAATTTTTTGAGCTACATACGCCGAATGACCTTTTTTGAGTGACACACCACCGTATCGCCCATTCTGAGCAACATACACAAGTTTGACCACTTTTGAGCGACATACCCGGTATGACCTTTTTTGAGCGACATATCCGGGTATGACGTGTTTTGAGCATCATACCCGGGTATAAAATTTTTTGAGCTACATACGCCAAATTACCTTTTTTGAGTGACACACCACCGTATGGCCCATTTTGAGCGACATACACAAGTTTGACCACTTTTGAGCGACATACCCGGTATGACCTTTTTTGAGCGACATACCCGGGTATGACGTGTTTTGAGCATCATACCCGGGTATGAAATTTTTTGAGCTACATACGCCGAATGACCTTTTTTGAGTGACACACCACCGTATGGCCCATTTTGAGCAACATACACAAGTTTGACCACTTTTGAGCGACATACCCGGTATGACCTTTTTTGAGCGACATACCCGGGTATGACGTGTTTTGAGCATCATACCCGGGTATGAAATTTTTTGAGCTACATACGCCGAATGACCTTTTTTGAGTGACACACCACCGTATGGCCCATATTGAGCGACATACACAAGTTTGACCACTTTTGAGCGACATACCCGGTATGACCTTTTTTGAGCGACATATCCGGGTATGACGTGTTTTGAGCATCATACCCAGGTATGAAATTTTTGGGACATACACAAGTTTGACCACTTTTGAGCGACATACCCGGGTATGACGTGTTTTGAGCATCATACCCGGGTATGAATTTTTTTGAGCTACATACCCCGAATGACCTTTTTTGAGTGACACACCACCGTATGGCCTATTTTGAGCGACATACGCACATATGACCACTTTTGAGCGACATACCCGGTATGACCTTTTTTGAGCGACATATCCGGGTATGACGTGTTTTGAGCATCATACCCAGGTATGAAATTTTTTGAGCTACATACGCCGAATGTCCTTTTTTGAGTGACACACCACTGTATGGCCCATTTTGAGCGACATACACAAGTTTGAACAGTTATGAGCGACATACCCGGTATGACCTTTTTTGAGCAACATACCCGGGTATGACGTGTTTTGAGCATCATACCCGGGTATGAAATTTTTTGAGCTACATACGCCGAATGACCTTTTTTGAGTGACACACCACCATATGGCCCATTTTGAGCGACATACACAAGTTTGACCACTTTTGAACGACATACCCGGTATGACCTTTTTTGAGCGACATACCCAGGTATAACGTGTTTTGAGCATCATACCCGGGTATGAAATTTTTTGAGCTACATACGCCGAATGACCTTTTTTGAGTGACACACCACCGTATGGCCCATTTTGAGCAACATACACAAGTTTGACCACTTTTGAGCGACATACCCGGTATGACCTTTTTTGAGCGACATACCCGGGTATGACGTGTTTTGAGCATCATACCCGGGTATGAAATTTTTTGAGCTACATACGCCGAATGATCTTTTTTGAGTGACACACCACCGTATGGCCTATTTTGAGCGACATACAAAAGTTTGAAAACTTTTGAGCGACATACCCGGTATGACCTTTTTTGAGCGACATATCCGGGTATGACGTGTTTTGAGCATCATACCCGGGTATAAAATTTTTTGAGCTACATACGCCAAATTACCTTTTTTGAGTGACACACCACCGTATGGCCCATTTTGAGCGACATACACAAGTTTGACCACTTTTGAGCGACATACCCGGTATGACCTTTTTTGAGCGACATACCCGGGTATGACGTGTTTTGAGCATCATACCCGGGTATGAAATTTTTTGAGCTACATATCCCGAATGACCTTTTTTGAGTGACACACCACCGTATGGCCTATTTTGAGCGACATACACAAGTTTGAACAGTTATGAGCGACATACCCGGTATGACCTTTTTTGAGCGACATACCCGGGTATGACGTGTTTTGAGCATCATACCCGGGTATGAAATTCTTTGAGCTACATACCCCGAATGACCTTTTTTGAGTGACACACCACTGTATGGCCCATTTTGAGCGACATACACAAGTTTGAAAAGTTTTGAGCGACATACCCGGTATGACATTTTTTGAGCGACATACCCAGGTATTACGTGTTTTGAGCATCATACCCGGGTATGAAATTTTTTGAGCTACATACGCCGAATGACCTTTTTTGAGTGACACACCACCGTATGGCCCATTTTGAGCGACATACACAAGTTTGACCACTTTGGAGCGACATACCCGGTATGACCTTTTTTGAGCGACATACCCGGGTATGACGTGTTTTGAGCATCATACCCGGGTATGAAATTTTTTGAGCTACATACGCCGAATGACCTTTTTTGAGTGACACACCACCGTATGGCCCATTTTGAGCAACATACACAAGTTTGACCACTTTTGAGCGACATACCCGGTATGACCTTTTTTGAGCGACATACCCGGGTATGACGTGTTTTGAGCATCATACCCGGGTATGAAATTTTTTGAGCTACATACGCCGAATGACCTTTTTTGAGTGACACACCACCGTATGGCCCATATTGAGCGACATACACAAGTTTGACCACTTTTGAGCGACATACCCGGTATGACCTTTTTTGAGCGACATATCCGGGTATGACGTGTTTTGAGCATCATACCCAGGTATGAAATTTTTTGAGCTACATACGCCGAATGACCTTTTTTGAGTGACACACCACCGTATGGCCCATTTTGAGCAACATACACAAGTTTGACCACTTTTGAGCGACATACCCGGTATGACCTTTTTTGAGCGACATATCCGGGTATGACGTGTTTTGAGCATCATACCCGGGTATAAAATTTTTTGAGCTACATACGCCAAATTACCTTTTTTGAGTGACACACCACCGTATGGCCCATTTTTAAGGGACATACACAAGTTTGACCACTTTTGAGCGACATACCCGGTATGACCTTTTCTGAGCGACATACCCGGGTATGACGTGTTTTGAGCATCATACCCGGGTATGAAATTTTTTGAGCTACATACCCCGAATGACCTTTTTTGAGTGACACACCACCGTATGGCCTATTTTGAGCGACATACGCACATATGACCACTTTTGAGCGACATACCCGGTATGACCTTTTTTGAGCGACATATCCGGGTATGACGTGTTTTGAGCATCATACCCAGGTATGAAATTTTTTGAGCTACATACGCCGAATGTCCTTTTTTGAGTGACACACCACTGTATGGCCCATTTTGAGCGACATACACAAGTTTGAACAGTTATGAGCGACATACCCGGTATGACCTTTTTTGAGCAACATACCCGGGTATGACGTGTTTTGAGCATCATACCTGGGTATGAAATTTTTTGAGCTACATACGCCGAATGACCTTTTTTGAGTGACACACCACCGTATGGCCTATTTTGAGGACATACACAAGTTTGAACACTTTTGAGCGACATACCCGTTATGACCTTTTTTGAGCGACATACCCGGGTATGACGTGTTTTGAGCATCATACCCGGGTATGAAATTTTTTGAGCTACATATGCCGAATGACCTTTTTTGAGTGACACACCACCGTATGGCCTATTTTGAGCGACATACCCGGTATGACCTTTTTTGAGCGACATACCCGGGTATGACGTGTTTTGAGCATCATACCCGGGTATGAAATTTTTTGAGCTACATACGCCGAATGACCTTTTTTGAGTGACACACCACCATATGGCCCATTTTGAGCGACATACACAAGTTTGACCACTTTTGAGCGACATACCCGGTATGACCTTTTTTGAGCGACATACCCGGGTATGACGTGTTTTGAGCATCATACCCGGGTATGAAATTTTTTGAGCTACATACCCCGAATGACCTTTTTTGAGTGACACACCACCGTATGGCCTATTTTGAGCGACATACGCACATATGACCACTTTTGAGCGACATACCCGGTATGACCTTTTTTGAGCGACATATCCGGGTACGACGTGTTTTGAGCATCATACCCAGGTATAAAATTTTTTGAGCTACATACGCCGAATGTCCTTTTTTGAGTGACACACCACTGTATGGCCCATTTTGAGCGACATACACAAGTTTGAACAGTTATGAGCGACATACCCGGTATGACCTTTTTTGAGCGACATACCCGGGTATGACGTGTTTTGAGCATCATACCCGGGTATAAAATTCTTTGAGCTACATACCCCGAATGACCTTTTTTGAGTGACACACCACTGTATGGCCCATTTTGAGCGACATACACAAGTTTGAAGAGTTTTGAGCGACATACCCGGTATGACCTTTTTTGAGCGACATACCCGGGTATAACGTGTTTTGAGCATCATACCTGGGTATGAAATTTTTTGAGCTACATACGCCGAATGACCTTTTTTGAGTGACACACCACCGTATGGCCTATTTTGAGCGACATACACAAGTTTGAACACTTTTGAGCGACATACCCGTTATGACCTTTTTTGAGCGACATACCCGGGTATGACGTGTTTTGAGCATCATACCCGGGTATGAAATTTTTTGAGCTACATACGCCGAATGATCTTTTTTGAGTGACACACCACCGTATGGCCTATTTTGAGCGACATACAAAAGTTTGAAAACTTTTGAGCGACATACCCGGTATGACCTTTTTTGAGCGACATACCCGGGTATGACGTGTTTTGAGCATCATACCCGGGTATGAAATTCTTTGAGCTACATAGGCCGAATGACCTTTTTTGAGTGACACACCACCGTATGGCCCATTTTGAGCGACATACACAAGTTTGACCACTTTTGAGCGACATACCCGGTATGACCTTTTTTGAGCGACATATCCGGGTATGACGTGTTTTGAGCATCATACCCAGGTATGAAATTTTTTGAGCTACATACGCCGAATGACCTTTTTTGAGTGACACACCACCGTATCGCCCATTCTGAGCAACATACACAAGTTTGACCACTTTTGAGCGACATACCCGGTATGACCTTTTTTGAGCGACATATCCGGGTATGACGTGTTTTGAGCATCATACCCGGGTATAAAATTTTTTGAGCTACATACGCCAAATTACCTTTTTTGAGTGACACACCACCGTATGGCCCATTTTGAGCGACATACACAAGTTTGACCACTTTTGAGCGACATACCCGGTATGACCTTTTTTGAGCGACATACCCGGCTATGACGTGTTTTGAACATCATACCCGGGTATGAAATTTTTTGAGCTACATATCCCGAATGACCTTTTTTGAGTGACACACCACCGTATGGCCTATTTTGAGCGACATACGCACATATGACCACTTTTGAGCGGCATACCCGGTATGACCTTTTTTGAGCGACATATCCGGGTATGACGTGTTTTGAGCATCATACCCAGGTATGAAATTTTTTGAGCTACATACGCCGAATGACCTTTTTTGAGTGACACACCACCGTATGGCCCATTCTGAGCAACATACACAAGTTTGACCACTTTTGAGCGACATACCCGGTATGACCTTTTTTGAGCGACATACCCGGGTATGACGTGTTTTGAGCATCATACCCGGGTATGAAATTCTTTGAGCTACATACCCCGAATGACCTTTTTTGAGTGACACACCACTGTATGGCCCATTTTGAGCGACATACACAAGTTTGAAAAGTTTTGAGCGACATACCCGGTATGACATTTTTTGAGCGACATACCCAGGTATTACGTGTTTTGAGCATCATACCCGGGTATGAAATTTTTTGAGCTACATACGCCGAATGACCTTTTTTGAGTGACACACCACCGTATGGCCCATTTTGAGCGACATACACAAGTTTGACCACTTTTGAGCGACATACCCGGTATGACCTTTTTTGAGCGACATACCCGGGTATGACGTGTTTTGAGCATCATACCCGGGTATGAAATTTTTTGAGCTACATACGCCGAATGACCTTTTTTGAGTGACACACCACCGTATGGCCCATTTTGAGCAACATACACAAGTTTGACCACTTTTGAGCGACATACCCGGTATGACCTTTTTTGAGCGACATACCCGGGTATGACGTGTTTTGAGCATCATACCCGGGTATGAAATTTTTTGAGCTACATACGCCGAATGACCTTTTTTGAGTGACACACCACCGTATGGCCGATTTTGAGCGACATACACAAGTTTGACCACTTTTGAGCGACATACCCGGTATGACCTTTTTTGAGCGACATACCCGGGTATGACGTGTTTTGATCATCATACCCGGGTATGAAATTTTTTGAGCTACATACGCCGAATGACCTTTTTTGAGTGACACACCACCGTATGGCCCATTTTGAGCGACATACACAAGTTTGACCACTTTTGAGCGACATACCCGGTATGACCTTTTTTGAGCGACATACCCGGTATGACCTTTTTTGAGCGACATATCCGGGTATGACGTGTTTTGAGCATCATACCCGGGTATAAAATTTTTTGAGCTACATACGCCAAATTACCTTTTTTGAGTGACACACCACCGTATGGCCCATTTTGAGCGACATACACAAGTTTGACCACTTTTGAGCGACATACCCGGTATGACCTTTTT
Organism: Eupleurogrammus muticus; assembly: GCA_036785175.1. Lineage (NCBI taxonomy): Eukaryota > Metazoa > Chordata > Actinopteri > Scombriformes > Trichiuridae > Eupleurogrammus > Eupleurogrammus muticus. Next base: position 14,379,431 of record JAYKQN010000006.1, read on the forward strand.
TGAGCGACATACCCGGGTATGACGTGTTTTGAGCATCATACCCGGGTATGAAATTTTTTGAGCTACATATCCCGAATGACCTTTTTTGAGTGACACACCACCGTATGGCCTATTTTGAGCGACATACACAAGTTTGAACAGTTATGAGCGACATACCCAGTATGACCTTTTTTGAGCGACATACCCGGGTATGACGTGTTTTGAGCATCATACCCGGGTATGAAATTTTTTGAGCTACATACGCCGAATGACCTTTTTTGAGTGACACACCACCGTATGGCCCATTTTGAGCAACATACACAAGTTTGACCACTTTTGAGCGACATACCCGGTATGACCTTTTTTGAGCGACATACCCGGGTATGACGTGTTTTGAGCATCATACCCGGGTATGAAATTTTTTGAGCTACATACGCCGAATGACCTTTTTTGAGTGACACACCACCGTATGGCCCATTTTGAGCGACATACACAAGTTTGACCACTTTTGAGCGACATACCCGGTATGACCTTTTTTGAGCGACATACCCGGGTATGACGTGTTTTGAGCATCATACCCGGGTATGAAATTTTTTGAGCTACATACGCCGAATGACCTTTTTTGAGTGACATACCACCGTATGGCCCATTTTGAGCGACATACACAAGTTTGACCACTTTTGAGCGACATACCCGGTATGACCTTTTTTGAGCGACATACCCGGGTATGACGTGTTTTGAGCATCATACCCGGTAATGAAATTTTTTGAGCTACATACGCCGAATGACCTTTTTTGAGTGACACACCACCGTATGGCCCATTCTGAGCAACATACACAAGTTTGACCACTTTTGAGCGACATACCCGGTATGACCTTTTTTGAGCGACATATCCGGGTATGACGTGTTTTGAGCATCATACCCGGGTATAAAATTTTTTGAGCTACATACGCCAAATTACCTTTTTTGAGTGACACACCACCGTATGGCCCATTTTGAGCGACATACACAAGTTTGACCACTTTTGAGCGACATACCCGGTATGACCTTTTTTGAGCGACATACCCGGGTATGACGTGTTTTGAGCATCATACCCGGGTATGAAATTTTTTGAGCTACATATCCCGAATGACCTTTTTTGAGTGACACACCACCGTATGGCCTATTTTGAGCGACATACACAAGTTTGAACAGTTATGAGCGACATACCCGGTATGACCTTTTTTGAGCGACATACCCGGGTATGACGTGTTTTGAGCATCATACCCGGGTATGAAATTCTTTGAGCTACATACCCCGAATGACCTTTTTTGAGTGACACACCACTGTATGGCCCATTTTGAGCGACATACACAAGTTTGAAAAGTTTTGAGCGACATACCCGGTATGACATTTTTTGAGCGACATACCCAGGTATTACGTGTTTTGAGCATCATACCCGGGTATGAAATTTTTTGAGCTACATACGCCGAATGACCTTTTTTGAGTGACACACCACCGTATGGCCCATTTTGAGCGACATACACAAGTTTGACCACTTTTGAGCGACATACCCGGTATGACCTTTTTTGAGCGACATACCCGGGTATGACGTGTTTTGAGCATCATACCCGGGTATGAAATTTTTTGAGCTACATACGCCGAATGACCTTTTTTGAGTGACACACCACCGTATGGCCCATTTTGAGCAACATACACAAGTTTGACCACTTTTGAGCGACATACCCGGTATGACCTTTTTTGAGCGACATACCCGGGTATGACGTGTTTTGAGCATCATACCCGGGTATGAAATTTTTTGAGCTACATACGCCGAATGACCTTTTTTGAGTGACACACCACCGTATGGCCCATATTGAGCGACATACACAAGTTTGACCACTTTTGAGCGACATACCCGGTATGACCTTTTTTGAGCGACATATCCGGGTATGACGTGTTTTGAGCATCATACCCAGGTATGAAATTTTTGGGACATACACAAGTTTGACCACTTTTGAGCGACATACCCGGTATGACCTTTTTTGAGCGACATACCCGGGTATGACGTGTTTTGAGCATCATACCCGGGTATGAATTTTTTTGAGCTACATACCCCGAATGACCTTTTTTGAGTGACACACCACCGTATGGCCTATTTTGAGCGACATACGCACATATGACCACTTTTGAGCGACATACCCGGTATGACCTTTTTTGAGCGACATATCCGGGTATGACGTGTTTTGAGCATCATACCCAGGTATGAAATTTTTGGGACATACACAAGTTTGACCACTTTTGAGCGACATACCCGGTATGACCTTTTTTGAGCGACATACCCGGGTATGACGTGTTTTGAGCATCATACCCGGGTATGAATTTTTTTGAGCTACATACCCCGAATGACCTTTTTTGAGTGACACACCACCGTATGGCCTATTTTGAGCGACATACGCACATATGACCACTTTTGAGCGACATACCCGGTATGACCTTTTTTGAGCGACATATCCGGGTATGACGTGTTTTGAGCATCATACCCAGGTATGAAATTTTTTGAGCTACATACGCTGAATGTCCTTTTTTGAGTGACACACCACTGTATGGCCCATTTTGAGCGACATACACAAGTTTGAACAGTTATGAGCGACATACCCGGTATGACCTTTTTTGAGCAACATACCCGGGTATGACGTGTTTTGAGCATCATACCCGGGTATGAAATTTTTTGAGCTACATACGCCGAATGACCTTTTTTGAGTGACACACCACCATATGGCCCATTTTGAGCGACATACACAAGTTTGACCACATTTGAGCGACATACCCGGTATGACCTTTTTTGAGCGACATACCCAGGTATAACGTGTTTTGAGCATCATACCCGGGTATGAAATTTTTTGAGCTACATACGCCGAATGACCTTTTTTGAGTGACACACCACCGTATGGCCCATTTTGAGCAACATACACAAGTTTGACCACTTTTGAGCGACATACCCGGTATGACCTTTTTTGAGCGACATACCCGGGTATGACGTGTTTTGAGCATCATACCCGGGTATGAAATTTTTTGAGCTACATACGCCGAATGATCTTTTTTGAGTGACACACCACCGTATGGCCTATTTTGAGCGACATACAAAAGTTTGAAAACTTTTGAGCGACATACCCGGTATGACCTTTTTTGAGCGACATATCCGGGTATGACGTGTTTTGAGCATCATACCCGGGTATGAAATTTTTTGAGCTACATACCCCGAATGACCTTTTTTGAGTGACACACCACCGTATGGCCTATTTTGAGCGACATACGCACATATGACCACTTTTGAGCGACATACCCGGTATGACCTTTTTTGAGCGACATATCCGGGTATGACGTGTTTTGAGCATCATACCCAGGTATGAAATTTTTTGAGCTACATACGCCGAATGTCCTTTTTTGAGTGACACACCACTGTATGGCCCATTTTGAGCGACATACACAAGTTTGAACAGTTATGAGCGACATACCCGGTATAACCTTTTTTGAGCAACATACCCGGGTATGACGTGTTTTGAGCATCATACCTGGGTATGAAATTTTTTGAGCTACATACGCCGAATGACCTTTTTTGAGTGACACACCACCGTATGGCCTATTTTGAGCGACATACACAAGTTTGAACACTTTTGAGCGACATACCCGTTATGACCTTTTTTGAGCGACATACCCGGGTATGACGTGTTTTGAGCATCATACCCGGGTATGAAATTTTTTGAGCTACATACGCCGAATGATCTTTTTTGAGTGACACACCACCGTATGGCCTATTTTGAGCGACATACCCGGTATGACCTTTTTTGAGCGACATACCCGGGTATGACGTGTTTTGAGCATCATACCCGGGTATGAAATTTTTTGAGCTACATACGCCGAATGACCTTTTTTGAGTGACACACCACCATATGGCCCATTTTGAGCGACATACACAAGTTTGACCACTTTTGAGCGACATACCCGGTATGACCTTTTTTGAGCGACATATCCGGGTATGACGTGTTTTGAGCATCATACCCAGGTATGAAATTTTTTGAGCTACATACGCCGAATGTCCTTTTTTGAGTGACACACCACCGTATGGCCCATTTTGAGCAACATACACAAGTTTGACCACTTTTGAGCGACATACCCGGTATGACCTTTTTTGAGCGACATACCCGGGTATGACGTGTTTTGAGCATCATACCCGGGTATGAAATTTTTTGAGCTACATACGCCGAATGACCTTTTTTGAGTGACACACCACCGTATGGCCTATTTTGAGCGACATACGCGCATATGACCACTTTTGAGCGACATACCCGGGTATGACGTGTTTTGAGCATCATAGCCAGGTATGAAATTTTTTGAGCTACATACGCCGAATGTCCTTTTTTGAGTGACACACCACTGTATGGCCCATTTTGAGCGACATACACAAGTTTGAACAGTTATGAGCGACATACCCGGTATGACCTCTTTTGAGCGACATACCCGGGTATGACGTGTTTTGAGCATCATACCCGGGTATGAAATTCTTTGAGCTACATACCCCGAATGACCTTTTTTGAGTGACACACCACTGTATGGCCCATTTTGAGCGACATACACAAGTTTGAACAGTTTTGAGCGGTACCCGGTATGACCTTTTTTGAGCGACATACCCGGGTATAACGTGTTTTGAGCATCATACCCGGGTATGAAATTCTTTGAGCTACATAGGCCGAATGACCTTTTTTGAGTGACACACCACCGTATGGCCCATTTTGAGCGACATACACAAGTTTGACCACTTTTGAGCGACATACCTGGTATGACCTTTTTTGAGCGACATATCCGGGTATGACGTGTTTTGAGCATCATACCCAGGTATGAAATTTTTTGAGCTAAATACCCCGAATGACCTTTTTTGAGTGACACACCACAGTATGGCCTATTTTGAGCGACATACACAAGTTTGACCACTTTTGAGCGACATACCCGGTATGACCTTTTTTGAGCGACATACCCGAGTATAACGTGTTTTGAGCATCATACCTGGGTATGAAATTTTTTGAGCTACATACGCCGAATGACCTTTTTTGAGTGACACACCACCGTATGGCCTATTTTGAGCGACATACACAAGTTTGAACACTTTTGAGCGACATACCCGTTATGACCTTTTTTGAGCGACATACCCGGGTATGACGTGTTTTGAGCATCATACCCGGGTATGAAATTTTTTGAGCTACATACGCCGAATGATCTTTTTTGAGTGACACACCACCGTATGGCCTATTTTGAGCGACATACAAAAGTTTGAAAACTTTTGAGCGACATACCCGGTATGACCTTTTTTGAGCGACATACCCGGGTATGACGTGTTTTGAGCATCATACCCGGGTATGAAATTCTTTGAGCTACATAGGCCGAATGACCTTTTTTGAGTGACACACCACCGTATGGCCCATTTTGAGCGACATACACAAGTTTGACCACTTTTGAGCGACATACCCGGTATGACCTTTTTTGAGCGACATATCCGGGTATGACGTGTTTTGAGCATCATACCCAGGTATGAAATTTTTTGAGCTACATACCCTGAATGACCTTTTTTGAGTGACACAACACTGTATGGCCTATTTTGAGCGACATACGCACATATGACCACTTTTGAGCGACATACCCGGTATGACCTTTTTTGAGCGACATATCCGGGTATGACGTGTTTTGAGCATCATACCCAGGTATGAAATTTTTTGAGCTACATATGCCGAATGTCCTTTTTTGAGTGACACACCACTGTATGGCCCATTTTGAGCGACATACACAAGTTTGAACAGTTATGAGCGACATACCCGGTATGACCTTTTTTGAGCGACATACCCGGGTATGACGTGTTTTGAGCATCATACCCGGGTATGAAATTCTTTGAGCTACATACCCCGAATGACCTTTTTTGAGTGACACACCAGTGTATGGCCCATTTTGAGCGACATACACAAGTTTGAAAAGTTTTGAGCGACATACCCGGTATGACATTTTTTGAGCGACATACCCAGGTATGACGTGTTTTGAGCATCATACCCGGGTATGAAATTTTTTGAGCTACATACGCCGAATGACCTTTTTTGAGTGACACACCACCGTATGGCCCATTTTGAGCGACATACACAAGTTTGACCACTTTTGAGCGACATACCCGGTATGACCTTTTTTGAGCGACATACCCGGGTATGACGTGTTTTGAGCATCATACCCGGGTATGAAATTTTTTGAGCTACATACGCCGAATGACCTTTTTTGAGTGACACACCACCGTATGGCCCATTTTGAGCAACATACACAAGTTTGACCACTTTTGAGCGACATACCCGGTATGACCTTTTTTGAGCGACATACCCGGGTATGACGTGTTTTGAGCATCATACCCGGGTATGAAATTCTTTGAGCTACATACCCCGAATGACCTTTTTTGAGTGACACACCACTGTATGGCCCATTTTGAGCGACATACACAAGTTTGAAGAGTTTTGAGCGGTACCCGGTATGACCTTTTTTGAGCGACATACCCGGGTATAACGTGTTTTGAGCATCATACCTGGGTATGAAATTTTTTGAGCTACATACGCCGAATGACCTTTTTTGAGTGACACACCACCGTATGGCCTATTTTGAGCGACATACACAAGTTTGAACACTTTTGAGCGACATACCCGTTATGACCTTTTTTGAGCGACATACCCGGGTATGACGTGTTTTGAGCATCATACCCGGGTATGAAATTTTTTGAGCTACATACGCCGAATGATCTTTTTTGAGTGACACACCACCGTATGGCCTATTTTGAGCGACATACAAAAGTTTGAAAACTTTTGAGCGACATACCCGGTATGACCTTTTTTGAGCGACATACCCGGGTATGACGTGTTTTGAGCATCATACCCGGGTATGAAATTTTTTGAGCTACATAGTCCGAATGACCTTTTTTGAGTGACACACCACCGTATGGCCCATTTTGAGCGACATACACAAGTTTGACCACTTTTGAGCGACACACTCGGTATGACCTTTTTTGAGCGACATACCCGGGTATGACGTGTTTTGAGCATCATACCCGGGTATGAAATTTTTTGAGCTACATACGCCGAATGACCTTTTTTGAGTGACACACCACCATATGGCCCATTTTGAGCGACATACACAAGTTTGACCACTTTTGAGCGACATACCTGGTATGACCTTTTTTGAGCGACATATCCGGGTATGACGTGTTTTGAGCATCATACCCAGGTATGAAATTTTTTGAGCTACATACCCCGAATGACCTTTTTTGAGTGACACACCACAGTATGGCCTATTTTGAGCGACATACACAAGTTTGAACACTTTTGAGCGACATACCCGGTATGACCTTTTTTGAGCGACATACCCAGGTATAACGTGTTTTGAGCATCATACCCGGGTATGAAATTTTTTGAGCTACATACGCCGAATGTCCTTTTTTGAGTGACACACCACCGTATGGCCCATTTTGAGCAACATACACAAGTTTGACCACTTTTGAGCGACATACCCGGTATGACCTTTTTTGAGCGACATACCCGGGTATGACGTGTTTTGAGCATCATACCCGGGTATGAAATTTTTTGAGCTACATACGCCGAATGACCTTTTTTGAGTGACACACCACCGTATGGCCTATTTTGAGCGACATACGCGCATATGACCACTTTTGAGCGACATACCCGGTATGACCTTTTTTGAGAGACATACCCGGGTATGACGTGTTATGAGCATCATACCCGGGTATGAAATTCTTTGAGCTACATACCCCGAATGACCTTTTTTGAGTGACACACCACTGTATGGCCCATTTTGAGTGACATACACAAGTTTGAAGAGTTTTGAGCGACATACCCGGTATGACCTTTTTTGAGCGACATACCCGAGTATAACGTGTTTTGAGCATCATACCTGGGTATGAAATTTTTTGAGCTACATACGCCGAATGACCTTTTTTGAGTGACACACCACCGTATGGCCCATTTTGAGCGACATACACAAGTTTGACCACTTTTGAGCGACATACCCGGTATGACCTTTTTTGAGCGACATACCCGGGTATGACGTGTTTTGAGCATCATACCCGGGTATGAAATTTTTTGAGCTACATACCCCGAATGACCTTTTTTGAGTGACACCACCGTATGGCCTATTTTGAGCGACATACGCACATATGACCACTTTTGAGCGACATACCCGGTATGACCTTTTTTGAGCGACATATCCGGGTATGACGTGTTTTGAGCATCATACCCAGGTATGAAATTTTTTGAGCTACATACCCCGAATGACCTTTTTTGAGTGACACACCACCGTATGGCCTATTTTGAGCGACATACGCACATATGACCACTTTTGAGCGCATACCCGGTATGACCTTTTTTGAGCGACATATCCGGGTATGACGTGTTTTGAGCATCATACCCAGGTATGAAATTTTTTGAGCTACATACGCCGAATGTCCTTTTTTGAGTGACACACCACTGTATGGCCCATTTTGAGCGACATACACAAGTTTGAACAGTTATGAGCGACATACCCGGTATGACCTTTTTTGAGCGACATACCCGGGTATGACGTGTTTTGAGCATCATACCCGGGTATGAAATTCTTTGAGCTACATACCCCGAATGACCTTTTTTGAGTGACACACCACTGTATGGCCCATTTTGAGCGACATACACAAGTTTGAAGAGTTTTGAGCGGTACCCGGTATGACCTTTTTTGAGCGACATACCCGGGTATAACGTGTTTTGAGCATCATACCTGGGTATGAAATTTTTTGAGCTACATACGCCGAATGACCTTTTTTGAGTGACACACCACCGTATGGCCTATTTTGAGCGACATACGCACATATGACCACTTTTGAGCGCATACCCGGTATGACCTTTTTTGAGCGACATATCCGGGTATGACGTGTTTTGAGCATCATACCCAGGTATGAAATTTTTTGAGCTACATACGCCGAATGTCCTTTTTTGAGTGACACACCACTGTATGGCCCATTTTGAGCGACATACACAAGTTTGAACAGTTATGAGCGACATACCCGGTATGACCTTTTTTGAGCGACATACCCGGGTATGACGTGTTTTGAGCATCATACCCGGGTATGAAATTCTTTGAGCTACATACCCCGAATGACCTTTTTTGAGTGACACACCACTGTATGGCCCATTTTGAGCGACATACACAAGTTTGAAGAGTTTTGAGCGGTACCCGGTATGACCTTTTTTGAGCGACATACCCGGGTATAACGTGTTTTGAGCATCATACCTGGGTATGAAATTTTTTGAGCTACATACGCCGAATGTCCTTTTTTGAGTGACACACCACTGTATGGCCCATTTTGAGCGACATACACAAGTTTGAACAGTTATGAGCGACATACCCGGTATGACCTTTTTTGAGCGACATACCCGGGTATGACGTGTTTTGAGCATCATACCCGGGTATGAAATTCTTTGAGCTACATACCCCGAATGACCTTTTTTGAGTGACACACCACTGTATGGCCCATTTTGAGCGACATACACAAGTTTGAAGAGTTTTGAGCGGTACCCGGTATGACCTTTTTTGAGCGACATACCCGGGTATAACGTGTTTTGAGCATCATACCTGGGTATGAAATTTTTTGAGCTACATACGCCGAATGACCTTTTTTGAGTGACACACCACCGTATGGCCTATTTTGAGCGACATACACAAGTTTGAACACTTTTGAGCGACATACCCGTTATGACCTTTTTTGAGCGACATACCCGGGTATGACGTGTTTTGAGCATCATACCCGGGTATGAACTTTTTTGAGCTACATACGCCGAATGATCTTTTTTGAGTGACACACCACCGTATGGCCTATTTTGAGCGACATACGCACATATGACCACTTTTGAGCGACATACCCGGTATGACCTTTTTTGAGCGACATATCCGGGTATGACGTGTTTTGAGCATCATACCCAGGTATGAAATTTTTTGAGCTACATATGCCGAATGTCCTTTTTTGAGTGACACACCACTGTATGGCCCATTTTGAGCGACATACACAAGTTTGAACAGTTATGAGCGACATACCCGGTATGACCTTTTTTGAGCGACATACCCGGGTATGACGTGTTTTGAGCATCATACCCGGGTATGAAATTCTTTGAGCTACATACCCCGAATGACCTTTTTTGAGTGACACACCAGTGTATGGCCCATTTTGAGCGACATACACAAGTTTGAAAAGTTTTGAGCGACATACCCGGTATGACATTTTTTGAGCGACATACCCAGGTATGACGTGTTTTGAGCATCATACCCGGGTATGAAATTTTTTGAGCTACATACGCCGAATGACCTTTTTTGAGTGACACACCACCGTATGGCCCATTTTGAGCGACATACACAAGTTTGACCACTTTTGAGCGACATACCCGGTATGACCTTTTTTGAGCGACATACCCGGGTATGACGTGTTTTGAGCATCATACCCGGGTATGAAATTTTTTGAGCTACATACGCCGAATGACCTTTTTTGAGTGACACACCACCGTATGGCCCATTTTGAGCAACATACACAAGTTTGACCACTTTTGAGCGACATACCCGGTATGACCTTTTTTGAGCGACATACCCGGGTATGACGTGTTTTGAGCATCATACCCGGGTATGAAATTCTTTGAGCTACATACCCCGAATGACCTTTTTTGAGTGACACACCACTGTATGGCCCATTTTGAGCGACATACACAAGTTTGAAGAGTTTTGAGCGGTACCCGGTATGACCTTTTTTGAGCGACATACCCGGGTATAACGTGTTTTGAGCATCATACCTGGGTATGAAATTTTTTGAGCTACATACGCCGAATGACCTTTTTTGAGTGACACACCACCGTATGGCCTATTTTGAGCGACATACACAAGTTTGAACACTTTTGAGCGACATACCCGTTATGACCTTTTTTGAGCGACATACCCGGGTATGACGTGTTTTGAGCATCATACCCGGGTATGAAATTTTTTGAGCTACATACGCCGAATGATCTTTTTTGAGTGACACACCACCGTATGGCCTATTTTGAGCGACATACAAAAGTTTGAAAACTTTTGAGCGACATACCCGGTATGACCTTTTTTGAGCGACATACCCGGGTATGACGTGTTTTGAGCATCATACCCGGGTATGAAATTTTTTGAGCTACATAGTCCGAATGACCTTTTTTGAGTGACACACCACCGTATGGCCCATTTTGAGCGACATACACAAGTTTGACCACTTTTGAGCGACACACTCGGTATGACCTTTTTTGAGCGACATACCCGGGTATGACGTGTTTTGAGCATCATACCCGGGTATGAAATTTTTTGAGCTACATACGCCGAATGACCTTTTTTGAGTGACACACCACCATATGGCCCATTTTGAGCGACATACACAAGTTTGACCACTTTTGAGCGACATACCTGGTATGACCTTTTTTGAGCGACATATCCGGGTATGACGTGTTTTGAGCATCATACCCAGGTATGAAATTTTTTGAGCTACATACCCCGAATGACCTTTTTTGAGTGACACACCACAGTATGGCCTATTTTGAGCGACATACACAAGTTTGAACACTTTTGAGCGACATACCCGGTATGACCTTTTTTGAGCGACATACCCAGGTATAACGTGTTTTGAGCATCATACCCGGGTATGAAATTTTTTGAGCTACATACGCCGAATGTCCTTTTTTGAGTGACACACCACCGTATGGCCCATTTTGAGCAACATACACAAGTTTGACCACTTTTGAGCGACATACCCGGTATGACCTTTTTTGAGCGACATACCCGGGTATGACGTGTTTTGAGCATCATACCCGGGTATGAAATTTTTTGAGCTACATACGCCGAATGACCTTTTTTGAGTGACACACCACCGTATGGCCTATTTTGAGCGACATACGCGCATATGACCACTTTTGAGCGACATACCCGGTATGACCTTTTTTGAGAGACATACCCGGGTATGACGTGTTATGAGCATCATACCCGGGTATGAAATTCTTTGAGCTACATACCCCGAATGACCTTTTTTGAGTGACACACCACTGTATGGCCCATTTTGAGTGACATACACAAGTTTGAAGAGTTTTGAGCGACATACCCGGTATGACCTTTTTTGAGCGACATACCCGAGTATAACGTGTTTTGAGCATCATACCTGGGTATGAAATTTTTTGAGCTACATACGCCGAATGACCTTTTTTGAGTGACACACCACCGTATGGCCCATTTTGAGCGACATACACAAGTTTGACCACTTTTGAGCGACATACCCGGTATGACCTTTTTTGAGCGACATACCCGGGTATGACGTGTTTTGAGCATCATACCCGGGTATGAAATTTTTTGAGCTACATACCCCGAATGACCTTTTTTGAGTGACACCACCGTATGGCCTATTTTGAGCGACATACGCACATATGACCACTTTTGAGCGACATACCCGGTATGACCTTTTTTGAGCGACATATCCGGGTATGACGTGTTTTGAGCATCATACCCAGGTATGAAATTTTTTGAGCTACATACCCCGAATGACCTTTTTTGAGTGACACACCACCGTATGGCCTATTTTGAGCGACATACGCACATATGACCACTTTTGAGCGCATACCCGGTATGACCTTTTTTGAGCGACATATCCGGGTATGACGTGTTTTGAGCATCATACCCAGGTATGAAATTTTTTGAGCTACATACGCCGAATGTCCTTTTTTGAGTGACACACCACTGTATGGCCCATTTTGAGCGACATACACAAGTTTGAACAGTTATGAGCGACATACCCGGTATGACCTTTTTTGAGCGACATACCCGGGTATGACGTGTTTTGAGCATCATACCCGGGTATGAAATTCTTTGAGCTACATACCCCGAATGACCTTTTTTGAGTGACACACCACTGTATGGCCCATTTTGAGCGACATACACAAGTTTGAAGAGTTTTGAGCGGTACCCGGTATGACCTTTTTTGAGCGACATACCCGGGTATAACGTGTTTTGAGCATCATACCTGGGTATGAAATTTTTTGAGCTACATACGCCGAATGACCTTTTTTGAGTGACACACCACCGTATGGCCTATTTTGAGCGACATACGCACATATGACCACTTTTGAGCGCATACCCGGTATGACCTTTTTTGAGCGACATATCCGGGTATGACGTGTTTTGAGCATCATACCCAGGTATGAAATTTTTTGAGCTACATACGCCGAATGTCCTTTTTTGAGTGACACACCACTGTATGGCCCATTTTGAGCGACATACACAAGTTTGAACAGTTATGAGCGACATACCCGGTATGACCTTTTTTGAGCGACATACCCGGGTATGACGTGTTTTGAGCATCATACCCGGGTATGAAATTCTTTGAGCTACATACCCCGAATGACCTTTTTTGAGTGACACACCACTGTATGGCCCATTTTGAGCGACATACACAAGTTTGAAGAGTTTTGAGCGGTACCCGGTATGACCTTTTTTGAGCGACATACCCGGGTATAACGTGTTTTGAGCATCATACCTGGGTATGAAATTTTTTGAGCTACATACGCCGAATGTCCTTTTTTGAGTGACACACCACTGTATGGCCCATTTTGAGCGACATACACAAGTTTGAACAGTTATGAGCGACATACCCGGTATGACCTTTTTTGAGCGACATACCCGGGTATGACGTGTTTTGAGCATCATACCCGGGTATGAAATTCTTTGAGCTACATACCCCGAATGACCTTTTTTGAGTGACACACCACTGTATGGCCCATTTTGAGCGACATACACAAGTTTGAAGAGTTTTGAGCGGTACCCGGTATGACCTTTTTTGAGCGACATACCCGGGTATAACGTGTTTTGAGCATCATACCTGGGTATGAAATTTTTTGAGCTACATACGCCGAATGACCTTTTTTGAGTGACACACCACCGTATGGCCTATTTTGAGCGACATACACAAGTTTGAACACTTTTGAGCGACATACCCGTTATGACCTTTTTTGAGCGACATACCCGGGTATGACGTGTTTTGAGCATCATACCCGGGTATGAACTTTTTTGAGCTACATACGCCGAATGATCTTTTTTGAGTGACACACCACCGTATGGCCTATTTTGAGCGACATACAAAAGTTTGAAAACTTTTGAGCGACATACCCGGTATGACCTTTTTTGAGCGACATACCCGGGTATGACGTGTTTTGAGCATCATACCCGGGTATGAAATTCTTTGAGCTACATAGGCCGAATGACCTTTTTTGAGTGACACACCACCGTATGGCCCATTTTGAGCGACATACACAAGTTTGACCACTTTTGAGCGACATACCTGGTATGACCTTTTTTGAGCGACATATCCGGGTATGACGTGTTTTGAGCATCATACCCGGGTATGAAATTTTTTGAGCTACATACGCCGAATGACCTTTTTTGAGTGACACACCACCGTATGGCCTATTTTGAGCGACATACACAAGTTTGAACACTTTTGAGCGACATACCCGTTATGACCTTTTTTGAGCCACATACCCGGGTATGACGTGTTTTGAGCATCATACCCGGGTATGAACTTTTTTGAGCTACATACGCCGAATGATCTTTTTTGAGTGACACACCACCGTATGGCCCATTTTGAGCGACATACACAAGTTTGACCACTTTTGAGCGACATACCCGGTATGACCTTTTTTGAGCGACATACCCGGGTATGACGTGTTTTGAGCATCATACCCGGGTATGACCTTTTTTGAGAGACATACCCGGGTATGACGTGTTTTGAGCATCATACCCGGGTATGAAATTCTTTGAGCTACATACCCCGAATGACCTTTTTTGAGTGACACACCACTGTATGGCCCATTTTGAGCGACATACACAAGTTTGAAGAGTTTTGAGCGACATACCCGGTATGACCTTTTTTGAGCTACATACGCCGAATGACCTTTTTTGAGTGACACACCACAATATGGCCCATTTTGAGCGACATACACAAGTTTGACCACTTTTGAGCGACATACCTGGTATGACCTTTTTTGAGCGACATATCCGGGTATGACGTGTTTTGAGCATCATACCCAGGTATGAAATTTTTTGAGCTACATACCCCGAATGACCTTTTTTGAGTGACACACCACAGTATGGCCTATTTTGAGCGACATACACAAGTTTGAACACTTTTGAGCGACATACCCGGTATGACCTTTTTTGAGTGACATACCCAGGTATAACGTGTTTTGAGCATCATACCCGGGTATGAAATTTTTTGAGCTACATACGCCGAATGTCCTTTTTTGAGTGACACACCACCGTATGGCCCATTTTGAGCAACATACACAAGTTTGACCACTTTTGAGCGACATACCCGGTATGACCTTTTTTGAGCGACATACCCGGGTATGACGTGTTTTGAGCATCATACCCGGGTATGAAATTTTTTGAGCTACATACCCCGAATGACCTTTTTTGAGTGACACACCACCGTATGGCCTATTTTGAGCGACATACGCACATATGACCACTTTTGAGCGACATACCCGGTATGACCTTTTTTGAGCGACATATCCGGGTATGACGTGTTTTGAGCATCATACCCAGGTATGAAATTTTTTGAGCTACATACCCCGAATGACCTTTTTTGAGTGACACACCACCGTATGGCCTATTTTGAGCGACATACACAAGTTTGACCACTTTTGAGCGACATACCCGGTATGACCTTTTTTGAGCGACATATCCGGGTATGACGTGTTTTGAGCATCATACCCAGGTATGAAATTTTTTGAGCTACATACCCTGAATGACCTTTTTTGAGTGACACAACACTGTATGGCCTATTTTGAGCGACATACGCACATATGACCACTTTTGAGCGACATACCCGGTATGACCTTTTTTGAGCGACATATCCGGGTATGACGTGTTTTGAGCATCATACCCAGGTATGAAATTTTTTGAGCTACATATGCCGAATGTCCTTTTTTGAGTGACACACCACTGTATGGCCCATTTTGAGCGACATACACAAGTTTGAACAGTTATGAGCGACATACCCGGTATGACCTTTTTTGAGCGACATACCCGGGTATGACGTGTTTTGAGCATCATACCCGGGTATGAAATTCTTTGAGCTACATACCCCGAATGACCTTTTTTGAGTGACACACCAGTGTATGGCCCATTTTGAGCGACATACACAAGTTTGAAAAGTTTTGAGCGACATACCCGGTATGACATTTTTTGAGCGACATACCCAGGTATGACGTGTTTTGAGCATCATACCCGGGTATGAAATTTTTTGAGCTACATACGCCGAATGACCTTTTTTGAGTGACACACCACCGTATGGCCTATTTTGAGCGACATACGCACATATGACCACTTTTGAGCGACATACCCGGTATGACCTTTTTTGAGCGACATATCCGGGTATGACGTGTTTTGAGCATCATACCCAGGTATGAAATTTTTTGAGCTACATACGCCGAATGTCCTTTTTTGAGTGACACACCACTGTATGGCCCATTTTGAGCGACATACACAAGTTTGAAGAGTTTTGAGCGGTACCCGGTATGACCTTTTTTGAGCGACATACCCGGGTATGACGTGTTTTGAGCATCATACCCGGGTATGAAATTTTTTGAGCTACATACGCCGAATGTCCTTTTTTGAGTGACACACCACCGTATGGCCCATTTTGAGCAACATACACAAGTTTGACCACTTTTGAGCGACATACCCGGTATGACCTTTTTTGAGCGACATACCCGGGTATGACGTGCTTTGAGCATCATACCCGGGTATGAAATTTTTTGAGCTACATACGCCGAATGAACTTTTTTGAGTGACACACCACCGTATGGCCTATTTTGACCGACATACGCGCATATGACCACTTTTGAGCGACATACCCGGTATGACCTTTTTTGAGAGACATACCCGGGTATGACGTGTTTTGAGCATCATACCCGGGTATGAAATTCTTTGAGCTACATACCCCGAATGACCTTTTTTGAGAGACACACCACTGTATGGCCCATTTTGAGCGACATACACAAGTTTGAAGAGTTTTGAGCGACATACCCGGTATGACCTTTTTTGAGCGACATACCCGAGTATAACGTGTTTTGAGCATCATACCTGGGTATGAAATTTTTTGAGCTACATACGCCGAATGACCTTTTTTGAGTGACACACCACCGTATGGCCTATTTTGAGCGACATACACAAGTTTGAACACTTTTGAGCGACATACCCGTTATGACCTTTTTTGAGCGACATACCCGGGTATGACGTGTTTTGAGCATCATACCCGGGTATGAAATTTTTTGAGCTACATACGCCGAATGATCTTTTTTGAGTGACACACCACCGTATGGCCTATTTTGAGCGACATACAAAAGTTTGAACAGTTATGAGCGACATACCCGGTATGACCTTTTTTGAGCGACATACCCGGGTATGACGTGTTTTGAGCATCATACCCGGGTATGAAATTTTTTGAGCTACATACCCTGAATGACCTTTTTTGAGTGACACAACACTGTATGGCCTATTTTGAGCGACATACGCACATATGACCACTTTTGAGCGACATACCCGGTATGACCTTTTTTGAGCGACATATCCGGGTATGACGTGTTTTGAGCATCATACCCAGGTATGAAATTTTTTGAGCTACATATGCCGAATGTCCTTTTTTGAGTGACACACCACTGTATGGCCCATTTTGAGCGACATACACAAGTTTGAACAGTTATGAGCGACATACCCGGTATGACCTTTTTTGAGCGACATACCCGGGTATGACGTGTTTTGAGCATCATACCCGGGTATGAAATTCTTTGAGCTACATACCCCGAATGACCTTTTTTGAGTGACACACCAGTGTATGGCCCATTTTGAGCGACATACACAAGTTTGAAAAGTTTTGAGCGACATACCCGGTATGACATTTTTTGAGCGACATACCCAGGTATGACGTGTTTTGAGCATCATACCCGGGTATGAAATTTTTTGAGCTACATACGCCGAATGACCTTTTTTGAGTGACACACCACCGTATGGCCCATTTTGAGCGACATACACAAGTTTGACCACTTTTGAGCGACATACCCGGTATGACCTTTTTTGAGCGACATACCCGGGTATGACGTGTTTTGAGCATCATACCCGGGTATGAAATTTTTTGAGCTACATACGCCGAATGACCTTTTTTGAGTGACACACCACCGTATGGCCCATTTTGAGCAACATACACAAGTTTGACCACTTTTGAGCGACATACCCGGTATGACCTTTTTTGAGCGACATACCCGGGTATGACGTGTTTTGAGCATCATACCCGGGTATGAAATTTTTTGAGCTACATACGCCGAATGACCTTTTTTGAGTGACACACCCCCGTATGGCCCATTTTGAGCGACATACACAAGTTTGACCACTTTTGAGCGACATACCCGGTATGACCTTTTTTGAGCGACATATCCGGGTATGACGTGTTTTGAGCATCATACCCGGGTATGAAATTTTTTGAGCTACATACCCCGAATGACCTTTTTTGAGTGACACACCACCGTATGGCCTATTTTGAGCGACATACACAAGTTTGACCACTTTTGAGCGACATACCCGGTATGACCTTTTTTGAGCGACATACCCGGGTATGACGTGTTTTGAGCATCATACCCGGGTATGAAATTTTTTGAGCTACATACGCCGAATGACCTTTTTTGAGTGACACACCACCGTATGGCCCATTTTGAGCGACATACACAAGTTTGACCACTTTTGAGCGACATACCCGGTATGACCTTTTTTGAGCGACATATCCGGGTATGACGTGTTTTGAGCATCATACCCGGGTATGAAATTTTTTGAGCTACATACCCCGAATGACCTTTTTTGAGTGACACACCACCGTATGGCCTATTTTGAGCGACATACACAAGTTTGAACACTTTTGAGCGACATACCCGGTATGACCTTTTTTGAGCGACATACCCAGGTATAACGTGTTTTGAGCATCATACCCGGGTATGAAATTTTTTGAGCTACATACGCCGAATGTCCTTTTTTGAGTGACACACCACCGTATGGCCCATTTTGAGCAACATACACAAGTTTGACCACTTTTGAGTGACATACCCGGTATGACCTTTTTTGAGCGACATACCCGGGTATGACGTGTTTTGAGCATCATACCCGGGTATGAAATTTTTTGAGCTACATACGCCGAATGACCTTTTTTGAGTGACACACCACCGTATGGCCTATTTTGAGCGACATACGCGCATATGACCACTTCTGAGCGACATACCCGGTATGACCTTTTTTGAGAGACATACCCGGGTATGACGTGTTATGAGCATCATACCCGGGTATGAAATTCTTTGAGCTACATACCCCGAATGACCTTTTTTGAGTGACACACCACTGTATGGCCCATTTTGAGCGACATACACAAGTTTGAAGAGTTTTGAGCGACATACCCGGTATGACCTTTTTTGAGCGACATACCCGAGTATAACGTGTTTTGAGCATCATACCTGGGTATGAAATTTTTTGAGCTACATACGCCGAATGACCTTTTTTGAGTGACACACCACCGTATGGCCCATTTTGAGCGACATACACAAGTTTGACCACTTTTGAGCGACATACCCGGTATGACCTTTTTTGAGCGACATACCCGGGTATGACGTGTTTTGAGCATCATACCCGGGTATGAAATTTTTTGAGCTACATACCCCGAATGACCTTTTTTGAGTGACACCACCGTATGGCCTATTTTGAGCGACATACGCACATATGACCACTTTTGAGCGACATACCCGGTATGACCTTTTTTGAGCGACATATCCGGGTATGACGTGTTTTGAGCATCATACCCAGGTATGAAATTTTTTGAGCTACATACCCCGAATGACCTTTTTTGAGTGACACACCACCGTATGGCCTATTTTGAGCGACATACGCACATATGACCACTTTTGAGCGCATACCCGGTATGACCTTTTTTGAGCGACATATCCGGGTATGACGTGTTTTGAGCATCATACCCAGGTATGAAATTTTTTGAGCTACATACGCCGAATGTCCTTTTTTGAGTGACACACCACTGTATGGCCCATTTTGAGCGACATACACAAGTTTGAACAGTTATGAGCGACATACCCGGTATGACCTTTTTTGAGCGACATACCCGGGTATGACGTGTTTTGAGCATCATACCCGGGTATGAAATTCTTTGAGCTACATACCCCGAATGACCTTTTTTGAGTGACACACCACTGTATGGCCCATTTTGAGCGACATACACAAGTTTGAAGAGTTTTGAGCGGTACCCGGTATGACCTTTTTTGAGCGACATACCCGGGTATAACGTGTTTTGAGCATCATACCTGGGTATGAAATTTTTTGAGCTACATACGCCGAATGACCTTTTTTGAGTGACACACCACCGTATGGCCTATTTTGAGCGACATACGCACATATGACCACTTTTGAGCGACATACCCGGTATGACCTTTTTTGAGCGACATATCCGGGTATGACGTGTTTTGAGCATCATACCCAGGTATGAAATTTTTTGAGCTACATACGCCGAATGTCCTTTTTTGAGTGACACACCACTGTATGGCCCATTTTGAGCGACATACACAAGTTTGAACAGTTATGAGCGACATACCCGGTATGACCTTTTTTGAGCGACATACCCGGGTATGACGTGTTTTGAGCATCATACCCGGGTATGAAATTCTTTGAGCTACATACCCCGAATGACCTTTTTTGAGTGACACACCACTGTATGGCCCATTTTGAGCGACATACACAAGTTTGAAGAGTTTTGAGCGGTACCCGGTATGACCTTTTTTGAGCGACATACCCGGGTATAACGTGTTTTGAGCATCATACCTGGGTATGAAATTTTTTGAGCTACATACGCCGAATGACCTTTTTTGAGTGACACACCACCGTATGGCCTATTTTGAGCGACATACAAAAGTTTGAAAACTTTTGAGCGACATACCCGGTATGACCTTTTTTGAGCGACATATCCGGGTATGACATGTTTTGAGCATCATACCCAGGTATGAAATTTTTTGAGCTACATACGCCGAATGACCTTTTTTGAGTGACACACCACCGTATGGCCTATTTTGAGCGACATACGCGCATATGACCACTTTTGAGCATCATACCCGGGTATGAAATTCTTTGAGCTACATACCCCGAATGACCTTTTTTGAGTGACACACCACTGTATGGCCCATTTTGAGCGACATACACAAGTTTGAAGAGTTTTGAGCGACATACCCGGTATGACCTTTTTTGAGCTACATACGCCGAATGACCTTTTTTGAGTGACACACCACCATATGGCCCATTTTGAGCGACATACACAAGTTTGACCACTTTTGAGCGACATACCTGGTATGACCTTTTTTGAGCGACATATCCGGGTATGACGTGTTTTGAGCATCATACCCAGGTATGAAATTTTTTGAGCTACATACCCCGAATGACCTTTTTTGAGTGACACACCACAGTATGGCCTATTTTGAGCGACATACACAAGTTTGAACACTTTTGAGCGACATACCCGGTATGACCTTTTTTGAGCGACATACCCGGGTATGACGTGTTTTGAGCATCATACCTGGGTATGAAATTTTTTGAGCTACATACGCCGAATGACCTTTTTTGAGTGACACACCACCGTATGGCCCATTTTGAGCGACATACACAAGTTTGACCACTTTTGAGCGACATACCCGGTATGACCTTTTTTGAGCGACATACCCGGGTCTGACTTGTTTTGAGCATCATACCCGGGTATGAAATTTTTTGAGCTACATACGCCGAATGACCTTTTTTGAGTGACACACCACCGTATGGCCTATTTTGAGCGACATACGTGCATATGACCACTTTTGAGCGACATACCCGGTATGACCTTTTTTGAGAGACATACCTGGGTATGACGTGTTTTGAGCATCATACCCGGGTATGAAATTCTTTGAGCTACATACCCCGAATGACCTTTTTTGAGTGACACACCACCGTATGGCCTATTTTGAGCGACATACGCGCATATGACCACTTTTGAGCATCATACCCGGGTATGAAATTCTTTGAGCTACATACCCCGAATGACCTTTTTTGAGTGACACACCACTGTATGGCCCATTTTGAGCGACATACACAAGTTTGAAGAGTTTTGAGCGACATACCCGGTATGACCTTTTTTGAGCTACATACGCCGAATGACCTTTTTTGAGTGACACACCACCATATGGCCCATTTTGAGCGACATACACAAGTTTGACCACTTTTGAGCGACATACCTGGTATGACCTTTTTTGAGCGACATATCCGGGTATGACGTGTTTTGAGCATCATACCCAGGTATGAAATTTTTTGAGCTACATACCCCGAATGACCTTTTTTGAGTGACACACCACAGTATGGCCTATTTTGAGCGACATACACAAGTTTGAACACTTTTGAGCGACATACCCGGTATGACCTTTTTTGAGCGACATACCCGGGTATGACGTGTTTTGAGCATCATACCTGGGTATGAAATTTTTTGAGCTACATACGCCGAATGACCTTTTTTGAGTGACACACCACCGTATGGCCCATTTTGAGCGACATACACAAGTTTGACCACTTTTGAGCGACATACCCGGTATGACCTTTTTTGAGCGACATACCCGGGTCTGACTTGTTTTGAGCATCATACCCGGGTATGAAATTTTTTGAGCTACATACGCCGAATGACCTTTTTTGAGTGACACACCACCGTATGGCCTATTTTGAGCGACATACGTGCATATGACCACTTTTGAGCGACATACCCGGTATGACCTTTTTTGAGAGACATACCTGGGTATGACGTGTTTTGAGCATCATACCCGGGTATGAAATTCTTTGAGCTACATACCCCGAATGACCTTTTTTGAGTGACACACCACTGTATGGCCCATTTTGAGCGACATACACAAGTTTGAAGAGTTTTGAGCGACATACCCGGTATGACCTTTTTTGAGCGACATACCCGAGTATAACGTGTTTTGAGCATCATACCTGGGTATGAAATTTTTTGAGCTACATACGCCGAATGACCTTTTTTGAGTGACACACCACCGTATGGCCCATTTTGAGCGACATACACAAGTTTGACCACTTTTGAGCGACATACCCGGTATGACCTTTTTTGAGCGACATACCCGGGTATGACGTGTTTTGAGCATCATACCCGGGTATGAAATTTTTTGAGCTACATACCCCGAATGACCTTTTTTGAGTGACACACCACCGTATGGCCTATTTTGAGCGACATACGCACATATGACCACTTTTGAGCGACATACCCGGTATGACCTTTTTTGAGCGACATATCCGGGTATGACGTGTTTTGAGCATCATACCCAGGTATGAAATTTTTTGAGCTACATACCCCGAATGACCTTTTTTGAGTGACACACCACCGTATGGCCTATTTTGAGCGACATACGCACATATGACCACTTTTGAGCGACACACCCGGTATGACCTTTTTTGAGCGACATATCCGGGTATGACGTGTTTTGAGCATCATACCCAGGTATGAAATTTTTTGAGCTACATACGCCGAATGTCCTTTTTTGAGTGACACACCACTGTATGGCCCATTTTGAGCGACATACACAAGTTTGAACAGTTATGAGCGACATACCCGGTATGACCTTTTTTGAGCGACATACCCGGGTATGACGTGTTTTGAGCATCATACCCGGGTATGAAATTCTTTGAGCTACATACCCCGAATGACCTTTTTTGAGTGACACACCACTGTATGGCCCATTTTGAGCGACATACACAAGTTTGAAGAGTTTTGAGCGGTACCCGGTATGACCTTTTTTGAGCGACATACCCGGGTATGACGTGTTTTGAGCATCATACCCGGGTATGACATTTTTTGAGCTACATACGCCGAATGATCTTTTTTGAGTGACACACCACCGTATGGCCTATTTTGAGCGACATACAAAAGTTTGAAAACTTTTGAGCGACATACCCGGTATGACCTTTTTTGAGCGACATACCCGGGTATGACGTGTTTTGAGCATCATACCCGGGTATGAAATTTTTTGAGCTACATACGCCGAATGATCTTTTTTGAGTGACACACCACCGTATGGCCCATTTTGAGCGACATACACAAGTTTGACCACTTTTGAGCGACATACCTGGTATGACCTTTTTTGAGCGACATATCCGGGTATGACGTGTTTTGAGCATCATACCCAGGTATGAAATTTTTTGAGCTACATACGCCGAATGACCTTTTTTGAGTGACACACCACCGTATGGCCCATTTTGAGCGACATACACAAGTTTGACCTTTTTTGAGCGACATACCCGGGTATGACGTGTTTTGAGCATCATACCCGGGTATGAAATTTTTTGAGCTACATACCCCGAATGACCTTTTTTGAGTGACACACCACCGTATGGCCTATTTTGAGCGACATACGCACATATGACCACTTTTGAGCGACATACCCGGTATGACCTTTTTTGAGCGACATATCCGGGTATGACGTGTTTTGAGCATCATACCCAGGTATGAAATTTTTTGAGCTACATACGCCGAATGTCCTTTTTTGAGTGACACACACCACTGTATGGCCCATTTTGAGCGACATACACAAGTTTGAACAGTTATGAGCGACATACCCGGTATGACCTTTTTTGAGCGACATACCCGGGTATGACGTGTTTTGAGCATCATACCCGGGTATGAAATTCTTTGAGCTACATACCCCGAATGACCTTTTTTGAGTGACACACCACTGTATGGCCCATTTTGAGCGACATACACAAGTTTGAACACTTTTGAGCGACATACCCGTTATGACCTTTTTTGAGCGACATACCCGGGTATGACGTGTTTTGAGCATCATACCCGGGTATGAAATTCTTTGAGTTACATAGGCCGAATGACCTTTTTTGAGTGACACACCACCGTATGGCCCATTTTGAGCGACATACACAAGTTTGACCACTTTTGAGCGACATACCCGGTATGACCTTTTTTGAGCGACATATCCGGGTATGACGTGTTTTGAGCATCATACCCAGGTATGAAATTTTTTGAGCTACATACGCCGAATGACCTTTTTTGAGTGACACACCACCGTATGGCCTATTTTGAGCGACATACGCACATATGACCACTTTTGAGCGACATACCCGGTATGACCTTTTTTGAGCGACATATCCGGGTATGACGTGTTTTGAGCATCATACCCAGGTATGAAATTTTTTGAGCTACACACGCCGAATGACCTTTTTTGAGTGACACACCACCGTATGGCCCATTTTGAGCGACATACACGTTTGACCACTTTTGAGCGACATACCCGGTATGACCTTTTTTGAGCGACATACCCGGGTATGACGTGTTTTGAGCATCATACCCGGGTATGAAATTTTTTGAGCTACATACGCCGAATGACCTTTTTTGAGTGACACACCACCGTATGGGCCCATTTTGAGCGACATACACAAGTTTGACCACTTTTGAGCGACATACCCGGTATGACCTTTTTTGAGCGACATACCCGGGTATGACGTGTTTTGAGCATCATACCCGGGTATGAAATTTTTTGAGCTACATACGCCGAATGACCTTTTTTGAGTGACACACCACCGTATGGCCCATTTTGAGCAACATACACAAGTTTGACCACTTTTGAGCGACATACCCGGTATGACCTTTTTTGAGCGACATACCCGGGTATGACGTGTTTTGAGCATCATACCCGGGTATGAAATTTTTTGAGCTACATACGCCGAATGACCTTTTTTGAGTGACACACCACCGTATGGCCCATTTTGAGCGACATACACAAGTTTGACCACTTTTGAGCGACATACCCGGTATGACCTTTTTTGAGCGACATACCCGGGTATGACGTGTTTTGAGCATCATACCCGGGTATGAAATTTTTTGAGCTACATACGCCGAATGACCTTTTTTGAGTGACACACCACCGTATGGCCCATTTTGAGCGACATACACAAGTTTGACCACTTTTGAGCGACGTCCCCGTATGACCTTTTTTGATCGACATATCCGGGTATGACGTGTTTTGAGCATCATACCCAGGTATGAAATTTTTTGAGCTACATACGCCGAATGACCTTTTTTGAGTGACACACCACCGTATGGCCCATTTTGAGCAACATACACAAGTTTGACCACTTTTGAGCGACATACCCGGTATGACCTTTTTTGAGCGACATACCCGGGTATGACGTGTTTTGAGCATCATACCCGGGTATGAAATTTTTTGAGCTACATAGGCCGAATGACCTTTTTTGAGTGACACACCACCGTATGGCCCATTTTGAGCGACATACACAAGTTTGACCACTTTTGAGCGACATACCCGGTATGACCTTTTTTGAGCGACATATCCGGGTATGACGTGTTTTGAGCATCATACCCAGGTATGAAATTTTTTGAGCTACATACGCCGAATGACCTTTTTTGAGTGACACACCACCGTATGGCCTATTTTGAGCGACATACGCACATATGACCACTTTTGAGCGACATACCCGGTATGACCTTTTTTGAGCGACATATCCGGGTATGACGTGTTTTGAGCATCATACCCAGGTATGAAATTTTTTGAGCTACACACGCCGAATGACCTTTTTTGAGTGACACACCACCGTATGGCCCATTTTGAGCGACATACACGTTTGACCACTTTTGAGCGACATACCCGGTATGACCTTTTTTGAGCGACATACCCGGGTATGACGTGTTTTGAGCATCATACCCGGGTATGAAATTTTTTGAGCTACATACGCCGAATGACCTTTTTTGAGTGACACACCACCGTATGGGCCCATTTTGAGCGACATACACAAGTTTGACCACTTTTGAGCGACATACCCGGTATGACCTTTTTTGAGCGACATACCCGGGTATGACGTGTTTTGAGCATCATACCCGGGTATGAAATTTTTTGAGCTACATACGCCGAATGACCTTTTTTGAGTGACACACCACCGTATGGCCCATTTTGAGCAACATACACAAGTTTGACCACTTTTGAGCGACATACCCGGTATGACCTTTTTTGAGCGACATACCCGGGTATGACGTGTTTTGAGCATCATACCCGGGTATGAAATTTTTTGAGCTACATACGCCGAATGACCTTTTTTGAGTGACACACCACCGTATGGCCCATTTTGAGCGACATACACAAGTTTGACCACTTTTGAGCGACATACCCGGTATGACCTTTTTTGAGCGACATACCCGGGTATGACGTGTTTTGAGCATCATACCCGGGTATGAAATTTTTTGAGCTACATACGCCGAATGACCTTTTTTGAGTGACACACCACCGTATGGCCCATTTTGAGCGACATACACAAGTTTGACCACTTTTGAGCGACGTCCCCGTATGACCTTTTTTGATCGACATATCCGGGTATGACGTGTTTTGAGCATCATACCCAGGTATGAAATTTTTTGAGCTACATACGCCGAATGACCTTTTTTGAGTGACACACCACCGTATGGCCCATTTTGAGCAACATACACAAGTTTGACCACTTTTGAGCGACATACCCGGTATGACCTTTTTTGAGCGACATACCCGGGTATGACGTGTTTTGAGCATCATACCCGGGTATGAAATTTTTTGAGCTACATAGGCCGAATGACCTTTTTTGAGTGACACACCACCGTATGGCCCATTTTGAGCGACATACACAAGTTTGACCACTTTTGAGCGACATACCCGGTATGACCTTTTTTGAGCGACATATCCGGGTATGACGTGTTTTGAGCATCATACCCAGGTATGAAATTTTTTGAGCTACATACCCTGAATGACCTTTTTTGAGTGACACAACACTGTATGGCCTATTTTGAGCGACATACGCGCATATGACCACTTTTGAGCGACATACCCGGTATGACCTTTTTTGAGCGACATACCCGGGTATGACGTGTTTTGAGCATCATACCCGGGTATGAAATTTTTTGAGCTACATACGCCGAATGATCTTTTTTGAGTGACACACCACCGTATGGCCTATTTTGAGCGACATACGCGCATATGACCACTTTTGAGCGACATACCCGGTATGACCTTTTTTGAGCGACATATCCGGGTATGACGTGTTTTGAGCATCATACCCAGGTATGAAATTTTTTGAGCTACATACGCCGAATTACCTTTTTTGAGTGACACACCACCGTATGGCCCATTCTGAGCGACATACACAAGTTTGACCACTTTTGAGCGACATACCCGGGTATGACGTGTTTTGAGCATCATACCCGGGTATGAAATTTTTTGAGCTACATACGCCGAATGACCTTTTTTGAGTGACACACCACCGTATGGCCCATTTTGAGCGACATACACAAGTTTGACCACTTTTGAGCGACGTCCCCGTATGACCTTTTTTGAGCGACATATCCGGGTATGACGTGTTTTGAGCATCATACCCAGGTATGAAATTTTTTGAGCTACATACGCCGAATGACCTTTTTTGAGTGACACACCACCGTATGGCCCATTTTGAGCAACATACACAAGTTTGACCACTTTTGAGCGACATACCCGGTATGACCTTTTTTGAGCGACATACCCGGGTATGACGTGTTTTGAGCATCATACCCGGGTATGAAATTTTTTGAGCTACACACGCCGAATGACCTTTTTTGAGTGACACACCACCGTATGGCCCATTTTGAGCGACATACACAAGTTTGACCACTTTTGAGCGACATACCCGGTATGACCTTTTTTGAGCGACATACCCGGGTATGACGTGTTTTGAGCATCATACCCAGGTATGAAATTTTTTGAGCTACATACCCCGAATGACCTTTTTTGAGTGACACAACACTGTATGGCCTATTTTGAGCGACATACGCGCATATGACCACTTTTGAGCGACATACCCGGTATGACCTTTTTTGAGCGACATACCCGGGTATGACGTGTTTTGAGCATCATACCCGGGTATGAAATTCTTTGAGCTACATACGCCGAATGACCTTTTTTGAGTGACACACCACCGTATGGCCCATTTTGAGCGACATACACAAGTTTGACCACTTTTGAGCGACATACCCGGGTATGACGTGTTTTGAGCATCATACCCGTGTATGAAATTTTTTGAGCTACATACGCCGAATGACCTTTTTTGAGTGACACACCACCGTATGGCCCATTTTGAGCGACATACACAAGTTTGACCACTTTTGAGCGACATACCCGGTATGACCTTTTTTGAGCCACATACGCGGGTATGAAATTTTTTGAGCTACATACGCCAAATGACCTTTTTTGAGTGACACACCACCGTATGGCCTATTTTGAGCGACATACGCGCATATGACCACTTTTGAGCGACATACCCGGTATGACCTTTTTTGAGCGACATATCCGGGTATGACGTGTTTTGAGCATCATACCCGGGGATGAAATTTTTTGAGCTACATGCGCCGAATGACCTTTTTTGAGTGACACACCACCGTATGGCCTATTTTGAGCAACATACACAAGTTTGACCACTTTTGAGCGACATACCCGGTATGACCTTTTTTGAGCGACATATCCGGGTATGACGTGTTTTGAGCATCATACCCAGGTATGAAATTTTTTGAGCTACATACCCCGAATGACCTTTTTTGAGTGACACACCACCGTATGGCCTATTTTGAGCGACATACACAAGTTTGAACACTTTTGAGCGACATACCCGGTATGACCTTTTTTGAGCGACATATCCGGGTATGACGTGTTTTGAGCATCACACCCAGGTATGAAATTTTTTGAGCTACATACCCCGAATGACCTTTTTTGAGTGACACACCACCGTATGGCCTATTTTGAGCGACATACACAAGTTTGAACACTTTTGAGCGACATACCCGGTATGACCTTTTTTGAGCGACATACCCGGTATGACCTTTTTTGAGCGACACACCACCGTATGGCCTATTTTGAGCGACATACGCGCATATGACCACTTTTGAGCGACATACCCGGTATGACCTTTTTTGAGCGACATATCCGGGTATGACGTGTTTTGAGCATCATACCCAGGTATGAAATTTTTTGAGCTACATACGCCGAATTACCTTTTTTGAGTGACACACCACCGTATGGCCCATTCTGAGCGACATACACAAGTTTGACCACTTTTGAGCGACATACCCGGTATGACCTTTTTTGAGCGACATAAACGGGTATGACGTGTTTTGAGCATCATACCCGGGTATGAAATTTTTTGAGCTACATACCCCGAATGACCTTTTTTGAGTGACACACCACCGTATGGCCTATTTTGAGCGACATACACAAGTTTGAACACTTTTGAGCGACATACCCGGTATGACCATTTTTGAGCGACATACCCGGTATGACCTTTTTTGAGCGACATACCCGGGTATGACGTGTTTTGAGCATCATACCCGGGTATGAAATTTTTTGAGCTACATACGCCGAATGATCTTTTTTGAGTGACACACCACCGTATGGCCTATTTTGAGCGACATACACAAGTTTGAACACTTTTGAGCGACATACCCGGTATGACCTTTTTTGAGCGACATACCCGGTATGACCTTTTTTGAGCGACATACCCGGGTATGACGTGTTTTGAGCATCATACCCGGGTATGAAATTTTTTGAGCTACATACGCCGAATGATCTTTTTTGAGTGACACACCACCGTATGGCCTATTTTGAGCGACATACGCGCATATGACCACTTTTGAGCGACATACCCGGTATGACCTTTTTTGAGCGACATATCCGGGTATGACGTGTTTTGAGCATCATACCCAGGTATGAAATTTTTTGAGCTACATACGCTGAATTACCTTTTTTGAGTGACACACCACCGTATGGCCCATTCTGAGCGACATACACAAGTTTGACCACTTTTGAGCGACATACCCGGTCTGACCTCTTTTGAGCGACATAAACGGGTATGACGTGTTTTGAGCATCATACCCGGGTATGAAATTTTTTGAGCTACATACGCCGAATGATCTTTTTTGAGTGACACACCACTGTATGGCCCATTTGAGCGACATACACAAGTTTGAACACTTTTGAGCGACATACCCGGTATGACCTTTTTTGAGCGACATATCCGGGTATGACGTGTTTTGAGCATCATACCCAGGTATGAAATTTTTTGAGCTACATACCCCGAATGACCTTTTTTGAGTGACACAACACTGTATGGCCTATTTTGAGCGACATACGCGCATATGACCACTTTTGAGCGACATACCCGGTATGACCTTTTTTGAGCGACATACCCGTGTATGACGTGTTTTGAGCATCATACCCGGGTATGAAATTTTTTGAGCTACATACGCCGAATGACCTTTTTTGAGTGACACACCACCGTATGGCCCATTTTGAGCGACAT
This sequence comes from Eupleurogrammus muticus, assembly GCA_036785175.1. NCBI lineage: Eukaryota > Metazoa > Chordata > Actinopteri > Scombriformes > Trichiuridae > Eupleurogrammus > Eupleurogrammus muticus. Next base: position 14,410,985 of record JAYKQN010000006.1, read on the forward strand.
ACACAAGTTTGACCACTTTTGAGCGACATACCCGGTATGACCTTTTTTGAGCGACATACCCGGGTATGACGTGTTTTGAGCATCATACCCGGGTATGAAATTTTTTGAGCTACATACGCCGAATGACCTTTTTTGAGTGACACACCACCGTATGGCCCATTTTGAGCGACATACACAAGTTTGACCACTTTTGAGCGACATACCCGGTATGACCTTTTTTGAGCGACATATCCGGGTATGACGTGTTTTGAGCATCATACCCAGGTATGAAATTTTTTGAGCTACATACGCCGAATGACCTTTTTTGAGTGACACACCACCGTATGGCCCATTTTGAGCAACATACACAAGTTTGACCACTTTTGAGCGACATACCCGGTATGACCTTTTTTGAGCGACATATCCGGGTATGACGTGTTTTGAGCATCATACCCGGGTATAAAATTTTTTGAGCTACATACACCAAATTACCTTTTTTGAGTGACACACCACCGTATGGCCCATTTTGAGCGACATACACAAGTTTGACCACTTTTGAGCGACATACCCGGTATGACCTTTTTTGAGCGACATACCCGGGTATGACGTGTTTTGAGCATCATACCCGGGTATGAAATTTTTTGAGCTACATACCCCGAATGACCTTTTTTGAGTGACACACCACCGTATGGCCTATTTTGAGCGACATACGCACATATGACCACTTTTGAGCGACATACCCGGTATGACCTTTTTTGAGCGACATATCCGGGTATGACGTGTTTTGAGCATCATACCCAGGTATGAAATTTTTTGAGCTACATACGCCGAATGTCCTTTTTTGAGTGACACACCACTGTATGGCCCATTTTGAGCGACATACACAAGTTTGAACAGTTATGAGCGACATACCCGGTATGACCTTTTTTGAGCGACATACCCGGGTATGACGTGTTTTTAGCATCATACCCGGGTATGAAATTCTTTGAGCTACATACCCCGAATGACCTTTTTTGAGTGACACACCACTGTATGGCCCATTTTGAGCGACATACACAAGTTTGAAGAGTTTTGAGCGACATACCCGGTATGACCTTTTTTGAGCGACATACCCGGGTATGACGTGTTTTGAGCATCATACCCGGGTATAAAATTTTTTGAGCTACATACGCCGAATGACCTTTTTTGAGTGACACACCACCGTATGGCCCATTTTGAGCGACATACACAAGTTTGACCACTTTTGAGCGACATACCCGGTATGACCTTTTTTGAGCGACATACCCGGGTATGACGTGTTTTGAGCATCATACCCGGGTATGAAATTTTTTGAGGTACATACCCCGAATGACCTTTTTTGAGTGACACACCACCGTATGGCCTATTTTGAGCGACATACGCACATATGACCACTTTTGAGCGACATACCCGGTATGACCTTTTTTGGGCGACATATCCGGGTATGACGTGTTTTGAGCATCATACCCGGGTATGAAATTCTTTGAGCTACATACCCCGAATGACCTTTTTTGAGTGACACACCACTGTATGGCCCATTTTGAGCGACATACACAAGTTTGAAGAGTTTTGAGCGACATACCCGGTATGACCTTTTTTGAGCGACATACCCGGGTATAACGTGTTTTGAGCATCATACCTGGGTATGAAATTTTTTGAGCTACATACGCCGAATGACCTTTTTTGAGTGACACACCACCGTATGGCCTATTTTGAGCGACATACACAAGTTTGAACACTTTTGAGCGACATACCCGGTATGACCTTTTTTGAGCGACATACCCGGGTATGACGTGTTTTGAGCATCATACCCGGGTATGAAATTCTTTGAGCTACATAGGCCGAATGACCTTTTTTGAGTGACACACCACCGTATGGCCCATTTTGAGTGACATACACAAGTTTGACCACTTTTGAGCGACATACCCGGTATGACCTTTTTTGAGCGACATACCCGGGTATGACGTGTTTTGAGCATCATACCCGGGTATGAAATTTTTTGAGCTACATATCCCGAATGACCTTTTTTGAGTGACACACCACCGTATGGCCTATTTTGAGCGACATACGCACATATGACCACTTTTGAGCGACATACCCGGTATGACCTTTTTTGAGCGACATATCCGGGTATGACGTGTTTTGAGCATCATACCCAGGTATGAAATTTTTTGAGCTACATATGCCGAATGTCCTTTTTTGAGTGACACACCACTGTATGGCCCATTTTGAGCGACATACACAAGTTTGAACAGTTATGAGCGACATACCCGGTATGACCTTTTTTGAGCGACATACCCGGGTATGACGTGTTTTGAGCATCATACCCGGGTATGAAATTCTTTGAGCTACATACCCCGAATGACCTTTTTTGAGTGACACACCACTGTATGGCCCATTTTGAGCGACATACACAAGTTTGAAAAGTTTTGAGCGACATACCAGGTATGAAATTTTTTGAGCTACATACGCCGAATGACCTTTTTTGAGTGACACACCACCGTATGGCCCATTTTGAGCGACATACACAAGTTTGACCACTTTTGAGCGACATACCCGGTATGACCTTTTTTGAGCGACATATCCGGGTATGACGTGTTTTGAGCATCATACCCAGGTATGAAATTTTTTGAGCTACATACGCCGAATGACCTTTTTTGAGTGACACACCACCGTATGGCCCATTCTGAGCAACATACACAAGTTTGACCACTTTTGAGCGACATACCCGGTATGACCTTTTTTGAGCGACATATCCGGGTATGACGTGTTTTGAGCATCATACCCGGGTATAAAATTTTTTGAGCTACATACGCCGAATGACCTTTTTTGAGTGACACACCACCGTATGGCCCATTTTGAGCGACATACACAAGTTTGACCACTTTTGAGCGACATACCCGGTATGACCTTTTTTGAGCGACATATCCGGGTATGACGTGTTTTGAGCATCATACCCAGGTATGAAATTTTTTGAGCTACATACGCCGAATGACCTTTTTTGAGTGACACACCACCGTATGGCCCATTTTGAGCAACATACACAAGTTTGACCACTTTTGAGCGACATACCCGGTATGACCTTTTTTGAGCGACATATCCGGGTATGACGTGTTTTGAGCATCATACCCAGGTATGAAATTTTTTGAGCTACATACGCCGAATGTCCTTTTTTGAGTGACACACCACTGTATGGCCCATTTTGAGCGACATACACAAGTTTGAACAGTTATGAGCAACATACCCGGTATGACCTTTTTTGAGCGACATACCCTGGTATGACGTGTTTTGAGCATCATACCCGGGTATGAAATTCTTTGAGCTACATACCCCGAATGACCTTTTTTGAGTGACACACCACTGTATGGCCCATTTTGAGCGACATACACAAGTTTGAAGAGTTTTGAGCGGTACCCGGTATGACCTTTTTTGAGCGACATACCCGGGTATAACGTGTTTTGAGCATCATACCTGGGTATGAAATTTTTTGAGCTACATTCGCCGAATGACCTTTTTTGAGTGACACACCACCGTATGGCCTATTTTGAGCGACATACACAAGTTTGAACATTTTTGAGCGACATACCTGTTATGACCTTTGTTGAGCGACATACCCGGGTATGACATGTTTTGAGCATCATACCCGGGTATGAAATTTTTTGAGCTACATACGCCGAATGATCTTTTTTGAGTGACACACCACCGTATGGCCTATTTTGAGCGACATACAAAAGTTTGAAAACTTTTGAGCGACATACCCGGTATGACCTTTTTTGAGCGACATACCCGGGTATGACGTGTTTTGAGCATCATACCCGGGTATGAAATTCTTTGAGCTACATAGGCCGAATGACCTTTTTTGAGTGACACACCACCGTATGGCCCATTTTGAGCGACATACACAAGTTTGACCACTTTTGAGCGACATACCCGGTATGACCTTTTTTGAGCGACATACCCGGGTATGACGTGTTTTGAGCATCATACCCGGGTATGAAATTTTTTGAGCTACATACCCCGAATGACCTTTTTTGAGTGACACACCACCGTATGGCCTATTTTGAGCGACATACGCACATATGACCACTTTTGAGCGACATACCCGGTATGACCTTTTTTGAGCGACATATCCGGGTATGACGTGTTTTGAGCATCATACCCGGGTATGAAATTCTTTGAGCTACATACCCCGAATGACCTTTTTTGAGTGACACACCACTGTATGGCCCATTTTGAGCGACATACACAAGTTTGAACAGTTTTGAGCGACATACCCGGTATGACCTTTTTTGAGCGACATAAACGGGTATGACGTGTTTTGAGCATCATACCCAGGTATGAAATTTTTTGAGCTACATACCCCGAATGACCTTTTTTGAGTGACACACCACCGTATGGCCTATTTTGAGCGACATACGCACATATGACCACTTTTGAGCGACATACCCGGTATGACCTTTTTTGAGCGACATATCCGGGTATGACGTGTTTTGAGCATCATACCCGGGTATGAAATTCTTTGAGCTACATACCCCGAATGACCTTTTTTGAGTGACACACCACTGTATGGCCCATTTTGAGCGACATACACAAGTTTGAACAGTTTTGAGTGACATACCCGTTATGACCTTTTTTGAGCGACATACCCGGGTATGACGTGTTTTGAGCATCATACCCGGGTATGAAATTTTTTGAGCTACATACGCCGAATGATCTTTTTTGAGTGACACACCACCGTATGGCCTATTTTGAGCGACATACAAAAGTTTGAAAACTTTTGAGCGACATACCCGGTATGACCTTTTTTGAGCGACATACCCGGGTATGACGTGTTTTGAGCATCATACCTGGGTATGAAATTCTTTGAGCTACATAGGCCGAATGACCTTTTTTGAGTGACAAACCACCGTATGGCCCATTTTGAGCGACATACACAAGTTTGACCACTTTTGAGCGACATACCCGGTATGACCTTTTTTGAGCGACATATCCGGGTATGACGTGTTTTGAGCATCATACCCAGGTATGAAATTTTTTGAGCTACATACCCTGAATGACCTTTTTTGAGTGACACAACACTGTATGGCCTATTTTGAGCGACATACGCGCATATGACCACTTTTGAGCGACATAACCGGTATGACCTTTTTTGAGCGACATACCCGGGTATGACGTGTTTTGAGCATCATACCCGGGTATGAAATTTTTTGAGCTACATACGCCGAATGACCTTTTTTGAGTGACACACCACCGTATGGCCCATTTTGAGCGACATACACAAGTTTGACCACTTTTGAGAGACATACCCGGTATGACCTTTTTTGAGCGACATACCCGGGTATGACGTGTTTTGAGCATTATACCCGGGTATGAAATTTTTTGAGCTACATACGCCGAATGACCTTTTTTGAGTGACACACCACCGTATGGCCCATTTTGAGCAACATACACAAGTTTGACCACTTTTGAGCGACATACCCGGTATGACCTTTTTTGAGCGACATACCCGGGTATGACGTGTTTTGAGCATCATACCCGGGTATGAAATTTTTTGAGCTACATACGCCGAATGACCTTTTTTGAGTGACACACCACCGTATGGCCCATTTTGAGCGACATACACAAGTTTGACCACTTTTGAGCGACATACCCGGTATGACCTTTTTTGAGCGACATATCCGGGTATGACGTGTTTTGAGCATCATTCCCAGATAGGAAATTTTTTGAGCTACATACGCCGAATGACCTTTTTTGAGTGACACACCACCGTATGGCCCATTTTGAGCAACATACACAAGTTTGACCACTTTTGAGCGACATACCCGGTATGACCTTTTTTGAGCGACATACCCCGAATGACCTTTTTTGAGTGACACACCACCGTATGGCCTATTTTGAGCGACATACGCACATATGACCACTTTTGAGCGACATACCCGGTATGACCTTTTTTGAGCGACATATCCGGGTATGACGTGTTTTGAGCATTATACCCAGGTATGAAATTTTTTGAGCTACATACGCCGAATGTCCTTTTTGGAGTGACACACCACTGTATGGCCCATTTTGAGCGACATACACAAGTTTGAACAGTTATGAGCGACATACCCGGTATGACCTTTTTTGAGCGACATACGCCGAATGATCTTTTTTGAGTGACACACCACTGTATGGCCCATTTTGAGCGACATACACAAGTTTGACCACTTTTGAGCGACATACACAAGTTTGACCACTTTTGAGCGACATGCCCGGTATGACCTTTTTTGAGCGACATATCCGGGTATGACGTGTTTTGAGCATCATACCCAGGTATGAAATTTTTTGAGCTACATACCCCGAATGACCTTTTTTGAGTGACACAACACTGTATGGCCTATTTTGAGCGACATACGCGCATATGACCACTTTTGAGCGACATACCCGGTATGACCTTTTTTGAGCGACATACCCGGGTATGACGTGTTTTGAGCATCATACCCGGGTATGAAATTTTTTGAGCTACATACGCCGAATGACCTTTTTTGAGTGACACACCACCGTATGGCCCATTTTGAGCGACATACACAAGTTTGACCACTTTTGAGCGACATACCCGGTATGACCTTTTTTGAGCGACATACCCGGGTATGACGTGTTTTGAGCATCATACCCGGGTATGAAATTTTTTGAGCTACATACGCCGAATGATCTTTTTTGAGTGACACACCACCGTATGGCCTATTTTGAGCGACATACAAAAGTTTGAACACTTTTGAGCGACATACCCGGTATGACCTTTTTTGAGCGACAAACCCGGGTATGACGTGTTTTGAGCATCATAACCGTGTATGAAATTTTTTGAGCTACATACGCCGAATGACCTTTTTTGAGTGACACACCACCGTATGGCCCATTTTGAGCGACATACACAAGTTTGACCACTTTTGAGCGACATACCCGGTATGACCTTTTTTGAGCCACATATCCGGGTATGACGTGTTTTGAGCATCATACCCGGGGATGAAATTTTTTGAGCTACATGCGCCGAATGACCTTTTTTGAGTGACACACCACCGTATGGCCTATTTTGAGCAACATACACAAGTTTGACCACTTTTGAGCGACATACCCGGTATGACCTTTTTTGAGCGACATATCCGGGTATGACGTGTTTTGAGCATCATACCCAGGTATGAAATTTTTTGAGCTACATACCCCGAATTACCTTTTTTGAGTGACACACCACCGTATGGCCGATTTTGAGCGACATACACAAGTTTGAACACTTTTGAGCGACATACCCGGTATGACCTTTTTTGAGCGACATATCCGGGTATGACGTGTTTTGAGCATCATACCCAGGTATGAAATTTTTTGAGCTAAATACCCCGAATGACCTTTTTTGAGTGACACACCACCGTATGGCCCATTTTGAGCAACATACAAAAGTTTGAACACTTTTGAGCGACATACCCGGTATGACCTTTTTTGAGCAACATACCCGGGTATGACGTGTTTTGAGCATCATACCCGGGTATGAAATTCTTTGAGCTACATACGCCGAAAGACCTTTTTTGAGTGACACACCACCGTATGGCCCATTTTGAGCGACATACACAAGTTTGACCACTTTTGAGCGACATACCCGGTATGACCTTTTTTGAGCGACATATCCGGGTATGACGTGTTTTGAGCATCATTCCCAGATATGAAATTTTTTGAGCTACATACGCCGAATGACCTTTTTTGAGTGACACACCACCGTATGGCCCATTTTGAGCAACATACACAAGTTTGACCACTTTTGAGCGACATACCCGGTATGACCTTTTTTGAGCGACATATCCGGGTATGACGTGTTTTGAGCATCATACCCAGGTATAAAATTTTTTGAGCTACATACGCCGAATGATCTTTTTTGAGTGACACACCACCGTATGGCCTATTTTGAGCGACATACAAAAGTTTGAACACTTTTGAGCGACATACCCGGTATGACCTTTTTTGAGCAACATACCCGGGTATGACGTGTTTTGAGCATCATACCCGGGTATGAAATTCTTTGAGCTACATACGCCGAAAGACCTTTTTTGAGTGACACACCACCGTATGGCCCATTTTGAGCGACATACACAAGTTTGACCACTTTTGAGCGACAAACCCGGGTATGACGTGTTTTGAGCATCATACCCGTGTATGAAATTTTTTGAGCTACATACGCCGAATGACCTTTTTTGAGTGACACACCACCGTATGGCCCATTTTGAGCGACATACACAAGTTTGACCACTTTTGAGCGACATACCCGGTATGACCTTTTTTGAGCCACATACGCGGGTATGAAATTTTTTGAGCTACATACGCCAAATGACCTTTTTTGAGTGACACACCACCGTATGGCCCATTTTGAGCGACATACACAAGTTTGACCACTTTTGAGCGACAAACCCGGGTATGACGTGTTTTGAGCATCATACCCGGGTATGAAATTTTTTGAGCTACATACGCCGAATGACCTTTTTTGAGTGACACACCACCGTATGGCCCATTTTGAGCGACATACACAAGTTTGACCACTTTTGAGCGACATACCCGGTATGACCTTTTTTGAGCGACATATCCGGGTATGACGTGTTTTGAGCATCATTCCCAGATATGAAATTTTTTGAGCTACATACGCCGAATGACCTTTTTTGAGTGACACACCACCGTATGGCCCATTTTGAGCAACATACACAAGTTTGACCACTTTTGAGCGACATACCCGGTATGACCTTTTTTGAGCGACATATCCGGGTATGACGTGTTTTGAGCATCATACCCAGGTATGAAATTTTTTGAGCTACATACGCCGAATATCCTTTTTTGAGTGACACACCACTGTATGGCCCATTTTGAGCGACATACACAAGTTTGAACAGTTATGAGCGACATACCCGGTATGACCTTTTTTGAGCGACATACGCCGAATGATCTTTTTTGAGTGACACACCACTGTATGGCCCATTTTGAGCGACATACACAAGTTTGACCACTTTTGAGCGACATACACAAGTTTGACCACTTTTGAGCGACATGCCCGGTATGACCTTTTTTGAGCGACATATCCGGGTATGACGTGTTTTGAGCATCATACCCAGGTATGAAATTTTTTGAGCTACATACCCCGAATGACCTTTTTTGAGTGACACACCACCGTATGGCCTATTTTGAGCGACATACACAAGTTTGAACACTTTTGAGCGACATACCCGGTATGACCTTTTTTGAGCGACATATCCGGGTATGACGTGTTTTGAGCATCATACCCAGGTATGAAATTTTTTGAGCTACATACCCCGAATGACCTTTTTTGAGTGACACAACACTGTATGGCCTATTTTGAGCGACATACGCGCATATGACCACTTATGAGCGACATACCCGGTATGACCTTTTTTGAGCGACATACCCGGGTATGACGTGTTTTGAGCATCATACCCGGGTATGAAATTTTTTGAGCTACATACGCCGAATGACCTTTTTTGAGTGACACACCACCGTATGGCCCATTTTGAGCGACATACACAAGTTTGACCACTTTTGAGCGACATACCCGGTATGACCTTTTTTGAGCGACATACCCGGGTATGACGTGTTTTGAGCATCATACCCGGGTATGAAATTCTTTGAGCTACATACGCCGAATGACCTTTTTTGAGTGACACACCACCGTATGGCCCATTTTGAGCGACATACACAAGTTTGACCACTTTTGAGCGACATACCCGGGTATGACGTGTTTTGAGCATCATACCCGTGTATGAAATTTTTTGAGCTACATACGCCGAATGACCTTTTTTGAGTGACACACCACCGTATGGCCCATTTTGAGCGACATACACAAGTTTGACCACTTTTGAGCGACATACACAAGTTTGACCACTTTTGAGCGACATGCCCGGTATGACCTTTTTTGAGCGACATATCCGGGTATGACGTGTTTTGAGCATCATACCCAGGTATGAAATTTTTTGAGCTACATACCCCGAATGACCTTTTTTGAGTGACACACCACCGTATGGCCTATTTTGAGCGACATACACAAGTTTGAACACTTTTGAGCGACATACCCGGTATGACCTTTTTTGAGCGACATATCCGGGTATGACGTGTTTTGAGCATCATACCCAGGTATGAAATTTTTTGAGCTACATACCCCGAATGACCTTTTTTGATTGACACAACACTGTATGGCCTATTTTGAGCGACATACGCGCATATGACCACTTATGAGCGACATACCCGGTATGACCTTTTTTGAGCGACATACCCGGGTATGACGTGTTTTGAGCATCATACCCGGGTATGAAATTTTTTGAGCTACATACGCCGAATGACCTTTTTTGAGTGACACACCACCGTATGGCCCATTTTGAGCGACATACACAAGTTTGACCACTTTTGAGCGACATACCCGGTATGACCTTTTTTGAGCGACATACCCGGGTATGACGTGTTTTGAGCATCATACCCGGGTATGAAATTCTTTGAGCTACATACGCCGAATGACCTTTTTTGAGTGACACACCACCGTATGGCCCATTTTGAGCGACATACACAAGTTTGACCACTTTTGAGCGACATACCCGGGTATGACGTGTTTTGAGCATCATACCCGTGTATGAAATTTTTTGAGCTACATACGCCGAATGACCTTTTTTGAGTGACACACCACCGTATGGCCCATTTTGAGCGACATACACAAGTTTGACCACTTTTGAGCGACATACCCGGTATGACCTTTTTTGAGCCACATACGCGGGTATGAAATTTTTTGAGCTACATACGCCAAATGACCTTTTTTGAGTGACACACCACCGTATGGCCGATTTTGAGCGACATACACAAGTTTGAACACTTTTGAGCGACATACCCGGTATGACCTTTTTTGAGCGACATATCCGGGTATGACGTGTTTTGAGCATCATACCCAGGTATGAAATTTTTTGAGCTACATACCCCGAATGACCTTTTTTGAGTGACACACCACCGTATGGCCCATTTTGAGCGACATACACAAGTTTGACCACTTTTGAGCGACATACCCGGTATGACCTTTTTTGAGCGACATACCCGGGTATGACGTGTTTTGAGCATCATACCCGGGTATGAAATTTTTTGAGCTACATACGCCGAATGACCTTTTTTGAGTGACACACCACCGTATGGCCCATTTTGAGCGACATACTCAAGTTTGACCACTTTTGAGCGACATACCCGGTATGACCTTTTTTGAGCGACATATCCGGGTATGACGTGTTTTGAGCATCATTCCCAGATATGAAATTTTTTGAGCTACATACGCCGAATGACCTTTTTTGAGTGACACACCACCGTATGGCCCATTTTGAGCAACATACACAAGTTTGACCACTTTTGAGCGACATACCCGGTATGACCTTTTTTGAGCGACATATCCGGGTATGACGTGTTTTGAGCATCATACCCAGGTATAAAATTTTTTGAGCTACATACGCCAAATTACCTTTTTTGAGTGACACACCACCGTATGGCCCATTTTGAGCGACATACACAAGTTTGACCACTTTTGAGCGACATACCCGGTATGACCTTTTTTGAGCGACATACCCCGAATGACCTTTTTTGAGTGACACACCACCGTATGGCCTATTTTGAGCGACATACGCACATATGACCACTTTTGAGCGACATACCCGGTATGACCTTTTTTGAGCGACATATCCGGGTATGACGTGTTTTGAGCATCATACCCAGGTATGAAATTTTTTGAGCTACATACGCCGAATGTCCTTTTTTGAGTGACACACCACTGTATGGCCCATTTTGAGCGACATACACAAGTTTGAACAGTTATGAGCGACATACCCGGTATGACCTTTTTTGAGCGACATACGCCGAATGATCTTTTTTGAGTGACACACCACTGTATGGCCCATTTTGAGCGACATACACAAGTTTGACCACTTTTGAGCGACATACACAAGTTTGACCACTTTTGAGCGACATGCCCGGTATGACCTTTTTTGAGCGACATATTCGGGTATGACGTGTTTTGAGCATCATACCCAGGTATGAAATTTTTTGAGCTACATACCCCGAATGACCTTTTTTGAGTGACACACCACCGTATGGCCTATTTTGAGCGACATACACAAGTTTGAACACTTTTGAGCGACATACCCGGTATGACCTTTTTTGAGCGACATATCCGGGTATGACGTGTTTTGAGCATCATACCCAGGTATGAAATTTTTTGAGCTACATACCCCGAATGACCTTTTTTGAGTGACACAACACTGTATGGCCTATTTTGAGCGACATACACGCATATGACCACTTATGAGCGACATACCCGGTATGACCTTTTTTGAGCGACATACCGGGGTATGACGTGTTTTGAGCATCATACCCGGGTATGAAATTTTTTGAGCTACATACGCCGAATGATCTTTTTTGAGTGACACACCACCGTATGGCCTATTTTGAGCGACATACAAAAGTTTGAACACTTTTGAGCGACATACCCGGTATGACCTTTTTTGAGCAACATACCCGGGTATGACGTGTTTTGAGCATCATACCCGGGTATGAAATTCTTTGAGCTACATACGCCGAAAGACCTTTTTTGAGTGACACACCACCGTATGGCCCATTTTGAGCGACATACACAAGTTTGACCACTTTTGAGCGACATACCCGGTATGACCTTTTTTGAGCGACATATCCGGGTATGACGTGTTTTGAGCATCATTCCCAGATATGAAATTTTTTGAGCTACATACGCCGAATGACCTTTTTTGAGTGACACACCACCGTATGGCCCATTTTGAGCAACATACACAAGTTTGACCACTTTTGAGCGACATACCCGGTATGACCTTTTTTGAGCGACATATCCGGGTATGACGTGTTTTGAGCATCATACCCAGGTATGAAATTTTTTGAGCTACATACCCCGAATGACCTTTTTTGAGTGACACAACACTGTATGGCCTATTTTGAGCGACATACACGCATATGACCACTTATGAGCGACATACCCGGTATGACCTTTTTTGAGCGACATACCGGGGTATGACGTGTTTTGAGCATCATACCCGGGTATGAAATTTTTTGAGCTACATACGCCGAATGATCTTTTTTGAGTGACACACCACCGTATGGCCTATTTTGAGCGACATACAAAAGTTTGAACACTTTTGAGCGACATACCCGGTATGACCTTTTTTGAGCAACATACCCGGGTATGACGTGTTTTGAGCATCATACCCGGGTATGAAATTCTTTGAGCTACATACGCCGAATGACCTTTTTTGAGTGACACACCACCGTATGGCCCATTTTGAGCGACATACACAAGTTTGACAACTTTTGAGCGACATACCCGGGTATGACGTGTTTTGAGCATCATACCCGTGTATGAAATTTTTTGAGCTACATACGCCGAATGACCTTTTTTGAGTGACACACCACCGTATGGCCCATTTTGAGCGACATACACAAGTTTGACCACTTTTGAGCGACATACCCGGTATGACCTTTTTTGAGCCACATACGCGGGTATGAAATTTTTTGAGCTACATACGCCAAATGACCTTTTTTGAGTGACACACCACCGTATGGCCTATTTTGAGCGACATACGCGCATATGACCACTTTTGAGCGACATACCCGGTATGACCTTTTTTGAGCGACATATCCGGGTATGACGTGTTTTGAGCATCATACCCGGGGATGAAATTTTTTGAGCTACATGCGCCGAATGACCTTTTTTGAGTGACACACCACCGTATGGCCTATTTTGAGCAACATACACAAGTTTGACCACTTTTGAGCGACATACCCGGTATGACCTTTTTTGAGCGACATATCCGGGTATGACGTGTTTTGAGCATCATACCCAGGTATGAAATTTTTTGAGCTACATACCCCGAATGACCTTTTTTGAGTGACACACCACCGTATGGCCTATTTTGAGCGACATACACAAGTTTGAACACTTTTGAACGACATACCCGGTATGACCTTTTTTGAGCGACATACCCGGTATGACCTTTTTTGAGCGACATACCCGGTATGACCTTTTTTGAGCGACATATGACGTATGACGTGTTTTGAGCATCATACCCGGGTATGAAATTTTTTGAGCTACATACGCCGAATGATCTTTTTTGAGTGACACACCACCGTATGGCCTATTTTGAGCGACATACAAAAGTTTGACCACTTTTGAGCGACATACCCGGTATGACCTTTTTTGAGCGACATACCCGATATGACGTGTTTTGAGCATCATACCCGGGTATGAAATTTTTTGAGCTACATACCCCGAATGACCTTTTTTGAGTGACACACCACCGTATGGCCTATTTTGAGCGACATACGCGCATATGACCACTTTTGAGCGACATACCCGGTATGACCTTTTTTGAGCGACATATCCGGGTATGACGTGTTTTGAGCATCATACCCAGGTATGAAATTTTTTGAGCTACATACGCCGAATTACCTTTTTTGAGTGACACACCACCGTATGGCCCATTCTGAGCGACATACACAAGTTTGACCACTTTTGAGCGACATGCCCGGTAGGACCTTTTTTGAGCGACATATCCGGGTATGACGTGTTTTGAGCATCATACCCAGGTATGACATTTTTTTAGCTACATACCCCGAATGACCTTTTTTGAGTGACACACCACCGTATGGCCTATTTTGAGCGACATACACAAGTTTGACCACTTTTGAGCGACATACCCGGTATGACCTTTTTTGAGCGACATATCCGGGTATGACGTGTTTTGAGCATCATTCCCAGATATGAAATTTTTTGAGCTACATATGCCGAATGACCTTTTTTGAGTGACACACCACCGTATGGCCCATTTTGAGCAACATACACAAGTTTGACCACTTTTGAGCGACATACCCGGTATGACCTTTTTTGAGCGACATATCCGGGTAAGACGTGTTTTGAGCATCATACCCAGGTATGAAATTTTTTGAGCTACATACCCCGAATGACCTTTTTTGAGTGACACAACACTGTATGGCCTATTTTGAGCGACATACACGCATATGACCACTTATGAGCGACATACCCGGTATGACCTTTTTTGAGCGACATACCGGGGTATGACGTGTTTTGAGCATCATACCCGGGTATGAAATTTTTTGAGCTACATACGCCGAATGATCTTTTTTGAGTGACACACCACCGTATGGCCTATTTTGAGCGACATACAAAAGTTTGAACACTTTTGAGCGACATACCCGGTATGACCTTTTTTGAGCAACATACCCGGGTATGACGTGTTTTGAGCATCATACCCGGGTATGAAATTCTTTGAGCTACATACGCCGAATGACCTTTTTTGAGTGACACACCACCGTATGGCCCATTTTGAGCGACATACACAAGTTTGACAACTTTTGAGCGACATACCCGGGTATGACGTGTTTTGAGCATCATACCCGTGTATGAAATTTTTTGAGCTACATACGCCGAATGACCTTTTTTGAGTGACACACCACCGTATGGCCCATTTTGAGCGACATACACAAGTTTGACCACTTTTGAGCGACATACCCGGTATGACCTTTTTTGAGCCACATACGCGGGTATGAAATTTTTTGAGCTACATACGCCAAATGACCTTTTTTGAGTGACACACCACCGTATGGCCTATTTTGAGCGACATACGCGCATATGACCACTTTTGAGCGACATACCCGGTATGACCTTTTTTGAGCGACATATCCGGGTATGACGTGTTTTGAGCATCATA
Organism: Eupleurogrammus muticus; assembly: GCA_036785175.1. Classification (NCBI taxonomy): domain Eukaryota; kingdom Metazoa; phylum Chordata; class Actinopteri; order Scombriformes; family Trichiuridae; genus Eupleurogrammus; species Eupleurogrammus muticus. The sequence continues at coordinate 14,426,776 of JAYKQN010000006.1, forward strand.
CCCGGGGATGAAATTTTTTGAGCTACATGCGCCGAATGACCTTTTTTGAGTGACACACCACCGTATGGCCTATTTTGAGCAACATACACAAGTTTGACCACTTTTGAGCGACATACCCGGTATGACCTTTTTTGAGCGACATATCCGGGTATGACGTGTTTTGAGCATCATACCCAGGTATGAAATTTTTTGAGCTACATACCCCGAATGACCTTTTTTGAGTGACACACCACCGTATGGCCTATTTTGAGCGACATACACAAGTTTGAACACTTTTGAACGACATACCCGGTATGACCTTTTTTGAGCGACATACCCGGTATGACCTTTTTTGAGCGACATACCCGGTATGACCTTTTTTGAGCGACATATGACGTATGACGTGTTTTGAGCATCATACCCGGGTATGAAATTTTTTGAGCTACATACGCCGAATGATCTTTTTTGAGTGACACACCACCGTATGGCCTATTTTGAGCGACATACAAAAGTTTGACCACTTTTGAGCGACATACCCGGTATGACCTTTTTTGAGCGACATACCCGATATGACGTGTTTTGAGCATCATACCCGGGTATGAAATTTTTTGAGCTACATACCCCGAATGACCTTTTTTGAGTGACACACCACCGTATGGCCTATTTTGAGCGACATACGCGCATATGACCACTTTTGAGCGACATACCCGGTATGACCTTTTTTGAGCGACATATCCGGGTATGACGTGTTTTGAGCATCATACCCAGGTATGAAATTTTTTGAGCTACATACGCCGAATTACCTTTTTTGAGTGACACACCACCGTATGGCCCATTCTGAGCGACATACACAAGTTTGACCACTTTTGAGCGACATGCCCGGTAGGACCTTTTTTGAGCGACATATCCGGGTATGACGTGTTTTGAGCATCATACCCAGGTATGACATTTTTTTAGCTACATACCCCGAATGACCTTTTTTGAGTGACACACCACCGTATGGCCTATTTTGAGCGACATACACAAGTTTGACCACTTTTGAGCGACATACCCGGTATGACCTTTTTTGAGCGACATATCCGGGTATGACGTGTTTTGAGCATCATTCCCAGATATGAAATTTTTTGAGCTACATATGCCGAATGACCTTTTTTGAGTGACACACCACCGTATGGCCCATTTTGAGCAACATACACAAGTTTGACCACTTTTGAGCGACATACCCGGTATGACCTTTTTTGAGCGACATATCCGGGTAAGACGTGTTTTGAGCATCATACCCAGGTATAAAATTTTTTGAGCTACATACGCCAAATTACCTTTTTTGAGTGACACACCACCGTATGGCCCATTTTGAGCGACATACACAAGTTTGACCACTTTTGAGGGACATACCCGGTATGACCTTTTTTGAGCGACATACCCCGAATGACCTTTTTTGAGTGACACACCACCGTATGGCCTATTTTGAGCGACATACGCACATATGACCACTTTTGAGCGACATACCCGGTATGACCTTTTTTGAGCGACATATCCGGGTATGACGTGTTTTGAGCATCATACCCAGGTATGAAATTTTTTGAGCTACATACGCCGAATGTCCTTTTTTGAGTGACACACCACTGTATGGCCCATTTTGAGCGACATACACAAGTTTGAACAGTTATGAGCGACATACCCGGTATGACCTTTTTTGAGCGACATACGCCGAATGATCTTTTTTGAGTGACACACCACTGTATGGCCCATTTTGAGCGACATACACAAGTTTGACCACTTTTGAGCGACATACACAAGTTTGACCACTTTTGAGCGACATGCCCGGTATGACCTTTTTTGAGCGACATATCCGGGTGTGACGTGTTTTGAGCATCATACCCAGGTATGAAATTTTTTGAGCTACATACTCCGAATGACCTTTTTTGAGTGACACACCACCGTATGGCCTATTTTGAGCGACATACACAAGTTTGAACACTTTTGAGCGACATACCCGGTATGACCTTTTTTGAGCGACATACGCGGGTATGAAATTTTTTGAGCTACATACGCCAAATGACCTTTTTTGAGTGACACACCACCGTATGGCCTATTTTGAGCGACATACGCGCATATGACCACTTTTGAGCGACATACCCGGTATGACCTTTTTTGAGCGACATATCCGGGTATGACGTGTTTTGAGCATCATACCCGGGGATGAAATTTTTTGAGCTACATGCGCCGAATGACCTTTTTTGAGTGACACACCACCGTATGGCCTATTTTGAGCAACATACACAAGTTTGAACACTTTTGAGCGACATACCCGGTATGACCTTTTTTGAGCGACATACCCGATATGACGTGTTTTGAGCATCATACCCGGGTATGAAATTTTTTGAGCTACATACCCCGAATGACCTTTTTTGAGTGACACACCACCGTATGGCCTATTTTGAGCGACATACGCGCATATGACCACTTTTGAGCGACATACCCGGTATGACCTTTTTTGAGCGACATATCCGGGTATGACGTGTTTTGAGCATCATACCCAGGTATGAAATTTTTTGAGCTACATACCCCGAATGACCTTTTTTCAGTGACACACCACCGTATGGCCTATTTTGAGCGACATACAAAAGTTTGACCACTTTTGAGCGACATACCCGGTATGACCTTTTTTGAGCGACATACCCGATATGACGTGTTTTGAGCATCATACCCGGGTATGAAATTTTTTGAGCTACATACCCCGAATGACCTTTTTTGAGTGACACACCACCGTATGGCCTATTTTGAGCGACATACGCGCATATGACCACTTTTGAGCGACATACCCGGTATGACCTTTTTTGAGCGACATATCCGGGTATGACGTGTTTTGAGCATCATACCCAGGTATGAAATTTTTTGAGCTACATACGCCGAATTACCTTTTTTGAGTGACACACCACCGTATGGCCCATTCTGAGCGACATACACAAGTTTGACCACTTTTGAGCGACATGCCCGGTAGGACCTTTTTTGAGCGACATATCCGGGTATGACGTGTTTTGAGCATCATACCCAGGTATGACATTTTTTTAGCTACATACCCCGAATGACCTTTTTTGAGTGACACACCACCGTATGGCCTATTTTGAGCGACATACACAAGTTTGAACACTTTTGAGCGACATACCCGGTATGACCTTTTTTGAGCGACATATCCGGGTATGACGTGTTTTGAGCATCATACCCAGGTATGAAATTTTTTGAGCTACATACGCCGAATGACCTTTTTTGAGTGACACACCACCGTATGGCCCATTTTGAGCAACATACACAAGTTTGACCACTTTTGAGCGACATACCCGGTATGACCTTTTTTGAGCGACATATCCGGGTATGACGTGTTTTGAGCATCATACCCAGGTATGAAATTTTTTGAGCTACATACGCCGAATGACCTTTTTTGAGTGACACACCACCGTATGGCCCATTTTGAGCAACATACACAAGTTTGACCACTTTTGAGCGACATACCCGGTATGACCTTTTTTGAGCGACATATCCGGGTATGACGTGTTTTGAGCATCATACCCGGGTATAAAATTTTTTGAGCTACATACGCCGAATGACCTTTTTTGAGTGACACACCACCGTATGGCTCATTTTGAGCGACATACACAAGTTTGACCACTTTTGAGCGACATACCCGGTATGACCTTTTTTGAGCGACATACCCGGGTATGACGTGTTTTGAGCATCATACCCGGGTATGAAATTTTTTGAGCTACATACCCCGAATGACCTTTTTTGAGTGACACACCACCGTATGGCCTATTTTGAGCGACATACGCACATATGACCACTTTTGAGCGACATACCCGGTATGACCTTTTTTGAGCGACATATCCGGGTATGACGTGTTTTGAGCATCATACCCAGGTATGAAATTTTTTGAGCTACATACGCCGAATGTCCTTTTTTGAGTGACACACCACTGTATGGCCCATTTTGAGCGACATACACAAGTTTGAACAGTTATGAGCGACATACCCGGTATGACCTTTTTTGAGCGACATACCCGGGTATGACGTGTTTTTAGCATCATACCCGGGTATGAAATTCTTTGAGCTACATACCCCGAATGACCTTTTTTGAGTGACACACCACTGTATGGCCCATTTTGAGCGACATACACAAGTTTGAAGAGTTTTGAGCGACATACCCGGTATGACCTTTTTTGAGCGACATACCTGGGTATGACGTGTTTTGAGCATCATACCCGGGTATGAAATTTTTTGAGCTACATACGCCGAATGACCTTTTTTGAGTGACACACCACCGTATGGCCCATTTTGAGCGACATACACAAGTTTGACCACTTTTGAGCGACATACCCGGTATGACCTTTTTTGAGCGACATACCTGGGTATGACGTGTTTTGAGCATCATACCCGAGTATGAAATTTTTTGAGCTACATACGCCGAATGACCTTTTTTGAGTGACACACCACCGTATGGCCCATTTTGAGCGACATACACAAGTTTGAAGAGTTTTGAGCGACATACCCGGTATGACCTTTTTTGAGCGACATACCCGGGTATGACGTGTTTTGAGCATCATACCCGGGTATGAAATTTTTTGAGCTACATACCCCGAATGACCTTTTTTGAGTGACACACCACCGTATGGCCTATTTTGAGCGACATACGCACATATGACCACTTTTGAGCGACATACCCGGTATGACCTTTTTTGAGCGACATATCCGGGTATGACGTGTTTTGAGCATCATACCCAGGTATGAAATTTTTTGAGCTACATACGCCGAATGTCCTTTTTTGAGTGACACACCACTGTATGGCCCATTTTGAGCGACATACACAAGTTTGAACAGTTATGAGCGACATACCCGGTATGACCTTTTTTGAGCGACATACCCGGGTATGACGTGTTTTTAGCATCATACCCGGGTATGAAATTCTTTGAGCTACATACCCCGAATGACCTTTTTTGAGTGACACACCACTGTATGGCCCATTTTGAGCGACATACACAAGTTTGAAGAGTTTTGAGCGACATACCCGGTATGACCTTTTTTGAGCGACATACCCGGGTATGACGTGTTTTGAGCATCATACCCGGGTATGAAATTTTTTGAGCTACATACGCCGAATGACCTTTTTTGAGTGACACACCACCGTATGGCCCATTTTGAGCGACATACACAAGTTTGACCACTTTTGAGCGACATACCCGGTATGACCTTTTTTGAGCGACATACCCGGGTATGACGTGTTTTGAGCATCATACCCGGGTATGAAATTTTTTGAGCTACATACGCCAAATGACCTTTTTTGAGTGACACACCACCGTATGGCCCATTTTGAGCAACATACACAAGTTTGACCACTTTTGAGCGACATACCCGGTATGACCTTTTTTGAGCGACATACCCGGGTATGACGTGTTTTGAGCATCATACCCGGGTATGAAATTTTTTGAGCTACATATGCCGAATGACCTTTTTTGAGTGACACACCACCGTATGGCCCATTTTGAGCGACATACACAAGTTTGACCACTTTTGAGCGACATACCCGGTATGACCTTTTTTGAGCGACATACCCGGATATGACGTGTTTTGAGCATCATACCCGGGTATGAAATTTTTTGAGCTACATACGCCGAATGACCTTTTTTGAGTGACACACCACCGTATGGCCCATTTTGAGCGACATACACAAGTTTGACCACTTTTGAGCGACGTCCCCGTATGACCTTTTTTGAGCGACATATCCGGGTATGACGTGTTTTGAGCATCATACCCAGGTATGAAATTTTTTGAGCTACATACGCCGAATGACCTTTTTTGAGTGACACACCACCGTATGGCCCATTTTGAGCAACATACACAAGTTTGAAAAGTTTTGAGCGACATACCCGGTATGACATTTTTTGAGCGACATACCCGGGTATGACGTGTTTTGAGCATCATACCCGGGTATGAAATTTTTTGAGCTGCATACGCCGAATGACCTTTTTTGAGTGACACACCACCGTATGGCCCATTTTGAGCAACATACACAAGTTTGACCACTTTTGAGCGACATACCCGGTATGACCTTTTTTGAGCGACATACCCGGGTATGACGTGTTTTGAGCAACATACCCGGGTATGAAATTTTTTGAGCTACATACGCCGAATGACCTTTTTTGAGTGACACCCCACCGTATGGCCCATTTTGAGCGACATACACAAGTTTGACCACTTTTGAGCGACATACCCGGTATGACCTTTTTTGAGCGACATACCCGGGTATGACGTGTTTTGAGCATCATACCCGGGTATGAAATTTTTTGAGCTACATACGCCGAATGACCTTTTTTGAGTGACACACCACCGTATGGCCCATTTTGAGCGACATACACAAGTTTGACCACTTTTGAGCGACATACCCGGTATGACCTTTTTTGAGCGACATATTCGGGTATGACGTGTTTTGAGCATCATACCCAGGTATGAAATTTTTTGAGCTACATACGCCGAATGACCTTTTTTGAGTGACACACCACCGTATGGCCCATTTTGAGCAACATACACAAGTTTGACCACTTTTGAGCGACATACCCGGTATGACCTTTTTTGAGCGACATACCCGATATGACGTGTTTTGAGCATCATACCCGGGTATGAAATTTTTTGAGCTACATACCCCGAATGACCTTTTTTGAGTGACACACCACCGTATGGCCTATTTTGAGCGACATACGCGCATATGACCACTTTTGAGCGACATACCCGGTATGACCTTTTTTGAGCGACATATCCGGGTATGACGTGTTTTGAGCATCATACCCAGGTATGAAATTTTTTGAGCTACATACGCCGAATTACCTTTTTTGAGTGACACACCACCGTATGGCCCATTCTGAGCGACATACACAAGTTTGACCACTTTTGAGCGACATGCCCGGTAGGACCTTTTTTGAGCGACATATCCGGGTATGACGTGTTTTGAGCATCATACCCAGGTATGACATTTTTTTAGCTACATACCCCGAATGACCTTTTTTGAGTGACACACCACCGTATGGCCTATTTTGAGCGACATACACAAGTTTGAACACTTTTGAGCGACATACCCGGTATGACCTTTTTTGAGCGACATATCCGGGTATGACGTGTTTTGAGCATCATACCCAGGTATGAAATGTTTTGAGCTACATACGCCGAATGACCTTTTTTGAGTGACACACCACCGTATGGCCCATTTTGAGCAACATACACAAGTTTGACCACTTTTGAGCGACATACCCGGTATGACCTTTTTTGAGCGACATATCCGGGTATGACGTGTTTTGAGCATCATACCCGGGTATAAAATTTTTTGAGCTACATACGCCGAATGACCTTTTTTGAGTGACACACCACCGTATGGCCCATTTTGAGCGACATACACAAGTTTGACCACTTTTGAGCGACATACCCGGTATGACCTTTTTTGAGCGACATACCCGGGTATGACGTGTTTTGAGCATCATACCCGGGTATGAAATTTTTTGAGCTACATACCCCGAATGACCTTTTTTGAGTGACACACCACCGTATGGCCTATTTTGAGCGACATACGCACATATGACCACTTTTGAGCAACATACCCGGTATGACCTTTTTTGAGCGACATATCCGGGTATGACGTGTTTTGAGCATCATACCCAGGTATGAAATTTTTTGAGCTACATACGCCGAATGTCCTTTTTTGAGTGACACACCACTGTATGGCCCATTTTGAGCGACATACACAAGTTTGAACAGTTATGAGCGACATACCCGGTATGACCTTTTTTGAGCGACATACCCGGGTATGACGTGTTTTTAGCATCATACCCGGGTATGAAATTCTTTGAGCTACATACCCCGAATGACCTTTTTTGAGTGACACACCACTGTATGGCCCATTTTGAGCGACATACACAAGTTTGAAGAGTTTTGAGCGACATACCCGGTATGACCTTTTTTGAGCGACATACCCGGGTATGACGTGTTTTGAGCATCATACCCGGGTATGAAATTTTTTGAGCTACATACGCCGAATGACCTTTTTTGAGTGACACACCACCGTATGGCCCATTTTGAGCGACATACACAAGTTTGAAGAGTTTTGAGCGACATACCCGGTATGACCTTTTTTGAGCGACATACCCGGGTATGACGTGTTTTGAGCATCATACCCGGGTATGAAATTTTTTGAGCTACATACGCCGAATGACCTTTTTTGAGTGACACACCACCGTATGGCCCATTTTGAGCGACATACACAAGTTTGACCACTTTTGAGCGACATACCCGGTATGACCTTTTTTGAGCGACATACCCGGGTATGACGTGTTTTGAGCATCATACCCGGGTATGAAATTTTTTGAGCCACATACCCCGTATGACCTTTTTTGACTGACACACCACCGTATGGCCTATTTTGAGCGACATACGCACATATGACCACTTTTGAGCGACATACCCGGTATGACCTTTTTTGAGCGACATATCCGGGTATGACGTGTTTTGAGCATCATACCCAGGTATGAAATTTTTTGAGCTACATACGCCGAATGTCCTTTTTTGAGTGACACACCACTGTATGGCCCATTTTGAGCGACATACACAAGTTTGAACAGTTATGAGCGACATACCCGGTATGACCTTTTTTGAGCGACATACCCGGGTATGACGTGTTTTTAGCATCATACCCGGGTATGAAATTCTTTGAGCTACATACCCCGAATGACCTTTTTTGAGTGACACACCACTGTATGGCCCATTTTGAGCGACATACACAAGTTTGAAGAGTTTTGAGCGACATACCCGGTATGACCTTTTTTGAGCGACATACCCGGGTATGACGTGTTTTGAGCATCATACCCGGGTATGAAATTTTTTGAGCTACATACACCGAATGACCTTTTTTGAGTGACACACCACCGTATGGCCCATTTTGAGCGACATACACAAGTTTGACCACTTTTGAGCGACATACCCGGTATGACCTTTTTTGAGCGACATACCCGGGTATGACGTGTTTTGAGCATCATACCCGGGTATGAAATTTTTTGAGCTACATACGCCGAATGACGTTTTTTGAGTGACACACCACCGTATGGCCCATTTTGAGCAACATACACAAGTTTGACCACTTTTGAGCGACATACCCGGTATGACCTTTTTTGAGCGACATACCCGGGTATGACGTGTTTTGAGCATCATACCGGGGTATGAAATTTTTTGAGCTACATACGCCGAATGACCTTTTTTGAGTGACACACCACCGTATGGCCCATTTTGAGCGACATACACAAGTTTGACCACTTTTGAGCGACATACCCGGTATGACCTTTTTTGAGCGACATACCCGGATATGACGTGTTTTGAGCATCATACCCGGGTATGAAATTTTTTGAGCTACATACGCCGAATGACCTTTTTTGAGTGACACACCACCGTATGGCCCATTTTGAGCGACATACACAAGTTTGACCACTTTTGAGCGACGTCCCCGTATGACCTTTTCTGAGCAACATATCCGGGTATGACGTGTTTTGAGCATCATACCCAGGTATGAAATTTTTTGAGCTACATACCCCGAATGACCTTTTTTGAGTGACACACCACTGTATGGCCCATTTTGAGCGACATACACAAGTTTGAAAAGTTTTGAGCGACATACCCGGTATGACATTTTTTGAGCGACATACCCGGGTATGACGTGTTTTGAGCATCATACCCGGGTATGAAATTTTTTGAGCTACATACCCCGAATGACCTTTTTTGAGTGACACACCACCGTATGGCCTATTTTGAGCGACATACGCACATATGACCACTTTTGAGCAACATACCCGGTATGACCTTTTTTGAGCGACATATCCGGGTATGACGTGTTTTGAGCATCATACCCAGGTATGAAATTTTTTGAGCTACATACGCCGAATGTCCTTTTTTGAGTGACACACCACTGTATGGCCCATTTTGAGCGACATACCCGGGTATGACGTGTTTTTAGCATCATACCCGGTATGAACTTTTTTGAGCTACATACGCCGAATGACCTTTTTTGAGTGACACACCACCGTATGGCCCATTTTGAGCAACATACACAAGTTTGAACAGTTATGAGCGACATACCCGGTATGACCTTTTTTGAGCGACATACCCGGGTATGACGTGTTCTGAGCATCATACCCGGGTATGAAATTCTTTGAGCTACATACCCCGAATGACCTTTTTTGAGTGACACACCACTGTATGGCCCATTTTGAGCGACATACACAAGTTTGAAAAGTTTTGAGCGACATACCCGGTATGACATTTTTTGAGCGACATACCCGGGTATGACGTGTTTTGAGCATCATACCCGGGTATGAAATTTTTTGAGCTACATACCCCGAATGACCTTTTTTGAGTGACACACCACCGTATGGCCTATTTTGAGCGACATACGCACATATGACCACTTTTGAGCAACATACCCGGTATGACCTTTTTTGAGCGACATATCCGGGTATGACGTGTTTTGAGCATCATACCCAGGTATGAAATTTTTTGAGCTACATACGCCGAATGTCCTTTTTTGAGTGACACACCACTGTATGGCCCATTTTGAGCGACATACCCGGGTATGACGTGTTTTTAGCATCATACCCGGTATGAACTTTTTTGAGCGACATACCCGGGTATGACGTGTTTTTAGCATCATACCCGGGTATGAAATTCTTTGAGCTACATACCCCGAATGACCTTTTTTGAGTGACACACCACTGTATGGCCCATTTTGAGCGACATACACAAGTTTGAAGAGTTTTGAGCGACATACCCGGTATGACCTTTTTTGAGCGACATACCCGGGTATGACGTGTTTTGAGCATCATACCCGGGTATGAAATTTTTTGAGCTGCATACGCCGAATGACCTTTTTTGAGTGACACACCACCGTATGGCCCATTTTGAGCAACATACACAAGTTTGACCACTTTTGAGCGACATACCCGGTATGACCTTTTTTGAGCGACATACCCGGGTATGACGTGTTTTGAGCAACATACCCGGGTATGAAATTTTTTGAGCTACATACGCCGAATGACCTTTTTTGAGTGACACACCACCGTATGGCCCATTTTGAGCGACATACACAAGTTTGACCACTTTTGAGCGACATACCCGGTATGACCTTTTTTGAGCGACATACCCGGGTATGACGTGTTTTGAGCATCATACCCGGGTATGAAATTTTTTGAGCTACATACGCCGAATGACCTTTTTTGAGTGACACACCACCGTATGGCCCATTTTGAGCGACATACACAAGTTTGACCACTTTTGAGCGACATACCCGGTATGACCTTTTTTGAGCGACATATTCGGGTATGACGTGTTTTGAGCATCATACCCAGGTATGAAATTTTTTGAGCTACATACGCCGAATGACCTTTTTTGAGTGACACACCACCGTATGGCCCATTTTGAGCAACATACACAAGTTTGACCACTTTTGAGCGACATACCCGGTATGACCTTTTTTGAGCGACATATCCGGGTATGACGTGTTTTGAGCATCATACCCGGGTATAAAATTTTTTGAGCTACATACGCCGAATGACCTTTTTTGAGTGACACACCACCGTATGGCCCATTTTGAGCGACATACACAAGTTTGACCACTTTTGAGCGACATACCCGGTATGACCTTTTTTGAGCGACATATCCGGGTATGACGTGTTTTGAGCATCATACCCAGGTATGAAATTTTTTGAGCTACATACGCCGAATGACCTTTTTTGAGTGACACACCACCGTATGGCCCATTTTGAGCAACATACACAAGTTTGACCACTTTTGAGCGACATACCCGGTATGACCTTTTTTGAGCGACATATCCGGGTATGACGTGTTTTGAGCATCATACCCAGGTATGAAATTTTTTGAGCTACATACGCCGAATGTCCTTTTTTGAGTGACACACCACTGTATGGCCCATTTTGAGCGACATACACAAGTTTGAACAGTTATGAGCGACATACCCGGTATGACCTTTTTTGAGCGACATATCCGGGTATGACGTGTTTTGAGCATCATACCCGGGTATGAAATTCTTTGAGCTACATACCCCGAATGACCTTTTTTGAGTGACACACCACTGTATGGCCCATTTTGAGCGACATACACAAGTTTGAAGAGTTTTGAGCGGTACCCGGTATGACCTTTTTTGAGCGACATACCCGGGTATAACGTGTTTTGAGCATCATACCTGGGTATGAAATTTTTTGAGTTACATACGCCGAATGACCTTTTTTGAGTGACACACCACCGTATGGCCTATTTTGAGCGACATACACAAGTTTGAACACCTTTGAGCGACATACCCGTTATGACCTTTTTTGAGCGACATACCCGGGTATGACGTGTTTTGAGCATCATACCCGGGTATGAAATTTTTTGAGCTACATACGCCGAATGATCTTTTTTGAGTGACACACCACCGTATGGCCTATTTTGAGCGACATACAAAAGTTTGAAAACTTTTGAGCGACATACCCGGTATGACCTTTTTTGAGCGACATACCCGGGTATGACGTGTTTTGAGCATCATACCCGGGTATGAAATTCTTTGAGCTACATAGGCCGAATGACCTTTTTTGAGTGACACACCACCGTATGGCCCATTTTGAGCGACATACACAAGTTTGACCACTTTTGAGCGACATACCCGGTATGACCTTTTTGAGCGACATACCCGGGTATGACGTGTTTTGAGCATCATACCCGGGTATGAAATTTTTTGAGCTACATACGCCGAATGACCTTTTTTGAGTGACACACCACCATATGGCCCATTTTGAGCGACATACACAAGTTTGACCACTTTTGAGCGACATACCTGGTATGACCTTTTTTGAGCGACATATCCGGGTATGACGTGTTTTGAGCATCATACCCAGGTATGAAATTTTTTGAGCTACATACCCCGAATGACCTTTTTTGAGTGACACACCACAGTATGGCCTATTTTGAGCGACATACACAAGTTTCAACACTTTTGAGCGACATACCCGGTATGACCTTTTTTGAGCGACATACCCAGGTATAACGTGTTTTGAGCATCATACCCGGGTATGAAATTTTTTGAGCTACATACGCCGAATGACCTTTTTTGAGTGACACACCACCGTATGGCCCATTTTGAGCAACATACACAAGTTTGACCACTTTTGAGCGACATACCCGGTATGACCTTTTTTGAGCGACATACCCGGGTATGACGTGTTTTGAGCATCATACCCGGGTATGAAATTCTTTGAGCTACATACCCCGAATGACCTTTTTTGAGTGACACACCACTGTATGGCCCATTTTGAGCGACATACACAAGTTTGAAGAGTTTTGAGCGACATACCCGGTATGACCTTTTTTGAGCGACATACCCGGGTATGACGTGTTTTGAGCATCATACCCGGGTATGAAATTTTTTGAGCTACATACCCCGAATGACCTTTTTTGAGTGACACACCACCGTATGGCCTATTTTGAGCGACATACGCACATATGACCACTTTTGAGCGACATACCCGGTATGACCTTTTTTGAGCGACATATCCAGGTATGACGTGTTTTGAGCATCATACCCAGGTATGAAATTTTTTGAGCTACATACGCCGAATGTCCTTTTTTGAGTGACACACCACTGTATGGCCCATTTTGAGCGACATACACAAGTTTGAACAGTTATGAGCGACATACCCGGTATGACCTTTTTTGAGCGACATACCCGGGTATGACGTGTTTTTAGCATCATACCCGGGTATGAAATTCTTTGAGCTACATACCCCGAATGACCTTTTTTGAGTGACACACCACTGTATGGCCAATTTTGAGCGACATACACAAGTTTGAAGAGTTTTGAGCGACATACCCGGTATGACCTTTTTTGAGCGACATACCCGGGTATGACGTGTTTTGAGCATCATACCCGGGTATGAAATTTTTTGAGCTACATACACCGAATGACCTTTTTTGAGTGACACACCACCGTATGGCCCATTTTGAGCGACATACACAAGTTTGACCACTTTTGAGCGACATACCCGGTATGACCTTTTTTGAGCGACATACCCGGGTATGACGTGTTTTGAGCATCATACCCGGGTATGAAATTTTTTGAGCTACATACGCCGAATGACCTTTTTTGAGTGACACACCACCGTATGGCCCATTTAGAGCAACATACACAAGTTTGACCACTTTTGAGCGACATACCCGGTATGACCTTTTTTGAGCGACATACCCGGGTATGACGTGTTTTGAGCATCATACCGGGGTATGAAATTTTTTGAGCTACATACGCCGAATGACCTTTTTTGAGTGACACACCACCGTATGGCCCATTTTGAGCGACATACACAAGTTTGACCACTTTTGAGCGACATACCCGGTATGACCTTTTTTGAGCGACATACCCGGATATGACGTGTTTTGAGCATCATACCCGGGTATAAAATTTTTTGAGCTACATACGCCGAATGACCTTTTTTGAGTGACACACCACCGTATGGCCCATTTTGAGCGACATACACAAGTTTGACCACTTTTGAGCGACATACCCGGTATGACCTTTTTTGAGCGACATATCCGGGTATGACGTGTTTTGAGCATCATACCCAGGTATGAAATTTTTTGAGCTACATATGCCGAATGACCTTTTTTGAGTGACACACCACCGTATGGCCCATTTTGAGCAACATACACAAGTTTGACCACTTTTGAGCGACATACCCGGTATGACCTTTTTTGAGCGACATATCCGGGTATGACGTGTTTTGAGCATCATACCCAGGTATGAAATTTTTTGAGCTACATACGCCGAATGTCCTTTTTTGAGTGACACACCACTGTATGGCCCATTTTGAGCGACATACACAAGTTTGAACAGTTATGAGCGACATACCCGGTATGACCTTTTTTGAGCGACATACCCGGGTATGACGTGTTTTGAGCATCATACCCGGGTATGAAATTCTTTGAGCTACATACCCCGAATGACCTTTTTTGAGTGACACACCACTGTATGGCCCATTTTGAGCGACATACACAAGTTTGAAGAGTTTTGAGCGGTACCCGGTATGACCTTTTTTGAGCGACATACCCGGGTATAACGTGTTTTGAGCATCATACCTGGGTATGAAATTTTTTGAGTTACATACGCCGAATGACCTTTTTTGAGTGACACACCACCGTATGGCCTATTTTGAGCGACATACACAAGTTTGAACACTTTTGAGCGACATACCCGTTATGACCTTTTTTGAGCGACATACCCGGGTATGACGTGTTTTGAGCATCATACCCGGGTATGAAATTTTTTGAGCTACATACGCCGAATGATCTTTTTTGAGTGACACACCACCGTATGGCCTATTTTGAGCGACATACAAAAGTTTGAAAACTTTTGAGCGACATACCCGGTATGACCTTTTTTGAGCGACATACCCGGGTATGACGTGTTTTGAGCATCATACCCGGGTATGAAATTCTTTGAGCTACATAGGCCGAATGACCTTTTTTGAGTGACACACCACCGTATGGCCCATTTTGAGCGACATACACAAGTTTGACCACTTTTGAGCGACATACCCGGTATGACCTTTTTGAGCGACATACCCGGGTATGACGTGTTTTGAGCATCATACCCGGGTATGAAATTTTTTGAGCTACATACGCCGAATGACCTTTTTTGAGTGACACACCACCATATGGCCCATTTTGAGCGACATACACAAGTTTGACCACTTTTGAGCGACATACCTGGTATGACCTTTTTTGAGCGACATATCCGGGTATGACGTGTTTTGAGCATCATACCCAGGTATGAAATTTTTTGAGCTACATACCCCGAATGACCTTTTTTGAGTGACACACCACAGTATGGCCTATTTTGAGCGACATACACAAGTTTGAACACTTTTGAGCGACATACCCGGTATGACCTTTTTTGAGCGACATACCCAGGTATAACGTGTTTTGAGCATCATACCCGGGTATGAAATTTTTTGAGCTACATACGCCGAATGACCTTTTTTGAGTGACACACCACCGTATGGCCCATTTTGAGCAACATACACAAGTTTGACCACTTTTGAGCGACATACCCGGTATGACCTTTTTGAAGCGACATACCCGGGTATGACGTGTTTTGAGCATCATACCCGGGTATGAAATTCTTTGAGCTACATACCCCGAATGACCTTTTTTGAGTGACACACCACTGTATGGCCCATTTTGAGCGACATACACAAGTTTGAAGAGTTTTGAGCGACATACCCGGTATGACCTTTTTTGAGCGACATACCCGGGTATGACGTGTTTTGAGCATCATACCCGGGTATGAAATTTTTTGAGCTACATACCCCGAATGACCTTTTTTGAGTGACACACCACCGTATGGCCTATTTTGAGTGACATACGCACATATGACCACTTTTGAGCGACATACCCGGTATGACCTTTTTTGAGCGACATATCCAGGTATGACGTGTTTTGAGCATCATACCCAGGTATGAAATTTTTTGAGCTACATACGCCGAATGTCCTTTTTTGAGTGACACACCACTGTATGGCCCATTTTGAGCGACATACACAAGTTTGAACAGTTATGAGCGACATACCCGGTATGACCTTTTTTGAGCGACATACCCGGGTATGAAATTCTTTGAGCTACATACCCCGAATGACCTTTTTTGAGTGACACACCACTGTATGGCCCATTTTGAGCGACATACACAAGTTTGAAGAGTTTTGAGCGACATACCCGGTATGACCTTTTTTGAGCGACATACCCGGGTATAACGTGTTTTGAGCATCATACCTGGGTATGAAATTTTTTGAGCTACATACGCCGAATGACCTTTTTTGAGTGACACACCACCGTATGGCCTATTTTGAGCGACATACACAAGTTTGAACACTTTTGAGCGACATACCCGGTATGACCTTTTTTGAGCGACATATCCGGGTATGACGTGTTTTGAGCATCATACCCGGGTATAAAATTTTTTGAGCTACATACGCCGAATGACCTTTTTTGAGTGACACACCACCGTATGGCCCATTTTGAGCGACATACACAAGTTTGACCACTTTTGAGCGACATACCCGGTATGACCTTTTTTGAGCGACATATCCGGGTATGACGTGTTTTGAGCATCATACCCAGGTATGAAATTTTTTGAGCTACATACGCCGAATGACCTTTTTTGAGTGACACACCACCGTATGGCCCATTTTGAGCAACATACACAAGTTTGACCACTTTTGAGCGACATACCCGGTATGACCTTTTTTGAGCGACATATCCGGGTATGACGTGTTTTGAGCATCATACCCAGGTATGAAATTTTTTGAGCTACATACGCCGAATGTCCTTTTTTGAGTGACACACCACTGTATGGCCCATTTTGAGCGACATACACAAGTTTGAACAGTTATGAGCGACATACCCGGTATGACCTTTTTTGAGCGACATACCCGGGTATGACGTGTTTTGAGCATCATACCCGGGTATGAAATTCTTTGAGCTACATACCCCGAATGACCTTTTTTGAGTGACACACCACTGTATGGCCCATTTTGAGCGACATACACAAGTTTGAAGAGTTTTGAGCGGTACCCGGTATGACCTTTTTTGAGCGACATACCCGGGTATAACGTGTTTTGAGCATCATACCCGGGTATGAAATTTTTTGAGATACATACGCCGAATGACCTTTTTTGAGTGACACACCACCGTATGGCCTATTTTGAGCGACATACGCGCATATGACCACTTTTGAGCGACATACCCGGTATGACCTTTTTTGAGCGACATACCCGGGTATGACGTGTTTTGAGCATCATACCCGGGTATGAAATTTTTTGAGATACATACGTCGAATGACCTTTTTTGAGTGACACACCACCGTATGGCCCATTTTGAGCGACATACACAAGTTTGAAGAGTTTTGAGCGACATACACGGTATGACCTTTTTTGAGCGACATACCCGGGTATGACGTGTTTTGAGCATCATACCCGGGTATGAAATTTTTTGAGCTACATACGCCGAATGTCCTTTTTTGAGTGACACACCACTGTATGGCCCATTTTGAGCGACATACACAAGTTTGAACAGTTATGAGCGACATACCCGGTATGACCTTTTTTGAGCGACATACCCGGGTATGAAATTCTTTGAGCTACATACCCCGAATGACCTTTTTTGAGTGACACACCACTGTATGGCCCATTTTGAGCGACATACACAAGTTTGAAGAGTTTTGAGCGACATACCCGGTATGACCTTTTTTGAGCGACATACCCGGGTATAACGTGTTTTGAGCATCATACCTGGGTATGAAATTTTTTGAGCTACATACGCCGAATGACCTTTTTTGAGTGACACACCACCGTATGGCCTATTTTGAGCGACATACACAAGTTTGAACACTTTTGAGCGACATACCCGTTATGACCTTTTTTGAGCGACATACCCGGGTATGACGTGTTTTGAGCATCATACCCGGGTATGAAATTCTTTGAGCTACATAGGCCGAATGACCTTTTTTGAGTGACACACCACCGTATGGCCTATTTTGAGCGACATACACAAGTTTGAACACTTTTGAGCGACATACCCGGTATGACCTTTTTTGAGCGACATATCCGGGTATGACGTGTTTTGAGCATCATACCCGGGTATAAAATTTTTTGAGCTACATACGCCGAATGACCTTTTTTGAGTGACACACCACCGTATGGCCCATTTTGAGCGACATACACAAGTTTGACCACTTTTGAGCGACATACCCGGTATGACCTTTTTTGAGCGACATATCCGGGTATGACGTGTTTTGAGCATCATACCCAGGTATGAAATTTTTTGAGCTACATACGCCGAATGACCTTTTTTGAGTGACACACCACCGTATGGCCCATTTTGAGCAACATACACAAGTTTGACCACTTTTGAGCGACATACCCGGTATGACCTTTTTTGAGCGACATATCCGGGTATGACGTGTTTTGAGCATCATACCCAGGTATGAAATTTTTTGAGCTACATACGCCGAATGTCCTTTTTTGAGTGACACACCACTGTATGGCCCATTTTGAGCGACATACACAAGTTTGAACAGTTATGAGCGACATACCCGGTATGACCTTTTTTGAGCGACATACCCGGGTATGAAATTCTTTGAGCTACATACCCCGAATGACCTTTTTTGAGTGACACACCACTGTATGGCCCATTTTGAGCGACATACACAAGTTTGAAGAGTTTTGAGCGACATACCCGGTATGACCTTTTTTGAGCGACATACCCGGGTATAACGTGTTTTGAGCATCATACCTGGGTATGAAATTTTTTGAGCTACATACGCCGAATGACCTTTTTTGAGTGACACACCACCGTATGGCCTATTTTGAGCGACATACACAAGTTTGAACACTTTTGAGCGACATACCCGGTATGACCTTTTTTGAGCGACATATCCGGGTATGACGTGTTTTGAGCATCATACCCGGGTATAAAATTTTTTGAGCTACATACGCCGAATGACCTTTTTTGAGTGACACACCACCGTATGGCCCATTTTGAGCGACATACACAAGTTTGACCACTTTTGAGCGACATACCCGGTATGACCTTTTTTGAGCGACATATCCGGGTATGACGTGTTTTGAGCATCATACCCAGGTATGAAATTTTTTGAGCTACATACGCCGAATGACCTTTTTTGAGTGACACACCACCGTATGGCCCATTTTGAGCAACATACACAAGTTTGACCACTTTTGAGCGACATACCCGGTATGACCTTTTTTGAGCGACATATCCGGGTATGACGTGTTTTGAGCATCATACCCAGGTATGAAATTTTTTGAGCTACATACGCCGAATGTCCTTTTTTGAGTGACACACCACTGTATGGCCCATTTTGAGCGACATACACAAGTATGACGTGTTTTGAGCGACATACCCGGTATGACCTTTTTTGAGCGACATACACAAGTTTGAACACTTTTGAGCGACATACCCGTTATGACCTTTTTTGAGCGACATACCCGGGTATGACGTGTTTTGAGCATCATACCCGGGTATGAAATTCTTTGAGCTACATAGGCCGAATGACCTTTTTTGAGTGACACACCACCGTATGGCCTATTTTGAGCGACATACACAAGTTTGAACACTTTTGAGCGACATACCCGGTATGACCTTTTTTGAGCGACATATCCGGGTATGACGTGTTTTGAGCATCATACCCGGGTATAAAATTTTTTGAGCTACATACGCCGAATGACCTTTTTTGAGTGACACACCACCGTATGGCCCATTTTGAGCGACATACACAAGTTTGACCACTTTTGAGCGACATACCCGGTATGACCTTTTTTGAGCGACATATCCGGGTATGACGTGTTTTGAGCATCATACCCAGGTATGAAATTTTTTGAGCTACATACGCCGAATGTCCTTTTTTGAGTGACACACCACTGTATGGCCCATTTTGAGCGACATACACAAGTTTGAACAGTTATGAGCGACATACCCGGTATGACCTTTTTTGAGCGACATACCCGGGTATGACGTGTTTTGAGCATCATACCCGGGTATGAAATTCTTTGAGCTACATACCCCGAATGACCTTTTTTGAGTGACACACCACTGTATGGCCCATTTTGAGCGACATACACAAGTTTGAAGAGTTTTGAGCGGTACCCGGTATGACCTTTTTTGAGCGACATACCCGGGTATAACGTGTTTTGAGCATCATACCCGGGTATGAAATTTTTTGAGATACATACGCCGAATGACCTTTTTTGAGTGACACACCACCGTATGGCCTATTTTGAGCGACATACGCGCATATGACCACTTTTGAGCGACATACCCGGTATGACCTTTTTTGAGCGACATACCCGGGTATGACGTGTTTTGAGCATCATACCCGGGTATGAAATTTTTTGAGATACATACGCCGAATGACCTTTTTTGAGTGACACACCACCGTATGGCCCATTTTGAGCGACATACACAAGTTTGAAGAGTTTTGAGCGACATACCCGGTATGACCTTTTTTGAGCGACATACCCGGGTATGACGTGTTTTGAGCATCATACCCGGGTATGAAATTTTTTGAGCTACATACGCCGAATGTCCTTTTTTGAGTGACACACCACTGTATGGCCCATTTTGAGCGACATACACAAGTTTGAACAGTTATGAGCGACATACCCGGTATGACCTTTTTTGAGCGACATACCCGGGTATGAAATTCTTTGAGCTACATACCCCGAATGACCTTTTTTGAGTGACACACCACTGTATGGCCCATTTTGAGCGACATACACAAGTTTGAAGAGTTTTGAGCGACATACCCGGTATGACCTTTTTTGAGCGACATACCCGGGTATAACGTGTTTTGAGCATCATACCTGGGTATGAAATTTTTTGAGCTACATACGCCGAATGACCTTTTTTGAGTGACACACCACCGTATGGCCTATTTTGAGCGACATACACAAGTTTGAACACTTTTGAGCGACATACCCGTTATGACCTTTTTTGAGCGACATACCCGGGTATGACGTGTTTTGAGCATCATACCCGGGTATGAAATTCTTTGAGCTACATAGGCCGAATGACCTGTTTTGAGTGACACACCACCGTATGGCCTATTTTGAGCGACATACACAAGTTTGAACACTTTTGAGCGACATACCCGGTATGACCTTTTTTGAGCGACATATCCGGGTATGACGTGTTTTGAGCATCATACCCGGGTATAAAATTTTTTGAGCTACATACGCCGAATGACCTTTTTTGAGTGACACACCACCGTATGGCCCATTTTGAGCGACATACACAAGTTTGACCACTTTTGAGCGACATACCCGGTATGACCTTTTTTGAGCGACATATCCGGGTATGACGTGTTTTGAGCATCATACCCAGGTATGAAATTTTTTGAGCTACATACGCCGAATGACCTTTTTTGAGTGACACACCACCGTATGGCCCATTTTGAGCAACATACACAAGTTTGACCACTTTTGAGCGACATACCCGGTATGACCTTTTTTGAGCGACATATCCGGGTATGACGTGTTTTGAGCATCATACCCAGGTATGAAATTTTTTGAGCTACATACGCCGAATGTCCTTTTTTGAGTGACACACCACTGTATGGCCCATTTTGAGCGACATACACAAGTTTGAACAGTTATGAGCGACATACCCGGTATGACCTTTTTTGAGCGACATACCCGGGTATGACGTGTTTTGAGCATCATACCCGGGTATGAAATTCTTTGAGCTACATACCCCGAATGACCTTTTTTGAGTGACACACCACTGTATGGCCCATTTTGAGCGACATACACAAGTTTGAAGAGTTTTGAGCGGTACCCGGTATGACCTTTTTTGAGCGACATACCCGGGTATAACGTGTTTTGAGCATCATACCCGGGTATGAAATTTTTTGAGATACATACGCCGAATGACCTTTTTTGAGTGACACACCACCGTATGGCCTATTTTGAGCGACATACGCGCATATGACCACTTTTGAGCGACATACCCGGTATGACCTTTTTTGAGCGACATACCCGGGTATGACGTGTTTTGAGCATCATACCCGGGTATGAAATTTTTTGAGATACATACGCCGAATGACCTTTTTTGAGTGACACACCACCGTATGGCCCATTTTGAGCGACATACACAAGTTTGAAGAGTTTTGAGCGACATACCCGGTATGACCTTTTTTGAGCGACATACCCGGGTATGACGTGTTTTGAGCATCATACCCGGGTATGAAATTCTTTGAGCTACATAGGCCGAATGACCTTTTTTGAGTGACACACCACCGTATGGCCCATTTTGAGCGACATACACAAGTTTGACCACTTTTGAGCGACATACCCGGTATGACCTTTTTGAGCGACATACCCGGGTATGACGTGTTTTGAGCATCATACCCGGGTATGAAATTTTTTGAGCTACATACGCCGAATGACCTTTTTTGAGTGACACACCACCATATGGCCCATTTTGAGCGACATACACAAGTTTGACCACTTTTGAGCGACATACCTGGTATGACCTTTTTTGAGCGACATATCCGGGTATGACGTGTTTTGAGCATCATACCCAGGTATGAAATTTTTTGAGCTACATACCCCGAATGACCTTTTTTGAGTGACACACCACAGTATGGCCTATTTTGAGCGACATACACAAGTTTGAACACTTTTGAGCGACATACCCGGTATGACCTTTTTTGAGCGACATACCCAGGTATAACGTGTTTTGAGCATCATACCCGGGTATGAAATTTTTTGAGCTACATACGCCGAATGACCTTTTTTGAGTGACACACCACCGTATGGCCCATTTTGAGCAACATACACAAGTTTGACCACTTTTGAGCGACATACCCGGTATGACCTTTTTGAAGCGACATACCCGGGTATGACGTGTTTTGAGCATCATACCCGGGTATGAAATTCTTTGAGCTACATACCCCGAATGACCTTTTTTGAGTGACACACCACTGTATGGCCCATTTTGAGCGACATACACAAGTTTGAAGAGTTTTGAGCGACATACCCGGTATGACCTTTTTTGAGCGACATACCCGGGTATGACGTGTTTTGAGCATCATACCCGGGTATGAAATTTTTTGAGCTACATACCCCGAATGACCTTTTTTGAGTGACACACCACCGTATGGCCTATTTTGAGTGACATACGCACATATGACCACTTTTGAGCGACATACCCGGTATGACCTTTTTTGAGCGACATATCCAGGTATGACGTGTTTTGAGCATCATACCCAGGTATGAAATTTTTTGAGCTACATACGCCGAATGTCCTTTTTTGAGTGACACACCACTGTATGGCCCATTTTGAGCGACATACACAAGTTTGAACAGTTATGAGCGACATACCCGGTATGACCTTTTTTGAGCGACATACCCGGGTATGAAATTCTTTGAGCTACATACCCCGAATGACCTTTTTTGAGTGACACACCACTGTATGGCCCATTTTGAGCGACATACACAAGTTTGAAGAGTTTTGAGCGACATACCCGGTATGACCTTTTTTGAGCGACATACCCGGGTATAACGTGTTTTGAGCATCATACCTGGGTATGAAATTTTTTGAGCTACATACGCCGAATGACCTTTTTTGAGTGACACACCACCGTATGGCCTATTTTGAGCGACATACACAAGTTTGAACACTTTTGAGCGACATACCCGGTATGACCTTTTTTGAGCGACATATCCGGGTATGACGTGTTTTGAGCATCATACCCGGGTATAAAATTTTTTGAGCTACACACGCCGAATGACCTTTTTTGAGTGACACACCACCGTATGGCCCATTTTGAGCGACATACACAAGTTTGACCACTTTTGAGCGACATACCCGGTATGACCTTTTTTGAGCGACATATCCGGGTATGACGTGTTTTGAGCATCATACCCAGGTATGAAATTTTTTGAGCTACATACGCCGAATGACCTTTTTTGAGTGACACACCACCGTATGGCCCATTTTGAGCAACATACACAAGTTTGACCACTTTTGAGCGACATACCCGGTATGACCTTTTTTGAGCGACATATCCGGGTATGACGTGTTTTGAGCATCATACCCAGGTATGAAATTTTTTGAGCTACATACGCCGAATGTCCTTTTTTGAGTGACACACCACTGTATGGCCCATTTTGAGCGACATACACAAGTTTGAACAGTTATGAGCGACATACCCGGTATGACCTTTTTTGAGCGACATACCCGGGTATGACGTGTTTTGAGCATCATACCCGGGTATGAAATTCTTTGAGCTACATACCCCGAATGACCTTTTTTGAGTGACACACCACTGTATGGCCCATTTTGAGCGACATACACAAGTTTGAAGAGTTTTGAGCGGTACCCGGTATGACCTTTTTTGAGCGACATACCCGGGTATAACGTGTTTTGAGCATCATACCCGGGTATGAAATTTTTTGAGATACATACGCCGAATGACCTTTTTTGAGTGACACACCACCGTATGGCCTATTTTGAGCGACATACGCGCATATGACCACTTTTGAGCGACATACCCGGTATGACCTTTTTTGAGCGACATACCCGGGTATGACGTGTTTTGAGCATCATACCCGGGTATGAAATTTTTTGAGATACATACGCCGAATGACCTTTTTTGAGTGACACACCACCGTATGGCCCATTTTGAGCGACATACACAAGTTTGAAGAGTTTTGAGCGACATACCCGGTATGACCTTTTTTGAGCGACATACCCGGGTATGACGTGTTTTGAGCATCATACCCGGGTATGAAATTTTTTGAGCTACATACGCCGAATGTCCTTTTTTGAGTGACACACCACTGTATGGCCCATTTTGAGCGACATACACAAGTTTGAACAGTTATGAGCGACATACCCGGTATGACCTTTTTTGAGCGACATACCCGGGTATGAAATTCTTTGAGCTACATACCCCGAATGACCTTTTTTGAGTGACACACCACTGTATGGCCCATTTTGAGCGACATACACAAGTTTGAAGAGTTTTGAGCGACATACCCGGTATGACCTTTTTTGAGCGACATACCCGGGTATAACGTGTTTTGAGCATCATACCTGGGTATGAAATTTTTTGAGCTACATACGCCGAATGACCTTTTTTGAGTGACACACCACCGTATGGCCTATTTTGAGCGACATACACAAGTTTGAACACTTTTGAGCGACATACCCGTTATGACCTTTTTTGAGCGACATACCCGGGTATGACGTGTTTTGAGCATCATACCCGGGTATGAAATTCTTTGAGCTACATAGGCCGAATGACCTTTTTTGAGTGACACACCACCGTATGGCCTATTTTGAGCGACATACACAAGTTTGAACACTTTTGAGCGACATACCCGGTATGACCTTTTTTGAGCGACATATCCGGGTATGACGTGTTTTGAGCATCATACCCGGGTATAAAATTTTTTGAGCTACATACGCCGAATGACCTTTTTTGAGTGACACACCACCGTATGGCCCATTTTGAGCGACATACACAAGTTTGACCACTTTTGAGCGACATACCCGGTATGACCTTTTTTGAGCGACATATCCGGGTATGACGTGTTTTGAGCATCATACCCAGGTATGAAATTTTTTGAGCTACATACGCCGAATGACCTTTTTTGAGTGACACACCACCGTATGGCCCATTTTGAGCAACATACACAAGTTTGACCACTTTTGAGCGACATACCCGGTATGACCTTTTTTGAGCGACATACCCAGGTATAACGTGTTTGGAGCATCATACCCGGGTATGAAATTTTTTGAGCTACATACCCCGAATGACCTTTTTTGAGTGACACACCACCGTATGGCCTATTTTGAGCGACATACGCACATATGACCACTTTTGAGCGACATACCCGGTATGACCTTTTTTGAGCGACATATCCGGGTATGACGTGTTTTGAGCATCATACCCGGGTATGAAATTCTTTGAGCTACATACCCCGAATGACCTTTTTTGAGTGACACACCTCTGTATGGCCCATTTTGAGCGACATACACAAGTTTGAAGAGTTTTGAGCGACATACCCGGTATGACCTTTTTTGAGCGACATACCCGGGTATAACGTGTTTTGAGCATCATACCTGGGTATGAAATTTTTTGAGCTACATACGCCGAATGACCTTTTTTGAGTGACACACCACCGTATGGCCTATTTTGAGCGACATACACAAGTTTGACCACTTTTGAGCGACATACCCGGTATGACCTTTTTTGAGCGACATATCCGGGTATGACGTGTTTTGAGCATCATACCCAGGTATGAAATTTTTTGAGCTACATACGCCGAATGACCTTTTTTGAGTGACACACCACCGTATGGCCCATTTTGAGCGACATACACAAGTTTGACCACTTTTGAGCGACGTCCCCGTATGACCTTTTTTGAGCAACATATCCGGGTATGACGTGTTTTGAGCATCATACCCAGGTATGAAATTTTTTGAGCTACATACGCCGAATGACCTTTTTTGAGTGACACACCACCGTATGGCCCATTTTGAGCAACATACACAAGTTTGACCACTTTTGAGCGACATACCCGGTATGACCTTTTTTGAGCGACATATCCGGGTATGACGTGTTTTGAGCATCATACCCGGGTATAAAATTTTTTGAGCTACATACGCCGAATGACCTTTTTTGAGTGACACACCACCGTATGGCCCATTTTGAGCGACATACACAAGTTTGACCACTTTTGAGCGACATACCCGGTATGACCTTTTTTGAGCGACATATCCGGGTATGACGTGTTTTGAGCATCATACCCAGGTATGAAATTTTTTGAGCTACATACGCCGAATGACCTTTTTTGAGTGACACACCACCGTATGGCCCATTTTGAGCAACATACACAAGTTTGACCACTTTTGAGCGACATACCCGGTATGACCTTTTTTGAGCGACATATCCGGGTATGACGTGTTTTGAGCATCATACCCAGGTATGAAATTTTTTGAGCTACATACGCCGAATGTCCTTTTTTGAGTGACACACCACTGTATGGCCCATTTTGAGCGACATACACAAGTTTGAACAGTTATGAGCGACATACCCGGTATGACCTTTTTTGAGCGACATACCCGGGTATGACGTGTTTTGAGCATCATACCCGGGTATGAAATTCTTTGAGCTACATACCCCGAATGACCTTTTTTGAGTGACACACCACTGTATGGCCCATTTTGAGCGACATACACAAGTTTGAAGAGTTTTGAGCGGTACCCGGTATGACCTTTTTTGAGCGACATACCCGGGTATAACGTGTTTTGAGCATCATACCTGGGTATGAAATTTTTTGAGTTACATACGCCGAATGACCTTTTTTGAGTGACACACCACCGTATGGCTTATTTTGAGCGACATACACAAGTTTGAACACTTTTGAGCGACATACCCGGTATGACCTTTTTTGAGCGACATACCCGGGTATGACGTGTTTTGAGCATCATACCCGGGTATGAAATTCTTTGAGCTACATAGGCCGAATGACCTTTTTTGAGTGACACACCACAGTATGGCCTATTTTGAGCGACATACACAAGTTTGAACACTTTTGAGCGACATACCCGGTATGACCTTTTTTGAGCGACATACCCAGGTATAACGTGTTTTGAGCATCATACCCGGGTATGAAATTTTTTGAGCTACATACGCCGAATGACCTTTTTTGAGTGACACACCACCGTATGGCCCATTTTGAGCAACATACACAAGTTTGACCACTTTTGAGCGACATACCCGGTATGACCTTTTTTGAGCGACATACCCGGGTATGACGTGTTTTGAGCATCATACCCGGGTATGAAATTTTTTGAGCTACATACGCCGAATGACCTTTTTTGAGTGACACACCACCGTATGGCCTATTTTGAGCGACATACGCGCATATGACCACTTTTGAGCGACATACCCGGTATGACCTTTTTTGAGAGACATACCCGGGTATGACGTGTTTTGAGCATCATACCCGGGTATGAAATTCTTTGAGCTACATACCCCGAATGACCTTTTTTGAGTGACACACCACTGTATGGCCCATTTTGAGCGACATACACAAGTTTGAAGAGTTTTGAGCGACATACCCGGTATGACTTTTTTTGAGCGACATACCCGGGTATGACGTGTTTTGAGCATCATACCCGGGTATGAAATTTTTTGAGCTACATACGCCGAATGTCCTTTTTTGAGTGACACACCACTGTATGGCCCATTTTGAGCGACATACACAAGTTTGAACAGTTATGAGCGACATACCCGGTATGACCTTTTTTGAGCGACATACCCGGGTATGAAATTCTTTGAGCTACATACCCCGAATGACCTTTTGAGTGACACACCACTGTATGGCCCATTTTGAGCGACATACACAAGTTTGAAGAGTTTTGAGCGACATACCCGGTATGACCTTTTTTGAGCGACATACCCGGGTATAACGTGTTTTGAGCATCATACCTGGGTATGAAATTTTTTGAGCTACATACGCCGAATGACCTTTTTTGAGTGACACACCACCGTATGGCCTATTTTGAGCGACATACACAAGTTTGAACACTTTTGAGCGACATACCCGTTATGACCTTTTTTGAGCGACATACCCGGGTATGACGTGTTTTGAGCATCATACCCGGGTATGAAATTCTTTGAGCTACATAGGCCGAATGACCTTTTTTGAGTGACACACCACCGTATGGCCCATTTTGAGCGACATACACAAGTTTGACCACTTTTGAGCGACATACCCGGTATGACCTTTTTTGAGCGACATATCCGGGTATGACGTGTTTTGAGCATCATACCCGGGTATGAAATTCTTTGAGCTACATACCCCGAATGACCTTTTTTGAGTGACACACCACTGTATGGCCCATTTTGAGCGACATACACAAGTTTGAAGAGTTTTGAGCGACATACCCGGTATGACCTTTTTTGAGCGACATACCCGGGTATAACGTGTTTTGAGCATCATACCTGGGTATGAAATTTTTTGAGCTACATACGCCGAATGACCTTTTTTGAGTGACACACCACCGTATGGCCTATTTTGAGCGACATACACAAGTTTGAACACTTTTGAGCGACATACCCGTTATGACCTTTTTTGAGCGACATACCCGGGTATGACGTGTTTTGAGCATCATACCCGGGTATGAAATTCTTTGAGCTACATAGGCCAAATGACCTTTTTTGAGTGACACACCACCGTATGGCCCATTTTGAGCGACATACACAAGTTTGACCACTTTTGAGCGACATACCCGGTATGACCTTTTTTGAGCGACATATCCGGGTATGACGTGTTTTGAGCATCATACCCAGGTATGAAATTTTTTGAGCTACATACGCCGAATGACCTTTTTTGAGTGACACACCACCGTATGGCCCATTCTGAGCGACATACACAAGTTTGAACAGTTATGAGCGACATACCCGGTATGACCTTTTTTGAGCGACATACCCGGGTATGACGTGTTTTGAGCATCATACCCGGGTATGAAATTCTTTGAGCTACATACCCCGAATGACCTTTTTTGAGTGACACACCACTGTATGGCCCATTTTGAGCGACATACACAAGTTTGAAGAGTTTTGAGCGACATACTCGGTATGACCTTTTTTGAGCGACATACCCGGGTATGACGTGTTTTGAGCATCATACCCGGGTATGAAATTTTTTGAGCTACATACGCCGAATGTCCTTTTTTGAGTGACACACCACCGTATGGCCCATTTTGAGCGACATACACAAGTTTGACCACTTTTGAGCGACATACCCGGTATGACCTTTTTTGAGCGACATACCCGGGTATGACGTGTTTTGAGCATCATACCCGGGTATGAAATTTTTTGAGCTACATATCCCGAATGACCTTTTTTGAGTGACACACCACCGTATGGCCTATTTTGAGCGACATACGCACATATGACCACTTTTGAGCGACATACCCGGTATGATCTTTTATGAGCGACATATCCGGGTATGACGTGTTTTGAGCATCATACCCAGGTATGAAATTTTTTGAGCTACATATGCCGAATGTCCTTTTTTGAGTGACACACCACTGTATGGCCCATTTTGAGCGACATACACAAGTTTGAACAGTTATGAGCGACATACCCGGTATGACCTTTTTTGAGCGACATACCCGGGTATGACGTGTTTTGAGCATCATACCCGGGTATGAAATTCTTTGAGCTACATACCCCGAATGACCTTTTTTGAGTGACACACCACTGTATGGCCCATTTTGAGCGACATACACAAGTTTGAAGAGTTTTGAGCGACATACTCGGTATGACCTTTTTTGAGCGACATACCCGGGTATGACGTGTTTTGAGCATCATACCCGGGTATGAAATTTTTTGAGCTACATACGCCGAATGACCTTTTTTGAGTGACACACCACCGTATGGCCCATTTTGAGCAACATACACAAGTTTGACCACTTTTGAGCGACATACCCGGTATGACCTTTTTTGAGCGACATATCCGGGTATGACGTGTTTTGAGCATCATACCCGGGTATAAAATTTTTTGAGCTACATACGCCAAATTACCTTTTTTGAGTGACACACCACCGTATGGCCCATTTTGAGCGACATACACAAGTTTGACCGCTTTTGAGCGACATACCCGGTATGACCTTTTTTGAGCGACATACCCGGGTATGACGTGTTTTGAGCATCATACCCGGGTATGAAATTTTTTGAGCTACATACCCCGAATGACCTTTTTTGAGTGACACACCACCGTATGGCCTATTTTGAGCGACATACGCACATATGACCACTTTTGAGCGACATACCCAGTATGACCTTTTTTGAGCGACATATGACGTGTTTTGAGCATCATACCCAGGTATGAAATTTTTTGAGCTACATACCCCGAATGTCCTTTTTTGAGTGACACACCACTGTATGGCCCATTTTGAGCGACATACGCACATATGACCACTTTTGAGCGACATACCCGGTATGACCTTTTTTGAGCGACATATGACGTGTTTTGAGCATCATACCCAGGTATGAAATTTTTTGAGCTACATACGCCGAATGTCCTTTTTTGAGTGACACACCACTGTATGGCCCATTTTGAGCGACATACACAAGTTTGAACAGTTATGAGCGACATACCCGGTATGACCTTTTTTGAGCGACATACCCGGGTATGACGTGTTTTGAGCATCATACCCGGGTATGAAATTCTTTGAGCTACATACGCCGAATGACCTTTTTTGAGTGACACACCACCATATGGTGGTGTTTTGAGCATCATACCCAGGTATGAAATTTTTTGAGCTACATACCCCGAATGACCTTTTTTGAGTGACACACCACAGTATGGCCTATTTTGAGCGACATACACAAGTTTGAACACTTTTGAGCGACATACCCGTTATGACCTTTTTTGAGCGACATACCCAGGTATAACGTGTTTTGAGCATCATACCCGGGTATGAAATTTTTTGAGCTACATACGCCGAATGACCTTTTTTGAGTGACACACCACCGTATGGCCGATTTTGAGCAACATACACAAGTTTGACCACTTTTGAGCGACATACCCGGTATGACCTTTTTTGAGCGACATATCCGGGTATGACGTGTTTTGAGCATCATACCCAGGTATGAAATTTTTTGAGCTACATACGCCGAATGACCTTTTTTGAGTGACACACCACCGTATGGCCCATTTTGAGCAACATACACAAGTTTGACCACTTTTGAGCGACATACCCGGTATGACCTTTTTTGAGCGACATATCCGGGTATGACGTGTTTTGAGCATCATACCCGGGTATGAAATTTTTTGAGCTACATACCCCGAATGACCTTTTTTGAGTGACACACCACCGTATGGCCTATTTTGAGTGACATACGCACATATGACCACTTTTGAGCGACATACCTGGTATGACCTTTTTTGAGCGACATATCCGGGTATGACGTGTTTTGAGCATCATACCCAGGTATGAAATTTTTTGAGCTACATACGCCGAATGTCCTTTTTTGAGTGACACACCACTGTATGGCCCATTTTGAGCGACATACACAAGTTTGAACAGTTATGAGCGACATACCCGGTATGACCTTTTTTGAGCGACATACCCGGGTATGACGTGTTTTGAGCATCATACCCGGGTATGAAATTTTTTGAGCTACATACCCCGAATGACCTTTTTTGAGTGACACACCACCGTATGGCCTATTTTGAGCGACATACGCACATATGACCACTTTTGAGCGACATACCCGGTATGACCTTTTTTGAGCGACATATCCGGGTATGACGTGTTTTGAGCATCATACCCAGGTATGAAATTTTTTGAGCTACATACCCCGAATGACCTTTTTTGAGTGACACACCACCGTATGGCCTATTTTGAGCGACATACGCACATATGACCACTTTTGAGCGACATACCTAGGTATAACGTGTTTTGAGCATCATACCCGGGTATGAAATTTTTTGAGCTACATACGCCGAATGACCTTTTTTGAGTGACACACCACCGTATGGCCCATTTTGAGCGACATACACGAGTTTGACCACTTTTGAGCGACATACCCGGTATGACCTTTTTTTAGCGACATATCCGGGTATGACGTGTTTTGAGCATCATACCCAGGTATGAAATTTTTTGAGCTACATACGCCGAATGACCTTTTTTGAGTGACACACCACCGTATGGCCCATTTTGAGCAACATACACAAGTTTGACCACTTTTGAGCGACATACCCGGTATGACCTTTTTTGAGCAACATATCCGGGTATGACGTGTTTTGAGCATCATACCCGGGTATAAAATTTTTTGAGCTACATACGCCAAATTACCTTTTTTGAGTGACACACCACCGTATGGCCCATTTTGAGCGACATACACAAGTTTGACCACTTTTGAGCGACATACCCGGGTATGACCTTTTTTGAGCGACATACCCGGGTATGACGTGTTTTGAGCATCATACCCTGGTATGAAATTTTTTGAGCTACATACCCCGAATGACCTTTTTTGAGTGACACACCACCGTATGGCCTATTTTGAGTGACATACGCACATATGACCACTTTTGAGCGACATACCCGGTATGACCTTTTTTGAGCGACATATCCGGGTATGACGTGTTTTGAGCATCATACCCAGGTATGAAATTTTTTGAGCTACATACGCCGAATGTCCTTTTTTGAGTGACACACCACTGTATGGCCCATTTTGAGCGACATACACAAGTTTGAACAGTTATGAGCGACATACCCGGTATGACCTTTTTTGAGCGACATACCCGGGTATGACATGTTTTGAGCATCATACCCGGGTATGAAATTTTTTGAGCTACATACCCCGAATGACCTTTTTTGAGTGACACACCACCGTATGGCCTATTTTGAGTGACATACGCACATATGACCACTTTTGAGCGACATACCTGGTATGACCTTTTTTGAGCGACATATCCGGGTATGACGTGTTTTGAGCATCATACCCAGGTATGAAATTTTTTGAGCTACATACGCCGAATGTCCTTTTTTGAGTGACACACCACTGTATGGCCCATTTTGAGCGACATACACAAGTTTGAACAGTTATGAGCGACATACCCGGTATGACCTTTTTTGAGCGACATACCCGGGTATGACGTGTTTTGAGCATCATACCCGGGTATGAAATTTTTTGAGCTACATACCCCGAATGACCTTTTTTGAGTGACACACCACCGTATGGCCTATTTTGAGCGACATACGCACATATGACCACTTTTGAGCGACATACCTAGGTATAACGTGTTTTGAGCATCATACCCGGGTATGAAATTTTTTGAGCTACATACGCCGAATGACCTTTTTTGAGTGACACACCACCGTATGGCCCATTTTGAGCGACATACACGAGTTTGACCACTTTTGAGCGACATACCCGGTATGACCTTTTTTTAGCGACATATCCGGGTATGACGTGTTTTGAGCATCATACCCAGGTATGAAATTTTTTGAGCTACATACGCCGAATGACCTTTTTTGAGTGACACACCACCGTATGGCCCATTTTGAGCAACATACAAAAGTTTGACCACTTTTGAGCGACATACCCGGTATGACCTTTTTTGAGCAACATATCCGGGTATGACGTGTTTTGAGCATCATACCCGGGTATAAAATTTTTTGAGCTACATACGCCAAATTACCTTTTTTGAGTGACACACCACCGTATGGCCCATTTTGAGCGACATACACAAGTTTGACCACTTTTGAGCGACATACCCGGTATGACCTTTTTTGAGCGACATACCCGGGTATGACGTGTTTTGAGCATCATACCCTGGTATGAAATTTTTTGAGCTACATACCCCGAATGACCTTTTTTGAGTGACACACCACCGTATGGCCTATTTTGAGTGACATACGCACATATGACCACTTTTGAGCGACATACCCGGTATGACCTTTTTTGAGCGACATATCCGGGTATGACGTGTTTTGAGCATCATACCCAGGTATGAAATTTTTTGAGCTACATACGCCGAATGTCCTTTTTTGAGTGACACACCACTGTATGGCCCATTTTGAGCGACATACACAAGTTTGAACAGTTATGAGCGACATACCCGGTATGACCTTTTTTGAGCGACATACCCGGGTATGACGTGTTTTGAGCATCATACCCGGGTATGAAATTTTTTGAGCTACATACGCCGAATGACCTTTTTTGAGTGACACACCACCGTATGGCCCATTTTGAGCGACATACACAAGTTTGACCACTTTTGAGCGACATACCCGGTATGACCTTTTTTGAGCGACATATCCGGGTATGACGTGTTTTGAGCATCATACCCAGGTATGAAATTTTTTGAGCTACATACGCCGAATGACCTTTTTTGAGTGACACACCACCGTATGGCCCATTTTGAGCAACATACACAAGTTTGACCACTTTTGAGCGACATACCCGGTATGACCTTTTTTGAGCGACATATCCGGGTATGACGTGTTTTGAGCATCATACCCAGGTATGAAATTTTTTGAGCTACATACGCCGAATGACCCTTTTTGAGTGACACACCACCGTATGGCCCATTTTGAGCAACATACACAAGTTTGACCACTTTTGAGCGACATACCCGGTATGACCTTTTTTGAGCGACATATCCGGGTATGACGTGTTTTGAGCATCATACCCGGGTATAAAATTTTTTGAGCTACATACGCCAAATTACCTTTTTTGAGTGACACACCACCGTATGGCCCATTTTGACCGACATACACAAGTTTGACCACTTTTGAGCGACATACCCGGTATGACCTTTTTTGAGCGACATACCCGGGTATGACGTGTTTTGAGCATCATACCCGGGTATGAAATTTTTTGAGCTACATACCCCGAATGACCTTTTTTGAGTGACACACCACCGTATGGCCTATTTTGAGCGACATACGCGCATATGACCACTTTTGAGCGACATACCCGGTATGACCTTTTTTGAGCGACATATCCGGGTATGACGTGTTTTGAGCATCATACCCAGGTATGACATTTTTTTAGCTACATACCCCGAATGACCTTTTTTGAGTGACACACCACCGTATGGCCCATTTTGAGCGACATACACAAGTTTGACCACTTTTGAGCGACATACCCGGTATGACCTTTTTTGAGCGACATACCCGGGTATGACGTGTTTTGAGCATCATACCCGGGTATGAAATTTTTTGAGCTACATACCCCGAATGACCTTTTTTGAGTGACACACCACCGTATGGCCTATTTTGAGCGACATACGCACATATGACCACTTTTGAGCGACATACCCGGTATGACCTTTTTTGAGCGACATATCCGGGTATGACGTGTTTTGAGCATCATACCCAGGTATGAAATTTTTTGAGCTACATACGCCGAATGTCCTTTTTTGAGTGACACACCACTGTATGGCCCATTTTGAGCGACATACACAAGTTTGAACAGTTATGAGCGACATACCCGGTATGACCTTTTTTGAGCGACATACCCGGGTATGACGTGTTTTTAGCATCATACCCGGGTATGAAATTCTTTGAGCTACATACCCCGAATGACCTTTTTTGAGTGACACACCACTGTATGGCCCATTTTGAGCGACATACACAAGTTTGAAGAGTTTTGAGCGACATACCCGGTATGACCTTTTTTGAGCGACATACCCGGGTATGACGTGTTTTGAGCATCATACCCAGGTATGAAATTTTTTGAGCTACATACCCCGAATGACCTTTTTTGAGTGACACACCACCGTATGGCCTATTTTGAGCGACATACGCACATATGACCACTTTTGAGCGACATACCTAGGTATAACGTGTTTTGAGCATCATACCCGGGTATGAAATTTTTTGAGCTACATACGCCGAATGACCTTTTTTGAGTGACACACCACCGTATGGCCCATTTTGAGCGACATACACGAGTTTGACCACTTTTGAGCGACATACCCGGTATGACCTTTTTTTAGCGACATATCCGGGTATGACGTGTTTTGAGCATCATACCCAGGTATGAATTTTTTGAGCTACATACGCCGAATGACCTTTTTTGAGTGACACACCACCGTATGGCCCATTTTGAGCAACATACACAAGTTTGACCACTTTTGAGCGACATACCCGGTATGACCTTTTTTGAGCGACATATCCGGGTATGACGTGTTTTGAGCATCATACCCGGGTATAAAATTTTTTGAGCTACATACGCCAAATTACCTTTTTTGAGTGACACACCACCGTATGGCCCATTTTGAGCGACATACACAAGTTTGACCACTTTTGAGCGACATACCCGGTATGACCTTTTTTGAGCGACATACCCGGGTATGACGTGTTTTGAGCATCATACCCGGGTATGAAATTTTTTGAGCTACATACCCCGAATGACCTTTTTTGAGTGACACACCACCGTATGGCCTATTTTGAGTGACATACGCACATATGACCACTTTTGAGCGACATACCCGGTATGACCTTTTTTGAGCGACATATCCGGGTATGACGTGTTTTGAGCATCATACCCAGGTATGAAATTTTTTGAGCTACATACGCCGAATGTCCTTTTTTGAGTGACACACCACTGTATGGCCCATTTTGAGCGACATACACAAGTTTGAACAGTTATGAGCGACATACCCGGTATGACCTTTTTTGAGCGACATACCCGGGTATGACGTGTTTTGAGCATCATACCCGGGTATGAAATTCTTTGAGCTACATACCCCGAATGACCTTTTTTGAGTGACACACCACTGTATGGCCCATTTTGAGCGACATACACAAGTTTGAAGAGTTTTGAGCGACATACCCGGTATGACCTTTTTTGAGCGACATACCCGGGTATGACGTGTTTTGAGCATCATACCCGGGTATGAAATTTTTTGAGCTACATACCCCGAATGACCTTTTTTGAGTGACACACCACCGTATGGCCTATTTTGAGCGACATACGCACATATGACCACTTTTGAGCGACATACCCGGTATGACCTTTTTTGAGCGACATATCCGGGTATGACGTGTTTTGAGCATCATACCCAGGTATGAAATTTTTTGAGCTACATACGCCAAATTACCTTTTTTGAGTGACACACCACCGTATGGCCCATTTTGAGCGACATACACAAGTTTGACCACTTTTGAGCGACATACCCGGTATGACCTTTTTTGAGCGACATACCCGGGTATGACGTGTTTTGAGCATCATACCCGGGTATGAAATTTTTTGAGCTACATACCCCGAATGACCTTTTTTGAGTGACACACCACCGTATGGCCTATTTTGAGTGACATACGCACATATGACCACTTTTGAGCGACATACCCGGTATGACCTTTTTTGAGCGACATATCCGGGTATGACGTGTTTTGAGCATCATACCCAGGTATGAAATTTTTTGAGCTACATACGCCGAATGTCCTTTTTTGAGTGACACACCACTGTATGGCCCATTTTGAGCGACATACACAAGTTTGAACAGTTATGAGCGACATACCCGGTATGACCTTTTTTGAGCGACATACCCGGGTATGACGTGTTTTGAGCATCATACCCGGGTATGAAATTCTTTGAGCTACATACCCCGAATGACCTTTTTTGAGTGACACACCACTGTATGGCCCATTTTGAGCGACATACACAAGTTTGAAGAGTTTTGAGCGACATACCCGGTATGACCTTTTTTTAGCGACATATCCGGGTATGACGTGTTTTGAGCATCATACCCAGGTATGAAATTTTTTGAGCTACATACGCCGAATGACCTTTTTTGAGTGACACACCACCGTATGGCCCATTTTGAGCAACATACAAAAGTTTGACCACTTTTGAGCGACATACCCGGTATGACCTTTTTTGAGCAACATATCCGGGTATGACGTGTTTTGAGCATCATACCCGGGTATAAAATTTTTTGAGCTACATACGCCAAATTACCTTTTTTGAGTGACACACCACCGTATGGCCCATTTTGAGCGACATACACAAGTTTGACCACTTTTGAGCGACATACCCGGTATGACCTTTTTTGAGCGACATACCCGGGTATGACGTGTTTTGAGCATCATACCCTGGTATGAAATTTTTTGAGCTACATACCCCGAATGACCTTTTTTGAGTGACACACCACCGTATGGCCTATTTTGAGTGACATACGCACATATGACCACTTTTGAGCGACATACCCGGTATGACCTTTTTTGAGCGACATATCCGGGTATGACGTGTTTTGAGCATCATACCCAGGTATGAAATTTTTTGAGCTACATACGCCGAATGTCCTTTTTTGAGTGACACACCACTGTATGGCCCATTTTGAGCGACATACACAAGTTTGACCACTTTTGAGCGACATACCCGGTATGACCTTTTTTGAGCGACATATCCGGGTATGACGTGTTTTGAGCATCATACCCAGGTATGAAATTTTTTGAGCTACATACGCCGAATGACCCTTTTTGAGTGACACACCACCGTATGGCCCATTTTGAGCAACATACACAAGTTTGACCACTTTTGAGCGACATACCCGGTATGACCTTTTTTGAGCGACATATCCGGGTATGACGTGTTTTGAGCATCATACCCGGGTATAAAATTTTTTGAGCTACATACGCCAAATTACCTTTTTTGAGTGACACACCACCGTATGGCCCATTTTGACCGACATACACAAGTTTGACCACTTTTGAGCGACATACCCGGTATGACCTTTTTTGAGCGACATACCCGGGTATGACGTGTTTTGAGCATCATACCCGGGTATGAAATTTTTTGAGCTACATACGCCGAATGACCTTTTTTGAGTGACACACCACCGTATGGCCCATTTTGAGCGACATACACAAGTTTGACCACTTTTGAGCGACATACCCGGTATGACCTTTTTTGAGCGACATATCCGGGTATGACGTGTTTTGAGCATCATACCCAGGTATGAAATTTTTTGAGCTACATACGCCGAATGACCTTTTTTGAGTGACACACCACCGTATGGCCCATTTTGAGCAACATACACAAGTTTGACCACTTTTGAGCGACATACCCGGTATGACCTTTTTTGAGCGACATATCCGGGTATGACGTGTTTTGAGCATCATACCCAGGTATGAAATTTTTTGAGCTACATACGCCGAATGACCCTTTTTGAGTGACACACCACCGTATGGCCCATTTTGAGCAACATACACAAGTTTGACCACTTTTGAGCGACATACCCGGTATGACCTTTTTTGAGCGACATATCCGGGTATGACGTGTTTTGAGCATCATACCCGGGTATAAAATTTTTTGAGCTACATACGCCAAATTACCTTTTTTGAGTGACACACCACCGTATGGCCCATTTTGACCGACATACACAAGTTTGACCACTTTTGAGCGACATACCCGGTATGACCTTTTTTGAGCGACATACCCGGGTATGACGTGTTTTGAGCATCATACCCGGGTATGAAATTTTTTGAGCTACATACCCCGAATGACCTTTTTTGAGTGACACACCACCGTATGGCCTATTTTGAGCGACATACGCGCATATGACCACTTTTGAGCGACATACCCGGTATGACCTTTTTTGAGCGACATATCCGGGTATGACGTGTTTTGAGCATCATACCCAGGTATGACATTTTTTTAGCTACATACCCCGAATGACCTTTTTTGAGTGACACACCACCGTATGGCCCATTTTGAGCGACATACACAAGTTTGACCACTTTTGAGCGACATACCCGGTATGACCTTTTTTGAGCGACATACCCGGGTATGACGTGTTTTGAGCATCATACCCGGGTATGAAATTTTTTGAGCTACATACCCCGAATGACCTTTTTTGAGTGACACACCACCGTATGGCCTATTTTGAGCGACATACGCACATATGACCACTTTTGAGCGACATACCCGGTATGACCTTTTTTGAGCGACATATCCGGGTATGACGTGTTTTGAGCATCATACCCAGGTATGAAATTTTTTGAGCTACATACGCCGAATGTCCTTTTTTGAGTGACACACCACTGTATGGCCCATTTTGAGCGACATACACAAGTTTGAACAGTTATGAGCGACATACCCGGTATGACCTTTTTTGAGCGACATACCCGGGTATGACGTGTTTTTAGCATCATACCCGGGTATGAAATTCTTTGAGCTACATACCCCGAATGACCTTTTTTGAGTGACACACCACTGTATGGCCCATTTTGAGCGACATACACAAGTTTGAAGAGTTTTGAGCGACATACCCGGTATGACCTTTTTTGAGCGACATACCCGGGTATGACGTGTTTTGAGCATCATACCCAGGTATGAAATTTTTTGAGCTACATACCCCGAATGACCTTTTTTGAGTGACACACCACCGTATGGCCT
Organism: Eupleurogrammus muticus; assembly: GCA_036785175.1. Classification (NCBI taxonomy): domain Eukaryota; kingdom Metazoa; phylum Chordata; class Actinopteri; order Scombriformes; family Trichiuridae; genus Eupleurogrammus; species Eupleurogrammus muticus. Next base: position 14,468,339 of record JAYKQN010000006.1, read on the forward strand.
ATTTTGAGCGACATACGCACATATGACCACTTTTGAGCGACATACCTAGGTATAACGTGTTTTGAGCATCATACCCGGGTATGAAATTTTTTGAGCTACATACGCCGAATGACCTTTTTTGAGTGACACACCACCGTATGGCCCATTTTGAGCGACATACACGAGTTTGACCACTTTTGAGCGACATACCCGGTATGACCTTTTTTTAGCGACATATCCGGGTATGACGTGTTTTGAGCATCATACCCAGGTATGAATTTTTTGAGCTACATACGCCGAATGACCTTTTTTGAGTGACACACCACCGTATGGCCCATTTTGAGCAACATACACAAGTTTGACCACTTTTGAGCGACATACCCGGTATGACCTTTTTTGAGCGACATATCCGGGTATGACGTGTTTTGAGCATCATACCCGGGTATAAAATTTTTTGAGCTACATACGCCAAATTACCTTTTTTGAGTGACACACCACCGTATGGCCCATTTTGAGCGACATACACAAGTTTGACCACTTTTGAGCGACATACCCGGTATGACCTTTTTTGAGCGACATACCCGGGTATGACGTGTTTTGAGCATCATACCCGGGTATGAAATTTTTTGAGCTACATACCCCGAATGACCTTTTTTGAGTGACACACCACCGTATGGCCTATTTTGAGTGACATACGCACATATGACCACTTTTGAGCGACATACCCGGTATGACCTTTTTTGAGCGACATATCCGGGTATGACGTGTTTTGAGCATCATACCCAGGTATGAAATTTTTTGAGCTACATACGCCGAATGTCCTTTTTTGAGTGACACACCACTGTATGGCCCATTTTGAGCGACATACACAAGTTTGAACAGTTATGAGCGACATACCCGGTATGACCTTTTTTGAGCGACATACCCGGGTATGACGTGTTTTGAGCATCATACCCGGGTATGAAATTCTTTGAGCTACATACCCCGAATGACCTTTTTTGAGTGACACACCACTGTATGGCCCATTTTGAGCGACATACACAAGTTTGAAGAGTTTTGAGCGACATACCCGGTATGACCTTTTTTGAGCGACATACCCGGGTATGACGTGTTTTGAGCATCATACCCGGGTATGAAATTTTTTGAGCTACATACCCCGAATGACCTTTTTTGAGTGACACACCACCGTATGGCCTATTTTGAGCGACATACGCACATATGACCACTTTTGAGCGACATACCCGGTATGACCTTTTTTGAGCGACATATCCGGGTATGACGTGTTTTGAGCATCATACCCAGGTATGAAATTTTTTGAGCTACATACGCCAAATTACCTTTTTTGAGTGACACACCACCGTATGGCCCATTTTGAGCGACATACACAAGTTTGACCACTTTTGAGCGACATACCCGGTATGACCTTTTTTGAGCGACATACCCGGGTATGACGTGTTTTGAGCATCATACCCGGGTATGAAATTTTTTGAGCTACATACCCCGAATGACCTTTTTTGAGTGACACACCACCGTATGGCCTATTTTGAGTGACATACGCACATATGACCACTTTTGAGCGACATACCCGGTATGACCTTTTTTGAGCGACATATCCGGGTATGACGTGTTTTGAGCATCATACCCAGGTATGAAATTTTTTGAGCTACATACGCCGAATGTCCTTTTTTGAGTGACACACCACTGTATGGCCCATTTTGAGCGACATACACAAGTTTGAACAGTTATGAGCGACATACCCGGTATGACCTTTTTTGAGCGACATACCCGGGTATGACGTGTTTTGAGCATCATACCCGGGTATGAAATTCTTTGAGCTACATACCCCGAATGACCTTTTTTGAATGACACACCACTGTATGGCCCATTTTGAGCGACATACACAAGTTTGAAGAGTTTTGAGCGACATACCCGGTATGACCTTTTTTGAGCGACATACCCGGGTATGACGTGTTTTGAGCATCATACCCGGGTATGAAATTTTTTGAGCTACATACCCCGAATGACCTTTTTTGAGTGACACACCACCGTATGGCCTATTTTGAGCGACATACGCACATATGACCACTTTTGAGCGACATACCCGGTATGACCTTTTTTGAGCGACATATCCGGGTATGACGTGTTTTGAGCATCATACCCAGGTATGAAATTTTTTGAGCTACATACGCCGAATGTCCTTTTTTGAGTGACACACCACTGTATGGCCCATTTTGAGCGACATACACAAGTTTGACCACTTTTGAGCGACATACCCGGTATGACCTTTTTTGAGCGACATACCCGGGTATGACGTGTTTTGAGCATCATACCCGGGTATGAAATTTTTTGAGCTACATACGCCGAATGACCTTTTTTGAGTGACACACCACCGTATGGCCCATTCTGAGCGACATACACAAGTTTGACCACTTTTGAGCGACATGCCCGGTAGGACCTTTTTTGAGCGACATATCCGGGTATGACGTGTTTTGAGCATCATACCCAGGTATGACATTTTTTTAGCTACATACCCCGAATGATCTTTTTTGAGTGACACACCACCGTATGGTCTATTTTGAGCGACATACAAAAGTTTGACCACTTTTGAGCGACATACCCGGTATGACCTTTTTTGAGCGACATACCCGATATGACGTGTTTTGAGCATCATACCCGGGTATGAAATTTTTTGAGCTACATACCCCGAATGACCTTTTTTGAGTGACACACCACCGTATGGCCTATTTTGAGCGACATACGCGCATATGACCACTTTTGAGCGACATACCCGGTATGACCTTTTTTGAGCGACATATCCGGTATGACCTTTTTTGAGCGACATACCCGGGTATAACTTGTTTTGAGCATCATACCTGGGTATGAAATTTTTTGAGCTACATACGCCGAATGACCTTTTTTGAGTGACACACCACCGTATGGCCCATTCTGAGCGACATACACAAGTTTGACCACTTTTGAGCGACATGCCCGGTAGGACCTTTTTTGAGCGACATATCCGGGTATGACGTGTTTTGAGCATCATACCCAGGTATGACATTTTTTTAGCTACATACCCCGAATGATCTTTTTTGAGTGACACACCACCGTATGGTCTATTTTGAGCGACATACAAAAGTTTGACCACTTTTGAGCGACATACCCGGTATGACCTTTTTTGAGCGACATACCCGATATGACGTGTTTTGAGCATCATACCCGGGTATGAAATTTTTTGAGCTACATACCCCGAATGACCTTTTTTGAGTGACACACCACCGTATGGCCTATTTTGAGCGACATACGCGCATATGACCACTTTTGAGCGACATACCCGGTATGACCTTTTTTGAGCGACATATCCGGGTATGACGTGTTTTGAGCATCATACCCAGGTATGAAATTTTTTGAGCTACATACGCCGAATTACCTTTTTTGAGTGACACACCACCGTATGGCCCATTCTGAGCGACATACACAAGTTTGACCACTTTTGAGCGACATGCCCGGTAGGACCTTTTTTGAGCGACATATCCGGGTATGACGTGTTTTGAGCATCATACCCAGGTATGACATTTTTTTAGCTACATACCCCGAATGATCTTTTTTGAGTGACACACCACCGTATGGCCTATTTTGAGCGACATACACAAGTTTGAACACTTTTGAGCGACATACCCGGTATGACCTTTTTTGAGCGACATATCCGGGTATGACGTGTTTTGAGCATCATACCCAGGTATGAAATTTTTTGAGCTACATACGCCGAATGACCTTTTTTGAGTGACACACCACCGTATGGCCCATTTTGAGCAACATACACAAGTTTGACCACTTTTGAGCGACATACCCGGTATGACCTTTTTTGAGCGACATATCCGGGTATGACGTGTTTTGAGCATCATACCCGGGTATAAAATTTTTTGAGCTACATACGCCGAATGACCTTTTTTGAGTGACACACCACCGTATGGCCCATTTTGAGCGACATACACAAGTTTGACCACTTTTGAGCGACATACCCGGTATGACCTTTTTTGAGCGACATACCCGGGTATGACGTGTTTTGAGCATCATACCCGGGTATGAAATTTTTTGAGCTACATACCCCGAATGACCTTTTTTGAGTGACACACCACCGTATGGCCTATTTTGAGCGACATACGCACATATGACCACTTTTGAGCGACATACCCGGTATGACCTTTTTTGAGCGACATATCCGGGTATGACGTGTTTTGAGCATCATACCCAGGTATGAAATTTTTTGAGCTACATACGCCGAATGTCCTTTTTTGAGTGACACACCACTGTATGGCCCATTTTGAGCGACATACACAAGTTTGAACAGTTATGAGCGACATACCCGGTATGACCTTTTTTGAGCGACATACCCGGGTATGACGTGTTTTTAGTATCATACCCGGGTATGAAATTCTTTGAGCTACATACCCCGAATGACCTTTTTTGAGTGACACACCACTGTATGGCCCATTTTGAGCGACATACACAAGTTTGAAGAGTTTTGAGCGACATACCCGGTATGACCTTTTTTGAGCGACATACCCGGGTATGACGTGTTTTGAGCATCATACCCGGGTATGAAATTTTTTGAGCTACATACGCCGAATGACCTTTTTTGAGTGACACACCACCGTATGGCCCATTTTGAGCGACATACACAAGTTTGACCACTTTTGAGCGACATACCCGGTATGACCTTTTTTGAGCGACATACCCGGGTATGACGTGTTTTGAGCATCATACCCGAGTATGAAATTTTTTGAGCTACATACGCCAAATGACCTTTTTTGAGTGACACACCACCGTATGGCCCATTTTGAGCGACATACACAAGTTTGAAGAGTTTTGAGCGACATACCCGGTATGACCTTTTTTGAGCGACATACCCGGGTATGACGTGTTTTGAGCATCATACCCGGGTATGAAATTTTTTGAGCTACATACCCCGAATGACCTTTTTTGAGTGACACACCACCGTATGGCCTATTTTGAGCGACATACGCACATATGACCACTTTTGAGCGACATACCGGGTATGACCTTTTTTGAGCGACATATCCGGGTATGACGTGTTTTGAGCATCATACCCAGGTATGAAATTTTTTGAGCTACATACGCCGAATGTCCTTTTTTGAGTGACACACCACTGTATGGCCCATTTTGAGCGACATACACAAGTTTGAACAGTTATGAGCGACATACCCGGTATGACCTTTTTTGAGCGACATACCCGGGTATGACGTGTTTTGAGCATCATACCCGGGTATGAAATTCTTTGAGCTACATACCCCGAATGACCTTTTTTGAGTGACACACCACTGTATGGCCCATTTTGAGCGACATACACAAGTTTGAAGAGTTTTGAGCGACATACCCGGTATGACCTTTTTTGAGCGACATACCCGGGTATGACGTGTTTTGAGCATCATACCCGGGTATGAAATTTTTTGAGCTACATACCCCGAATGACCTTTTTTGAGTGACACACCACCGTATGGCCTATTTTGAGCGACATACGCACATATGACCACTTTTGAGCGACATACCTGGTATGACCTTTTTTGAGCGACATATCCGGGTATGACGTGTTTTGAGCATCATACCCGGGTATGAAATTTTTTGAGCTACATACGCCGAATGATCTTTTTTGAGTGACACACCACCGTATGGCCTATTTTGAGCGACATACAAAAGTTTGACCACTTTTGAGCGACATACCCGGTATGACCTTTTTTGAGCGACATACCCGATATGACGTGTTTTGAGCATCATACCCGGGTATGAAATTTTTTGAGCTACATACCCCGAATGACCTTTTTTGAGTGACACACCACCGTATGGCCTATTTTGAGCGACATACGCGCATATGACCACTTTTGAGCGACATACCCGGTATGACCTTTTTTGAGCGACATATCCGGGTATGACGTGTTTTGAGCATCATACCCAGGTATGAAATTTTTTGAGCTACATACGCCGAATTACCTTTTTTGAGTGACACACCACCGTATGGCCCATTCTGAGCGACATACACAAGTTTGACCACTTTTGAGCGACATGCCCGGTAGGACCTTTTTTGAGCGACATATCCGGGTATGACGTGTTTTGAGCATCATACCCAGGTATGACATTTTTTTAGCTACATACCCCGAATGACCTTTTTTGAGTGACACACCACCGTATGGCCTATTTTGAGCGACATACACAAGTTTGAACAGTTATGAGCGACATACCCGGTATGACCTTTTTTGAGCGACATACCCGGGTATGACGTGTTTTGAGCATCATACCCGGGTATGAAATTCTTTGAGCTACATACCCCGAATGACCTTTTTTGAGTGACACACCACTGTATGGCCCATTTTGAGCGACATACACAAGTTTGAAGAGTTTTGAGCGACATACCCGGTATGACCTTTTTTGAGCGACATACCCGGGTATGACGTGTTTTGAGCATCATACCCGGGTATGAAATTTTTTGAGCTACATACCCCGAATGACCTTTTTTGAGTGACACACCACCGTATGGCCTATTTTGAGCGACATACGCACATATGACCACTTTTGAGCGACATACCTGGTATGACCTTTTTTGAGCGACATATCCGGGTATGACGTGTTTTGAGCATCATACCCGGGTATGAAATTTTTTGAGCTACATACGCCGAATGATCTTTTTTGAGTGACACACCACCGTATGGCCTATTTTGAGCGACATACAAAAGTTTGACCACTTTTGAGCGACATACCCGGTATGACCTTTTTTGAGCGACATACCCGATATGACGTGTTTTGAGCATCATACCCGGGTATGAAATTTTTTGAGCTACATACCCCGAATGACCTTTTTTGAGTGACACACCACCGTATGGCCTATTTTGAGCGACATACGCGCATATGACCACTTTTGAGCGACATACCCGGTATGACCTTTTTTGAGCGACATATCCGGGTATGACGTGTTTTGAGCATCATACCCAGGTATGAAATTTTTTGAGCTACATACGCCGAATTACCTTTTTTGAGTGACACACCACCGTATGGCCCATTCTGAGCGACATACACAAGTTTGACCACTTTTGAGCGACATGCCCGGTAGGACCTTTTTTGAGCGACATATCCGGGTATGACGTGTTTTGAGCATCATACCCAGGTATGACATTTTTTTAGCTACATACCCCGAATGACCTTTTTTGAGTGACACACCACCGTATGGCCTATTTTGAGCGACATACACAAGTTTGAACACTTTTGAGCGACATACCCGGTATGACCTTTTTTGAGCGACATATCCGGGTATGACGTGTTTTGAGCATCATACCCAGGTATGAAATTTTTTGAGCTACATACGCCGAATGACCTTTTTTGAGTGACACACCACCGTATGGCCCATTTTGAGCAACATACACAAGTTTGACCACTTTTGAGCGACATACCCGGTATGACCTTTTTTGAGCGACATACCCGGGTATGACGTGTTTTTAGCATCATACCCGGGTATGAAATTCTTTGAGCTACATACCCCGAATGACCTTTTTTGAGTGACACACCACTGTATGGCCCATTTTGAGCGACATACACAAGTTTGAAGAGTTTTGAGCGACATACCCGGTATGACCTTTTTTGAGCGACATACCCGGGTATGACGTGTTTTGAGCATCATACCCGGGTATGAAATTTTTTGAGCTACATACGCCGAATGACCTTTTTTGAGTGACACACCACCGTATGGCCCATTTTGAGCGACATACACAAGTTTGACCACTTTTGAGCGACATACCCGGTATGACCTTTTTTGAGCGACATACCCGGGTATGACGTGTTTTGAGCATCATACCCGAGTATGAAATTTTTTGAGCTACATACGCCAAATGACCTTTTTTGAGTGACACACCACCGTATGGCCCATTTTGAGCAACATACACAAGTTTGAAGAGTTTTGAGCGACATACCCGGTATGACCTTTTTTGAGCGACATACCCGGGTATGACGTGTTTTGAGCATCATACCCGGGTATGAAATTTTTTGAGCTACATACGCCGAATGACCTTTTTTGAGTGACACACCACCGTATGGCCCATTTTGAGCGACATACACAAGTTTGACCACTTTTGAGCGACATACCCGGTATGACCTTTTTTGAGCGACATACCCGGGTATGACGTGTTTTGAGCATCATACCCGGGTATGAAATTTTTTGAGCTACATACCCCGAATGACCTTTTTTGAGTGACACACCACCGTATGGCCTATTTTGAGCGACATACGCACATATGACCACTTTTGAGCGACATACCCGGTATGACCTTTTTTGAGCGACATATCCGGGTATGACGTGTTTTGAGCATCATACCCAGGTATGAAATTTTTTGAGCTACATACGCCGAATGTCCTTTTTTGAGTGACACACCACTATATGGCCTATTTTGAGCGACATACACAAGTTTGAAGAGTTATGAGCGACATACCCGGTATGACCTTTTTTGAGCGACATACCCGGGTATGACGTGTTTTGAGCATCATACCCGGGTATGACGTGTTTTGAGCATCATACCCGGGTATGAAATTTTTTGAGCTACATACCCCGAATGACCTTTTTTGAGTGACACACCACCGTATGGCCTATTTTGAGCGACATACGCACATATGACCACTTTTGAGCGACATACCCGGTATGACCTTTTTTGAGCGACATATCCGGGTATGACGTGTTTTGAGCATCATACCCAGGTATGAAATTTTTTGAGCTACATACGCCGAATGTCCTTTTTTGAGTGACACACCACTGTATGGCCCATTTTGAGCGACATACACAAGTTTGAACAGTTATGAGCGACATACCCGGTATGACCTTTTTTGAGCGACATACCCGGGTATGACGTGTTTTGAGCATCATACCCGGGTATGAAATTCTTTGAGCTACATACCCCGAATGACCTTTTTTGAGTGACACACCACTGTATGGCCCATTTTGAGCGACATACACAAGTTTGAAGAGTTTTGAGCGACATACCCGGTATGACCTTTTTTGAGCGACATACCCGGGTATGACGTGTTTTGAGCATCATACCCGGGTATGAAATTTTTTGAGCTACATACGCCGAATGACCTTTTTTGAGTGACACACCACCGTATGGCCCATTTTGAGCGACATACACAAGTTTGACCACTTTTGAGCGACATACCCGGTATGACCTTTTTTGAGCGACATACCCGGGTATGACGTGTTTTGAGCATCATACCCGAGTATGAAATTTTTTGAGCTACATACGCCAAATGACCTTTTTTGAGTGACACACCACCGTATGGCCCATTTTGAGCGACATACACAAGTTTGAAGAGTTTTGAGCGACATACCCGGTATGACCTTTTTTGAGCGACATACCCGGGTATGACGTGTTTTGAGCATCATACCCGGGTATGAAATTTTTTGAGCTACATACGCCGAATGACCTTTTTTGAGTGACACACCACCGTATGGCCCATTTTGAGCGACATACACAAGTTTGACCACTTTTGAGCGACATACCCGGTATGACCTTTTTTGAGCGACATACCCGGGTATGACGTGTTTTGAGCATCATACCCGGGTATGAAATTTTTTGAGCTACATACCCCGAATGACCTTTTTTGAGTGACACACCACCGTATGGCCTATTTTGAGCGACATACGCACATATGACCACTTTTGAGCGACATACCCGGTATGACCTTTTTTGAGCGACATATCCGGGTATGACGTGTTTTGAGCATCATACCCAGGTATGAAATTCTTTGAGCTACATACCCCGAATGACCTTTTTTGAGTGACACACCACTATATGGCCTATTTTGAGCGACATACACAAGTTTGAAGAGTTTTGAGCGACTTACCCGGTATGACCTTTTTTGAGCGACATATCCGGGTATGACGTGTTTTGAGCATCATACCCAGATATGAAATTTTTTGAGCTACATACGCCGAATTACCTTTTTTGAGTGACACACCACCGTATGGCCCATTCTGAGCGACATACACAAGTTTGACCACTTTTGAGCGACATGCCCGGTAGGACCTTTTTTGAGCGACATATCCGGATATGACGTGTTTTGAGCATCATACCCAGGTATGACATTTTTTTAGCTACATACCCCGAATGATCTTTTTTGAGTGACACACCACCGTATGGCCTATTTTGAGCGACATACACAAGTTTGAACACTTTTGAGCGACATACCCGGTATGACCTTTTTTGAGCGACATATCCGGGTATGACGTGTTTTGAGCATCATACCCAGGTATGAAATTTTTTGAGCTACATACCCCGAATGACCTTTTTTGAGTGACACACCACCGTATGGCCTATTTTGAGCGACATACGCACATATGACCACTTTTGAGCGACATACCCGGTATGACCTTTTTTGAGCGACATATCCGGGTATGACGTGTTTTGAGCATCATACCCAGGTATGAAATTTTTTGAGCTACATACGCCGAATGTCCTTTTTTGAGTGACACACCACTGTATGGCCCATTTTGAGCGACATACACAAGTTTGAACAGTTATGAGCGACATACCCGGTATGACCTTTTTTGAGCGACATACCCGGGTATGACGTGTTTTTAGCATCATACCCGGGTATGAAATTCTTTGAGCTACATACCCCGAATGACCTTTTTTGAGTGACACACCACTGTATGGCCCATTTTGAGCGACATACACAAGTTTGAAGAGTTTTGAGCGACATACCCGGTATGACCTTTTTTGAGCGACATACCCGGGTATGACGTGTTTTGAGCATCATACCCGGGTATGAAATTTTTTGAGCTACATACGCCGAATGACCTTTTTTGAGTGACACACCACCGTATGGCCCATTTTGAGCGACATACACAAGTTTGACCACTTTTGAGCGACATACCCGGTATGACCTTTTTTGAGCGACATACCCGGGTATGACGTGTTTTGAGCATCATACCCGGGTATGAAATTTTTTGAGCTACATACCCCGAATGACCTTTTTTGAGTGACACACCACCGTATGGCCTATTTTGAGCGACATACGCACATATGACCACTTTTGAGCGACATACCCGGTATGACCTTTTTTGAGCGACATATCCGGGTATGACGTGTTTTGAGCATCATACCCAGGTATGAAATTTTTTGAGCTACATACGCCGAATGTCCTTTTTTGAGTGACACACCACTGTATGGCCCATTTTGAGCGACATACACAAGTTTGAACAGTTATGAGCGACATACCCGGTATGACCTTTTTTGAGCGACATACCCGGGTATGACGTGTTTTGAGCATCATACCCGGGTATGAAATTCTTTGAGCTACATACCCCGAATTACCTTTTTTGAGTGACACACCACTGTATGGCCCATTTTGAGCGACATACACAAGTTTGAAGAGTTTTGAGCGACATACCCGGTATGACCTTTTTTGAGCGACATACCCGGGTATGACGTGTTTTGAGCATCATACCCGGGTATGAAATTTTTTGAGCTACATACGCCGAATGACCTTTTTTGAGTGACACACCACCGTATGGCCCATTTTGAGCGACATACACAAGTTTGACCACTTTTGAGCGACATACCCGGTATGACCTTTTTTGAGCGACATACCCGGGTATGACGTGTTTTGAGCATCATACCCGAGTATGAAATTTTTTGAGCTACATACGCCAAATGACCTTTTTTGAGTGACACACCACCGTATGGCCCATTTTGAGCGACATACACAAGTTTGAAGAGTTTTGAGCGACATACCCGGTATGACCTTTTTTGAGCGACATACCCGGGTATGACGTGTTTTGAGCATCATACCCGGGTATGAAATTTTTTGAGCTACATACGCCGAATGACCTTTTTTGAGTGACACACCACCGTATGGCCCATTTTGAGCGACATACACAAGTTTGACCACTTTTGAGCGACATACCCGGTATGACCTTTTTTGAGCGACATACCCGGGTATGACGTGTTTTGAGCATCATACCCGGGTATGAAATTTTTTGAGCTACATACCCCGAATGACCTTTTTTGAGTGACACACCACCGTATGGCCTATTTTGAGCGACATACGCACATATGACCACTTTTGAGCGACATACCCGGTATGACCTTTTTTGAGCGACATACCCGGGTATGACGTGTTTTGAGCATCATACCCGGGTATGAAATTTTTTGAGCTACATACGCCGAATGACCTTTTTTGAGTGACACACCACCGTATGGCCCATTTTGAGCGACATACACAAGTTTGACCACTTTTGAGCGACATACCCGATATGACCTTTTTTGAGCGACATACCCGGGTATGACGTGTTTTGAGCATCATACCCGGGTATGAAATTTTTTGAGCTACATACCCCGAATGACCTTTTTTGAGTGACACACCACCGTATGGCCTATTTTGAGCGACATACGCACATATGACCACTTTTGAGCGACATACCCGGTATGACCTTTTTTGAGCGACATATCCGGGTATGACGTGTTTTGAGCATCATACCCAGGTATGAAATTCTTTGAGCTACATACCCCGAATGACCTTTTTTGAGTGACACACCACTATATGGCCTATTTTGAGCGACATACACAAGTTTGAAGAGTTTTGAGCGACTTACCCGGTATGACCTTTTTTGAGCGACATATCCGGGTATGACGTGTTTTGAGCATCATACCCAGATATGAAATTTTTTGAGCTACATACGCCGAATTACCTTTTTTGAGTGACACACCACCGTATGGCCCATTTTGAGCAACATACACAAGTTTGACCACTTTTGAGCGACATACCCGGTATGACCTTTTTTGAGCGACATATCCGGGTATGACGTGTTTTGAGCATCATACCCGGGTATAAAATTTTTTGAGCTACATACGCCGAATGACCTTTTTTGAGTGACACACCACCGTATGGCCCATTTTGAGCGACATACACAAGTTTGACCACTTTTGAGCGACATACCCGGTATGACCTTTTTTGAGCGACATACCCGGGTATGACGTGTTTTGAGCATCATACCCGGGTATGAAATTTTTTGAGCTACATACCCCGAATGACCTTTTTTGAGTGACACACCACCGTATGGCCTATTTTGAGCGACATACGCACATATGACCACTTTTGAGCGACATACCCGGTATGACCTTTTTTGAGCGACATATCCGGGTATGACGTGTTTTGAGCATCATACCCAGGTATGAAATTTTTTGAGCTACATACGCCGAATGTCCTTTTTTGAGTGACACACCACTGTATGGCCCATTTTGAGCGACATACACAAGTTTGAACAGTTATGAGCGACATACCCGGTATGACCTTTTTTGAGCGACATACCCGGGTATGACGTGTTTTTAGCATCATACCCGGGTATGAAATTCTTTGAGCTACATACCCCGAATGACCTTTTTTGAGTGACACACCACTGTATGGCCCATTTTGAGCGACATACACAAGTTTGAAGAGTTTTGAGCGACATACCCGGTATGACCTTTTTTGAGCGACATACCCGGGTATGACGTGTTTTGAGCATCATACCCGGGTATGAAATTTTTTGAGCTACATACGCCGAATGACCTTTTTTGAGTGACACACCACCGTATGGCCCATTTTGAGCGACATACACAAGTTTGACCACTTTTGAGCGACATACCCGGTATGACCTTTTTTGAGCGACATACCCGGGTATGACGTGTTTTGAGCATCATACCCGGGTATGAAATTTTTTGAGCTACATACCCCGAATGACCTTTTTTGAGTGACACACCACCGTATGGCCTATTTTGAGCGACATACGCACATATGACCACTTTTGAGCGACATACCCGGTATGACCTTTTTTGAGCGACATATCCGGGTATGACGTGTTTTGAGCATCATACCCAGGTATGAAATTTTTTGAGCTACATACGCCGAATGTCCTTTTTTGAGTGACACACCACTGTATGGCCCATTTTGAGCGACATACACAAGTTTGAACAGTTATGAGCGACATACCCGGTATGACCTTTTTTGAGCGACATACCCGGGTATGACGTGTTTTGAGCATCATACCCGGGTATGAAATTCTTTGAGCTACATACCCCGAATGACCTTTTTTGAGTGACACACCACTGTATGGCCCATTTTGAGCGACATACACAAGTTTGAAGAGTTTTGAGCGACATACCCGGTATGACCTTTTTTGAGCGACATACCCGGGTATGACGTGTTTTGAGCATCATACCCGGGTATGAAATTTTTTGAGCTACATACGCCGAATGACCTTTTTTGAGTGACACACCACCGTATGGCCCATTTTGAGCGACATACACAAGTTTGACCACTTTTGAGCGACATACCCGGTATGACCTTTTTTGAGCGACATACCCGGGTATGACGTGTTTTGAGCATCATACCCGAGTATGAAATTTTTTGAGCTACATACGCCAAATGACCTTTTTTGAGTGACACACCACCGTATGGCCCATTTTGAGCGACATACACAAGTTTGAAGAGTTTTGAGCGACATACCCGGTATGACCTTTTTTGAGCGACATACCCGGGTATGACGTGTTTTGAGCATCATACCCGGGTATGAAATTTTTTGAGCTACATACGCCGAATGACCTTTTTTGAGTGACACACCACCGTATGGCCCATTTTGAGCGACATACACAAGTTTGACCACTTTTGAGCGGCATACCCGGTATGACCTTTTTTGAGCGACATACCCGGGTATGACGTGTTTTGAGCATCATACCCGGGTATGAAATTTTTTGAGCTACATACCCCGAATGACCTTTTTTGAGTGACACACCACCGTATGGCCTATTTTGAGCGACATACGCACATATGACCACTTTTGAGCGACATACCCGGTATGACCTTTTTTGAGCGACATATCCGGGTATGACGTGTTTTGAGCATCATACCCAGGTATGAAATTTTTTGAGCTACATACGCCGAATGTCCTTTTTTGAGTGACACACCACTGTATGGCCCATTTTGAGCGACATACACAAGTTTGAACAGTTATGAGCGACATACCCGGTATGACCTTTTTTGAGCGACATACCCGGGTATGACGTGTTTTGAGCATCATACCCGGGTATGAAATTCTTTGAGCTACATACCCCGAATGACCTTTTTTGAGTGACACACCACTGTATGGCCCATTTTGAGCGACATACACAAGTTTGAAGAGTTTTGAGCGACATACCCGGTATGACCTTTTTTGAGCGACATACCCGGGTATGACGTGTTTTGAGCATCATACCCGGGTATGAAATTTTTTGAGCTACATACCCCGAATGACCTTTTTTGAGTGACACACCACCGTATGGCCTATTTTGAGCGACATACGCACATATGACCACTTTTGAGCGACATACCTGGTATGACCTTTTTTGAGCGACATATCCGGGTATGACGTGTTTTGAGCATCATACCCGGGTATGAAATTTTTTGAGCTACATACGCCGAATGATCTTTTTTGAGTGACACACCACCGTATGGCCTATTTTGAGCGACATACAAAAGTTTGACCACTTTTGAGCGACATACCCGGTATGACCTTTTTTGAGCGACATACCCGATATGACGTGTTTTGAGCATCATACCCGGGTATGAAATTTTTTGAGCTACATACCCCGAATGACCTTTTTTGAGTGACACACCACCGTATGGCCTATTTTGAGCGACATACGCGCATATGACCACTTTTGAGCGACATACCCGGTATGACCTTTTTTGAGCGACATATCCGGGTATGACGTGTTTTGAGCATCATACCCAGGTATGAAATTTTTTGAGCTACATACGCCGAATTACCTTTTTTGAGTGACACACCACCGTATGGCCCATTCTGAGCGACATACACAAGTTTGACCACTTTTGAGCGACATGCCCGGTAGGACCTTTTTTGAGCGACATATCCGGGTATGACGTGTTTTGAGCATCATACCCAGGTATGACATTTTTTTAGCTACATACCCCGAATGACCTTTTTTGAGTGACACACCACCGTATGGCCTATTTTGAGCGACATACACAAGTTTGAACACTTTTGAGCGACATACCCGGTATGACCTTTTTTGAGCGACATATCCGGGTATGACGTGTTTTGAGCATCATACCCAGGTATGAAATTTTTTGAGCTACATACGCCGAATGACCTTTTTTGAGTGACACACCACCGTATGGCCCATTTTGAGCAACATACACAAGTTTGACCACTTTTGAGCGACATACCCGGTATGACCTTTTTTGAGCGACATATCCGGGTATGACGTGTTTTGAGCATCATACCCGGGTATAAAATTTTTTGAGCTACATACGCCGAATGACCTTTTTTGAGTGACACACCACCGTATGGCCCATTTTGAGCGACATACACAAGTTTGACCACTTTTGAGCGACATACCCGGTATGACCTTTTTTGAGCGACATACCCGGGTATGACGTGTTTTGAGCATCATACCCGGGTATGAAATTTTTTGAGCTACATACCCCGAATGACCTTTTTTGAGTGACACACCACCGTATGGGCTATTTTGAGCGACATACGCACATATGACCACTTTTGAGCGACATACCCGGTATGACCTTTTTTGAGCGACATATCCGGGTATGACGTGTTTTGAGCATCATACCCAGGTATGAAATTTTTTGAGCTACATACGCCGAATGTCCTTTTTTGAGTGACACACCACTGTATGGCCCATTTTGAGCGACATACACAAGTTTGAACAGTTATGAGCGACATACCCGGTATGACCTTTTTTGAGCGACATACCCGGGTATGACGTGTTTTTAGCATCATACCCGGGTATGAAATTCTTTGAGCTACATACCCCGAATGACCTTTTTTGAGTGACACACCACTGTATGGCCCATTTTGAGCGACATACACAAGTTTGAAGAGTTTTGAGCGACATACCCGGTATGACCTTTTTTGAGCGACATACCCGGGTATGACGTGTTTTGAGCATCATACCCGGGTATGAAATTTTTTGAGCTACATACGCCGAATGACCTTTTTTGAGTGACACACCACCGTATGGCCCATTTTGAGCGACATACACAAGTTTGACCACTTTTGAGCGACATACCCGGTATGACCTTTTTTGAGCGACATACCCGGGTATGACGTGTTTTGAGCATCATACCCGAGTATGAAATTTTTTGAGCTACATACGCCAAATGACCTTTTTTGAGTGACACACCACCGTATGGCCCATTTTGAGCGACATACACAAGTTTGAAGAGTTTTGAGCGACATACCCGGTATGACCTTTTTTGAGCGACATACCCGGGTATGACGTGTTTTGAGCATCATACCCGGGTATGAATTTTTTGAGCTACATACGCCGAATGACCTTTTTTGAGTGACACACCACCGTATGGCCCATTTTGAGCGACATACACAAGTTTGACCACTTTTGAGCGACATACCCGGTATGACCTTTTTTGAGCGACATACCCGGGTATGACGTGTTTTGAGCATCATACCCGGGTATGAAATTTTTTGAGCTACATACCCCGAATGACCTTTTTTGAGTGACACACCACCGTATGGCCTATTTTGAGCGACATACGCACATATGACCACTTTTGAGCGACATACCCGGTATGACCTTTTTTGAGCGACATATCCGGGTATGACGTGTTTTGAGCATCATACCCAGGTATGAAATTTTTTGAGCTACATACGCCGAATGTCCTTTTTTGAGTGACACACCACTGTATGGCCCATTTTGAGCGACATACACAAGTTTGAACAGTTATGAGCGACATACCCGGTATGACCTTTTTTGAGCGACATACCCGGGTATGACGTGTTTTTAGCATCATACCCGGGTATGAAATTCTTTGAGCTACATACCCCGAATGACCTTTTTTGAGTGACACACCACTGTATGGCCCATTTTGAGCGACATACACAAGTTTGAAGAGTTTTGAGCGACATACCCGGTATGACCTTTTTTGAGCGACATACCCGGGTATGACGTGTTTTGAGCATCATACCCGGGTATGAAATTTTTTGAGCTACATACACCGAATGACCTTTTTTGAGTGACACACCACCGTATGGCCCATTTTGAGCGACATACACAAGTTTGACCACTTTTGAGCGACATACCCGGTATGACCTTTTTTGAGCGACATACCCGGGTATGACGTGTTTTGAGCATCATACCCGGGTATGAAATTTTTTGAGCTACATACGCCGAATGACCTTTTTTGAGTGACACACCACCGTATGGCCCATTTTGAGCAACATACACAAGTTTGACCACTTTTGAGCGACATACCCGGTATGACCTTTTTTGAGCGACATACCCGGGTATGACGTGTTTTGAGCATCATACCCGGGTATGAAATTTTTTGAGCTACATACGCCAAATGACCTTTTTTGAGTGACACACCACCGTATGGCCCATTTTGAGCGACATACACAAGTTTGACCACTTTTGAGCGACATACCCGGTATGACCTTTTTTGAGCGACATACCCGGATATGACGTGTTTTGAGCATCATACCCGGGTATGAAATTTTTTGAGCTACATACGCCGAATGACCTTTTTTGAGTGACACACCACCGTATGGCCCATTTTGAGCGACATACACAAGTTTGACCACTTTTGAGCGACGTCCCCGTATGACCTTTTTTGAGCGACATATCCGGGTATGACGTGTTTTGAGCATCATACCCAGGTATGAAATTTTTTGAGCTACATACGCCGAATGACCTTTTTTGAGTGACACACCACCGTATGGCCCATTTTGAGCAACATACACAAGTTTGAACAGTTATGAGCGACATACCCGGTATGACCTTTTTTGAGCGACATACCCGGGTATGACGTGTTTTGAGCATCATACCCGGGTATGAAATTCTTTGAGCTACATACCCCGAATGACCTTTTTTGAGTGACACACCACTGTATGGCCCATTTTGAGCGACATACACAAGTTTGAAAAGTTTTGAGCGACATACCCGGTATGACATTTTTTGAGCGACATACCCGGTATGACATTTTTTGAGCGACATACCCGGGTATGACGTGTTTTGAGCATCATACCCGGGTATGAAATTTTTTGAGCTGCATACGCCGAATGACCTTTTTTGAGTGACACACCACCGTATGGCCCATTTTGAGCAACATACACAAGTTTGACCACTTTTGAGCGACATACCCGGTATGACCTTTTTTGAGCGACATACCCGGGTATGACGTGTTTTGAGCAACATACCCGGGTATGAAATTTTTTGAGCTACATACGCCGAATGACCTTTTTTGAGTGACACACCACCGTATGGCCCATTTTGAGCGACATACACAAGTTTGACCACTTTTGAGCGACATACCCGGTATGACCTTTTTTGAGCGACATACCCGGGTATGACGTGTTTTGAGCATCATACCCGGGTATGAAATTTTTTGAGCTACATACGCCGAATGACCTTTTTTGAGTGACACACCACCGTATGGCCCATTTTGAGCGACATACACAAGTTTGACCACTTTTGAGCGACATACCCGGTATGACCTTTTTTGAGCGACATATTCGGGTATGACGTGTTTTGAGCATCATACCCAGGTATGAAATTTTTTGAGCTACATACGCCGAATGACCTTTTTTGAGTGACACACCACCGTATGGCCCATTTTGAGCAACATACACAAGTTTGACCACTTTTGAGCGACATACCCGGTATGACCTTTTTTGAGCGACATATCCGGGTATGACGTGTTTTGAGCATCATACCCGGGTATAAAATTTTTTGAGCTACATACGCCGAATGACCTTTTTTGAGTGACACACCACCGTATGGCCCATTTTGAGCGACATACACAGGTTTGACCACTTTTGAGCGACATACCCGGTATGACCTTTTTTGAGCGACATATCCGGGTATGACGTGTTTTGAGCATCATACCCAGGTATGAAATTTTTTGAGCTACATACGCCGAATGACCTTTTTTGAGTGACACACCACCGTATGGCCCATTTTGAGCAACATACACAAGTTTGACCACTTTTGAGCGACATACCCGGTATGACCTTTTTTGAGCGACATATCCGGGTATGACGTGTTTTGAGCATCATACCCAGGTATGAAATTTTTTGAGCTACATACGCCGAATGTCCTTTTTTGAGTGACACACCACTGTATGGCCCATTTTGAGCGACATACACAAGTTTGAACACTTTTGAGCGACATACCCGTTATGACCTTTTTTGAGCGACATACCCGGGTATGACGTGTTTTGAGCATCATACCCGGGTATGAAATTTTTTGAGCTACATACGCCGAATGACCTTTTTTGAGTGACACACCACCGTATGGCCCATTTTGAGCGACATACACAAGTTTGACCACTTTTGAGCGACATACCCGGTATGACCTTTTTTGAGCGACATACCCGGGTATGACGTGTTTTGAGCATCATACCCGGGTATGAAATTTTTTGAGCTACATACGCCGAATGACCTTTTTTGAGTGACACACCACCATATGGCCCATTTTGAGCGACATACACAAGTTTGACCACTTTTGAGCGACATACCTGGTATGACCTTTTTTGAGCGACATATCCGGGTATGACGTGTTTTGAGCATCATACCCAGGTATGAAATTTTTTGAGCTACATACCCCGAATGACCTTTTTTGAGTGACACACCACAGTATGGCCTATTTTGAGCGACATACACAAGTTTGAACACTTTTGAGCGACATACCCGGTATGACCTTTTTTGAGCGACATACCCGGGTATGACGTGTTTTGAGCATCATACCCGGGTATGAAATTTTTTGAGCTACATACGCCGAATGACCTTTTTTGAGTGACACACCACCGTATGGCCCATTTTGAGCGACATACACAAGTTTGACCACTTTTGAGCGACATACCCGGTATGACCTTTTTTGAGCGACATACCCGGGTATGACGTGTTTTGAGCATCATACCCGGGTATGAAATTTTTTGAGCTACATACGCCGAATGACCTTTTTTGAGTGACACACCACCATATGGCCCATTTTGAGCGACATACACAAGTTTGACCACTTTTGAGCGACATACCTGGTATGACCTTTTTTGAGCGACATATCCGGGTATGACGTGTTTTGAGCATCATACCCAGGTATGAAATTTTTTGAGCTACATACCCCGAATGACCTTTTTTGAGTGACACACCACAGTATGGCCTATTTTGAGCGACATACACAAGTTTGAACACTTTTGAGCGACATACCCGGTATGACCTTTTTTGAGCGACATACCCAGGTATAACGTGTTTTGAGCATCATACCCGGGTATGAAATTTTTTGAGCTACATACGCCGAATGACCTTTTTTGAGTGACACACCACCGTATGGCCCATTTTGAGCAACATACACAAGTTTGACCACTTTTGAGCGACATACCCGGTATGACCTTTTTTGAGCGACATACCCGGGTATGACCTGTTTTGAGCATCATACCCGGGTATGAAATTCTTTGAGCTACATACCCCGAATGACCTTTTTTGAGTGACACACCACTGTATGGCCCATTTTGAGCGACATACACAAGTTTGAAGAGTTTTGAGCGACATACCCGGTATGACCTTTTTTGAGCGACATACCCGGGTATGACGTGTTTTGAGCATCATACCCGGGTATGAAATTTTTTGAGCTACATACCCCGAATGACCTTTTTTGAGTGACACACCACCGTATGGCCTATTTTGAGCGACATACGCACATATGACCACTTTTGAGCGACATACCCGGTATGACCTTTTTTGAGCGACATATCCAGGTATGACGTGTTTTGAGCATCATACCCAGGTATGAAATTTTTTGAGCTACATACGCCGAATGTCCTTTTTTGAGTGACACACCACTGTATGGCCCATTTTGAGCGACATACACAAGTTTGAACAGTTATGAGCGACATACCCGGTATGACCTTTTTTGAGCGACATACCCGGGTATGAAATTCTTTGAGCTACATACCCCGAATGACCTTTTTTGAGTGACACACCACTGTATGGCCCATTTTGAGCGACATACACAAGTTTGAAGAGTTTTGAGCGACATACCCGGTATGACCTTTTTTGAGCGACATACCCGGGTATAACGTGTTTTGAGCATCATACCTGGGTATGAAATTTTTTGAGCTACATACGCCGAATGACCTTTTTTGAGTGACACACCACCCTATGGCCTATTTTGAGCGACATACACAAGTTTGAACACTTTTGAGCGACATACCCGGTATGACCTTTTTTGAGCGACATATTCGGGTATGACGTGTTTTGAGCATCATACCCAGGTATGAAATTTTTTGAGCTACATACGCCGAATGACCTTTTTTGAGTGACACACCACCGTATGGCCCATTTTGAGCGACATACACAAGTTTGACCACTTTTGAGCGACATACCCGGTATGACCTTTTTTGAGCGACATATCCGGGTATGACGTGTTTTGAGCATCATACCCAGGTATGAAATTTTTTGAGCTACATACGCCGAATGTCCTTTTTTGAGTGACACACCACTGTATGGCCCATTTTGAGCGACATACACAAGTTTGAACAGTTATGAGCGACATACCCGGTATGACCTTTTTTGAGCGACATACCCGGGTATGACGTGTTTTGAGCATCATACCCGGGTATGAAATTCTTTGAGCTCCATACCCCGAATGACCTTTTTTGAGTGACACACCACTGTATGGCCCATTTTGAGCGACATACACAAGTTTGAAGAGTTTTGAGCGGTACCCGGTATGACCTTTTTTGAGCGACATACCCGGGTATAACGTGTTTTGAGCATCATACCTGGGTATGAAATTTTTTGAGTTACATACGCCGAATGACCTTTTTTGAGTGACACACCACTGTATGGCCTATTTTGAGCGACATACACAAGTTTGAACACTTTTGAGCGACATACCCGTTATGACCTTTTTTGAGCGACATACCCGGGTATGACGTGTTTTGAGCATCATACCCGGGTATGAAATTTTTTGAGCTACATACGCCGAATGATCTTTTTTGAGTGACACACCACCGTATGGCCTATTTTGAGCGACATACAAAAGTTTGAAAACTTTTGAGCCACATACCCGGTATGACCTTTTTTGAGCGACATACCCGGGTATGACGTGTTTTGAGCATCATACCCGGGTATGAAATTTTTTGAGCTACATACGCCGAATGACCTTTTTTGAGTGACACACCACCATATGGCCCATTTTGAGCGACATACACAAGTTTGACCACTTTTGAGCGACATACCTGGTATGACCTTTTTTGAGCGACATATCCGGGTATGACGTGTTTTGAGCATCATACCCAGGTATGAAATTTTTTGAGCTACATACCCCGAATGACCTTTTTTGAGTGACACACCACAGTATGGCCTATTTTGAGCGACATACACAAGTTTGAACACTTTTGAGCGACATACCCGGTATGACCTTTTTTGAGCGACATACCCAGGTATAACGTGTTTTGAGCATCATACCCGGGTATGAAATTTTTTGAGCTACATACGCCGAATGACCTTTTTTGAGTGACACACCACCGTATGGCCCATTTTGAGCAACATACACAAGTTTGACCACTTTTGAGCGACATACCCGGTATGACCTTTTTTGAGCGACATACCCGGGTATGACGTGTTTTGAGCATCATACCCGGGTATGAAATTTTTTGAGCTACATACGGCGAATGACCTTTTTTGAGTGACACACCACCGTATGGCCTATTTTGAGCGACATACACAAGTTTGAAGAGTTTTGAGCGACATACCCGGTATGACCTTTTTTGAGCGACATACCCGGGTATGACGTGTTTTGAGCATCATACCCGGGTATGAAATTTTTTGAGCTACATACGCCGAATGTCCTTTTTTGAGTGACACACCACTGTATGGCCCATTTTGAGCGACATACAAAAGTTTGAACAGTTATGAGCGACATACCCGGTATGACCTTTTTGAGCGACATACCCGGGTATGAAATTCTTTGAGCTACATACCCCGAATGACCTTTTTTGAGTGACACACCACTGTATGGCCCATTTTGAGCGACATACACAAGTTTGAAGAGTTTTGAGCGACATACCCGGTATGACCTTTTTTGAGCGACATACCCGGGTATAACGTGTTTTGAGCATCATACCTGGGTATGAAATTTTTTGAGCTACATACGCCGAATGTCCTTTTTTGAGTGACACACCACTGTATGGCCCATTTTGAGCGACATACACAAGTTTGAACAGTTATGAGCGACATACCCGGTATGACCTTTTTTGAGCGACATACCCGGGTATGACGTGTTTTGAGCATCATACCCGGGTATGAAATTCTTTGAGCTCCATACCCCGAATGACCTTTTTTGAGTGACACACCACTGTATGGCCCATTTTGAGCGACATACACAAGTTTGAAGAGTTTTGAGCGGTACCCGGTATGACCTTTTTTGAGCGACATACCCGGGTATAACGTGTTTTGAGCATCATACCTGGGTATGAAATTTTTTGAGTTACATACGCCGAATGACCTTTTTTGAGTGACACACCACCGTATGGCCTATTTTGAGCGACATACACAAGTTTGAACACTTTTGAGCGACATACCCGTTATGACCTTTTTTGAGCGACATACCCGGGTATGACGTGTTTTGAGCATCATACCCGGGTATGAAATTCTTTGAGCTACATAGGCCGAATGACCTTTTTTGAGTGACACACCACCGTATGGCCCATTTTGAGCGACATACACAAGTTTGACCACTTTTGAGCGACATACCCGGTATGACCTTTTTTGAGCGACATACCCGGGTATGACGTGTTTTGAGCATCATACCCGGGTATGAAATTTTTTGAGCTACATACGCCGAATGACCTTTTTTGAGTGACACACCACCATATGGCCCATTTTGAGCGACATACACAAGTTTGACCACTTTTGAGCGACATACCTGGTATGACCTTTTTTGAGCGACATATCCGGGTATGACGTGTTTTGAGCATCATACCCAGGTATGAAATTTTTTGAGCTACATACCCCGAATGACCTTTTTTGAGTGACACACCACAGTATGGCCTATTTTGAGCGACATACACAAGTTTGAACACTTTTGAGCGACATACCCGGTATGACCTTTTTTGAGCGACATACCCAGGTATAACGTGTTTTGAGCATCATACCCGGGTATGAAATTTTTTGAGCTACATACGCCGAATGACCTTTTTTGAGTGACACACCACCGTATGGCCCATTTTGAGCAACATACACAAGTTTGACCACTTTTGAGCGACATACCCGGTATGACCTTTTTTGAGCGACATACCCGGGTATGACGTGTTTTGAGCATCATACCCGGGTATGAAATTTTTTGAGCTACATACGCCGAATGACCTTTTTTGAGTGACACACCACCGTATGGCCTATTTTGAGCGACATACGCGCATTTGACCACTTTTGAGCGACATACCCGGTATGACCTTTTTTGAGAGACATACCCGGGTATGACGTGTTTTGAGCATCATACCCGGGTATGAAATTCTTTGAGCTACATACCCCGAATGACCTTTTTTGAGTGACACACCACTGTATGGCCCATTTTGAGCGACATACACAAGTTTGAAGAGTTTTGAGCGACATACCCAGTATGACCTTTTTTGAGCGACATACCCGGGTATGACGTGTTTTGAGCATCATACCCGGGTATGAAATTTTTTGAGCTACATACCCCGAATGACCTTTTTTGAGTGACACACCACCGTATGGCCTATTTTGAGCGACATACGCACATATGACCACTTTTGAGCGACATACCCGGTATGACCTTTTTTGAGCGACATATCCAGGTATGACGTGTTTTGAGCATCATACCCAGGTATGAAATTTTTTGAGCTACATACGCCGAATGTCCTTTTTTGAGTGACACACCACTGTATGGCCCATTTTGAGCGACATACAAAAGTTTGAACAGTTATGAGCGACATACCCGGTATGACCTTTTTGAGCGACATACCCGGGTATGAAATTCTTTGAGCTACATACCCCGAATGACCTTTTTTGAGTGACACACCACTGTATGGCCCATTTTGAGCGACATACACAAGTTTGACCACTTTTGAGCGACATACCCGGTATGACCTTTTTTGAGCGACATACCCGGGTATGATGTGTTTTGAGCATCATACCCGGGTATGAAATTTTTTGAGCTACATACGCCGAATGACCTTTTTTGAGTGACACACCACCGTATGGCCTATTTTGAGCGACATACGCGCATATGACCACTTTTGAGCGACATACCCGGTATGACCTTTTTTGAGAGACATACCCGGGTATGACGTGTTTTGAGCATCATACCCGGGTATGAAATTCTTTGAGCTACATACCCCGAATGACCTTTTTTGAGTGACACACCACTGTATGGCCCATTTTGAGCGACATACACAAGTTTGAAGAGTTTTGAGCGACATACCCAGTATGACCTTTTTTGAGCGACATACCCGGGTATGACGTGTTTTGAGCATCATACCCGGGTATGAAATTTTTTGAGCTACATACCCCGAATGACCTTTTTTGAGTGACACACCACCGTATGGCCTATTTTGAGCGACATACGCACATATGACCACTTTTGAGCGACATACCCGGTATGACCTTTTTTGAGCGACATATCCAGGTATGACGTGTTTTGAGCATCATACCCAGGTATGAAATTTTTTGAGCTACATACGCCGAATGTCCTTTTTTGAGTGACACACCACTGTATGGCCCATTTTGAGCGACATACAAAAGTTTGAACAGTTATGAGCGACATACCCGGTATGACCTTTTTGAGCGACATACCCGGGTATGAAATTCTTTGAGCTACATACCCCGAATGACCTTTTTTGAGTGACACACCACTGTATGGCCCATTTTGAGCGACATACACAAGTTTGAAGAGTTTTGAGCGACATACCCGGTATGACCTTTTTTGAGCGACATACCCGGGTATAACGTGTTTTGAGCATCATACCTGGGTATGAAATTTTTTGAGCTACATACGCCGAATGACCTTTTTTGAGTGACACACCACCGTATGGCCTATTTTGAGCGACATACACAAGTTTGAACACTTTTGAGCGACATACCCGTTATGACCTTTTTTGAGCGACATACCCGGGTATGACGTGTTTTGAGCATCATACCCGGGTATGAAATTCTTTGAGCTACATAGGCCGAATGACCTTTTTTGAGTGACACACCACCGTATGGCCCATTTTGAGCGACATACACAAGTTTGACCACTTTTGAGCGACATACCCGGTATGACCTTTTTTGAGCGACATATCCGGGTATGACGTGTTTTGAGCATCATACCCGGGTATGAAATTTTTTGAGCTACATACGCCGAATGACCTTTTTTGAGTGACACACCACCGTATGGCCCATTCTGAGCGACATACACAAGTTTGAACAGTTATGAGCGACATACCCGGTATGACCTTTTTTGAGCGACATACCCGGGTATGACGTGTTTTGAGCATCATACCCGGGTATGAAATTCTTTGAGCTACATACCCCGAATGACCTTTTTTGAGTGACACACCACTGTATGGCCCATTTTGAGCGACATACACAAGTTTGAAGAGTTTTGAGCGACATACTCGGTATGACCTTTTTTGAGCATCATACCCGGGTATGAAATTTTTTGAGCTACATACGCCGAATGACCTTTTTTGAGTGACACACCACTGTATGGCCCATTTTGAGCGACATACACAAGTTTGAAGAGTTTTGAGCGACATACCCGGTATGACCTTTTTTGAGCGACATACCCGGGTATGACGTGTTTTGAGCATCATACCTGGGTATGAAATTTTTTGAGCTACATACGCCGAATGACCTTTTTTGAGTGACACACCACCGTATGGCCTATTTTGAGCGACATACACAAGTTTGAACACTTTTGAGCGACATACCCGTTATGACCTTTTTTGAGCGACATACCCGGGTATGACGTGTTTTGAGCATCATACCCGGGTATGAAATTCTTTGAGCTACATAGGCCGAATGACCTTTTTTGAGTGACACACCACCGTATGGCCCATTTTGAGCGACATACACAAGTTTGACCACTTTTGAGCGACATACCCGGTATGACCTTTTTTGAGCGACATATCCGGGTATGACGTGTTTTGAGCATCATACCCGGGTATGAAATTCTTTGAGCTACATACCCCGAATGACCTTTTTTGAGTGACACACCACTGTATGGCCCATTTTGAGCGACATACACAAGTTTGAAGAGTTTTGAGCGACATACCCGGTATGACCTTTTTTGAGCGACATACCCGGGTATAACGTGTTTTGAGCATCATACCTGGGTATGAAATTCTTTGAGCTACATAGGCCGAATGACCTTTTTTGAGTGACACACCACCGTATGGCCCATTTTGAGCGACATACACAAGTTTGACCACTTTTGAGCGACATACCCGGTATGACCTTTTTTGAGCGACATATCCGGGTATGACGTGTTTTGAGCATCATACCCAGGTATGAAATTTTTTGAGCTACATACGCCGAATGACCTTTTTTGAGTGACACACCACCGTATGGCCCATTCTGAGCGACATACACAAGTTTGAACAGTTATGAGCGACATACCCGGTATGACCTTTTTTGAGCGACATACCCGGGTATGACGTGTTTTGAGCATCATACCCGGGTATGAAATTCTTTGAGCTACATACCCCGAATGACCTTTTTTGAGTGACACACCACTGTATGGCCCATTTTGAGCGACATACACAAGTTTGAAGAGTTTTGAGCGACATACTCGGTATGACCTTTTTTGAGCATCATACCCGGGTATGAAATTTTTTGAGCTACATACGCCGAATGACCTTTTTTGAGTGACACACCACCGTATGGCCCATTTTGAGCGACATACACAAGTTTGACCACTTTTGAGCGACATACCCGGTATGACCTTTTTTGAGCGACATACCCGGGTATGACGTGTTTTGAGCATCATACCCGGGTATGAAATTTTTTGAGCTACATATCCCGAATGACCTTTTTTGAGTGACACACCACCGTATGGCCTATTTTGAGCGACATACGCACATATGACCACTTTTGAGCGACATACCCGGTATGATCTTTTTTGAGCGACATATCCGCGTATGACGTGTTTTGAGCATCATACCCAGGTATGAAATTTTTTGAGCTACATATGCCGAATGTCCTTTTTTGAGTGACACACCACTGTATGGCCCATTTTGAGCGACATACACAAGTGTGAACAGTTATGAGCGACATACCCGGTATGACCTTTTTTGAGCGACATACCCGGGTATGACGTGTTTTGAGCATCATACCCGGGTATGAAATTCTTTGAGCTACATACCCCGAATGACCTTTTTTGAGTGACACACCACTGTATGGCCCATTTTGAGCGACATACACAAGTTTGAAGAGTTTTGAGCGACATACTCGGTATGACCTTTTTTGAGCGACATACCCGGGTATGACGTGTTTTGAGCATCATACCCGGGTATGAAATTTTTTGAGCTACATACGCCGAATGACCTTTTTTGAGTGACACACCACCGTATGGCCCATTTTGAGCGACATACACAAGTTTGACCACTTTTGAGCGACATACCCGGTATGACCTTTTTTGAGCGACATACCCGGGTATGACGTGTTTTGAGCATCATACCCGGGTATGAAATTTTTTGAGCTACATACGCTGAATGACCTTTTTTGAGTGACACACCACCGTATGGCCCATTTTGAGCGACATACACAAGTTTGACCACTTTTGAGCGACATACCCGGTATGACCTTTTTTGAGCGACATACTCGGTATGACCTTTTTTGAGCGACATACCCGGGTATGACGTGTTTTGAGCATCATACCCGGGTATGAAATTTTTTGAGCTACATACGCCGAATGACCTTTTTTGAGTGACACACCACCGTATGGCCCATTTTGAGCGACATACACAAGTTTGACCACTTTTGAGCGACATACCCGGTATGACCTTTTTTGAGCGACATACCCGGGTATGACGTGTTTTGAGCATCATACCCGGGTATGAAATTTTTTGAGCTACATACGCCGAATGACCTTTTTTGAGTGACACACCACCGTATGGCCCATTTTGAGCGACATACACAAGTTTGACCACTTTTGAGCGACATACCCGGTATGACCTTTTTTGAGCGACATACCCGGATATGATGTGTTTTGAGCATCATACCCGGGTATGAAATTTTTAGAGCTACATACGCCGAATGACCTTTTTTGAGTGACACACCACCGTATGGCCCATTTTGAGCGACATACACAAGTTTGACCACTTTTGAGCGACATACCCGGTATGACCTTTTTTGAGCGACATATCCGGGTATGACGTGTTTTGAGCATCATACCCAGGTATGAAATTTTTTGAGCTACATACGCCGAATGACCTTTTTTGAGTGACACACCACCGTATGGCCCATTTTGAGCAACATACACAAGTTTGACCACTTTTGAGCGACATACCCGGTATGACCTTTTTTGAGCGACATATCCGGGTATGACGTGTTTTGAGCATCATACCCGGGTATAAAATTTTTTGAGCTACATACGCCAAATTACCTTTTTTGAGTGACACACCACCGTATGGCCCATTTTGAGCGACATACACAAGTTTGACCGCTTTTGAGCGAAATACCCGGTATGACCTTTTTTGAGCGACATATGACGTGTTTTGAGCATCATACCCAGGTATGAAATTTTTTGAGCTACATACCCCGAATGTCCTTTTTTGAGTGACACACCACTGTATGGCCCATTTTGAGCGACATACGCACATATGACCACTTTTGAGCGACATACCCGGTATGACCTTTTT
This sequence comes from Eupleurogrammus muticus, assembly GCA_036785175.1. NCBI lineage: Eukaryota > Metazoa > Chordata > Actinopteri > Scombriformes > Trichiuridae > Eupleurogrammus > Eupleurogrammus muticus. Next base: position 14,499,248 of record JAYKQN010000006.1, read on the forward strand.
TGAGCGACATATGACGTGTTTTGAGCATCATACCCAGGTATGAAATTTTTTGAGCTACATACGCCGAATGTCCTTTTTTGAGTGACACACCACTGTATGGCCCATTTTGAGCGACATACACAAGTTTGAACAGTTATGAGCGACATACCCGGTATGACCTTTTTTGAGCGACATACCCGGGTATGACGTGTTTTGAGCATCATACCCGGGTATGAAATTCTTTGAGCTACATACGCCGAATGACCTTTTTTGAGTGACACACCACCATATGGTGGTGTTTTGAGCATCATACCCAGGTATGAAATTTTTTGAGCTACATACCCCGAATGACCTTTTTTGAGTGACACACCACAGTATGGCCTATTTTGAGCGACATACACAAGTTTGAACACTTTTGAGCGACATACCCGTTATGACCTTTTTTGAGCGACATACCCAGGTATAACGTGTTTTGAGCATCATACCCGGGTATGAAATTTTTTGAGCTACATACGCCGAATGTCCTTTTTTGAGTGACACACCACCGTATGGCCTATTTTGAGCGACATACGCACATATGACCACTTTTGAGCGACATACCCGGTATGACCTTTTTTGAGCGACATATGACGTGTTTTGAGCATCATACCCAGGTATGAAATTTTTTGAGCTACATACGCCGAATGACCTTTTTTGAGTGACACACCACCGTATGGCCCATTTTGAGCAACATACACAAGTTTGACCACTTTTGAGCGACATACCCGGTATGACCTTTTTTGAGCGACATATCCGGGTATGACGTGTTTTGAGCATCATACCCGGGTATAAAATTTTTTGAGCTACATACGCCAAATTACCTTTTTTGAGTGACACACCACCGTATGGCCCATTTTGAGCGACATACACAAGTTTGACCGCTTTTGAGCGACATACCCGGTATGACCTTTTTTGAGCGACATATGACGTGTTTTGAGCATCATACCCAGGTATGAAATTTTTTGAGCTACATACCCCGAATGTCCTTTTTTGAGTGACACACCACTGTATGGCCCATTTTGAGCGACATACGCACATATGACCACTTTTGAGCGACATACCCGGTATGACCTTTTTTGAGCGACATATGACGTGTTTTGAGCATCATACCCAGGTATGAAATTTTTTGAGCTACATACGCCGAATGTCCTTTTTTGAGTGACACACCACTGTATGGCCCATTTTGAGCGACATACACAAGTTTGAACAGTTATGAGCGACATACCCGGTATGACCTTTTTTGAGCGACATACCCGGGTATGACGTGTTTTGAGCATCATACCCGGGTATGAAATTCTTTGAGCTACATACGCCGAATGACCTTTTTTGAGTGACACACCACCATATGGTGGTGTTTTGAGCATCATACCCAGGTATGAAATTTTTTGAGCTACATACCCCGAATGACCTTTTTTGAGTGACACACCACAGTATGGCCTATTTTGAGCGACATACACAAGTTTGAACACTTTTGAGCGACATACCCGTTATGACCTTTTTTGAGCGACATACCCAGGTATAACGTGTTTTGAGCATCATACCCGGGTATGAAATTTTTTGAGCTACATACGCCGAATGTCCTTTTTTGAGTGACACACCACCGTATGGCCTATTTTGAGCGACATACGCACATATGACCACTTTTGAGCGACATACCCGGTATGACCTTTTTTGAGCGACATATGACGTGTTTTGAGCATCATACCCAGGTATGAAATTTTTTTAGCTACATACGCCGAATGTCCTTTTTTGAGTGACACACCACTGTATGGCCCATTTTGAGCGACATACACAAGTTTGAACAGTTATGAGCGACATACACGGTATGACCTTTTTTGAGCGACATACCCGGGTATGACGTGTTTTGAGCATCATACCCGGGTATGAAATTCTTTGAGCTACATACCCCGAATTACCTTTTTTGAGTGACACACCACTGTATGGCCCATTTTGAGCGACATACACAAGTGTGAACAGTTATGAGCGACATACCCGGTATGACCTTTTTTGAGCGACATACCCGGGTATGACGTGTTTTGAGCATCATACCCGGGTATGAAATTCTTTGAGCTACATACCCCGAATGACCTTTTTTGAGTGACACACCACTGTATGGCCCATTTTGAGCGACATACACAAGTTTGAAGAGTTTTGAGCGACATACTCGGTATGACCTTTTTTGAGCGACATACCCGGGTATGACGTGTTTTGAGCATCATACCCGGGTATGAAATTTTTTGAGCTACATACGCCGAATGACCTTTTTTGAGTGACACACCACCGTATGGCCCATTTTGAGCGACATACACAAGTTTGACCACTTTTGAGCGACATACCCGGTATGACCTTTTTTGAGCGACATACCCGGGTATGACGTGTTTTGAGCATCATACCCGGGTATGAAATTTTTTGAGCTACATACGCTGAATGACCTTTTTTGAGTGACACACCACCGTATGGCCCATTTTGAGCGACATACACAAGTTTGACCACTTTTGAGCGACATACCCGGTATGACCTTTTTTGAGCGACATACTCGGTATGACCTTTTTTGAGCGACATACCCGGGTATGACGTGTTTTGAGCATCATACCCGGGTATGAAATTTTTTGAGCTACATACGCCGAATGACCTTTTTTGAGTGACACACCACCGTATGGCCCATTTTGAGCGACATACACAAGTTTGACCACTTTTGAGCGACATACCCGGTATGACCTTTTTTGAGCGACATACCCGGGTATGACGTGTTTTGAGCATCATACCCGGGTATGAAATTTTTTGAGCTACATACGCCGAATGACCTTTTTTGAGTGACACACCACCGTATGGCCCATTTTGAGCGACATACACAAGTTTGACCACTTTTGAGCGACATACCCGGTATGACCTTTTTTGAGCGACATACCCGGATATGATGTGTTTTGAGCATCATACCCGGGTATGAAATTTTTAGAGCTACATACGCCGAATGACCTTTTTTGAGTGACACACCACCGTATGGCCCATTTTGAGCGACATACACAAGTTTGACCACTTTTGAGCGACATACCCGGTATGACCTTTTTTGAGCGACATATCCGGGTATGACGTGTTTTGAGCATCATACCCAGGTATGAAATTTTTTGAGCTACATACGCCGAATGACCTTTTTTGAGTGACACACCACCGTATGGCCCATTTTGAGCAACATACACAAGTTTGACCACTTTTGAGCGACATACCCGGTATGACCTTTTTTGAGCGACATATCCGGGTATGACGTGTTTTGAGCATCATACCCGGGTATAAAATTTTTTGAGCTACATACGCCAAATTACCTTTTTTGAGTGACACACCACCGTATGGCCCATTTTGAGCGACATACACAAGTTTGACCGCTTTTGAGCGACATACCCGGTATGACCTTTTTTGAGCGACATATGACGTGTTTTGAGCATCATACCCAGGTATGAAATTTTTTGAGCTACATACCCCGAATGTCCTTTTTTGAGTGACACACCACTGTATGGCCCATTTTGAGCGACATACGCACATATGACCACTTTTGAGCGACATACCCGGTATGACCTTTTTTGAGCGACATATGACGTGTTTTGAGCATCATATCCAGGTATGAAATTTTTTGAGCTACATACGCCGAATGTCCTTTTTTGAGTGACACACCACTGTATGGCCCATTTTGAGCGACATACACAAGTTTGAACAGTTATGAGCGACATACCCGGTATGACCTTTTTTGAGCGACATACCCGGGTATGACGTGTTTTGAGCATCATACCCGGGTATGAAATTCTTTGAGCTACATACGCCGAATGACCTTTTTTGAGTGACACACCACCATATGGTGGTGTTTTGAGCATCATACCCAGGTATGAAATTTTTTGAGCTACATACCCCGAATGACCTTTTTTGAGTGACACACCACAGTATGGCCTATTTTGAGCGACATACACAAGTTTGAACACTTTTGAGCGACATACCCGTTATGACCTTTTTTGAGCGACATACCCAGGTATAACGTGTTTTGAGCATCATACCCGGGTATGAAATTTTTTGAGCTACATACGCCGAATGTCCTTTTTTGAGTGACACACCACCGTATGGCCTATTTTGAGCGACATACGCACATATGACCACTTTTGAGCGACATACCCGGTATGACCTTTTTTGAGCGACATATGACGTGTTTTGAGCATCATACCCAGGTATGAAATTTTTTGAGCTACATACGCCGAATGTCCTTTTTTGAGTGACACACCACTGTATGGCCCATTTTGAGCGACATACACAAGTTTGAACAGTTATGAGCGACATACACGGTATGACCTTTTTTGAGCGACATACCCGGGTATGACGTGTTTTGAGCATCATACCCGGGTATGAAATTCTTTGAGCTACATACCCCGAATTACCTTTTTTGAGTGACACACCACTGTATGGCCCATTTTGAGCGACATACACAAGTTTGAAGAGTTTTGAGCGACATACCCGGTATGACCTTTTTTGAGCGACATACCCGGGTATGACGTGTTTTGAGCATCATACCCGGGTATGAAATTTTTTGAGCTACATACCCCGAATGACCTTTTTTGAGTGACACACCACCGTATGGCCAATTTTGAGCGACATACGCACATATGACCACTTTTGAGCGACATACCCGGTATGACCTTTTTTGAGCGACATATCCGGGTATGACGTGTTTTGAGCATCATACCCAGGTATGAAATTTTTTGAGCTACATACGCCGAATGACCTTTTTTGAGTGACACACCACCGTATGGCCCATTTTGAGCAACATACACAAGTTTGACCACTTTTGAGCGACATACCCGGTATGACCTTTTTTGAGCGACATATCCGGGTATGACGTGTTTTGAGCATCATACCCGGGTATAAAATTTTTTGAGCTACATACGCCAAATTACCTTTTTTGAGTGACACACCACCGTATGGCCCATTTTGAGCGACATACACAAGTTTGACCGCTTTTGAGCGACATACCCGGTATGACCTTTTTTGAGCGACATACCCGGGTATGACGTGTTTTGAGCATCATACCCGGGTATGAAATTTTTTGAGCTACATACCCCTAATGACCTTTTTTGAGTGACACACCACCGTATGGCCTATTTTGAGCGACATACGCACATATGACCACTTTTGAGCGACATACCCGGTATGACCTTTTTTGAGCGACATATGACGTGTTTTGAGCATCATACCCAGGTATGAAATTTTTTGAGCTACATACCCCGAATGTCCTTTTTTGAGTCACACACCACTGTATGGCCCATTTTGAGCGACATACGCACATATGACCACTTTTGAGCGACATACCCGGTATGACCTTTTTTGAGCGACATATGACGTGTTTTGAGCATCATACCCAGGTATGAAATTTTTTGAGCTACATACGCCGAATGTCCTTTTTTGAGTGACACACCACTGTATGGCCCATTTTGAGCGACATACACAAGTTTGAACAGTTATGAGCGACATACCCGGTATGACCTTTTTTGAGCGACATACCCGGGTATGACGTGTTTTGAGCATCATACCCGGGTATGAAATTCTTTGAGCTACATACGCCGAATGACCTTTTTTGAGTGACACACCACCATATGGTGGTGTTTTGAGCATCATACCCAGGTATGAAATTTTTTGAGCTACATACCCCGAATGACCTTTTTTGAGTGACACACCACAGTATGGCCTATTTTGAGCGACATACACAAGTTTGAACACTTTTGAGCGACATACCCGGTATGACCTTTTTTGAGCGACATACCCGGGTATGACGTGTTTTGAGCATCATACCCGGGTATGAAATTTTTTGAGCTACATACCCCGAATGACCTTTTTTGAGTGACACACCACCGTATGGCCTATTTTGAGCGACATACGCACATATGACCACTTTTGAGCGACATACCCGGTATGACCTTTTTTGAGCGACATATCCGGGTATGACGTGTTTTGAGCATCATACCCAGGTATGAAATTTTTTGAGCTACATACCCCGAATGACCTTTTTTGAGTGACACACCACCGTATGGCCTATTTTGAGCGACATACGCACATATGACCACTTTTGAGCGACATACCTAGGTATAACGTGTTTTGAGCATCATACCCGGGTATGAAATTTTTTGAGCTACATACGCCGAATGACCTTTTTTGAGTGACACACCACCGTATGGCCCATTTTGAGCGACATACACAAGTTTGACCACTTTTGAGCGACATACCCGGTATGACCTTTTTTTAGCGACATATCCGGGTATGACGTGTTTTGAGCATCATACCCAGGTATGAAATTTTTTGAGCTACATACGCCGAATGACCTTTTTTGAGTGACACACCACCGTATGGCCCATTTTGAGCAACATACACAAGTTTGACCACTTTTGAGCGACATACCCGGTATGACCTTTTTTGAGCGACATATCCGGGTATGACGTGTTTTGAGCATCATACCCGGGTATAAAATTTTTTGAGCTACATACGCCAAATTACCTTTTTTGAGTGACACACCACCGTATGGCCCATTTTGAGCGACATACACAAGTTTGACCACTTTTGAGCGACATACCCGGTATGACCTTTTTTGAGCGACATACCCGGGTATGACGTGTTTTGAGCATCATACCCGGGTATGAAATTTTTTGAGCTACATACCCCGAATGACCTTTTTTGAGTGACACACCACCGTATGGCCTATTTTGAGTGACATACGCACATATGACCACTTTTGAGCGACATACCCGGTATGACCTTTTTTGAGCGACATATCCGGGTATGACGTGTTTTGAGCATCATACCCAGGTATGAAATTTTTTGAGCTACATACGCCGAATGTCCTTTTTTGAGTGACACACCACTGTATGGCCCATTTTGAGCGACATACACAAGTTTGAACAGTTATGAGCGACATACCCGGTATGACCTTTTTTGAGCGACATACCCGGGTATGACGTGTTTTGAGCATCATACCCGGGTATGAAATTCTTTGAGCTACATACCCCGAATGACCTTTTTTGAGTGACACACCACTATATGGCCTATTTTGAGCGACATACACAAGTTTGAAGAGTTTTGAGCGACTTACCCGGTATGACCTTTTTTGAGCGACATATCCGGGTATGACGTGTTTTGAGCATCATACCCAGGTCTGAAATTTTTTGAGCTACATACGCCGAATGACCCTTTTTGAGTGACACACCACCGTATGGCCCATTTTGAGCAACATACACAAGTTTGACCACTTTTGAGCGACATACCCGGTATGACCTTTTTTGAGCGACATACCCGGGTATGACGTGTTTTGAGCATCATACCCGGGTATGAAATTTTTTGAGCTACATACGCCGAATGACCTTTTTTGAGTGACACACCACCATATGGCCCATTTTGAGCGACATACACAAGTTTGACCACTTTTGAGCGACATACCTGGTATGACCTTTTTTGAGCGACATATCCGGGTATGACGTGTTTTGAGCATCATACCCAGGTATGAAATTTTTTGAGCTACATACCCCGAATGACCTTTTTTGAGTGACACACCACAGTATGGCCTATTTTGAGCGACATACACAAGTTTGAACACTTTTGAGCGACATACCCGGTATGACCTTTTTTGTGCGACATACCCAGGTATAACGTGTTTTGAGCATCATACCCGGGTATGAAATTTTTTGAGCTACATACGCCGAATGACCTTTTTTGAGTGACACACCACCGTATGGCCCATTTTGAGCAACATACACAAGTTTCACCACTTTTGAGCGACATACCCGGTATGACCTTTTTTGAGCGACATACCCGGGTATGACGTGTTTTGAGCATCATACCCGGGTATGAAATTTTTTGAGCTACATACGCCGAATGACCTTTTTTCAGTGACACACCACCGTATGGCCCATTCTGAGCAACATACACAAGTTTGACCACTTTTGAGCGACATACCCGGTATGACCTTTTTTGAGCGACATATCCGGGTATGACGTGTTTTGAGCATCATACCCAGGTATGAAATTTTTTGAGCTACATACCCCGAATGACCTTTTTTGAGTGACACACCACCATATGGCCGATTTTGAGCGACATACACAAGTTTGAACACTTTTGAGCGACATACCCGGTATGACCTTTTTTGAGCGACATATCCGGGTATGACGTGTTTTGAGCATCATACCCAGGTATGAAATTTTTTGAGCTACATACCCCGAATGACCTTTTTTGAGTGACACACCACCGTATGGCCCATTTTGAGCAACATACACAAGTTTGACCACTTTTGAGCGACATACCCGGTATGACCTTTTTTGAGCGACATACCCGGGTATGACGTGTTTTGAGCATCATACCCGGGTATGAAATTTTTTGAGCTACACACGCCGAATGACCTTTTTTGAGTGACACACCACCGTATGGCCCATTTTGAGCGACATACACAAGTTTGACCACTTTTGAGCGACATACCCGGTATGACCTTTTTTGAGCGACATACCCGGGTATGACGTGTTTTGAGCATCATACCCGGGTATGAAATTTTTTGAGCTACATACGCCGAATGACCTTTTTTGAGTGACACACCACCGTATGGCCCATTTTGAGCGACATACACAAGTTTGACCACATTTGAGCGACATACCCGGTATGACCTTTTTTGAGCGACATATCCGGGTATGACGTGTTTTGAGCATCATTCCATCCATCCATCCATCCATTGTCTTCCGCTTATCCGGGGCCGGGTCGCGGGGGCAGCAGTCTAAGCAGGGACTCCCAGACTTCCCTCACCCCGGACACGTCCTCCAGCTCCTCCGGTGGGACCCCAAGGCGTTCCCAGGCCAGCCGAGAGACATAGTCCCTCCAGCGTGTCCTGGGTCTTCCCCGGGGCCTCCTCCCGGTGGGACATGCCCAGAACACCTCCCTAGGGAGGCGTCCAGGAGGCATCCTGAGCAGATGCCCGAGCCACCTCAGCTGGTTCCTCTCAATGTGTAGGAGCAGCGGCTCTACTCCGAGCTCCTCCCGTGTGACCGAGCTCCTCACCCTATCCCTAAGGGTGCGCCCGGCCACTCTGCGGAGGAAGCCCATTTCAGCCACTTGTATACGCGATCTTGTCCTTTCGGTCATTACCCAAAGCTCATGACCATAGGTGAGGGTAGGAACGTAGATTGACCGGTAAATCGAGAGCTTCGCCTTCCGGCTCAGCTCCTTCTTCACCACAACGGACCGATACAGCGACCGCATCACTGCAGACGCTGCACCGATCCGCCTGTCAATCTCACGCTCCATCCTTCCCTCACTCGTGAACAAGACCCCGAGATACTTGAACTCCTCCACTTGGGGCAGAGACTCACCACCCACCCGGAGAGAGCAAACCACCTTTTTCCGGTCGAGAACCATGGCCTCGGATTTGGAGGAGCTGATTCTCATCCCAGCCGCTTCACACTCGGCTGCAAACCGCCCCAGTGCCTGCTGCAGGTCCTGGCTCGAAGAAGCCATCAGGACAACATCATCTGCAAACAGCAGAGATGAAATCCTGTGGTTCCCAAACCAGGCCCCCTCCGGCCCCTGGCTGCGCCTAGAAATTCTGTCCATAAATATAATGAACAGAACCGGTGACAAAGGGCAGCCCTGGCGGAGTCCAACATGCACTGGGAACAGGTCTGACTTACTGCCGGCAATGCGAACACAGCTCCTGCTCCGGTCATACAGGGACCGGACAGCCCTTAGCAAAGAGCCCCGGACCCCATACTCCCAGAGCACCCCCCAAAGGACACCACGAGGTACACGGTCGAATGCCTTCTCCAGATCCACAAAACACATGTGGACTGGTTGGGCATACTCCCATGAGCCCTCGAGGACCCGATGGAGAGTATAGAGCTGGTCCAGTGTTCCACGACCGGGACGAAAACCACACTGCTCCTCCTGAATCCGAGGTTCGACTATCGGTCGGATTCTCCTCTCCAGCACCCTGGAATAGACCTTACCGGGAAGGCTGAGGAGTGTGATTCCCCTGTGATTGGAACACACCCTCCGGTCCCCCTTCTTATACAGAGGGACCACCACCCCGGTCTGCCACTCCACAGGTACTGTCCCCGACCGCCACGCGATGTTGCAGAGACGTGTCAGCCAAGACAGTCCCACAACATCCAGAGACTTGAGGTACTCAGGACGGATCTCATCCACCCCCCGGAGCCTTGCCACCGAGGAGCTTGCCAACCACCTCAGTGACTTCAGCCAGGGTGATGGACGAGTCCGCCCCTGGGTCCCCAGTCTCTGCTTCCTCCTCGGAGGACGTGACAGTGGGATTGAGGAGATCCTCAAAGTACTCCTTCCACCGCCCGACAACATCCCCAGTCGAGGTCAGCAGCTCTCCACCCGCACTGTAAACAGTGTTGGTGAAGCACTGCTTTCCCCTCCTGAGGCGCCGGACGGTTTGCCAGAATCTCCTTGAGGCCGTCCGATAGTCCTCCTCCATGGCCTCCCCGAACTCCTCCCAAACCCGAGTTTTTGCCTCTGCGACCGCCCGAGCCGCGGCACGCTTGGCCCGCCGGTACTCATCAGCTGCCTCAGGAGTCCCACGAGCCAACAAGGCTCGATAGGACTCCTTCTTCAGCTTGACGGCATCCCTTACTTCCGGTGTCCACCACCGGGTTCGGGGATTGCCGCCGCGACAAGCACCACGGACCTTACGACCACAGCTACGAGCAGCCGCATCAACAATAGAGGTGGAGAACATGGCCCACTCGGAGTCCATGTCTCCAACCTCCCCCGGGATCAGGGAGAAACTCTCCCGGAGGTGGGAGTTGAAGACCCCCCTGACAGAGGGCTCCGCCAGACGTTCCCAGCAGACCCTCACAATACGCTTGGGCCTGCCAGGTCCGTCCGGCTTCCTCCTCCGCCAGCGGATCCAACTCACCACCAGGTGGTGATCAGTTGACAGCTCAGCCCCTCTCTTCACCCGAGTGTCCAAGACACGCGGTCGGAGGTCAGATGACACAATGACAAAGTCGATCATCGACCTCCGGCCTAGAGTGTCCTGGTGCCATGTGCACCGATGGACACCCTTGTGCTCGAACATGGTGTTCGTTATGGACAAGCTGTGACTAGCACAGAAGTCCAATAACAAAACACCGCTCGGGTTCAGATCGGGGAGGCCGTTCCTCCCAATCACGCCCCTCCAAGTGTCACTGTCGTTACCCACATGGGCGTTGAAATCCCCCAGGAGAACAACGGAGTCCCCGGATGGCGCACTATCTAGTACCCCTCCTAGGGACTCCAAGAAGGCCGGGTACTCTGCACTGCTGTTTGGCCCGTAGGCCGACACAACAGTGAGAGACCTGTCCCCGACCCGAAGGCGCAGGGACGCGACCCCCTCGTTCACCGGAGTGAACCCCAACACGCAGCGGCTGAGCTGTGGGGCAATGAGCAAGCCCACACCAGCTCGCCGCCGCTCCCCGCGGGCAACGCCAGAGAAATAGAGAGTCCAACCCCTCTCAAGAAGATGGGTTCCAGAGCCCAAGCTGTGCGTGGAGGTGAGGCCGACTATATCTAGCCGGTAACGCTCCACCTCCCGCACAAGCTCAGGCTCCTTCCCCCCCAGCGAGGTGACATTCCATGTCCCCAGAGCTAGTCTCCATGTCCGGAGATCCGGTTGCCGAGGTCCCCGCCTTCGACTGCCACCCGAATCTCTCCGCACCCGCCCCCCATGGCTCCTCCCGCAGGTGGTGGGTCCACGGGAGGACGGCCCCACGTCGTTTCTTCGGGCTGGGCCCGACCGGGCCCCGTGGGAAAAGGCCCGGCCACCAGGCGCTCGCTGCCGAGCACCCACCCCAGGCCTAGCTCCAGGGTGGGGCCCCGGTAACGCCAGTCCGGGCGACGTAACTGGCCTTGTTCTTGTCTTCTTCATCATGTGGGGCTTCTGAACCGCTCTGAGTCAGACCCGTCTCCCAGGACCTGTTTGCCATGGGTGACCCTACCAGGGGCATAGAGCCCCCGACAACATAGCTCCCAGGATCATTCGGGTGCTCAAACCCCTCCACCACGTTAAGGTGGCGGTTCGGGGAGGCGGTTCATTCCCAGATATGAAATTTTTTGAGCTACATACGCCGAATGACCTTTTTTGAGTGACACACCACCGTATGGCCCATTTTGAGCAACATACACAAGTTTGACCACTTTTGAGCGACATACCCGGTATGACCTTTTTCGAGCGACATATCCGGGTATGACGTGTTTTGAGCATCATACCCAGGTATAAAATTTTTTGAGCTACATACGCCAAATTACCTTTTTTGAGTGACACACCACCGTATGGCCCATTTTGAGCGACATACACAAGTTTGACCACTTTTGAGCGACATACCCGGTATGACCTTTTTTGAGCGACATACCCCGAATGACCTTTTTTGAGTGACACACCACCGTATGGCCTATTTTGAGCGACATACGCACATATGACCACTTTTGAGCGACATACCCGGTATGACCTTTTTTGAGCGACATATCCGGGTATGACGTGTTTTGAGCATCATACCCAGGTATGAAATTTTTTGAGCTACATACGCCGAATGTCCTTTTTTGAGTGACACACCACTGTATGGCCCATTTTGAGCGACATACACAAGTTTGAACAGTTATGAGCGACATACCCGGTATGACCTTTTTTGAGCGACATACGCCGAATGATCTTTTTTGAGTGACACACCACTGTATGGCCCATTTTGAGCGACATACACAAGTTTGACCACTTTTGAGCGACATACACAAGTTTGACCACTTTTGAGCGACATGCCCGGTATGACCTTTTTTGAGCGACATATCCGGGTATGACGTGTTTTGAGCATCATACTCAGGTATGAAATTTTTTGAGCTACATACCCCGAATGACCTTTTTTGAGTGACACACCACCGTATGGCCTATTTTGAGCGACATACACAAGTTTGAACACTTTTGAGCGACATACCCGGTATGACCTTTTTTGAGCAACATATCCGGGTATGACGTGTTTTGAGCATCATACCCAGGTATGAAATTTTTTGAGCTACATACCCCGAATGACCTTTTTTGAGTGACACAACACTGTATGGCCTATTTTGAGCGACATACGCGCATATGACCACTTATGAGCGACATACCCGGTATGACCTTTTTTGAGCGACATACCCGGGTATGACGTGTTTTGAGCATCATAACCGGGTATGAAATTCTTTGAGCTACATACGCCGAATGACCTTTTTTGAGTGACACACCACCGTATGGCCCATTTTGAGCGACATACACAAGTTTGACCACTTTTGAGCGACATACCCGGGTATGACGTGTTTTGAGCATCATACCCGTGTATGAAATTTTTTGAGCTACATACGCCGAATGACCTTTTTTGAGTGACACACCACCGTATGGCCCATTTTGAGCGACATACACAAGTTTGACCACTTTTGAGCGACATACCCGGTATGACCTTTTTTGAGCCACATACGCGGGTATGAAATTTTTTGAGCTACATACGCCAAATGACCTTTTTTGAGTGACACACCACCGTATGGCCTATTTTGAGCGACATACGCGCATATGACCACTTTTGAGCGACATACCCAGTATGACCTTTTTTGAGCGACACACCACCGTATGGCCTATTTTGAGCAACATACACAAGTTTGACCACTTTTGAGCGACATACCCGGTATGACCTTTTTTGAGCGACATATCCGGGTATGACGTGTTTTGAGCATCATACCCGGGGATGAAATTTTTTGAGCTACATGCGCCGAATGACCTTTTTTGAGTGACACAACACTGTATGGCCTATTTTGAGCGACATACGCGCATATGACCACTTATGAGCGACATACCCGGTATGACCTTTTTTGAGCGACATATCCGGGTATGACGTGTTTTGAGCATCATACCCAGGTATGAAATTTTTTGAGCTACATACCCCGAATGACCTTTTTTGAGTGACACACCACCGTATGGCCTATTTTGAGCGACATACACAAGTTTGAACACTTTTGAGCGACATACCCGGTATGACCTTTTTGAGCGACATACCCGGTATGACCTTTTTTGAGCGACATACCCGGTATGACCTTTTTTGAGCGACATACCCGGGTATGACGTGTTTTGAGCATCATACCCAGGTATGACATTTTTTTAGCTACATACCCCGAATGACCTTTTTTGAGTGACACACCACCGTATGGCCTATTTTGAGCGACATACACAAGTTTGAACACTTTTGAGCGACATACCCGGTATGACCTTTTTTGAGCAACATACCCGGGTATGACGTGTTTTGAGCATCATACCCGGGTATGAAATTCTTTGAGCTACATACGCCGAATGACCTTTTTTGAGTGACACACCACCGTATGGCCCATTTTGAGCGACATACACAAGTTTGACCACTTTTGAGCGACATACCCGGGTATGACGTGTTTTGAGCATCATACCCGTGTATGAAATTTTTTGAGCTACATACGCCGAATGACCTTTTTTGAGTGACACACCACCGTATGGCCCATTTTGAGCGACATACACAAGTTTGACCACTTTTGAGCGACATAACCGGTATGACCTTTTTTGAGCCACATACGCGGGTATGAAATTTTTTGAGCTACATACGCCAAATGACCTTTTTTGAGTGACACAACACCGTATGGCCTATTTTGAGCGACATACGCGCATATGACCACTTTTGAGCGACATACCCGGTATGACCTTTTTTGAGCGACACACCACCGTATGGCCTATTTTGAGCAACATACACAAGTTTGACCACTTTTGAGCGACATACCCGGTATGACCTTTTTTGAGCGACATATCCGGGTATGACGTGTTTTGAGCATCATACCCAGGTATGAAATTTTTTGAGCTACATACCCCGAATGACCTTTTTTGAGTGACACACCACCGTATGGCCTTTTTTGAGCGACATACACAAGTTTGAACACTTTTGAGCGACATACCCGGTATGACCTTTTTTGAGCGACATATCCGGGTATGACGTGTTTTGAGCATCATACCCAGGTATGAAATTTTTTGAGCTACATACCCCGAATGACCTTTTTTGAGTGACACACCACCGTATGGCCTATTTTGAGCGACATACACAAGTTTGAACACTTTTGAGCGACATACCCGGTATGACCTTTTTTGAGCGACATACCCGGTATGACCTTTTTTGAGCGACATACCCGGTATGACCTTTTTTGAGCGACATACCCGGGTATGACGTGTTTTGAGCATCATACCCAGGTATGACATTTTTTTAGCTACATACCCCGAATGACCTTTTTTGAGTGACACACCACCGTATGGCCTATTTTGAGCGACATACACAAGTTTGAACACTTTTGAGCGACATACCCGGTATGACCTTTTTTGAGCGACATATCCGGGTATGACGTGTTTTGAGCATCATACCCAGGTATGAAATTTTTTGAGCTACATACGCCGAATGACCTTTTTTGAGTGACACACCACCGTATGGCCCATTTTGAGCAACATACACAAGTTTGACCACTTTTGAGCGACATACCCGGTATGACCTTTTTTGAGCGACATATCCGGGTATGACGTGTTTTGAGCATCATACCCGGGTATAAAATTTTTTGAGCTACATACGCCGAATGACCTTTTTTGAGTGACACACCACCGTATGGCCCATTTTGAGCGACATACACAAGTTTGAACACTTTTGAGCGACATACCCGGTATGACCTTTTTTGAGCGACATACCCGGGTATGACGTGTTTTGAGCATCATACCAGGGTATGAAATTTTTTGAGCTACATACCCCGAATGACCTTTTTTGAGTGACACACCACCGTATGGCCTATTTTGAGCGACATACGCACATATGACCACTTTTGAGCGACATACCCGATATGACCTTTTTTGAGCGACATATCCGGGTATGACGTGTTTTGAGCATCATACCCAGGTATGAAATTTTTTGAGCTACATACGCCGAATGTCCTTTTTTGAGTGACACACCTCTGTATGGCCCATTTTGAGCGACATACACAAGTTTGAACAGTTATGAGCGACATACCCGGTATGACCTTTTTTGAGCGACATACCCGGGTATGACGTGTTTTTAGCATCATACCCGGGTATGAAATTCTTTGAGCTACATACCCCGAATGACCTTTTTTGAGTGACACACCACTGTATGGCCCATTTTGAGCGACATACACAAGTTTGAAGAGTTTTGAGCGACATACCCGGTATGACCTTTTTTGAGCGACATACCCGGGTATGACGTGTTTTGAGCATCATACCCGGGTATGAAATTTTTTGAGCTACATACGCCGAATGACCTTTTTTGAGTGACACACCACCGTATGGCCCATTTTGAGCGACATACACAAGTTTGACCACTTTTGAGCGACATACCCGGTATGACCTTTTTTGAGCGACATACCCGGGTATGACGTGTTTTGAGCATCATACCCGAGTATGAAATTTTTTGAGCTACATACGCCGAATGACCTTTTTTGAGTGACACACCACCGTATGGCCCATTTTGAGCAACATACACAAGTTTGAAGAGTTTTGAGCGACATACCCGGTATGACCTTTTTTGAGCGACATACCCGGGTATGACGTGTTTTGAGCATCATACCCGGGTATGAAATTTTTTGAGCTACATACGCCGAATGACCTTTTTTGAGTGACACACCACCGTATGGCCCATTTTGAGCGACATACACAAGTTTGACCACTTTTGAGCGACATACCCGGTATGACCTTTTTTGAGCGACATACCCGGGTATGACGTGTTTTGAGCATCATACCCGGGTATGAAATTTTTTGAGCTACATACCCCGAATGACCTTTTTTGAGTGACACACCACCGTATGGCCTATTTTGAGCGACATACGCACATATGACCACTTTTGAGCGACATACCCGGTATGACCTTTTTTGAGCGACATATCCGGGTATGACGTGTTTTGAGCATCATACCCAGGTATGAAATTTTTTGAGCTACATACGCCGAATGTCCTTTTTTGAGTGACACACCACCGTATGGCCCATTTTGAGCGACATACACAAGTTTGACCACTTTTGAGCGACATACCCGGTATGACCTTTTTTGAGCGACATACCCGGATATGATGTGTTTTGAGCATCATACCCGGGTATGAAATTTTTTGAGCTACATACGCCGAATGACCTTTTTTGAGTGACACACCACCGTATGGCCCATTTTGAGCGACATACACAAGTTTGACCACTTTTGAGCGACGTCCCCGTATGACCTTTTTTGAGCGACATATCCGGGTATGACGTGTTTTGAGCATCATACCCAGGTATGAAATTTTTTGAGCTACATACGCCGAATGACCTTTTTTGAGTGACACACCACCGTATGGCCCATTTTGAGCAACATACACAAGTTTGAACAGTTATGAGCGACATACCCGGTATGACCTTTTTTGAGCGACATACCCGGGTATGACGTGTTTTGAGCATCATACCCGGGTATGAAATTTTTTGAGCTACATACGCCGAATGACCTTTTTTGAGTGACACACCACCGTATGGCCCATTTTGAGCGACATACACAAGTTTGACCACTTTTGAGCGACATACCCGGTATGACCTTTTTTGAGCGACATACCCGGGTATGACGTGTTTTGAGCAACATACCCGGGTATGAAATTGTTTGAGCTACATACGCCGAATGACCTTTTTTGAGTGACACACCACCGTATGGCCCATTTTGAGCGACATACACAAGTTTGACCACTTTTGAGCGACATACCCGGTATGACCTTTTTTGAGCGACATACCCGGGTATGACGTGTTTTGAGCATCATACCCGGGTATGAAATTTTTTGAGCTACATACGCCGAATGACCTTTTTTGAGTGACACACCACCGTATGGCCCATTTTGAGCGACATACACAAGTTTGACCACTTTTGAGCGACATACCCGGTATGACCTTTTTTGAGCGACATATTCGGGTATGACGTGTTTTGAGCATCATACCCAGGTATGAAATTTTTTGAGCTACATACGCCGAATGACCTTTTTTGAGTGACACACCACCGTATGGCCCATTTTGAGCAACATACACAAGTTTGACCACTTTTGAGCGACATACCCGGTATGACCTTTTTTGAGCGACATATCCGGGTATGACGTGTTTTGAGCATCATACCCAGGTATGAAATTTTTTGAGCTACATACGCCGAATGTCCTTTTTTGAGTGACACACCACTGTATGGCCCATTTTGAGCGACATACACAAGTTTGAACAGTTATGAGCGACATACCCGGTATGACCTTTTTTGAGCGACATACCCGGGTATGACGTGTTTTGAGCATCATACCCGGGTATGAAATTCTTTGAGCTACATACCCCGAATGACCTTTTTTGAGTGACACACCACTGTATGGCCCATTTTGAGCGACATACACAAGTTTGAAGAGTTTTGAGCGGTACCCGGTATGACCTTTTTTGAGCGACATACCCGGGTATAACGTGTTTTGAGCATCATACCTGGGTATGAAATTTTTTGAGTTACATACGCCGAATGACCTTTTTTGAGTGACACACCACCGTATGGCCTATTTTGAGCGACATACACAAGTTTGAACACTTTTGAGCGACATACCCGTTATGACCTTTTTTGAGCGACATACCCGGTTATGACGTGTTTTGAGCATCATACCCGGGTATGAAATTTTTTGAGCTACATACACCGAATGATCTTTTTTGAGTGACACACCACCGTATGGCCTATTTTGAGCAACATACAAAAGTTTGAAAACTTTTGAGCGACATACCCGGTATGACCTTTTTTGAGCGACATACCCGGGTATGACGTGTTTTGAGCATCATACCCGGGTATGAAATTCTTTGAGCTACATAGGCCGAATGACCTTTTTTGAGTGACACACCACCGTATGGCCCATTTTGAGCGACATACACAAGTTTGACCACTTTTGAGCGACATACCCGGTATGACCTTTTTTGAGCGACATACCCGGGTATGACGTGTTTTGAGCATCATACCCGGGTATGAAATTTTTTGAGCTACATACCCCGAATGACCTTTTTTGAGCGACATACCCCGAATGACCTTTTTTGAGTGACACACCACTGTATGGCCCATTTTGAGCGACATACACAAGTTTGAAGAGTTTTGAGCGACATACCCGGTATGACCTTTTTTGAGCGACACACCACCGTATGGCCTATTTTGAGCGACATACGCACATATGACCACTTTTGAGCGACATACCCGGTATGACCTTTTTTGAGCGACATATCCAGGTATGACGTGTTTTGAGCATCATACCCGGGTATGAAATTCTTTGAGCTACATACCCCGAATGACCTTTTTTGAGTGACACACCACTGTATGGCCCATTTTGAGCGACATACACAAGTTTGAAGAGTTTTGAGCGACATACGCGGTATGACCTTTTTTGAGCGACATACCCGGGTATAACGTGTTTTGAGCATCATACCTGGGTATGAAATTTTTTGAGCTACATACGACGAATGACCTTTTTTGAGTGACACACCACCGTATGGCCCATTTTGAGCGACATACACAAGTTTGACCACTTTTGAGCGACATACCCGGTATGACCTTTTTTGAGCGACATACCCGGGTATGACGTGTTTTGAGCATCATACCCGAGTATGAAATTTTTTGAGCTACATACGCCGAATGACCTTTTTTGAGTGACACACCACCGTATGGCCCATTTTGAGCGACATACACAAGTTTGAAGAGTTTTGAGCGACATACCCGGTATGACCTTTTTTGAGCGACATACCCGGGTATGACGTGTTTTGAGCATCATACCCGGGTATGAAATTTTTTGAGCTACATACGCCGAATGACCTTTTTTGAGTGACACACCACCGTATGGCCCATTTTGAGCGACATACACAAGTTTGACCACTTTTGAGCGACATACCCGGTATGACCTTTTTTGAGCGACATACCCGGGTATGACGTGTTTTGAGCATCATACCCGGGTATGAAATTTTTTGAGCTACATACCCCGAATGACCTTTTTTGAGTGACACACCACCGTATGGCCTATTTTGAGCGACATACGCACATATGACCACTTTTGAGCGACATACCCGGTATGACCTTTTTTGAGCGACATATCCGGGTATGACGTGTTTTGAGCATCATACCCAGGTATGAAATTTTTTGAGCTACATACGCCGAATGTCCTTTTTTGAGTGACACACCACCGTATGGCCCATTTTGAGCGACATACACAAGTTTGACCACTTTTGAGCGACATACCCGGTATGACCTTTTTTGAGCGACATACCCGGATATGATGTGTTTTGAGCATCATACCCGGGTATGAAATTTTTTGAGCTACATACGCCGAATGACCTTTTTTGAGTGACACACCACCGTATGGCCCATTTTGAGCGACATACACAAGTTTGACCACTTTTGAGCGACGTCCCCGTATGACCTTTTTTGAGCGACATATCCGGGTATGACGTGTTTTGAGCATCATACCCAGGTATGAAATTTTTTGAGCTACATACGCCGAATGACCTTTTTTGAGTGACACACCACCGTATGGCCCATTTTGAGCAACATACACAAGTTTGAACAGTTATGAGCGACATACCCGGTATGACCTTTTTTGAGCGACATACCCGGGTATGACGTGTTTTGAGCATCATACCCGGGTATGAAATTTTTTGAGCTACATACGCCGAATGACCTTTTTTGAGTGACACACCACCGTATGGCCCATTTTGAGCGACATACACAAGTTTGACCACTTTTGAGCGACATACCCGGTATGACCTTTTTTGAGCGACATACCCGGATATGATGTGTTTTGAGCATCATACCCGGGTATGAAATTTTTTGAGCTACATACGCCGAATGACCTTTTTTGAGTGACACACCACCGTATGGCCCATTTTGAGCGACATACACAAGTTTGACCACTTTTGAGCGACATACCCGGTATGACCTTTTTTGAGCGACATACCCGGGTATGACGTGTTTTGAGCATCATACCCGGGTATGAAATTTTTTGAGCTACATACGCCGAATGACCTTTTTTGAGTGACACACCACCGTATGGCCCATTTTGAGCGACATACACAAGTTTGACCACTTTTGAGCGACATACCCGGTATGACCTTTTTTGAGCGACATATTCGGGTATGACGTGTTTTGAGCATCATACCCAGGTATGAAATTTTTTGAGCTACATACGCCGAATGACCTTTTTTGAGTGACACACCACCGTATGGCCCATTTTGAGCAACATACACAAGTTTGACCACTTTTGAGCGACATACCCGGTATGACCTTTTTTGAGCGACATATCCGGGTATGACGTGTTTTGAGCATCATACCCAGGTATGAAATTTTTTGAGCTACATACGCCGAATGTCCTTTTTTGAGTGACACACCACTGTATGGCCCATTTTGAGCGACATACACAAGTTTGAACAGTTATGAGCGACATACCCGGTATGACCTTTTTTGAGCGACATACCCGGGTATGACGTGTTTTGAGCATCATACCCGGGTATGAAATTCTTTGAGCTACATACCCCGAATGACCTTTTTTGAGTGACACACCACTGTATGGCCCATTTTGAGCGACATACACAAGTTTGAAGAGTTTTGAGCGGTATCCGGTATGACCTTTTTTGAGCGACATACCCGGGTATAACGTGTTTTGAGCATCATACCTGGGTATGAAATTTTTTGAGTTACATACGCCGAATGACCTTTTTTGAGTGACACACCACCGTATGGCCTATTTTGAGCGACATACACAAGTTTGAACACTTTTGAGCGACATACCCGTTATGACCTTTTTTGAGCGACATACCCGGTTATGACGTGTTTTGAGCATCATACCCGGGTATGAAATTTTTTGAGCTACATACACCGAATGATCTTTTTTGAGTGACACACCACCGTATGGCCTATTTTGAGCAACATACAAAAGTTTGAAAACTTTTGAGCGACATACCCGGTATGACCTTTTTTGAGCGACATACCCGGGTATGACGTGTTTTGAGCATCATACCCGGGTATGAAATTCTTTGAGCTACATAGGCCGAATGACCTTTTTTGAGTGACACACCACCGTATGGCCCATTTTGAGCGACATACACAAGTTTGACCACTTTTGAGCGATATACCCGGTATGACCTTTTTTGAGCGACATACCCGGGTATGACGTGTTTTGAGCATCATACCCGGGTATGAAATTTTTTGAGCTACATACCCCGAATGACCTTTTTTGAGCGACATACCCCGAATGACCTTTTTTGAGTGACACACCACTGTATGGCCCATTTTGAGCGACATACACAAGTTTGAAGAGTTTTGAGCGACATACCCGGTATGACCTTTTTTGAGCGACACACCACCGTATGGCCTATTTTGAGCGACATACGCACATATGACCACTTTTGAGCGACATACCCGGTATGACCTTTTTTGAGCGACATATCCAGGTATGACGTGTTTTGAGCATCATACCCGGGTATGAAATTCTTTGAGCTACATACCCCGAATGACCTTTTTTGAGTGACACACCACTGTATGGCCCATTTTGAGCGACATACACAAGTTTGAAGAGTTTTGAGCGACATACGCGGTATGACCTTTTTTGAGCGACATACCCGGGTATAACGTGTTTTGAGCATCATACCTGGGTATGAAATTTTTTGAGCTACATACGACGAATGACCTTTTTTGAGTGACACACCACCGTATGGCCTATTTTGAGCGACATACACAAGTTTGAACACTTTTGAGCGACATACCCGTTATGACCTTTTTTGAGCGACATACCCGGGTATGACGTGTTTTGAGCATCATACCCGGTTATGAAATTCTTTGAGCTACATAGGCCGAATGACCTTTTTTGAGTGACACACCACCGTATGGCCCATTTTGAGCGACATACACAAGTTTGACCACTTTTGAGCGACATACCCGGTATGACCTTTTTTGAGCGACATATCCGGGTATGACGTGTTTTGAGCATCATACCCGGGTATGAAATTCTTTGAGCTACATACCCCGAATGACCTTTTTTGAGTGACACACCACTGTATGGCCCATTTTGAGCGACATACACAAGTTTGAACACTTTTGAGCGACATACCCGGTATGACCTTTTTTGAGCGACATACCCGGGTATAACGTGTTTTGAGCATCATACCTGGGTATGAAATTTTTTGAGCTACATACGCCGAATGACCTTTTTTGAGTGACACACCACCGTATGGCCTATTTTGAGCGACATACACAAGTTTGAACACTTTTGAGCGACATACCCGTTATGACCTTTTTTGAGCGACATACCCGGGTATGACGTGTTTTGAGCATCATACCCGGGTATGAAATTCTTTGAGCTACATAGGCCGAATGACCTTTTTTGAGTGACACACCACCGTATGGCCCATTTTGAGCGACATACACAAGTTTGACCACTTTTGAGCGACATACCCGGTATGACCTTTTTTGAGCGACATATCCGGGTATGACGTGTTTTGAGCATCATACCCAGGTATGAAATTTTTTGAGCTACATACGCCGAATGACCTTTTTTGAGTGACACACCACCGTATGGCCCATTCTGAGCGACATACACAAGTTTGAACAGTTATGAGCGACATACCCGGTATGACCTTTTTTGAGCGACATACCCGGGTATGTCGTGTTTTGAGCATCATACCCGGGTATGAAATTCTTTGAGCTACATACCCCGAATGACCTTTTTTGAGTGACACACCACTGTATGGCCCATTTTGAGCGACATACACAAGTTTGAAGAGTTTTGAGCGACATACTCGGTATGACCTTTTTTGAGCGACATACCCGGGTATGACGTGTTTTGAGCATCATACCCGGGTATGAAATTTTTTGAGCTACATACGCCGAATGACCTTTTTTGAGTGACACACCACCGTATGGCCCATTTTGAGCGACATACACAAGTTTGACCACTTTTGAGCGACATACCCGGTATGACCTTTTTTGAGCGACATACCCGGGTATGACGTGTTTTGAGCATCATACCCGGGTATGAAATTTTTTGAGCTACATATCCCGAATGACCTTTTTTGAGTGACACACCACCGTATGGCCTATTTTGAGCGACATACGCACATATGACCACTTTTGAGCGACATACCCGGTATGATCTTTTTGGAGCGACATATCCGGGTATGACGTGTTTTGAGCATCATACCCGGGTATGAAATTCTTTGAGCTACATACCCCGAATGACCTTTTTTGAGTGACACACCACTGTATGGCCCATTTTGAGCGACATACACAAGTTTGAAGAGTTTTGAGCGACATACTCGGTATGACCTTTTTTGAGCGACATACCCGGGTATGACGTGTTTTGAGCATCATACCCGGGTATGAAATTTTTTGAGCTACATACGCCGAATGACCTTTTTTGAGTGACACACCACCGTATGGCCCATTTTGAGCGACATACACAAGTTTGACCACTTTTGAGCGACATACCCGGTATGACCTTTTTTGAGCGACATACCCGGGTATGACGTGTTTTGAGCATCATACCCGGGTATGAAATTTTTTGAGCTACATACGCCGAATGACCTTTTTTGAGTGACACACCACCGTATGGCCCATTTTGAGCGACATACACAAGTTTGACCACTTTTGAGCGACATACCCGGTATGACCTTTTTTGAGCGACATACCCGGGTATGACGTGTTTTGAGCATCATACCCGGGTATGAAATTTTTTGAGCTACATACGCCGAATGACCTTTTTTGAGTGACACACCACCGTATGGCCCATTTTGAGCGACATACACAAGTTTGACCACTTTTGAGCGACATACCCGGTATGACCTTTTTTGAGCGACATATCCGGGTATGACGTGTTTTGAGCATCATACCCAGGTATGAAATTTTTTGAGCTACATACGCCGAATGACCTTTTTTGAGTGACACACCACCGTATGGCCCATTTTGAGCAACATACACAAGTTTGACCACTTTTGAGCGACATACCCGGTATGACCTTTTTTGAGCGACATATCCAGGTATGACGTGTTTTGAGCATCATACCCGGGTATAAAATTTTTTGAGCTACATACGCCAAATTACCTTTTTTGAGTGACACACCACCGTATGGCCCATTTTGAGCGACATACACAAGTTTGACCGCTTTTGAGCGACATACCCGGTATGACCTTTTTTGAGCGACATACCCGGGTATGACGTGTTTTGAGCATCATACCCGGGTATGAAATTTTTTGAGCTACATACCCCGAATGACCTTTTTTGAGTGACACACCACCGTATGGCCTATTTTGAGCGACATACGCACATATGACCACTTTTGAGCGACATACCCGGTATGACCTTTTTTGAGCGACATATGACGTGTTTTGAGCATCATACCCAGGTATGAAATTTTTTGAGCTACATACCCCGAATGTCCTTTTTTGAGTGACACACCACTGTATGGCCCATTTTGAGCGACATACGCACATATGACCACTTTTGAGCGACATACCCGGTATGACCTTTTTTGAGCGACATATGACGTGTTTTGAGCATCATACCCAGGTATGAAATTTTTTGAGCTACATACGCCGAATGTCCTTTTTTGAGTGACACACCACTGTATGGCCCATTTTGAGCGACATACACAAGTTTGAACAGTTATGAGCGACATACCCGGTATGACCTTTTTTGAGCGACATACCCGGGTATGACGTGTTTTGAGCATCATACCCGGGTATGAAATTCTTTGAGCTACATACGCCGAATGACCTTTTTTGAGTGACACACCACCATATGGTGGTGTTTTGAGCATCATACCCAGGTATGAAATTTTTTCAGCTACATACCCCGAATGACCTTTTTTGAGTGACACACCACAGTATGGCCTATTTTGAGCGACATACACAAGTTTGAACAGTTATGAGCGACATACCCGGTATGACCTTTTTTGAGCGACATACCCGGGTATGACGTGTTTTGAGCATCATACCCGGGTATGAAATTTTTTGAGCTACATACCCCGAATGACCTTTTTTGAGTGACACACCACCGTATGGCCTATTTTGAGCGACATACGCACATATGACCACTTTTGAGCGACATACCCGGTATGACCTTTTTTGAGCGACATATCCGGGTATGACGTGTTTTGAGCATCATACCCAGGTATGAAATTTTTTGAGCTACATACCCCGAATGACCTTTTTTGAGTGACACACCACCGTATGGCCTATTTTGAGCGACATACGCACATATGACCACTTTTGAGCGACATACCCAGGTATAACGTGTTTTGAGCATCATACCCGGGTATGAAATTTTTTGAGCTACATACGCCGAATGACCTTTTTTGAGTGACACACCACCGTATGGCCCATTTTGAGCGACATACACAAGTTTGACCACTTTTGAGCGACATACCCGGTATGACCTTTTTTGAGCGACATATCCGGGTATGACGTGTTTTGAGCATCATACCCAGGTATGAAATTTTTTGAGCTACATACGCCGAATGACCTTTTTTGAGTGACACACCACCGTATGGCCCATTTTGAGCAACATACACAAGTTTGACCACTTTTGAGCGACATACCCGGTATGACCTTTTTTGAGCGACATATCCGGGTATGACGTGTTTTGAGCATCATACCCGGGTATGAAATTTTTTGAGCTACATACCCCGAATGACCTTTTTTGAGTGACACACCACCGTATGGCCTATTTTGAGTGACATACGCACATATGACCACTTTTGAGCGACATACCTGGTATGACCTTTTTTGAGCGACATATCCGGGTATGACGTGTTTTGAGCATCATACCCAGGTATGACATTTTTTGAGCTACATACGCCGAATGTCCTTTTTTGAGTGACACACCACTGTATGGCCCATTTTGAGCGACATACACAAGTTTGAACAGTTATGAGCGACATACCCGGTATGACCTTTTTTGAGCGACATACCCGGGTATGACGTGTTTTGAGCATCATACCCGGGTATGAAATTTTTTGAGCTACATACCCCGAATGACCTTTTTTGAGTGACACACCACCGTATGGCCTATTTTGAGCGACATACGCACATATGACCACTTTTGAGCGACATACCCGGTATGACCTTTTTTGAGCGACATATCCGGGTATGACGTGTTTTGAGCATCATACCCAGGTATGAAATTTTTTGAGCTACATACCCCGAATGACCTTTTTTGAGTGACACACCACCGTATGGCCTATTTTGAGCGACATACGCACATATGACCACTTTTGAGCGACATACCCAGGTATAACGTGTTTTGAGCATCATACCCGGGTATGAAATTTTTTGAGCTACATACGCCGAATGACCTTTTTTGAGTGACACACCACCGTATGGCCCATTTTGAGCGACATACACAAGTTTGACCACTTTTGAGCGACATACCCGGTATGACCTTTTTTGAGCGACATATCCGGGTATGACGTGTTTTGAGCATCATACCCAGGTATGAAATTTTTTGAGCTACATACGCCGAATGACCTTTTTTGAGTGACACACCACCGTATGGCCCATTTTGAGCGACATACACAAGTTTGACCACTTTTGAGCGACATACCCGGTATGACCTTCTTTGAGCGACATACCCGGGTATGACGTGTTTTGAGCATCATACCCGGGTATGAAATTTTTTGAGCTACATACCCCGAATGACCTTTTTTGAGTGACACACCACCGTATGGCCTATTTTGAGTGACATACGCACATATGACCACTTTTGAGCGACATACCCGGTATGACCTTTTTTGAGCGACATATCCGGGTATGACGTGTTTTGAGCATCATACCCAGGTATGAAATTTTTTGAGCTACATACGCCGAATGTCCTTTTTTGAGTGACACAGCACCGTATGGCCTATTTTGAGCGACATACGCACATATGACCACTTTTGAGCGACATACCCGGTATGACCTTTTTTGAGCGACATATCCGGGTATGACGTGTTTTGAGCATCATACCCAGGTATGAAATTTTTTGAGCTACATACGCCGAATGTCCTTTTTTGAGTGACACACCACTGTATGGCCCATTTTGAGCGACATACACAAGTTTGAACAGTTATGAGCGACATACCCGGTATGACCTTTTTTGAGCGACATACCCGGGTATGACGTGTTTTGAGCATCATACCCGGGTATGAAATTCTTTGAGCTACATACCCCGAATGACCTTTTTTGAGTGACACACCACTATATGGCCTATTTTGAGCGACATACACAAGTTTGAAGAGTTTTGAGCGACTTACCCGGTATGACCTTTTTTGAGCGACATACCCGGGTATGACGTGTTTTGAGCATCATACCCGGGTATGAAATTTTTTTAGCTACATACGCCGAATGACCTTTTTTGAGTGACACACCACCGTATGGCCCATTTTGAGCGACATACACAAGTTTGACCACTTTTGAGCGACATACCCGGTATGACCTTTTTTGAGCGACATACCCGGGTATGACGTGTTTTGAGCATCATACCCAGGTATGAAATTTTTTGAGCTACATACGCCGAATGACCTTTTTTGAGTGACACACCACCGTATGGCCCATTTTGAGCGACATACACAAGTTTGACCACTTTTGAGCGACATACCCGGTATGACCTTTTTTGAGCGACATATCCGGGTATGACGTGTTTTGAGCATCATACCCAGGTATGAAATTTTTTGAGCTACATACCCCGAATGACCTTTTTTGAGTGACACACCACAGTATGGCCTATTTTGAGCGACATACACAAGTTTGAACACTTTTGAGCGACATACCCGGTATGACCTTTTTTGAGCGACATACCCAGGTATAACGTGTTTTGAGCATCATACCCGGGTATGAAATTTTTTGAGCTACATACGCCGAATGACCTTTTTTGAGTGACACACCACCGTATGGCCCATTTTGAGCGACATACACAAGTTTGACCACTTTTGAGCGACATACCCGGTATGACCTTTTTTGAGCGACATACCCGGGTATGACGTGTTTTGAGCATCATACCCGGGTATGAAATTTTTTGAGCTACATACGCCGAATGACCTTTTTTGAGTGACACACCACCGTATGGCCCATTTTGAGCGACATACACAAGTTTGACCACTTTTGAGCGACATACCCGGTATGACCTTTTTTGAGCGACATACCCGGGTATGACGTGTTTTGAGCATCATACCCAGGTATGAAATTTTTTGAGCTACATACGCCGAATGACCTTTTTTGAGTGACACACCACCGTATGGCCCATTTTGAGCGACATACACAAGTTTGACCACTTTTGAGCGACATACCCGGTATGACCTTTTTTGAGCGACATACCCGGGTATAACGTGTTTTGAGCATCATACCCGGGTATGAAATTTTTTGAGCTACATACGCCGAATGACCTTTTTTGAGTGACACACCACCGTATGGCCCATTTTGAGCGACATACACAAGTTTGACCACTTTTGAGCGACATACCCGGTATGACCTTTTTTGAGCGACATACCCGGGTATGACGTGTTTTGAGCATCATACCCGGGTATGAAATTTTTAAAGCTACATACGCCGAATGACCTTTTTTGAGTGACACACCACCGTATGGCCCATTTTGAGCGACATACACAAGTTTGACCACTTTTGAGCGACATACCCGGTATGACCTTTTTTGAGCGACATATCCGGGTATGACGTGTTTTGAGCATCATACCCAGGTATGAAATTTTTTGAGCTACATACGCCGAATGACCTTTTTTGAGTGACACACCACCGTATGGCCTATTTTGAGCGACATACAAAAGTTTGAAAACTTTTGAGCGACATACCCGGTATGACCTTTTTTGAGCGACATACCCGGGTATGACGTGTTTTGAGCATCATACCCGGGTATGAAATTCTTTGAGCTACATAGGCCGAATGACCTTTTTTGAGTGACACACCACCGTATGGCCCATTTTGAGCGACATACACAAGTTTGACCACTTTTGAGCGACATACCCGGTATGACCTTTTTTGAGCGACATATCCGGGTATGACGTGTTTTGAGCATCATACCCAGGTATGAAATTTTTTGAGCTACATACGCCGAATGACCTTTTTTGAGTGACACACCACCGTATGGCCTATTTTGAGCGACATACAAAAGTTTGAAAACTTTTGAGCGACATACCCGGTATGACCTTTTTTGAGCGACATACCCGGGTATGACGTGTTTTGAGCATCATACCCGGGTATGAAATTCTTTGAGCTACATAGGCCGAATGACCTTTTTTGAGTGACACACCACCGTATGGCCCATTTTGAGCGACATACACAAGTTTGACCACTTTTGAGCGACATACCCGGTATGACCTTTTTTGAGCGACATATCCGGGTATGACGTGTTTTGAGCATCATACCCAGGTATGAAATTTTTTGAGCTACATACGCCGAATGACCTTTTTTCAGTGACACACCACCGTATGGCCCATTCTGAGCAACATACACAAGTTTGACCACTTTTGAGCGACATACCCGGTATGACCTTTTTTGAGCGACATATCCGGGTATGACGTGTTTTGAGCATCATACCCGGGTATGAAATTTTTTGAGCTACATATCCCGAATGACCTTTTTTGAGTGACACACCACCGTATGGCCTATTTTGAGCGACATACGCACATATGACCACTTTTGAGCGACATACCCGGTATGACCTTTTTTGAGCGACATATCCGGGTATGACGTGTTTTGAGCATCATACCCAGGTATGAAATTTTTTGAGCTACATATGCCGAATGTCCTTTTTTGAGTGACACACCACTGTATGGCCCATTTTGAGCGACATACACAAGTTTGAACAGTTATGAGCGACATACCCGGTATGACCTTTTTTGAGCGACATACCCGGGTATGACGTGTTTTGAGCATCATACCCGGGTATGAAATTCTTTGAGCTACATACCCCGAATGACCTTTTTTGAGTGACACACCACTGTTTGGCCCATTTTGAGCGACATACACAAGTTTGAAGAGTTTTGAGCGACATACCCGGTATGACCTTTTTTGAGCGACATACCCGGGTATGACGTGTTTTGAGCATCATACCCGGGTATGAAATTTTTTGAGCTACATACGCCGAATGACCTTTTTTGAGTGACACACCACCGTATGGCCCATTTTGAGCGACATACACAAGTTTGACCACTTTTGAGCGACATACCCGGTATGACCTTTTTTGAGCGACATACCCGGGTATGACGTGTTTTGAGCATCATACCCGGGTATGAAATTTTTTGAGCTACATACGCCGAATGACCTTTTTTGAGTGACACACCACCGTATGGCCCATTTTGAGCGACATACACAAGTTTGACCACTTTTGAGCGACATATCCGGTATGACGTGTTTTGAGCATCATACCCAGGTATGAAATTTTTTGAGCTACATACGCCGAATGACCTTTTTTGAGTGACACACCACCGTATGGCCCATTTTGAGCAACATACACAAGTTTGACCACTTTTGAGCGACATACCCGGTATGACCTTTTTTGAGCGACATATGACGTGTTTTGAGCATCATACCCAGGTATGAAATTTTTTGAGCTACATACGCCGAATGTCCTTTTTTGAGTGACACACCACTGTATGGCCCATTTTGAGCGACATACACAAGTTTGAACAGTTATGAGCGACATACCCGGTATGACCTTTTTTGAGCGACATACCCGGGTATGACGTGTTTTGAGCATCATACCCGGGTATGAAATTCTTTGAGCTACATACGCCGAATGACCTGTTTTGAGTGACACACCACCATATGGTGGTGTTTTGAGCATCATACCCAGGTATGAAATTTTTTGAGCTACATACCCCGAATGACCTTTTTTGAGTGACACACCACAGTATGGCCTATTTTGAGCGACATACACAAGTTTGAACACTTTTGAGCGACATACCCGGTATGACCTTTTTTGAGCGACATACCCAGGTATAACGTGTTTTGAGCATCATACCCGGGTATGAAATTTTTTGAGCTACATACGCCGAATGACCTTTTTTGAGTGACACACCACCGTATGGCCCATTTTGAGCAACATACACAAGTTTGACCACTTTTGAGCGACATACCCGGTATGACCTTTTTTGAGCGACATACCCGGGTATGACGTGTTTTGAGCATCATACCCGGGTATGAAATTTTTTGAGCTACATACGCCGAATGACCTTTTTTGAGTGACACACCACCGTATGGCCTATTTTGAGCGACATACGCGCATATGACCACTTTTGAGCGACATACCCGGTATGACCTTTTTTGAGAGACATACCCGGGTATGACGTGTTTTGAGCATCATACCCGGGTATGAAATTCTTTGAGCTACATACCCCGAATGACCTTTTTTGAGTGACACACCACTGAATGGCCCATTTTGAGCGACATACACAAGTTTGAAGAGTTTTGAGCGACATACCCGGTATGACCTTTTTTGAGCGACATACCCGGGTATGACGTGTTTTGAGCGACATACCCGGGTATGACGTGTTTTGAGCATCATACCCGGGTATGAAATTTTTTGAGCTACATACGCCGAATGACCTTTTTTGAGTGACACACCACCGTATGGCCTATTTTGAGCGACATACACAAGTTTGAAAACTTTTGAGCGACATACCCGGTATGACCTTTTTTGAGCAACATACCCGGGTATGACGTGTTTTGAGCATCATACCCGGGTATGAAATTCTTTGAGCTACATAGGCCGAATGACCTTTTTTGAGTGACACACCACCGTATGGCCCATTTTGAGCGACATACACAAGTTTGACCACTTTTGAGCGACATACCCGGTATGACCTTTTTTGAGCGACATACCCGGGTATGACGTGTTTTGAGCATCATACCCGGGTATGAAATTTTTTGAGCTACATACGCCGAATGACCTTTTTTGAGTGACACACCACCGTATGGCCCATTTTGAGCGACATACACAAGTTTGACCACTTTTGAGCGACATACCCGGTATGACCTTTTTTGAGCGACATATCCGGGTATGACGTGTTTTGAGCATCATACCCAGGTATGAAATTTTTTGAGCTACATACGCCGAATGACCTTTTTTGAGTGACACACCACCGTATGGCCCATTTTGAGCAACATACACAAGTTTGACCACTTTTGAGCGACATACCCGGTATGACCTTTTTTGAGCGACATACCCGGGTATGACGTGTTTTGAGCATCATACCCGGGTATGAAATTCTTTGAGCTACATACCCCGAATGACTTTTTTTGAGTGACACACCACTGTATGGCCCATTTTGAGCGACATACACAAGTTTGAAGAGTTTTGAGCGACATACCCGGTATGACCTTTTTTGAGCAACATACCCGGGTATAACGTGTTTTGAGCATCATACCTGGGTATGAAATTCTTTGAGCTACATAGGCCGAATGACCTTTTTTGAGTGACACACCACCGTATGGCCCTTTTTGAGCGACATACACAAGTTTGACCACTTTTGAGCGACATACCCGGTATGACCTTTTTTGAGCGACATATCCGGGTATGACGTGTTTTGAGCATCATACCCAGGTATGAAATTTTTTGAGCTACATACGCCGAATGACCTTTTTTGAGTGACACACCACCGTATGGCCCATTTTGAGCAACATACACAAGTTTGACCACTTTTGAGCGACATACCCGGTATGACCTTTTTTGAGCGACATATCCGGGTATGACGTGTTTTGAGCATCATACCCAGGTATGAAATTTTTTGAGCTACATACGCCGAATGTCCTTTTTTGAGTGACACACCACTGTATGGCCCATTTTGAGCGACATACACAAGTTTGAACAGTTATGAGCGACATACCCGGTATGACCTTTTTTGAGCGACATACGCGGGTATGACGTGTTTTGAGCATCATACCCGGGTATGAAATTCTTTGAGCTACATACCCCGAATGACCTTTTTTGAGTGACACACCACTGTATGGCCCATTTTAGCGACATACACAAGTTTGAAGAGTTTTGAGCGACATACCCGGTATGACCTTTTTTGAGCGACATACCCGGGTATAACGTGTTTTGAGCATCATACCTGGGTATGAAATTTTTTGAGCTACATACGCCGAATGACCTTTTTTGAGTGACACACCACCGTATGGCCTTTTTTGAGCGACATACACAAGTTTGAACACTTTTGAGCGACATACCCGTTATGACCTTTTTTGAGCGACATACCCGGGTATGACGTGTTTTGAGCATCATACCCGGGTATGAAATTTTTTGAGCTACATACGCCGAATGATCTTTTTTGAGTGACACACCACCGTATGGCCTATTTCGAGCGACATACAAAAGTTTGAAAACTTTTGAGCAACATACCCGGTATGACCTTTTTTGAGCGACATACCCGGGTATGACGTGTTTTGAGCATCATACCCAGGTATGAAATTTTTTGAGCTACATAGGCCGAATGACCTTTTTTGAGTGACACACCACCGTATGGCCCATTTTGAGCAACATACACAAGTTTGACCACTTTTGAGCGACATACCCGGTATGACCTTTTTTGAGCGACATATCCGGGTATGACGTGTTTTGAGCATCATACCCAGGTATGAAATTTTTTGAGCTACATACGCCGAATGTCCTTTTTTGAGTGACACACCACTGTATGGCCCATTTTGAGCGACATACACAAGTTTGAACAGTTATGAGCGACATACCCGGTATGACCTTTTTTGAGCGACATACCCGGGTATGACGTGTTTTGAGCATCATACCCGGGTATGAAATTCTTTGAGCTACATACCCCGAATGACCTTTTTTGAGTGACACACCACTGTATGGCCCATTTTAGCGACATACACAAGTTTGAAGAGTTTTGAGCGACATACCCGGTATGACCTTTTTTGAGCGACATACCCGGGTATAACTTGTTTTGAGCATCATACCTGGGTATGAAATTTTTTGAGCTACATACGCCGAATGACCTTTTTTGAGTGACACACCACCGTATGGCCTTTTTTGAGCGACATACACAAGTTTGAACACTTTTGAGCGACATACCCGTTATGACCTTTTTTGAGCGACATACCCGGGTATGACGTGTTTTGAGCATCATACCCGGGTATGAAATTTTTTGAGCTACATACGCCGAATGATCTTTTTTGAGTGACACACCACCGTATGGCCTATTTTGAGCGACATACAAAAGTTTGAAAACTTTTGAGCGACATACCCGGTATGACCTTTTTTGAGCGACATACCCGGGTATGACGTGTTTTGAGCATCATACCCAGGTATGAAATTTTTTGAGCTACATAGGCCGAATGACCTTTTTTGAGTGACACACCACCGTATGGCCCATTTTGAGCAACATACACAAGTTTGACCACTTTTGAGCGACATACCCGGTATGACCTTTTTTGAGCGACATATCCGGGTATGACGTGTTTTGAGCATCATACCCAGGTATGAAATTTTTTGAGCTACATACGCCGAATGTCCTTTTTTGAGTGACACACCACTGTATGGCCCATTTTGAGCGACATACACAAGTTTGAACAGTTATGAGCGACATACCCGGTATGACCTTTTTTGAGCGACATACCCGGGTATGACGTGTTTTGAGCATCATACCCGGGTATGAAATTCTTTGAGCTACATACCCCGAATGACTTTTTTTGAGTGACACACCACTGTATGGCCCATTTTGAGCGACATACACAAGTTTGAAGAGTTTTGAGCGACATACCCGGTATGACCTTTTTTGAGCGACATACCCGGGTATAACGTGTTTTGAGCATCATACCTGGGTATGAAATTCTTTGAGCTACATAGGCCGAATGACCTTTTTTGAGTGACACACCACCGTATGGCCCTTTTTGAGCGACATACACAAGTTTGACCACTTTTGAGCGACATACCCGGTATGACCTTTTTTGAGCGACATATCCGGGTATGACGTGTTTTGAGCATCATACCCAGGTATGAAATTTTTTGAGCTACATACGCCGAATGACCTTTTTTGAGTGACACACCACCGTATGGCCCATTTTGAGCAACATACACAAGTTTGACCACTTTTGAGCGACATACCCGGTATGACCTTTTTTGAGTGACATATCCGGGTATGACGTGTTTTGAGCATCATACCCAGGTATGAAATTTTTTGAGCTACATACGCCGAATGACCTTTTTTGAGTGACACACCACCGTATGGCCCATTTTGAGCAACATACACAAGTTTGACCACTTTTGAGCGACATACCCGGTATGACCTTTTTTGAGCGACATATCCGGGTATGACGTGTTTTGAGCATCATACCCAGGTATGAAATTTTTTGAGCTACATACGCCGAATGTCCTTTTTTGAGTGACACACCACTGTATGGCCCATTTTGAGCGACATACACAAGTTTGAACAGTTATGAGCGACATACCCGGTATAACCTTTTTTGAGCGACATACCCGGGTATGACGTGTTTTGAGCATCATACCCGGGTATGAAATTCTTTGAGCTACATACCCCGAATGACCTTTTTTGAGTGACACACCACTGTATGGCCCATTTTGAGCGACATACACAAGTTTGAAGAGTTTTGAGCGACATACCCGGTATGACCTTTTTTGAGCGACATACCCGGGTATAACGTGTTTTGAGCATCATACCTGGGTATGAAATTTTTTGAGCTACATACGCCGAATGACCTTTTTTGAGTGACACACCACCGTATGGCCTTTTTTGAGCGACATACACAAGTTTGAACACTTTTGAGCGACATACCCGTTATGACCTTTTTTGAGCGACATACCCGGGTATGACGTGTTTTGAGCATCATACCCGGGTATGAAATTTTTTGAGCTACATACGCCGAATGATCTTTTTTGAGTGACACACCACCGTATGGCCTATTTTGAGCGACATACAAAAGTTTGAAAACTTTTGAGCGACATACCCGGTATGACCTTTTTTGAGCGACATACCCGGGTATGACGTGTTTTGAGCATCATACCCAGGTATGAAATTTTTTGAGCTACATAGGCCGAATGACCTTTTTTGAGTGACACACCACCGTATGGCCCATTTTGAGCAACATACACAAGTTTGACCACTTTTGAGCGACATACCCGGTATGACCTTTTTTGAGCGACATATCCGGGTATGACGTGTTTTGAGCATCATACCCAGGTATGAAATTTTTTGAGCTACATACGCCGAATGTCCTTTTTTTGAGTGACACACCACTGTATGGCCCATTTTGAGCGACATACACAAGTTTGAACAGTTATGAGCGACATACCCGGTATGGTTTTTTGAGTGACATACCCGGGTATGACGTGTTTTGAGCATCATACCCGGGTATGAAATTCTTTGAGCTACATACCCCGAATGACTTTTTTTGAGTGACACACCACTGTATGGCCCATTTTGAGCGACATACACAAGTTTGAAGAGTTTTGAGCGACATACCCGGTATGACCTTTTTTGAGCGACATACCCGGGTATAACGTGTTTTGAGCATCATACCTGGGTATGAAATTCTTTGAGCTACATAGGCCGAATGACCTTTTTTGAGTGACACACCACCATATGGCCCTTTTTGAGCGACATACACAAGTTTGACCACTTTTGAGCGACATACCCGGTATGACCTTTTTTGAGCGACATATCCGGGTATGACGTGTTTTGAGCATCATACCCAGGTATGAAATTTTTTGAGCTACATACGCCGAATGACCTTTTTTGAGTGACACACCACCGTATGGCCCATTTTGAGCAACATACACAAGTTTGACCACTTTTGAGCGACATACCCGGTATGACCTTTTTTGAGCGACATATCCGGGTATGACGTGTTTTGAGCATCATACCCAGGTATGAAATTTTTTGAGCTACATACGCCGAATGTCCTTTTTTGAGTGACACACCACTGTATGGCCCATTTTGAGCGACATACACAAGTTTGAACAGTTATGAGCGACATACCCGGTATGACCTTTTTTGAGCGACATACCCGGGTATGACGTGTTTTGAGCATCATACCCGGGTATGAAATTCTTTGAGCTACATACCCCGAATGACCTTTTTTGAGTGACACACCACTGTATGGCCCATTTTGAGCGACATACACAAGTTTGAAGAGTTTTGAGCGACATACCCGGTATGACCTTTTTTGAGCGACATACCCGGGTATGACGTGTTTTGAGCATCATACCCGGGTATGAAATTCTTTGAGCTACATACCCCGAATGACCTTTTTTGAGTGACACACCACTGTATGGCCCATTTTGAGCGACATACACAAGTTTGAAGAGTTTTGAGCGACATACCCGGTATGACCTTTTTTGAGCGACATACCCGGGTATAACGTGTTTTGAGCATCATACCTGGGTATGAAATTTTTTGAGCTACATACGCCGAATGACCTTTTTTGAGTGACATACCACCGTATGGCCTTTTTTGAGCGACATACACAAGTTTGAACACTTTTGAGCGACATACCCGTTATGACCTTTTTTGAGCGACATACCCGGGTATGACGTGTTTTGAGCATCATACCCGGGTATGAAATTTTTTGAGCTACATACGCCGAATGATCTTTTTTGAGTGACACACCACCGTATGGCCTATTTTGAGCGACATACAAAAGTTTGAAAACTTTTGAGCGACATACCCGGTATGACCTTTTTTGAGCGACATACCCGGGTATGACGTGTTTTGAGCATCATACCCGGGTATGAAATTCTTTGAGCTACATAGGCCGAATGACCTTTTTTGAGTGACACACCACCGTATGGCCCATTTTGAGCGACATACACAAGTTTGACCACTTTTGAGCGACATACCCGGTATGACCTTTTTTGAGCGACATATCCGGGTATGACGTGTTTTGAGCATCATACCCAGGTATGAAATTTTTTGAGCTACATACGCCGAATGACCTTTTTTGAGTGACACACCACCGTATGGCCCATTTTGAGCGACATACACAAGTTTGACCACTTTTGAGCGACATACCCGGTATGACCTTTTTTGAGCGACATACCCGGGTATGACGTGTTTTGAGCATCATACCCGGGTATGAAATTTTTTGAGCTACATACCCCGAATGACCTTTTTTGAGTGACACACCACCGTATGGCCTATTTTGAGCGACATACGCACATATGACCACTTTTGAGCGACATACCCGGTATGACCTTTTTTGAGCGACATATCCGGGTATGACGTGTTTTGAGCATCATACCCAGGTATGAAATTTTTTGAGCTACATACGCCGAATGTCCTTTTTTGAGTGACACACCACTGTATGGCCCATTTTGAGCGACATACACAAGTTTGAACAGTTATGAGCGACATACCCGGTATGACCTTTTTTGAGCGACATACCCGGGTATGACGTGTTTTGAGCATCATACCCGGGTATAAAATTTTTTGAGCTACATACGCCAAATTACCTTTTTTGAGTGACACACCACCGTATGGCCCATTTTGAGCGACATACACAAGTTTGACCACTTTTGAGCGACATACCCGGTATGACCTTTTTTGAGCGACATACCCGGGTATGACGTGTTTTGAGCATCATACCCGGGTATGAAATTTTTTGAGCTACATACCCCGAATGACCTTTTTTGAGCGACATACCCGTTATGACCTTTTTTGAGCGACATACACAAGTTTGACCACTTTTGAGCGACATACCCGGTATGACCTTTTTTGAGCGACATACCCGGGTATGACGTGTTTTGAGCATCATACCCGGGTATGAAATTTTTTGAGCTACATACGCCGAATGACCTTTTTTGAGTGACACACCACCATATGGCCCATTTTGAGCGACATACACAAGTTTGACCACTTTTGAGCGACATACCTGGTATGACCTTTTTTGAGCGACATATCCGGGTATGACGTGTTTTGAGCATCATACCCAGGTATGAAATTTTTTGAGCTACATACCCCGAATGACCTTTTTTGAGTGACACACCACAGTATGGCCTATTTTGAGCGACATACACAAGTTTGAACACTTTTGAGCGACATACCCGGTATGACCTTTTTTGAGCGACATACCCAGGTATAACGTGTTTTGAGCATCATACCCGGGTATGAAATTTTTTGAGCTACATACGCCGAATGACCTTTTTTGAGTGACACACCACCGTATGGCCCATTTTGAGCAACATACACAAGTTTGACCACTTTTGAGCGACATACCCGGTATGACCTTTTTTGAGCGACATACCCGGGTATGACGTGTTTTGAGCATCATACCCGGGTATGAAATTTTTTGAACTACATACGCCGAATGATCTTTTTTGAGTGGCACACCACTGTATGGCCCATTTTGAGCGACATACACAAGTTTGACCACTTTTGAGCGACATACGCGGTATGACCTCTTTTGAGCGACATAGCCGGGTATGACGTGTTTTGAGCATCATACCCGAATATGAAATTTTTTGAGCTACATACGCCGAATGACCTTTTTTGAGTGACACACCACCGTATGGCCTATTTTGAGCGACATACACAAGTTTGAAGACTTTTGAGCGACATACCCGGTATGACCTTTTTTGAGCGACATACCCGGGTATGACGTGTTTTGAGCATCATACCCGGGTATGAAATTTTTTGAGCTACATACCCCGAATGACCTTTTTTGAGTGACACACCACCGTATGGCCTATTTTGAGCAACATACGCGCATATGACCACTTTTGAGCGACATACCCGGTATGACCTTTTTTGAGCGACATACCCGGGTATGACGTGTTTTGAGCATCATACCCGGGTATGAAATTTTTTGAACTACATACGCCGAATGATCTTTTTTGAGTGGCACACCACTGTATGTCCCATTTTGAGCGACATACACAAGTTTGACCACTTTTGAGCGACATACCCGGTATGACCTTTTTTGAGCGACATACCCGGGTATGACGTGTTTTGAGCATCATACCCGGGTATGAAATTTTTTGAGCTACATACCCCGAATGACCTTTTTTGAGCGACATACCCGTTATGACCTTTTTTGAGCGACATACACAAGTTTGACCACTTTTGAGCGACATACCCGGTATGACCTTTTTTGAGCGACATACCCGGGTATGACGTGTTTTGAGCATCATACCCGGGTATGAAATTTTTTGAGCTACATACGCCGAATGACCTTTTTTGAGTGACACACCACCATATGGCCCATTTTGAGCGACATACACAAGTTTGACCACTTTTGAGCGACATACCTGGTATGACCTTTTTTGAGCGACATATCCGGGTATGACGTGTTTTGAGCATCATACCCAGGTATGAAATTTTTTGAGCTACATACCCCGAATGACCTTTTTTGAGTGACACACCACAGTATGGCCTATTTTGAGCGACATACACAAGTTTGAACACTTTTGAGCGACATACCCGGTATGACCTTTTTTGAGCGACATACCCAGGTATAACGTGTTTTGAGCATCATACCCGGGTATGAAATTTTTTGAGCTACATACGCCGAATGACCTTTTTTGAGTGACACACCACCGTATGGCCCATTTTGAGCAACATACACAAGTTTGACCACTTTTGAGCGACATACCCGGTATGACCTTTTTTGAGCGACATACCCGGGTATGACGTGTTTTGAGCATCATACCCGGGTATGAAATTTTTTGAACTACATACGCCGAATGATCTTTTTTGAGTGGCACACCACTGTATGGCCCATTTTGAGCGACATACACAAGTTTGACCACTTTTGAGCGACATACGCGGTATGACCTCTTTTGAGCGACATAGCCGGGTATGACGTGTTTTGAGCATCATACCCGAATATGAAATTTTTTGAGCTACATACGCCGAATGACCTTTTTTGAGTGACACACCACCGTATGGCCTATTTTGAGCGACATACACAAGT
The DNA here is from genome assembly GCA_036785175.1 of Eupleurogrammus muticus. Lineage (NCBI taxonomy): Eukaryota > Metazoa > Chordata > Actinopteri > Scombriformes > Trichiuridae > Eupleurogrammus > Eupleurogrammus muticus. Next base: position 14,541,258 of record JAYKQN010000006.1, read on the forward strand.
TTGAAGACTTTTGAGCGACATACCCGGTATGACCTTTTTTGAGCGACATACCCGGGTATGACGTGTTTTGAGCATCATACCCGGGTATGAAATTTTTTGAGCTACATACCCCGAATGACCTTTTTTGAGTGACACACCACCGTATGGCCTATTTTGAGCAACATACGCGCATATGACCACTTTTGAGCGACATACCCGGTATGACCTTTTTTGAGCGACATACCCGGGTATGACGTGTTTTGAGCATCATACCCGGGTATGAAATTTTTTGAACTACATACGCCGAATGATCTTTTTTGAGTGGCACACCACTGTATGTCCCATTTTGAGCGACATACACAAGTTTGACCACTTTTGAGCGACATACGCGGTATGACCTTTTTTGAGCGACATACCCGGGTATGACGTGTTTTGAGCATCATACCCGAATATGAAATTTTTTGAGCTACATACGCCGAATGACCTTTTTTGAGTGACACACCACCGTATGGCCTATTTTGAGCGACATACACAAGTTTGAAGACTTTTGAGCGACATACCCGGTATGACCTTTTTTGAGCGACATACCCGGGTATGACGTGTTTTGAGCATCATACCCGGGTATGAAATTTTTGAGCTACATACGCCGAATGATCTTTTTTGAGTGACACACCACCGTATGGCCTATTTTGAGCGACATACGCGCATATGACCACTTTTGAGCGACATCCCCGGTATGACCTTTTTTGAGCGACATACCCGGGTATGACGTGTTTTGAGCATCATACCCGGGTATGAAATTTTTTGAGCTACATACGCCGAATGACCTTTTTTGAGTGACACACCACCGTATGGCCTATTTTGAGCGACATACAAAAGTTTGAACACTTTCGAGCGACATACCCGGTATGACCTTTTTTGAGCGACATACCCGGGTATGACGTCTTTTGAGCATCATACCTGGGTATGAAATTTTTTGAGCCACATACGCCGAATGACCATTTTTGAGTGACACACCACCGTATGACCCATTTTGAGCGACATACACAAGTGTGACCACTTTTGAGCGACATACCCGGTATGACCTTTTTGAGCGACATACCCGGGTATGACGTGTTTTGAGCATCATACCCGGGCATGAAATTTTTTGAGCTACATACGCCGAATGTCCTTTTTTGAGTGACACACCACTGTATGGCCCATTTTGAGCGACATACACAAGTTTGAACAGTTATGAGCGACATACCCGGTATGACCTTTTTTGAGCGACATACCCGGGTATGACGTGTTTTGAGCATCATACCCGGGTATGAAATTCTTTGAGCTACATACCCCGAATGACTTTTTTTGAGTGACACACCACTGTATGGCCCATTTTGAGCGACATACACAAGTTTGAAGAGTTTTGAGCGACATACCCGGTATGACCTTTTTTGAGCGACATACCCGGGTATGACGTGTTTTGAGCATCATACCCGGGTATGAAATTTTTGAGCTACATACGCCGAATGATCTTTTTTGAGTGACACACCACCGTATGGCCTATTTTGAGCGACATACGCGCATTGACCACTTTTGAGCGACATCCCCGGTATGACCTTTTTTGAGCGACATACCCGGGTATGACGTGTTTTGAGCATCATACCCGGGTATGAAATTTTTTGAGCTACATACGCCGAATGACCTTTTTTGAGTGACACACCACCGTATGGCCTATTTTGAGCGACATACAAAAGTTTGAACACTTTCGAGCGACATACCCGGTATGACCTTTTTTGAGCGACATACCCGGGTATGACGTCTTTTGAGCATCATACCTGGGTATGAAATTTTTTGAGCCACATACGCCGAATGACCATTTTTGAGTGACACACCACCGTATGACCCATTTTGAGCGACATACACAAGTGTGACCACTTTTGAGCGACATACCCGGTATGACCTTTTTGAGCGACATACCCGGGTATGACGTGTTTTGAGCATCATACCCGGGCATGAAATTTTTTGAGCTACATACGCCGAATGTCCTTTTTTGAGTGACACACCACTGTATGGCCCATTTTGAGCGACATACACAAGTTTGAACAGTTATGAGCGACATACCCGGTATGACCTTTTTTGAGCGACATACCCGGGTATGACGTGTTTTGAGCATCATACCCGGGTATGAAATTCTTTGAGCTACATACCCCGAATGACTTTTTTTGAGTGACACACCACTGTATGGCCCATTTTGAGCGACATACACAAGTTTGAAGAGTTTTGAGCGACATACCCGGTATGACCTTTTTTGAGCGACATACCCGGGTATGACGTGTTTTGAGCATCATACCCGGGTATGAAATTTTTGAGCTACATACGCCGAATGATCTTTTTTGAGTGACACACCACCGTATGGCCTATTTTGAGCGACATACGCGCATTGACCACTTTTGAGCGACATCCCCGGTATGACCTTTTTTGAGCGACATACCCGGGTATGACGTGTTTTGAGCATCATACCCGGGTATGAAATTTTTTGAGCTACATACGCCGAATGACCTTTTTTGAGTGACACACCACCGTATGGCCCATTTTGAGCGACATACACAAGTTTGACCACTTTTGAGCGACATACCCGGTATGACCTTTTTTGAGCGACATATCCGGGTATGCCGTGTTTTGAGCATCATACCCAGGTATGAAATTTTTTGAGCTACATACCCCGAATGACCTTTTTTGAGTGACACACCACAGTATGGCCTATTTTGAGCGACATACACAAGTTTGAACAGTTATGAGCGACATACCCGGTATGACCTTTTTTGAGCGACATACCCGGGTATGACGTGTTTTGAGCATCATACCCGGGTATGAAATTCTTTGAGCTACATACCCCGAATGACCTTTTTTGAGTGACACAACACTGTATGGCCCATTTTGAGCGACATACACAAGTTTGAAGAGTTTTGAGCGACATACCCGGTATGACCTTTTTTGAGCGACATACCCGGGTATAACGTGTTTTGAGCATCATACCTGGGTATGAAATTTTTTGAGCTACATACGCCGAATGACCTTTTTTGAGTGACACACCACCATATGGCCTATTTTGAGCAACATACGCGCATATGACCACTTTTGAGCGACATACCCGGTATGACCTTTTTTGAGCGACATACCCGGGTATGACGTGTTTTGAGCATCATACCCGGGTATGAAATTTTTTGAACTACATACGCCGAATGATCTTTTTTGAGTGGCACACCACTGTATGGCCCATTTTGAGCGACATACACAAGTTTGACCACTTTTGAGCGACATACGCGGTATGACCTTTTTTGAGCGACATACCCGGGTATGACGTGTTTTGAGCATCATACCCGAATATGAAATTTTTTGAGCTACATACGCCGAATGACCTTTTTTGAGTGACACACCACCGTATGGCCTATTTTGAGCGACATACACAAGTTTGAAGACTTTTGAGCGACATACCCGGTATGACCTTTTTTGAGCGACATACCCGGGTATGACGTGTTTTGAGCATCATACCCGGGTATGAAATTTTTTGAGCTACATACCCCGAATGACCTTTTTTGAGTGACACACCACCGTATGGCCTATTTTGAGCGACATACGCGCATATGACCACTTTTGAGCGACATACCCGGTATGACCTTTTTTGAGCGACATACCCGGGTATGACGTGTTTTGAGCATCATACCCGGGTATGAAATTTTTGAGCTACATACGCCGAATGATCTTTTTTGAGTGACACACCACCGTATGGCCTATTTTGAGCGACATACGCGCATTGACCACTTTTGAGCGACATCCCCGGTATGACCTTTTTTGAGCGACATACCCGGGTATGACGTGTTTTGAGCATCATACCCGGGTATGAAATTTTTTGAGCTACATACGCCGAATGACCTTTTTTGAGTGACACACCACCGTATGGCCTATTTTGAGCGACATACAAAAGTTTGAACACTTTCGAGCGACATACCCGGTATGACCTTTTTTGAGCGACATACCCGGGTATGACGTCTTTTGAGCATCATACCTGGGTATGAAATTTTTTGAGCTACATACGCCGAATGACCATTTTTGAGTGACACACCACCGTATGACCCATTTTGAGCGACATACACAAGTGTGACCACTTTTGAGCGACATACCCGGTATGACCTTTTTGAGCGACATACCCGGGTATGACGTGTTTTGAGCATCATACCCGGGCATGAAATTTTTTGAGCTACATACGCCGAATGTCCTTTTTTGAGTGACACACCACTGTATGGCCCATTTTGAGCGACATACACAAGTTTGAACAGTTATGAGCGACATACCCGGTATGACCTTTTTTGAGCGACATACCCGGGTATGACGTGTTTTGAGCATCATACCCGGGTATGAAATTCTTTGAGCTACATACCCCGAATGACTTTTTTTAAGTGACACACCACTGTATGGCCCATTTTGAGCGACATACACAAGTTTGAAGAGTTTTGAGCGACATACCCGATATGACCTTTTTTGAGCGACATACCCGGGTATAACGTGTTTTGAGCATCATACCTGGGTATGAAATTCTTTGAGCTACATAGGCCGAATGACCTTTTTTGAGTGACACACCACCGTATGGCCCTTTTTGAGCGACATACACAAGTTTGACCACTTTTGAGCGACATACCCGGTATGACCTTTTTTGAGCGACATATCCGGGTATGACGTGTTTTGAGCATCATACCCAGGTATGAAATTTTTTGAGCTACATACGCCGAATGACCTTTTTTGAGTGACACACCACCGTATGGCCCATTTTGAGCAACATACACAAGTTTGACCACTTTTGAGCGACATACCCGGTATGACCTTTTTTGAGCGACATATCCGGGTATGACGTGTTTTGAGCATCATACCCGGGTATAAAATTTTTTGAGCTACATACGCCAAATTACCTTTTTTGAGTGACACACCACCGTATGGCCCATTTTGAGCGACATACACAAGTTTGACCACTTTTGAGCGACATACCCGGTATGACCTTTTTTGAGCGACATACCCGGGTATGACGTGTTTTGAGCATCATACCCGGGTATGAAATTTTTTGAGCTACATACCCCGAATGACCTTTTTTGAGTGACACACCACCGTATGGCCTATTTTGAGCGACATACGCACATATGACCACTTTTGAGCGACATACCCGGTATGACCTTTTTTGAGCGACATATCCGGGTATGACGTGTTTTGAGCATCATACCCAGGTATGAAATTTTTTGAGCTACATACGCCGAATGTCCTTTTTTGAGTGACACACCACTGTATGGCCCATTTTGAGCGACATACACAAGTTTGAACAGTTATGAGCGACATACCCGGTATGACCTTTTTTGAGCGACATACCCGGGTATGACGTGTTTTGAGCATCATACCCGGGTATGAAATTTTTTGAGCTACATACCCCGAATGACCTTTTTTGAGCGACATACCCGTTATGACCTTTTTTGAGCGACATACACAAGTTTGACCACTTTTGAGCGACATACCCGGTATGACCTTTTTTGAGCGACATACCCGGGTATGACGTGTTTTGAGCATCATACCCGGGTATGAAATTTTTTGAGCTACATACGCCGAATGACCTTTTTTGAGTGACACACCACCATATGGCCCATTTTGAGCGACATACACAAGTTTGACCACTTTTGAGCGACATACCTGGTATGACCTTTTTTGAGCGACATATCCGGGTATGACGTGTTTTGAGCATCATACCCAGGTATTAAATTTTTTGAGCTACATACCCCGAATGACCTTTTTTGAGTGACACACCACAGTATGGCCTATTTTGAGCGACATACACAAGTTTGAACACTTTTGAGCGACATACCCGGTATGACCTTTTTTGAGCGACATACCCAGGTATAACGTGTTTTGAGCATCATACCCGGGTATGAAATTTTTTGAGCTACATACGCCGAATGACCTTTTTTGAGTGACACACCACCGTATGGCCCATTTTGAGCAACATACACAAGTTTGACCACTTTTGAGCGACATACCCGGTATGACCTTTTTTGAGCGACATACCCGGGTATGACGTGTTTTGAGCATCATACCCGGGTATGAAATTTTTTGAACTACATACGCCGAATGATCTTTTTTGAGTGGCACACCACTGTATGGCCCATTTTGAGCGACATACACAAGTTTGACCACTTTTGAGCGACATACGCGGTATGACCTCTTTTGAGCGACATAGCCCGGTATGACGTGTTTTGAGCATCATACCCGAATATGAAATTTTTTGAGCTACATACGCCGAATGACCTTTTTTGAGTGACACACCACCGTATGGCCTATTTTGAGTGACATACACAAGTTTGAAGACTTTTGAGCGACATACCCGGTATGACCTTTTTTGAGCGACATACCCGGGTATGACGTGTTTTGAGCATCATACCCGGGTATGAAATTTTTTGAGCTACATACCCCGAATGACCTTTTTTGAGTGACACACCACCGTATGGCCTATTTTGAGCAACATACGCGCATATGACCACTTTTGAGCGACATACCCGGTATGACCTTTTTTGAGCGACATACCCGGGTATGACGTGTTTTGAGCATCATACCCGGGTATGAAATTTTTTGAACTTCATACGCCGAATGATCTTTTTTGAGTGGCACACCACTGTATGGCCTATTTTGAGCGACATACACAAGTTTGAAGACTTTTGAGCGACATACCCGGTATGACCTTTTTTGAGCGACATACCCGGGTATGACGTGTTTTGAGCATCATACCCGGGTATGAAATTTTTTGAGCTACATACCCCGAATGACCTTTTTTGAGTGACACACCACCGTATGGCCTATTTTGAGCGACATACGCGCATATGACCACTTTTGAGCCACATACCCGGTATGACCTTTTTTGAGCGACATACCCGGGTATGACGTGTTTTGAGCATCATACCCGGGTATGAAATTTTTGAGCTACATACGCCGAATGATCTTTTTTGAGTGACACACCACCGTATGGCCTATTTTGAGCGACATACAAAAGTTTGAACACTTTCGAGCGACATACCCGGTATGACCTTTTTTGAGCGACATACCCGGGTATGACGTCTTTTGAGCATCATACCTGGGTATGAAATTTTTTGAGCTACATACGCCGAATGACCATTTTTGAGTGACACACCACCGTATGACCCATTTTGAGCGACATACACAAGTGTGACCACTTTTGAGCGACATACCCGGTATGACCTTTTTGAGCGACATACCCGGGTATGACGTGTTTTGAGCATCATACCCGGGCATGAAATTTTTTGAGCTACATACGCCGAATGTCCTTTTTTGAGTGACACACCACTGTATGGCCCATTTTGAGCGACATACACAAGTTTGAACAGTTATGAGCGACATACCCGGTATGACCTTTTTTGAGCGACATACCCGGGTATGACGTGTTTTGAGCATCATACCCGGGTATGAAATTCTTTGAGCTACATACCCCGAATGACTTTTTTTGAGTGACACACCACTGTATGGCCCATTTTGAGCGACATACACAAGTTTGAAGAGTTTTGAGCGACATACCCGGTATGACCTTTTTTGAGCGACATACCCGGGTATAACGTGTTTTGAGCATCATACCTGGGTATGAAATTCTTTGAGCTACATAGGCCGAATGACCTTTTTTGAGTGACACACCACCGTATGGCCCTTTTTGAGCGACATACACAAGTTTGACCACTTTTGAGCGACATACCCGGTATGACCTTTTTTGAGCGACATATCCGGGTATGACGTGTTTTGAGCATCATACCCAGGTATGAAATTTTTTGAGCTACATACGCCGAATGACCTTTTTTGAGTGACACACCACCGTATGGCCCATTTTGAGCAACATGCACAAGTTTGACCACTTTTGAGCGACATACCCGGTATGACCTTTTTTGAGCGACATATCCGGGTATGACGTGTTTTGAGCATCATACCCAGGTATGAAATTTTTTGAGCTACATACGCCGAATGTCCTTTTTTGAGTGACACACCACTGTATGGCCCATTTTGAGCGACATACACAAGTTTGAACAGTTATGAGCGACATACCCGGTATGACCTTTTTTGAGCGACATACCCGGGTATGACGTGTTTTGAGCATCATACCCGGGTATGAAATTTTTTGAGCTACATACCCCGAATGACCTTTTTTGAGTGACACACCACCGTATGGCCTATTTTGAGCGACATACGCACATATGACCACTTTTGAGCGACATACCCGGTATGACCTTTTTTGAGCGACATACCCGGGTATAACGTGTTTTGAGCATCATACCTGGGTATGAAATTTTTTGAGCTACATACGCCGAATGACCTTTTTTGAGTGACATACCACCGTATGGCCTTTTTTGAGCGACATACACAAGTTTGAACACTTTTGAGCGACATACCCGTTATGACCTTTTTTGAGCGACATACCCGGGTATGACGTGTTTTGAGCATCATACCCGGGTATGAAATTTTTTGAGCTACATACGCCGAATGATCTTTTTTGAGTGACACACCACCGTATGGCCTATTTTGAGCGACATACAAAAGTTTGAAAACTTTTGAGCGACACAACGTGTTTTGACATACCCGGTATGACCTTTTTTGAGCGACATACCCGGGTATGACGTGTTTTGAGCATCATACCCGGGTATGAAATTCTTTGAGCTACATACCCCGAATGACCTTTTTTGAGTGACACACCACTGTATGGCCCATTTTGAGCGACATACACAAGTTTGAAGAGTTTTGAGCGACATACCCGTTATGACCTTTTTTGAGCGACATACCCGGGTATGAGTGACACACCGTGTTTTGAGTGACACACCACCGTATGGCCCATTTTGAGCGACATACACAAGTTTGACCACTTTTGAGCGACATACCCGGTATGACCTTTTTTGAGCGACATACCCGGGTATGACGTGTTTTGAGCATCATACCCGGGTATGAAATTTTTTGAGCTACATACCCCGAATGACCTTTTTTGAGCGACATACCCGTTATGACCTTTTTTGAGCGACATACACAAGTTTGACCACTTTTGAGCGACATACCCGGTATGACATTTTTTGACCGACATACCCGGGTATGACGTGTTTTGAGCATCATACCCGGGTATGAAATTTTTTGAGCTACATACGCCGAATGACCTTTTTTGAGTGACACACCACCATATGGCCCATTTTGAGCGACATACACAAGTTTGACCACTTTTGAGCGACATACCTGGTATGACCTTTTTTGAGCGACATATCCGGGTATGACGTGTTTTGAGCATCATACCCAGGTATGAAATTTTTTGAGCTACATACCCCGAATGACCTTTTTTGAGTGACACACCACAGTATGGCCTATTTTGAGCGACATACACAAGTTTGAACACTTTTGAGCGACATACCCGGTATGACCTTTTTTGAGCGACATACCCAGGTATAACGTGTTTTGAGCATCATACCCGGGTATGAAATTTTTTGAGCTACATACGCCGAATGACCTTTTTTGAGTGACACACCACCGTATGGCCCATTTTGAGCAACATACACAAGTTTGACCACTTTTGAGCGACATACCCGGTATGACCTTTTTTGAGCGACATACGCCGAATGATCTTTTTTGAGTGGCACACCACTGTATGGCCCATTTTGAGCGACATACACAAGTTTGACCACTTTTGAGCGACATACGCGGTATGACCTCTTTTGAGCGACATAGCCGGGTATGACGTGTTTTGAGCATCATACCCGAATATGAAATTTTTTGAGCTACATACGCCGAATGACCTTTTTTGAGTGACACACCACCGTATGGCCTATTTTGAGCGACATACACAAGTTTGAAGACTTTTGAGCGACATACCCGGTATGACCTTTTTTGAGCGACATACCCGGGTATGACGTGTTTTGAGCATCATACCCGGGTATGAAATTTTTTGAGCTACATACCCCGAATGACCTTTTTTGAGTGACACACCACCGTATGGCCTATTTTGAGCAACATACGCGCATATGACCACTTTTGAGCGACATACCCGGTATGACCTTTTTTGAGCGACATACCCGGGTATGACGTGTTTTGAGCATCATACCCGGGTATGAAATTTTTTGAACTACATACGCCGAATGATCTTTTTTGAGTGGCACACCACTGTATGGCCCATTTTGAGCGACATACACAAGTTTGACCACTTTTGAGCGACATACGCGGTATGACCTTTTTTGAGCGACATACCCGGGTATGACGTGTTTTGAGCATCATACCCGAATATGAAATTTTTTGAGCTACATACGCCGAATGACCTTTTTTGAGTGACACACCACCGTATGGCCTATTTTGAGCGACATACACAAGTTTGAAGACTTTTGAGCGACATACCCGGTATGACCTTTTTTGAGCGACATACCCGGGTATGACGTGTTTTGAGCATCATACCCGGGTATGAAATTTTTTGAGCTACATACCCCGAATGACCTTTTTTGAGTGACACACCACCGTATGGCCTATTTTGAGCGACATACGCGCATATGACCACTTTTGAGCGACATACCCGGTATGACCTTTTTTGAGCGACATACCCGGGTATGACGTGTTTTGAGCATCATACCCGGGTATGAAATTTTTGAGCTACATACGCCGAATGATCTTTTTTGAGTGACACACCACCGTATGGCCTATTTTGAGCGACATACGCGCATATGACCACTTTTGAGCGACATCCCCGGTATGACCTTTTTTGAGCGACATACCCGGGTATGACGTGTTTTGAGCATCATACCCGGGTATGAAATTTTTTGAGCTACATACGCCGAATGACCTTTTTTGAGTGACACACCACCGTATGGCCTATTTTGAGCGACATACAAAAGTTTGAACACTTTCGAGCGACATACCCGGTATGACCTTTTTTGAGCGACATACCCGGGTATGACGTCTTTTGAGCATCATACCTGGGTATGAAATTTTTTGAGCTACATACGCCGAATGACCATTTTTGAGTGACACACCACCGTATGACCCATTTTGAGCGACATACACAAGTGTGACCACTTTTGAGCGACATACCCGGTATGACCTTTTTGAGCGACATACCCGGGTATGACGTGTTTTGAGCATCATACCCGGGCATGAAATTTTTTGAGCTACATACCCTGAATGACCTTTTTTGAGTGACACACCGCTGTATGGCCTATTTTGAGCGACATACCCGGTTTGACCTTTTTTGAGCGACATCCCCGGGTATGTCGTGTTTTGAGCATCATACCCAGGTATGAAATTTTTTGAGCTACATACCCCGAATGACCATTTTTGAGTGACACACCACCGTATGGCCCATTTTGAGCGACATACACAAGTTTGACCACTTTTGAGCGACATACCCGGTATGACCTTTTTTGAGCGACATACCCGGGTATGACGTGTTTTGAGCATCATACCCGGGTATGAAATTTTTTGAGCTACATACGCCAAATGATGTTTTTTGAGTGACACACCACTGTATGGCCCATTTTGAGCGACATACACAAGTTTGACCACTTTTGAGCTACATACCCGGTATGACCTTTTTTGAGCGACATACCCGGGTATGACGTGTTTTGAGCATCATACCCGGGCATGAAATTTTTTGAGCTACATACCCTGAATGACCTTTTTTGAGTGACACACCGCTGTATTGCCCATTTTGAGCGACATACACAAGTTTGACCACTTTTGAGCGACATACTCGGTATGACCTTTTTTGAGCGACATACCCGGGTATGACGTATTTTGAGCATCATAACCGTGTATGAAATTTTTTGAGCTACATACGCCGAATGATCTTTTTTGAGTGACACACCATCGTATGGCCTATTTTGAGCGACATACACGAGTTTGAACACTTTTGAGCGACATACCCGGTATGACCTTTTTTGAGCGACATACGCCGAATTACCTTTTTTGAGTGACACACCACCGTATGGCCTATTTTGAGCGACATACACAAGTTTGACCACTTTTGAGCTACATAGCCGGTATGACCTTCTTTGAGCGACATACCCGGGTATGACGTGTTTTGAGCATCATACCCGGGTATGAAATTTTTGAGCTACATACGCCGAATGATCTTTTTTGAGTGACACACCACCGTATGGCCTATTTTGAGCGACATACACAAGTTTGACCACTTTTGAGCATCATACCCGGGTATGAAATTTTTTGAGCTACATACCCCGAATGACGTTTTTTGAGTGACACACCACCGTATGGCCTATTTTGAGCGCCATACGCGCATATGACCACTTTTGAGCGACATACCCGAAAGGCTTTTTTGAGCGACATACCACCGTATGGCCTATTTTGAGTGACATACACAAGTTTGAACACTTTTGAGCGACATACCCGGTATGACGTTTTTTGAGCATCATACCCGGGTATGAAATTTTTTGAGCTACATACGCCGAATGACCTTTTTTGAGTGACACACTACCGTATGGCCTATTTTGAGCGACATACGCCCATATGACACACATAGTATAGTATACTATAGTATTTTGAGCGACATACTATAATAGGACCTTTTTTGAGCGACATAGAATAATATTACCATTTTTGAGCGACATACCCGGGTATGACCTATTTTGAGCAAAATACCCGGATATGACCATTTTTGAGCGACATACTCGGGTATGACCATTTTTGAGTGACATACTTGGGTATGAACTTTATTGAACGACATACCATAGTATGACCTTTTTGAGCAAAATACCCAGGTATGAACTTTTTTGAGCGACATACCCGGGTTTGACCTATTTTGAGCGAAATACCCGGATATGACCATTTTTGAGCGACATATCCGGATATGAACTTTATTGAGCGACATACCCCCGAGTTACCTTTTTTGAGCGACATACTATAGTATGACCTTTTTTGAAAAAGGCATAGAATGACATAGAATAATATGAAATTTTTATTTTAGTCATTATTGGAGATCCTGTATTAAGAGGCCTTTTCCTATCACTTCTGTAGTGTAGCGAAATACTATAGAAAGCCTTTTTTGAGCGACATACCCTAGTATGACCTTTTTTGAGCAACATACTATAGTATGACCTTTTTTGAGCGACATAGAATAATATACAATTCTTATTTTAGTCATTATTGGAGATCCTGTGTTAAGAGGCCTTTTCCTATCACTTCTGTAGTGTTTTTAAGTGCTCTATAAAAAAAGATGACTTAATTAGTGCAAAATATTACTATCACTCATGGTGGTTGCCTGTGTTATAGCGAGGCGATGGGAGCCTAATTCCTAAATAAAAATGCCTTCAGATTTGTAATGAAGTGGAAAAAATAGATATTATTAATAAACATCAAATAATGTTATGCTAAAACTAGATTTTATTTACATTTTGTTTGAGGTTCAGGTCCCCAAAGTGACTGTTCTGGCCCTCAAATATAGTTGGTGACACTTGTCTTAGATTTTACGAGCTGCAGGCAGGTTGTGCGCCATCTTCCTTGTGCGCATGCGCAAGTAGTAAAGCGTGTTTCGGTCTCTATGGCGACGGCTCTAATAAACCTTTTAGAGCCGCGGGGAGACTAGAAGCAGATTATGTGGACAGGTGCTGCCCCAGACACTCAGACACTGTGGCCCACTTAGATAGAAATAGCCGACAAACACCCAACCGGATGTCTCCTTCCGCCGCCTTTATCAACCCGACACGAACACTGCGCGACACGCTGCTGCCGGTGAGTTGACCAACAAGTCTGCTGTCGCAGTTATCGCTGCTTTACTGGCGAAATGTGTGTTTAAGATTCTTGTTCAACAAGTGTTTACCTACAGTTCCCCTTTTAATTCTATTTATCCTATTTATGTACACAGAAGGAGCTATACGAACAATATTATCTATGTATGATAAATTCTGGCACGACAGAAACATTGATTTAATAGCTAATAGCAGTAAGTATACCATTTGTTTTTATTTATTTTTATTATTATTATTTATTTTAACACGTAGAAAGTAGAAATTATGATAGTAAAAAGAAAAGTTGTCGTTTATTGTTAGACCTGATTTCTGTACAGTAGGTGGCGACCTATCCCTGTAACATCTGAGCTGATTTTACAACTACTATTTCAATGTGTTTTAAATGGTGTTTTGTTTAATTGAAAATATTTCGTGTAATATACCTGCAAAGTTTGGTAGCAGGCTATTTATTATAAATGTATAACAAACATTTGATTGAATTGAATAACAGATGTCAAATATGTCATTACATTTAAAGCTTGTACAGCTACACGTGTGTAATTCTTTCATTTCACCAGTAAGATTAACATTTTACATCTCTGTATACTGTACTGATTTTTTAAAATGAATTTCAAATATTAAATCCTTATTTTTTTTTTATAAAGTTTATAAAAAGATCATTATCCCATAGTTGTGTAGTTGTCCCATGCAATCATTATAACAGATACTTGTAGTGAAAAATGTTTTTGCTATGAAAAAATGTCAATTGGTCAACAAAACATTAGAATATATTTTTGGGGTGAAGTTAATCTCATGGATCAGTGTTGGTGAAGATGAAATCAAACTTTAAAAACATCTTCAAGAAAAAAAATTCATAGAAAAATATGTGATAGTTATTTTTTTTTATCATTTTCTTGCCTGAGTTTTGTACGATCCTTTCCCAGTAGTAGATTATGACTGAGGTGGTTTCTACGAAGTCCCAGGAGGAGTATGAAGACGACTTTGAGAAGGATTTGGACTGGTTGATTGGTGAGGAAGGTCAGAGCGAGGACCAGGTAAGTGAGGACAGACTCCCTTTCCTTCTTATTGTTTTGCTTTTCTTTTTCTTTTTTTTTTTTATTCACCTAGCTTCTCATTTCCAATAATGGGACACTACTTACCTTAGACCGGCCTCTGAATGAGTCCCTGAAAGTGTGACAGTGAATAGTGTTGTGTTACCCGAGCTGGCACATTCCACTGCTTGTGAAACCTTCTTCTCTGTTTACATACAGTGACATACCTTCTTTCTGTGCAACTGCGCTGTGAAATATTAATGAACGCACTTACACATGTCTGTTAACACACCGCTATGCCCATTTACCTGCTAAGTATTGATGTTGTAAATTTTACACTCAGGCCTAATTAACAAATGCAGCCGGCTCTTCCACCCTGCAGGGTCCTGACTATGAGGACATAGAGGCAGAAATTGACAAAGAACTGGACGAGGACGAGCAGCGTCCGAGAAGGAAGCAGAAGGAGAAAGGCATTAAGGAGGAGAAGAAACAAATGGAGCAGATGGAGGAGGACGAGGAGAGGTGGCCCTCGCCCATGGCGCCACTGGAGTACGAGTCAGACAGGGACAGCCCTAACAAGTCCCTGCCTGTCGTCCCACCTCCTCTTGGGACGGACGACCAGACGGAAGAGGAGAAAAAGTACATCCTGGAGAAGATCCAGCAAGCCAACCGGGAGCTGCGGGACCAGGAAGCGCCGGATATGACGCGGCGCAGGCGGCTGCACTTCAAGGAGAAGCTGGTGGACCTGGTGGTGCCTCCGCTGCCGTTTGAGAAGGACCGAAACGGCGAGGGGAAAAAGGACGGCAGGCAAGGGGCTCAGGACGCGGAGGAAGTGTCAGGGAAGCTGTCTGAGCTGCAGATTTCCCCCCGGGAGGAAGGTTTACGGGGATCCGGAGCATGCTGCAGGGTGGGGCAGAGCGGCGAGGGGCTAAAGGAACCAAAGGAGAGTAGAGTTCTTGTAGAGAGAGATGGGAAGTTTGACCTGGTTAGTCTGAAAGAGGTGGAGAGCCAAGGCCTTCTCCTCCCGCCCATAGCGAACAGCCACAGCTCCCCGGAGCAGACTGCCGGCCGTAGTAAGACCCACGGTTCCTCCTCCTCCTCCTCTCCCCGTTCCCGCTCCGGCTCCTCCACCTCCCAGCAGGGCGCCGGTCAGCCCCGGGCCCCCAGACCACCGGCACAGCCCAGGGGAAGGCCCAGCTCCGCCAACCACAGCCAGCGAGGCGGCCAGAGGAGAGGCACCAAGCGGCGGGTGCAGTCGGCCACCGGGACCCCCTCCTGCCAGGCCACCTACACCCTCTCCCCCCAGCAGAAGGAGCTGCTGCACAAGATCCAGCAGCAGAAGGAGTCGCTGAGCAGAGAGGTAGGGAGAAAGTGAGAGTGAGACAGATGAAAAGTTAGGGTTAGGGTTAAGTAGCCAGTTTTTTTTTTTACTAGTCTGATCCTCCTGAGAATAAATGACACTGTATGTGGCCCATGAACTCAGTTGAGTATATTGCCAGTGTTAAAACCAGTCCATAAACATCCCCAACTATCACTAGTGAACGATACACGTTTGATCACTAATCGGCCAAACAGCCTACACAGTCGCCTCTTTTTAATGTGCCCGTGTTCAACCTGTCAGGCAGAGCAAAGGAAACTGGAAGAAGAGAAGCAGAAGAAGCAGGAGAACGATCTGGCGTTCAAGGCCTGGCTGATGAAGAAGAGAGAGCAGCTTCAGGGCGAGAGACGGATCCACCGAGCCCAGGAGATGGAGAGGATGAATTCTAAGGTTTGGCCACAAAATTCAGTGGTTGGGCTGTAGTTAGGATACAGAGGAAAGCTGCTGTCCTTCTTTTGTCACTAATGTTAGTTAAATCTTTTACAAGCATTATTTCTTTATTATGTCCTTTATTAACACTTGTTTGGGAAATTTATAATTACAAGAGAAATTGTTTATATTAAATATTAATTTGCTCAAACGTCCAAAAGAGCAACTGTGATTCATCCTGCATAATGAATAATAATTTATTTGTGCGTCTTTTTGCCTTTTTTTCACAGGCGCCATCATTGTTGTAATCAAATGACAATATTGATATTGATTGACATTGATTAATTGTCATGAAAAAAAGTACAACATGAAATTTAAAAGTTCCTGTCAGAAAACATGTAGGGGAATGTACAGTAATCCTAGTTTTGAAAAATGTAAGTTATGCAATAGTAAAAGAAAGTGATTAAATTACTGTATTTTTCCAGGTAGGAATTAAAAGCCTGTCTCAAATTGCCACCTGGTCTCAAATAACCCTCCCTTATACGTTAAGTGATTGTAACAAATCATTATAATATAATTATTTGTTAATTTGCAGTAAACAGAGGAAAAAACGGTTATGTAGCCTGAATAGGAGACAGCAGCGCTTCATTGACCCACGGGGAGGGCCACCTGTGCAAACCTAAAGTCATAAAAACCAAAGCAGAAGCGGTGGATCACAAACAGTATGAGTGTCTGCCGTTAACCCTTTTCTGTCCGGTCACGCAGAGGGACTCAAGCGACCCGGACGAGGCCTTCAGGCTGTGGCTGCAGAGGAAGCAGGAGCAGCAGCAGAGGGAGCGGCAGCTGGTGGAGCTGAAGAAGCTGGAGGAGGACAGCGGCTACCTCCTACGCAGCCGCGAGGAGTGTGAACGTGCCTTCAAACTGTGAGATCACTTGAACCCTTTAGATCTCCTGTAGTATAAAATCCAAAATTCAGTGTAGCATGTTTTAATCGCCACATCTCACACACACACAGCGATGATTATGACATTTTTTTCCCAACAAAAAAATCAATCTTTGTGATAGGAATATAAAGAAACCTTCTCTCCTCAGGTGGCTGAAGCGGAAGCGGGAAGAGAAGCGTGCGGAGCAGCGAGCCGCTCGCGAGAGCTCCCGCAGGCTGGTGCTGGAGGAGCGGCGGGCACGACGCACGCGGGACCTGCTTTGTGCCGCCAACGAGGCCAAATCTTTCCGGTTCAGTGACCAGCTGGTGTACCACTTCTGACACACGCGTGAACAGAGGCAACATACCCCCTGAATTCATACGGCCAGCATCACCTCAAACGGCTGTAATGAAAAGAGAAGAGATTTTCAGTTTTTTTTTTTGTTTTTTTTGGTTTAATGGTGCAATGTGTAAGAATTGGCCACATGATCCAAACAAGTTCGGGGGGCACTGTATGTGTGTATGTGTGTGTGTGTGTACGTGTATTTGTCATTCATAGACCTGTTACTCACTGAATATATAGTTAAGCATAGTGTTTGCAGTGACGGTAAATCACCAAAGAACTGCAAACGGATCAGTTCAAAAAGCTTCATTAAGCCTAACATAAATAATAAAAATGATGTGAATGTTCTTATGAATGGTGGCACGGTGGAGCAGTGGGTTCAAGGACTTCAGTTTAAGACCTTTCTGTGTCGCGTTCGCACATCTGCGTGGGAAAAACATGCAAAGATTAATCGGAGACTCCAAGTTTCCTGTAGGTATGAGTGAATGGTGTGTGTGGACGCTTGCGACGTGTCTGAGGTGCTGACCCTGTGTGACCCTAGTTAGGAATAAGTGATTTTAGAAAATGGGTGGATTTTCTTATAAACAGGCTAGTAGCAGTATTACCTGAAGGAATGAAAACAGTCAACATCTGGAGTGTGAACACATGCAATAAAAGGAAATCAAAAATCATGCAAATCTGAAGTCAGCCAACTCAGACCACTGCAAAAGAGAGAATCACATCATAGTCATTCAATGGGAAAACACCAGATACCACCACTGGTACCTCCGGCCCAAGGGGGTGTATACATGACGTCTCAGACCTGGGACGCTGCCCTACGTACACCAAAGAGTAAGACGATAAACTGGTACAAATGACCTGACAGTCACATCACGTGATGCTTGAAGTCAGAAGTTTAAACATGGTAAGTTCTGACATATAATACAACCACTAGCTCATTAATAAGAACATTCACATTAATATGCACGCAGACACCCCCTCCTCCCAGCAGCACCTCCGACAGTGTCAGCAACTTTCCAAATCGGTTTTATTCGAATAAAACAAGCATATGCTGTACTGGGAATATTGGGAATCTAGAGCAGGTTTTAGCAAGGTTCCAACAGGATTTCTTGCATTGGCTCTGAGCAACACAACTTCTTCTTTGTCTCATTTAGGACTGAGGGCAGACTGGACACCACAGTGATTTACTATCACCTCATCAGGTACGAAGAGGTATTTTATTTTATTTTATCCTTCTGGCCAAATCTCACATATTGCACCTTTAAATAACAGCAGACTGAACTCAATGGTGTGGATTATAAAGCAGCATTTGTTCCGTGTTCAGTTGCTGGTAGCTCACAAAGCACAAACCGTGTACCACAGTGACCTCTACTCAGTTAACCTGGGAAAACAACTCCTCAACATTAGAAGCATGAAATGTGTCGAGTAAGTTATTTTTTACTGTGTTTATGTTTATGTGCAGTAGCGGATGCACTTTACCTTGAATGGACCTTTCCAGATACAGCTTAAATAAACAAGCTGAACCATTTCTTACGGTTTGCCTTTTGACAGCGTGTTCGGTTGAACAACACACACATGCATACATGCACACACACACACACACACACACACACATATATTAAAGATACATGAAATCATACAACAGGTGACATCAACGAATGTAACCGCAAAGAATTAAAATATCTTTTTCTTGTAAATACACCTGTTGCCGTTTCGCTAGACATGAATTTACTAGCTTGACATATGAAAAGCATTTGTGTGTGTGACAGATGTGAATAAATGAAAGTACACCATCAAATATAGATATTGGATGTTATATTTTTAATTTATAGGCATGTACACATACATTCTGTAGTGCTACAGCATTTCATAATTAAATATCAGTGAAACGAAAGTGGCCAACCTCAGAAAAAATGACAGAACTCAGTCTCTGGTTAGCAGTTTGAATCTATGTGGAAAGAAACAAAGCTACATTTCTTTACCAATGAATTTACAGTGCACGACTCAGGCTATCATCTGTGTCCTCAACAAAAATATAAAGAATTAAAAGACTGTACAAATATGTATTCCTTGAAACAGGAACGATTGACATCTTTTATGACAAAAGGTCCTCATATTAAATGTTGACAGTCACAACAGCAGCTGTCTATTAATAAAAAAAAAAATAAAAAAAACATAAATAAAAGTAAAATCTGATCGCACACATACCCTTAAGCCAGTAAACATGAGAACCAGTTTCTGCTCTGTGCGCCCAGACAGGGTGGAGTTATTCATCACAGCAACAACGAGAGGAAAAGTAGTGACAAGAAAACATTTTCAGTTTTAGACTTGACACACAGAGAAAGACTGAGTGCATGATCATTAACTATTAAGCAATTAAAACACATTTATTTCCTAAATTCTTTGATCAGATAACCAAATTAGAAAAAACAGTGCACGGCCTACTTTAATAAAAAAACAACAACAACATATTACTGGCATGGGAAAAAAAAATAAAAACATTTGTAATAACAAGGGTGTTAGTAATCATATGTAACAGTACCATGTGAAGATGGGAACTATTTTTTTTTTACTAATGTTGAAATAAAACCCATTGAATATCCCGGTAGGAGGAACAAGAACAACCTAAAGTCTGCCGTTCTTCTTTTTGGCTTCTTCACAGTTCAGTGAGATTATAGGTATGAGCGTCTTCCAAGTCCAGGAACGAAAAGTGAATAAGACTTTTTCATTAACTAGAGGCTGTCAAATGAAAGACAATTAAAAGAAGGTACTCAAGTACAGGTGTGTAGAGCAACATGGGGGGAAAAAAAAAAAAAACACGCACACAACACAATAAATGACAATATTATTAATCTTGCACTTCAAACAGTACAAAAATAGAAATATTCTGATTCAACGGTCGTTCAATAAATAAAATAGATAGAAGGATTTCATTGAAAGGGATGGAAACAGGTGAAGGTTTTTTTTTCTGCTTCTACAGTTCATCTTTAGGGTTGATGTTGAGACCCTGACCCCACACAGACTGCGTGTCCAGGGCCTGGATCACCTCATCCGCCTGTAGCCTCTCCTGGAGGAGAAAGAAAGAAAGAAAGAAATGATGGAGAAATAACAATTGAGGTGAAACGAATCTTAGAAATGAGAAATTATCAAATCAGATACCAGAATGAAATTTAAGCACACTTTAAATCTCAAATTAATGCATTTCCATTTTATAATATAAAAAGACAAGCTTTGAATAACTTAAAGCATGAGTCACAGTCAGATAAAATGCAAAATATCACTGAAGTAACTGCTGATGCATTAGAAATAAAGGAAACTAAACCCAGTTTGACTAAAACTGAAGTTCCCTGAACTGAAAACAGAAGCAGTAGAACCACTGGGCTCAGCCTGGAAGTAAAACAGCAGTTTTACCATTTCTCTGAAGAGCGGGTCCAGGGTGAACCACAAGGCCACCGCGCACCTCTGCCCACTGGTGACGGCCTTCACGCCGTGTGGATTCTCCCCTCCCGAGGAGAAACCCACCATCCTGCCACACTTGGGCTTCACTGATGCCTGGAGAAGATGGAGGTCGTGCATGGAGGTCGTAAGGTTAAAATTATCCATCTTTCATAAGTCAACCGGTTATCTTCACTATTTAGCTTACACCAGACAGTTGGACCCAGTTAGCTGATTCAATTTGAATCTTCACATGCAGTATGATCAGTTTTACTTCTTGTAGAAACATTTAAAATTCAAAGACAAAGGTCTGAAATAACAGTTCAGTCTCATGACTAGATAATGTTGAAAGAATGAGCAGGCTCAGATGGTCTAACGAAGGTTTTAGGAAATCGATTAAAACAAGTAAATACATTGTTATTGTAGCAAATCAATAGCTGCTCAGTGCTTTCTTGAGAAACAAAATCAAAATTTATTTTGAAGTGAAGACATTATTTCAGGAGGACGTGGCTTACCGTCACTGTTTTGGCATCCATTTCTGTGAAAATGAACTCCCCACCTTCAAAGTCTCCATTTAGATATAACAGTGCACTGAAAGATCAAGTGAAAAATTAGGACTTCAGATTAAGTGCAGGCCTGACAGGGGCTGTTATGGCAGTTTTAACAGCGTCGGCAGCAGTTCCCACCTATAGTCTCTGTAAGTGTAGGCCGGCGGCTCCTTCCAGCACTCATTGGCCTCGGGGTCCAGGAGACAGTTGTCGGCGTGGATGGGATGGCTCAGGTCATTCCTGTGGTCCTGCTGGCCTGTTATCGTACAAACAGCACGGCTTAAAAACTGTGGGTTTCATTCCCATATTTCGTCCTCCCCCATTAAAACAATGGCCTATGGTATTTTTTTTTTCAAGTTTATCAAAGGCAGAGAATTTTATATTTAATAAGCATTTCAGTCAAAAAGGTGTTGACAGTGGATGACTGGTTACAGACATAGAACATATGTGTCATTTATGTGACATTAGAGAATAAAGTGGCTGAGGCTTTTTTTGGAGTTAAATTAAACAAATAATCAAGTAAATTAGGATCAGGTAAATCAAATTGGTTCATTTTCATCACTTTCCCAGGTCATTCTTGCCTGTTTTTATTGAATGTAACTCATTTCCAGCATCCAGTTTTGACAACTTTCTGAAACTTGAGACATGAAACTTTTTTTAAAACAAGGCAGAAAAAAACAGCCAAGACAATGAAGGGTCTGTACCATATACAAGTTATTTTTCACTTCTTAAGATTCTAATTTGCACTTCATTCATTTATCAAAAAATTAACCATTATAACTACAATTTAAGTTCAGGATTTTTGCTTATTCTATGTTGCCCCTATTAAGAGTGTCAGATCTCAACACATTATCAAATGACAGTATTAGTGTTTCTTTTCTACCCGTGATGGCTGTCCGGCACACCAGGTGTGTGTAGGAGAAGTGCAGCGTGGAGTTGAGCAGGAAATAGGACTCAATCACGTGTCTGGCTCGCTCACTGATGTCATAGAACAGGCGAGCGCTCTTCATGGGCACCCTGCCCTCATAGCCGTACTGCAGGGAGGCAGAAAAAAAAAAGACACCGGAATCAAGATACAGGTGACTCATTTAATGGGATTCTGAACGGAATTTGAACTTCTCTCCAACTGATGCGCTGGCAGCTCGTGCTCATTTTCACCTGCAGGGTTTTGAGCACAGTGGCGCCTTCAAACTTCTCATTGGGGGTGTGTGGCGACATCCTCCCTCGGTAGCCGTCTCCTGCGAGGGTGACCGCCTGGAGCGCAGAAACACAGCCAGGAGTAAGATCCAAACATGGACTGACAGATCAAGCTTTACATTTATTTAAAACAAAAATCTCAATTCTCAAGAGGTGAGTAATCTTCTGCTGTTCCCGCCTCCTCCGTTGATTCAACATCCTGATGTTATTAACATTGAGAAACGGACTTACGTGTGCCAGAACCCGGAGGTCAGAGCACTCCTCCTCAGATATCACATGGTCCAGCAGCACCCGCTGAGTCCCGTTCAAGGCCACAGAGTTGCGCACCAGCTGCACGCTGTCGTACACCAAGGGGCCGCCTACACACACCACGGAGTAGTATTTAAAGAATGCAACATGTTATCTCCGCCACGGAGCTCAGGAAAGATTTTCTCTTTCCCAGTTCAACAGTTTACCTTCTTTGAGTTGCTGTGAAGCCACTGGGTTCACGTTCTTCTTCTCCGAGATGGGAACATACTCCATCCAGCCATCTGTACCAGAGGGAGTCCTGCAACAACAGGACAGCAGAAAAAACTATTATCTTTGCAAACTTTACAGGTTTGGCTCCCACAATCAGGAGAGGACATGCTGTTATTCAATATATTAAAAAAAAAAAAAAGGTTACGCAAGTTTGAAGGAGTTCTCTTTTTTACCTGTTTGAGTCATCTCTTCCTCCTGTGCTGCTCCAGTAATTCTGCAAGAAAAAAAATGGAAATCAGTATATCTGAACATTGTATTCTTTAAAAAGCTTGAGTCGCAGGAAATGATTGACGTTTGCATATCGTGGGAAGTGAGATCCTTTTCTTTGATTATAAGAAGGCCTATGATATCCAAACAAATATTCTAATCAGCCAATCAGAGGAGAGGCTCGTTAATATTACAAAATGCTCCAGGGAGAAGCTTTAGGTGCTAAAAACCACAAATTTATATATTTGTAATATTTGTGGGCCCTATACATTAGGCATATCAAAATAAAAAAAAAACAGTGTAAGTGTACAATATGGAACCTTCGGTGAGACTGATATGATTATCAATATTCAAAATCAAAGTTTTTTGTTTTTGCTTTTTGGAAATGCTTTATGCAAAGAAAGTGAATGGCCAGCAGATGTTGCTGTTGGCTGACAGGACAGCGGCGGCCGTGCAGGACACCTGTTACTCTGAGACCAGCAGCAGGGCGAATTATTTACACACCAGCAGAGGATCTGCTCCGCATCAGAGACATGGGAGCTTATGAACAACTGTCCCTTAAATCACCCTGTCTCTTTACGTTTATGGGCAAAAATTGAGGAGCAAAGGGCAGCGGCCTGTCGGTTAGGACACACGCCGTCTTTGAGGTTTTAGTTGTACGCAGGTTAAAAAAAACGATTTATGTCCAACGTTGTATTGAATCGTGACTCACCCCCTCAGTGAATCCTACTCCCATGGTTTTACTGCCAATCAGAAGCAGCTCCAGCTCCTGTTTGTGTCTCCTCAGGTAGCGGGCAGCTCCCTGTGAACACACACACACACACACACACACACACACACACACACGATTAATGCCAACCAGTTTCTTAAGAGAAAATAGACTCATGCAATTTATTTCAATTTCACTATTTCTCTTGTATCAAATAGTACTGATTTTATTATATTATTATTTCTATTTTATCTTAGTGGAAGCTGATGGGGATCTAAATACATACCACATAACATACCACTTTAAATTGGACCATGACCTGAGCAGAGCAGAACATCTTTCATGTAAATGTAATGGAATGTAAACTTGTCAGGGCTCTCATTGCTAAGACAACATATCTACAGCTATTTGACAGAAATACACTTACACACACTAGTTTTTATGTTAATGCAAATATAGGATGACATCAGCCCTGTATTTTTATATTTCTGTCTGTGTGTGAGAAGAGCAGAGAAGGTTAAAGGGTGAGGCGTTGTGGTGGGGGGGGGCAATATGAAACCCGAGCAGCCAGTAGCGCTTTCCTTGCAGTCTTTGCACACTTATTACAAACAGCCCTCAAATTGTTCACAAGACTTCTGTGGGCACTCTGACATGACTTCTCCTCCTCCTCCGCGGCTCCTGAAAGGCAGGATTCTTCGGCAAGGAGGCGGGTCGGGGCCTGGTGCTGAGAAACCAGGGCTCCTCGAAGGATCGAGAATGCCGAGAGGAAGGGGGGGGGGGGTTCTCCGGCCTAATGACTACGCTGTAAACTGACGGCACTCGTAAGATTGGAGGGCTAGAAAAAATGTAAGCTATGAGTACAAAAACACAAGCGGGAGCTGCAACGCATCAGCTCACAGTCGCGCTTTATCTCCCGCACACACACACACACACACACACACACACACATACACACACACTTACACATTCACACGGTCCCGCTGGGAAGCCTCGCTCGCCCTAATGAGTTCCAGGCTTTCTAGGAAAGGAGGAGGTTGTACCATCGGGACGCATAGGGAGGCTTGCTTAGACTTCAGAGCAGCAGCGGGCCGTGTGTTTTTCACCGACACGAGGGCGCGAGGAAACAACAAGGGGAAGAAATACGCCCGTAAACACATTAACATATTGACGTAGCAACGTTGGCCTAAGACGTCCAGCTGGACGGAGAACACACTGCACAGTACAAGTGAAAAGCAAACTTTAAGACTCCTGCCAAGTGGCGAGGAGCGAGTTCGTCCAAGAAACACAGCAAATGGCCCGCTGCCTCCCGTCTCCTCCTCCTTCCTCATATCCACACGTTTGCTCTCTGAGCTCTCTTCCTTTGCATGGGTCCTGTCCTCCTCCCACGCTCCTGCTCGTATTATTCTATTAATTCTTCCACTTGCTCTGCCCCGTCTTCAATTAATAGAGCGTGGCTTGTTCTGAAAGCCGTGCCAGACCTCAGGCACAGACCGGTGTGCTGACATTACTGGGTTACGGTTACCTGCAGGAGACTACAACATGGCGAAGGCCCAGAGTCAACTGCTATCCCTCATGGTGTCTGCTGTAGTTTGACTAAAGCCTCCTATCACACCAACTAGACTTCGCTATTAAGTCTCTATCAGTTGTAGTCACCTAGCTCCATTTCTCCTCTTCTGTGTATGTGTCTGAAGCATAGAGACCATAATTTTGCTGATTCCTCCAACCAGATATTCAATACAATGGAAGTCCATCAGGCAGATTTGAATCCCAGTAGAATCCACATACTGTAAATTACCAAATAGTGGCAAAGAGTTTCAATTAACCACCTTTAAACAGGTGTATATTTTATTAAATAACCACTGGATCCAAATAAACAATGGGTCTTAATTGTTCATTTACATGGCTGTGGTGCAGTGAGAAAATAAAAAACGCAGAGAAAAACTCACAAAAAGCAGCCATGAGACATTTCCCTACATTACTGTTATACTGGTTTAATAAAAAGAAAATGAGTAAATTACCATATTTTTCCGGTTTTGATGAGCTATTATTTGGTGATTTACCGTATTTACCTTTGTGAAAAACTGAATAAACACTTACAGGTCTCAGTTAGCTGTACGATATAATCTTTTCCATTTCATTCATTCAGATTTAATTTCATTACTTGAATATTGGCGACAGAGCGGCGGATCTTTACTAGAGCTGTGCTGAGGAACAAAGCTCTCGTCTCAATATGCAGTTAGCAAGTTGTCTATTAATTGCAGGAATCATATTGAGAACAAATAGGATTAAAACACCAGCTTCCTATTGCGGCTGTCGTTAGGGAAAGAGCTACTGAAAATACAGTTGGAGGGAAATCCAACCAAGCCCAACACTGGGGGGGATCAGAGAAGTGATCTCTATGCTTTGGAGACATTGGGATTGTATCTAAACATGTCTCAGGCAGGACGATACGTCATTGGTCGGAGGAACCACATTTCTGGGGAAGGCCAGGCAGCCAGTATCATGTGTTGTGACCTTCCATGGAAACATCCTCCTCGTTGTTTACCCTAGCTCTCCCTCTCACACCCAGTTATCACCGGCCGCCTGCGCTTTCCCACAGCGGATGCTGACCTTCCGCGGCTGGCTGTCGTGTCCCAGCAGCTCCCTGTAGTAGTCCACGTTGTCCACCATGAACTCGTCCCCCTCGTGGAACAACAGGTAGGTCCGAGCGCACTGCAGGGCCTCGTCCAGCCTGTCCACTTCAGAGAGAGACACAGAGAGAGTTGAAGGGGTTTCTGTATGAACACAATTAAGAAGGCAGACTCACGTGCACACACACACACACACACACACACACACACACGATGATCTCAGCAGGCGCACATGAGCTTTCTTTTCTATGGAGCTGTTGAGTTATCCAGCATGCGAGTGAAATGTGGAAATCTATCTATCACGGCAGACATTCCAAAACCATTAGCACAACGGAGCAAAAGGCTTCACTCCTGGTTGAGATAGTGGAAACTGCACTCTCACACACACACACACACACACGCATGCACACACACTCACGCACATACAAATTTTACAATAGAGGATATCAGTGATGAAGTGAGACATAACATACTTCAGGACAGTGTGGAGCTGTCTGCCTCAGTTGAACACACACCGTAACACATTTTCACTTAGAATCATTCGAACAGAGCCACACACACACACACACACACACACACACACACACACACACACACACACACACACACACACACACACACACACACACACACACACACACACACACACACACACACACACACACACACACACACACACACACACACACACACACACACACACACACACACACACGCGTAACTCCGTACACTCTACAGCATCGCCACTCGAGCGCGTACACAGACGCATTCTTTACTAGCTTGTAAAGGCGCAGGGTTAACCAAAGACTTCCTGGCCTGGCAGGAGGCGGCGAGTCTGCCGCTGTCAGCCGCGTGTTGCCGGGTCAATAAGAGTCTGGAGGTTTGAGCTCAGTCAGACAGAACAAAGACAGAACAAAGACAGAAACACACACACACACACAGCTGAGGATTTAATCAGGAAACTTAAGCGAAGCACAATGAGGGTTTGCTGAGCGATGGTGAACGTCCACTGCGGCAGTGTGGTGTGCAGCCACTGAGACGAGCACAGGCCACAACGTCGTTTCATGACTGATCGGTGGCACGTGGTGACTGCAGAGGAGTTCACATGTGGACAACAAGCGTGCGGTCACTTAAAGAGCGTTTTATACAATTTTTCCAAGTGTGCCTCAAAGCAATGGTCACACGAGGGTTGCTCAACTCACTTGAAAAATGTATTTAGGATATAAATGAAATTTGCTCATAGAACTATTCCTGTGTTCCTTTTTCTTCTTTTGCTAGGGTTACAGGATAGTACATTTGGATCTTATAGTTATAAAGTTCATGAATTCAGTCCTGGTTAATTTGCTGACATCTTAACGAGGAGAGGATTTGTTGTAGAGGATTAGACAAAGAACAATGTTAGAAAAAAAAGTTATTTGACACAGTCATACACCCTTTTTGCACAATGTTTAGCGTTGTTTCCTGTAAATCCGTATGCAGGGGTCATTGGCTGAGGCATGCTTTGCCAGTAATTCGGAAAAACTGCTTTTTAAAAGGGGCAATTACGGGGATTGCAACATGTGCATGCAGTTACACAACAGCTACCTAATGGACTTTGAGGTGAGATTGTTTTGTCAAGTATGTGCACGCATTGAATGTGGGTTACTACTGGAAATATGCAGGCTATAATTAGTACGAACTTTGTGTTTATATGAATGCAATAAAAATCAGAGAGTCAGAGACACTGACATCGCTTTCCTCATACATGCACACATGCACTCACCCAGAACAGCAGGAATCAAAGAGCTGCTTTCAGCGTGTTTGCAAAGACCCAGTGATCCACTTAGGTTTATTAGAGACACATGCCTATGTGTCATTAAGTATGATCTGATGATCTCATTATTCAGCATGCTGTCTTTCCCAACTATACTTTGGTTGTGGTGCCAACATCCACAGAAGGCTTCAGCATTCACACCAACAGGAACATTTTAAAGACACAAACACATCTAAGCGTTCCAACGTGAGACTGGACACACCTGCACGTGCATTTTGGCGTGTGACCTATGGGTGTATGCATTTCTTTCATCATAATTACAGGGAGGATAGTCAGGTAGGCAGCTTGAAAAGATCAGCTTCACCGTGTTACAAAATGTGGTAGGACGGTATATGTTTGGAGGTAGTTAAAGACATAAATATATATATACATAGACTGAATGTGTGCGCTTACCCTGGAAGTAGGCAAATTGGAGGTAATCGTAGTGCAGGGGCAGGTAGTTCTCCATGGGTGAGAGGCGGCCTGGCCGCGTGGCGAGGTCTCTGACACACTCGTGTTCACAGTGCAGCACCTGAGTGAAGTGATCTGCAGGAAAATGGTTTGAGATCATCAACACAACTTCCCCCGAATGAGACAATAAGTTTGACATGTGGTTTCTTAATGTTGGCTCTAAGCTGAACGTCAGGTTGAACACAAGATTTCTGTTTTAATAAAGAGAAGTTCCACACAAAGTAGGAAAAAAAAAATACCCGAGTGACTATTTCAAAACTCTAAAGGAACAAGTAAAAAAAAAAAAAATTTGGTTTAGTATTCAATACTCCTAATAAATTTTAATGTCATGTCAACACACATTCCACATGATTTCATAAGAAATAATGATCCATGGTTATGAAATGAATTTAACCAAAGTAACACCTACTGGGAAAGTTTTTTTTATGTATTTTTTAAATGAAGACAATAATAGAGAACAGCTTCAATGACAGTATTTAGAGTGTGTGAGAAAGATATAGAGATATGAAGAGAGAAAGACAAATCTGATACTAATATATTGTCTCATACTCACAGTATGATGCTGCTGAGATCATGTGTGTGATATCATCTAAAAAACACTGTGATTTACTATTGTTAATTAGCCAGTATGAAAGGATTACATGCAGGAATTTCATGTGTGAAGCTCAAAAGAGGAAAGCAGATACTCATGTGGGAATGAGACATCTTGCATCACAGTAACCGAGCACAACTCCAACGTGTCCCGAACATCTTTATTTATGCAACATATACTGCCCGGGGGCCCACCGAGTAAGAGATCAGCGTGTCCCAACGCTGTAAAAAAAAAAAAAAAAAACAGAAAAAACAAGAGCACTTGCATGAAACAGCTGCTGAAAATGGAAATTTCTCCGCAACAGTGGTGGTAAAATCTATTGTTCCCTGCAGTTCAGCGCTGGAGGTCTGTTTAGGATTCATCTCACGTATCACGTAAGGAAATCGAGAGCGTGATCCGTTGAGCTGCGTCTGATCACAGGCAGCCACTCCATCATGTCAGACTGCAGCAAAACAAACATGGGGTCCCCATTTTAAACGGAGCGGCCTTTCATGTCTCTGTTGTTCCTCGGGTGGCGATAAATCCTGTTGATTGTTTATCATTCGGAGAAGGCAAATTTCACAGGGAGCCACATATCACTTCCTTATGTTGGGCCCGGAGAGGAAGGCCAGCAGACAGGGCGATGCTCGTGTGTGTGTGCGTGTGTGGGACATGTAGTGGCGTGTGTGTACAGTGAGGTCACCCTTGAGCAGCTGCAGCACCACTTTCCTTCACTTCCCTCTTTAAGACAGCAGAGATGTGGCCTGTTTCAATCTCCTTAAAGAGCCTCCGAGGAGCGGCGATCTAAACCGTGTTGCAGAACGTGTATAAGGACGCGGTTTGGGTCAGTGGATGTTTTTCCTTCTTTTAGCAGATCAGATTTCCCTAAAAACACATGCATGCATACATGCTGAGCACAAACAAACCGCTTGCAAACCTCAGTCTCCTCTTCAGCGCTGCTATGGAAAGTGATCCTCTGATTGCAAGTAAAACAAAGCTTGGCCAAAACTAATTAGCTGTCTTTTCCGTGTTTACACAACCGGGCCATACATACTTGAGACAGAGCGTACTCGTCAGCAATTAAGCTGCGGCTACTGCACACAGACCCGGCATCCAGCTTCCAGGCAGGAGCCGTGTCAACCAAAGCCCCCGCTGACCGAAAAGTTTCTACATATGTACGGAGGTATAATCACCTAATTATGATCTGGAGTGAGCGGTTTGCTTTGGGTGAAGCTGTTATCAAGCATCCCTCCACATGAAACATGCTCTATTCGACATGGAGAAGCCGAAACGAGTCAAATTGGCTCTAAACCACGTTGTATTTAAAATGGGCTTAGAGCTCGTTGTTGTCAAGTAAATTATAAATGTGTGATAAATAATGTGGAAACCAGTAAGTGAGAGAAGGAACTCTATTGCCTCTTCTGTATTTAGTATTACCACTAATAATAACTTCTATAATTTTAATGCTGCTCTAAATGCATAAATCGTCACAGTGAACAATCGGTTTTCTACTTTAAGTAAATTGAATTTACATTTTATCTTCCAAACATTTCTGCAAGAGAACACAAGGCTTCACTGTATTAAAAAAGACAATGAAAACATGCAACTTAAACGGTTTCCTTTTCAATAGCCACATCTAACAAAGCCTCAGATATAGAACCTTTAAATCAGAATAATCAGAGATAAGCAAATTTTGGACCTCTCAAAACCGTTCGCCACAAATCAACAAAGACGATAACACTTTTTCTTTGTAGTAAATGGGCTGAAACGTGTGAAAACACCAGCATGTTCCCTCTAGAGGTGATGCCAATGAAAAGCCTCCGCTGGTCAGGAAATAGGGTCACGTGAGGTCAAACGGAGACAGAGAAGAGGAAGAGGAGGAGGGCCGCTCTGTGGTGGTGTTTGGGTGCACTCGGACGGCGGAAGACGCCAATAGAGCGTGTCTCCTGGAGCTAATAAAAGTTAACAGCGGAGAATAACACGGAGCACAATCAATCTCACTTTCTATTATTCTTGCTTTCTAGTTGTTGATCAATGGTTTTTAACGTGTTCGAGTATGTGAGAGTTTTCCAAAACATTTCAGCGCCAGGATCAACAGTCCTGATATGAATATTTTAATCTGTGAGCAGCTTCCCCTTTCACCAATGAGATTTTCCACTTAATGCCTGAACACATCTTGATATCTTCTTTAAAATTAAAACTAGGAAATTAGAAAAAAATCCCAAATTGTTGGGAAAATTGGTGATAATTATAACAGTACACAATTCAACAAAATATTTTTTAAGACATTTTATTCTCTTAAAAATTATCAGATATCTGCAGCCCACTGATATACTGAATATGTTCTCAAATAAAATGTCTTATAATGTTTTCTGGATGCAGATTACAATCTAATTTGCAATGTGCAAACATAGATGCATATTTTTTAATAAATGATGATTTTTTATCAGGGAGGGTTGACCTATTGTCCACATGTGAACGCTCTGGTCAGTACAACCAAAGCTTTGGTGGAGATTTTTTAGAACTCCATTTACGTGTATTTGGGGGGTCGTGGTGATGTCGTGGCGTGATTTTAGCCAAGATGTTGGCTTGAGAAGCCAGAGCTTTTTTCTTTTTACATCTATACCATCAGTTAAACAAGAGCCAGTCCTGGCTATCTTATTGTATCATTATGGTTGGTCGATGTAGACTTTCTGGCATTGTAACCTCTGCTCCCTGTCTCTGGGATCCCTGCCTATAAAACCCAGCAGCCAGCTTCCAGACCTGGATCCACTGGGCCGACCCCCTGTCTCCCCCCACCATCCCACCATCCCACCAGCTACTTCATTACTCCGAATAAATGCCGATGTTCCGCTTACCCTTTTCCTGCCTAATTTACGACAGCGCTTTGTTCTGTGCATGTTGTCTTCACGTTTTCTACTGTAGCGCCTTGCTTTAATTTGTAGCTATGAATCTGCCTCAGAGCATTTACAGCGGAATGCTTATTTTCAGCTTTTTATCACCCAAAAAATAAAATGTGCAAGCCAACGCTCTGTCGTATAAATTATGTATTTCAGGCTGCGCGCTGCCAGGAGAAGACTTTGAAACCCATAAAGAACAAATGCTGATGAAAGAATTCAGAGCTTTACTGGGACTGTCAATCCACTGTACACTGAATAGAATAAAATCTTAAATATAATGTATATACTTTCAATTCAATTTTATGACTTTTTTTTCATCTGAATCAACACAAGTCAGGGTTCACGAAACCACAGTGAAAACAACGCCGTTTATGGTCGACAAAACAACACGGATCCCGACGGGTTTGAAATTATCGCCGGTCGCACAGACAAATCACCACAATCGTCCCCTGTGTGCAGGTTGGGTTTTTATTTGTTTGCCCAGAGCTGAATGTTTGTACAAGGCGCTTCCTGCTCATGCAAACCTGCTCAGATTTTTTTTTTTTTTGCTGCTTACCGGACACGACCTCGTGGAGGCTGTAATGGTAGCGGAGGTGGTCGTGGCCCTCGAACCTCTGCGGCCCCTGGCACAGGGCCCGGCACTCCACGTCCGCCTTGAAGTACTCGTCCAGGGCCTCCTCGAACAGAGCGATGGCCCCCTCGTAGTCCCCTCTGTCGTACAGGCCGGCCGCCGCGGCGAAGGCTCGCTGAGAGGGAGGTGAGGACAGAATGAAGACATTTTTGTCTTGTATGAACCTGCAGACACTACAGCTCCTAAAAGCTTTAACAAGCAATCTGGTGCACGTCAAGTTTGTGGCAGGAGAAAAAGGGTAATTTGTTTTGCTTGGAATAAACTCAGTGAGGCGAGATATACGGTACGAAGTGAGGCTGAGAGGTTTAAATATGTTTAAATATACGAGACAAGGCCACAGCTGTCATGTGCTGTAA
Source organism: Eupleurogrammus muticus (assembly GCA_036785175.1). Classification (NCBI taxonomy): domain Eukaryota; kingdom Metazoa; phylum Chordata; class Actinopteri; order Scombriformes; family Trichiuridae; genus Eupleurogrammus; species Eupleurogrammus muticus. The sequence goes on from JAYKQN010000006.1 coordinate 14,575,036, forward strand.
CTCTAAGAATGGTACCAGATAGTTTAAATCTCCTAAAAAGGATTTTAAAATTCAAAACACATGCTATCAACTAGCTTTATATTCAAGGTGGATTAAATATTGAAAATATATCATTCGTTTTCAGTTACATTTGGTGACATTTTGTGTCAAAACAGTGCACGAATTCATAATGTTTGTAAAAAAAAGTTGAAGTTGAAATGTACAATACTTTTTTAGAGACCTGATTATTGCTTCTTAAAACTGTATTTTGACTTTCTCATTTTACCCATACATACATTTACCACCAAGCATGCATCTACACACAGAGCTGTGTAAAAAAGTGAGGCTGCAGGGACACAGACAACTTGCACTTTAAATTGAGTTGAGGTTTGGCAGATTAAGGTAGTTGGTCAGTCGAACTCAAAGCATCAGCTTTACTTGCAGATAAAGAGAGCAGTGAGCTGGGAACTCAGAGAGAGAGAGAGAGTGAAAAACATGACTGCAGCAGCGCACAAAGGAACAGAAAACAGTCACGGCAGCTCCAGCACTCAAAGGCCTAAATGAGTTTCCAGTCATTAAACTGAAAGCATCCACACAAAGGGCCCTTCACATGGTGGCAACAGCTGTTCTTTTTTTCCTGTCTGCAGAAATGTGAAAGCAGAAAAACTACAATTGTTTGGCAGGCGACTTGGCAAGGATTGAAAAAAAGATGTGTGAAAGGCACCAGCTTAGCAGAGAGAAAAATAGAGAGGAGTTGTAAAATGTTGTAAAAAAAACACAAAATGATGAACAACCGTGACGTAGGTTCGCATTCCAACGTCTCACCTGGTGAGGACGGGCCTCTCGGTCCACAAAGTGTTCCTCTCTGACCCCCTGCAGGTCTTTGTAGTGCTCCAGGTTCTGACCCATCTCCACATGTTCTGGGTTGGCCTGGAAGTACGTGTGAGCCGCCGCCGCCGCCTTGTCGGGCTGCTTCAGCTGTACGAGACAAGAGATGTGGTATTAACATTAAAATATCAGAACAGATATGAGCATTTTGTGCTCATCTGGTCCAAAAAGCCTCAGAAGAATAATCATGTTTGATCAGAAATTCATTAGAAACACACATTAAAAAAAAAAAAAAAAAAAAATCACATAAAATCACATTCATGATCTATTTATTAAATTTGCATTTTATGGATTCAACCCATTCATAAAAGACTTTTTAGAATCCATGGTAATAAGTAAAATTACTGACTGGTTCAGACCCCAGATGAACACCATATTCATGGCACCATATTAATGACATTCTTGTCTTTACAGAGCACTGGCATCAATAAGGCTAGAATTTAAGTGAATCTGAATTGAAGGTCAAACATTATGCAAATAGTCAGTTTTAGGCTGGTTTATTTTTATATTCTATACAAGGGTTAGGCGTTATATAAAAACTGACCCATGTATCAGTCATAACGTTACAACCACTTTTTTCTAAATCAAAAAAAGAGCCTCATAAATATTCATGAGATGATGTGAGCTTTCCAGAGATCAAGAGAGGCCCATAGCAGAACACTGTACACTGAGTTGAATATGTGGGCTTTAAATTGCAAAGCTGTCCTGAAAAAAATGCTTCTACATTTGAAACAGAGTATGCTTTGGAATATTTTAAGATTACATATAAGATTGATGGGGGGTTAACATGGTGGAGGATGACAGAATCACTGCAGGAGAATAGAAGAGGCAAAGAGGTTGGAGGATTAGTCGTCTCTTGCTGCTCTGTTGCAATATCGCAGAGACATCTGATTCCGTTTGTTTAAATCCTTTACATTCCCAACAGGTGCAAAGCGAAAGCAGATCCCGCCGTTCACAGATTCTCTCATAACAGTTTGGGAAGGTCGGCGTGGCCTTGCTGCCAAACCCAGAGCTGGCTGAGAGCTTGTCAGCAGACTCCGCTCCACTTTGCCACTCATCACTGATTCAGGGTTTGCCGGAAAAAGACATTTATTACAACACGAGTGTAACAGAACAAGATATAATGTAGGAATTCTGAAAAGATTTGCGAAATACTACAGTTGACCCTTTCTGCATAACTGCATTTGCACAATTTATTGCACACAGCACATTGGCTTTGTTTGAGTTCATGTTAAGTGACCTTATAATGTAGAATTGGATTGTGTTGTGTTTTCGTTGCGTTCTGCAGAATGTTTTTCTTCATGCTGTATTTTATGGATCGACTGTCGATAGATTGAATATTGTATTTTAATACCTGGCTGCAACTAACGTCCCTTAGTGGGGCGATAAAATATCTTGACTTGACCAGAACTGGATATATAGACCAACGCCGGTACAAAAACAAAGCGATTTTGTTTCATTGGGGAACCCAAAGCTTGCTACAGGAGTCACGATACATCATAAATACAAACATAGCTTCTCCCCCCCCCCGTCCGCCCATCTCTTTCATGTGGTAGCAGAGGAGACAAGAGAAGAAGAAGAAGAAGACCAAGCGTATCCGGGCAGGATACGCTTGGTTACGCTTGGTTACCCCTAAAAGAGTGAGGTGGCTGCTGAGTGCATTCCTGGACAGATCACCTGGCTGGAGACACAGCACGACTGACTACAAGCACCCGGTGGGGGGGTGAACCCGGCCTGTCCGCTTTGTTTCCTGCATTCCTGTGTCGTCCAAGACACACAGATACAGATTGTGTTTACTCCATAAAACGAGGACGTACAGAATCAGATGTATAGACATGAGAATTTCACAACACCACTCTGATGTATGCTCTAGATACGCTTTAAATGTTGCCGCTTGGGTCGGAGCAATCATGATGTTTTGTGTATTTTTACCTATTAAATACATGGGTCTACACATTTATGAAGCACCAGTTATTCTCTGACCATAGAAAACAACATAGGAACAACAAGCTGCACTTGCATGTAGATTAAGGGAAACCTGATTACAGGTAAAAGTCAAATAAAGATCAGAGAAGTCCTCTGTTGCTGCATTCTTGACGTGTGCCGCTGAGATATTTCAGGGATAAAACTACTCAAATACACTGTTGCCATCTCAGCTTTGCTGGACTTGATAATCATCTGCTGATCAAAATCACAGATTTTTTTTTTTTTTTTTAGACTCACAGAGACTAAACAGCACGCAGGCGGTGGGGTACAGAGGAGGGAGAATCCTCCTCCTCCTTCTCCTCCTCAGAGGAAGGGCAGATTTACTCCAGCACACCAACGCAGCACAAACACAGCTGTGATCGGGCCACTGCCAGATCTATTGTCCCGCGGCAAAATCGCAGAAAAACCTGGGGAAGCCTTGAACACGGGAGGTTCGCTGTACTTTTCCTCTAGCGTCAAGGTTACGGCTCACGCTCGCGGGGCTGTTACCCAACAAGATTCATTTTTTTATTTTTTCTATTCTCCAGGTACTGCCGATTTGCCAAAACAAAGCTTTAAGAACAATCCTTTATTTAACATAAAGTAAAAGCCCAGAGGAGTTTTCCACTTGAACAGTTAAATCAAAAGGAAGGGGGGGAAATAAAATCTGTTCTATTGTGTGACTCACACTTGGGTGATAATAGATCCGCACTCAGATTAAATAGCACCTGAGCTCATACATGGGGGATTTCTGGGAGTGTTTCAAACTGCCAGAAAAAAAAAAAAGTGTCCAAACATGCTGACTTAAATTGAAAACACATGCTAAATATATCAAACTGAACAGCAGGATAAGTTAAAATACCCCCTCTGGATGAAAGAGAGGAAATCAATCATAGCTCACTTTAATAGTGCAATGGAAAAATAATGCAGCCGAGAAAAAGCTCTGTATGCACGCGTAAATCAAAATACCTTATCTGTCACAGAGAGGGAAATAGATACTGAGAAAGTAGATTTGCTGTGACAATCCTCTAATATTGGACTCTGAACATCATTAGCTATTATGCCACTTTTTTCTAGGTGTGTAGGTTATGTAAGTCAATGCACTACAGAAATACTTATGTACTGATATAGTTGATGATAATTTTATTACTTTTTTATTAAATAAATATCTTTCCTTAAGTTAAAAAAAAACACCTTGTGTGGTCTCCACCTCTTTGTGACACCCTTCTGATTGTGAGAAAGCTGCAGCTGCATAATGGAGAATAAATTGTTTATAGTGTCACAAACCAAAAATAACTCAGTGTCATAATTTGATCAGACATGATATAAAAGTTCCACATTGCAGGCTTAACAGATAAATCTAGTGTACTTCTCCACAATAATGTTTTTGTTAGAAAGCCCGCATTGTTCAAGTGAGATTTATCGGTTATGCTGTGTTTGCGTTGTGGATTTTATTTGCCCTGCGTTGCCAAAACGCATCTGAGTTTTACAGACGTTCTCGAACGCACCACGTCATGTCTCATTGTGCATGCTTTCTGAGTTTAGTTATTTCCTCCGTGTGAGAGAGCAGACGGTTCTCTTTGCCTCCTTTAGCGTTATTTCCGTGCTTTCCTGATGTGTGTAAAATGTTGGGTGTGATGATATTATGTGTTTTTTAATGAGCATTTACATCAGTCTTCTCTTCAGGCGGTATTAAACTAATGCAGTGCTAGGCCTACCGTTTATGCCAGTGAATTGATCATTCCTTTATTTGTGTGTTAATTATTGTTAATGATTGTTAATTGGAACACGTTACCAACTGTGCTGCCACTCTAAACCAGGTAATTTCCTGGAGATTCCACTATCTCCTGCTTGGCTTTACAACAAATATTTGTAAAAACCAAATATATGGTGCAGCTGTTTTTTATTATAGCCTATATCATATTCATCCAATCTTTCTTTTCTTGCACTTTTCTGTCCCTGCTGTTGCTAATGCAATTCCTCCACTGTGGGACAAATAAAGGATTATCTTATTTTATCTTATCTTATCTTACGGTCCTTTAAACGAGATTACAGCGTCAATCAATATGTGGAACCAACAAACTTGGATGCACAGACTGAACCTGCACCCCAACGTTCCATTATACCTCAAAAACGCACAATTCTTATTGAAATATCACAAAATGATCTCATTCATGTAATGATTTAAATATATATTATGATGATTATTTTGCATGTGTACACATAAAGGGACTTCCTTGGAAAAATTATGCAGCACTCATAGAGTTACAATTATAATTCATAGAAAGTAAGCCACAGTGTTATCGTAATTCTTGGAAAGCAACTGTGTCAAACTCGTTGCATTGCGATTCAAAATTTTTTTTTTTTTTAAATCAATCTAAAAGCTGTTTCTGAATTTGACATTAACTTCCACAGGATTTAAAAGCATTCCGCCATCAAAAGCAAACACGTCCAGGAGTGTACACCTTGTATGTACACGGGGACGTTTTCCCTCTCACATGAATTTCAAAGCAGCACCTGTAGATGTGAATGAGTCCCACTGAGCCAGAGCCCCGGGTTTGCCTTCCCCCGCTGAAGGGCGAGCTGTGTACGAGCCGCCGGACCGCCCTGCCACCCGGAGCAACGCGGCCTTGATGTGGGCGCCGAGCGTTGCCAAGGCAAACGCACATTTGCATACCTTTCTCCTCTGGGGCCCCCGGCTTGATTCACAGGCATGCTAATAGGCCCGGGCTGGCTTGAAGTTGTGACAAAAAGCACGTATGCCAACGCCACAAACGAGACAGCTACACAGATGGCCTGTCAAAGGGAAAAACTCCCCACAAAATTAAGAAAAAAAAAAAAAAGAAGAGAGATGGAGGAGTTGGCAGCAGCTGCGCGTGGGGGAGCGGTCAAACCTGGCGCCCGCACTGCTGAATACGTGTAAGACAAGCTCCTTCACATCTTGACATTTCCCCAGAGGTTTGCAGCTTCCAGTGAAACAGACAGAGGTGAGTGTTCGGGTTAACGCCGGACACATGAACAGATGTGATAAATCAAAGACAGAATTCCAGTTTGCAGTGAAGAGTTTAATGGTAAAGCGCTCTCGACGTTGTCCTTCACACGTCCTGAGTCTGCATTCTGCAACCAATACGTTTGTCTGATGCTTCAACGCCTCTTCCTGCACAACTCCCAAGTGATTCTGGCCTTTTTAGTGTTTACTGCATAATTATGAATGCTTTATAGGTTAGGTGTGCAAGATTTACTGATTGAGCATCATTTAGCGGATTGGACGTATGTTAGAAGTATGTTTTAATTAGTATAGAATTCAATTAAAATAAGAATTGTTGTGGTATATTTCCTTAGATTGAGCCATTTTTATCTACATTGGGAGTGGGTCCCCCCTCTATGAATAAGGCAATGCTAAATCATTCAGCAACACAGGATCAATCAAAAGTGCACATTTATAGTAAAAACGAACATCTGACTACTGTTTGCTCCACCAGCATTAAGACTGACCCTACTATGAAGACCATTACTACTTTTCATTGGTAGAAGCAAAAAGGTTTATTTCTTTCGTTTGCAATTTTCAGTCTGAACTCCAGTTGAGTCGTAATTGCTCCAAAAACCTCTCGCATCGGCAGTTAAATCACCACCGATCCTGCTTAATTTTAGACTGAACCTCCCTGAAAAAAAAAAAAAGGTGCGGTAAATCATCACCGGCTACCTACAATATAATGTGGCTTCACACCACTTTGCGCGGATTACATTTCAACAGAAACATCTGCGAGCGTGATATCGGTGTCCTTACGCAGCCAATCAGTGTTTTTGCTGTCGTCTGCTTCTGGAGGCTGATGTGATCCAGCTGTTCAGGAACGTACTGTCACATTAATAGAAGGCGGCTCGCTGCTGCTGGACATGTTAAGCAGGTATGTGTGCGTAAACAGCTGGAGAGATGATGTTTGGGTGATGTCTATTACGAAATAATCTGGTAAAACATCTGGAAGAAAAAGGAGTTGAAATTAAAGCCTCTTCTTAATTCACATGTCTGTACTGTGAAGTAGACAGATATATATAAATATATATTTTTGAAGATCTAGAATGCTGCAAAGCACACTGAAATTATGGCCTTAATAACACAAGAAAAGACATATTTGCTGCAAATACAGTCCCCAAACAAAGATCTCCTGACTAACAAAACGCCTCTGTAACTATTTGGATAAAAAGCGTAATATTTCTGACACAGCTTTAGTTACCGTCGCTGAGCCTTTATTTGTGCCATAAACCACACAGAATCTATGTTTGGATCAGTGGCATGTTACGAGTACAGAAGACCAGATATTTCAGCTGTTAGAGACATTAGGCGAACTTTATGATAAGAGGGAAAAAAAAGAGGGACAAACACCCATGTTTGACTTTATCAACTGCATCTGGGCAAAAGATTCCTTGTGTATATCATCCATGCGTGAAGTAAAGCGGAACTAGGTTTACTGGTATGTCTGAGTTTTAAATCTCAATTCTTACGTGACTGAAACTGCATTAAAAGCACTAAAGCACCACTCTACTTATTCTTTTATCAGGTAATTCCTGATTCCGCCGCTACATTTGAGTAAAATATTTGAACAGCAAACATATAATGTTTGAGAAGTTTGGCATTTTGTCATGAATACAGGGTTTTTATGTCTCGAATAAAAATGAAAAAGTATTTTGGCAACGACAAGGCATTTTGCAGGCCGACTTCTTGGTGGTACGTCTATAAGGACGTTATTGATGACCCACATTAAATCGCACAGTAGCGTTCCTACATCAACAGTGGATCTTTTTTGGGATTTTTCCACAGTTGAGGTCCATTTAATTAATGAGTTTCAAGCTTCTAAGCAAGCAACTGGGTGGAAACGGAGCTAAAGCCTATATTTCACAACACTTGTAAATCACCACCGAATGGGATAGGGGTTTGGATTTTCTCGGTGAGAAAAAGCGCGATCGGCCTCTGGCTGTTAAACAGAAGCCTTTATCGCCAGTGATGGCTGTAGCAGCCGCGCTGATGAAAGCTACTGGCGCCCGTACTTGGCACGGAGAGCTTACTAAAAGGGAAACGTTTGTTGAAATGGACGATTACCTCCCCATGAGGCGAGCGCCCCACTTCCTTCCACCGTGGATCGTTTCAAACACGGCACCACAGCGTGCGTTTTGATCGATGGTTTCTAATTCCTGGAAGTATGGAAAACGACTTATGTCTGTTATTGACTGTTGACACTGGAACATCCCCCCGGCTGTAAGACAATACGCCGACTCCATTTTGACGAGAAGGACCGCTTCATAGGAACAGATTTGCTGCACGTATGTATGAAGGAAAAAGCGGTCGCTTAATGACGTGTGTGTGACGCTAATTGGACGGGAAAACATCCCAGCTTTGACAGATTAACCTTTCTCTCGTGTGCCCTTTTGAAATTTTCATTTCATTAACTCGGTAGCTTTGTTGGACAAAAAGCTGCTTCTGCGTGTGTTTACTGAACACACACACACACATACACACACACACACACACGCCGCACAACGTCCTCACTGTGTCCTGAAGTGGTGGACGCGTTGCTTAAAGTTCAGTTCTGACCTGGTATCTGAACCTCTACAGCTGAATCCAATAACACTTTAAACACTATTTCTGGGTGCAGGTTACATGTAACACGGCCAACAAATAACTGAAGGGGGAAAAGAAGCCGTGGGTGTGGGCTGCTTTTAGCGCTTGTTCACGTCATGGGTAATAGTTGTCTTGTCTACCTTGATGTCCCCCCCCCCCCCCCCCCCTCGCACCCCCGGCTCCATCCATCACAACCCCCTCTTCCTCTCATCTGGCCATCCCTGCAACAGTGGGCTCTTTCTGCGCGTCCTCGCCCCACCCTGAACCGGAGCGTGTTCCTCCTATAAGGTCATGTCAAAGGAATGCCTGAAGAAAAAAAAAATCCTCACCACTGTCGCTTCTAAAAAGCCTCTTTCATTAGCCCTGGAAGACACAGGAGGCGGAGGGGGGGGGGGGGGGGGGGGGGGCCGACCCCTCTCCCCCTTTTTCCCTCGCCGCCCTCCATCCGTCATCTTTTCTATTAAAACCCTGGCAGGCGGAGCGCAGAGGCTGTACGCAGGATTGAAAAGAAAACAGTAGCAGAATAATAATGCCACTGTACACGGCTGTGCAGTTTGATTGGTGGTGGTGTTGGGGGGGGGGCTGATCTGGATCAGTAGATTTGAACTGAGGGAGTTGCTCGTACATCGTGTCTGCCCTGTGGCTGCAGGGGGGAAACGACGGCTTCCATTATCGTTTCCATCTCCGGTGACGACCCGGTTTTAAGCTCCTGGGGGAGTTTCACGCTGAAAGACGACACAACCTTTTTTTTCCTCCGCGCTATCCCGAGGCCGCCCGACACCGCGTCAGCTACTGTATCCTCAGTCGACCGTCACACTCGTTCCTATGTCTGCTCTCGCTTCCTTTCGGGAGCCACAAGGCCAGCTTTGTGTTGAAAAAAAAAAAAAAGCCAAGGTGTGTACGTTTAGAGCTCTGCAGACAGGGTGGAAAATGGCCTGTGATGCCTCACCCCTCCTTACCCTCCTTACCCTCCGCCCAACACCCCTCTCACGTTCTCTCTGGCCTAAAATACAGCAACACAAACGCTCTTTTCTCTCAGGGACGTCTAAAAACAGGCTTCGGTTAGCCCACCTCTTATTTTTACACCGCGCTCTGATCTCACACACCGCCGGTTTCCATTCACATAAAGCTGCCTTTTTTCTAGTCTGAAAAAAAAAAACTCAAACCCCAGTCCCAGAAACCCGAAATGTGACTAACAGTTGTGTTGTGTTTGTTCCATTTCGCCTTTTGGTTGAGGATGAGGATTTGGAGTGTGTATTGAAGGTGTTTACAGAGTGGAACTGGAGCCCACGCACTGAATACCACAGATGCCGGCAGCCAGGCCGTCCTCCGCTGTTGCTGTGACCTAAAACACTTTGACGTTTTGGGAAATACAGTTGTTCGCTTTATTGGATCTCACGTCTGAACTGTAAATATGAAGCTATGCCTTAACTGGCCTTTGTATGGATTAAACAAACAAACTGTTTTACCTGTAGAAGAACAGACAGACATGAGGGTGGCATCAGTGTCATCTACCTCTCTGTAGTCATCATGACGTACAGATTGTGTAGGATTAGCTGTGTTGCTCATAACTGTGGTAACAATGCATAGTTCCACTTTGTAAACACCTTTGATGCACGCACACACCGACACACCGACACACCGACAAACACACACAAACACACACACACACACACACACACACACACACACACAGAGGCAAAGTGGCAGAAACAAAACACGAAACAAAACACGACGGCTCGACACATTTCCCGATTTCTGGCACCAAGTCAAATGCCGAACTATCCCTTTAACGGAGTAAAGAGGAGAGGAGCTGGGATGTAAGCACTATCTCAGAGACAGGACCACTTCAAACCGCTTCTTTTTTTACGCCCCCATAAAGCTCCAGAGACAAGGGGGGTTTCCCGTCTGAGAGGAAAAGGTTCCGCGACGCAGCACATTTGAGGGGAACATTCGCAGGCAAAGTAGTCAGAGGCGGCGGGCGGGGGGGGGGGGGTCAGAGGTCACCGCCTCACCAGCGTGGGCGCAGACGGCTTTTCCACTGAGCTTGTAAAGAAACTGGTGTGGAAAAAAAACAGGGAACAGCATGATGTGGTGTTTAAGTGTTAAATCTAAAGCAGGCAAACAGGGACTTTACAGGCAGCACAAAGGAGAATGGCACACGGAACTGTGTGCGTGTGTGTGTGTGTGTGTGTCGGCAGACAATGGCAGCATTCATGCAGCCACTCAATTCTCACTCTGTCTGGTCTTCACATACCCCGGGAGAAATATTAAATATATTTGTTCTTGTTGAAATCAAGCTGGTGTAGCAATGAACAGCTTTTTGAAGACAAAGCGTGTTACACAACGCCTCCACCAGCGGACTTCAGCCGGGGCTTTGCTGAGAGATCGAAATGCATCTGAGAACGAATGAAAAGATTCAGTTCAGCTCAGCTCATTTAACAAGGGAGAGGAATATATACCGAACCAACAATAAAATCCAAATGCAACAAATTTAAATTCATTTTAGGGCATCTGACATTATCTTGCTGGGCAATGCTTCTTTAGATTATATTCTATCAAAGCTTTAAAATGTAAAAATAAATCCTGTAAATATGTATAATGATGTAACTTGGGCCATTTATTTGATAATTATGGCAGCAACTTCTACTTTAGGCCCGCCATGTATATGTAAGGTATAACATAATATCAGGTTAAAGACACACTGATGGTAAGTCATTATTCATAGACTGAATAGGAGTGGAACCAGCAGGGGATTCATACATTTCGAAACTCAAACATACATTTTATAGTGTCACAGGTCTACACTGAATTGTTTCTTTTTGCATGAAAGTGAGCGTTTAAGGGAAACTTCCCAGGTCATCGATCGACATTCAGCACAACAAGGATGATGGGTGAGTCCATAGCCGTGACAGGAACATCGTCTAGAAGTCTCCTTGATTGGTGGGGTGCAGATTTTTCCCCCAGATTAGGACAAAAAAAAAATCAAGTGCCCTGAAGGAGTATTCCCAGGTCAAACTTCAAACACGGTTCAGCCCCCGCTGAACTGAAGAAGTAATGGATCCGCCTTTTTCTGGGGGCTAAATCAAACAATGACAGAGTAGTCATAATGTTTCAGCACAAAAACCAACACATCAATCAACCCCCACCCCCGAACGACTCTCTGGAGAAGGGGAAAAACCTCCCGAGGCTCATGCTCAACGATCGAACGGAGGAGGTCAAGAAATGGCGAAGGGGAGAAAGCGAAAAGCAGTAAAGCTCGTGTGATTTAGGGAAGAATGCCGCTCGTCTCCTGATCTGCTGGTGGTATGCATGGTGGGACTGACGACCCAAAGCGTAGCATGAACCAGAGCAAGTGTTTTTAATAATAAATTGACCTGTAGCCGCTCCCTGATTCCTGAAATAACCCTCATCTCTGCATACTGCATTAAGCCAGGCGTACTTAAGTGTTAAACAGCCCATTACCAGGTTGATACCACATCAAAAAGATCCAGTATGGGTGCATTAATGATATTTAGGTACAAAAATCCTTTATATTATTTGAAAAGGTGACACCTTTGTTGTGCAACCAGGTTCTTAAACTTCAAGCATTAAAGGGTAATTTAACAATTGCCTCGCTGGAAGCTTGATATAATGGCTTCAACTGGTCTTGTCTTGTCTCTGTTTTCTGGGGTCAGGCTTGTTCAAAATTAGCCTCATAGCAGCGTTATACGTGTCTAACCATCCTTAAACATGACGTGCAATGCAAATGTGATCAAGTTTGGATTAAATCTTGCTCCAGGTGCAGGTTAAATCCCTGTGAGCGCGTGTGTTGCAGAGTTTACAGTAGTTCCTTTTCTTCTTTATTTTCAATTTAACAGCCTACCTCCCCTGGAGTTCCAGAGATTAGTCGCCAGCGGAGACCACCGCTGTGAGGATGCAACCGGATCCAGTAGATGCTCCCTCCGGGGGTCGGAGAGCCAGACGAGATGGGTGGGAATGAGGAGACGAGCTTAGTGCTCATGCAACGACTTTCCCCGGAGGAGAAGGCCAGAGATAGGAGATAAGCCTCTTTACACGGGCTGCATTGTAAAGGAATCAACTCGATATTTTTGTTTGATTTAGAACGTAGCACAATAACCTGCACCTTGCTTGTTTTTCATTATTTTTTTTTTTATCTAAATGGAAATCATGCACTCCTCAGACTGTTGGCTGGTCATTTTCTGGAGGGCAGATCCACCAACAGCTGAGATTATTTAGCTTGTTTTTTTATGACTGGCCTCTGACTCAGTGAAACAGTGAGAGGCTTTCTGCCTTGTGAGACTAAATTAAGACAAGAAACACGCACTTTTACATTTATCCGCAAGTAGAGCTTTGCTGTTGTGCAACATAATTAGATTATAAGTACATTTAAACACACCATCTATAATGAGATCTCGTCTTGCTCGCCTTCCCTTTGGGGTGTGATTTTCTTTAAAAAACACCTCCATGTCAGGGGGTCGGCACGCCGCCACATTTCATGGAGCATTTTACACGCACTCGCCAAGAGCCGGGAGTGTGTGGACACACGTGTGCGAGAGTTTGACTTTGTTTGCACGCGTGAAAGGTCACGTCGTGAGCGAGGGGTCGTAACTCTAGCGTGTGAGTAAAAGACCACAGAAAGGAGAGTTATTTATAGCAGAGAGACTCGTTCATGATACTCATAGCTCAATGTCAAGATAAAAGTGGAATTACCTTAAAAAAAGAAATTGTGAAGGCATGAACTCAACTTGACAACTTACTGCAGAGAATTGAACGATTACAGCGTTGGATGAACTGAATGTTGGCGGCCTCCATTCACAGTGACTTTTACAAGAGTCTGAGGATTTATGATCCTAGCAGCCTGCTGCAGTGACTTCAGACAGGATTACGACAGACATACCTAAAAGTGAGACTATAAAGATAGAAATGATACGGGAAAAACGTTAAATTTGATCAGTGGGAAGTTAGATTGCAGATGAATTTTATAACCATGGCGTGATGCATGGTATGATGAAAAAACGATGCTTTCCCTGTGGACTCGTTAGACCAGTTTGTAGATCTACTTGTACACAATGTAAAAGTGGTAAATAAATTAGGCAAATACATCACAGTAGCTCAGCAAATTAAAACAAAAAAGCATTTAAAATAAACTATTTCCTGATTGCTTGACAGAGGTCACTAAAAACTCAACTAAATGCAATTCAGTGCTGTTCTTAATAAGTGCACAGTGTATATTAAACTGTACTTTACTACTTTCTTAATTCTGCTAGTTTAACTATGATCTAATTCAGAGCCACTAAAGGTGTTTTTGCCAGGCATGAACTTTTAATAAGTACAATGGTTTAAACCGTTTAACCACAGGAGGATCCCCGAAAAAAATTATAACTATCGAAGCCTCATTGACTCAGAAGACAAAGACCAATATGTTCATCCAATCAGGGTTTCGCGTTTTTAACCTAATTATTGCAACTCTCTTTCCAGTCTCTTTTAGGGGCCTTTATAAAGGATTTGTGCTGCTTTTCATTAACGACTCTTGTTCCCATAGTTGCTGTCGCATTGCACAAATCTAGCATTCTTGACACACAGCATGCCGACTGGAATTCAGGCCAAACTGGACGAACGACATGCACACGCATGTGTATGGCTGCACGCATGTGTGTGTGTGTGTGTACACAGTTGTTCACCGGCACGTTAAAATCTAAACAGACACTTTGTGGTCCAAAATGTGCAAAATGTGCAAAATGTGATTTATCCACACAAGCAAGCCTGCGCCTGTCTGCCTCTTCCTGTCTGCAGATAAACAACCTGAAGAGCCAGAGACCCCCCCTGCCCCCCCACAAAACCTTGGCCTGCTGCTTTGATGTGACTGGCTGTTAGTGGCTGGGCAGGGCCGGGGTCAGGGGTCGCATAGGTGCCAGGACGCTGACCCGGTGGTGAGATGGCCCAGGAACCAGCATGCCTTGCATTCTCCAGCAATGACGGGGGAGCCGTGGAGGTGAGGGACAATGAGCTGGAGGCAAATACAGCCCCCCAACCGCTGGGGTCAATTCAGACATCTTTACTCTACACAACAGGAAAAAAAACAGCCAACTTCTAACCAAGGAACAGCTCCTAAACAACACCGGTTATGCTACTGATGATCATGATGTCAGGGCTAGGGTTAAAAAGACATGAATTGTTTTAGAGTTTGATTTTAACTTGCTGTATTTTTGTCCTCCATTTAGAGGAGATATCTTTGAGCAGATATCACAAAGATGTGTTAACACACACACACACACACACACACACACACACACACACACACACACACACACACACACACACACACACACACACACACACACACACACACACACACACACACACACACACACACACACACACACACACACACACACACACACACACACACACACACACACTTCATAGAGATTTGATTGGCTGCCAGTCGTGCATGGAGCCGTGCACCGAAAACATTTGAGATTTCATATTTAGACAAAGATTAAGATTGAGCACACATTCCTGGTGGATTACTTAAACAGGAGTATTTCTGCCTTTTTTATTTGTTTTACTCAGCCTTTATTTCACTAGGAAGTCACATTGAGATTAGAACCTCGTTTACAATCGAGACGTGGCCCAGACGGGGTGAGACATTACCAAATGTTGCTAATCCTTCACATTCACTGGGGTTTATTCCCTGCAAACTAATAAAAGACAATTAAAAAGCTTGTGGCTTCACACTCCTAAAGCAGACTGGATCTCTGGTGTGGAAAATTCAGCTCAGGGCTTTCATTCTTTCCTTCCTTTCCCCCTAAACACTCAGTGCCTTTTTAAAGTACCATCTGGAGATCTGGCTATAAAAGAAAGATTATTAAAAGCCTCACCGGGCTCAAAGTGTGGTTTAAGGGTTGAGGAGTGACGGTGCTGCCTGGTTCCATGAAAGAGAGTCGTGTGTTGTAGGGAAAGTGCTGATAAAAGGGCAGCGCGGTGCGCTGTGTAATCAAGGTCGCGGTTTTGAACACAAGTGAACGAGTGAGGAGCTGGATCCAGACTCATCCGACAGGCACATGCTGACTTTCATGTAAAAAAAAAGTATATATACACAGAATAAACATTTTAGATTTAACCTAGTCAAAAATCTTTTTGGGAAGAAAAACAAACAATTGTATAAGGTGGCCCTCTTCACCATGCTTATCTATTACGATCATAAATTTCGGCCTGGAAATAATAGGCTCCGTGTGTTTTTTCCCTCGAGGCCTTAAACGCGGGTCCAGCTAGGATTTCCATCCTTCATTATGAAAAGCTGCTTCCACTTTACTTCTCCGATTCCCTCTGTTCTTCTTTGTCACAAGGGCGACCCTCACATGCCTCCAAGTACGACGCAGACTGATGGAAATCAATTGACCCCGCTTGAGTCTTAAGTCGGTCCATTTGGTTTTTATTCCACGCCGAATTAAAAAAAAAGCAGCAAAAAAGCCCGTGTCTGAAACTGCGCTGTGGGTAAAGACGGAGCTGACGCGGCTGGGAGCGCCTCTAATGAATGTATCTGCTTGTCCGTTGATGAGGCCATTTATTTCCTGTTGGAGCGCGTCCCGCGTGGGCCACACTCCGAGAGCCTCAGTGCCCTCGTGTGTGTGGATGTAATTATGCGTCTATGCGAATTAGATGTACGACATCTTAGACTTAACATGTCAAACTTTTATCAGCGAGACGCGGAAAGAATGTTGTTTTGAAGCTGGAGGCAAATTTATTCTCGACATAATAAAAATAACCCAATTTCACATATAAATATTGACTTTTATAGTTAGTTTTTCTTAGCAGCTATATATCTTCTCTTATAAAAATGTCACGAAATGGACTTTGCCCTCAACCCAAAATAACACGGGGCTACTACCAGCGCTGTGGGCGATGGAAATAATCACCTCCATCTACTCTGAGACAATTTCATATGTTGCACAGATAAAGTCATGAATGTCACTGGGGAGGTTTTGTGCTAAATGAGGCATGCGACTGGCTGTCTGAATTCATGGGCAGTTTTTTTTTCCCTTTAGTTTCTTCTCCAAATCTCGGGCCTGACTTGGCATTTGACAACAGCCGCGGCAGTATCGCTTAAAACAAACAAGAGTTTAGAATGCATGCAGCGGCAGCAGCTGGTGTGGGGGAGAGAAACATCAGAGAACACACACACACGCACGCACACACACAGTGTTTTAACATTAGATACGCTCACATGCTCAGAGCAGAGTTAACACTACAGTGTCCTGACATGGTTTGACATTCCTCGTATGGGATAAACACACGCATACATACTGTATACACACACATAACCAAAGCATGCACTTACATTTCACACATAAACACGCACACAGATGCAGAATTAGGAGACCTAAACAGAGAAACTGAGAATATTTGTGTCTAGTGACATTGGGAGGTGGTAAGAAGGACCTTCCCAACTTCATTAAAACACGTTCACACAGAGATAAACATACGAAAAACAAAATGATGACCTTACGATCTCAAATCAGGAGGCAGAGACTGATGTTGTGACTATCCTGTAACATGGGAGGGGGTGGGAGCGAGCAGCTGCCTGCAGGTTGAAGCTTTAGGACCAACACACACACGCACACCCAGAGTTTACATAAACCCTTGCAGAGCGATGTTGTTTGAGTCGACGCCTTTTCTCTTTAGCTTGGAGCAGAAGGAGGTACGGTAGACTTTGATGTAACATAATTACTGAAATAATTTCAAAAATCTAAGCTCATAAAAGTATAATAATTATCTCGCAGAAATTGGAACAAAAAGGGATCATGAATATTGCCTTTGTATTGCAGTCTCCCCGTAGCGTGGGGCTCAGTATGAGTTTCTGCAGGGATTGTTCCTCTCAGCAGTGGCGGGGTGTGACTGACAGCAGCCTGGATGGTCGGTTCTGAGACGTCCGCATGGCTGAGCGGCCCGGCTGGCAGAGGGTTCTACCGCTAAAAAACCCGACACACCCTCTACTGTAAGATCCAACAAATCTCCCGAAAAGACGCACCTTGGGATATGAAAGCATTTAAAGGTTAAGCAAGAGTTAGCTTGAATTGGAGCGAGGTGGAAAAGGTGTGTGTGTGTGTGTGTGCGCGCGCACACACAGCCTTTCATGTTCCTACACCTCAGGCTTTTTTTTGAGCATCTGTGCACTCATGCATGAACATGAGTGCATCCGCACATACACCCATGTCTCCCCCCCCCCCCACACACACACACACACACACACACACCGGATTCTAGAGCTTACAGACTCTTAGCTCTAATTGACCATGGAGAATATATAACGATGGGTGCTGACCCTCAAAAAGAGAAAATCCTCTCTGAAGGCTTTGCACATTCTCCAGTCAATGTCTCTAGCTCAGTGTAAGAGTAAGTTGTCAGAGCTTCACCCAAGCAGAAATACCCATACGGCTACATTACAATCTACTTACATACGCAGCAAAATGTATTCAAAGTAAAAACATCTGCTGTGTATAAACACACATATATATATAAAACACATTATATATATATAAATACCATTAGATTAATAATAATGATGTGTGACATTTTACTCGCTATAATTTGAAGTACTTCATATAGTTATTCCGTCCAGTCCAGGGTCATTTGAACATTTACTGTAATGAATCCATGTGAGAAGTATGGAGGTAAAAAAGCTATTTTGTGGAGGTTGTTAACGATTTGGTTGTTAACATGAGCCCCGCGTGACGCCAAAAGGGCTGGAAACCCCTGGTTTCATCTTTAACAAGGGTTGTGTGGTTCAGAAAATTGTTAAAATATCCATTGGGTCATATCTGCAAATCTGAAACGTGACGAGTGGAGTAGAAAGCTGAATATTTCCCTCTGACGCAGTGGAATGGAAGTATAAAGTAGCATGAAATGAAAATTAACAAGTAAATTACGGATAGCTTAAAACTATACTTGAGTAGAATTGTTGAGTTGATTCACTCAGCTACTTTCCACTGTTCTCCCTCCTGAACCAGATGAACCAGAACCAGGCCTGGGTGGTGTGTAATGTGCACGAGCTTTGAAGGATCTGCTGTTCCAAATATTCCGAACATTCTGACTCGCAGCTTCTGGCACTCTGCTCCACTTACAGACTTATTTTCAGGGCTGTGACTCGCCAGCTGACACTTACAATAGTTAGGAGACAGGCTCCTGGATTTCAGAGACTAGCAAACCCGGTGAGTGTTCCGAGGCCTTTGTTGGATGGACGTCACCTGTGCGGCCTCAGCTCCAGCTCAGCTCTTTTTAAAACTAGCATGAGGAAGTGGTTTGGCCGACGAGTGCTCATAGGAAACTGTAGAATTGGACATTTGTTCATTCTGAAAAAGTCTGCTTTTCTTCTGCAGAGTAATCCTGGCTGGAGATGGCAGACCGCGGTCAACAGAATCACAGTAGACTAACGTATAAGAGCAGAACACGTGTGATCTGATTAGACAGGAAATAAAACACTCGACACGTCCTGACTGCAACAGAAATTCCAATAAAATCCAGGCTTAAGAATTGGTTCATTACAATAAAACTGTTAACATCATTCAAACTGCAATTAGGTTTATTGTATAATAAAATAGTGCTTGTAAACTTTAGCTTATAATTATAATCTTATCATTATAAAAATATCCAACAGTGAATTAATGTCTTCATTTCAAATACTGCCGCTGAGGTCATTATCAATCGTTCCAATTTAATTCATCAATAATTGTTTTATCCACAAAATAGTGCATCTTACATTTTATGATTTCTTAAAGGTTGAAGTGGTGGCTTTGATATCTTATTTTGTTTTGGACCAACAGTCCCAAAAACCAAAGATATTCCCTTTAATTATCATATATAACAAGTAAAATATTTAAATTCGCGTTTAAAAAAAAAAGATGCAACCAGTCAAAGTTTGGTAATATTGCTTAAAAATGATTGAAACATTTTTTTTGATCAGCAAAATCAATGTCAATTAAATTTTAATAAATTCTATTCGCCGTCACTAATCCTGTATGTTGTGATTCTCTGCATTAAGGGTTCTTTAATCAGCTTATGTCGACACAGTGATGCTTTTGAATTCGACATCTGCGTGACCTCAGCAGATTCTCCAGCTGATTTAATAAGTATCTGTCTCTCAAGAGCCTCATACAGATTCATTTGTAAATTCCAGATGCGCACACACACACACACACACACACACAGATCCCAAATACCTGATCCAGACCTGAGAGGCCGATGCAACACTTCCTCTACTACAGACTGAGCCTGAGTGAAGAATGAAATGAGGAGAGGAAAATGTCCGATGCTAAATTTGGACGAGGCTCAAAGTGTGAGTCAGGAGGCCCAGAAACACACGCTTCCTTATAAACCGGCGAGAGGAAGGCAAACAAGGTGCGAACAGCTGCGATGTTGGTGTTGGCTTTGACGTGTTTGAGCCTCACCGTCCTCAACTCAAACGCAACATCACCATCGCTAGAGGTGTCGGCGATATGCGATTGTGATTCCAGAGCCAGAGTTTTTACGGCTTAATCCCTCCCAGCCTCTTTCCTTCGTGACTTCATCCCCGTTTTTTGAAAAAGCACTTAGGGAGTGACTCTGCAGGAATTAGTAATGAGAGTCTTTAAAGGGAGGAGACGAAAACGACAAACTGACATGTTAACCGGTCCAGGCCGCCATCGCCCCACCCAGCAGCCTAACCAGAGGCCGTCCAGCACAGCTGACCTATATTTACCAGTCTATCAGCACTAATGTTAATTATGAAGTAGCAGCCTTTACCCAACTGGTGTCAATGTGTTTAATGACGATGAAGGAGATGACATAGAGGACAAACATGGACCCTGCTGAGGTTAGACTTTTTCATTGTGAAGCATAAAAGGAAGACATGTTTATGACAGCATGAGGTCCCTCAGGAAAGGTCTCGGTTTAAATCGCCAGGGCTGCATAGCGACAGCCTGATTTAGAGTCTGGACAAAAGCTCACACAAACACGCTCACAGTTCCATCCGGTTTGGTCAGATTTGAAAAGATCATCTATGAACAAAATACAGATGAATCACTGACTGCGTAAATAAAAGTAAATACGTTTTGGAATCAAATCAAAGTCTGTCCAAAGGTAAATCTCATATACAAAGTACAAGCTGAGTTCTCACCAGCGAGTGATCACACTAAGACAGAAAAGGAGCTATGACGGCATCTCAAAGTACAGCTGAGGTCAACAAGAACAAGTCTGAAAATATGTTCAAATAGGTGATAAAATGTTTTAACTTTTCATGTTCCCCTCAACTTAGTTCAATGAGCATTTCCTCAAACCCCCAATAAAAGATTTCAGGCTTACTTGAGGTCTTTTGTACGGAGTAAAAGTTGAGGCTTGCCACTATTTAATTCTCAATTCTGCTGTTGGTTTCTTTGTTTTTATTCACATAATATGCATTTCTTTGTCTTTTTCAGTCTGCATCCTTTAATGAATCTACGCTCTATGATCTAATGTATTTTTTGTAGACCAGAAAAACACCTAATTCACATTTTATTATCGCTTGACGAGTAGATGAAAACTACTGAAACTGATGCAGCTCCAAGTAATAAACCTTAAATATGTTGAACTACTGCAATGTGGAGCTGAGTGTATCACAGTCCTGGAAATAAGCTTATTCAGTGGCCCTGAGTCACATCTCTCTATGTTCTGGGTTTATTTAAGTTCCTCTTGAGGCCTCAACAACACAAAACATGATGTGGTCCTAACAGATGACTTTTGAATGTTATACCTGCCTTTTACCTTCTTGGACTATGGTTACAAAGCTCACATTTTCCTTCTTGAAACTGCTGCTATATAGATTCCCCATAAAACTGTTTCCTTATTTCCAGACCTGAGTCATCCCACACACATCTGCAAGAGTTATAGAAGAGAATGACTGATGTGCTTTTTTCCCTTTGTAGACTAGCAGTCAATTAAAGAACAGAATGGTTACATTCCCCAACCTGTTGAATGACTGTGGCGCGATGGAACAGAGGCTCTTATTGTGAAATTTTAAGATAAGAAAAAATTGCCTCCATCAATCAAATGGAGAAATCTAGACGGAATAAGAGGTCCAGGCACGATCGGAGCATTTTCAGTGTGTCACAGTTCAGATAAGAGGACGTCCCCAGAGGAGGAGAGGAAATCCCCAGCAATCTGGAGAGGAAAACACCACCAGACCTCCGAAAACAAAAACTTTCTGGAAAAACTCAAAGCGCCGTCACTGTTACAAATTAAACCAGGTGGCTCCCGACTCGACTGTTTCCCGGGCTAAGCGGACGCATAATTCCACAGAATCCACACACGAGGAGATGATCAAGTGAGCCGTAGAAATGCATCATCATTACTGGCGATGTGCGCGGGGGCGTCCACGAGAATCTGACTCCCCCGAGTGGAGGACTGACCTAATTTCCTGCCTGTCCACAGCTGGCTCACTCGCAGCGCCCTGAGAATGAAACCAGCCGTCCTCCCTGGTCTCGTCTTCCTGCCTCCGTGCATCTGGGACAGAGACGTGACGTCCAGGCATGCCGCCTCCAGCCCTGACTGCTGTTTCCATTAACTTCATTAGCCGCTCGGCGCAAACTAATATTTCCAATGACAGTTCTTTTCAACCATGCCAGGAAGTGATGCAGCCAGCTGTGTTACGTGCGACGCTGTGTAAAACAACCGATATCTGGAATCGGCCGGAAAATAATATATGATCTAAACCGGCGTTTTTTGCCATCACGTCACTGGAAAAAGGGACTCACTCAATGGTGGGGATAGCCTTGGGGGGGCGAGCCCTGAATACAGGTGTTGGCAGCTGAAAACACAATAATAACATACTTACAAAGTAGAGCTGATTCCAGAACAGAATCCCTAAATTACAGAGCAGGGGGCGACAGGTACGGGCTTAAACTTTCACTGAGCAAACCACTAAGTTATACCTGCATATGCATCGGACAGGTGTGGCAATAAGCTCCATGTAAGGCCGTTAATAACACATATCCTAGTGTTTCCAAGGCTGGCAGGATAATCAGGGCTCTTGCAGTGAGACTGACAGCTGAAAGTGGCGGGACTGACACCAGCAAACGAGGCCTAAGCCGTCTTCAAGTACTTCCAAACATTTACCTTTTAATCTCAAGCATGTGAAGAAAAGAAACGTTGTTAACGGACTTTCTCTAAATGTTTTACAGGAGATGTTGCTGAGTGGGTCTCTAACTTCATTCATTGTCATGTTACACTGCCGTCCATCAGACCAAACCGGCTATCTCCCGTACCCATGCTTCAATTTGATCATGCATAGTGTCAATCGATGCAAAACAACTTAGTATTGATGTAAATGACCCACCACCACTCCCCCTGTAGCACTCATGGTACAGTGTGTCTTAAGAGGTTGACTTTCACATAACGAAGAATGAGGCACACTTTTCCTACCAACCTAGTCTCTGCCAGCGCCTATAAAAAAGTAATAAATCAACCGTACTGGGTGGATGTTTCCCTCACGCAACAGAGAACAAGTTGAAGCGAAGGTACAGGTGATTCAGAGATAGGGTTGTCATGATTGAAGCCGCACAAAAACTTCATTAGACAATCACTGTAGCACTACAGAACCAGAATTAGTCCAAAGACTACTGTAGAAACATGACAGTGCAACACGGCGGGTTCTAGGGAGGGACGCCTGCTCCTCATGTAAAAAAAAAAATCACTTAATCAACATCAAGGTGATAAAAACAAAACCATTATCATTTTGATTGAATTATTTGCTAGTTAAATATATATTTATGAATGTTATGTGACATTTCTGCCAAGTCTGTTCCCATAGATGCGTCTAAATCTCACATTGTGCTACTTTAAATGACGTGACTCAACTTGAGATATATATAACAAAAGACTGGAAACATGCTGAGTCGGACAAAAACTGTCTGGTGAGCCAGATGTGGCTGGAATGCGTCAGTTTGAGACTCCTGTCCTCATCTTCAGGGTCTGGATAGCGTGACAGTGTATTCAGTGTCTAGTTCGTACCACCTAATTAGACCAGAGGACATAGCTGAATATGAGCATCATCCAACCTCAGCCCAGGGTAATGCTTCAAGCATATATGACCCTAATGACTGTTTAGAATTCCAATAAATCTTTGGTTTTTGTGCCGTTTGCCTGAAGTTGGTTCAGATGTCAAATTTATTTTTATTTGCCAGCACCAGATGTGATTCTGAAGCTGTGTTTGAGATGCTGTAGACGGACCACAGACAGAACCCGTGTTGGGAAGACTTTGATTAAACTGCATCAGTGCTTCCACTTACGTAGTCTTGTATCCCGTTACCGAGGCCATCGGCCATGCCGCTCACACCACACCACGCCAACCTGAGCCCGGGCCTCCCACGGGCTGACGACGCACTTAAATCCCCCCACCGCCGCGGCTGTAAACCGCAGCCGAGCTGTACGACGGAAAAACACGCCGGAGGGAGGCCAGACGCATGTACGACGAAAACCACACTGCACCCGGCAAAGTGAGAGGACAAGAAGAGCTGTGTTATTGTTGGCTACGGCAGAGCCGCTTTGAGCGCAGGCCCACACACGAGTAAAGAAGAAGAGTGGCAGGGGGGGATGTGCTGTCACTTAAAAAATTACTCAAAAATATCCCTGGATGAAAACGGTCTGCTCCAACAGCTGCCTGATGTACAGTAAATTAACAGCTGTCAGCATGAGATGACAAACCGTCAACGGAAAAAAACAACGAAACATCACTTCGCTGGAATTCCAATAACCCATAGCATGATTTCTCCCACTCAAAAGTGCAACAAAGGACGGTTGTTTGTCCTCCAACATTTCAACGCGACGTCATGCACGGCAGTTTTTGCTGTGCAAGGCCGCAATGACCCGACATATTCCACTCACTAGTCCCAATCCGAGTCAATATAACAGACTCTCTCTCTCTGGGGGAATTAAACACTCATTTCCTCCGAATGACACAATCTCCAGAATTCAGCTTCTTTCCCAAAACCATGTTAAAAATTCCTGTTTGATGAAGAGATGCTGTAAGCCACCGCAACACACAGCACAAACCCTCTTATTAGTTGTGTTTTTGTCCTGACTGGTGCTTAGAAACAAGCCCACAAGGTGAGCTCCTGTACCGCCTAGGGGTTAATTATTAGCCTTTCTAAAAGGAAGGAGTAACAGAGATATGACGAACATATCCCCCAACATGGTAACGGGATGCGGTTCAGTTTATTTAAGTAGCGGTAAAAGTCTGGGATCTGGTTAATTGAAATATAGCGTAAAGGATTTATTCCCGTTACGCCACATACGCTGTAAACCTTTGAGATATTCTTAGAGAAAAACAGCTATCATTAACTAAAAAACACATTAAATACAGAGCATCTAATTTGGACCGTTAAAAGCAAACATGTTGGGCTTCACTTTACGAGAGATGCGGGTTCGCCAGTAAAACAACATGAAAGGAAATATACAAGTCCTATGGATTTCTAATATATCAACTTTATTGCTCCCTGTACGGGAAAAAAAATGTGCTTCTCTTTTAAAGGGGGTAACTGAAGTTAAAACACACTTTAAGCCAGTATCTACTCTGTAGAGAACAGGGTCTAGAGACAGCAGGACGAACAAGAGGGTTGTTTTACAGATGTTCTGACAGATGTAACACGCCAAAGATGCATTGGTGTCATCGGCTCGGCCTCTTCATCAACGACCATATTTATTGTGCCACTTTTCCTCCTTCACTTCACAGAGACGTGGATGTTGCCCGCAGCGTTTCGATGTCTGTTTCAATATTCTTGAGATCATCTTCAGTTTGGAATGTGCTTATTATTCCAAGATAACACTTATTCCGTCAGCGTGCGAGTGCCGACTTGGCCCGTTTTAATATCATTAACATGGCATCAACTGTTTACCCGCTACATAGCAACCATAAACACAATATTAGTATCACGACACCTCATCACAAATAACTCTACCTCACATGTAAACTGTGATAGGCTTAACACTAACACTGTTTAGTTGTTTTATTATAAAAAAAATGGATTCAGAGCCTTTGATTTGAAAGAGTTCTACGTACGTTCACCTACCAGGAGCTTTGACCATGTTTATCACAGGCATCCAACATTTTGAAGCTTAGTTTGCTGCCATAGAATTGAAATGGAAAAATGAGATAATAGTAAAAAGAGAAAAAAGAGATGATAGAGGTGAGGTGGTTTGCTGGTCTCCAGTCTTTCTGCTGTCAAAGCAAGACATTTCACCTTTACTAACTGGAGATTTTGAAGAATACGGGCTAGATTGCAGCATATGGACCAGAAACGATGCACCAAAACTAGGGATGCAAGGATGTGAAAATTTCGGCCGATATCGATATACATATCGGCAGTCACTGACGATTATTGATATTTGCCGATATCGATATATGTAGAGAAAAAAGTTTTCTGTAGTGTCACAAATTTAGTACAGACCAGAAAAAACACTGTACATTTGAAAAGAACAACAGTGCTCTTTATTTAAAGGAAGGCTCACTGTAAAACTCTATCATGTGGTTAGAGGAAGTACGGCGGAGCGGACCCGATGGAGCTCCGCGAACGTGGCGACGTCGGCGGCCGCAGCGGAGGCGGAGGAGGCGGCAGGACGGCGTCCGACATCCCGGAGCAACGTTCCGCGCATTTTTTTGTCTTTTCGGGCGATGCGATGTGATGGAGGAGCCCGCTAGGACCAGCTAGCTTAGCGCGTCGCCGAGAGACACGCAGACAGTGACCCAACTAACTGTAGCGGTTTAACTCTGCCAATTGTTGACATCAGCCAGAATTTGTTGACATCGAACCGATACCGATAAGTTAAAAAACGTGACATATCGGCCGATATATATCGGTCGGCCGATATATATCGTGCATCACTAACCAAAACAGCTTCAAGGACACAGCAATAAATGACTGTAAACACGCCACCACCCGTTACACAAAGCTGATGCGTGACATTGGAAACCCTCGGCACAGATACCAAAGAGTCTGTGAACTTTCCTCCGCAGCTGAAACGGCTCTCCCGGCCTTGGCTTCATCGTAATGTTTACGATTACAGCGGGAGGAAGCGTTTATTTTCATTTATTCCTCCGTCTGCGAGAGAGATAAATGATTTCTTTTGCACGCAGACACTCAAGAAGACGGACGGCTTCCACTTTATTGGGTGCGTGTGGTCACAGACTAAGACGTCACCGTGAAGTAGCGGGTAGGAGACTGTTATTGTCAAAATCAGGACGTTTAAAAGTCTCAGCGGGGGACTCGCCCACTGGGTGACATCAGCTCAGAAGGCTTTTACATAAACTAAACTTCCAAATCTAAACTTTACTGGCTCATTACTTAATTTGCAAACACAGCTGAGGCAAACAAGCTTATAAAGTTGGCTACAACATGGACGTTTTATTAGCAGACATCAGTTTTCAGGTGATTTAACCATGAGTCTTAATGAATAAATGACTTTACATCATCCTGAATGTCTTAAACTGTGTTTTATACTCATAAAAACAAAAGTAAAACAACATTCACGTTCAATATTTAAATACATGATGGAATATGAAATGAGAGTGAATCAGTCAATAAAGCTGTTAAAATTGGTTTTAGGCTGGTAAAACCTTCCTGAAATACTTCCACTTGCAGCTCTGTTTCTGGTTTGACTGGAAATGTACAACATTCATAATTGTACAACAGGGTATTTAGATTCTCTTTTTGGTTTTTCAATACTGTCAAAAACACAGACACTGTTTCTATTTAACTGGATATTTACTACAAAGAGTCTGTAAATACTTAGCTTTTAGGTCCTATAATTTTGGGCAGTTCTTTCCAGGGTTAATGTAACGTTTAGCATCTAAACACCAAGATATTTTCTTCACGAGCAGGTGGAGACCTAAATAGAGCGAAAACTTAACTGAGCATCATCTCAAAAGTGACAATTCAATATTGTTTTCACAGGTTGTTTCTGCTGCCCAGTTGCTGGCAAATCAATGCACTGATTTGTCAAGTGATTTCTTCCAGCAGATGGTTACTAATTCTGTTATGATTCATTTATTTTGAACTGTCAAAATCTACTGTGGGTTTTCCATCCAGAGTAACTTCTGTGTCACATATCATTAAAGTGTTTTCTATTAATCCGATGAGCTAATCCTAAAGACCAGCAGGAGATGATGTGAAACTGACCTCACTCTAACCATTTGCAGATGATACACTCCTGCTGCTCTGGGAAAATTCCTGAATTTACAGCAAAGGTTCTTTAAGGACATTTGGCTGCTTATAGAGGAAGAGCAATACTGTATTATGCTCTCTCAGTCATTCTGTCTCTGGAGGCTGTGAGATATGAATTAGATATGATCCAGCCACATATATAGAGTCCAAAATTAATGTCCTTTAATTCTTGGTGCGTTTATTTAGGAAACAAATAATTGTCTGGATTCCCCTTAAGCAGCAGGAATAAAACAATAATTAGGCATTAGTTTGACGCTATAAAGCAGCTCTGGCAAAGAAAGGAAACTGTATTTAGAGAAGTAACTCGCAGAAGTGATTCAGGGCTTACTCCTAAAAATGGAAACCAGCAGTATGTTGTCGGCCATAAGTCAAAGTCAAAGTCAAAGTCAAAGTCAATTTTATTGTCAATTTCTTCACATGTACTTGACATACAAAGGAATCGAAATTGCGTTTCTCACTATCCTATGCGTTTACATGTACAACAACATCAAAGTGCAGGTGCGCAAGACGAGACAATCCTAAACTACGATACAACAACAATGGTAAAGTGCTAAACTAAAAAAACTAGAAACAAACAAACATGTATGACAGGACAAGACATGAGTACCCAAGACAAGACATAAGTAGTATGGAGTGGAAGGACAAGTTCAACAAGATAAAACAAAACAAGACAGTACTGATTGTCCCAGTTATGTGCATTATGAGGTAGTTGTTGTAATGTAATGACTAGTGCAATAACAATATATATATAAATATAAATATACAAGCAGCAGGTGTGTGCAAATTTTTGCATGTGCAGAGTCAATTTAGGTGGGTGGGTGTGTGTGTGTGTGTGTGTGGGGGGGGGGGGGGCAGTCCAGTGACCTAGTGCAGAGTAGATTTAGGTGTGTGTGTGTGTGTGTGTGTGGGGGGGGGGGGGGGGGGGGGGGGGCAGTGTGTGTGTGTGTGTGTGTGTGTGGGGGGGAACAGTCCAGTGTGTGTGTGTGTGTGTGTGTGTGTGGGGGGGGGGGGGGGGGGCAGTGTGTGTGTGTGTGTGTGTGTGTGTGTGGGGGGGAACAGTCCAGTGTGTGTGTGTGTGTGTGGGGGGGGGGGGGGGGGGGCAGTGTGTGTGTGTGGGGGGGGGGGAACAGTCCAGTGACTGGGGGGGGGGGGGGGGGCAGTCCAGTGACCTAGGTCACCAGCCCGGTGTTCCTTCTGGCTGGGGCTGGGGGTGAGAGGGAGGAGGGGAGAGAGTTCAGCAGTCTCACGGCCTGGTGGAAGAAGCTGTTCGTGAGTCTGGTGGTGCGGGAGCGGAGGCTCCTGTACCTCTTTCCAGAGGGCAGGAGGCTGAACAGACTGTGTGCAGGGTGACTTCTATCGTTGGCAATTGAGATAGAAGTCACCCTGCACACAGTCTGTTCAGCCTCCTGCCCTCTGGAAAGAGGTAACCTCACTGGTTTATTGCCTGAGCCATTAAGATGATTTAGGGGCTACCAAAGAAGTTGTTTAGTGTACATACCTGCCTCAACTCCGATAAAGTTGGCACCCTTAACAACCTCATTAGATGCAATTAACAGAAATCCAGAACCAGACGTGAAGACACTAGGAGGTCAGTGTCTGCCGGCGGTCAGGTCAACATGGGATCAGGAAAACCACACTCTCCCGACCTCCAAATATGTGTAATACTACCTTTTTCCCTGCAGGAAAAAGCATATCTGGGGCAAGGAATGCTGAGATCTAATGACAAAGATAAGCGGGCCGCAGAGCAGTGGGGGATAATAGTTGGAAATCCTGGCGTTATGCACTAAGATAAATTATTCTTTGGCAGTCGTAGGTCAGTGGAGGGAGAGGGGGGTGTGCAAATTGGAAACGTTCCCATTCTCTATGCCAGCTGTCAGACTTCACTCCGTAAAGTGTAGCATGGGCGGATTCAGAGAACTGTAACGTCGTCTCCCCGAGATGCGAAATAAAGAAATCTGTAGTGGAACGTTAACGATAGGAGACAGGCAGGAAGCAGCTGAGCCACATCTCACAGGCCTCACCCCTGTTATTCTGACTTCCAGCCACCTATCCCTGATCTCTGCCACACATGTCGACACACACACACACACACACACAAATAAACAGACCACGGGACCATCGCCCTACAGGCTGATGACAGAATAGCAGGTCCGAATAAACAATCAACACTTCTAATTGAATTCTACAGGAAACAGATGTCGAGGTCAAATATCCCTCAGAATACAAAACAGAATAGTTGGAAAATGGTCAGTAATTTATATTTCATGCAACCTGCCAGAAATTCATCAGAAAAGAAGAAAAAAGAGGAAGACGACTTACTGTTATTAAAATTTGATTTAGTCAGTTAAGGTTGCTGTAATCCATTCTAAATTACATGTAATTCCTTCAGTTGAATATTCAAATTTAATTCTGCTTTTTTTGTCTCACAAGCGGGCTCAGGTTGTTGCAGTTGGGAGGTTTATACCATCTCCATACTCACAATCAACTACATCACTGCTGCGTAGCACAGCAAATAATGAATGTACGTCACATAGTAATAATGTCAATAATGTCATTACATAACAAAATGTTAGGCATCCTTATCAAAAAGTATTTGTTCATTTCACATGTTTCCATTTAAAATTATATTATCAAAAATAGGATTATCAAGTTTACACAGGGACACTGCCGATATGGGCCAAATAGAGGACTGATTGTTCAAGACAATGTGATAACTTGTGACTTGGGCTCATCCACTGGACAGAATGTGATAAGTTGCATGTATCATGACTTTCTGAGCACTGGTGCCCTGCTGCATACAGCTGATTCCCTTTAGATTTTCTTTTCCACCCATGCAATTCAAACAGTCTAAATCCACCACTGATTATGTGGAGGATTTTTTAAAATCCTCAAATATCAAAATCTGTATGAGCCGTGCCCTACCACAGATGTATAGAAGTAACTCTTGTTGGAGGGGCTGAGGCACGCTTCACTGTGACGGTGGAAGCCGATCCATGTGACCTTGGTGCGTCTCTGTTTCCAACATCCCTGCTACTGAAAACCACAGAGCTGCAGCTGCCTCATAAAACCAGTACCACAACCCCCCCCCCCATAGAGGATTTAAAAGAAATTTCACCCAATTTACCAGAGGAGCTCCCGGTTCAATACATGATTGGGTAGAACAGATTAACGTCTTTGTTAAAGTATGTGAGCACTGTGTCTTGTGGAAAACTCTTGAAAGACTAAAGAACTGCTCCTATACCACACGGAGAAAAATTGATTCACTTTCCAGTGTTTTCCACAATTCACTTCCTACACCCTGCAGTTTCGACTCTGAAGTCCCACAGCTCTCCACTTTGAAGTAATCATATGCTAAGAACAGGAGCAATTGGAGATGTTAACATATTTTATAGCTCCCGGTTAAGCAGAACAAGCTGTGAGGAGCATATAGCTACCTTAAAAAACCTCTGGAACATTTTATTATTTGACTGGAATAATAGGTTGGCTTAAACCTGTGCCCACAGTCCTGTCAAAGCAAAATATATGTTTATGTATGGAACTCTGGGCTTCTCAGTGTGGATATTGGTCTGGCTTTTTCAAAATAAAATGAGGAACTTCAGACTAGTGAGTGTACAGCGGCCTTTTCCACCCCCCCCCCCTCCTTAAACAGCTGGGTTTACACTATGTGACACACCTATAAAAAATGTCACAAACTCTATGCATCACAAATCCCTACAAGGCCCATTTTTATCAGATGCATCTGTGGGGTGTTTAGGATTTGTCTACAGATGTTCTGCTCAAACATCTTCAACATCGGCCAGAGTTGACTTAAGTGTTTTTCTCATGGGGGGAGAGAAGAAAAAAAAACTATAAAACTTTTTCAGATGCAGATAAAGCCTGTGTAAACACGTCTCCCAGGTTTTTCGCGTAGTGTGTGCGCTTTTGACACCTCCGAGAAAACAAAACAAGACTAGAGAAAAAAAGGCATGATGATGGAAAACAGAGAGACAGATAACACACAGGACGGATAGAGACGGGTTCCCTGCTCGCAGCCAACACATAGTTGAAGTCACCAGTGAAATTGAACAGATGCCTGGCAAACTCTGCTTTTTCCATCGCAATCTTTGGCTAGACTAATAACCACCACACACACACACATATTTATATAGAAATCCTGTCCTCCAGCTGGACGGGTCTAGATAGTGAATCTTTTTCTGAATCCTCCCTTATGTGACAAGGGATGTTGTAAATAATAGATAAACGCTGAAGTCAGAATGTGGTCACTGTGATGAATATCTCAATTAATCAAAAAGCGAGCGGATGGAACTCAAATCAAAAAAAGCGCCCCGAACGCCGTTGTCAGCTCCTGCTTCTGGCCGCTCTGCCTGAACCCAGCTGTGCTTTTTCACAGATGCCGACACTCCACAAAATGTTCCCCTGTGCCAACATCAGCCCCCCCCCCCCTCGTCTCATCCCAGCACACGAACCACCCGAGGTAGTCGGCGGTGATCTTTAAGCAGCCTCTGCCTCCTCCTCCTGTCCCGCGGGCTATTATATCGTTAATCAGGACGAGAACAATATTGGTGTGTTGCACGGCGGCGTGCACCCACATTCCTCTGGTGCATTATCCGCTCAGGTCCAGTCATGCAGAAGACCTTTGGCACAGGCGAGTGCCACAATGTCTGGCTGTCTGGGCAAAGCAGAGCACACCAGGACGGGGAAGCCAAGAGAGCGCGTTGGCACCCCAGGTGTGTGGGGAGGAGAAAATGATGAGATGGTATTCATATTCATTACGCACGCTATCCTGTGTCATATCTCTTAACCCGTGCACTCTTTTCCATTATTAGCGGAATTTATATTTCAAGGTTGTGAAACACTGTTTCGGGGAGTGATTTTCTTGGAAAGGATTGAAAAGCACTTTCCTAGAAAACGCGGGGTCTTTTTTTAATTTTGTTTCTAATTTCGGTACAAGGGAGTAAAGCAAACAGAAGCGTTTGATTTTCTTAAACCTGGAATAGTCGTTTAACAGTCAGCACTGAAATGCTTTTTTTCCCCTGGAATTTTTATCCCGCCATGACATTTACAGGCCATCAACGTAGATGCCAGGTCCCAAAGCGCTGAATTATTCCTTTCAAGTGTGGAAGTGCAGCACCTACAGCTGTGTGTTATTGCTCCATGGCCCCGGCTCTGAGCATCTCGACGTATCACAGGCTCTAAATGGACCTTTTCAGTCACAGCCGCCGTGTCCTTAAGTGGAGCGTGTGTGCAGCCAATTTGAGCCGAGTGTCATGCAGAGCTGATTTCTACTGTGACCTACTCCGGCATGACTTCTCGTCCCTTTTCCAGGATCCCCGTCACCTTGCAAATAGACCGACCGCAAAACGACACAAGGATACGTGAAACCCGTAGATCAGCCCGTCTCCCTCCGAGCCATTTCCTGCTTGCTTTAGCCAATCCAGAGGCAGAGCACTCTCGCTCTTTTGGAACACTTCTATCTTGTTATTAGCAGATAAAGATGACAATATCATCATCAAAAACACATGCTGCTGCCCTGTGAATAAAAAGAGCTACTTCCTTTTCCATGAAAATGTTCAAAATGTCCCACATTAGTAACAGTAACACACACACACATTTTCTACCTACACCAAACTCCCAGGCAGAAGATTTAAGGCAAGGACTGTGCTCGAGCGGCGAGCTGCCCGCCGTGTGCTGTCAAGTCGTCACATTCACAGTTGAGGGAGTCGCGATTAAATCAGACTTTTCAACATGAGGGCTCCCAACATCAGAGGGATTCCTGACCTAGAACATGTTCTCACATCATGCTGGGAGACACAGGAAGTTCTCAAGAGAAAGCCAGGATGGGAAAGCCATTGAACCATTTGTCCGGAGTCCCAAGACAAATGGACTCACAAAGAAAAGCCACTTTTCCCCCCTGATTATATCAAATGCATTTAGAGAAAGTGAAATTTTTCTTAATACAGCTTATGTGTCAAATCATTTCCTGCTTGTACTTTGCTGATCTCTGCATTATTAAACATGGAGATTAAACTCTTTCTCTTCAACATTCATGCTACATATACACTGTTGTCCGCACAACGGGGACTGGAAACTAAGATGAGTCCAACAATAGTTTATTATGAGGCATCATCAGCTTCAATTTCCAGTAATTCAAAGCTCCAAACTCATCTGGGACACGAAAGATCATTATCAAAAAAAAAAAATGTATTTTTGCTGGCGGCCTTTTAAAGACCTGTCATACACGGAAATATGATGACACAAGTGATTTCCCTGCCGCAGTCAGGAAGAAGGTACCGGATACACCGGGCCAGCACTGAGCGCAACTCAGGAAGCGTTTCTGTCCCTAGGCCACAAGAATCTGAACCCCCTAGACCCCCCACCCCCACCTCACCAATATATACAGGTTTATTTTTGCTGTTTTTTGGCCACTAGATAATGACAGTGTGTACCGAGCTGTTGCAACTAAGTGCTCCAAATCAGTGAAGTACAGAGGAGGAGTTTCTCCACTGGGATTGATAACGGATCATTCAATGCGCAAAAATACTTTCCACAAACCAAGACAAAAATTCCATCTTGGTAAACAAGGTGCGGTTGTTGGGTTTTATTGGGGAGGACGAGACAATCTTTTAACAAACCATCTTGTGATTTCAGCAGATAAAACATGTACTGTGTGTGTCCCCTCAATCAGATTGGATAGATAACAGATTCTGTTTACACAGATTTATTTAAAAAAAAAAGGCCTGAATGTGCCCAGCCACCCGAAAGGGGAAAAGAAATTTGTACCTGGATGTTGTTCATGATTAGAATAAATGCTGATAAATTCACAGAGTGTTTTAAGAAGTGAGGCTGAGAATAATCTTTTTTTTTTTTGGGGGGGGGGGGGGGTAGCTGCGCTGTGACCTATTAGATTAAGGATCCCGTGGCTACAGATATGATCTGGGCAGCAGCGGAGCACTTGCCCCGAGGCGTTCAAGGGCCCTTTGATGTCACAGGAGATCACTGGAGGCCGTACAGAAGTCTCCCTTTAACGCTCAGCAAAAAAAAAAAAAACGTGGCGTGTCTTTCCTTTTTTTGAAAAAAAGCAAACAGACCACAACAGGAAAATAAAATATTTGCCAGGCTAAATGATGGGCGAGCCGGGGACATACGCTGCGAGCTCCGGGGACGGGGAGAACAGATGGGGACTGTGGAGCGGCCGCGGACCGGCCCAATGGCGGCATTATGGGGTGTGTGACGCTGGAATGTTAAATACTGCTGGAATGTTGCTTATTTTCACAAACACCGCCGAGTACCCCCGTACCGGCACACATGTGAGGGCGCCTGCACACACACGCGTATAAAACCAGCACACTGCGCGCTCTGATGCGCGCTGGGAAGGCTCACCTGAGGCAAGATCAACATCAGGCCTCTCTCAGGCCTTGAAGTGCACTTCACAGAGACGTCAGGGACTCAGGCGGCAGCCCAAATAAGAGATCTTGGAGAATACTCACGACGTCAGTTTTCTGCTTTGTTGTGTGTGAACCACAATAGATGTTACACGGATCTCTGCTACGAAGAGAAGTTGTATTTTCACAGCTGCGGCACGGATCCGCGCGTGCGTGTGCAGTTGTGTCTACGTTCGTGTCTAGACAGGAGAGTGCCTTTTATGAGTGGATCACCTCAGCTCTTCGTCTTCCTCTGCTGATTCAGGAAAAAAAACAGAGGAGCCGTGCGCCCGCAGACAGTAACAGGCCCGATTAACTTCCCACTACTTCTGGGCAGCGGACGCCGTGTGTCATCACCGGGGCATTTGAGAGCCGTGCTGCAGGCGGCGGCCATGTGGAAGTCAGCCGAGTGAGAGCTTCCTATTGGAGCCCCGACCGGGCCGAAAAGTCCAACCAGCGTTGAATGGGGTTCAATTGTTCCCTGTGTAGTAGCAGCTAACATCTGATGTTAATTCTGTGTAATTGCTAACATGTTGTCACCGCTGCGTGACAGTTACAGGTCAAATTGCAAGCATTCGATCCCCGACGTGTCCCGAGTTTGACCCCGGCCTTGCTGTTGAGACAAAAAAAAAAAAAAAAAAAGAGTTTCCCCTGCAGCGCGTCATTGTGCCATTGTTGTAATCACACTCCGTCTTATTCCGAACCAGCTGAACGAAGCTCACATTTCTCCCCTTTCGTCCGTCAGACGTCTGAAATAATAGTCTGCGCCCAAGGAAGTTGGGAGACATCACGAAAGTTCCTGTTACAATAAACACAATTTGTTCTTCTGGACAAAAAATGCAAACAAACCCCTTGCGTTAAATGTCCCATATTGTACACTTTTCCTGTTTTTTTGGGAAGTTTTGCTATTCTAACAAGATATATTTGTGTATTCCAGCACTAAAAATTATCCTAATGTAATTTTACATTTCTATGCTGTTTTTTTATCTATTTTATTAATGATAATGAGATTGTGAATAGAGGAGTGGGTGGTGACTGTAACTGTGACATCACAATTTCACACTAGTGGCACGGCTTGTTTTAACAGTTTCATACAGCTTGTGTGTATTTTTTCTGTGGATTGAGCGTTTTCAAACACTGGACTGTATTAATACATATAAAAAAAGCAAATAAACCCTCATGTCCTATAATAAAAACCTTTCACACTGTCATACAACATATGAAGAAAATATCTCTCAGATGGAGCCATAATACTTGGATGACGGGTTATATTCTAGGAATACAGGAGAGAGGTCAAATATAGCTGCTCCTGTGGGAGCCATTCAGCATTCATAGTCTGACCGTCTGAATGAGCAACAACACTTTGTTCCGAGCTCTGGTGTTTTATCTGTTGGACTGTTCCCACGCCCAGCCATCAACACGCTGAGAGACGGCTCTCGTGGGAAATAACGTTTTGGAGATGTGTTATGTAGGATGAAAAATAACCTTGATTTCTGATGTAAGGAGGTGTGTGTGTGTGTGGGGGGGGTGCACCTGACTGTTCTTGTAATATTAGACAATGAGTTGTTCTCTTTCTCACGTTGCCATGTTTTCCATGTGGGACGAGCCATAAAGGAAAAACAAGAACAAGCTGCTACAGGCAGAACAAGACGACCCACAAGTAGTATTTGTGTAGAAGTGACACAGAGGCAAACATAGTAAACAAGTGAAAGGAATCTGCTCCAATCTCAACTCTGAATAACAGTACCATAGGTAGATGTTTATATTCCATGTGATACACAGACACATGCAACACATACTATAGTATATCACACACTGTTATCGCTTATATGAAATAGTTGATTTTTAATGTTTTAGTGAGACAGTAGAACTGTCTATGGTTTTTGGTACTAAAATGTATCTTAATCTGATTTTACATCTCTTCTCAAGCTTACTTTAAAAGCCCTAGAGAAAGAAACACTGTTTTTTTTCTGAATTCAGGTTATGAATTTCTCTGTGGACTGAGGGTTTTGGAATATGGGACTGTATTAATATAACATTAATCAAAAAGCAATTAAACCCTCATATTATGTGATACAAATCTTTAATACTGTTGAAAAGGTGTGAGATCAATACACATCATAAGCATATGATGGAAATATCTGTCAGATGGAGACATAAGACTTCGCATTGCAAACAGTATTTATATAACACTTATCCAAGTGGCTTCTTCAGTTCTTAACTAGTGGGGTCAGACTGGTCTGGACCGGTGGGGCCAGATCAATCTGGACCAATCAGACTTTCTCTCAAATTATATCACAGGCAGGTAGACTCATTGTTTAGAAAGACTGCTATTCAAGTGGCTTCTTCAGTTCTTAGGTTTGGTCTACCTAGTCTACACTAATCCAGACTAGTCCGGACTAGTCTGACCTCACTAGTCCGGACTAGTCTGACCTCACTAGTCCGGACTAGTCTGACCTCACTAGTCCGAAACTAGTCTGACCTCACTAGTCCAGATTAGTCTGACCTCACTAGTCCGGACTAGTCTGACCCATACTCAGACCTAAGCCTAAGAACTGGTTAACTGTTGCATAGATGCCGTTCCATGTTTCTAAACACCCAATCCACAGAGAACTGCAAAGGCCCCATCTGACAGATTTTTCCATTATATGTGCATTTCAACAGTAGATTTGTGAGCTTTGATTGCTCTTTTGATTGGTGACCCATGCATCAAGATGCTCAATCCACAGAGAAATGCACACAACCTGAATTCAGGAACAGTTCCTTAAAACAAGCCCCCTCCCATGCCATTCACAACCAGACAGACAAAAACAAGCTGTATTTTTCTGGAGCTCCAGAGAAAAGCTTCTACACATATTGAACTTGAGTTCCAAGAAAACTGGATTTCTGGATTATTTTGCAAGACAATAATTTCTTCTATCAGATGTTGATCACAGACTAATTTGGGTTAAAGTTACCAAGGACATGTCTTTTAGAAAACAGATCATATTTGTGCACAGTCTTGCAAAGTAACACCTGTTGCGTTTGCTTTCAAAAGTCTTTATGGTGCCATACAATAAGGTACGAGCAAGGCCTCACAAAAGCAGCATTATATACCATAACCATGAGAGAAAAGTGTTACATCATTCCAATACCATGCTGTAATTGTTTGTGAGATCTACCAACAGGTGTTTTGTTCTTATGGGAAACGGGAGATTGAAAGCAGGTTCCTGTGATTCCCAATGTTCAAGGAACCCAAGGTGCGTGTGTGTGTGTCCATCTTACAAATGTAGACTATTATCAGCCATTTGGGAACACCAAGACTGTATAAAAGATGAATAAAACACCAAATTGTTTGTAAGTCAGGGTATCTCAGGTGGATCTGATCAAATCAACCTAGTTTTTCAGACACAAAAACTTTGATAGGGCGAATGCAACAGGAGGTTTGAGCAGCAGCAGCAGCAGCAGACTCCTGCAGATGTGAATTTCTCCTGCAGCATCTCTGCACCACAGATGCAGAAGTAGCAGAGCAGATACTCTCCCACATTCCCCCCGCCCCACCCCCTGTTTCCCTACCTTCTGATAAGCCAGCTGCAGGTAGTTGTAGGGGATCCTCCTGTTGAAGTCCTGCACCACGTCCTCGCTGACTCGGTGCAGGGACTGCGCGCCCAGCCGCTCCTCGACGCACGCGTCCATGCACGCGGCGCGGCGCAGCACCGCATCGAAGAAGCGCAGGTCCGAGAAGGCGCCGCCGGTCGGATGCTGGTCCTGGCAGCTCAGGCGGCAGCGGACGCGGCGGCGGCGGACCTCCGCGTAGCTGCCGAGCGCCGCCTCCATGCGGCGGACCACGTCCGCGTAGTCGCCGCTGTAGAACGCGCGCACCGCGTCTTCGTACAGGACGTCGTAGGGCTCCAGGAAAGCGGCCGGAGACGACGCGGAGGCGGCGACGGCGGCGGCTACGAGCAGGACTCTTGACAAGACAGCAGCCGGGGAGAAGGTCCCATCCATCCTCCGCTTCTGGGTGGGGGCTTCCTGCGGAGGAGCGCAGAGTCGGTCACTGCAACGCGGTCAGCGCGCGGCTCTTCTCGGCCATCGACGCGCTCCTGGTGTTCGGGACGGCACCGGACCAGGGCGGAAATAAAGTGTGTGTCGGCCGGGGACGCACATTTTGTTCGGACCCCTCTCTCCGCGGCTCCGCGAGGCTCCGCCCCCTCCGGGGGGATGAATGGCTCCTCGCAGCCCCCCCTGGGGGGTCCTCCAGGGACCGAACACGAGGATCGGATCTGCTGCTGCTGCTGCTGCTCCACTTCTACACGTTTTTTTATTCCTTTTCCTCAGAGAACCCGAGAAAGTTTAAAGGCTGCGGCGCAGACGTGAATAAAGACAACAGAAAAAGCTACATTTCCCCAAACACCGAAGAAGCGTCTCCATAGCACCATAAATCATAGTGTAAATTCATTTGATTTAACTTTATTCGTCCAAATATTCAACTTACAACCAATTAAAGTTGTCATTTACTCTATGTATGATATTTATTTATTCATTACAAATCGTTACTGATATAAAAATGAATTTAACCTGACATATAGAAGTAAATGTGTTTCACTGTGTGTCTTCTCTCGTCTTCAGGAAGTTTATTTCTTTGTCCAGT
This sequence comes from Eupleurogrammus muticus, assembly GCA_036785175.1. Taxonomy (NCBI): domain Eukaryota; kingdom Metazoa; phylum Chordata; class Actinopteri; order Scombriformes; family Trichiuridae; genus Eupleurogrammus; species Eupleurogrammus muticus. The sequence continues at coordinate 14,614,765 of JAYKQN010000006.1, forward strand.
GTTTCAGTGGAGGTTGTCTCCCTCTGCAGGGATAAAGTGGAGGAAGCGTTAAAGCTCATAGAGGGAGCTTCAGTGCTTTTAACTGTGTTGAAATACAGGCTAGACACATGCAAACGTCTAAATATGTTCAGTAAATAATACAAATAATGATTTTTGAACGCTTGACTCTCACATCTTTTCAAGACGACAAGGGTCAAGTAACCCTAAATTGTTCGTAGTTGAAAATGTGATGTGTATGCCAATGCAGAGTGAATAAAACGGAATAAGATAAGATAAGATAAGATAGGGCTTTATTGATCCCACAATGGGGAAATTTGCTTGTTACTGCAGCTAAGCACAGGTACTGGAGAGAGTATGAGAAAAAGAAAATAAAAGCACAGTATGCATTATGGACATAAGAATGGAAAAAAAGATACTAATAAATAGCAAGAAAAAAGTATGCATAAGCAAAGCATATATACATACATACACATACACACATATTTACATATATATATATACGCACATACATATACACACATGTACACATACATAGCTAATGCATACTTAAGGTGCAGGATGTGTGTGTGTGTAGAGAAAAAGTGACGAGTGGAGGAAAAGTGACTACAGTGAGATTTATGTTCATGTTATGTTATAAAGTCTTATTGCTGTCAGGATGAATGACACTGTGACCTTATAAAAAAAACACATGTTACACTCAGGTTGGGATCAGGCCAAAGTGGTCACACCCTGCCCCCCCCTACGCCGCACCACTGCTTTAAGTGCCAACTGTTCCTTTTCACTACAAAATGTACATTATCACTGCCATATAAATCGTTTCAGTGTCAATTGTCCCTTTTTCAGTGTCAAAATTGCCTTTAAAGTGTTAAAAGTGCCCTATAATGTCAAATGGGCCTTTCAGTACCAAATGTCTCTCCTCGTCAGGCCACTCTATGAAACTCCAGGCCAGAGTCATGTTGCCAAGCAGGTCGAACCTAAATCTCTCCAGTCAGAGCCGCCTTCAGACGCTACAGCTTCCGTTCTCTGAAAGTCAGCTGTTATATGTGGAAATAATCATTTCAGGTTGTTTTAACACACACACACACACGTAGTATGGCCCATGTGAGTAAAATGAAATGCATGGTATTTGTTTAGTTGTAAAAAGCCACTAAATCCAAAGGCACCACTAGAAGGCAGTAAAGATGCTGCATCTGCAGTGTGAACTTTTTTTGTTCACACATACATGTTTTTTTCAACTTTTTTTCGACGATTACGGAGAAAACTGCTCGGAGACGTTTTACTGGAATCCTGCGGTCAACTTACTCATCCATTAATCATCACCCTCAGAGTGTAAATCCACTTGAGCTCCGTTGTATAAATAAATAGAATGTTTGCATGTCTGAATGTGTGGGAGGATGTTACGGAATCATTAGAAAAATGTAGATATTGCACATCTGCTGAGAGAACGTGTTTAAATGTAAACATTGTGTCTTTGTGTCTGTGCTGGGATAAAAACCTATAGTTTTGTCAGTGGAAATTAAATCTTATCAAAAATGGATAATATAAATAAATTAAATCACAGTTAAAATTACCTACTGTATAAATATGTCACTTTTTGCATAGATAATTATAGCTAATATTTTATATGTTAAAATATGTGCTGCAACAATTAGTTAAGTCTCCTCTGTCATAGTGAACTAAGGATATTTAATGGGTGTTTTTTTGGTCATTCAAACATTAGCCTGCAAGTGTTATGGATTGCAAAATATCAGGATTTCAGATGTTTAGAAAACGCAGCATAAAAATATGTAAATGTCATGGCTCTGCTTAGTGGTATAGTTACAATCTCCAGATGCTCTACAGGTCCATAAAATAAGATGGATCTAGTATTACACCCAGGAATTAACCGTAGCTGTGAAGCACGCCTCCTCTAAAAATAAAGGTCATTCATTCGAGCTCAGTCTTCATTCTATAGACTTCATTCATTCATATACAATGCACGTAAAAAAATGCACACGTAAATTCATTGTGGAAAGCAGTAAATCCATCACTCCCTTTAACTCTGAGCTGGTTGCTATTGTCCAAGGAAACTTGTAAGTGCTTTTTAACGTCTTCCTCTGACTTCCATGTGAGTGGTCTTCTTGCTTTTTTTTATTATTTTTTTTTTTATGTGAATGTACTTGGATCAAGGAAGTCTGGCAGGAACACTTACAAACATTAGTCAGTAGGTGATAACTCCAGCCAAGTACGCGCCATTGGTCTCTCAGCTCACTTTTTCTCGAACACTAACATCTGTGGTTCTCATTTAGATGCAATGTGACAAAACTTGTCACAGATTAATGGTGTAAAATAGTTATTTACAAGGTTTAAGTCATTTAAATTACATTAAAGTATTTTTCCCGGACTGCCGTGACATGTAGAAAAACACTGAGCCAATGACAATAGTTTATTGCTATAATAATGATAAGTATCACAAGTAAGGATTGTATCAAATGAGGCATCACTTTATGCTCCACCCTTTGATTCAGTTTTGAGATTCAGCAAACCTGCAGGATTTTAACAATAAGTTGACTTCTTTTGACCGCTGGTTCAGTGTTACGAATATAAACTGGCGTGTTGCATCTGTTTTTTTGCGAAGTGCTACCTGGTTTATTTAGAACTTCTCACTCCCCTTTTCCGATAAGTTCTATTTTTGAAATCAACCTCGTGTAACAGATGGCGATACGGTAAATGCACTGTTTCCATGATAAAGTGAAAGGAAGGAAGCTGTTTCTGTGTCAGGAAAGCCTTCGTTATCAGAAAATTGCATTAAGAAGTAACAAGCAAGCCTTACGGGAATTTATAATGAAACAGAAAGTAATCCACTGAGAATGTAGGTTAAATGTACGATTTTTAAATGTAACGAAGAAAAATGCCTGTTTCCTAATGCCAGACCAAACGCCTCCACTGAATAGTGAATAATTTGCTGCTCTGCATTGCACACTGGTGTCACAGTTTCAGTATGAAGGTTAGTTTATTAATGAGATCCAGTATCATGTTCAGAAATGAGACCAGTTGCTGATCATTTGTGGTTCTTCAGCCTCTGTGCTTCAGTCCTTTCAATTTGAAATAAAATAGTGTACGAGTCAGAACAGGACCTGTTTTCCCAGGGTAGCAAAGGTACCGTCCTTCTGCTTCTGAAACGGCAGAGAGTCAATTTCCTATATGAGGTTCATGAATTCTCCAGCAAGTTATGGTGAAAACAAAAAAAACATTGAATCAGATCTCTGGGTTGAAATAAGCTCTGGACTTATTGTAAATTGTTTCTGGACCATTTGCCCTTACAATGGTCTTTGATGCGTTTAGACCAGGGTTGGTGAGTCCTGGTCCCAGTAGTGTCGGTGCAGGCTTTTGTTTCAACCAAGAAATAAATCATTGATTCCACTAATCAACCACTAGGAGTCCATGCTAAGGGCCTCAAGCAGTAGAATTAGGCCTGAGCCACCACACCGGCCCTCCAGGGCCAGGACTCTCCATTCCTGTTTTAGATCCTGCAGAAACTTTGTAATCCAGCCATGCAGTGTCTTTTCAGAAAATGTTTATAAAGTAAATCCATAAGAACATTAACATGTCTTTTTCTGGTCTATCCAATTTTTTTTTCACTCAAAAATGGAACAAAAATGTTTGTTTACTCACATGCCGCCTTCAACTAATCAGAGCTGCTCCCAGGCCGAAACAGGAAGTGGGTAGAGGAAAGAAAACCAGGCCAATCTAAAAACATGGCTCAGATCCCAGAAGGTAATAAAGGACAATATGCTGGTACTGAGATTGGTTTTGAGTACTGTAGAAATTCACTGGTACCGGTACCATCTACTGAAATTCTGGTACTAACTAACCTTACCACTTACCTTAACACGTCTAAATTTTTTGCATGTTTTGCAGTGTGCGAGCAAACCACCCGACGCTATCCCAGAAGTCCCCGGGAGGGCCAAGATGGCGGTGCTGTAGCACGCTGGCCTCCTACTGGCCAACATCTTGGCGTAGAAGTCATGGCTTCTGGTTAACAGGGAGCGCTGCTGAGGGTCCAGACCCACTTATTCTCTTCCTGGATGATGTCATCCAACAGGTTTAGTTGCATCGGCTGAATGTGAACACGCAGTTTGCTGCTGTTTACCTCCTCATTCATCCTGTTGCTCCCGTCAGCAGGAAGTTCATCAGTAACAGCAGCGCGTGGGTGTGTGTGTGGGTGTGTGTGGAATGGAAATTGAATTCAATGCAAGAACCATGTTGATGAAAACAACCATTTTTTATTTATTTTAAAAAAAATGTACATAGCATTATCTTTCAAACTGGTAGTGTGTAATTCAATAATATTTGTACAGAATATATTAAACTGAAATCATTTATTAACAACACAAAAAATATACATACATATCTCAAATCTCAAATATATCAATATATATTATATACACATACAGTGTGACACAGTCTACAGTGTTTAAACTAGTTTCACTAGTGTTCTTCATTAATACTGTGAAGAGTAATGTTATAACTTTATACGGGAATGACAATGTCCAGTGTGTAAAAACTGGACATGTACACTTTCCAGCAAAAATAAGGAATTTAAATTTACAGCTGAACAATTTAAACATTGAATCCTTTATGTAAATCCTACTTTGGCTGTTGGGATCAAGTCACAAGATGCAACAATTAGAAATGAAGATGAAGGAGCTAAAAGCAGATTCAAAGATGTTACACACAGTCTGCCACAGTTCATGTGTAATAGGAATCCATCTAGTGGCTGCATGAAGGTAGAATGTGTTTCATCCTGCAGGACGTTTTTTTTTTCTCATTAAACACAACATGCTCCAGTCTGTTGAATCACATCTGGACTGGTTGTGTATGTGTATATGTGTGTGTGTGTGTGTGTGTGTGTGTTCAGGCCTCATCTGTCCACTCCTACACGTAGTTGGAGTTGGTGCGGTTATTAGAAATGAGTTGGTTGGAACTTAAGGACTCGGAGGAAAACGAGTGGCACCTCCTGCAGCCCAGGAAGGAGCCGCCGGCCATGGTGAGCAGGCCCCCGGCCCAGCTCACAAACACCGCCTTCCCGAACTCAAAGCTGCCGAGAATAAAACACACATACACACACGCGTTTAGATGCACGTGAATATACAGGATCTGGCACGCTGAGATCTGCGTGTGTGTGTGTGACTGCCGTACCTTTCCAGCCGATGGGATTGGTGGAACTTCTGAACAATCATGCTGACGTACCAGGAGGTTATGATGAAAGTCAATAAACCTGAACAAAGGAGACAGTATTATCCGGACAATGCAACATCTCTGCGCCTGCTTCCTTAACGACTCTCTCTGTGCCGTGTGAAAATCTGATGCCCCACCTGAAACCATGAAGAGGATTCCTCCGATCATTGCTATAGAGGATTTGGACTTGTCCCTGCCGTCCATGAAGCGGGTGCACTTCATGCCCACGGTGGAGATGAGCAGCGCCACGGCGGACAGGAAGATGCTGAGCAGCATCACGGCCCTGGTGGCCTGGACCTCCGCTAGACAGGCGGGGAGAGGATGCTGGTCAGTGAGGTACACTCTGATGTCGTCCTCTCCCTTTTTCCTGTTTATTCCTATCTTTGTCTCTTTTCTCTTGCAGGTTAAAGCTTAAACATTGTCGAAAACACAACAAATAGAACAATTACAGCTAAACTGCATTTCTATATAAATTACAGGTAGAATAGAAATCCCACTAGAATTAAAAGAAAAGAGGAAAACTACATAATATTAAAAATGGCAGCAAGTCCCTAAATAATAAGACTGGGAGGTCAGGAGAGGTCAGTCCTTGGAGGTTTTTACAGTAAAGACACTTGTGGCTAATTATAGTAACTTTGTGAGTGGAAGGTATCTCAACAAGCAGCGCCTGGTTTTCTGGAGGAGACGCAGACGCTGTTAATGAAAAAAAAATGAGAAAAAAAAAACTCACTGGGCAGTTTGAGGAGGGACTCGTGGAATTCGCAGGTGGTTCTCTCGTTGCCGCTGCAGCTCATCCACAGGCCCTCGTAGATGCGGTGCGTCTTGCCCTGAGCCTGCCGCTTCCACTCCACCATGAAGTTGGCGGCCACGGTGGCGGCGACGCCAAAAAGCGCCAGGAGAAAACCGAGGAGCTGCAGCCCAGAGCTGGCCATGGTGTCCGAGTAACCAGCTGGATTTAATACTAAAAAATACTATATGTTCATGTGAATGAAAACGACACAGGTTTCGTTTAGTTGCTCCAGATGTGCGCTGTGTCCTCCGTAGCTCCTCACACCGTTTTACGCGCCCCGCGCCGCAGCCGCTATTTAAAGACGCGGCGCGTGACGCACGTGGGGTCTCCACTCCTGCTGCTGCTGGGGAGAGATTCATGCTTCACAGGAATAAGTAGGAAGGGAGAACAAATTGTGTCAGCTCGTACCCTCACTTTTCGATGACATCTTTTTATTCCATTCATAAATAAAACCACAACAAATCAAATATATTTATATAAATATATATTAATGTTCATGTTGTAAAAAGATTTGTCCTAATTAGTAGTGAGAGGAAATGGATGTGTTGCATGTTATATAAGTTTTAGGCAATTTTTTTAAGAAAGTATGTCAGTAAGTCAGTTACACGCACGTGCGCGCGCACACGCGCACACACGCACACACGCACACACACACACACACACACATTCCTTTAGCGACATCTGTTACATCTGTAAATTCTGAGATAATTACGACTCAAACATTCACTCAAACTAGACTAAAATGTATGTCTGCACTGAAACAAAACATCTAACGTATAATAATAAAATAAAACAAACAATAAGACCAAACATGTGACGAAATATTATTTTCATCGTTTTCATGTGACTGAGACAAAATTAAAAATCCGTCTCGAAATGAACAATGAAGTTCAGCTTGTAAACGATTATTACAACACATCGCTGTATATTTTACAGTAGTATTACAGTAAAAAACCACAGTAGTCAAATAGTTACTTTATTATAATACAGCTTATAATCTAATACTGTAAATCTATTGATGATTAAATCCAAACATGTTTTCTGATATGTGTTATTATGGGCACTTTAATGGAGAAATGGTCCTGAGACCTGCAACATTCTCCATATATTTAACAGTATTTTTTTTATTGACATTATTAACATCAGTGTACTCGCCTTCTGAGATACCCAGTCCTTAAACAGTTCACATCTTTATTGTCCTACAAAAGGAAATTATTATCACATTTATTATCACTGGCAACAGGCTGCTAATCATCAGTGTGATCTTCAGTAAATGTGGTGAAAACCTCATAAGATCACTATGAGGCTTTAATCATTATTGTTATTTCTCTATGAGAAACTGCACTTTTTCCAACACCTTTGATTTTGAGTCTTGTTGTGTCACTTTTCAAATGATTGTCAGCCTTAATAAAAAAAACAACATATCCCTATGAATTGATAAATAAAGATTATGTCTACCACCTTATTTTTTTTATTATTACTACCACATTTTTCCTTTATTTCAAGCCTGCATGTGTGCAATATTTATATGCAATCACTGTCATTTACTGAGCCTGATGTGGTGTAACTGCTATCTATTGCTGTGTATTGAAATGAATAAACATGTCAGAAAGTAGCAGCAATGGAAGCGAGTAAGGGCTTCAGTAGCAGAGGAGGTCTTTCACTCATATCAGTGAAGCTTAACATGCTCAATTTTCATTCTTTCCTCGGCAGCAAGCTTGTGTTTATCCAGACAAACGTTGCCTTGGTTTTTTTTTCCAGACAATTACCAAATTATTTGACCATATTTGGTGAAGAGGATGCCAGTTTGTAAACACCCTGAGATTTGTCTGTCAGATCAGTGTCCACCCTTTTCCTGTAAATAAGCCTCGATCAAACAGCGGTTTTGGATCACGGCTCCCGTCTGAGTGCAGCTGTTCTGTGTCGTTTCAGCCCGTTCTCCCTTACAGGCATTATTCTTTTTTATCACTCCCATTGTATAACATCATGTTAAACATCTGTCAGGGTCAAACTTTATTTCCAAGGATGTCCTGCAATATAGTTGCAGGCTGCAGGGAGCACCAGATGAACAATGACATTATCAGGAAAAGTAAACTTCCCTGTGATTCAAACTTCTGTGTAGGAAAAAAAACACTCATCAAATGTTTGAATTAATTAAAATGCACAGTAAACACAATTGAATCATGTGACCTACTGTATGCCTGAATGGTTAAAGACAAAAAGGACTTTCTCTTTTACTCAGTGCCAGAGGAATGCGTGAACCTGAAAAGAAAAATGATGCCATCTCTTAATTTAGCTTCAGCGTAGAACTGATTAATTTACTCCCTAGGAGGGAATATAATATGTGATCGATATAAGTAACAGCTTTTGGTATGTACTCACTAATACAAGGTGAATTTACTACCACTTTACAGTAAGGGGTGAAATGTTTTACTCTTGCAAACAAAGGATATAAATACAGTATGTTTGTATATGATAAATAGCTACAAATCAGACCTAATTTGTACAGATGTGGTTGGAATTCCAGCGGTTTAATATATGCACAGCGCTTTGAATCATCATGAAAGACAAAGCTGTAATAGACCCAAAAACATTGTGTTGTGGGCCTTATTCCAAATGTGAAACCAGGGTTAAATTAGGCCTGTAACTTCCTTCGCGCTACCCACAATCCATTTCCCATGACTCTCAAAATGGAAATTGTGCGTTACCAAAAGGGAAAGAGGTCGCAGAGGGTGGGGATGTGCAACACTAATCGGTTTTCATGGCTTTATTCAAAACAGGGAAGTGGTGAGGCTGTGTGCAGGTTCTACACACAGATAAACCCACTCCCCTAATAACAGTCATATTGAAACTCTGCCTGGGGAACTAAGATGAAAATCCCAAAATGACCCAATCCACAAGACACATACAACCTGGAAAATGGAAAACCATTACATGGTTAGTGGTTAGTGATATCAAGGCTCATATTTATGAAACATCTTTAGATTAAAAGTAGATAAAGGCTCCAAACCTGCAGATTTAGGAGTGTCAGTCATAAATGTCTTCACCGCCTTTCCCATTTTATTTATACATATTTATTTAAATATGGCAACATCCCTCCTACAATATCTCTGGCATGAATTCCCTGACGGTAAATTGACAAGCACAGCGAGTTCTCTCGGTTCCTGGGTAAGAGTCGTTCTCGGCAGCTTTCTGAGCAGGTTTTCATAGGAACGTCTTATCAGGGACCTTTCAGTGTTATTTAGTCCTCTAGGGGTCAGATAAGGTGTTTTATGAACACATGCCAGACCTCCAACCACACTCTAGCACTATATTTCATTTTTTTTCTAAAGAGCCGGTTCACTTAAAGCTTAAAACTATTTGTCTCCTCTTCCTCCACAAACATCACCAAAACATTTATGTTATTCCAATTGATGTTGCATTCCACTAAATAGCTAAATGTATTGTTTTCCATCCTGTGCACACATCTTTTTTTGCATGTCTTTCCATCCTGGAAGAGGGATCCTGAGTTTTTTTTTTCCCCCATTTTTATTATTTTTTATTATTAGTATTTTTTTATTAGTTCCTTGAACAATGTGAGGGTCTAAGAAGAGGGGATGTGGTGTTGGACACATTGGATTTCAGATCACAGTTCACAAAAGTGCCAGTGGGTCAAAGCATAGAAATGCATTTAAAACAAAAAAACTAAATTCTTCTATAATCCTAATTTGTTAAAAATCTGCATTGACTTTACAAACACATAGTATTGCAGTAAAAAAAATTAAAACGTAAAATGAACTCAGTGACGCTGAGGGAAAAAAAATCAGATCCCGATCACACACAATGACATTATCTGACTCGACCTTCCAGAGCCACACATTTACTGCCTGTTTCTTTGTCTTTAATCCAGACAAAGAATCAGGCAATAAATACTGTCTTTATCGAAAAACAGCAGGCTGAGATTGTTTCCTCTTATATAAGTGTCTGGGTGTTTGTGTGGAATTGAACCGTTGACATGATCAGAAAGAGTAAAGCGTGGTGTTTCAAAAGGCAAAGTCCACGTCGTTTCCTCAGGAAACTCAAACCCACCGAGGTCGATAAACTTTTATTGGTCTTCTGTTAAAGTTTTGGGCCAGTGCTTTGTTTTATTTGCAGCATTCCTTATAATAATCAGGAACATGATTATTAAGATGCACAGGACATGTCTGCCTGTTGTGTCCTGAACCTGTAACTGACAGACAGGCCTGTGTCTGTGTCAAGTTTCTGTGTGATTCGTTGTCCAGTCACTTAAAAAAACTGTTTAAAGTCAAATGGTTTTATTTTTTCCTGCAGAATCTGATCTTGTAATTTTGGAGACTGTAGGAAAACTGTGACAATTTATTTCACCCTTTTCTATTGGCAATGCTAGAATCAAATTGTATTAGTGACAGCGCAAATACGTAAAAATGAAATTCCTGCATTTAAGTATTGAAATATTATCAGTTAACTATAGCATTAAGTCTCTAATTTATATTACTGTATATACTGCTGGGCATTTTCATGTATAATAATACATCATGATCACATGTATATTTTTAAATGTAAAATTAGACTCTACAAAATAATAAGGAATGTAGATAAATGTAAAAGAATGTTCCCCCTGGAATTAAAAGGTTTGACCCCATAGAAATATAGACAAAATAGAGCAGAAATATACAGTTTCATTAAATGGAAATATTCAAGAAAAGTATATGTACCTGCTATCTATATAAAATTAAATGAATGCACTTTCCATCACTGGTATTAAGCAGGTCAGTGACTGAAAACAATCATTTACCTGTTTTTTTATTGTGTTTCTGTCACATGAATATTCAAGTGAGATACTTTTACTTTTCATGGATATATACTACTTACATTATTTTTTTTTATATGTACAATTGCAAATAGACTTGATGTGTCAAACTCAGTAGGTAAATAGGTTTAATTCCTGGACTGGTCCGTCGACACACGTCTAAATGTACAATAAACACAGGATATCATCGTTTTCACTGTTGAAATAGCTTTTTTTTCCCAAGGGGAACAGGGTGGAGGTCCAGTTCTGTCAGTATTACGCTGCTGTCCGAAGCGCGACTTCCTGAACGCACACAGGAGCAGGAGGGAAAGAAAACACGAGGAGCGGAGCGCCGCTGGTTATCTCAGTTCTAGGAAAACGCGGCGAGCCATTAGAGTTAATTACACGAAAAATATTGATTCAGTTGAGTCACCGAGTGGAGAAGAAGTGAGGTGAAATCACAGGCGTTTCATGATGGGTCTCGGAAGTGTTTGGGTGGCTCTATAGAAAAAAAAAGTGCTTTTTCATTTTAATGAGGCAATAAAGCAGAGCGGCAGAGGCCTGACAGAAGAAACGTGCGTGCATCACACCATCTACTGGCTGCAGGGGGAGGCGAGCAGCAGGGTCAGCCAGGTCACAAATGATGATCACAACAGTTATCTGGTATTTAACATTTAACGTAACACCAGATTAATCTACTTTAATTTTCTGTCATCTATAATCTATAATAATAATGGTAAATTATCATTTTCTTTTTTTTAATTTGTTATGCACTTTAAAGCGAAAAAGTATAAGTATCTAAAATTGCCTCCACATTTCTAACATAAATCAATAAAATGCTCTCACTTGTATTTAGTGATTATTTTATTATAATGAGTATTTTTACTAATCTATACTTTAAGTGAATTTTGCTAATAATACTTCTGGTTAATATTAGTTTTACTTGTTATTTAGTAGTTTTTGACTACTTTTACTCATGGATCTAAGTACTTCATCCATCTCTGCCACTATGATAATCAGGTAAGCCCTTTATGTCATTTATTCTGCTAGAGACAAAGATGTGTTCCAGCTTCTTAAACGTGGATATTGTCATTTGTTTCAGACTTTTATAATAGTATTGAATATTTTTGGGTTGAGTACTGACGTTCACGACAAAACGAAACATTCTAGGTCACAAATCTCCTTCCGTACAAATTGTCTTTTTTAGTTCTGGAGGCTGATCACTGGTCAGGAAGCAGCGCTGACACTAAATGCTTGCACGTTGACTTGAATCCTATAGACAGGAAGTGTAACGACAAAATATACAGCTGAGCACCCGAAACTCTTCATCAAGTTTCACTTGTCAGACGAGATAAAACTAATAATAGTATTATTGGAAGCTGCATTCCATTCAGTTGTTTCAGTGTTAGTTGACACTGTGTGCACCAAAAACGTCTAAAAGAGCAGTTTGCAGCAACGCAACAAGGATTCAGTGTTTGTGTGTGGACTTTAGTAGTTTTAGATCTACGTTTACTGTGTGGAGCTAATCTGTCTAAAGTATTGGATTATTTATTCATATAAAATGATTTTTAAAAAATGTATGGAAAGTAACCAGTTTCCACATTCTGCCATTGTCATTTCTTGTAGTAAAAGCATGAATATTGACCCTGAAACTGGATCAGCCATCATTGATTTTATTATTCACACTGGTGCTTCACTGTCATGTAAATGACTTCTCTTTCGTACAGGTTCACAGCACAAACTGTCCCTAAGAAGGCTGATCTGCCAGCTGGTAAACAGCAAAATGTACTATATTATCACTATTTTCCTGTGCCCCTGAGTTTATCAGTGGATCAATATCAAAACAAAAAAATCATGCTAATACAAAGCACCCTTTGCATGCAGGTGCCTCTGGTTTTCTCCTCCAAACCAGTCCGATGTCATTCCTGCATCAGGCACAGCTCGCAGCGCCTCCGGGCCAAACGGCCTGCTGCGTTTCTTACAAGCCGCGATGAGAATGTTTGCTTTTGTCCACGTGCCAGACCTGGCGAGCCGTCACCTTCTGCAGCTCCGCTCCAAACCCTCCAAACCAAAATGTCACTCACCCCGTTTAAGATCCAGAGAGAGAGAGAGAGCGTCACTCCTTGACCTGAGATTCTGCACCTGTTTGGCCATAAATATGAACAGAATGTAAGCGCTTTTAAACAAGTGGATTGTTCTGTAAAGGCTCTTCTTTACTTTGGTAACAAAAAGTTTGAGAGTATGAATCCATGATTTTTAAAGAATACATTTGCTTAGGTGCTTCCCTATGAAGCAGTGAAGGATTTCCATGTTGCAGAGTGGACAAAGTGCAAATGTGGCGTTGAAATAACTTGCAGGCCCGTCTCTGGCACAAATGAAGCCGCGGGAAGTGACAACCGGATAGCATCTTCTCCCACCCCCCCACCCCCTTCCCCATTTCAATTTTTTACATTTTAATCATCTGACCATAATAGTTCCCTCCATTCAAATAAAAAAAGAGGCGCTTCTTTTCTGTGTGGAGGGCTGGATCAGCGCAGCTTCGGAGGAAGTAGTTCTGCGACTACCTCTACCGGTTTTTCCTGAAGATGTGCCCCAGGCTGTACCAGGTCAAGAGAGAGAGAGAGAGAGAGAGAGAGAGAGAAACACACTTAATGTATTGGATTAAAGATGACTGGCACTTTTTATGTTACCGGTGAAAGAATCTGGAGAAAGTGTAGTTCATTTTATTTCCTGTTGTGTGGTTAACATTCACACAACTAAACCTAGATGAACAGAAACTTACAGAGAGAATTAGACTATCAGTCCCCCCCTCTCCCCCTCTCTCTCTCTCTCTCTCTCTCTCTCTCTCCTGAGTGGGTGTGTCTTCGTGTCTGAACACGGTGTCTTCCAGTTGATAGAGCAGCAGGTGAGACACGGAAAAACATTCAGTCCTGACAGTGGGTTTAAATCTGCTGACACCAGCACCAGCAACAGCTTCGAGCGGTGGACGACGGCGGACGCAGGTGAGCTGTTTCCCCTGTAAACACACGTCGGTCTGTGGTTCTCTGGGCGGCCGTCGCTGCTCATGATGCTTCATGTCTCCATGATCTATCCAGTTTTTTGTTTTTTTCTCCAGCAAACACCTGCTGTAGCTGACCTGTGACTGACGGCTGTGACAGTGCCGGGTCAAACTAATCAGCTAATGCACCGGCCCAGCCTGAGCCTGAACATGATTTAACGTCCAGTGTTGTTTGTATGATGTGACGCGAGCCTCCGGGACACATTGTTCCACCTTCACGTTGACCTGGGACTCTTGTGTTTTTGTTTTTTTTCCCCCCTTTCTTTCTCCACAGGATTGCCCTTCGCTGCAGTTCTGTTACCTGCACAGCTGGAAACTTTGCCTGGGAATTTCTGTGCTCAAAAATTTCAGTCATTGTTTCTGGTCGTGTGTGTAATGAGCATCCCGAGACCCCGAGCAGGGAACTGTGTACGCCAGGGTTTTTGGGGAGGATTTTGTGTTGAAGATTGTCTGAAGGCCGTGATGCTGCCTTAAAAATGTCACATTCACAAAGGTTAAAAAGTGCGGCCTACTGGCCTGAAACGCTGCGGAGGTCACATCACCTGGATGGGAAAGAATATCTCACATCTGCACGCTCACTGTATCAGTAAATGTCTTATTCAAAGTATTTTAAGGGATTTAAAAGCCGAAAAGGCGTACGTCCCAGTAGTTTGGTTGTGAGGGCATGGCAGCGGTGTTGCCACATGCACACACACCATCAGTATGTCAGGTATGTTGGTGAACCAGCTCCACTCTGCCTTTCTCGTATGATGGGTGTAACCCCGTGTGCTTTCCCTGACAGTGGCATAATTTATTAAAAGTGTCGGGGATAAAACGGCTGAAAGACCACCTGCCGCTGTGTTTCCTGTTCCCACAGGGACACTGCTGCACTGAATAGATCAGGAATACGACTGAGTTACGTTTAATCAGACATAAAAAGTGTGAGTCCAGAATAAGAGCATTGGTGAACTTGTAAATTTAAAATGTATCACATGTTGTGTCTGTTTAAATAAAGCTGAGAAAGAAATGCTTGTATGGCTTTTTGTATATGATGCACAGTAGCCAGTGCTGGTGTTTTTCCTTGTAGTCAACAGTTGTTCCATCTTGGATAGTTAATATTTGTATATGCAAAGAGCTGGAGGTCTGCACATAGTTCAAACAGGTTTCCTCAAACTGGTTTTCTCTTTCTTTTGGTTCCCTGGGTTAACACCGGTAACGAGGAGAGCGACACGCTATCGTCAAATGCAACCATTACTGCAGTGTTTCGCTCCTCCGGAGTTTCTGTGACTTCGGGGAAGCTTAAAAACCTGTAGCACAGGTAGATGTGTGTCACCTCTGTGGTTACGTTACATTCTGGCCATTAGAAGGTGAAGTGTGGTGACAAAAAGTACCTCACTAAACATACTTTATACTAGTCCTTACAATTTATAAGTACCGGCTTCTTTTCCACTATATTCATTAGACAGCTTTCATAACTTTTTAGTTGATCTAATATTTCACATAAAATAAATATATTTTATTATTCTATTATCTATATTCAATTAAATTGTTGCTTTACTTTTTAAAATGTGCCTTTTGTGTTAAAAGTGCCAAATATTATGCAATAATAGTAAAGTATTTAATAATAAAAAAAGAAAACTAAATCTTAAAAGTTCTTGCACATGTGTTTAAAAACTAATATAATACATTGTGTATAGATACCTGAAGTACATTTGTATAATACTTCAGTACTTTTAACAATTTCAAACCAGGAGCTTTTCTTGTCATTAAGCGTTATTCTGATGACAGATTTTCTACTTTTACTCAAAGGTTTGGAGTACTTCCTGCTCCCCTAAAACTATTTCAGCATTAAAGTGGTCTGTTTGCAAGCTTTTATGGCCCTTACAATGCAATAAGTGGAATTTGTTTTAATGGCCTTAACGCAGCCTCAAGAGTGAGTCAAACACCAGAAATGCTGATACAGTTTATTACATTTTTGAGATGCAATAGGTAAAAGCAACTTGTAAATTAATTTTACTTAAAAAAAAAAAAAAAAAAAGAAAAAAAAGAAAAAGTTCTGTTACAGCGTGTTTCAACACCGATGTGTTGATTCATGATTGGTTGATTGCATACAAGCCCCGGATTAAAGAAAAGTTTTTTTTAAAAATTTAACACTTGACAGCACATGACTCCAGAGGAATGTCTGATGCACAACATCCACAATTACACAAAGACATCCTGATCAGACCCATTTTGTACATTTTTCACCCCCTCCAATTTGTCAGCATGTCCACAGGGTGGCGCTCTCACCAAAGAATAAATTAGGAATCCCACCTCGGTGGGTGCGGCTGCTTCGCAACAGCCACGACTTTAAAGTCCCTGAAAGAAACTCAAACATATGGCACATATCCCGTTCTATCAACAGCAACAAGCACACACTACTAATTCAATAAGACCTGTCTGACTGTCAGTCTCAGCAACACAAACCTCTCACTACAATTTTTCCCTCATGACTAGTGTTTTTGAAGGCTGATTTATGATTTCAGTACAACGTGAGGACTTGGACGTAGCACTGAGGCTGGTCAGTAAACCAGAGAGCCTGAATGGGCTCTTACATTTTCCAGCATCCTTGTTCAATAGGAACAGACGCCAACACACGACGGAGCAGAGAAAACACAGACAGGTCCCTTTGAGCCGTGACATATATAGTTTGTCAGTTTCCTCCAGTGGCTCCATTGGACTTCCCTTCATCAATCCACATGGACTTCTATTGTAGGAGTGTTTTCTTCTCCTGTAGCCAGGAAGTGATGGCAGTTTGAGACAATGAAGTGACAGCGGGAGAGCATAGGAGAATGAAAATTGAGGAAACAAGATTGTATATATAAAAAGGAAAATATTGTATAAAAATAAAATATAAGGCTCCCTTTCTAAACAAAGATAACGAGTGGGACGCATGGTACATGGGACTGGACAGAATCTTGTATATTCCACGATGGGGCACATGATTTGGTAGCACAAACAACAAAGAAAAAAAACAAAATAAAATAAAAAAAAGAAGATATTTACATTTAAATAAAAGAGCAAATATTCAAATCGCACAATGTCTGTCCCGTTAGCACAAGCATGAATTCAGATTGGACAAAGACAAGCAATGTACACGCACTTCATTTTGGTACTTGTGTGGGCTCTGCAGGAGATGGCTGCCAGATTTAGCTTGTAAATGCCAAGCCCATGTGATATATTGTACAGCGATATATTAACTAGCACGTAGTCTACTCAAAAGAAGATTATTGGCTTTTTGTGGCTTTAGCCCTTCATGGCAGAGACTCAGCCTGGATAACTTGATATAGAGCTGAAATGCATGTACACGATTGTACACTTTCAGTAAGCATGCACATAGAAACAGTGAGTCATACACAGAGAATCATCCGTCCGATTTCAGGTTGAGGGCAATGGGGTTAAAAAGTGCCCCGTTTGAGCAGAAAAAAAAAGACGCAGCCTGCAGCCAGTTTTAAAGGTCCATGGATTTTCACAAGGTGGTAAACAGGTAAACATGTCAAAGCCAGAGGTACCAGCATCTCGATAAAGGCCGGTTTGTGTTATGTGTGAACACAGCGACAGAGACGGACCCCTCCAGAGATAAGGAGGTAAAAACTGCAGCGCGGGTGTACAAAGCAGCTGCCATGTTGGTATTTAAGACACTGTAGCAGCCATGTTGGACTAAACAGGCACAAACCATGAAGAGATAGAAATCAGGAGGGATCTGAGATTGCACGGTTATATCCAGCGGAGGCATCGAGCCCTTGTGATTGGACGAACACCGGCCGGCGATGACCACAGTTTGAGAGGAGCCGTGTTCCAAAGAGTTCTGAAGAAGAATTGAGGGTGCTGAAGTCACGAGGCTGCTCTTTTGGCTCGTCGAGTCAATTAAAGAAACGGCAATGATGAATCACAATGTACAAATAATAACAATAAAAAAGAAAAGAGGAAGAGACAGGCGTAGTTCCAGCACTCACAGCCAACTTCGGAGGGTAGTTAACATAAAAAAAACAAAAAAAAACTCATCGCTAACTCATTAGCTTGTCCCAAAGCTTTTGGTCAACAGAGTGAATGGTGGAAAACAAAAAGATAAATTAAAAAGAAAAAAAAAAAAAAAAAGGAGACAGTGACAGCATGTCTGGACATAGTTTGAGAGCCTGAGTCACCGCCTGTAATAGGCACCTGGAAGAAATGGAAAAGAGAGAAATCCATCAAGAGCTTGATACGTCATTATTTACATTTATACCGCTCCGTTCAGAGATCACAGCTCTCTTCTTTTCTGTGTGGATCTATTTTCTGTTTTGTGTGCTTTTTACTCTTCTAGGTCTGGGAAACAGTCATGGGTTATGGTTGAAATTAAATCAGCCCCGCGGGGCACCAACCATGAGACACTAGGTCTCAGGTTTGAGTTCAGTGGGGTAACATGTCCTTGCATATCCCTCTCTCCCCGTCATTTCCTGCCTTCACGCTACTGTCGGCTTAATAATAAAGAAGGCAGATCTACTTAAAAAAAAAAAAAATAATAATTCCTGTTCTGAAAGTGATATTGGTCATTTAAACAGCAACTCACAAAGCTGTAGATAAGTGTGAATTTAAGTGCTTGATAAAATAATATTGTCATCAAGTCAATGGGAAGCATTGACGCTACAATATATTTTATAGTGAAGCTACGTTACACCATGATCGCCTTGGATCTGCTGCACACAGCTTATTACTGTATTCTGCAAATGTCCTAAACAGTGGAAAATAAAGCAAGCTGGTAGATGAAAGTTTAAGACTTTAAGTACTTGCAGCTCATATTCTCTTAGATTCTAAGCATGATGTGATTTGTTTTGGCCGTTACTAGCAACCGAAGAATCAAAAAAACCATGCACTGTGGAGCTGTGGGTGGCCTCTGAAAACACCATTAATGACAGTAATGGAAGTGGTTAGCATCAGAATGTTTCTCTGACATGGACGTCTTACCTTTGTAAGCAGCCTCAGGTCTGGTGGGAGCGCGGGGGGGGGCGGCGTGGTCCGAGTAGCCGTAGCCAGCGTTCACATTCTCATAGTCATTTGCCCGAGGTTGAGGAGGCCTGACACAGTCGAGATGACAGACGGAAAAACAGAAAGCAAAATAATAAAATGATTGAGTTTTTTATTTCCTGGCTGACTAAAAATATTTAGTTTTTTTTTTTTTTTTTTTTAAACCTGGCAGGCTTGTTGTGGTTCCTTTGCCTCTGATATTCATATTCATCTCGTGTTCGGGGCCGGACGACTTCCTCCGAATTCGGCTGGAAAACAGCAAAATTATGGCTCATGAAATTCTTTTCAGCACCACAGTGGAAATATGCTTTTATAGGGGGGTAAAAAAAAAATGTTGTAGCCTGCAAAAATAATTCACCCAAAGAACAGCTTTAAGAAATAAGTCAAATGAGTGTGGTTATGGAAACTTACCCTGTAGTCTCCCTCTTGCCGCCTCCTCTCCATCGCCATCCTCTCCATAGCCAACCTCTCCTTCTCTCGTTCCTTTTCTCTCTCCCGCTCCTTCTCTTTCTCCCGTTCTCGATTCTTCCTGTACTCCTTTTTCTCCTGTTCCATCAGCAGGCGAGCGATTTCCTGTCAGAGTGAGATCCACAGAAAAGGCCCCTTGGTCATTCAGCGTTGAATAAAATTTAAAAAAAAAAAAAAGGGTTGTTGCAGCACCCTTGCTGATTTTATTTAATCGTGTCTAAATCATGAATGGATCCCAAAGCCACGGCCTGACAAACCTTTCTGTTCAAATACTACATTTTTATATAGTTTTTTCAACTCTTTTTTTTCCCCTATTTATAGCCCCAAAAACACCCAAAGCCATGTTTGGGCATTAATATCAAGCGTGCCCACTTTCTCCAAACCTTGCAGGAGGGAAGAAACATGTTTTCTATGTGATGAAACCTTGACTGCATTCCATTTAGGGTTTTTTTTTGTTTTTTTAACAAGGTCCTGGATTTGGAAAAAATATTACCAGCATTTAGGTTGCTACTAGGAATAGACATAAAGATATGAATAAAAACAAGGCGTGTTAGCATACTTTCTTAATTTAGACAAAATAAAGCAAATCTCTTGATGCACTGTTATTGAAGTACAAAATGTCACTCTGTCTTTCCTTTATATAAAAAGAGATCTGGGGGACATATCACTTTCGATCCATATTCAAGATTTATATCACAGGATTATCGATTTTCTGCCTCATAGGAATTGTGTGAAATATATGATAATATAATAAATTTAAAAAATATCAAATCAAACAGTTATCCTGGGTTTTGCTTTAATTTTTTTTATATCACTGAGCATTCATATGTGGTTTTAAGAACCCGAAAAAATCTCATCACGTTTAATATCTCTCTGCAGCTTGTAGCAAGAATCAATTAATCAATTTGAGCCTCTTCCCGATTGGCCGATTCAAATAGCTGAATGGACTGTATGATTGTGACATCACAACTTCATGAAAGTCCTGACTGCTTGCTTTAAGGCACCACTTCTGAATACAGGTGGTGGCCATTTCTCTGTTATCTGTGCATTTTTTTCTCCTTATAATAAAAAAAAAAACTAAAAACTCAATGTCTACAACATGGTATCTTCAATGATTCAAAAGAAAAAGAAAAAAAAACACTGGCTAGCGGAATGTGAAGTGCTCGTGTTTTCAGACATCAAACTAAAATAAACAGGCCGGGCCTCCTTCAGTCCTCAGCAGAGTGGACAGCCTGTGTACGGCTTTAATTCAGAAATAGCAACATGTGGACACTCTGTGGGGCGCTGGGTGAGTCTGGTGAACAGTCTGTGAAATGACGGATAGCAAATTTAACCACTTCATTGAACATAACATCCATCAGAGTTAATGCCTTTTTACATAATGAGGCCCTGTTAAGTAAAGAATGTAGCTTGCTTAATGACCTATACTAAAAGTACCCTTTAAAATAATATTTATTTATGCTAATCAATAATTCAGAGGCAGAGACATAAATAAAATAAAGAGATAATAAGACTGCTTCATTATGATTGAGGTAAAACACCTTTAACTATGTGTATGGGAACATGAACTTGGTTACTTTGCACGCAAAATGTCAAGAACACATTCATGTTCTCAAATACATGTTCTTACTAGTTACTCCACATAGCATGTTGGTCCTTGGAAAGAGAGACTTCATATTCGCCCAGGACATAAAAGACTGTATGAATGACACTGTAGGAGCAAAAAAGGGGTTTTGGACACCCTAATGTTACTTTTGTTTATGAATGTGTCACTTTCTCTCCCCAAATCTAGGAAAATGAAAAGTTATGCAGTAAACATTTTCTCAACATCTCTCCTAATTTGGTAAATCTAATAAAAAAAATACTTCTCAAGATCTTAATACCAAAACAAGGCTTCCCAGATGAGACTTTTGAGTCTGTAAAAAAAACAAACTGAACAAAATCCTCAATGGAGCTGCGACCAATTTCCTGGATTCTGTTTGATTTGAAATGAACTGTGTATCCTCCAGGATGTGATGTGTGGGTAGCACATCGACTGCATTCCAGGTCAATACACATTTAGGCAGATTATTTCTTCTCACACAATCTTGGGCCAGAAAGAGGCAAGTTCAGACACGGCGTTATGTATTCAGGATCGCATGAAAATAAAAGCAGATTCAATTGGTTGAGCACAGGAAATGAAAGGATATGAAGAGGACAGACGGCGACAGAAGTTTCCAGACTTCATGCCCACTCACCTCGTCCTGGGCCACTTGGGCTGCACGCACGTGGCTCTTACTCGCCTAAGACAAAAACCACAATTAGAAGTTGTTTTTTTAAACAATGTGGAACATATTGTTCTATGACATAATGTGAAATCACTGACTGTGTAGGAGCTTTCAGTTTTGCTTTTAAACCCTCAGGCTTCTGGTCAATTACGTCACAGATAGGAAGTAGATACTTTATACTGGAACAATAATTTTGATATCAGACTTGTTTAGTTCTGCTGTCTGACTTTTATTGGACTTATTTAAAATAAACCAGGATATGGGTGTCATTATGCAGCTCTTGCTCTGACTTTCAGCAATAAAAGTTAAGGTTTTTATTATTTGTTTCTATCATTCAGCATAACAGAGGAGGAGGAGTTGTCTTTTTTTCGGTCATTTATGCTCAGATTAATTAAATTACCAATCAATGTTTGCCTTCCTCACCTTGACTTCGTCCTCCTGCAGTCTCCTGGCCACCTCCATGTCCTTCAGCTCCTGCTCACGGAGATCCAGCTTGGTCAGCCCCTTGGTGGCCTCGCTGAGCCCATACTCCGTTCCTGCGATTACCGCCCCGCTCACTTTGTGCACAATTCGACCTGCGGGTGTCGCCACATTATTTTAACAAGAGATTAGTGCTGCAGCGAGTGACGGTTTTTACATCTTTAAGATCAGATAATTGTGAACGATTACATTCTCCTGGGGCCCATGGATATCAAAGACAATCAGTTTACAATCCATATGATGCAACAGAAAATCAGAAAGGTTGAAGACAGAATTTCTATTTGACATGAAACAACAATTAATCATCCAAATAATTTTCTGTCAATTGTTTTGATTTTCTAATGGTTCCAGCACTACAGCAGATACAACAGCAGCTGGATTAAATCTAAAAGGCACCATGAAGGGCTGCAGTGCATGTCCACTGGTGTTCATCACTTCAATCTGCTTCACCCTTACATTCCATTCAGGTCAAATTTTGACAAACCCATTTTGACGATAGGAAGCATTAAAAATAAATAAATAAGTTAATGTTATTATATGGCTTTCCATATGTAATTATATGGCTTTTCCTGAAATGGCCCAGAATATCTTGAATTATGATACCAACATTTTTTTGTGCAGTTGGTATTATAGACAGTGTTCCAGGTCAAATTTTCGTCATTTGTCAGTCAATGTAAAAAGTACTTCTGTGGAATCTTAAAATATAAAAATATAAAAGGACATGTCTGTATATTTCTGTAAATGGGACAGCAGGGACAGAATTTTTAAGGGAAACCTCAAACCTTGTCAATGTGGTCTGTTACTCCAAGATGAAACAGGAGAGTTGAAGAGAAAGTATTTGAAGAAGAGACTAAAGAAAATGGAGAACGGTTATGAAGTGATACTTGAGCCACATCAAATATGACCTGCTACTATGAGGTCTGAAAGCGATGCCTTTGACAGCATTGAGATAAGACAGGAGCGTGGGATCACACCTGGCTCTGCAGCCCTGAAGCCCTTTTTTTTGTGAATGTGCCAGATGTCACCTCAGCTATGGAGCTATTCTACCAGCAAATCACAGCAGACATTTCTGTCTGAGAATTCCCTTGCTCAATGCAACAAACCCAGCGGACGATGCAAAAACGAGCCACAGCAAACTCCCACAGCACAACAGAATCACAATCACGTCAAGTCATTGGAAATCAGGGTGAAATCGTCGCCGTCCTCCCAACAGAGAAAAGCGAGCGTCCTTATTAGTGATTGAAATGTTAGATTAACCCACCACCTGAGATTGTTGCCACAGCAAAAAAAAAAAAAAAAAAAAAAAAAAAAAAAGGAAAAAAGCAGCTCCAGCACAGCACACAAACCCCCCGCAGAGCCCAGGAGCGGCTCAGGGTGGTACCTGTCTCTCCGTGGTTGTGAGAATGACTGCGTTCCCTGCCCGGACCCTCCCCATGCTGAGGGTCCCACAAAGCCCTGGCGTCCCCTCTCCCTTCAAACACCTCATCGGGGCAGGTGTGGACCCGCTGCCGGCCCCTGGGCCTCCTCTCCCTCCCATCCTCCTCCTCCTCCTCCTCCCAGGAAGGCCTGCCCTCCCTCGGCAGGTGCTCTGGTAACTCCCCGTCGAGTCCTCTGTCCCTGCTCCTGGTTCTCGCTCTGTGTCCCTCCTTTGGCCGCTGCCTGTCTCTTGCCCTCTGCCTGTCGCTGCTTTGTCCTCTGTCCCGGGATCTTTCCCTATCTCTCATCCCCCTTTGGTCTTTTCCCCAGTCCAACTCCAGGTCTCTGCCCCTGTCGTGTCTCCTGACCCTCTCTCTATCCCACTCCTTGTCCCTCTCTACGACGACCTGTGGTTGAGGGGGTCTGGCCGGTCTCTCCTTCCTCCTCACCACTCTCTCTGGGTCATCCCACTGTGGGGCCCTGGCTCTGCCTGTCTCTGTGGCTTCATACGATGGACACTTGTCCCCATACTTCCCTCTGGAGGGCAACAGGTGTTCTGGGTAGGGATCTGCATGCCTGCTCCGCCCTCCCTCTGCCACCAAGTTGTGCTCGGGGTATCTGGAGCGGCTGTGGGGCGCTGCTGGGTCCTGTTTAGGGTACCTGCTTCTTTTTGGCTCAGTGGAGCTGTAATCTGGGGAGTAGTCTCGATGCAATCCCACTGGAGCATAAGTATCATATCGGCCAGGGGAACCAGAACGAGTTTTGTGACGGGTACGTTTGTCCAAGGCGAGTGTCTTTCTTGCGGCTGAGGTGAAGGAGATGATGGGAGGAGGAACGGCGTCGAGAATGTCGACAGTTGATGGGAGCATGGAGATAAATAACACACAGGAATGACATGAGCTGAGATGGTTAGTAAGCATAGCATCATAGCACCTGTGAGGAGAGTGATGGTGAAGAGACTAACTTCTTAATATAGTTGTAAAGCAACCCCGTCCCTAAAGAGCCACTGTGGGTGCAGGCATTTGTCCCAACCAAGCAGTAACACACCTGATTCTACTTATGAACGTCCTCAGTCCAAATGGTTGATTAGTTAGAACCATGTGTGTAACTGCTTGGTTGGAACAAATACTTCCACCTACAGCAGCTCTCCAGGACCAGGGATTGGAAACCCTTGTTGTGAAGAGTGAACAAGTATTAGTTGAAACCATGTGGTTAGGTGAAACACTTTATATATGGTGAGTCAGTGGAAAAACAAACTAATGGAAATGGAGAGTAATCCATTAATGCAAAGACTTGACACTGAAATCGTTTGACTCTAATGTAAGGAACTATTATCTGTGAAAATCAACATGTTGCACACATTGTTGCAACTGCATACAAATAATGATAGCATCACAAAGAGAATTCAAAAAGGAGAAATAAGAAAACCATCCTGCTGGGGGTTTCCTGTGTAACTGGCAAACATTTCAATGAAGTCAAATTAGTGGAAAAAGAACACAGCAAAGGCCAGTTGGCTTTGTGAATGAGTCAGCTCAATGGAATTCCTGGTATCTCAACCGCCATTTGACATCTGATAGACTTGGATAATGGTTTGTTTGCCACTGGATTAAGAGAAACACAGCCAGCCTTTCCTGTTAGGCACAGCTTATTATTTAATTGAGCGAAAGCGGCATGTCACAGACATCTGAATGTACGGTATGTGTGCACATATGGTATTCAAAATGTGACATCCTGTGATGAAGAGATCACTGAACAAGATAGTGATAGTGCAATAGCTCAGAGATAAAATCACAAAACTAGACGTATGTGCATCCTGACAACCTTGTAACCAGCATAACATCATTCCGTTATAGTGATAAATGCAAGCTGAACACAGGTGCTGTATCTGCATCTTTACTGTGTGTTCACTGTGCACACCCGCACACACACGGTGAGTGGTTACATAATTTACATGTCTGTCCGGAAACTGAACAGTGTGTATCTTTCTGAACTAAAAAGAGCAGGACAGAATGGCAGGCAGCAAGGACGCAAGCCTTATCTCGACCACCTGTTACGAGTGACATCTTTAGAAAAGGCGAAGCAACACGACGGCAGCAACAGGACAGGGAGACCTGGCAGCTGGACACACCTTCCCGGGCAGAGTAAGTCAACAAAAGCAGCCAGTCTACACAGAAGGGGAGGAGCGCCATTCAGACCACGGCCTCTCGGTTTCTGTGTCCTGTTTTGCATTCTATGTTTATATCACGTGCAAACCCCGTAAAATTGTCAGTATCCCACACATTGTAAGCAGGTGAAAAATGTACTGTGACAGTGATGGTTAAGTGAAATTGAAATGCTTTTCCCTTTCATCTCACTGTTGAGGAAGCACTTTAGCACCACTGCATTCACACATAACCACAGTGCTGTTAGATAACTGCAACATTTCAGCAGCTGTCACATTTCTCATAAAAAACCTGAGATACCTTTCCGAACGTTTAACCTGCGCTTCAGATATTGAAGCACATTCCTGCCGTATCTTGGAACTGGAGAAATGTTAAACCTTTCACAGCGTTGTTTGCTCTTGAAATAGAAGTGAAATGCCAAACAATTCCTTCTCAAGGTTAATTATGTACTCATAAATGCATTCCAAAAATCTCCAGCAATGCGCTGCATCAAAAGCACACCCTCACATATCCAGAGATGGGAAAAATAATCTGCCTACAGAATAAAAGACATGTTCTCCCATGTCCTCACACATGCACCGCGGTGCCCCCCTCACCTCCTTGATCCTCAAAGTACTCCTCCTCGAAGTTTGCTTCCAGATGCTTCTGTCTCCTCCTTTCCTCTTTCATCTCTTTCTCCTGCAGCTTCCGAGCTATGGCCTAAAACCCACGACGAGAACACAGTAAACATTTCGTCCCGCAACATGAAAATTTGTTTTTAAAAACAGTTTTGGTGGATTTGGAATAAATGTCACTTTGTTTTGAGCTGCAGTTGTACTTTGTTCTTTTGTCAATTGGTACAGTTTCAACATGTGGTGTGATTCATTCTTCCTTGAATTCAACCAGTTCATCCAGTGGTGTGCCCTACTTGGGCAAATATTTTTCATATGGAGCTCAAGATCCATCATTTCTTCTGGTTTGGGTCAAAAACAATCAATGGCAGCTGAGATATTTTCAACAAACAAATGGACAATTTAACAGAAGTCGGAGCACAAATATGCTGCCTGGAAATGTGAAGAAACATCAACTTTTACAAAAATATTCTTATATGTTCAGTAGCATCAGGAAAGCCAACTCTTTATGCTTTACGACAAAGACTTTGAGATGCTAATAATACAGGACGGGCCAGTATGAGGAGGCACAGGCAAGGTGATTATTCAACAGGAATGATCCACCCATTACAGTAGAGTATGTGTGTGTGCATGTTTCGTACCGCATCCTTTTCTTCTTGCTGCCGTTGTTGTTCCGCCTGTCGGACCAGTTCTTCCTGAATCTCCTGGGCTATCTCAACATCTTGGCGCTCGCTGAGGTTTGCGTGTGTTCACGTATGTTCCGGTGGACATGGGGAGGGGGGTTTGGAGAACAATAAAGCATTAACAGACATGAAAACCGGTCGTTTTCAGAATCATACAAGCAAGGACCTGGATGTATGTCCAGTCTAGTACAGTTAAAGGATAGGTTCAACATTTTTTCTACAGTGTGCGGGTTACACAATCTGAGTCAGCCATGCATGTGGATATCTGCCACATTTACATTCTGTTTAGCACAAAATATCTTTTGTGTTTTCTCGAATAGGCTTTCTCTCTCGGGCTGCAGTTTATTATAAAGATCAATATTTTATGGTGCATTTGGTCACTTGGTTTAACTGTGAACCTGTCCCTTCAGGTCTCCTATTTTCTGACCATTTTCCACTCATTTTATACATTTTCATATGCAAGAAACGAAAGAATCTTTGAAGTTATTACATGTCATGTTATGGGAGGAAAATGCGCAGCTTCGTGAGGGAGCAGGAGCATACTGGCTTGTTGTCATTATTTAAACCGCTCGTTCTGGCATCAAATCTTTAAGCAACATGACTTTGACAAAACACCATCTGCCTGGAAGGCCGCTATGAAGAGATTATTTCTCACCCTGCGCAGAGCGGGTAGCGCTTTACCGTTCGCGAGGGAGCAGTAACTGCTTAACTAACCTGTGTCTGCGGTTTAAGTCTAATATCAGTGTGGGTGGATGTGAAGCAGTGTTGGCGCGTGCGGTGCGAGCTCCCAGCATGCCAAGCAGCACTGGCCTGCGAGCGTCCATGGTGGAGCATCTGGCCTCTCCTTGGGGAGTAGGATCCCACTACTGTGGCTTTCTGTGTGTGGGGGTGTGTGCGTTTGAAACACTGGGCTGCGCCGTGAGTCAGCAAATTTATTTTAATAAAATATTGCAGAGCGGAGAGACTTTACTTTAGAAGTGCCTTCATGAAGGCTTCTGTTGTGGCTATGTTTAGAAGATGGCCCTGAACCTGGATTTATGCTTCTGCATTAGGCTTCTGGATGAGCCGACGGGTGGCTCCTAAAATTTTAATGATGGGCCTGAGCCACGGAGCTACCACATGGAGACAGCACAAAGGCTGTGTCTGATCAGTAGGGCTGCAACAATCGAAAATAATTAAAGTTTGTCTAAATAATCTTTGTTTTAAGGAACACTAGACACATTTTGCATCTTGTGATCCAGGAAAGACATCCTCTGTCGATTAAATAGCTGGTTTTCGTTTCGTCAGAAAGTGAGTGAACGTGAAAACACTTCCTGTAATTACAGCTGTAATCATTTGAATGAATCATCAACCACTCTTGTCTTTATCATCCTGGCTCTTTTTTTTTTTTGGAGAAAAAAAAAAATAATCAAATTCTCAAATTTGAATAATCTCTGATTTCTTCAGTGTATGATAACAGACTAAACATCTTTGTCAGGGACTGTTTGTAAAATACAAGTTAGTTGGAGCCCGACTAGTAATGAATGCAAAACACGATAGACAACAGCTAATGTTAAAAGATTTACAGTTAAAATGAACACTGAATGAATTCAGAGGCATCTATGGCTGGACTGCTGCATCACGTCACTGGAAAAGCATGAATCTGTCTCAGCTTTTGGGAATAATTACACTCACACACTAATTGAAAACATGTTTCGTCTAAGAAAATGAAACAAAGCTATTATTAATATTCTGACAACTTTCTTTTATCTTCGACTGAAAACAGACATTTGAAGTCTATCCTCAGTCTCATGTAATGTATTTTACATGTGTGGAATTACCTAAACAGATCTAGTTAATTATATTATGGATTTGAAGTTTTACCAGAAACAGTGTCCTAGATTCCATGTGAAATCGTTTCTTTAGTTTAGCAACTCCTGTGCAGGTTTTTGTGTTTTCTCTTCCTCCCAGCGGAGCTTTGCTTTGACACATTAAAGACACATGAACGGGCGAATGAGTCTGTGTATGAAAGACACCCACATGACACCGGACTGCTTCTGGCTCTGGATCTTGGCCCGTTTGTCCTCCTCCTCCTGCAGCTTCTTGGCCACCTGCAGGTCCTGCTGCACCAGACGGCTCTTATGGACGTTGGACGCCAAGTGGCTCTCGACTGTAGACACAAACACACAAGCGCCGCTCTTAAGGCTGTGTCCAAACAAACCAGAGGTGGTCGGTCAGCCCGGGCCGCACTACTGGTAGAGGAACAACAAAGAAGTTTATTTACAGATCCAAACTTTCTTGATGTTATTCTCTGTGTCAAGTGTTGTTGAGAGGAGTCTGCGGAGAACAAGATAAACGTCAACGCGGACTCTTCAGTCTCGGTGATGAACGCTGAGCGCTCTTCGTTGCTGAGAAATGACTGTTTGCAGCTGAGGTGCCGTTCCAAGGTTGTGTGATGGCACATTGTGGGCCATAACAGATGATAAATCCTGCTTGCTGACGCACTCACAACACTTGGTAAGCATGGGCAGCATCACTCACCCGCTCAGCTCTTTTTCACCTGGCTATCGATCTGCTACCGGCTTTCATGTGAAAAGGACCAAATTACATCTGGCAATTTACCCGTGAGAGGCTTCATAAAGTCTCTGCTTTATGATGGTGGGGATGAAATGAGGAAACTGGGAGTCACGGCTGTGCCAAAGAGCTGGACATTAATCATTTGTTTCCTTGGATGACGTTGATCAATTGTCAAAGTTTATAACCACATAAACTATATTTGAAGGCAAAGTGATGTCAAAACCCACGTTAAGGAGGCTATCGTTTATCCTCTTCTAAACAGGAAAATTGATTCATCTCTGCGGGCAGCAAATAAAACGAGACAGAACATTGTGACATTTGTTCATTCAACAAACTCAACCTTGACGACATCGCACGTCATTCAGATAAAAGGGGGGCGATAATCACAGAGAGGCAGTACACTCCAATAATGTTTTGTTTGAAATAGAGATGCAAGAAACCTAGTGGTGTTTTGCATGAAGTAAAAGCCACCTGTTACTAGTAAGTCACTTAAAACTTGGGTGAATGTGCCATGATACTCCCTTTGCAATGACCATCTGTTGATCTAATCCAAGAAAAAGAAAAGAAAACAGACAATGCCACGTTAAGGTCAAAGGTGAAAAACTATTTTCTAGCTAAAACCAGATCAGTTAGTGGGGCAATAAAGGCAGATGAGCCTTGGTCATGGGTCATTAGGACCTTAAAGGCCTAATGACAAGGACAGGCCAGCCAAAACCAAATTAATCAGCCTCAAAATGGAACCTAATCTGCACTTACAGAGGGGCACAGCTGTCTGACATCTGGCCTTCTTTCTTGCAGCGCTTGTTGTATAATTGCAGCCTGTTACAGACATATAGCGCAATATGTTTATGGAAACACAGAAAAACAAACTATTAGCCCGGTCGAGAGAGGGGTTTCCACTGCCCTAACTCTAAATGGATCCGTTCGGTCAAAACAAAAGAATTCAGAGCAGTAATTGACTAATTTCCTCACAGCGTCTGTAAACAGTAGCCTCTTTTTTTCTGTGGGTTCCTGCCATTTCTCTGTGAAAGAGTGTAGGTGAAGAATCAGAGAGGGGGTGTGGTGGCCATTAGCCATCTGCAGTTTTTCATTTGTGTTTGATGAAAGGGAGGCCATGTTATATCTGGCTGTTTGTCAGCGCCTCCTGAGAGAAAAATAAAAAAAAAAAAAAGTCCTTTCAACTTAGTTTGTAGAAGAGGGTTAAAATAACCCACTTAAAAATAAAAAAGGAGAGAAATATATACAAGCCAATAAACATCAAACATCATCATTGAAATTCCTCAATTTAACAGCAGGGGAACAGACCCTGTGTAACAGAGTCTTTAAAGTGCAGTTTCATATCATGTGGAAAAAGATGCTGGTTAATTCCACACATGTGAGCAAACAGAAAAAAGCACCAGCTAATCTTGTGAGGCATTCAGGGACAAACACGCGGCTAACAGGAAGGAGACATGTCAGGATAACACAATTGGGGCGTTTTGGGAGCGTGTGCAATTACCTTTATAGGTGCACGCACAGCAAGAGGACAATAGTATATCACAGCGTTCCATATAAAACCTCTTGCTCAGCTGATTGTGCCGTCTGCCTCCTGGGAGCGGCGGGGGCGTCCCCGCGCTGCAGCTGCAGTGCACACAAATTAACATGAACCAGGCCGATCACATGCAGCCAGCCGCAGCCCATCTAGTATTGTTTTTTGCATTGTGCACCATTCATACAAGTTAACTGCGTGGCTAAAGCAGGGTTTAAAAAAGGCTTTATGAGCCTGCAACCACTGCGGTGGCGTTTTAGCCAGAGTGAAGCACTGGACGGCATTTGTTTTTCCACTGCTATACTCTAAAACCATGTTTTATGGTTTGTTCTTGTGCACTGCAAGCAAAGGTGACGCAGGAGTTGCATCTCGTCAAAAATAATCCACAGTGACGTAATGGGCCTAATGCAAAAATTCATTATAACGATAAAGAAAAGACGTCAGCGTTCCAGCAGACCGTCCAGAAAACGGAGTGGACTGTCTGTTTGGACGTAATGAAGTCATTTCATACATAAAACGAGCAGGCATACGCTTGATTTAGAGGTCTGAGAGCAGGGGGAGGGAACAAAACTAAATAATGGTTCATCTGCAATTTCTTACTTTCTTGTTCCTGGAGGTTGTAGGCCAGGCTGTGGTCCTCCAGCACGGCGAAGTCTCGGCATACTAACAAAAACAAACACACACAAGATACAGTTCAAGATTAGTTTTGACTACTGGATGGTTGCTGTTCTAATCTGTACATGACAAAGTTGAAGGCAGATGAGATGCGGTCTGTGAGTCTGACCCACAATCAAGGGCGGGAGGCTGAGTTTAACGGCTTTGACTTAAACACACAAGTAGGCGATAAAAGCTGTTGATGCCATACACTTAAAACTAATTGCACATCTTCACTTTGAGATATTCAAAACTTGGCCAGGTGGTGTTGGGCAGCCTAATAAAGAATTTGGCCATCTGGCAAGTGTAGAAGTTGTTTTCAATCAGAAAAGGAAGGAAGTGAAACTGTATGAGCAGGCATTAGTCGTCTAAAAAAAGGAAATAAATTAGGAACGTGTATAACCTGATTCTGTGGGAGCTTTTTCTAAGAAGGTATTTTGAGGTGAGAAGGGCCTGAAATAGTGAGCAGGAGTCATGTAGCTGATAAGATTCTGGTATAAATACGAAACCTGGCTGACAAAGTGTGATGAGCAGGTGAGATTTTGGGGTTTAAGCTGCACACATATTACACTCCCGTATTTCTATTTTACATATCTTCACACCGAGTCTAAACTAAAGAAACAACAGGGAAAACAACACTGACTGTTCCATTTCAGGAAAGTGAAGAGGCTGAGGTGACATTTGAGACCTTTCTCATAGACTCAGCTATTTATGGATTACAGTATGCGAAATGTACTGTATGTTTATATCATCTGCTTCAAACAGTTCTGCCAACATGAATTCAACTCATCCGTTCAGCTCATGTCTTGACTCAATGCAGTGAGCTTTTCTTCAGTAAAAAGCAGAGCGTCAAATATAGAAGAACAAAATAAAGCCATGATTTCATTCCACAGGAAGCCACGCAGCACTTCATCTCAATCCATTCACTGCATGAAGATGGTATTCAACTTAAAATTTAACTCTGCTTGCTGTTGTTTTCTGTACAAAGCTGAGAAAGTTTCATAAACTTTTAGTCAGCCAATAAATCCTTTCTTTGACACCAATATTTAATATATGTTTAAAGCTCTCCTCGCTTTCCTTACAACTCAATAACCTCACACTGTCAGACTGAGCCCATCATCTGCTTTCACAAAGATGACTTCATCCACATAAAACATTAATAAGCAGCAATAGACTAAGACAGTTGTGTGTTAGTGTGCATTGGATAGACACAGCTCAGAAAAAAAAATCAATCATTTCCCATTGCTACTAAGAGAAAAAAAACACGCCTGGGACTCAAACACAACACTACTGCGTGATCCAGATTGGTTGGAGTAGATGGAGGTGCAGATGGGACAAACAGATGCTGGGAAGAGCAGGGCGAGACCTCCACAACCCCCCCAACACACACACTGCACCGGACCTGTATGGGATTTGATTAACATGGACTTATTTTTCCAACCATACGTTTAATCTTCTTAACTAAGAGACATGAGATTTACTCTGGCTGGTAGAGCTGGACACAACAGCACTCTGAACTAGTGTAAGGTTTGTGAGACTGTTCCCGTTGCTGTATTCGACTGGAGTTAGTTTTCAAAGCAAAGAAACAAGCGGCAGGTGGCAATTATAGCTGCAAGCTATGACTTTAAGTTCTCACAAAACCATTCAAATAGAGCTGGGAAAAAATATATATATATCAGCCTAACATGACACCAGGCAGCACAAAGAATCTCCACTGGCCAATAAACTAACTGGAGGCGCAGCTGTGAGTGTAACGTTACCACTGGGCTTCATGTGCAGAGAGAAAACACACTGTTCATCTGTGAGATGACCGTACGGGCAGCCAGCTCACAATATTTACTATTTTCCTATCCCACGAGGGATGAAACTGAAGCCCTTCCAGCAGGTCTTTTTACTCAGCGAGTATCCCTCTGCAGGCTGGCCGAGCCGTGGACATGCCCGTCCTTTCTCTCTCTGACCAGAATAACAAGCACCTTGCTGTGCAGCTGCTTCACACCACTACAGAACCCCATCCCAAATCAGTTTCAATGTTAAAAAAGAAAGAAAGCCCCACCCAGTCTCCACCTTCGCAAACAAGACGGAACAGAATACAAAGTTGTGTGTTGTATTAACGTTAACGTTCTCGCTTTGGATCAACACAGAGACTTTTAGGATAATGTTTTTGAAAGCTGCATCAGATGCTGCAGTCTGACTGAATGCGTTAAAAATAATTAGGAAACGAGGCCAACAAGCCACAAGCAAACACGTCCATGTGATCAGCACTGAAGCAATCATGCCTCTGGTTTCAAACACTGATAGATTGTGTGCATACAGAAGAGTTATCTCCAAGAACCATTTAATCACAGTCCAAACAGATGCTGACCCCCTCTTTAATCGATAAGTTCAGTATTAGTGGATTAATATTGTTAGTCGGTTTTTATGCATGTTTCCATGCTGAATTATTTATATCCTGAGAATAAGTATAGGCACATCTCTGGGTAAACAATAGTTTACAAGAGGCTCTGCATCAGTGCCTCTAAAAATTAGAAATCTGTTGATGAAATCAAATTGATTAGTCTTCAGTCGATATAGCCCAATGAAACAATGTGTGGTGTGTAAACGGACGAGAAACGCACCAAGCTGTTTGTTTACGCTCTGCTAAACTATATCTCTGTGTGTAAGCTTGCCTGGAAAACCATTTTTTAAAAGGGATACAAGACATGTCACGACACCTTGTTCCCCTGCCCAGGAAGCGCCCAACCAGTGCTGTGTGACTGACTCCAGCAGCCTTCACAGGGCGCTAGCATCCCGCAGCAAGCCGTGCTAAACACCTGCGTTCACCATTAGCCCGGCTAGCGTCTCCCGATAGCATCACATGCTAACCAGCTAGCTTCTGCCGTGCGTAGCAAAGCAAACACGTTAAGAGTTAAGTTACCCTCTTTCACTCCAGGTAGTTTTTTCTGGTCGATGCTAACGTTACATTCAGCCATGTTGTCACCGATAATAAGTCAAACCAAAAAAAAAAAAAAAACCCGTTGACGGTGAATTGCACTTCCGCGTTTCTTCCCGAAGGTTAACCGCCCGGTGATTGATCGGCGTCACTCATAAACCCGATTGATGGTTCACGTGCTGGACGGCCCTTTGATTAGTTTCGGTGGACACCTCTCTGTGTACGTCGCCGCTGTAATTGCCTGGCAGCTCCTCCGCTGAAACTGGCGTGTCAGATTTTCTGCGAGCGTCCAGACGGACGGGTTACACATCCGGTTATGCGTGTCAAAATAAAAGCCTTAAAAAGAATGTCAGCATCAACGCGATACATTTTGGTCGTGTTTGGCTTGTCCATTGTGCAGTTAAGTGTTGTAAGATGTTTGTGGAAAATGTGCTTCGGTACACAACCTCCTTACTGACAGGGTTAGGGTTGGATATAATTGAAAATTGCTAATTTAAATGCAGCAGTCCTTTTGCAAATTGAGTTGCAAAATTTGAAAAAAGCCATAGGCTATCCATAATCCCCATTATCACATAAAATTAGCCTTCGGATTGAGCTACTTGCCAACTAATCACACTTTTTTTTTTTTTAAATCTGTTTGAAATGCTCCCAACTGACCTGTACCTAACTTCCTAACTTGAGTAGACAAATGTTCTCCAGGCAAATATCTATTTATCATTATTGAAACAATGACAAACTGTCTCAATAACATCAAACCCCAGTTTTGCTTTTAAAATGGCAAATGTCGTCATTAAAAATATGACAAATACAAACCAAACAAACTTCAGCCATTTTGATCTGTTCGAATTTATCATTTACTGACTAATACGAGTCCTACTCACACAACATAGAGTCCAACTTGTAAATGCAATAATCCACAAATACGACTCATGAACATATCTGGTATGTTTTATGAGAATTTAAAAGCCCTTTAATATAATTCTAAGCTATATGACTGAAGGAACTTTGACTAAAAAATATCAAAGTATGTGGGTCAATGAATAAATAAATACAGTAATCATTTTTATGTATGGGTTTTCCTTGTGAGTTTATTGACATTCATGGGTTACGGTTGTTGTGCGCATATATATGCGTATATGTGTATTTGTGCATTGTACCTGTTCAAATAAAGAGAGAATAAATGTACATAGCATCATACTATTATTTTCTGTCAGCAAAGAAAGGAAGTGAAAGTGTATGAGGAAGCATCACTAAAGAAGCCTGAATTTAGAAGCAAGTGCAACATGTGATAGCTTTTTTCCATATATATATATATTAAAACTGAATAAATCACAAAATTATAGAGGCATAAAAAAATAAACATAAAATGACGATTTATTTTAAAGACATTCAAAAAACCATGGTTTTGGCTTTCGATTTATTTTGAAGGATGAAGTGCCCTACTTCCGGTTTAGAGTGGCTGTCTTGACGCGAGCTCAGTGGCTGTAGACAGCTGCAGCTGCAGCTGCAAGAAGTCTTCAACCATGAAGCTGAAAGGAATACACCTCCTTCAGCCAAATCTGGGATCCACATGAATAATGGAGCCCGGATTAGAGGGATTATATGCGAATGAAATAAAAAAGAAATTATAGAGACAACAGATAGATTGGCTGCTCATCTGGCAGTGTCAATAAAGAGCACATGAAGTATCATAAAGAGTTCTCTCTGTGATCTTTCTCCTCTCCCTCTCTCATTGATAGAAACACACACACACACACACACACACACACACAGGAACGTGTCATGTGATCTGACAGCAGCTGGCATTCTGATTAGATGCTAATATATTGCTCCCTCTAGTGTTTGTCATTTCATCTTGCAGGCGTCTACCACACCTGCCACACACCTGTTTCCATTCTTTCTTTTTTTCCCTTGTCAATGCAGTACATTAATTCTAATGAACTGGTATTGACGATCCATTTACTAACCAACCACTACCAATCAATAATACCATTAGTAGACACCCACAGCGTCAGTGGTCCGTATGTAAAGCTGATTTAGTCTTGATGCTTATTGTTCATACCAGGAGGTCAATGTGACCCTGACCCTTTTCATTAAATCTGCAGTGGAATAGTTGGGATCAGAAAAAGCTTTTTCGCTCACACTTAACATACATTTCCTACATAAATGCAACTCAGAACTGCTTCAATTTTTTGGAAAAGATGTAAAGTATATTTTACAGTATATGGCTATGTAAGGGGTGACATGGCCGTACAGTGTTCAGAGCTGTTGCCTCGCAGCAAATCGCAGGTTGAAGTCCTTGGACTGGGACCTTTCTGTGTGGAGTTTGCATGATCTACTTGTGTCTGTGTGGGTTCTTTCTGGATTCTCCAGCTTCCTCCACAGTAGAAAAGCATGCTGAGGTTAATTGGAGAGTCTAAATTGCCTGTAGGTATGAGTGTGTGAGTGAATGGTGTGTGTGCCCCATGATAGGCTGGTACCTGTCTTTGATGTATTCCTGCCTCCCACCTATAATGTGCTGGGATTGGATACAGCAGACCCCCGTGACCCTAATGAGGAATAAACAGGTATAAATATAACTGACTGGTTGTATAAGATCTTGGTGCAAGAATAACCAATAATTTGACATTTCTTTCCATCCATCCCCTTTTTTTTAGGCCTGTTTATTCCTCACTAGGGTCACTGGGGTCTGCTAGAGCCAATCCCAGCACATTACAGGTGAGATATGGGCATAGGTGGGATATGGGGCAATTAGGAGTCTCCAGTTAACCTAAGCATATTTTAGTCTGTGGGAGGATTCCAGAAAAAAAGAAAAAAAGACATGGGGAGGACATGCAACCTGACATATCCTTGATACAAACAACATAAGTTAATGCATACATGTTTGTTCTCACCTGCGATTATGTCTAGTTTGAATTTCTCACATATTCATTTCAAGGGCCTTCATCAGTACATTTCTTTTTACTTTACATAACCGAAACTACAAACTGTTGATTGGATCCCAAAGATGTTCCATTCAGACTTTCTCGTGGCCATTTCATTTTGTTCAGCTCTGCCAGTTGTCTTCGTTCAGTCCTTGAGCTTCAGTACGCCGAACAGCTGAATGACTAAAGTGATGGATTTGTGAAAGGTACTTGGGCGCGAGACGCCAGACCAGACGTCAAACACGTTCCCCCCCCCCCTTTTACGAGACCCTTACCAGCCAAATTTAGTAGGTGCCAGGCTCTAAGACTGCCCCAGAACAGGGCATGCTCTGGCAGACGTATGAAATGTGATTTCCTTGATGCACAAAATAGACTTTGGTGACTTTGGAAGGTGTTGAGTGGTTGGCTGGGCCGCAGTGATTAATGCTCCTCCGGTCTGAAATCAGTCCCGAAGCCAAGATTGAGGAGCTCATGTCTGATGATGCACTTAGGGACCGAACCAATTTAACCCCCCCCCCCCCCCTCCTCCTCCTCCTCCTCCTTCCCGGCCAACACACTCTTGCGTACCTATTCAAAGAAGCAATTAATGTAAAAGAAAAAGACTTGCAAGTGCCAAGAACATCTGATTCTGGTCTCGGGCTGATTGATAGCTTCCTCTCTCCGTTTGATTTGCCCTTGTCAGAATGATGTAGGGTTACTGGGCTTGCCTACGTCAGATTTCAGTCAGACGCTCCACGGTCCCAGTGAAAAGGTGCCTATTGACGAAACCCATGATGACTAGCTATTGATTTAGTACACAAGGGGCTGACTGGCCCCTCCCCCCGGCCCTTGAAAGGATAAATATATTGATGGGAGAGCTCATAGTGCGGTGTTTGTTTGGGACCATACTTGAGTGCAATGGACAGCGTTACAGTTATGAACTACTGCTTAGGACTCCTGGGTCTGTTACTACTGCAGGGAATGCTAAACGTGGAGGGAAGGAGCATATTCAACACGGGTGAGTAAATTGAATCCATTTAGGTCTGTGCACAACGAGAATGTCCAGAGGATTTCTCAGGGCGCTGCGTGCAACGGCACTGCATCTTTTACTCTACCACCGTAGCTGGTTTCATTTCAGAGTTTTGCCAAAATGCAACAGGTTAAAGGCGGGGTATTTCTGACACTGGAATGGAATAGATGTGGTTTCATTATTTTTATTATTGTTTTGTGATGTACGTGGCGTTGAAAGTTTATATTTCTATCTGATCTGTGTTCACAGGAAACCATGTTCTTAATACCAAAGAAGACATAGATGCTCAGAGCAAGATTCTTGCAATGCTACTACACAAAAGCCTAGCTCCTGTTGAAAAGGAGGATCCTCTAGGTGAGATTCCTCATGCTTAAACTAAAAGAACGTTATACAAATAATAATAATAATTATGACCTCATGTGTTGACTGTTTTTTTTTTCCTTCTTCTCATGTCCGCAGGTTTTGAGCTGGCCAATAAACTAGCCGAATTAGAGGAGGTAAGGTCACTTTAGGGAAAAAAAAAAATCAGATCAGGATACCTTTAAAATCAGATTAGATGGGATACCTATCACAATTTTAATGTTGTTTAAATTTATTCTGTTTGTATATAAAGTAGGCGTTACCATCTTCTCCTCATTTCTCAAGAATTTCTTCAGAAATTAACAGACAGGAGGCACCAAACGAGAACCTGTTACATATTCATTAAAAATGATAGATGGGGTATTGATTGTGTCCTGATATAAATTCTCTGCCTGTAGCTCAATGCACTTCGTGAGGACCTGGAACTGGAAAGGGAGATCACAGCCAATGAAGGCAAGCCCATAACTCGGAAGAGGGGTGAACGTAAGTTGGAATCGTTACGGCGGAATTCATCAATGTGATAGTTATGGTTCATTTTCCTGATTGAAGCGTGAGTATTACGCATATGTGACATCACACTACAAGTCTCCTTTGTTCAGCAGCTTGCTTCTGGAAGTACTGTGTGTGAGGAGGATGCAAGAGGACGAGGACCACTGTGAAATCCTGCTGCAAAGCCCAACATAGCCTTAAATATCAATACACCATTAATTTAATCGCACTGTATTTATTCTAGCAATATAGAGTTGTACCATAATTAATGTCATCAATAAATTGTTCATTCATTCCACTGCTCTAAAGGTGCTCATGCAAGGTCCACGGACCACGGCTGTACATCTTTAATCTGTAAATAACTTACTGCTCACTGGAAATACTTGAGGGTCATGTACAGTGATTGTAATTGACTGCAGAGACATAATATTATCTTACCAGGGACTTTATTTGCTTGCTACTTGTGATTGTGTTGCTCTCTTGTGGCAGAACTGGACATTACAATTTTTTTGTACCACTGCCGACAAAACATCGCTTCATGTCACTGCTTTTAGAAATGAATAAAAAAAACAATAACCTGACTCTGCACTTGAAGCGTTTTCTTTTTTTTCCCTTGAGATCTCTGGAGAAAATGATTGGCGATGCATGAATATCACTATGACTATCACTTTTGCATCATGTTTCCAATGAAAATGTAGATACTTTTACACAGCTACATTAATCCTCACACACTGTATTCTTACTAACGTATAAGATAATAAAAAAAGAAAGAAATATGGACCAACTTACAACAAAGAATAGCTTTATTAACTGTAACAGAAAAGATTTAAAGTGAATCTGAAATTCAAAAATAAAATTAAATCCTTAATTAAACTATAAAAATTTGACTGACCATGTAAAACCATATGATACTGAAAAAAATATTGTCTTATCAGCGTGATTATGGTTTAATGTCTTTAATTTCTTTGTCTTCATGCTGTCCGCTGCCAAAATTTTAGACACAGTCACACACCGGTCTTTCACAGTGAACCAAGCGCTACAGACGCTTCATCATATTTACTTGTCTTAGCTTTGGGAGACTCGTTTGTCTTTATCTCCGTCTCTATCCGCCTGTCTTCTCATCCCTGTTAAATATGTTTTCATGGTGTCACTTGGGAGTGACACCACTTTGTGTCTACACTTCATACTCATACTCTGTGCTGTATGCTCCCTGCACACAGTCTGCCAATGAGAGCGCTACTGCCCCCTAATGTGGTGGAGGTGCAATTGCACTTTATTCTAGGACAGTAAAAAAAATAAATAAATAAAAAAGCATGTTCCCCGAGGTCAAACGCGCCCCCCTTGACAGAGCCTCGCGCCCCCCACTATTTGAGAACCACTGCATTAATTCATGTTTTTAGCTATTTATGCATCTCCAAAGATTTAAACAGCAGAGTTAATTAATGACCACACCTTTCATCTGGTAATTAATTTGCATCATGTATGTTGTTACATAAGATTAAGAAGAACATAATCAATTGGATACTGATGATATCACTGAACAACATAGTCAAGTACTTAAACTTCCTTAAACCTGTGGCATTACATTTCTGGAAACAAGTATGTTTCATGTCATGCACTTTTGCAGTGATGGGTGTGAATCACCGTACGGTGAAGTTCATTTGACTGGATCTTTTAGAGGAGCGTGACAAAGCTGAGCCAAAGGCTTAGTCTGAATAAAGGGAACCCTGCTGAGAAAAGTCATGAATCACACAGTACATGATGACAGAGGAGATCCTGGCTGAATGTGACATAGATCATAACAGCAACATCAACACATTCTGATGAATTTCGCTTTGAGTCAGTGAATCCTTTGCAGTAATGTTTCCAGAAATTGTGAAATAAATCATGCGTATGACATATTCGTGGCTAGAAACTTTTTGTCTGTACATTTTGAGGAAAGAAACTTAAGAACTTCCCATATAGACTGTTTTAAAATCATTACTACTATGATTTTATTTGGTATTTTAACATGTTCTGTGAATGAGAAAATACAGGGCAGGACTCAGCAGATTTAAAAAAGTACATCAGTGGATCATGAGTATTACAGATAGAAGAAAGAGAAGCTCAGAGTATCTCATGAGGTCCCAGCATATTCCTTCAAGTCTTTAAGAGTTATACCAGGACGTGACTCTTCTTTATTTAACTAACCTCTTTTATAGAGGAGCAATGGTGTCAAGAGTTGATTGCAGTGAATCTGCAGCGCTCTTAACAAGGTATTCTATTTCAGGTGGACAAGCAGCAGCATAGAAATTCACAGCTGTGGTGAGGAAGAGCAAATTAAAAAACCTAGATATAGTTACACTAGATCTGTTACACATCTAGTGAATGTATTCTTGTCAGGTGGATAGTTGTTAAATAGAAGGAGTTCAAAAGTTCTGTTCCGACAAGTAAGCGTTCAACTCTGATCAGAACATCAGAACCAGGTCGAGGGTGTGATTAAAGCAATGGGTGGCCACATCCACTCTGAGAAGAGCCGATTGTCTCCAGTAAAGAGAGAAACTAAAGCTATCATTGTCAACACCAATGTGGATTTTAAAATCACCTGAAATAATTATTTTATCTGTCCTCAGAACTAGACTTGAAAAGAAGTCTGAGAATTCAAAAAAAAAGTTTAGAATATGGGCCTATAACTACTGTAAACTGTTTATTCCATGTTGGTTGGGGAAACATTTGGAAAAGGGGTTGAAAATGTCTCTGAATTCATAGGAGTTTATTATTATTTTTAGACTGGATGTTAACAATATGATTTAGCTTTGTTATGGATTATAAACATCAGTTTTAGTCAAGGAAAAAATGTACTTTAGAGCACAAGATCATACAAGCAATTTAAAGTGCTTTTCTGATTGACAAAACAGTAACACGGTAACCCACAGTTTACCAAAACATCCTAACTATCCTCTTCCAGAAAGTCAGCTTAATCTCGCTTTACAAACTGGGAGCAGAAGTATGGTCACAGCGTTGTGTCAGGATAAGTCCGACAGGAAACGAATCAGCATCCTCTGTGTCACTCACAATGTACAGTAGCTCTGTCAGGTCAGGCCAAATGACCCAGAAGTTCCTGCAATGGAAACGTGGCTTTATCTATGAACCCTTCTGGTTAAAACTGACACTAATGAAAAAACACAAAACCAAGAAAGTCAAAACTCAGTAATAACAGCACACATTGAATTACACTATTTCTGTGCCTAACACAGTCAACACACTGCAAGAATACAAGATAAAACACTCTAAACACACAGAAAACCACTGGGAAGACATTTCAAAGAAAATCCCTCATACATTCTGTGTATACATAAGAAGGACATTGAACGTTATAAAAGCTGTAACAGTTAGTAAAACACCTCCCTAATAATCAGTTAATTTAGTAAAGTTATTACTATTATAACCTTCTTCAACCCGACTCATAAAGTTGGTGAAGGCAGGGAGTTACAGTGCAGTCAAGGGTTTGGGGAAGATAACAAATATGTTGTGTGATGGATGACATTTGGGTGGGTTTTTAAGGGGAAGAAAGGATAACTTGATAGGCAGACGCGTCCGGCTCCTTCAAACTGCTCTAGCTGTGAGGAGAGCAGCACGTTGATGCGTTATATGATCATAACATCACAGGGACAAGGATGGATTCTTACTTGAGAGGTCAGTAGAATGACTACATATGTTTTTAGTTATTTTAGCCGCAATTTGGCAAAGACTGCACTCTCTCAATGTTTCTTCAAGGTAATCTCATGTGTCAAAATGTGCTTTTATTTCACTGCACAGGCACCTTGCGGATGATTCTCTTTGTCCTCATCACACTGCCACATCTCATCGACATGGTCTGTCCCAACAGCTGCTTTTGCCATAGTAGTGGAGCTGTCAAATGCATTGGGAAAAGTATCACAGATATACCAAAGGAGATGCCCGTTCAGATGTACAGCCTACTGCTCAATGACACAGACATGAACGTCATAAAGGAGCGGAGCCTGGAAAACCTGGATCTGATGTTGCGCTTTGGTCTAATTCAAAGCCACCTGCACACAATCCATCCCCGGGCCTTCCACGTCGCTCAACAACTCAAGCATCTCATGCTGTCGTCTAATGATCTCTCCACCCTTCCTGCTCAGGTTTTCAGTCCACTAACGAAAATGGTGCAGCTCTATTTAGACCAGAATCAGCTGGAGACCCTCACTCAGGATATGTTCCAAGGACTCGCATCGCTGGAGAAGCTGTACCTGAGCAGCAACAAACTCACTAGTCTCGCTTCAGGTGTTTTCACTGAACTGACCAACCTCACCTTTTTGAATCTTGGTCGGAACTACATAAAAAAGTTACCTCCTATGATCTTTCACCCCTTGATTAATCTACGCACACTCGCTATCAATAACAACCAGCTAATGGAGTTGGAAAATGGGATCTTTGATGAACTTGTCAACCTCGAGGAGCTAAAACTCCATTATAACCAGATTGACAGTCTTCCACCTCAGGTGTTCTGGTCACTGAGGAACCTGAAAACCCTCACTCTATCCTCCAACAACCTTCAGGCTATCCCAGACAGGAGCTTCTACAACATGCCCAAGATGACCCAGCTTACTCTGTACAATAACCCCCTATTATCTCTACCAGAACAGCTGATGGGCCACATGCCTGACATGGAAGTGTTTTATCTGTTTCACACCAACCTCAGCACTGTTCCTGGAAATTTGTTCGCTAATATGTCAGGGCTGGCGATGCTTCACTTACATTTAAATGACAAGCTGAGGGAGTTGCCGTCAGACCTGTTCTGCTGCCTTCCCAACCTGCAAACGCTCTCGCTGAGATCTAATGACCTCCAGGACCTCCACCCACATCTCTTCTCCAGACTAACCACGCTGTCCTTGTTGCTGCTTAACAACAACAGTCTTCAGAGCCTGCCAGACACCATATTTCAGGACCTTGGAGGCCTTTTGACAATTAATTTGACAAGAAATTATCTCAAGACTCTTCCAGGAAATATTTTCTCATCAAATGTAGCTTTGAC
Organism: Eupleurogrammus muticus; assembly: GCA_036785175.1. Lineage (NCBI taxonomy): Eukaryota > Metazoa > Chordata > Actinopteri > Scombriformes > Trichiuridae > Eupleurogrammus > Eupleurogrammus muticus. Next base: position 14,659,215 of record JAYKQN010000006.1, read on the forward strand.
AAAAGTTATGCTGAGTGACAACCTCTGGGACTGTACTTGTAGTATTAGAGATTTTGCACGGTGGATAAGACAAAATAAACCTCTGGTTGTTGATGGAGAAGACGTGATATGTCATAGTCCAGGGTACCAATGGCTTCGCCCCCTTCACTATCTAGATGATGAGGAGCTTATTTGTGATGTCACTACTAGTTACTCCCCAACTCAAAGTGACATCAATAAGACAACACGACCATCTGCCACCTTCATAACAGATGGAGGAACATCTGCTGTAACAACATCTACAACAAAACCAACCACGCCAAGAGCAACCCAGTCGACCACCATCGAGGGATCCACTGCATCTATAGCACACGCCAGGACCCCGTTGACTTCTTTCCACACTCCAACCACTGCCCAACCTGAGGAAGAGTTTACCTTCCCGACTCTGTCTCTCTCCAATTATGTATCACCCACTTTTGACAAATTGGTGGTTGTACAAGGGCCGGAGTATGTTCACAACAACTTTCACAATGGTTGGGTGTATGTGTGGTTCTTGCCATCAAATACGGCCCTGGCCGCATTCCTCATGTTTTGTCACATCCTTCTTGTGGCCACAGGCTTGTTCCTTATTCTGATTACCATGTATGGCCTGTATCGCCTCAACAAGTACTTGGAAAAGATAAAGGCTGAGTGTGCACAAATTTAAGAAAAGATGTCATCGGGTCTGGTACATGAGAGAAGATAAACCGTGGGAACTTCAGTGTCATTTTGTGGGGCCCAGTTGGTGCATGTCTCCACTGGGATATTTACAGGAACTTTTACAGCTCCTTTGCGTCACATTTGATCCCCCTCGCTATCTTTCTCTTTTTCTCTTTGCGTAAGAAGCTGAAATTACAAAAAAACATGAGCGGGTTAGACTGAAAAACAAATAAATCAATTATTTTTGGGGATTTCTACGACACACCCGGTTGATGTGGTGGCCGAAACTGCTGCTCAGGATTATGTGAATTTCGTGGGGTCCTACTATGCGGTGGGGATACGAGCATTGGGAAGACAGAGAGGATGTTTCGTGTAGAATTTCTACCCCATATATACCCCCTACACCAGGAATTCCTGCAATGGTTCTACAAATCTTTCCTTGGCATCAATATACATTACCATATCCTCTAAAAACTAAGTGTGTTTTAAGCTTTAACACAACTATATTGCTAATTTACATCAATATTTATTATCAATTGTTTTTTCATAATTGTATCATATCAATTACATATCAAATAAAACATTCCATAATGTTATTTTTCAGTTGTTTCTACTTCTCTGCAGGTTGAACCCTCAATAGGATTCCTAATTTTGCATCTGCACAATTGTCTGATATATTTACAATTTTTCCCCACATGCAAAAACTACAGCATTTAGAAGTTAATGTGCTAATGTAGTCAACAATATTCCCAAGTAGTTTGCACATATGTGTATGTTTCCCTCTAGTGGTGTAAACTCCAAACTACATGAAGAGGCATCACTGCTCGCTGTAAATAAGCATGTATTTGGAATCACACAATAAACCTTATAAATGAATTATAATATCACAAAGGAGGTGTGTTTTTCTCTCTTGGCAGATATTCATTTGTCTGTAGAAGATACTCATATTTCCTGCAAATGAGTCATAATGGTGTTATTGCTGCCTCAGTCATTAGTCATTAGTCTACATCTGTTATATATTTGATTTTAATCTATTATCATAGAATGATCATTTATCATTAATCATTTAATCTCTATGACTATTTCATGTCAAGGATCCTTATACTCACTAGCCCCGATTTCATTACATTTTTGCTTTTAGACTTTTTGTAACAGAAAGTGTAGGAAAGCTGAGGCCAAAATTATCAAGGAAATAAATGACTCTGTACATAATTGAGTATTCCAGTAAATGCCCATGTTTATTACATTTTACATTTAATTAAGTATGAAAGTGATTTATTTGTCTATTATTTTCCGAATAATTTGATTTTCTATTTTATTTATTATTCTATTGATGTATTTACTTATTTATGCATTAATTCCCCGTCATTTTCACCAATGGAAAGCAACATTTAAAAATCAAAATCAAATATTCAAATCATATGATATTATATAAAATCACATTTATTTTGATTTTGGCAGGGCTTCATACAAATGGTCCCACATTCCCACATATCGATTTCATTCTTACACACTGAAGTTTAGGCTAAGTTTATTATGTTCAGTAAAATGGATAAATGCAAGTACCAAATTAGCCCAATTATTAATATCTTACCAAGAGTGATTATTACGTGTTTAAATAATATAATTATGATAATATTATAGTGGAAATAAATGATTCCCACTTGTTCTTATTCTTATTGTTCTTATTTTGTTATATAAATGTTAATGTTTATTCCTAGGATATCTAGCAGTGTGGATACACTTTTTTTTTTTTTTTACAAAACTTGTACCAGGGCAGAAGGTGGAACTGAGCTCACTCCTGTAAACATTCATCTTCTCTTATCTGTGTAACTCTTCCACTTCTTGACTGTGTGTGCGCTTTTACAAAACAGCTTCCTGTCATTTCACAGAGTTGGTTACAAAACAAAACCACGACAATGTCCACATAGTTGTGGGTCGCTTTTATTTGGTTTTTTTTTTGAGCGGTCAAAAGTTTTTACAGGAAAGCCTTAGAGATTATCAATGAAACTCACAAAAATAAGGTTAGATTTGTTATAATGTACACAGGTAATGCTATTTGACATTGTTCACTAACAGGAACACAACAGAGAATGTTCGACTGCTGGTTAAAAAAAAGCATTCAGAGCCTTTAAACCTTTACAAAATGGTAACGGATGCCACGAATTCCAGGAGAAGTGTTTGGACTTTAAAACAAACAGCAAACAAAAGAGGATGATTTGGTGAACAGCGTCCAAGTTCATCGCTATGACAACGGGTGATTAGGCTTTTCCAGTAGGCTGAGCTCACACAACAGTGGGCATAATCCACACACACACACACACACACACACACACACACACACACACACACACACACACACACACACACACACACACACACACACACACACACACACACACACACACACACACACACACACACACACACACAGCAAAAAGGAACTGGGGTCATAAGGAATATTTGACCCTTGTGAAAAACAATTGGAACAGTATTAAAAAAAATTTGATTCACACACAAGTTTTAATGGTTTACGATAAGTCTAATCAGTAAATTCTTACCCGGCACACAAGGTTCAGAGAGATTTTCCACAGCACACTGTATGTGACTTTTGTCTGACAGTAAACCAATGATCCTCTTAGGTCCATTAACATAAATGTGACATTAGCTAAATACACAATTTAGCTACAATAACATCATTGCAATGTGTTCTTTTGCTTTGCCTCCAACTCTGCAGTATCCTTCAAACCATACCATTTATCCATTGCATTTAACAAGTGTGCCACACGCAGTTTATAGTTTTTGCAGTTCCACATCGACATAAATGAAAACACTTCCAGATAATGAGTTCACTTACAAGTCAGAGATTAGTTCTGATTGACAACTGATGAACCGCAGGGAAACATTTGGTTCCGACAACAGAGCTGGAGGAGGTGAAAAAGTAAGAGGAGGTGAGAAGGAAGAGGTTAAGTAGGAAGATGGAGAAAGTGAGTATGGAAAAAAGGAAGAGGAAGAAGTCTTTATCGCAATAAGTGATGAATCTAGAGTCAACCACTGGATTACACCATTCAGGGGTCATGACCCCAGCCCAGTACGGCCCTCCAGGTGACACTTGTCTCATTGTTTAGCTCAAGAAAACTTGAAGTTTATAGGCCAGATCGATAAAGGGAGCAAGATTTAGCTTCAGTAGTTTTAGAGTGATTCCATAGTATGTTTTGAGAAACAAAAATCATCTTTTCTGTACGATACAGATAATGTGTTTTCTGTATTGATGCCGAAACATTTTTTTTTTTTTAAAAAGAATAGTTTGCAAGAATAGTTTGCGCTTGCAGACAATATGCATTTGATTCGTGGTTAATGTGCAGAGGTTCATAAATACAGTTACAACAATAGCGCTGAAGCAGTCAGGAAAAACTGGAAGATTCAGTCAAGACCAGCCAACAATAATAACTAACAAATTGTTCCCAAGTTCAGTAAGTACAGACATGATTTTCCCCGTGTATCAGCTGTTTGCCACTTTAAGCATTATTTTATCAGGGTCACGATAATACTTTGTGCTGCTTGTTTGTCAGACTGTACATCACAGCTCGTTTTCTCCTGTATGTCTCCCACTATCTTGGCTGTAGTTTCAGAGATATACCATGTTCCCAGTGTATACGTTACTCGAGCTCCACCCTCATTATCTGTTTTCTGTTGTAAAGAGGGAGTTTGTCTTTGTACGCCACATATGGATTTACTTATAGCGACACCGGAATGTTAAAAGCAGCAGAGAACTCACTGCCCCTTCCTTTCGCTGATTTACCAACGACGCATTGCCTAAAACATGATGTATTTACATGAGCACGTCCAAGGACAAAACACTAAAATTTGACATTTCGTGATCATAGAACATTAGTCTTATTAGATATAACCTGGATATTTTTGCATCATACGCATACATATTAAACATAAGGTCTCGGCATCAACAGGAAAAGCCTCATTACTCATTACATAACAGCTGTACTATTCATTGTATTTTCCTGCATGGGTACAAACTGTCTCATGGAGGACTGAACGTAAATGAATGTGGTTGCTTTTTGGATCATCTAGTGGTCTGTAATCCTGTCCCAGTGGATTGATGAATAAGCCCAACAATAAATGCTGTGTGTTCAAAACATCAGCTTACAAGCATCCCAGGGACGTCATGCACAGATAAAACTTTGCAACACTATTAGTTGCAGATGGATGCGGTTAGATCACGCTTCCACTTACATGCATTCAAGACAAATCAGTACAGGCACATCATGACACCAGAGGGTGGGGCTTCCCCTTTGCCCCGATCTCCCCCACCACCACATTTAGCAACAAAAATGTGAGTGTGAGAAAGAAACAGAGTGGGCAAGGGGGGGTGGGCTGCAGCTGGGACGATGAGCAGTGCCGAAGCCTCAGCAAAAGAGCTGCAGATCTCATGAGCTCAGGGCAAGAGCAAAACAATTGTCTGATGAGGAGAACCATGCGATGATTAAAATCAGGAAAATGTGATGGTGCGAGAGTTCACTGGAAACTTTCATCAGAGGATTTGTCGAGCTGCGGAGGAAGGGAGGACGCAAATAAAAAGGCTCACACACGGACTCACTGTCTCACTGTCTGTTCTCTCAATCCTCAGTGACACCACCGAGGGTAAGTTCTGCAAAATGGTTATTATTAGTTACAACCATTTGGGGAAGAAAATGTGTGAGAATGAAAATAAAATGAGAAAAAAAGTAAATTGTAACGGCAATACATTTGGATGTTTGTGTGTATAGTGTATTTACTTTCTATTTAAAAAGGAAAATTCTGTACATCATTCAACTTTTGATTTTGCTAAGTAATGAGTGTACTATTGAGTAACTGAACTCAAACTCTGAATAATGGCAAAAGTTAGTTGGAAGGCAATTGTATCTGTTTGGAACTGTGGTTTATCTTGGATAACTTGCACAGTGTCAGAGTAGCAATTAAAAAACTTTCATATTTATAACATGAATTAACTTCAGCGGCTTCACTATTGAGTTTCCGCTTCTTGGCAGAACGGTTAACCTTTTTTTTCATGAGAGTGGAAGCGCTGATCCTTCAGCTTTTGTCAGGATGGGAAAAAAATGTAAGCAATTAATAGTGAAGTGGAAATGCTTTAGGCATTACATTGTGCTGCAGAACAGAACATTCCAGGTTGTCCCAGGCAAGAGCACTCAGACAGTTTTGAGTAGAACTGTGACACATTATAATATATACCAGAGAGGTTTAACTGTGGAACATTACTACGGTATATATAACATATATACATATATATGTATATATATATATATACATATATATGTATATATATATATATACATATATGTATATATATATACATATATATACATATATATATATGTATATATATACATATATATATGCATATATATGTATATATATATATATATATATATATACATATATATTTATTTATATATAATATATATATGTATATATATATATACATATATGTATATATAATATAAGCATTTGTGGCAGACACATGCAGGAAAATAAAATAAATAGTTCAGCTGTTATGTAATGAGGCTTTATATATTTGATTCATATTGCCACAGTTACTTATCTTTTATCATTATGAATGCAAGTGGGAGATTCGGATATGATATTACTCACTGGGTATCTGACCTTGAGTTGTGTGATCCAATACTTTGATCTGATCTCTAACTATGCACACACGCACACGGACGGACACACACACACACACACACACACACACACACACACACACACACACACACACACACACACACACACACACACACACACACACACACACACAGCAGCAGCAAAGTAAAGGGAAGTAAGAATAATTACGAAAATCAGTGGATGTTGAACCAAAAAAACAGGATGTGAAATAAGATGTTCACATTTGCAAGGACTCCACACCCTTGATTAAAGGAAGGAACGAATACAAAATGTACTAAATACAGTATATACAAAATTCAATATAGTGTTTTATTGTAAGAAAAGCAAATGAAAGAAATAAAAAAAGAAAGAAACAAAGAGAGAAAATAAATCCTATTCCTTTCAGGCTAAGCCTATTTACGGACATATTGGCCTCTTTAGAAAGTTACTTCCTTGGAGAGACCGTTTCTGCACCCTAATACACGGCTACTGAGAAACAACTCAAGCTTGCCAACCTTAAGTTGCAGAACTTTAAATGGTTTTCTACAGAGAAGTAGGTCATTGTGTTGGCACAGTTTTGCCCATGGAGCCATCTGTGCCATTGCAAACAGTGAGCACAGCTTCAGTTTAAATGCCCAATATCAGAAGAAACAGTGAGACAAAAGGCATTGATATATGATGTATAAAACGCTGATATCCAACATATCTGCACAAATGTGAACATTTCCATCTGGAGTCTGTGTTGTCTCCCCCTTTTTACAAATCACAGAGACACCTGAAGACTCATTTGATCTATCATAAATGTGGCTATTCATCCATCCATCCATTTTCTATCCCGCTTATTCCCTTTCGGGGTCGCAGGGGTCTGCTGGAGCCTATCCCAGCGCATTTATGGCGAGAGGCAGGGGGATACACCCCAGATGGTCGCCAGCCAATCGTGGGGCACACACACCATTCACACACACACTCACACCTATGGGCAATTTAGATTTGCCAATTAACCTGCGCATGTTTTGTATTGTGGGAGGAAGCCGGAGTACCCGGTGAAAACCCACGCAGACACGGGGAGAACATGCAAACTCCACACAGAAAGGTCCCAGACCCAGGCCCCAAGGCGGTCTTGAACCTGCGACCTTCTTGCTGTGAGGCAACAGTGCTACCCACTGCTCCACCGTGTCGCCCTGTGGCTATTCAGATAATTGCAATATGTCAGCACTATTTTCTTGCACCAAATGCAGGCCTGTAGTGCACTGTTGTTGATATACAACTTCGGAGTGAACATCATTGTTATCTCACAACTATACATCCACACGCAGAGCAGAGGCTTACTGTATTATTATTATTACCGTGTTGTTGCAGCTTGAAAAGGCCACAAACCTACCTTTACAAATACAACCCTAGAAAAGTTGTCTCTTTAGAGATGTGCAGACAGTCTGTTATAGTGAAATAGGGGGAAATAATTTAGCTTGTGCCATCAACCTAAACATCATGTCCATATCAATGAGAAAATGCTCAGCAGTTTTGGGATTCACTCTAAAAACAAACTTTTGAGCAGCTGCTGAATTGCTGAATAACTGGTTTTAATGCCAAACCCTGCGCAGCGACGTGATAAACAGTCAGTCCTGTTGATGAGCAAAGCTCTGAGCCACGAACCAACAATGTACCGCAGCACTGGACCAGAAACGTATGCAAACATCTTTCTGGTTAAAACAAGAATGCTGAGGCTGCAACAGTCTCTGTTACTAGTTAAAGTTGCCTTCTTGTTACAGTGATGATCTAAAGTGCAGGGAACAGGAGAAAACAAAACAGACCACAATCTGACTCATAACCAACCTCTCTTCTGTTCCAGGAAAATAATGGACCTGCCACTGGCCAGTCTTGTGCTCCTACTTCTCTATTCCCTCAACACTGTTGTTTGGGGATGCCCGGATGGATGCAGGTGTCAAGACAACAAGATCTATTGCAGTGACCTCCCACACTTCCCCACTGCACTGCCCTCATCCACAACCATCCTCTACATCTCCAATTGCAGTATCAATTCCCTGAAACCAGAAGACGTGGCTGATTTCTCTAATGCCCTGAGCATGTTTGTGGTGAAAGACAGTCTTTTAACAGAAGTCCGTCCTGGCACGTTTGACTCCACTCCGAATATAGGAGTCCTAGCTCTTACTGGCACGGAATTGCAATTTTTACCAGACGCCTTGTTCCAAAATCTTCAGAAGCTTGAGACTCTAAATCTGCAGCGTAGCAAGCTCATGGTCCTTCGCCCAAACTGGTTTTTACCAGTGACAGATCTGAGATTCCTTGACCTCAGTAGGAACCTTTTCACCTCTATCCCAGTGGAAACTTTTCACCCTCTGACTGTGCTGGAGATCCTTTCACTTTCTGTGAACAAGATCAGCCAACTATCTAAAGAGACATTTAAGGGTCTGTCTAAGCTGAAAATCTTAAGACTCAACAAAAACTCACTACAAGAAATCCCCAGTGGCAGTTTGGATGACCTTGCCAACCTGGAGGAACTATCCCTACATGAAAATCTACTCACTCATCTCCACCATGACCTGTTCTCCAAGACTCAGAATCTCCAGAGGCTGTTTCTCTCCAACAACAGGCTCACATCTCTTCCACAGGGCATTTTTTTAAATCTACCCCTGATCTCTATGTTGTCCCTGTATAGAAACCAGCTGGATAGTCTCGGCCCAGGGGTGTTTGGTCCCATGGCACTGCAGGAACTGTGGCTATATGACAACAGGCTGAGTCGTCTGGAGGATGACACATTCAGGAATCTGACTCAGTTGCGTCTCCTTGTGATCAGCCGAAACCGGATTAGCCATGTTTCCCAGTGGGCCTTTAGAGGGTTAGATTACATTGAAGAGGTATCCCTTCACACCAATCTGCTCTCAACACTGCCAGCTGCGACTTTTGTAGGCCTCCCCTACTTGGTCAACATTTCCTTGGAGCACAATTTCATCAAATCCATCCCTTTAGGTTTGTTCCATGGTCTGAACAGACTGAGCCAAATTGACCTGCGAAACAACTCCCTTCTCAATCTGTCAGAGGAAAGTCTATTAACTCTCTCTGCCTCAAAAGAGGTACTTCTTCAGCAGAATCCATGGAGGTGCGACAAGGATATTCTGCCACTTAGGGAGTGGCTAAATCAGAATCCATCCAAAGCCAACCAAACACTTATAGTGTGTGACACACCTTTCAGTCTAAATGGCGAGGTAATTGCTCTGCTGACAAATGAGAACCTGATGATTCTCAGCTCTACTGAGCAGCCTGTATTGACTTCAACAGAAAAAAGGAGGAAACCCAACACCCCTCCAGCCAGGCGAAGTACTTCCTCACCTGCTGTCAAGACCACACCCACCTCAGAGTGGGAAGAGGTCACTAGTGGTGGGCAGGGGGAAGAGAAAGTGGTTTCTACTGATACCTTGATGATCCTCATTGTCATTGCAGTAGTGTCCACTGTCATTATCGCTATTATCATAAGCTGTGTGTGCTGGAGGAGAAACAAGAGAGGCCAGGGAAATATAGGCCGCAGAAATATGAACTCTGTTCTGTAGGAGAGACCACCAACTCGATCAGCAATTCAAGGACTTTGAAAGACAAGAGTTAACTCACTGGTTACTGTGGGTTACTTGGAAAATGCTGAGTGCAGTTGATTAGCCTCAAATGCATTGAAATCATTATTTCAGCTCCATTTGGAAGCACCAACTAGAACAGATTTGCTTTTGTCCTAATTTGTTTTTGATGTTTAATGGTCAAATTTATCAGTCAGTATTTCTCTTCTAGTGTACTGTAAAACATAAGCGACATTGTGTATTAATTGTAAAAAAAAAAAAAAAAAAAAAAAAAAACATCTTGCCATATTGTGTGAAAACTTGGGTATTTTGGTGATTGTGATCTGAAGCTGATCTGAGGGGTATTTTTTTCAAAATAAGACATGCATTCAGTACACATTTTAAAATAGCTTTCAGTATTATTAACTGCAGCTTGATGGTGACTTCTTGTGCTAACAACAACACATTTAGGAAACAGTTTTAGTTATTTTCATAATGGTTGTCCGAGAACAATTGGATTGTATTTTGAATTCACTGTAACATGGTTCATCCAATTGTTTAAAAAAAAAAACTTGCAATGCACTATGTTAATATATACACTGAATAAATGCACTATTGCTCGAAGTAATCTCACATTGTCTAAATCATTTACTCATTTACTTAGCTATTCTTTGTGGAACATACCAATAGGTAAACTTCATCTCATGAATCTGATATGAAACTATGGCGAGTTTTTTGGTACAATACCGATCCTATTATGAATTATAATCAATATGGGTCTGTTTACTATAAATGACCAAATAATAGCCCTTGCATTTATTTGTTTTACTAAATAGTTTAGGCATTTATTTGAGACCAAGCTTCCTGACAAAAGTCTTGCTCAGCAAAATTGAAAAAATATTGTAATCCACTAAAAATTTATTTAGTAAACCAGTATGACTACTGTATAACCTTGCTTCAAAACTAAGACTACAGCACTGTAGTCCAGACTGAGTACATTATAATGTGATCATGGTGAAGGGAAAGAAGCTTGGTACAATATTCTACCACAGACTTCAAATTATACCATGTGTGCATAACAGTGTTTGTCCACTTTCCACAATCGGTTTGTATAAACTTACTTTGCAAAAATTAGGATACAGTGGTTCATGTCATTGGGGATCCAAGCATGCTAAATAAAAAATGAATGGGTGCAAATTTTGTCACCTCCCTGTTCATATATAATATAAATAATAAATATGGGCATGGGCAGCAAGATTTGTGTGTGACTACTATTACACTAAGTAAGTCATAACACATACAAGGTCGCACACTACAGTCTTATTTAGATAAGTCAGCAGTGAAACTGCTTTTAATTTACTTGATTGAGCAGAGTCTTTGAAACAGAGTTTGTGGAGAGGGTTTCCTACGTAACTAACTGTGAGCAAAAAGACATACTGTATGAGTTTCCATACTTGGAGTCTTGCTGCAGAACATTGTAGTAACAGGCTGAAACATTAAAAACCTTTCCTTGCTCTTATCTCAAGCCACAGAAGTATGTTACACCACGCCTCACATGGGCTGCAATACGCTAGAGGTGCTGGCCAACATAGATATAGAATCCTAAAAGCTAAGAAGACTGCTCTTATTTGTGTCTCCCCACTGCTGGAACAATCTTCTCCTTCATCCTGGGACAGAAAATAATCAGGCAAGTGTTTTTGTCATTTGATTAAAACAGCACAACAGTTTAATGATAACGACAAGCCTACAAAAGTATAGTGTAGCCAACAAAAACAATATACCTGTTCAATTTTATAGGCATTATAGTGCAATAACATTGCAAAATTGTTATTCTTTTCATAGTGAATAAGCATGGGGAGAGGAGATATCATTGGTCTTTTTCTGTCTTTACTGTTTGGCTGTGCATTGACTCAAAATAAATGCGAAAAGGAGACTGACTGCCCAAAAGCAAATCAACATGTTTTTACTAAAGATACAACTCAAATTCCACACAATCTAAAACCAGAAGTGACAGAGGTTTTCTTTGTGGAAAGCCCCATCACAACAATCCCCAATGGATTCTTTGTTGGACACTCCCAGCTAGAGAAGGTGGATTTCATGACCACTGCCACGGAATTTATTGAACCAGGAGCTTTTGATGCTTTGGTAGCGCTCATCTCTATGGAGATCTCGGGCACTCCATTAACCTCAATCCCAGTGGGACTTTTTAAAAACGTCACTAATCTGGAGAATCTTTTACTAAAGTTCAATAAGATCCGTAATCTGGAGAAAGGCACATTTGATGGCCTTAAAAAATTAAGAGAGCTCCAGTTACATGGGAACAGGATCGCCTCAATTGATGATGGGACTTTTGATGATCTTGAGAACCTTGTAGCCCTTCACTTAGCTAAAAATAATATCTCAGCTGTATCCGCTGACATGTTCTCAAGCCTAACAAAACTGGACACAATACGACTTTATGAGAACCAACTGACCTCCATTCCGGAGGAAATTTTTCATAAAATGCCAAACATAAAGGAAATTGCATTACAGGGGAACAAAATAACAGAATTATCACCCAATCAATTTCCACATAAGAAAAAAATGATTAAGCTTTATTTGGACAATAACCTTCTGACTAGTTTACCACAAGAATTTTTTGTTGGCTTCCCATTGCTTAAAGCACTGACCCTACACAAGAATAGGCTGAGTAGCCTACCACCCGTGCTTTTTGGAGAAATGCCTAAATTGACTGAATTAAGCCTTAGTCAAAACAATCTTAGTCTACTTCCAGAGGGAATGTTCACACCTCTAAAAAATCTGAAGAAGCTTCATCTGTCTGAAAATCATTTTGTCACGTTGTCTCCTGAGTACTTTGAAGGCCTTGGGAAACTCACGGAGCTGAATCTAATGCGCAACAGAATAAAGTCGCTGGATGCGGATGTTTTTGAAAAGCTACAATCACTGACAACACTGAAGCTAGGTCACAACGACCTACAGACACTTCCTGTGGATATCTTTAATCCATTGAGGAAACTCAGAAAAGTTCATCTCAGTGACAACCCATGGCTCTGTGACTGTAATCTGAAACAATTCTATCACTGGATAAAGGAACACTCATCCATGGTTGCGTCAACTGTCGTTTGTGCACATCCGGAAAATCTAAAAGGAAAGGAAATAAGATCATTGGAAGAGGAACAATTCATTTGTCCCACCATTCCCACCACCACCACCACTCTGTTGACCACCACTACCACAACAACTCCCACAACTCTAGAACCGTCAACCACCACCTTTACAACTCCAAAAATCCCTCCTACAACGACTCTTTCCACCACCACTACACTTCCCACAACCATCACAACTACTACAACTACCACACCCACCACTACACCCACTACAACTACCACACCCACCACTACACCCACACCCACCACTACACCCACTACAACTACCACACCCACAACGACAACCACCACACCAACCACTACACCCACTACAACTACCACACCAACCACGACATCTACCACACCCACCACGACAACTACCACAACCACCACCACACCTCCCACAACCACACCTCCCACAACTACCACACCAACCACTACACCCCCTACTACACTCCCAACTACAACAGAACTAACTACCACAATGCACAGTACTATAACAACAACCATACTGCCAACAACCCCACCAAAAGTCCCAACCACCACAACACTCCAAACAACCATCACCCTACAAACAACCATACCCTCAACAGCTGAGGCAACCACGCTCAGGACTACTCAACCAACCACCACCTGTAGAGCAAATCCACCAACCACTGCAGCGATTTTCACCTGTCCCATGGAGCCAGCCACTGAGGAGCCATTGCCTTCCTTCAGCCTAAAAGTTAAGCAGTGCAAATCCCAGGTGATGTTGTATAGCACACTGCTGGTGGTGGAGATTACCTGCACACTGGTACTGGCCAGGTTCACTCTGTCTCTTTACCGTCTGCTGCAACGCCGGGAGAGGATGTACAACCGGGTTAAACTAACCCGCTTCTCCTTCAGGAGAGAGGTAATCCTTAGGCCTCTACACGAGACAGCAACCCGAAGACTTTAAACAACTAAGGCAAAGTTGATGGATGTCACCAAGACTGAGATGCGGCAGTCATGTGACCTGTCAAAGAATCCTTCAGTTAGTCTGTAAATATTCTCATTCATCCAGGTCATTGTTTTCTCTCTCTCAAATTGAATTGTATTGAAAAGCATTTATTCTCATGAAATACCAACAATGGCCAAGTGAATTGCTGGATCTTTCTGTAGTTCAAGAGCATGTATGCTAGGTCCCTAGGTTGGACTCAGAGCACCCACTGGACATTCGTTTGAACTGCAGGAGTGATTTTTTTTCTGTGTCTGTTTTCTCCTACTGTCCCGCCTCTCCTAAGAGCTCTACCCTCAATCGCCTATTTGTAATCACCTATGTATTATCTCCTGTCACCGTTTAGTGCCCTGCCTTGTTTACTATTCAAGTTCTACCACTTCCTCTGTTCTATCTCCGATCCTCTGACCTTGTTCCCCAGTCTGATGCTGTTCCCCAGTCTGCAAGCCCCTGACTCTGTTTCCGAGTAAGAATTGCCTGTATCTGATTGATCTGTGAATTACCTGTTCTAGTATTTTGCCTTTTTTAATTTTTGAAAACCGGTCAGTGTTTCCTGTTTTGGACTCGGCAAGCCTGCATTTGTTTTTGTTTTTGAAAATAAAAAGAAATATTTAAGTTGAAACGGATCTGCATTTGAGATTTGAGTCCTAGTCTGTGAGCCCAAACAATGTGGTCTATTTTGTTACTAATTATAACAAAATGCTTGATGCTAGAAAATGTAGGCTACCCTTGGTTTGAATGATTACAGGCATTTTTGCACTGCACCATACTCATGAGCATTCAGTAAGAAAAAGAATCTCTCACCTGTTCAGTACCAAATAGCAGACAGGAACAGACCCTTACACCCCTACCCTGATAAACACCTGTTTTGAAATAAGGGACAGTTTACATTCCTTTAAAATAACAACAGATTTCTCTGCAACTCTGAAACTGGCAATTATTGTTTTGTGTCAAATGTTTAATTCCTTTTGAATTTTTGTTTTTCCTTTAGCACTTTGAGAGTTTCTCATATACCGTAATACATTCTGCTTAAGGCAAAAAAGTACATAAATTCCCCTGAGGATAAAAAAAATACATAAAACTTCTTGTAATCAAAACGCTATAAGAATCTCACATTCTCCAATATAAGAATTTTACAGATTAGCACTTTAACCTCATACTTAATGATTTTTTGTGTACCTTTCTACAGGGATGCATAGATGAAATAACATTTGTTGGAGATGACTAACTCACATGAATAAACTCAGATTCATGCCACAGCGTGTGTCATTTCACCACAATTACAAGGTAATCCTGTGTGAATAAAGACTGAGTGATTGCTTAATGCATAAAGAGGGTTGAAGAGAAATAGGAGGATTTAGGCAAACATAAAAAGGAACGTAAGGAACACTGTCAATTGCTGTAGACAGGTACATGAGCATATTGTCAAGACTACAAACATTCTGGCCTTAATTAATTATTGGCCCTTTTGAACAAACTGTTTTGGTTAGTGTAAGACAAACCAAAAGCATTGTGATGGTCAGCTGTGCTCTGACCAATACAAGATAGGATGAGACCTGGGCAGTTTTAATCACACTTTAACCTTTTTACAGAGCCAAAAGCAATACACGCTCAAATACATTCTAGAAGCTATGAAAACCACACCTTATTCAGTGTGGTTTTTGGAGAGTATTCATGCCAGAGAGTGTCACTCATCAATAAAGTAAGTACTTCCTTCCCGTGTCTGGCCAGATGCCGTCTTCCTGTCTCACTCTGTTCTCTGTACGGTGCAGCATTTCAACACTACTCTGGTAAAAATATTATCTCCTACAGGGTCCAATTTTCAGTTCAGGAAAATCCATCCATCCATCCATTGTCTATCCCGCTTATTCCCTTTCGGGGTCGCAGGGGTCTGCTGGAGCCTATCCCAGCGCGTTAAGGCGAGAGGCAGGGATACACCCCAGATGGTCGCCAGCCAATCGTGGGGCACACACACCATTCACACACCATTCACTCTCACACTCACACCTATGGGCAATTTAGAGTTTACCAATTAACCTGAGCATGTTTTTTGTATTGTGGGAGGAAACCGGAGTACCCGGGGAAAACCCACGCAGACACGGGGAGAACATGCAAACTCCACACAGAAAGGCCCCAGACCCAGGCCCAAGGCGGGTCTTGAACCTGCGACCTTCTTGCTGTGAGGCAACAGTGCTACCCACCGCACCACCGTGTCGCCCTGTTCAGGAAAATATTTCTGCCTTATGCAATGTTTTCCATAAAATTGTGTTTAAATTTAAATTCATTTTAATTCAATTTATTTATTTTTTTAATTTTAAAATCTTGTACTGCTGTGAGTCCAAGCTTCACGTCAATACACTTTGCTTCCTCTACAGTGCATCCTGGTATATGAGTGAAAAATGACTCAATTCCATTTAAAATTGATGTGGTGATGCAAAATGATACACAATGGACAGCATGCAAACAAAATAAAATGCATATGTTGTTGTCTGTTTTTTAATCAAATCAAACAGATGTGGTCTGGCACTGAAGAAAACAAACATCCTACATGTAGTAACTCTCCTGAAGGAGAAAACTAAAGTTTTGTTTTATTAAGTGCGATCAAAGAAGCAGTTGCAGATTTGGGACTTTGTGTCACCATTGTCCTTCCATGTGAAGCTAAAATAGTTTAGGACAGTAAAATAAAAAATGTTTTATGTGAAAAACATATAATTCATTCCACACATCCTCTCTTAAACCATACATTAGCCCATACAGTAAGGTCCCCATTATGTAATGCTTTATCATATATGGATGAGAAAGACTTAGTAGTTCATCTTCAGTGTCAGTCCAAAATAATTTCTGTCTAGTCATGTGTCAGGTTCAGAAAATGTTTTGCCACAATGATCAGTTGTCAGCATCATTCGACCATGTTATTTAGAACAATGAGATTTCATCTTCTCACTGTCATCACCAGACTCGTTTGTACACAATGCTGCTCATTGTGCCGTGATCACATCCACTCAATCATTGTTTCTTTTCTGTTTCACAATTCATCTGCTGCCAACAGAAGGTTTCAAACTGCTCATTGAAGACATGACTATAAGGTGTGGGCCTACAAGCATTAATTGTGACATAACATCTAGTTGTGAAGCTAATACACGTCAAATATTTTATTTTTTTAATTATACTTGACCCCCCCAGTGCACAAATATGTTTATTTATAGTTACTAATGAGTGAAAAGAAATAGATGTCATTTAAAGGATTTGCATGTAAAAATACTTGTTTATAGAAAAAACAATATTATACACACATGAATGTTACAAGAAGAATATTTTTATGTCTGTCTGGGGGGGAAAGTCTTCGTAATCAAATTCGTCGTCAAATTCGTTGGTCACTTACCCCCAAACATGTTAACTAGTTGCAGCTGTTATTGAACTGGAGGTTCGAGTTCTGCAATGAAAACACCCATCCGCTAACCATGAAAATTTCCCACTTTATTTCTTTAAACAAACAACCATTCATATTGTAGTGAGACAGTGGGCGGAGCTGTCTCCCTGCAGCCCACACACACACACGGGCACACACACTGATTAACGATGGGAAACACCTGAGGGACGCCACCGGAGGGGAGCTTTAAAAGTAAGGACACTCAGTTTTGAGGATGTTCTTTCTCTCGGTTGTGTGGAGTTTCCGCTGTCTGGTGGCTGAGACCCCGTTGGGTTGGGAGGGGCGCTCGCAGCTGGTTAGGGCTGCCGGCGTGAAGAAAGAAAGGCAGGGGAGCTAGTTTACGAGTCAGGAGGGGAGGCTGGTTGCCTCCTTTAGATAGCCAGGGCCGGGGCATTAGTGGGGTCGCCAGCCGCCTTCCTCCGCAGCCGTCTTTCCCGCAGCACTTCGCCACGGGTGCTGTAGTGGCTCCAGAGCAGAGACAAGCGCCGCCGACAAAGCACTGTTCCCCCGGGGGGTCGGACGGCGCGTTAAGCGAAGACCCCGGGGGGGGTCCTCGCCAACGGGCGAGCTGAGTACAGTGATCCCTCGCCACTTCGCGGTTCACTTATCGCGGATTCGCTATTTCGCGGATTTTCATAATGCATTTTTTTTTTTTTTTTTTTTTTTGGTGCATTGTGTTCTGCATTCTGATTCGCTAAAAACTCACTTTCGCTTCTTGTATCAAAACATGCTACGAATTGTGCTATCATTTTGTCGTCTCGTTTGCAAAGAAGAAAAAAGAGCGACAACAGCTGCCTATCACTATGTTCTTCTCCCGAACAAACACACCTGCACCGCGGGCTTCAGAAGAAGAGAACACTGCAGAGCGCAGTCAGGATGCAGCGGCCCAGTCTGAAGAGCAGTGAAACGGCCTACACGCGAGTCACTGTATTTGTATACATGTAATAGTTGCTAATTGTAAAAAAAAATAAAGTTTTCTATTTCGCGGATTTCACTTATCGCGGGTCATTTTCGGAACGTAACCCCCGCGATAAACGAGGGATTACTGTATTTTATTACACACATTTTTGTTTCTTTGTCTCCTTATTATTGTGCTCTTATGTATTTCTGTATTTTAGATTGCGCGGGGTAGCGGCAGGCTCGGCAACTGGGAGTGAAAGCCTGGGGGAGGAGTAAACAGTATGCGGTTGCTAAGCAACGGTTGCTGTGGTGTGTTATATGGTTAAGCGTGCAGTGGTGTGGTGTTTGATCAGAGAATGCAGTGACTGTCGTGAAGGTGTGAACTTAAATTGAGGTGTACGCTAGTCTATTTCCTATCTAGCCTTCTTGTGAGGCTCTGTAGCTGTAAATTCCCTCCTGGTTATTTAACCCTGTGTGCCGTGTGCCTAAAGCTGCTCTCTCCTGTGCCTTAATTTAAAACCCTTTTAAATGGAATAAATAAAGTATATATTTTTATAACTGATTCTTGTCTCTGTGGGTGTGTTCAAATCCTCTGGCATTTGTTGATAAATTAAAAGGTTTATTACAATATTGTTGTCACGGCAATGGTGTCGTCGTGGCAACGGCGTGATTTGTAGATTTGTGACATTTAAACTTTCACTTTTGCGCCTTTTGACGCGAGTTGACGCCTGCCGCAAAGCGATTAATGAGCTAGTTCCTAAACTATCATCACCCGGATCTTCACCCGGATTAAAATCACCTGAAACATACTACCCACCATCTGGACTACCCTCAAATGGAAAACATCTGTTGGTAAATGATAGTCTTACATTCTATCAAGCCTACAGGCTGGACTATGCTATTTTTTTAGTATTAATACAGTTTGACGTTATATTATTTTCTATAGAGGACAACTTTGTGACCGTCTGTAAGTGGACTGGGCCGACCTGTGGTTTCATCCAGGTGAGACACCTTTTAATTTAATTTAATGTTTCAATACGAAGTCACTATTGGATTTCGATAATGAAGGTAACCCAAGTGATTTGTGGTAATGTTATTTCCAATGTATCTATTAAAGTTAATTATTAGGCAACGTATTTGTTGCACAAATCGAAAGAGCTGTGGTTATATTTTCTGTGATTACTGTGATTTATTGTGATTAAGGTGTGTCTATAAGAAGCAGTAAAGTAAAAATGTGAATGGATTTAAACTTGTGATCGACCATTTTGGAGATAGTATTATATAAAACAATGGCGACGGGGCCATTTTGAAAGACGCCTGAAATAAATCATTTTTGTCACCATGGCGACGAGCGGGTAGAACGTGACGGTGACGTCACCGCGTTATAACGTGCACTGCTGCGGTTTCCAGCTGTGGAGCTACATTTACTTTAAAGCTCGACCTCTCTTTTGTATGTGATTGGAATGTTTACACACTATTGACATACTTGAACTATTTAGACAAATTAATTAACTTTGACTGTTTTTCTTTCTTTTTCTATGTTACATATTTTGATACGTGTACCCTTTAATATTATTTTTTGATTTATTTATTTTATTATTATTATACGTCAAATATTTTATTTTTTAAATTATACTTGACCCCCCCAGTGCACAAATATATTTATCTATAGTTACTAATGAGTAAAAAGAAAAAGATGCCATTTTTAAGGATTTGCATGTAAATATACTTGTTTAAAGAAACACAATATTATACACACATTCATGTTCCAAGCAGATTGTTTTTATGTCTGTCTGGAGGGGAAAGTCTTCGTAATCAAATTCGTCGTCAAATTCGTTGGTCACTTACCCCCAAACATGTTGACTAGTTGCAGCTGTTATTGGACTGGAAGTTCGAGTTCTGTAATGAAAACACCCATCCGCTAACCACCATGAAAATGTCCCACTTTATTTCTTTAAACAAACAACCATTCGTATTGTTGTCACGGCATGAGAACGGTGTCGTCGTGGCAACGGTGTGATTTGTAGATTTGCGACATTTAAACTTTCACTTTTGCGCCTTTTGACGCGAGTTGACGCCTGCCGCAAAGCGATTAATGAGCTAGTTCCTAAACTATCATCACCCGGATCTTCACCCGGATTAAAATCACCTGAAACATACTACCCACCACCTGGACTACCCTCAACTGGAAAACATATGTTGGTAAATGATAGTTTTACATTCTATCAAGCCTACAGGCTGGACTATGCTATTTTTTTAGTATTAATACGTCTGACGTTATATTATATTCTATAGAGGACAACTTTGTGACCGTCTGTAAGTGGACTGGGCCGACCTGTGGTTTCATCCAGGAGAGACACCTTTTAATTTGTTAATTTAATGTTTTAATACGAAGTCACTATTGGATTTCGATAATGAAGGTAACCCAAATGACTTGTTGTAATGTTATTTCCAATGTATCTATTATAGTTAATTATTAGGCAACCTATTTGTTGCACAAATCGAAGGGGCTGTTATATTTTCTGTGATTACTGTGATTTATTGTGATTAAGGTGTGTCTATAAGAAGCAGTAAAGTAATAAAAAAGTGAATGGATTTAAACTTGTGATCGACCATTTTGGAGGAAAGTATTATATAAAACAATGGCGACGGGGCCATTTCTGAAAGAAGCCTGAAAGAAATCTTTTTTGTCACCATGGCGACGAGCGGGTAGAACGTGACGGTGACGTCACCGCGTTATAACGTGCACTGCTGCGGTTTCCAGCTGTGGAGCTACATTTACTTTAAAGCTCGACCTCTCTTTTGTATGTGATTGGAATGTGTACACACTATTGACATACTTGAAGAACTATTTAGACAAATAAAATTCACTTCGACTGTTTTTCTTTCTTTTTCTATGTTACAAAAATTGATACGTGTACCCTTTTTAATTTTATTTTTGGATTTATTTATATTATTATTATTATTATTTGCTGCTCATGTCATCTTCTCACTGTCATCACCAGACACAATGCTGCTCACTGTGTCATGATCACATCCACTCAATCATTGTTTCTTTTCTGTTTCACAATTCATCTGCTGCCAACAGAAAGTTTCTCACTGCTCATTGAAAACATGACTATAAGGTGTGGGCCTACAAGCATTAATTGTCACATCACATCTAGTTGTGAAGCTAATACACGTCAAATATTTTATTTTTTTAATAATACTTGACCCCCCAGTGCACAAATATATTTATTTAGTTACTAATGAGTGAAAAGAAATAGATGTCATTTTAAGGATATACATGTAAATATATTTATTTATAGAAACACAATATTATACACACATTCATGTTCCAAGCAGATTGTTTTTATGTCTGTCTGGAGGGGAAAGTCTTTGTAATCAAATTCGTCGTCAAATTCACTTACCCCCGAACATGTTAACTAGTTGCAGCTGTTATTGAACTGGCAGTTCGAGTTCTGCAATATAAACACCCATCCGCTAACCACCATGAAAATGTCACACTTTATTTCTTTAAACAAACAACAATTCGTTTTGTTGTCACGGCAAGAGAACGGTGTCGTCGTGGCAACGGCGTGATTTGTAGATTTGCGACATTTAAACTTTCACTTTTGCGTCTTTCGACGCGAGTTGACGCCTGCCGCAAAGCGATTAATAGACTAGTTCCTAAACTATCATCACCCGGATTAAAATCACCTGAAACATACTACCCACCATCTGGACTACCCTCAACTGGAAAGCACCTGTTGGTAAATTATAGTTTTACTTTCTATCAAGCCTATAGGCTGGACTATGCTATTTTTTTAGTATTAATACGTCTGACGTTATATTATATTCTATAGAGGACAACTTTGTGACCGTCTGTAAGTGGACTGGGCCGACCTGTGGTTTCATCCAGGAGAGACACCTTTTAATTTGTTAATTTAATGTTTCAATACGAAGTCACTATTGGATTTCGATAATGAAGGTAACCCAAATGACTTGTAATGTTATTTCCAATGTATCTATTATAGTTAATTATTAGGCAACCTATTTGTTGCACAAATCGAAGGGGCTGTTGTTATATTTTCTGTGATTTATTGTGATTAAGGTGTGTCTATAAGAAGCAGTAAAGTTAAAAAAAAAAAAAAAAAAAGTGAATGGATTTATACTTGTGATTGACCTTTTGGAGGAAAGTATTATATAAAACAATGGCGACGGGGCCATTTTTGAAAGACGCCTGAAAGAAATCATTTTTGTCACCATGGCGACGAGCGGGTAGAATGTGACGATGACGTCAGCGCGTTATAACGTGCACTGCTGCGGTTTCCAGCTGTGGAGCTACATTTACTTTAAAGCTCGACCTCTCTTTTGTTTGTGATTGGAATGATTACACACTATTGACATACTTGAAGAACTATTTAGACAAATGTAATTAACTTAGACTGTTTTTCTTTCTTTTTCTATGTTACTTATTTTGATACATGTACCCTTTAACATTATTTCTTCTTCTTCTTATTATTATTATTATTATTACCATTATTTCCTTATTTATGTGTATATGAGATGCCAAATGTTGTTCAACTGTGACATTTCTGAATACATAGGCTATTCAAATTTTATCAATAAAGCTGTAAAGCTTTTTTTTTTGTTTAAAAAGCTTTTTCCATTTGTAGCTCACGTGGCTGAAACTATCAGCACATGAAACATGATTGTTTCACATCCTGAATTCAAAGTCTTAAGAGTACAAAAGTTAATGAGCAAAATGTACATAGTGTCAAAAGGGAAAGTACTCATGCAAACTGTGTTATATTTTTATATTCCTATATACTATTTATTATGTTGTTTTTATCACTATCAAACATATGAGAACAATTCAGTGTGGTAGTTCATCAATATGGAATCAATTTCATATATTATATTATATTATATTATCACAAAGGAACTACCCATTCAAACAAAAAAGACAATAAAAGTTAATAACTTATAATTGACTAATTAATTCATTAAAATAAGTTATGATTTTTATGTCATTTCTGCAACTAAAAACTAGCATAAAGTAGCAGTTCTCCTGTTTAGGCACTCAGTGGAATTATTGTGATATTTGAAGCATTGATGCATCCAGAGCTGTTAAAGTCTTTAAAGTATGGCAAAATCTCTGTCTAATCTTTGTCCTATTGTGCTCACGGGTCAGAATCATCTAAACCTCCATTCAGCTGTGTACAGTCAGTTAGGCCACAACAAAGAAAACATCCTCAATATCAACTGTTAATTATATGATACATCAAACAATAACTGTAATCTAACTTTTTTGCCAGCATGTAGTGTTGTTATTCACCATTCCACTCTGTCTTCTCTGTCCAGGCACCAGAGGAGAAGGACCAGGGAGAAGAGTGATGACCAGAAGGCCAAGGTGAGTCTGCTCCTAAAGGTGAGAACCAACCTTCTGTCGGGTTTTTCTTTTCGTCTGGCTGAGGAAACTAATCAGTGGTTAGCCTTTATTTTTGGCAAGTCTAGTTATAGTTCTTTGTGGTTCTAGTTTGTTTTCATTTATTTGGTAATAAAATGTAGAACATTTATTGTATGTTTCTTGATTCTTGAAAAAATACTATTAAAAAAGGCTTCATTTACAAACTATGACTATGACCCCTAAAAATATTTTTTTTTGATGGCTTGCTCATTTATTGTAAAATTACATGTTTTATTTCTTATTTTATGTTTGTTTATGTTAAGGACATGGATGAAAAAAAAACAATAGGGCATTCGCTGGCCCACTCGCACAGTAAAAATATAGAATCCTCAGTTAACATTTCCATAGTCAGATTCTGACCTCTACAGGCCTAAATCATGCACTACAATGTTTAAGGGTACATGTGCATAAACAATTCCAGACATATTAATTTTAATTTAAAGAAGAAAAACATTTTCATCAGTGCAACAATAGAAAAGGGACAAATAACAAGCATTATCTATTTGATTCTATGCACTCACTCAGCACAACAATGACCGTAAGCTATTAAATTGAGCAGTGGCTTCAGTGAATGCAATTTGCAAAAGAGCGAGTGGGTTTTAATGTGAAATGATTTCTTTAGGTCATTGAAACTGCACAAATGCAGCGGACAGAGTAACTGACTTTAAAGACTTGTTTGCAATCTCTTCATTACAGGAGGCAAAGGGACACCTCTTTCCACCACAGATCCCAATGATTTCAAGCTAAGAGTCATGTGGTTGCTCAAGGAAATAATCCATTTTCTGCAATAGTGGAATAGGATGACAGGCAACACAATACATGGACTTAAACTTGCCTAAATATTGCCATTTATATTTGTACAACATGAATATTAGATAAAGAAGAATTCACTGCAATCTATGTGCTAATACCCTAAAGAACAGGGTATTAGCACATGTAATTGTTGAAGGGAATAATCAGCAACAACTCTTCCCATGTGCAAAACTGTAGGTATTAGTGATAAATAGCAGTCACTTGTAGCCCTAGGAAAAAATAGAGTAAGAAGAAGAACAAGATCATCTTTTTTTTTTTTTTTTGAAGGGTGTTGCTTAAAAGAAGAACAAATCACACATCTAGCTGGTTTGGTGCCCTAGGCCCCTTTGCAAATTAACTTTTTATACACATCCTGCAGGTACAGAGACGCATTATTTTTGGTTGGGAGCCTTGTCCAGCTGGTGGAAATATATTAATGTTCCTGCTTATTTGGCTCTGTTTTGGTCTATCTTTATCAGCGATAAAGATAGACCAACAGCTTTTCCTAACCTATTTCTGTCTGTTTTTTGTTGCTGAGCAGGTAGGGTACTACTAACTTTTTAACATTACATATTGTCATTTATAGATTGTTTTTGCAACATGAGCTTATATTCTAAATGGAGTTTTTCTGGTTACCAGGTATGTTTGTGTGTGTTTTTACCAGGAAGAAATTATGATTGACATATATTGAACTTTTTTTTTTTTGTTTTTGGTATTTTAATTATTTAAGTATTTCATTATATTAAAATATTGAAATCTTATAAAATAAATACGTACAGTATTTGAAATAGGTATTTAAATATTTAAAAATAAATATTTAAAATATTTAAGTGGTCAATATGAGCAGAGATACGACCTAAAAGGATTTAATATCGTTTTGGCTTGTTCCTCCAGACCAGTAGGCGGCGCCCTCGCTCGGTTTCCCCCGGTAATTCAGGGAGGTCAATTGCTGCTCTGCTGCTGCACGTGACGTAAACCACGGCACAGGAAGATCACTGAGAAAGTGGGGAATATTTTGTCCAAGAACACCAGCCGTCTCGCATAGGAGGGGGCCTTTACACTCCTCGGTGGTTCTAGGTTAGTTTTAGCTTTCAGGGTCGATGAGTCGAACCCAGCCGACGCCTTAAACCCGCCTCTCTCTTCCCTTACACCCGGCAGAGCCCCTCCGCCTGCGGTGCGGACAGCATGCTGCCCCGGGCGGGTAAAGACTTTCTGGTCCGGATCCAGTTCTGCTGGCGGCCGCTGTTCGACAGCCGGTACCTGCTGCTCACCAACACGCTTAGCGGGGGCGGCATGCTGGCGCTGGGGGACGTCCTCCAGCAGACCCGGGAGACCTACAGGGAGCCGGACAGGGTCCGGGACTGGAAGCGGACAGGTGAGGGCGCACAACACGGACGCAAACGGTACCCGGACGCTTTTCAACATCCGGTCATATGACGCAGTCCCCAGTGTATTATGGAACTTAATAATATATAATAATGTAATTATAATACACCCATGGTTGCGAACCACATTACACAGAAGTAACCGGAAGGTATATACAGGAAGTAGTAGAAGAACTTTTCCCCTTTTTTCCACAAACTTTATTAAACAAAACATTAATCTTCTACTTGCTTAGATAAACTTGAGAACGACAAAACAATAATAAACATGTGGATGTTGGATATCAGTTATGTCTAAAACAGGCAAAGAAGACACTGATTAGATTAGTGATTAAAAAAGGGACCTGTCATTTCTTTAAATTAATTTCAAGTACCGGTAAGTAAGTTTAAATTTTTACTCTGGAATGAAAGGACAGTTTAAGGCAGGTTAATAGTTGCCTAAAGCCACACTAGAATGTTCATAAATTGTTCTGAGTCACTTTATTATTTAATTTTACATAAGTGACAAACAATGTTCTATGTATGTCCACAATCATCCACTGTCAAGGCATATTTGATTGAAAAGACTAATAAATGTAATATTCTCTGCATTTGATAAAGTTTTTTGTGTTTTCCCAAAAACATATCATCATATTTCAACAGCCAGCTCTGTTCATCTTCTATCTTTACAGAAGCATTATCCGTTTTATCTTACTAAACAAAGAGTTTCTAATAAACTGTAACACAAATAAAAGCCATTTTGATAGAGAACTTGCCACAGGTCAAAGTAAACTTTATTGTCAACATTACAAGGCACTTAAATTTTTACACTTTACATTTTTTTAAGTAAGATATTCCTGCTGCTCTTATCTTATCCTGTCCCATCAATAGGTTTCGTAAATGGCATATTAAAGATGAATTGTGCTAAGCATTTTTAACCTATTCACAAACAAGATTTTTCTTTTCATTTTACTCTCAAGGCCGCATGTTTGTTGTGGGCTGCTCCCTGGGTCCAGTGATGCACTACTGGTACTCATGGCTGGACAGAGTGTTCGTGGGACGAGAGATGAAAATGGTGATTAAGAAGGTTCTGGTGGACCAGGCAGTTGCCTCGCCAACACTCGGGGCCTGGTATTTCTTCGGTAAGAGGCAGCGTTATTGATATATTACCCAACATCACGATGCAGAGCCGCCGTGGCGAGGCCACTCCCCTCCTGTCAGAAGCACTGATCTTCTGTTGTAGAGCACTCTAATAGAAATGCTGAGTAATCAGGGTTTTAGTATAAAGAAGAAGAAGAGTAGTTATTTCCTGCTTGATCAGCCAAAAGATTCTCGCAAAGCAGTATGGGAAACCCATTAGGCTATTACTGCAATAACAGATCGAAAACCGGCAAAACATGGGTGATAAAATGGTCAATATTGGATTTACCCATTTATGTTACAAAGCCCCCTAAATAAGAAATGAAACAACAAAAATGTTTAGGGAGCTAAAACTTATTGATAAAAAAAGTATTTAAAGGTAAATGAACTGTGTGAGTGAGGGTTAGTCTGGTTTGGAGCCAACGCCAATCATAATTCTCACCCCCCCTCCCTATACCATCGTCCATCACGATGATTCACTGTGAACATCAATTAACAGGCCCAACCCTAATAAGGGGGGATTTCAGGGTTTACAGGTATTAAGCAGCCAATCTGCTTCCTCCCTTAGTGCACACAATCACACCTCAAAGTTAGTCATTGTGCCAGCTCTTCAATACTTTCTCTATGACACACTCCCATGAAAGTAAGCATGTACAGAGTCAAAGGTTGGACTTTAAGACTTGGGTGGGGTAAGACAAAAGACGGGCTGTGTCAACATCGGAGGCAGAAGCAGTTCAAAGGTCGTCTGTGATAAACGGTTTGGGTTCGATGTGTCGTTTTGTTTGTTCCACCGTTCATGTTTTATGGCCTCGGCCCTTATCTGTTGTTGGTTTTGATGAAGTTTGACAACTGTGTTTTTTGCAGGTATGAGCGTCATGGAGGGACACACTTTAGCTGACGGATGGACAGACTTTAAAAGCAAGTTCTGGGAATTCATTATAGTAAGTGCACATGTCAGGTTCTGACCTGCACCTCCAAAGTAGCAGATAAATGCATATGATGCAATTATCACATCTAGGATTTTTTTTTTTTTTTTTTAAACATTTCTTACTGAAAACCAAACCTGACAATCATGTCTGTGCTTGTGTCCTCAAAAGAAAAAGCTGAATGTCCAGACTGTATTTTGTTTGGCTCTGCTCTCCAAATATAAGGAATTAAAAAAATGTTGATCATGAAAGTTGATCAGGATGATAATAACAAAAAAAATCCCACTAAATACGTTTTTCAATAATTGGTGTTGACAGTATTTATTAATGACCTCAGAGACTGTGGGTTCTGAACAGACATGGCTGCTGTTTTTTTAAGAAGGGGAAGTTTACGGGGGTTGTCACTGTTCAAGTTAAACCTGTTCATCCTGTGTTTTGTGATGTCAAGAAGGTCACAGCCGCTGCCATTGAGGAGAGTAAGAGCAAAGCAACAGAAGTCACAGTCTCTAATAACAGCGGGAGAAGATGCTCATAAAGCATTTCTTTTTCAACAAAGAAAAAGTCACTAAGATGATTTGTAGTCTCATCTACTCATCTCGGAACAACAGAGTAAAACTTGAAAAATGCTCTTGTGGTCATTGTTGATTTCTAGAGATCCGCTCATTTCGCTGTCAATCCAAGAGAGACTCAGCCTCAGACAGCCTCAGACAGACATCTGATCATGCAGAAGCTCGCCATCCAGGCTGACCGAGGCCACGCCCACTCCCCCATAGACGCTCAGCATCCAATTGGGCTGGACCAAACCCAGCGATTATCCAATGAGCAGCTAGTTTCTCTTCTGGGAATGACCCACTCTCTGCTTCCCCATTGAAGTCTATAGATGCCAAGCGTTATTGTGGTTTAATGCACTGACTTTAATTGAATAAATGTGAAAAAAGTTGCGAAAAGTAGCTGATTATGCACTTAAGTTGAACCCTTTCAAGCACATTATTTAGTCAATAAAATGCAAACATGATAGTACATATTTCACCGCTTATTCTTTGGACATTTTCTGCTCGATTGTGTTTAGGACAATAGTGGCCTCTCCTCAAAAATTCACCTGTCAATCAGATTTATTAAAACAGGTCTGGCCATGTGAAAGTGACTTATAGATCAAATACAACCTCCCAGTCTCAGTCCATGTTCGCAGGCGGGGCAGACTTCCTCGCCTCTCAAGTTTCAGCTCTTGTTTGTGCTGGGTAATCGGTCTGGATTTGTTCATGCTAATCTGTGTTGTTTCTTGGCGGCAGGCGGACTGGTGTGTTTGGCCTGCGGCTCAGATGATCAACTTCCACTTCCTCTCGCCCAAATACCGCGTCGTGTACGTCAACACAATCACTTTAGGGTGGGACACCTACCTCTCCTACCTCAAACACAGGGTAAGTTGGCTACACAGACATTCTGCACAAACATTCTGCTCTGTATTTGTTTTACTTGAACAGGGTAATGAGGAGTGTGTGTGAGTTATTTAGTATGTTGGCTTCACATGCAGAACTAGAAAAGCACATGAGAGCACAACATATTGTGACTCCTACCAAACATTGTTTGCCAATACATGCACTATTGTGGAATGAAAGTATCAATTTTCATCAATGTTATTGTTGAAAATTTGATCCAATAGTGACCAAGTGGTTGAAACATTGAACAAATGCTCAAAAAGTTCTGCAGATGCATACATCAAAATATCTATACATAGAAAAGAAAAGACACTATATAAAGTTAATACTAGAAAGCTGTAAAACTTGATTAAAGTTTATTTAAATGCAAGTTACAGTCTCAACAGTTCATACCTAGGCCAAGCCTGCTAAGTCTTTAAGTTGTAGTCAAAGTCCTCTCTTGGTGTAATGTGCAAAGAAAACATGCTATGCAGGTGCAAGATTTCACCACCAGGTGGCCCCGAACTATGGTGCCTGTTTGAAGGTCCATTTTCTGCAATAAAACCAGACCACAAAAAATTCAAAGTCATCCAGACATCAGGATTGATTCTGGATCATTACCAAAATTGAATCATCTTTTCATGGTAACATTCACAACATTAGCTGAAAAGTTGATGAATATCCACCCCAAAATTTTGAGGCATTTTGTTAACAGACAGACATACAAATGTGACTAATACATAACTTAACTAATAGCCATCCTCTGCTTATGTTATAATTTTGATTGCATCGATATGTGTATCTGTGTCTGTTGTGTTGACAGGACGACAGCCAGCCCTCCGAATTGGAATCCAACAGCAGTGCTGTGGATGTAGTGCAGGGAACGCCGCCACAAACCACACGTCTGGAGGACTAAGCTCAGTAACAGGGTTCAGACTGGACTGTGAAGCCATTTATCGGAGGCAAAAGAATCTTTCCACTGTCCTCCGCTCACACGAGTTCAATGCCACTGCGTTGTGCCTGTTTAAACTCAGAGGAGCCATGGATGTGGAGTGCTGGAGCTTTTCCCCCTTCACGTTTATTCATGCCTGGAGGATGTTTCCATTCCTGTATGGGCACTCTGAGATGAAAAGCTGTTTCACTGCCTGCTATAATACCGCCTGATACCTGTGAACGTACTAGTTTGTTTAAAGCCCAACTTGGCTGCGACTGTAACTCTGCAACCATTCAGCAAGGTCCAAATTCCAGTAGTTGACTCTGTGGTTGTAAAGAGATGCTCATAATGTTCAGTTGAGTACATTATTGTCCAACTAGTGGAAATTCATCTAGCAGCTGAGAACACACAAAAAAAATTCAAACATACTTTATAACAAGTAAGTGCTTATAACAGAAGAGCAATGATCTAGGAAGAATGCGTTATTTTGTAAAATCATCTTAAAATTTAAATTTTAAGTAATGAGGAGAGTAATGTGAAGTGTTATCGTGCTGATTATAAATGACCCTTTGTGCAGAATGTTATCCTGGCATGTTGCCTTAGGTACAAAAGAAAATTTGAATCTATGACAAAACACCAACAATCTATCATCCAAATCTTTAAGAAATTCTCTACAGAATTCATCATTGTGGGACTTCTCGTTTTTTATTTTGGCGCCGTTGGTGAACCAGCTTCATTAAACAGCTGCCTTGTTTTATGTCTCCTATGAAGTCTTTGCCTTTATACAGAGCCCAGTGCTGTGCCCTTTTAAGCCAAAACATTTCTACCTATTCTGTAGCTTATTGTACCTTTTTTATTGTATCTATACAATAACCTCATGATTTTGGTTATGTTTAAATGAAAATAACTATTATTGTTAAATATAAGATTTTAACTTTTTTTATCATGTCACTATTTCCTCAAAGAGGGTGTAATTTGATTTCTGTCGATGTTTATCTCATTTTCCATAATATATTTCAATTAGATTGTTTAAAAATGTTAAGTTATGATAGGGTTAGAAAAAAGTTTGAATATCTATGAAGCACTAGATCTATTTCTAATTGTACTGACATATTTGTTGCTGCTACTGTGTTCATATCATTATAGATTTACAAACTTTACACAGCGCCATCCTGCAAGTGGCAGATTGTGGGATCACGTTATACTAATGAGTCGGATCACTGTGTGATTCCTGACTGGGATGCTTACAGCTCCCTCAGGGACAAATGCAGAGAACACATTCCACATGCTCAGGTGTAAAACAATCAGAATTTTAGCCTTTATCCAAAATATGGTCTGCCAGCTGTCTTCAACATTTTCGAGGAATGAAAAATAATAATAAATCTAGAGATCTAAAATAAATTGACTGCTGATGAACTATTTGTTTAATTGTTTTATCAACTTGAAAATGAGAACATGAAATGACACAACATGAATACATAATGTTGAGCGTCTATGGAAAATCATGTATAGGGTGACCAGACGTCCTCGTTGCCCCAGACATGTCCTACTTTTGGGACCTAAAAAAATGTCCGAGGAGATTTCCAAAATTGTCCGGGATTTTGTGCGCCTGTCTCAGACATAATCTGCTTTGCCAATAGAATTCCACTCCGTTTGTGTGAGTGGGTAGACTTGAATCGCGTGTGTTCAGTGTTCACAGGCGAAAAGCACACGTGCGTCCGCTGCAACAATGCCTAAACGCAAGTGCTCCTTCATGGAGGAGTTAAAGAAAAAATGTAAAGAAAAAGAAGAAAGTAAAGACGTGTGTACTTGAATACGTTTTATGCTACTTGATCAATCTACTCCACTACATTTTAGCTTTGATTACTATTTTTCAGGTAAAATTATATATTTAATAACATAATGATGAGTTTACTACAAAAAAAGAGAAAGATTAGTTTGCAAACTTTATTGCTTACATAAAATGGATATCTCCTCTTGTCTTTTATTAGATGTCAGTGTCGTGAAAAAACCCGCACGAATAAACAGTTCAAGGGCAAGGGAGGTCAGTTTCTCAAAAAGCAAAAAGATTAAAGAATCATTTTTTTTTAAGAAAAATTTGTCAAAATGTATGCAGCAGAGCTGCTCTCTCTCCTTATTTCCTTCTGTGGTTTCACTCTGAACTCATCCTCAAAAAAAACTTCTCTGTGTGGACAGTGTGTATATGAAAGTGAGTTTCTCAATGTCCATATCTAGTGTGTCTGCACCATGGTGAACACAATTGTTCAGAATAAGCGCTGGACAGCCGACAGCAATAAGAGCTGTGTTCTGCAGAGACTTCTTTAAATGTGCAAAAACATTGTTTCCCTCCTCATTACACCTGATTCCTCCAAACATTTTATTGCAGTTATTTTATATGCAATGCATTTGGAAAAGAATCCCTTCTTTTGCAGTGTGTCTTTAACAGAGCGATGGTACACAAAAGGTGTCCTTTTTCTAAGTACCCAAATCTGTTCACTGTAGAACATTCATTATAGATGCTGTTACAAATTATAAAGCAATACATATTTAGGAAAAAGAGGAAAGGCTTTTCTTGACCTAAAGTGTATTCCTGATGTGACTATATATGCAGGTATTTTACTCTCATTTACATAGGATTTACGTTGAGTTCATTGCACTTTATTGCTTGTGGTGTGACATTGAAAAAATGAATGTTTAGGACCTAACAATGTTTTAGAATTTGTGTTTTTCGTATTCACATTTTTTTTATTCTTAATTATGCAAATTACTCTCTTAATGACAAAAAATGCATCTAGAACTTGCGAAAAAAACGAGTGCGCGCTTCCGCTAAGTTAAATACATTTTTTCGGGTGGGGTTTCGGATCCAACCTGTCGCAGGTAATAATTAGTCGCAGCACATTTGACGTCAACACGTTCCTGGCGTGTTTTCTTTTTTCCCGCCATTTCGTTCCGTTTCCGCTTAGCCTCATCTTGATGGACGGTGACGTCACTGTGGGGTTTACGACGACGTCTCCTGAGTTAAGCACATTCCATTACTTAATGTAATAATAGTTTAATGTTTTCATTGAATAACTTGATGTGCGGCGTCACTGTTTGGCCGATAATTATCAGGTTTTTATGACACTTTTTGATGTGGGGAAAAATGTAGTCATTTTAGGTAAGACTGATGAAGATTCACCTTATCTGAATGAATCCTGGCCTTAGACTTCTCAAACCGAGTCTAAGATTATCCAAGAGACCCTGAAAATTCGTAAAAAAGTAAGATTTTATACTAAAGTGCTATAAAGCCAAAATGGGAATGTTATGTTTTTGTCATTTACATAAAGTTTTTCTCCAAACTAATGTTTAGCCTCTGTCGGATAATTGTCTAAATTTGAGAAATCTAAGGCTAGTGGGTTCTGATGTGGACCTGGTCCAAAGTGGTCTACAGTCCAAAGAACAGTGAAATGTGCTTTTTATTCCATTTTCACGAATAGAATATCACAAATTTAGGGGTTGTGGTTTAAGAATCTCCAGGGTCGGTTAGATAGTGATAGGCTAGTGGGTTCTGATCTGGAATAATGCGGCCTAGACATATTTAACAAAAATAATGAAATCTCTCCTTTGGCAGTTACACAAATAAAATAAGTTTAACAAGGCAAGTTTAATGTCTTACCTAAATTGTCTAAAATGTAAAGCCACACATCCACTACCACAGCTACCGGCCAAAGACAGTGTGTCTAAAAATATTGAATTGTCAAGTCGTCAACAGTTTGCATGAAGTGTGATAACCACATGTTGGTCTAGAAGTTACAGAAGTTACCTTTGTTCTCATGCCGTTATGCTAAATGTGAACTGCATTCAGCTCCTCATGTACAGAATAGGTTTGAGGAAGGAGAGGCACTTGTGCAACACTTGTAGGAAGCGTTGAGGCGTACCTGGAAGTGGGTTTAAGATTAAATAGAAATTTTTAGGCCTTTGTAGCATGGTTTATGTTGGAAAATAAGATATTTGCATTGGATTTAAGTATTTTAACTTTAAAAATGACCCCCCAGCCCCTCCTAGAAGTGCAGAGGCTCTTACCATACCTTTATTTACATCCCTGGGTTGAGAGTAGATGTAATATAGCACCATAAGTAAAACAAGGACATGTAAAAATAAATAACCACCGTAGGTGACAATACAAAAAACTTAAACACAACAGTTCAAATAAGATTTTGAGGTATTACAGTTTAGGTAGGAAGATTAATATCGCTTTAATAATGTGAAGTTTACTTTAGAAATAAAAAACGGGCTGCCTGATGGATGGAATATAAGCAAATATTTAGCCTTGTTCAAACATTGAGTAATCAGCTTGAAAGATTCGATATGCAATGACTATAGAGCACTCCTCCTCAGCCATTCAACACATCCTGCTGTCAAGGATGTAGTGCGTGTGTGTGTGTGTGTGTGTGTGTGGTGAGATTTATCGATATGACTGCCAGCCCTTTCCTTTCTCAACATGCCTGCAGCGATGCATCTATATGTAACCGTGCTGATGTCCCTGTTTGCAGTGGCTGTGTCTGATAATAGTAAGTCAGCTTTTCACTTTTTTTTTTTTTTTATCCGGTAAACTGATGTGTTCGTATGTTAGAACGTCTGTCTGAACGGTAAATGTTCTTTAAAGATGCAAAGTTATGCAAACGAGGAACTTCCTGCTATGAGCGCCGGCTTCTGGTTTAACTGAGGTAGTTGGGTGCAGCTTATTTTGGCACTACACAGAAAACCGTTGTGTGTATATAGTTCTATTATTATTTTTACTTCTGAAACAACCAAATTGTAATCTGAGGTTTTAATGTGAGCTGACTTCAGCCTTGTAGTAACACAGAAGTTCCTATGTTCTATCAATATATTATCTGTTACTATAAAATAAGTCAAAGGCTGGTAGTTAGCTTTTAGCTCAATAAAGATTAGTAACATGAATTATGATCTGCTTTTAGTACATAGAGATTAAAGCGAAAGTTCATGTTTTTTTTGTTTTTTTTGGGGGGGGGGCTTAAGACAAATATTTGATCAGTGAGCTACTTCAGCAAACACTTGTGTTTACAGCAGTAGACAATGTCGGCCAAGCATCTGTCGTTTGTCTCCATCACCAGTGAACACAAATCATTACCTGACATAATTATTCTGCTATATTAAACACATCGCAAAGTCAACAGGCTTATCGGATCCTACAGTTCAACTGGTTCACTGACGCAAAAAGAAGTGCTGCACCTAGCTTGGTCTTGGATCTTTTATTTCACCTCATGAAAAATGGGGGCAAAAACAAAAGTGATCATGTTTTTGTTCAGTGTGTGTTTTCTTTAAAGGAGACACACCATTCTTTGTCACCTTTATAGCTCTAATTGCATAATTTACTGAACCTTTAATTTTAATTACGCTCCATGGACAGACTAAATTACGTGTCCTTTTCAAACGTTGCTACCGACATCTCCCACATCCATTAATGCATCCCTTACGTTCTCACAGCTCAGAGGTTTATGACATTGAACCTGGTAACTATGGAGGAGATCTTGATAATGTACATCTCAAATAAAAGAAAGAAAGTGGAGGTGTAATAGATGGTGGTCAGTAAGGCCATTAAATTCATCACAAACAAAGTTGTCTCCATTTTTCTTTTGCAACCGTCCATGTTGGGTTTGATTCTTTTCCTATTTCCTCCCAGCTGTTTAGGAGTTGTTTGTGTCCTGGTGAACTGACAATATATATATATATAAATATATATATATATATATATATATATATACACACACACATTTATATTTCCTTACCAACTCGCATAGTTTTTCCTTGAAATGTTAAGCCATCCTGTCTACAGGCTACGTGTCGGGTAGTGACAGAAACACACAGTGGTACTGCTTCCTCTGGTCTGATCCACAAGCTTTGTAGAAATGGTTGAAAAACAACTAAAATGAACACAGACAATGAGTACAGACGAAAAACCTGTTAATTTTCATATGGTTATTGTTCATCATTAATGGGCCTTCATACCGTTCCACGGTTCAGTCTGCATCTGAAACAGGCCTCCTCAGCTTGTTGCTTTATAGCGATCCGCTCTATTCCGAACAGCATGCGCTCAGATGCTGCCCCTCCCAGGCCACTCACAAAACCTCCAAACTATAGTAGTAGATTTTACTAGTTTTGTTACCACAACTTTTGGACTGTTAGGTGTATCAGAATTTAAGCTGCACTAACTAAATTTAGAAAAGAAAACCAAATGTGTACATATACAGGCCGCACTTGACTATAAGTCGTAGGTGTTAAGCCGTTGCAACAACATATTTACGGTAAATAGTAAGAGGATACATAGATCTTTTTTCTTTAAAGATTTTTAACTAGAAAAGCACTCAGAGAGCCCAGCCAAGCTTTCCAGGTGTATGATATCACCACCAGGTGGCCCTACACAGGCACCTGGTTGAAAGTCCATTTATCGCAATGTGACCAAGAAACAAAAATTGGAATTGATCTAGAAACAAGGATTTCTTCAGATTTGTTACCAAAATTTAATTAATAATTTAGGGTTATACAATTATTATTATTTTCGGGTTATCAGAGGGGATTGTCAGGACAGAGATTCTGTGTGTTTTGGGGAAACTTCCTTTTTATTCACAAACTCACTGAACAATCACAAGCAATTACAGATGGTGGAGCTCAGCAGTAGCTCCTGGCAGTGAAATTAAAAAATAAAGGTTACGGTGCTTGACGTGGCAGCAAAACTCTTCCGTGTGTCCTCTCACAGTCCGACCATCAGCGTTTCAATTCTTCTGACTGTCAAGGGGTGAGAGGACAGGCACGTTACTGTAAACATATCAATAGATTCAGTGCATTGTTAGGGAAAAAAAGCAGCAGCCTATAGTCCAGAAGCTATTGTATCCTTTACTTGATATATTGATTCTTGATAAATGTTCGAGCCAAAATCCAATCTGTAACACTTGGACAAACCATAGCAATACCAACCAAGGCTACAGATTGGACAGGTGTTTATTGGCATATGCAAATGCCTTCAGGATCCAAAAACCCAAATTTCAGTTTAGCCTCTGAATTCATGTAATTTTGACCAAGAGATTTAAATAGAACAACTTTTGGCCTGTGTTGTATTCATGTCAAGCTTTGCAATATGGTACAACACATGAATGCAGTTAAATGATGATGGTAGATTTACCACTCATTCTTATTAGTATTTGTCAGTAGTGAAATGTCTCTATGTGGCAGATCTGCTCAGTTGTAGCTATCTAGCTAGCGGATGGTTCATTATTTTTCACTGTGGTCCGGTTTGTGTTTGTAGACTACATGCTTTTTTCTCAAAGAATAAATACATGAAAGTAGAGGTGAGCTTAGAAATTCCACCTACATGTGGGCATGATGTGTATTCTAATTTTTGTGCTATTTCTTCTTTTGCAGAAACGGTTTCCTCTACAGTGACGATAACCACAATTGCTTCACACGTCTCCAGTACAGCTGTCAGTCCACCATCTGTGAAACCCTCCAATAACACACACACACCAACAACAAAACCACTGAAAGTTTCCACTGAAGTTAAAAATGAAACGTCTTCACTGCCCTCCACTTCCTCATACTCATCAAAAGGGACCGAAGTGATACCTTCCAGCCCTTCTCCTACAACAAATACCACCAACCACTCGGTCGACAAGACACCAGTTTTTGACAGATCCACGGCACCCAACATCAGTTCAACCACACTCGGTAAACACAGGCAGCCCAGGTGTGACTGCTGGTAGACCTGGGGGCTTTTATTTGTTGAATCAAACATCAGAAAAGTTTAGAATCTAACTAAATGTTATTAAATGAACCATTTTTTTTCTATTTGCTACTACACCACCCCGCAGTTTACAACCAGGCAGTAACACACCAGATTCTACTATTTAATCACAAGCCCTTGCTAAGGACTTCCATTAGTAGAATCATGTGTTACTGCCTAGTGGGAACAAAACCCTTTTTGGATCAAGTACTCATGTATTTACTGCAGTTTGATGATTTTGTTGAAGGTAAAGTTTTTGTTTGTCCCACCCTCAGCTGTCGCACAAAAGCCGGCAAATGTTGGGTTGATGCAAAGCCCCGGCCTGGTGGCCATCCTCTGCATCTTCTGCATCGTCCTCACCCTCGTGATTTTCGTGGCCATAGTGAAATGTGTCCGATCACCGAGGTCCAACTTTGAGAGGCTTGAAGATGTGCCGATGGTGAGTTGGCAAACATAAGGCTGAGTGCCTCGCACACCTGTCCTTCAGTCCTACTAAGGTGTACACATGTCGGAGAAAATCCCATTCCAATCACATTATCTAGGTGTGTTCATTTGCCCATGAGACATCTAACCATTTCCATATTCCAAAACTGCTTTTTTGACCCCTCAGATGTTGTACCAGTTTGTGGAAAAAATCAGTTTTGTTTTATTTTTGTGATCAACAAAGATGGACATCAAGGATACAATGAGAATAAAAACCAAGAAGGACAGATTCTAGATTCACAATGATACAACAATAATATGATGAGAGTCAAATGAACTTTTATCCCTGTGTTTGCTAGCTATAATGTTCCCACCAGCAGAGGTCGACACTGGGCTGGAGATTATGTATCTGCAGGGGAATATAGTGAGATCTGAACAAATTGTGACTCTTCGTCTACCTAATGACCCCCAGAAGAAATTGAACGTTCAAGCATGGCAGTGGGTGAAGGTTTCGTAATAAAAACAGACAAAACTGTCTGTCTTTTCACCTCTTCCTTTTCCTCTTACCAGTGAACGTAGTGGTTTGCTTCTCATTCGTTGACATAAACAGGAAGCCTGGCTGCATTGTCAGTGAAAAAAAAAAGTCTCAGAAACATGACATCGTTTGATGTGGTAAGCGGATCATGACTCAGCACTTTTCTTACACTTAGCATCCCAGACTCCTCAGAAGTCCTATGTTCTAAAGTCCACAGTTTAACGAACCATCGAGTTTCGACATGAAAAAACAGTGACAATATAGATTGTTATTACCACCACCAGCTATCTGTAAATCTTTACTGCTGCTGTAAAAAGCTTTAGGAAGATATTATAACAGAGCATACTGCATATGGACATGCAGTACACTCCAGCATTGCAGTATAATCCAACAACATACAGGTGTGAACAGCTGATACTGCAAACTTGATGCTGGAGATAACTTGGTGGTTAAATAAAGGACAGAACGAATGCCTTTGAGAAATGTCTTAAGAACAATGTAGCAGGTCTGATGATATAGTTTTGTTGGTAGCTCCAACTAATGTGTTTCTTAGTAAGTTATTGTGAATTGTAAAAAAATACACGTGTCTGTGTAAGGAAGTATAGAAAGGAGATGTTACATTTTAACCAAAAAAGAAAACAAGATGATGTCCTCTAAAATGAACTAACAAAAAGCTGAGCTCGGTTTATTTTTGTTTTGTGAAATATTTCCTTTTCCTTGCTTGTGTCTCTACAACTGGAATCGAATCATCTGTTGATTTTCGGAAAGGATGATTACATTTTTTATGTCTTACAGCACTTTCTCGTTTTGTCGGATGTCAATTCTTTGTTCTAAATTCAATTAGAATTGTCATATGTATGATGGGAAAGACTTGAGTGTCCTGTTACCCTTAATAGAGAACGAATGAAAGCAAATAAAACCTTCAAATGCATTCTTGCTGTAAATGTGCCATCAGAGCATATGACTCTCTTCAAAGACATGCATTTCATACAAAATTGCTTTTATTGTATGTCACTTCTTGTTCTTTTTATATTTCTCCAGGGCAAAATGAATGAAGAGTCCCCATTTGCCCGCCACTGAAAATAAGGAAAAAGACTTCAAGGACTCCCGCTTGCTGTAGAAATCTGATGTTTCTGGATAAAATAAGTGACTGCAGCTAAAAACAAGACTCTTTTTTTTTTCTCCCTTTCATGCTCTTATTTCTTCATTTAGCACTTCTCTATCATCCCTGTCAATGACAGTAAGATATTGCTGCATCTGTTTTGACCTTAGAGCAGTTTTGCTGATTTTGACTCTTTAACTTGTTGCACTAACTTGTCTGCTATAGTTTTTTTTTTTTTTTGCAAAGAGAATCAACCTAATACCTAAAAGTTAAACTTGTTTCCCTAATTGACAAGATGTACTGTATGTCCTCATAAGCACTTTAAACATTTAGTGATACTACTGAGAAGAGTATAGTATGTATGAATTTAATGGATGTATAATAACTTGCAGATATATACATAAGCTTATCTGTTAAGTATCATAAATTAAATATATAATCTCAATAACATCTTCATAGACATTATAAACTGGCTTAAGAGAAAAAAAAATATTGGCAACGAATGATTTTATTCTAAATCTATAATTATATGATTGAAGATTTGATGAGCAGATTGTTGGGAAGGCTGGTTCTTCTTGCACTGCTGCTTGTAGACCTGAAATATCAGTAAAAATAACAGGTTGAGTTCTGTAAAGTGTTTACAGAGACAGAAACTGTCACTTTGAGCTAAATTTCAGTGGAAAGAGACAAACAAAAGTTCATACTGTAGAGCTGTACTTGCCAGGAGAATAAACAGCTGCGTAACAGGGGAAAAAGGTGAAAAGTGGAGAAGGGTTATTTATAAGGAGTGAGACTATTCATAATGTCAACAAGTGAGGTGCGGTTGTAAATTTTATTTGCCTTGCAAGTTAAATCCCATCAGACTCAGCTGTTGAAATAGAAAAACATATATCATATTTTGACATTTTCCTTTTCTGCTGTTTTAGCATTTAGCTGCTTGTTTTGGCTGCTCTGTGGTATTTAATCTACTGACACCTACCTTTTTAATAAATGTTTGTAAAACTGAAACGACAGTTCGTGGAAAAATGACAAATCATTGCATTGCACTGCATTTTAATCACAGCAGGGTCAATATAATCTCCACTCTGTACATTTTTCACACAAATCCTCTATACCATGTAGTGAAACGGCTCTGGTTCATCAATTCCATCAAACCTTTAAATTTCAACATCTCACTATTTCCAATTGAGCCAGTGACTCAATGACCAAGAGACATTGACTACTGATAATTAAAAAAACATGATGAAAAAGCATTTTTGCTGCTGTTCCATATCAGTGTCACCACGTCTTTGTGTTTAGCTCATTCACAGTTTTACAAACCTGGATGATCACATGCTCCAGCCTCTACTGTGTGCAATAAAACCTTGTGTCAGACAGATGTAAAGCGCATCGTTCTTTAAAAGTGTTATATACAATAAAAATAAGATTTCCTCCAAATGTAGTGTTTTTCAGATTTATTTTCTGTCAGTGATTCCTCTTTGACATTTAAACCAGCTGGTAATCAGGGAACCTAAAGCTGCTCTGTGTTGTCCTGTCACACACTCGAACATGTCAAGTTTCCCCGAGATAGATGACTCAGACTCCAGAGATATAGCAGCTCTCTACAGTTTGATGGTGGATTACCCAAAAAAGGTCAGTCAGTAAGACATGGACCAAACGAGTGTGTGGTTTGGCGAGAATGTAACGTCACTACTGGGATACGTCAAACAATCTGATGGGCCAATGATGATGTGAGAGGGGCCAGTATGTTAGAAGTCTGACCTGCCGTACTATAGCCCAACTTTTGATCTAACATCTGTATAAGCAAAGAATTGCTCATTCTGTTCAACTGAGGTAAAGACATAAATTGGACTTTGTTGGCTTCCTGCAGTAGTTTCTGATTCCATACTTCTTTTTTGTTCGTTCTTTTTTTTTTTGAATACGTTTTCAGCCTACATCATCTCTTGATGGCGCTGCCACATCAGGTAAAATCACTCTAATTCCAAGTTGAAAGAATACTAATTTTTATGTTCTATAGGATAATGGCCATTTCACTTTTTTGGCCATTTTATTTTATTATTTACCCAAGTCAGAATAAAATGCCAATTTAAGAAGAATGAAAAAGAAGGAAGAATATCTTAACATTATTATTGAATCTATTTACTGGTAAGTGATAAAGGCCATCGGTTCTAATGTTTTATAGTAATTTAATCTAAATTTCATGAGTTATACTTTAAAAATAATGTAATATAAAGTGCTGTACAAATCAATATATGTAGCCCATAGAAAAAAAGAAAGAAAGAAATAAAGGTTTCAGGATCTTTAGTTCATTAAACATGTTGATGCTTGCTGAGTGACGTCACTTCATTGAAGATTCGTCACATCTCAGGTTTCAAAAAAAGTTGTCGAACTGGATGCTGGAAATGAACTGGGAAAGGTGTAGTTTAGCCCAAGGTAATGCATATATTTTGATTTTGCACTATGGAATGAAAGGACAGTTGAATTCAGGTTCAAGTCCCACTATAAAAAACACTTTATTCTTTAATGTTACATAAATAACACAACATGGTTGAAATGGTTACTAAATATATTATCTATATATTCGCTGAATTTGCATTTTCTATGCAAATGTAGTGTTTTGCCAAAAAAAAATCTGGAAAAAACCCAGAAAAGTGCACAATATGGGACCATAGATAGAGAGCGGCGGACCTCGTGGTCGGTCGTAGTAGCGATGTTTACGTCCGAGGGA
This sequence comes from Eupleurogrammus muticus, assembly GCA_036785175.1. Taxonomy (NCBI): domain Eukaryota; kingdom Metazoa; phylum Chordata; class Actinopteri; order Scombriformes; family Trichiuridae; genus Eupleurogrammus; species Eupleurogrammus muticus. The sequence continues at coordinate 14,702,172 of JAYKQN010000006.1, forward strand.
GCGACGCTTCCGGTCACGTGCACCGCTGGCCTACGTCACGCCGACGGCCCGGGGCACGTCGCGCTGCGCGTCGCGGAGTTTGAAGTGTTGAGCGAAACTTAACTTTTTACCTGCAGCAATAAAAAAAAAAAAACATGGACAACAGCGGTAGCCGCAGCGGAGGGAGCTGACACATCGCGGCTCAGCGGCGCGTGTTTTTTTCCCCTGCGAGGAGCCGCGGACAGAGAGGACCCACGACCCCTGGTGAGTGGACAGCATTTATCAGAGAAAAAAGAAAAAACTCTTATAGATCGGCAGACGCGCTTAGTGACTGTACACACCAAAGTCACTCTATGTATGTGTGTGTGTGTGTGTGTGTGTGTGTGTGTGTGTGTGTGTGTGTGTGTGTGGGGGGGGGTGTCAAAGTCTTCTCCTGGATTAAAACCTGACTCCACTCCTTTTCTAGGATTTCAATCATTTAAGAACATGTATTAGAAACTCAATATAGACTTTTCACTGATCTAATCGCAGCCGATGTATTATCACCTATATATATATAGAGAGAGAGAGAGAGATAAAAGAAAAAATCCCCGTTAGGTTTTGTAGGTATCTGATGGTGTGTGGTCGTCCAGCTTGTTTTTCCTCCACATGTCATTTTTTTAAGTTGTAGAACTTGTTTTGGAAGTTTCACGTATTCGCGTATTTATGACGCACCGCAAGACTCGCACAGTGACTCACCTATAGTGTTTATCACGGGCTTAGTGTCACTACCCTGCACTGTGCATTGTTTTGCATTGTAAGCTGTGTGTGTGTGTGTGTGTGTGTGTGTGTGTGTGTGTGTGTGTGTGTGTGTGTGTGTGTGTGTGTGTGTGTGTGTGTGTGTGTGTGTGGGAGCTGTTTCATGAGCAAACCAACATGGAATGTATTTCCCTAAAATATTTATCCATTCCCTCCTCTCGCCTTTATCTCCTTCCTTCCTCCATATCTGTTTCCTTTATTTTGTCTCCCAACCCCCCCACCCCCCCAGATACAGTAGAGATGGTCTATTTTTTTATTTATTTATTTATTTATTTTTTTGCATTTTCATAAGGACTAATACAAATTTCACTTAACACGTCATTCATGATTATCATCTTCTATCTTTTATTTGCTTTTGTTTCTTATTCCTGATGCTGAGAAGAAAAGTTCAGTTTCACAACTATCGTCTTTGCTTTATTTAAAAGTTTAAGAGATTTGAAATTCTAAAATAGGGATGACTTTTTAACAATAATATTGTTTTGAACCTTTGATAAATATCATAACATTTGTACTGATGTAGTGCACAAGAAGTTTTATCAGCTATGATTTAACACAAACATCAGCAAAACTGAGTTCATAAAGTAATTTAGTGCGATGTGTTCACTTGTACCTCGCAGCTACAGTAGAGTTACACAACCCGGCAGCGAGCCCGGAATCTTCAGAGTAATATCTGCTGTCAAACTTGTTTGTCCGACGTGGGAACTTTGGGAATTCTTCAGCGTCATCCCGAAACAAAGAAAACTTAAAAAAAAGGTCCTGTGTGTGTCCATCAGATGGCGTGCTGCTCCAGCTCTGAGGCCCTCATCCTGCTCTTATCACTCAGTGATCATCTGAAGCTGTTTAATCTGCAAACAGCCGCTGCAGCAATCGCTTACAATCTACTTCTGTCTGTCGTTTCTCGCCGCTAACATGACAGAAAATCTGCCCCCGTCACTCACTGAGAAATCACTGGTGATGGTGAGAGGAGGAAACCAACTCTGTTTGTCAGTTTAGAAGTTTGTCACGGCAGCCGAGTTATTTCTGTGAGACTCTAATTACTAGTCACCGACAATTAATGTCACAGCTCTATTGCATTTACAAAATTCTTTGCAGCACTCCGGCCTGTGAGTACAGTCAGTGCTTCCTTCAGTAATTTTTGTTGAACTGGAGCGGGGCAGTCTGCTGCTGCATTTGAGGCTGTTTACTGTAGTGAGTGAGAATTGCAATACAGAGAGATTCAGATGTCCTCTGTATGGTCTCAGAATGGTTTATTCCTAAACTTGTGAATATGATTATGTTTTTATGAAGCTTTTCTTGAAACCAACCTCACCATTTAGATAAAGATGCACTTGAAGTGTTAGGAAGCAGTAAAAAAAATTAAGCTAGAAAAGTGCTTGAACTGTTAAAGCAGTTTGACATTTATAATCCATGCAACAACTGAAATGTAAGAATTATAAGTTTTTGGGGGGAGGCTGTATGATAGCTAATTGGTCATCTTTGTTGCCTGGCAACCTCACAGTTATGACAAGACTTCTCTACTAAACTCTTGGCAGGAAAGTGCATCTATGAAATATTATCATAACTTATATATATTTAATACTTTATCAAAAAGATCGGAGTCCAATGGGCTCAGTCACCAGATCCCAATCCAACAGAGCACCTTTGGTATGTGGTGGAACGGGAGATTCACATCACGGATGTGCAGCCTACAAATCTGCAGCAAATGCGTGATGCTATTTTTTTGTTAAACATCAGGCTTCAATGTGCTGTAAGAAAAAAATGGTACTTTGCCTGAGTTAAAAAAAAAAAGCACACACATGTGAGTGAGGAGCACATTGCTGATAATCAGCCAGAATCAAGAGAAAGCAAAGGAACGTTATAAAAACTCGCTGCATTCTTCACATCTCCCCAAAAAACTGTCTGTTATTTTGTGTGATGAATCCTTGGCAAGGTGTGCACGTTTCTCAATAAATTCTTGTGTTCCTCCTCTGTCAGCTCGCATTATCTCTGTTAAACTTAGAGTTTTCCCCTTCCAAACTTGCTGTGCATTCTCATCTATGCGTTGATTTTTATTTCTACATTTTGAGCACCTTTTAAAGCATCTCGCTATTATTTCCTCCCTTCAGCTGTGTTTAATGAAACATGAACACTATGAATGATCAATACAAAAGGACCTAAATGTTCCGTCCTGAATTTAGGATTTTTTAAATAAAAAAAAATACAACTTTCCACCCCTATTGTTGCCCTGAATTTCATGCATGCGCGTGTGTGTGTGCATGTTTTTCCTCACATTTGCCCTCGGTGGATTTCCTGTTTTGAAGTGACGCTCTTGAACGTTGCTCCCACTCTTCGCGGGACTTATCAGCGGCGGTTATTACGAGCTGATTCGCCGTGCGTCACTGCAGCGACGGCATCAGCCGACACCTTAGGCATCCACTTTATGATGCTTACTTGAGCAGTGTAAGACGAGGACAGCACCGCCGTGATAGTTAATTAATTACAGACTGACACACACAGTGTTACGTGGCGTATACTCTGCATTACACTGTAAAAACAATATGTCATGCTTCCACTCAACGTTTTTGGTTAATTAAAAAATACCTTCATTTTCAGATTCAATCTAACAACCCCAAAATGCAATTGACTGTCCAAAAGCAGCTCTGTAAAGACTGCATCCTGCATATTCATGATATAGTTAATGTGTTTCCATGTTTCAGCACCAGCACTTAAGTGGCTGACCTTCCTAATCCACCGGCCTTTAATGAGACACTAATTAGAAGACTCATTAGGACCTGAGAGTGCCAATGGGGTCATTATATAGGCCTTCATCACAGCAGAAATTGACCCGCCAGAAAATAAAAAAATGCATGAAACAAATCAGTGTTTTATTTATCCATGATTGTCCTATTAAGACACAGTATACACTTTAATGCCCCCGATAAAGGGATTTTTTTGGACGTTTTTCCTCGTAAGATTGTTGTGTTGCTTTTAGAAACTGTAAAGCTCATTGCAGCGAATCTATAATTTGTGATTTTGGGCTATACAAATAAAAAAATTAATTGACTGATTGAAAATTTTTCGCTCACCAGTCCAAATAATCAGGTGTTTCCATCACTTCCAGTCAGCTGTATTATAAGCAAGTGGAACTGTTTAGGAGTGGTCTTCCATGTAAACCGATGGAACAGGGTGAGAAGATGTCGCCAACTTTCTGCAGAGTCCATCACTGCATGCCTCCAAACTTCGTGAGCGAATAATTTTTGCCATTATAGTCTGAGTCTAATCTGAGTTCCGGTGCAAGCAGGCGTCACTCAGAGAAACAAACAACAACAACAACCACATGCATCCATCGACAATAAATTTATGACACAAAAAAAAGGCGACAGCCAGATGTCTGTGTTTGTGAAACCCCGCATCAACAGCAGTGAAATGTCACGAGAGAGAAAAGGGAGGCTGTTATTACTCGAAGAAATGAAAGAGCGCTGTACACAGACACTGACCAGAATTTCAAAGTGGGGAGGCTGGTGCTGTCAGAAAGCGTCCTGAGACGGGGAAGAGCTGTGATCAAGAGCCTGGCAGCTTGAAGCAGAGCGTATCAGGGGGGGGGCAGGAGTTGTAGGCTCAAAAGAAAGCTAGAAGACCCCCCCCCCCTCCTCCCCCCCAGTGGTGGGCAAAAGAAATCCAGAACACAGCAATGCAGTGAGTTTCAAAAACCTACTAACACAAAGAATGATTTCTATATTCTAGCTGCATATTCAATGCAGACTTGGGCCACAAGGTTCTGTTTTTGCTGATTGTTAAAAAATATCTCAAAAAGCTTCGGCCAGCTTTTCATCAAACCTTCAGTGAAGGTTGGGAATGGTATCATGAATCTTCCAGAAGAAAAATCCTGATTTCTGGATCATTTAAAGTTTTCATTCTATGGTAACTTTGTGGTAAATGGACATTTCAAACAAGCGTTATCGCCTGGTGGGGATATCTTGCACCTGCATTATACAATGATGTTGGGTTGTTCACAATATGCTGGCTGCAGGTCTGTGGTTTTCTAGTGAATCTGAGCCAAATTTTTTAAAAAAGTTATTCAAACTTAACGGAGACAAGCAGGTCACATCTTTATACGACTTCAAGGTGTGTTCAAGTGTGCCTCGTAACTCTGAAATCCATTTTCAACAATATGACTTTATTTACACATCAGCAAAATGTCACCAACCGTCAGCAACTAATTTATTGTTATGAATGGGGTGGCACTTATATACTTTCATATTGCAGCATAATAACAATTAGAAACATTTATATGATCTTCATACCGGCCTTTAGAGAGGAACTGTAATGTTGACATTACAGTTTGCATCAAACTGAAGATATGTTGCCACAACATTCTGAGCGTGAAGCTTATCTTAAAATCTGATCTCCTCTCGTCATAAATGTGTTTCCTGTATTGTCGCCTCCGTGCCTAGAGTTGGTTTTAGGTTATTTATTTCTAGTCGTAGCAGAAGACGACGAGGTGGGGTCGAGACATTGTTTGGTGCAGGTCAAGCTGGGAGAAATATGGCAGATGGTGAACAAATCGGAGGCGACAGGTCACACATCAAATTCTCTTCAGATGTTACTAACAGAGCAGTGATTTTCCCAAAACGACCTCCAGCCCCGTTATTCCATGTATTTCCTGTGTTTCTTCTTGATGGCAGTTGACTGCAGCCAGCATCTACTCGTGTATTAACTTGGACCTCCAGCTGTGGCTCAGTGGTTGCTGTGGGATGGGAACGCTGCCATCATTCATCTTCCTGTTTCTACCTACTGCGACAAACTTTTACTGCATGTTTATGTGTTTTGGGGTTTTCCTATTAAGTTAATGTCACAGCACAATGGCGATTGGTAAGCATTTTCCGAAAGAAAATCTCGGAAAGTGTCTGGAGCTTGGATCCCGTTCCTTTTTCCTATATCCCATAACCTTCGCTTTCCTCAAGGAATGGTTAGACAGATAAAAACAATCATAGAAGTCAAAACTCAATTTAGTTGTAGGTAAAAAATGTGCACCTTCTGTGCTTTTGCTTGTTTAATACACAGCAAATATGGGAGCTAACGTCGAGCTATCAAACTACAATGCTCTCATCTGTGCAAACACAAGACATGATACCAAATGTGATTGAACAGTTTCCTGTTGGGGTTGTTGCGGCCTGAACGGAGTTTGTTTGTTACACGCTTAATGTCGTCCCCGGTGCCTTCAGCATCCAGACACGACACTAGATGGGTAATTCTACATGAAAACCCTCGCATGTGCGGAGCAGGATTTGTGTCCAGAATGTGAACAGTGTTTACTCTTGCACTCAATGAACAGCAGGCTGATTTTTTCTTTCTTTTTTCCCATTTGCATTATTTAGTTAGAAGAAAAAGAAGAAAAATGATACGTTCTTTATTCCAGTTTCACGGGACTGTTCATGGTGGATAAAAAAAAATACAAGGAAAAAAATATGTGCTCATGAGTATTATCGTTACATTCCCATGCAGCTGTATGAGGGGGGGTGGAGGCCAGCGCCCCCAGGTCCATATCACTGTATCTGCTAAGCCTCGGCTCTTGATTGATCCGTTCACATCTGAAGAATTCTTATCTCCCGTTGGAGATAAAGACCCCAGAAGATCTGTTTTACTTCAGGTGCCATTACACTCGAGGCTTAGTTTCCTCATCGAGAAAAGTTTTAGTTTGTCTATAAAAAAGGGAAAGCAAGGTGAGTAAGGTTTGGTGGCTCTGGGGGAATCTTAGGTGTGAGAAAACAACCCCGAAGGCATCATTGAGGTTATCTCTGGTTTTTGGTTTTGATCTTTTTTTTTTTTTTTAATTTGACTGTTCTCCAACTTGATGGAAATACAACACTTAACCACTGACTGAAGTTCATTTTTAATAACAGGGTGAGTTCAATCCCTGGAATGTTGACGTCACCTTGAGCAAGACCCGACACCCCCCAAAAAAACACCTTCCCAGATACTGTACTAACAGCAGCAGGCGTGTGTGTGTGTGTGTGTGTGTGTGTGTGTGTGCTCATGTGTGTGCATGTGTTGATCGTATTGTGAAGCCATTATTTTGCCTTTATAAGTGAAGTCCATTGCCCGTTTTATGGTTTATGATTTATAAGAAGGGATAAAGTTTGTCCCCTAATTTAATTTGACTGAGACAACACGTTTTCCCTCTGCTGTCCAGAGTGTGTAGTGATTTATCTTCTTTGTATAAAATGTTATGTCACCACTGCATCTGCCTTATCAGGCCGTGCAGGCTGACTTTCTCTCGGCTGTGTGCATGACTCGGAAATAAACAAATTCCTTAATCAAAGTAACAGAAGTGCTCATCCCTAATCACTGGGCACATGGGAATGCAAGCTGGTGTTGATTACTCACACTTAATGTTATATTAAGTTTTTTTCTTTTGATGGACATGTGATATATGTATATATATTTTGGACAAAAACTGGATTACCAATAGTGATGAGCATCATACCAACGACACATCTCTCTGTTGTGTTTTTTTTCTCTTTTGTTACAGTTGCTGTCTCTCGCTGCAACAACTAACCAGCATCAATGTCTTGGCTTGAGGTAAATACGAGTGGTGGCTTCTCCACGCACGCACGCACGCACGCACGCACGCACGCACGCACGCATGCACGCACGCACCGGGCCCGCACGCACCGGGCCCGCACGCCTCTCATCTGCCTTATCAAATGTGTAGTTTGGGCCAGTGATAAGTTCCTGGGTAAGAACCCAACCTCACCGTGACTCCGCGGCCGCTGTGCGTCACGACGTGCCGCTCCGTCAGAAGATGACTCAGTTTGAACTTGAATTCCCTCACAACCATAAATGTTTTATCTCCTGCTTCAGGGCTTTGATCGCAGTCCATAAAGACGCACACACTCACACAGTTGTCATGAACTAGACGAGCCCATTGTTCTGCATAGAAATGCTAGGGGCATTTTAAATTGGCTTTTAACTATTTTTTCTTTTTTTGCACAGTGGGATGAATTTGACTTTTAAGACTGTTCTGTATGATGAAAATGCAGTTTCAAGGGCATATTTTGAGCCTGGAGTACCAAGTCTACTCTGCTAATTATCCTAAGGTCTAACACTTACAACAGTGTTTAAAACTTAAACTGTTTATAGTGAGATTGAGCTCTAAAAGTCACCTATATCGATACTGTCCAATTAAAACAATTACCATCAGCACTCTTTCTCAAATGAACAAATGTACAACAAAGCAGACAAAGCTCTGAAGGCTTTTTTTTAACATATAAATTTCACCATGTACGAATAATCTGATTCCATAATTTTTTCACTTTTTCTTCACTGATGTTAAAAAGAACATATTTTTGGTAACTTGATATTGATATACTTTTTTGCCAAATGAATACTAATAAATTATAAGAATAAACATCAGTTGCAGCTATACATGGAATTGAACTAACCCTCCCTGCAGAGCGAATCCTTTACAACAGAACTAATGCATCTTTTATTCTAAATCTCTTAAAAACACATTAATTAAACATTTTTAAGAATTTACCTCCAAATACTTCATGTCATGTAAATTATGATGATATATGTCAAATAAAAGTTGCAGTAACACTATAGGTGCATCTGTCAAGTGTGACAGTTGAATGAAAATAAAGTTGCTTGCTTTCCGATGGGTGTTTTCCTATCTGTCTCACATTCATGTTTATCACCAGACAGCTGCTATTTAACTTTTTCAGTGCAATTTGGAAAAGAAAAAAAAAAAAGCTTCCATGAAAACATCCTGTTTCTGTGCCTGCAGAGTTATTCATGGCGCTCACACCTACAGAGAGAAAGAGGGCGGTTGGGTGCAGGTGGTTGATTGGTGATCGGCTGTATTTATGGAGGGACTGCTCTATTTATGGAGTGATGCTAATCATACATAATCATACATATACTCAGCATCATTATTCATAGAGTTTTCAACTTTGCATTAGCGAGAACTGAGCTTTTTTTTTTGCTGGCTGTCCGTTGCAGCCACATCACGTCCCACATCACACGCACAGTGGGAGGGTTCCTCCAGGCCGCTCTTCACACCATTATGATGAATGAAATATTCATATCCCTAATTAGGAAAATAGCAGTGGGTTAAATTATAGCAACCGGTTCATAGAAGATCAGCGTGTCCTGAAGAATTGCTCTTATCATCGCTGATAACATCGTCACGCTGGTAACAGTTGGAGCTTGTCTTCTATACGTGTGCAGTGGAGCAGCACTGTATCTTCTGTTATACATATATTACAGTTTATGGCGTCTTTGATAATAGTCTTATCAAGTGCCGTCTTACAATTGCATGGGTATTTTACATTAACATATACTATAAATTGTATATAAATGCATTATGCCAAAGAAAAGCGTTTATTTTTTCCAACTTCAGTATTGATTTAAAAAAATCGAACAAAATAAAACATTTCCAATCTTTATTTTGGGTGATTTTAACCAGTTCAATGCCATTTTCGACTGACATGGGACCAACATGAACACAAAACGTACATTTCGAGATATGCTTTTAAACACCGTACTTTAAAAAGTTTTGGACTTTCCCCAGTTGCCAACAATTATTTGTCACTGACCCACATACTTTGAAATAGCTCCATCTAGTGGTATTTTATTAATGTTTATAATTAGATTCCCAACAGCCAATAAGTAAAAAACTTTTAAAGTGATGAAAACATTTTTGGTTTTAATGAAAGTCAATGGAGTTGGAAAAGGATTACATAATGTATGAGCCAGTTCATAATAGCAATAGTTATTATATACTATAGTTAAGAAAAATTAAACACACAACATGACTGAACTTTGCTAAATGTTTGTTCACAGCCAAACGTATTTGTATAAATATGTAAACTCAAATGCAAAAAAATGTGTATGAGTATTATAAAAGTGTCCAGTGTATAGCATACGTGTCGCTGTGTTTTATGCATGATGATACAGTAAAACATGAGGGTGTGCATGCTGTGCAGAGCAGATGGAGCCCAGCGGGATTGTGGGATGCCTGCTGTGTTAAACTTCAGATGCATGTTGGACCGTGGTCAGAACAGCGAGGTGTCTGAGCCGCATACACACACACATGCGCGCACACACACATGTCCATGGTGCCATGTCCCCTGATGGGTTAAAACCTCTACACTGAGATTATCTGTTGCCTCATGTATTTTTCCCCCCTTTTTTTTTTTTGACCTGGATGTGTGAATGCACTGCGGGGAGTAGGCAGGTGTTTCCAACACACTGATTGGAAATGTTTGTCTGTCTGCTCGCCTGATGAGGTGGGACACCCAGTGGAAACCTGCAGTTGTTTACTGTGAACACAAAAAGCTGAAATATCTAAAAAAAAAAAAAATAATAATAATAATAAAAAAAAGTTGATGTTGATCTCAATGACAAGTACTATGGGGAGAGATTGTGAGTCGAGCACGGACACGGCGCAATACTCCTGATTAATAGAGATGTGGTTTGCTGAACGTCAGGCCATTGTTTTATAGCAGCAAATTCCCTTTAAGCATATGCTGTTCCCATCTGATCATCACACACCGGCCTCGCGGCTTCCATCTCATTCTCACTTCCTGCGCGCGGCGTGGCGGGGAAGCAGCGAGGTGCTAACATGATAACACAGCCAGCTGCCTTCTCTCAGCTGCTAACTGGATGGATGAGAACGTGTCATTCAGGAGGGGGGAAAAAAAACATTTTAAAGCAACCCAGATAAGGTGCTGCTGCTGCTGTTGGGGGAAGGTGCCATTCCTCTAAAATGTCAACTTTGCAAAAACAAAAAAAAACAAAAATTTCCATCAGATCATTGTGGGCTTTCCAGAATCAACATCTAACACAAGGAAAGTTTATTTTAATTCTAGTGTGATGACACAACATTACATCAATGAGTCAAGATGATGATGATAATAATAAATGAACCGGGGCCATGGTGTTTAAACTAGTCAGGCTTCCTATATGTCACGTTAAGGAAAAACCTAGTTTCCAGTGTTTCCTGGAGAAATAGCATTTGTCAGACATGTACACACCACAGGCTGTGGTGGTGTACTGGATCACATTATATTGAATGTTTCTACTATATTCTTGCAGGGCTGTCCTCGACCATAAATACTTGTTCGACTTATCAACTATTCAACTCAACGATCGCCTGTTTTAACTATAAGGGGTCAAGAGTTATAATAGACTTTTCTTTTTAAATGTACCTGTTTGCAGGGCAAATGCTGGAAATAGTGCTGAAACAGCTGATTGGCTGGAAGAAAGGAAAGATTAGTATTTGCCCCAAGATATCTTTATATTAAAACAATTCCATAAAGCTTATAGAAAGATTACAGTTTTTTATAAAACTGTCTGTGTGATTGGTTTTCAAATTCAATCATTTTAAATGATGTTGATTAGCAAGTTTGGGTCTTTTTTTTGTTCATTTCAAGCTTATTAAGATGCAGCACCAGAGCTGCAGCCAGACATTTAAGTTACATCACTTAAAATGCAAGTCAGCAATCCCAAGGTTGTGATTTCCTCTATAACCAGAATGAAATCTTTGGACTGCCTTTAGAAAAATACAAATAAAAAATAACCAAAGTCGGACAGGTGGAGGTGGGGGAAAATCAAACCTATAAAACTCTTCAGATCCACAGCCAGGAGCAGTGGATCGATATCTAATAGCACCACAGACAAAAAAAAAATAAAAACGTCTGCACTGTCAGCCACATTTGGTTTGGACACTTGAAAGCACCAAGCAGGGAAATAAGATTTGCTTTTGCAGCTTGCAGGACGTCAGTTCAATATCCATCAGGTGACGACTACTGGAGCACAAATAACATAGAAACAAAAGCCGTGGGCTGTGGGGGTGACGCCACTGTGGGTATAGATTTTTGGGGGGTATATGTGTTTTCTTGGCCGCAACACATTGGGATGGGTGATAAGTAATCTTGGTGTGGTCCTGTGTACGCTACACAAAAACACACACACACGTAAACAGGCAGACTTAAACAAGATTGGCGATAGCGTCATTTATCAATCAGACAGAGCTGGTGCTTCTCCTCCCGTCGCCTTTCACCGCTCAAATCCATTATGCTGCAATGGACTTGCAGGGGGAAACATGCATTAAAACACCAATTTACTGCTCCGAAAACAAAGGCAAACAAACTACTTACTTATTGTCAGATGTGAAAAAAAGTGTTTGTGCTGAGCCTGCAATTCCCACAGGGCAGATCGTGCAGAAGCCATCAAGAGCTCCGAATACCAGATCGTGTAGAAACAGTATTGCTTCTTTCTCCAAGTCATTTTTTAAACTATTTATAATTTATACTGAGACATAATTTAAGCATTTGAGGCAAGCTGTTTGATTCTCATTTGGACTGTTTCATTATATACAGAACTTATTAACATGTCAACACTGAGGTTTGCGTACATATGGTAATTTCAACTGATCAGAGCATATTTCTCAATTTGATTGGGACATTCCAGTCTCAGCTCTAATGTTTTATTGATGGACTTTTGAATCATTTGTGTTTTTATTTCTCATTTATCCTACAGAGTGCACAATGCACTCTGGATACATTATACACTCAAATTAATGTCATCTATTTTTCTATCAATTAAGGTTGCTCAAGTGGTGAAAGAGCCTAATAAACTCTTCAGTCATCTTTTTTTATTGAATTGTATTGTGTTACAGCACTGTTTGCAATATAATCTGCCATTATAGATTTAAAGTGGGTGTTGGAACCCTATTAAGTTAATTGCCATCTATTTTGATAATGCATTTTTAAGTCTGACTTCGAGCATTTTTCACCATTTTCTAGACCAAAAAATCTGTAATTCAAATAGTGGTTCATTAATTGCTTGCAGCCCTAGTATATACCAGATCATGGTATATATATATATACATATATAGGATTGAACATCACAGCACTATCCTGAAACAATGCTTTCATTACAATGTAAAGCTCCATATCACAGATTGAGATCTGAACTTTCAACATACATTGTAGCCTTTTTCTTACTATAACCGTATTTGCATGTCTCTCATTATCTTATATTTTTATGTCTTACTGTATGTAATTAAGACCATGCGCTAGTTATATGTAATAATCTGCTGTTGATGTTGTTGTATTGATGACAATACCGTTAATATCTTGCCTCTGTCTTTCTCTCCGCATCGCTGCAGGGTCGTCGGGAGTCTCTCCCTGTGGTCCACCATGCGGTGCGGCGGCGTTTCTCCGGGCCGGTGGCGCTGCCCCCGCTGTGGAGGAGGCACTCCACCCACGAGCGGCCGTGCGACGGCCGGCGGCGGTCATCGGTGGCGGCGAACGGGCTGCCGCTGGCCCGCCTGGAAGTTCTGTACAGCCAGGCCCTGGCCAGCCATGACGAGCACCGGTCAGTTTGGTCACACACACACACACACACACACACACACACACACACACACACATATTTATACACACACTCACACTTTTCTTATATTCCATCTTTCTTTCCCATTTCTTATCAGCTGTTGTTTTTCTGACGTGTGAAATCTGCTCTTATTGCTTTACATCACAGCAAATGTCCATGTGGGCTGTTTTTCTTTTTTTTTTATGTCATTTGGGTCTTATGCAATTATTATACTGCCGACTATTGTCACCACTCCTACATGATTCGAGAGGACAACCCATATGAGGAAAAATCGTGCTTTTCATATGTGGCTCGTGAAGATTTATGCAGCCTCAAGTATAAATGGATTGATGCTGTTTCGCTTTTCGGAAGTTGTTGTGATGTGTTTATGGTGGGTTTATTTGAGCTTTCTTTCATTCTCATTCTTTCATTCTCTCTTTCTGTGATAGAAACTTCTCTCCAATATTTCATTTTGCCTGTCTTCCTTTCCACCATTCTTTCTGTCTTTTCCTCTCTGTAAGGTCAGGGGGCAGCGTTGCCTCGGCTCATTATTTCTGAGTTCCTTTCTTGTATGTCGGTGTTTGGCTCCGTCCAGGTGGAGCCGGAGAGGCAGCAGGTTTCTGTCTGAAAGGAAACACTATGCACATACAATGCTCCTCTCTTCAAATGCCTGGTAATTGCAGCGTCAGGGAGAGGCCTGTCACTAAAAGGTCATAGGTGTGTGTGTTTGTATCTTCTCTCTCATAAATATTTCCCATTTCCCATTTTGGCAACATCATGTGCGTGTTTATGTGTGTACATGTGTATGTGTGTGTGTGTGTGCGTGTGTGTGCAGTCCAGGCACTAATGGCAGAGGGGTGAACTCTGCTTTCAGAGCTTTTTTGGATAAACAGCTTGTTAGCTAATCACCTCAGCCAAAAGTTCCCCGCAGCTCATTAAACCCAAGTGGGTTTGGTGATGTTTCATCATTTCAATGAGCCTGTGTAGGCTTCCTGTCATGCAAATAAATGTGAATATTTTGACGCACAGCAAGCAATTAAGAAAGATCTTCTTGTAGTACTAGTAAAGTCAACAGATGCATAATGTCATTTCCTCTCCCACGATGTCAGAAATGTAAATTGTCATTAACCTGTAATGATCATGCAGGGTCAACATGACTTTTTGGGATGTGAAGACTCGGCTGCCAAAAACTGCTTCATTGAAGAATATATATATTTTCTGTATCATATGGTGCAGAACTGAACAAACCAGAAAACTGAAGTCTGAACACTGAAAGACTGCAGTGGAGTCGTTTCGGTTTAGGGCGAAGAACACGTTTTCCTAGGGGATCCTAGGGTTAGAAAAAGAATCTGAAAATTGTGATGGACCATAGACAAGGGCTGCCCAATCCTATCCTATGTTTTAGGAACCCGCCTACTCCAACACACCTGATTCCAATTATTCACAAGCCCTTGGCAAGCTCAAGCTGCTTGATTGTGAGTTAATGATTAGAATCAGGTGTGTCGGAGTAGGGAGATCCCTAAAACATGAAGGATGGTAGATCTCAAGCAGCAGGATTGGGCAGCCCTGGTCTATGATGAGAGAGAGAGGGGGAGAGAAGAGAGAGAAAGACACTGTGAAGAAAAGAGAGAGAGCGAGAGAGGAAAAGAGACACGCTTGGTGAAGAAAAGGGAGAGAGAGAGAGAGTGTGGTGTGTGAGCAGAGAATCAGCACTGGGCTCGTGGACAGCAGCGTCATGCAGCACGCGCCCCTCAGTCAGTTACCAGTTGGCGGTTTGACGGTCTGAGGCTCGTTAAACTCTCCTCGCGCTCCTTTTGCCTTCGATTTTTACTAACGTTAAATTACTTTACACATTTTAAAGCCAAAAGCGGACAACGAACCGATACAGAAAGTGTGTTTTATGGAGATGGAGTGCGCTACGCTGAACAGAGAAGGAGCGGGACTCGCCAAGCCGCCCAAACATCTGTGGCGGCAGCCGCGGACCCACATACGGATCAAACAGCGCTTCAACTCGGACACCGAGCGCTACTTGTGCCGCAACCGGACCCTGGAGAAGCTGCGACCCGGGCTGAAGAAACCCCGCATGTCGTGGCCCTCCAACTCGTTCAAACGGTAACTGTCCGGGGTCGGTTTTCCCGTCTCCGTAGTGACTCAAAAGTTTGCAGAGCTACGTTTGTGCGGCAAACAGGACAGGTTTACGATTAAAGAAAGAGCGCGAAAGCAGCTAGGCTGCAATCACAAAAATCTAATAAACGATAGATTAAAATGCTAATTTATTTTTCTCAGCTCCAGGTCTATTTCACTTTGCTGCTACAAATTTACAAATGATGATAAACATAATATATCATAATATATATATAAAAAACATTATCTCTGCAACCACAAAGGTTATGAACTTAAACCATCTCATTAATAGAATTACCGGTACATAGCAAATATAGCTTGGATATTGCAAACATTGTTTTACTACAGATTCAATTATTTAAATTTTAAAACAAGACCCAAATAATGAGGAAAAGGCCTTGAAATAATATTTTATTTGCAATGCAAGGTTCAATGATTAATAAGGTAAGAGTTCAGAGATTAATTATTTGTTCATAAAATCATAGAAATCACATTGAGGATCATTATAAACATTCAGAACATATTTTTTAAGATATTTAAAAAGGGATCCAGTTCAATAATCACACAAACACCTCGAAATTATATTGAATATCAAAATAGTTATTAGTGGCAGCCCTAATACTGTTATCTATTTTCTAAAGGTTTGTAGCTGTAATATATACATGAAACTCAGTACTGCCCCTGTATAAGGGGTTTAGAATTTTGACAGGTTGAACATTGTCCTACACTGTATAATTATGCATCTTTCAGTTCTTTCTATATCACTTAGTTTGAATATTATAGCAAGTTGAACAACATTTTTCATATCCGACATGCATTGCTTCCACTAGTGAATGCTAGATAAATATTTGATAAGAATATGCGATTTGGTCTCTGGAGACTTTTGTCTGAGTTCAGAATGTTGTAGAGTTTTTATGTTTGGAGCTGCAAAAATGTATTGTAGTGAATCCCCACTGATACCAGTAACTTCTCTTTACTTTTGTCAGTCTGTCTACACTCTAGTTAGTCCTCTGTACAAAAAAAGCATCATATTAACATGGTTTCTGTCGAGGAAATTTTGTCCTAAATTGCACCCAACAACATGTCACCATGGCAACGTTTCATTACCAGATGTGGTATGTTATTAGGGCAGAAATATATTGATATATATTGGCTTCAAATGACTTTGAATGCTGTTTATGACCTCAGAAAGGCAGAGAAAAGCACATGCACTCCTAATCCCAAAAAATAAAGAAGGGTATCACTTGAATCACTGGCCACATTTCATTTTGTTTTGCATTGAAAGCTCATGAAATCACACTGTGGTTGAATGGGTGTCTCCTGACCTGCTCTGCAAAGCGCACTTTGTGTTTTACTCCGAGCACTTTGAGGGATGATGAAGGAGACGCGAGTGATGGTTCAGCTCGCGGTGTACGGCTCTGTGAACCTCATCAGTCAAAATGATGAAGGGTCGTGACTCCTCCTGCTCCGGTTCTGCTTTATTTTCTCATTCATTTTTTGTAGAGGGAAGAGAGCGATATCCCGGGGTTGGTGTCTCAGCTGTTTTTGTTATGTTTGTCTTTCAGTGTGACAAACATCCCTGTCCTTGAGATTGAGGATGTGATTTTAACCCTAGAAGAGATAGGAAAAGAGAAATTAATAGCAAAAAGGAATTCATAATACATATTTTACTGTCATGATATGAGTCAGCTGTCTGTTTGACTTTCATAAAGCGCCCTGTGAAGATACTGTTACATATATTTACTGCATATTAAATCCTCCTGAGGAGATACCTCCTTTAATTATATACATGTATTTTTCATCTAATAGTAGTCTGGCTTTGTAATTGATTTAATGTGGCTGTTGAGATTCAGGTCTGAGTCCATAACTACACCACACTATAGAATCTGCACCTTATGTACTGTGTTAAACACAGTAACATTACTGTAAATGATTATTAGGGTAGATTGCTGTATATTTAACTGTGGTAAATCACAGTAGTGAAAGAGTTACTTAATCACCTATTCTAAATACAACTGAAAAAACGGTATTTTTTAAAAAGACATAACACTATATGTATGGGATTTATAACATTACTGATTAAAGCTGAGTGCAGCTTTTAATTGTTCTTCTTTGGCTTTATACCATTACCTCACTCTTATAGAAATGTATTTAAGATATTTTAGATAGTCTGATGGTATTTTTCTTAAATTTTGGGTGTTCATTGACAGGAAATAAACCTAAATACTGTCATCTACTGCATGTCTCAAAGCTCACAAGAAGCCTCATTAGCTCGTCTTATTGCCAATTATTGGCATTTAACCTTTTTGTGTGAGGGGACAGAGGAGTCAGGATTTGCTGCTGATGCGGTAACAGTTTTGTTCCTTTAACACCTCTCAACCCCAACAGCTGCACACACGTCACCAGCAGCAAATTAAACACCTGCGCTGCTGTTTCATTAACTTTCAAGACAAAATGTGCCATAAGTTTTTTTTTTTTTTTTAACGCACACGCTAGGAATTTTTAGTGCCTTTTAATCATGCTTGTAGATTTCGTCAGGCCTAACGTTTTTTCTCACAGTGGTGTTAGATAGTGACTAGTCAATCAATTGGTTGAAAATCATTAAATCAATCAGCATCTACTTAGATAATTAATTGTTTTGAGTCATTTAGAGGAAAATCGTTGGGTTCCTGCTTCTCAAGTAGATAATATAATTAGTATTCTATAAGAATAAACTTAATATCTGTGGGTTGTGGATTGTTCACTGGGAAAAAACACAACATTTAAGAATAGAATTTCATCACAGGCTTTGGGAATTGTTTTAAACTATTTTCTGACATTTTATGGAACTAGCATCTAATCAATTATTCAAGAAAATAATCAACAGATCAATATATAATGAAATATAGTTGTTAGTTGCAGCTCTATTTGATATTAAGTCCTTTTTTTTTTACGGGTACATACTTAGAAGTGAAAAAGTGATTGACACTGATATGTCGGAAAATGGAATTTGATCTGTATCAAATTCTTTTCTTCTAGATTTAATGAATGAAAAACATGGTAACCACAGCGTAGGAGGAGAACAATATGTATACACTGATAGTGAGATGATACATTATGCTTTTGTGAATATGTTTGTGTGGATATTCAACTATAAATATTAATTGTGAATTTCCCCACTGTGGGACAATAAAGGAGCTATCTAATCTAATCTAATCTAATCTAATCTAAATAGATATTGAATTCAAATAGATGGCCTGCATTCAATGACTTCCGGCTCAACCAAATTAGAATGGCATTTAAAAAAGAAAAAAAAAACGCTGTCAGGTTACGTCAGCTACCCAGTCACTGCGCACCTTTGCAGTCACACAAGTTATTTCCCGACACTATTTTGGGTCCTGGCTGTGTGATTGTCGTCTATGCTAATTGCCCGGCATGGAATGATGAAAGTGGAAATGCAAACATGTTCAACTGTAGGACAGGAATAAGAGCAATGAGTCAGCCGACGCTGCAGGTGCCAACAACGGCCACTGTATTTATCTTTTCATTGCCGAATACATTTTCTCCTTTGGTCCCAGAATATCACCAGATTGTGTCATTCCAGATGACTAAGATCACCTTCTAAAAATAAAGCATACTCAGTATAGGTAGAGTGCACATATATTTTAAGGGTTGAAATACGTAACAGACAGGAATGGTTATGAACGTGGGGGAGACAGTTGCATAGTGAAATGGGAAACAATCTGGACACAGATGGGGTCATTATTCTGTAACTTTTACAATGAGAAGTCAACATTCATAGTGATAAAGTAAAGCATAACAGTAGATTACTCCCACCTTAATGTGACTCCAGAACTTTCCACTATTGTTTTCACTGGAGCCATGAAATACAAAGTTAAAAGCAAGTACAGATGTTGCCCAACTTACAAACACTTGTGTTAAACCACTCTCCACATGTTCCATTATGATTTATATCGTAGGGATGTGCCACATTAGCCATCTTGTCACCACTGTCCAACATTTTTAATAATAATGACAGCCTTTGTTTCCGTGAAGATTGCCTGGCATTTCTTACCACTACCACTAGCGTCACTTGCCTTTATCAACTATGTGAATTAAGGTTAACTTGCAGAAATAGTAAAGTATCCAAGGGTGTCTGGTTATAGTCCAGCTCCTTTGTTAGAGCTCCAGTGTAACAAAGGAAGTAGTCAATTTTATTTGTATGGCCGAAGTCACAAATCACAGAAAAACTAAAAAAAACTTTAAAGGGGGGAAAAAATGTGCCGGTGCTTCGTGGTTAACATTCACAGCCACGGATGTTATTGATTTCTGTTGTTTTGTTCTTGTTTGGGGACTGGAGCTCCACTACATTGTGTCCCCAGATTAGTCCGAAACCAGACTCCTGTCAAAATATGAAGCCTGTCGACTGAGATGCTCACAGAGACACGTGCAAGAGGGAACTGGGCGAGATGAAGGAGATGAGTGTTGGAGACGACATACGGAGCGGTGCTGCATGGTGTGGGTTGCTGCAGAAAAGGGGAACTGGTCGGATGTGACGCATGGTTTAAAATATGCAAATGCAATACAGCATTTTATGAACATTAATGGACATTAATCAGCTGTTCAGTCACAAATGTTCGTCACCCAGATGTCCGTATATTGGGGAACTGCTGTATATCTCTGGGAGCAGAGCTAATTTATTTACAGGTGATAAATACTGCAGTCCTGCTTATGTCTGGTGCTGATTCCCTTTGTCGCTGCGTTATGAATGAGCTGCTCTCCGTCACTGAATCTAATTTCTGCTTCATGTTATCTGCATCTACTCAGCCTCAGGCATGCTGTTGACAAGCTGATAAATGTCACAGAACGTGCTGGCGAGGCCAACAGGGCAGATTCACAAAGTGAATTTTTCCTTTCAGGCTTGGGTATACGCTGCAGGCTTGCTCTCCAGGCCGAAATACAATAAATGAACAAGCAGTGGTTCAATGTTTTGTGCAAGGACACTTCAGCAATGCGCGTTACTGTGGACAGACATGTATCAGATCTCAAGGAGGATGAAGCAGTTACGTTTATCCGCACAATGTTCTCATGCTGCCTGTGCTCCCTGGTTGTGAGAAATGATACTCATCTGGACCAGTGGTCAACTTGAATTGGGAAGGGTCTGCTTTCGAAAGCACTTCTTACAACAGAGTGCTGAGAAATTACACCTGTTGCTAGGAGCTCGTCTGTTTTCCAGGGATAATGGTGTCCGGGGGTACGGAGGTTATCAAACTGGGGGAGGGACAGTAAAAACTGAACATTATCTGACCAATCTCTTGTTAACAAGTGAAAAAAGCGTGTGAGGATTGGCCGTATGCTCTGAGAGGATCAGTGAAAGGACGATTTAGCACCACTGGGATCTCTCCGGGGGGGATGGTTTTCCACTGAAATTAAAGGCTGCTGCTGATTTTAGTTTCCAGGTTTATTTTTCTCAGACAACAGTTGTAGGTCATCTTTATTGGTTACATAACATAGTTAGCTTTGTGATTGTATTAGTTTGATCTTGCTTTTTTTTTTTTTTTACCCTTGAGGTGTGCTACTGGGTTTCTTGTTTAGGAAAGGATTCAAACCTTAAAATTGAAGTGTTTAGGTATAAGTTTGTATAAAGCACTTGTGGCCTTTTTTGACCCACTATTTAAAATTTTTTCTGTATATATATATATATATATATATATATATATATGTATGTGTATATATGTATGTATATATATGTGTGTATATATGTATGTATATATATGTGTGTATATATGTATGTATATATATGTATGTATGTATATATGTATATGTATATATATATGTGTATATATGTGTATATATGTATATGTGTATATGTATATATATATATGTATATATATGTATATGTATATATATGTATATATATATATATATATATATATATATATATATATATATATATATATGTATATATATATATGTATATATATATATATGTGTATATATATATATATATATATATATATATATATATATATATATATAGACCCTGTTAATATTTATATTCTTAACATATCAGTGAAGTTGGTCAATAAAACTGTTCTTAGCTTCATGTCTACCTGTGAACCAGCATTATTATTGAAAAGGCGCAATTTCTTTCAGTTCCTGATAAATCATCACAGCCATTACAAAATGATGACTGTTATCGTGATTTATCCTGCCTCTGTAAACTGTTTTATATAAATAGTGCTTTTTTATGTTTCCAAATAATTCATGTGTTTCTTCTAGGAGGCTTTAAAAAGACAGATTATTGTTTTTTTTTTCCTTTTACTATCATTGTTGTTTATTGAAAGGTTGACAGAGAAATGTGAAACACACAACATCACTCCCAGCATGCTTTCAGCTGAAGACAATTGCAGAGGTCCATAGGGACACTGGTCAGTCCGAGTTTGTTTTTTATCTAACAATTCTTAGCCAGGAGGACGTTGGCGACTGTTTTAAGACCGGGTTAAAGGAGTTAGCAAGAAACAAAAAAACAAAACTGTGAACATGTTTCTATGAAAAGGCTCATTATTGATGATGTGATAGTTTTCCGTAGTGAGTTCTGCTTTTATGAAGACTGCCACCATAACAATATTCATTTCTAATCCATTCAATCAGAAAAGGAAACACAAAAGTCTCTTGATTGAATGATTTTCACATTAAACATTCTTACGCACAGCGTTTTCTTTCCTATAATTTGATACAAATAGTATGTGCCTCTTACACTGAGCCTTTTAATATTTTATATTACCGCAAATAATAGCACTTTCAATAACAGACTGAGTCCCTTTTAAACACAGGTGCAGGTGTATATTTTGATTTAAAAAAATGGAAGTTCCAAAACACTGAGTCTAAATTATTTTATTTATTTTTTTAATTCCAAGGAAAAAGACCTGACCACTCATGCTCAAATGATGTTAAAGAACACCCTGGCTGATAATATTGATGAATTATCAATCACCTTGGCTCTGGTACAGCAGAAAAATGACATGAAATTCAAACTTTCTGTGGTAAAATATACAGAGAAAACTCTACAATATATGGTAGTCCTACTGGTAAGATAATTGATGAGCAAATTACCATATTTATCCAGTTTTGCTGAGCTAGATTTTCATCAGGAAGGAATTCATCTCCTGTCTTGTTACCCCCTGGTAAAAAAAAGCCTTATTTGTTAAGTAATTGAAATAAATGCCCCGGTTTTTATTTGGTAATTTATGGTATGTAGATCAACCTTCCGTCCAACGTACTTAATAACCTTATTTGTTTGAATCTAAACACACGACACTGATATAAACCCACATCCTGTTAAACATCATCCTGTGTTGCTTGCTTGCTTGCTCTCTTTGCCGAAGGCTGGTTGAAAGACTTGTGCAGTATTGACGATGTTTACTCATTTCTTGTGCAGAACAGTCGCCTGTGGCAGAAACGACTGCTGCTGCTGCCTGTTTGATAAACTTGTTTGTTGATTTTACTCTAGATGTGATGTTTAATGGCAGTCTGATTCCCTGTTATGATTCTCCACAGAAAGAACAATACTTGAATCTCAGACCTCGGGCGTAGCTTTGATAAAAGCTTGACTTGCCTTGCGGCTCTACATTGTAAATGTGTGTAGAAACACGACTCCTACATTATTCATCCACTTTAACTTTTTCAACAATCACTTTTGAAACGCACTGAGCCAGTAATTTGATATGAAACATTTATTCAAGTGGTGCATAATAAAGGAATCAATTGTGCATATATATATACATACATACATACATGCAGTGATGCATGGATCAGCTTTGATGTCATCTGAATCAGCATGTGTGCATGAATCATACACCGACTGTAATAATTTATTTTCCAGATTTATAGACCCACACCTAAATGGACATTTCTGCCTCTACCTCACCGTGTTTGTTACCTTTTAAATTGCGTGTGAACTGCTGCGCTGAGATCTCTGCAGATATTTATTAAACTCAAATGAGACCTATCCACTTTTAATCAAAATGAGACATTTTTATAACTCAACCTATCAGATTGTTGTAATAAACATTGTAGATATAACTGGATAGATTGTCCCATTAAATCTTGTTTTTTTTTCCCCAATTGTCTTCATTTGGTGCTAAGTAACAGTCACTTAAGCATGGAAATTCATTCTTATTCTCCTTGGGAACAGTATCTGTGACAAAATGATCTCAGCTCCAGAGAGATGGACAACAAGCATCCAATTATTTAGTTTAATTGTTGAGCAACGTGATACAGAACAATTGTATGGTTTGAGAGATTTTCATTTGAAATCTTATTCAGACTGATTTATTATTTTTCACTCATTGCTTTTTTTCTTTTTCTTTTTTGCTTGACTTAAGGAACAAATGCATATCTTGTTAGGGATGAAACGTATGATATATCTTGATCAGAAAAGTCTTAGCAATGCATAGGCCGCCCTGTTACACTGGCCTGCTTCCCAGTCAGTCTTAATTACTAAAGCAATGAATGCCAGATAAACAAGAAACTAAAGATATTAATGACAACAATGTGAGGAATATTTTTTTGTTTGTCTCTCCAGTGGCATCCCACTCACAGGAGACAAAGTGAACCGTATCCAAATGGCACAGACAGACAGTTTGATGTGAATATCAGCCAGTACTGGTGCCTCATAGCGAGAAAGTCCAGCAAGGTCCTTCATTGTAGAGCTTGCCTGTTCTAATAAGTTCAGTGTTATTCTGAACTGAAAACAGTTGGTTAACGGTATTAGGAGTAGGGATGCCATCATATGTTCTTTTTTTTTTTTGCAACATCATGTTGTCTGTAAACCGTATTTACTGCCCTACTGATAATTTTTAATTTGTCATGGCATCCGGCACAGTAATGATATAGATGTATAGACACTCAATGAACACTCCCACACAGCAACAAACACAGCGAAGAAGAGAGAAACTAGTGCGACCATCAACTGCAGCAAAATGCAGCGGGGAGGCTGTTGATTTACGTTATTAACCTGGTTTATATGAACTCGTTTTTATTTCCGATCTGTGTCGCACGAGTTATGGTCGTCTCCTGTCTCTGCTCTCCGTGTTCCACAGAGCCCTGAATGCTCGTTGGAGGCACTACTCCTAAATTAATAGAATGTTAATTACCTTTCCCCAAATGATGATTAAGAAGTATAATTTGATTAATTAAACTTAGCTGTAGGCAGCTGCTGATAAGGAATGGAAACGTGCAAATGAGCAAATAAATACAAGAGCAAATAGTGTTTCTGATCCTCCAGTCAGCAACACAGCAATAGCTTGGTGATGAAGCACTGAAGCACTTATAATATCCAGGTGCATCCCATGTTCATTGATTCAGTCAAGATACAACAGATCAGAGATATGAATGCGTTAGCTCTTGAAAAAAGAAAAACTTTATGAATTGGCAAACAACACGCACGTAATTGTCGCAATACGAGAGACTGAAGGATGAATCCAGTTTCATTTGTTGTAGTGCTCCTTCAAAATGAAGAGGCAAAAGGGAAATTAGACTGTCAGGACTTTCATGAAGCATCAACAAACTAAATTTGTCCTGTGTAATACTTCATCTTAATACTGGTTTTAAGGTAGCGATTTTGGACAACTTAACATTTTCTCCTCTTGAATTTGGCAGGATTTTGGTTTATATAAAATCAATTTGTTATTTTTATTTTTGTGTTTGTTTGGTGCCTATGACAGTAGAATATACACACTAGTCTACATCATATATCATTTAGAAGACTACAAAGCATAACACAAACAATGATATCAATGATTAACATACCTACTTACACTGTGACACTGAGTCGCATAAGTAACTCCATAAGTATTTGCCATTTTACCTGTTGATTCTTTGTTTTCAACAGGTTAGTCACCTTCACACATGCTCTCCCCTGTGCACCCCTCCCTGCCACTTCACACAGAAAGAAATGAATCTGTAATATCTGTAATTGCTTTAGTTTGAATGATAATATGAGAAGCAAGAACAGCAGATCCATTCCCGGAGCAAACAGGAGGTGGTAGGCATAATGACTGTGATTCGTCACGCTGATGCACACCTGTTGTCGTGTTGAGTCGAGGGGAATCTCAGTGCCGATTAATCAGACACAAGCAGGAATGGGAATCATCTTTGTGTTTTAGGCTGGAGGGACTAGCCGTCTTGCAGGGCAGAATTGCAAACAGTGAATTATATTAGGTTAATAGCCAGAAACAATGACGCCACAGTGGAGATGGTAATTGTTGGTGTCTAATGGTCTTGTAAAACAACATTCAATTCAGTTAAATTCAACTTCAGTGGCAACGCTTCACATAAGTATAGTAGTGCAAAAAAAACATTAATAGCAGAAAAATGTTTATATAGACATAGTAATGTAATAGTTCAGTAAACACTAATGGTGTTTGCCTTATGGACTGTGCACATGACGGGTGTGGGGCCTTTCACTCTTCAGTTTGAGGAGGAAGTAAAGGTGCCGCTGAGCTTTCTTCGTTTGTGATGCAGTTTTCGCTGTTCAGGAGAAAAACGTGATACAACAGCTTGCCTTAGGGAAGTGTTAGACACCCCCAAACACCTCCATGTAGTCAGTGATGGTCTGAATGCCCTGGATGCCTCTCCATGTGTCCCTGCTGTCTTTAAAAATGGCAGGTTGTCTTTGTGTGTACAGACAGTGGTTAACATAAGAACACAATAGGTTCCTTGGAGCTGTTCGGTAGTAACGGGTTATAATAATAATAATTACTTATTCTATCAATATTGTTCTTTTGTTACCAACCTGACGTTACTACGCATCAGTGGCCCACCACCAGGTCAAAAGGTTTTTCTAAAGAAGAAGGTGAAGTTGATGGGAACGAATTGAATAATATGTTGTTTGAAAAGGAAAAAGGTGACATAAGCAGGATAACATTGTTCTAAAAGTTTATTGAGAGACCAGATTATTTAAAAAACCAAACACTCAAAGGTTAGAACCAATCTAATCATAGAAACATGAAGGTATGAATATTTGGAGCCTACATGATTGAAATAACCCTTCTGAATGAAGGCTGACTATTGAATTTAGTCATATACTGAATCTGAAAAATAAATTGCACAAAACAGAACATGAGGCCATGCAGAAAAAAAATAAAAGAAAGGTGATAAACAGGTTACCCACACCACAGAGTGTGGCTCACAGCTGCTGCCCCTGTTGCTGGCAGGTGCAAGTGTGTGGGTGTGTGTGTGCCCTTTGCCTCAAGAGATTGTTTTAATATGATTATAGCGTTAATTTTATTTTTTTGTTTATTCTCGACAGAATTAGGGCTGCATTAGGTGGGATTTGTTTTTCTTTTAAAAACACATTTACTTAAACAGCCTAAATTACAAACTGCAGCTGTTATTGGAAGAAGCACCCTTCCCCTTTACAAAAACAAAAGTGTGATCTTATTAACTCTAAACCACGTTAACATGGAGTGGAGTAGAAACCGTATATACAATAACAACACTCTGCGAGAAAGCGAACCATATGTGTGTGTCTGTGTGTGCGTACATGCATGTGTTTATTCGTTTTCAGAGTGTTTGAGGCATAGTGAAGTTTTTATATAACCCAAGCATGAAAAAAAGTGTCAGTTTGCATGATATGAGAGGATTTTAACACAACAACATTTTTTTGTTGCAAATATAATTATATTTTATATTTCTTAATGAAGGCCTTAATTGGTTCTTTAAGTGATGTAAATTTAAAGGTCACACCACTAAAAAGAAGATTTTCTACCAACACAGAACCATTTAGTGCTATGTCACTAATGTTTTGAATATGGAATGTACACAATCTGAGAATAAACATTGGTCCATTATGCCAATTGACAAATAAGAATTTTTCAAAAACCTTTTTCCTGTTAATGTTGCGGATCCCAAGTGAAGAAAAATAGCACAACAAGCCTCCAAATGTCATGGTATTTCTTAACTTTCATGGAATAAAAATTAGTCTGACCTTTTGGTGACAACCAGCCTCATAGCCTCATTGAGGGCCTTTATCCTGAATGGGGAACAAAAGTGTGACCTTCTGGTGGAAACATTATCAATGAACCTCCACCCTTGCGACTGTCAAACAGTTTGCTCATCAATGAGTTCCAGAGGGAAGAAGCTGTGAGCAGCTGAAGCCTGACCGTACAACTACCTCATGGTTGCTGATCTATACTGACCACTCCTACCAAGAGCAAATAAAGCTTCCTTTATTCAACCCCCTAAAAAAGAGTAGGTACAACACAAACAAAAGCTAAAGATAAACCAAAAGTAAACCAAAAATACACACCATTGAAATATAGATTATGCTATCAAATATAACACCCTCCTAAAATAATGGCCTAAGTCGTTTTTTGATGAAAATGTGTTTTTTGGCCTAAATCATCTCTTGATAATGATGCCATGCCTGGTAAAATCACCTTAATCCTTTATGTCCTACAGGATGAAGGCCATTTTACTTAGGCCATTTTATTTTTTGCCTCAGTCAAAGTATTTTGCCCAAATCAGGATAAAATTATTTGAGATATTATATATTAAATATATATATATATATATTAAATTT